>JAPDVU010000004.1:77719745-79020459 GCA_026230045.1 Corynorhinus townsendii
TGACATACTGAGATGTGAGATAATATATGTTGCTTTAAGTTTGTGGTAATGTGTTACGCAGCAACAGAAAACTAATACAATCTTATTGCAGGTTTCCATAATAAAGAAGTATATAAGATAAACTCATCAAGCAAGTTGTCTCTATAAATATGTTTTCTATTAAAATTTAATATCTATATTCAATATAAAAGTAATTAGCCTATTCAATATCTACTTTGTTCAATATTTTTCAAGTGAAATGTTGTGAAAGCATAAACCATCTCATTTAAATTTAATTCCCTGTAGAACGTTAATTTATCTAAGAAAACAATTTTTTAAAAATATTATTCCCAAATTTCAAGATATCACAAATATGTACAATAAGTTTTTTAAATCCCCACAGTAGTCAGTGTTCAGTATTCTCTGTACACCATAGCAGGACTTCTTGCCTCCATGCTCTTATATAATTCACATATGCTTAGCCTATAATTTTCAATATCTCCCTCTGACCTAGGGGATTTGTATTCTGACAACATCAGATATCTCCCAGGACTAGAAAGGGGGCATAGGACTAACTAGCTAGTGAGACCAAGAGACCAGCAGGGGCTGATGGGTAATTTCTTTTTCCATCATCACCACCTGGGACCAGAGAGAATGAGCTGTCCCTTGCTGCTTCTCACAAAATACATTTTATTTTATCAGCTGGCACCCTGCATGCTGTCCTTGAAAGGGAGATAGCAGTTTTATGTTGCATCTGGAAAAGATCAAATAAAGAGGTTTGTTGCTGGTCATCTTGCAGATTTAACCACGTGTGAAAGTGAGAACTCCATTCTCAGAACAAATGTCTCACACACTGCAAAATGAGATTATGGCAGACGCTGGAGGTACAATGTGGAGAATGACTTAACCCATTCTGGCTTATTTTAATAAAATGAAAAATTCAGGAAATTTTAAATAGTACAGGACACCAGGACAAATACACACCAGGATTAAAGCAAGCAAACTTGGTCTTATTGACATAGGTGATGGGAAAGACCTGGAGGACCCAGACATTTAAGCTGATGAGAGGGGATGAAGGAATATAAATTAATTGTCTAAATACTATTTTAGAATCATTATATTCAAAACCATTTATAATTAATACTTCATTTCATCATAAAATTCTTACCCTCTGCTGCTAAGAATTTCATAGATGATAAAATCTTAGAGACCAAGTACATTTCCCTAATGTGGTTTTCTAATTTAATTTTTTGATAGATTTTATACTTTAATTCATATATCTAATCAGTTGATGAACAATAGTATATATAGTGATAAATCTCCCACTTTAAGAGGGCAGTATGCATTAAGTGATACTGTCACAATTTTGGTGCCAAACTGCTTAGCTAAATGTTTCCTAGTTATGTGACTTTGGTCAAGTTCTTCAGTCTTTCTGTGGTTCTGATTCTCCTCTTTCAAAATGGGGATTTTAAAAAAAATATATATTTTTATTGCTTTCAGATAGGAAGGGAGAGGGAAAGAGAGAGAGAAACATCAATGATGAGTGAGAATCATTAATCAGCTGCCTCCTGCATGCCCTACACTGGGGATGGAGCCCACAACCTGGGCACTTGCCCTGACTGGGAATCGAACCATGACTTTCTGACTCATAGGTCAATACTCAACCACTGAGCCAGGCTGGCTAGGCCAAAATGGGGATATTAAAGGTAACTACCAAAAGGGGTTGTTATGAGTAAATGAGTTAATATATGAAGAACTGTTAAGATAGTGCATGACACACAGAAATCAATCAATACATGTAAGTGTCAATTTTTTGTTATTTTTTCAATCAACTTTCCTAGAAGCTTGAAAAAAATAATACATATCATGTATTTAATATTACATAAATTAAGAGTGCTTGATTAGATATACAACTTTTATTATTAGACTATATTCCTTTTAACATTTTATAGTCAGCCTGAAACTAATTAAAACACAGTTTAAGAAGAAGAGAGAAATAACATTTTCTGTAGAGACAGTATTTACAAAGGTTAAACCTTTATAAATTATGCTGCATGATAGATTTTATTTTGTGTGAAAATATCACCTCTGCCACACACAGTTAAGATGGAGAAGTAGTAAAAAGAAATCTAATTTTCTCTGGCTACTATTGTAAAAAGATTTTAAAAATATTTGAATACTAAAGGAGCTAGCATAAATCCTGTGAACTAATTTTAGTTATTTTCTTCTGAACTAATGATAATAAAAATAAACAGATCCTCTTAATATTAAAATGATGATTATAAAGTAATCAAACAATTAAGCAGCCTTATGATATCTATGGGCCTCATACTCATGACTATAGTTTTGTGAGGATCACTATGGTGATCCCAGGAATATAATTCCTTGACTTGAACTTTAAATCTCTGCCTGGGAGATCTGGTCTTTAATGGAATTTCTGCAGCTCAATGAACAGCAGTAATGCAATAAGGGAACCAATTTACCTGGAGAGGTTTTCAGTTTGTAGGAACTATATTTTCCAAAGATTTAAGTGTTTGTAATAATGGAAAAGAAATTAAACTTAAAATGATCCATAGTTTTGATGGATTTCTTTCTTGATTAGTGTGATTTCAGCAAAGCAGCTATATATAGCTTGACAATTAAAAATGTAGGCTCTGAAGTCAAAGTGTCTGGGTTTCAGTCCAGCTGTCTTACTAAGGAGCCATGTGATGCTAAGTGACTTAGTTAACTTCTCTGCACTCAAATCATCTAATCTGTAAAGTGGGAATCACAGAACCTATCTTGTGAATGAGATATTGTGTACTTAAACTATTTAGAATGACTCCTTCCTGGCACTTGATAAGGTCCTTGTCACCTTCATTGTTATCATCATCATTGTTTAAACCAGTGGTTCCCAATCAATGGTGGTTTTGCCTCCCAGGGGACATTTGGTAATCTCTGGAGATAATTTTGGTCGTCCCTAGTTGGAGGAGGCTACTGGTATCTAGTGGATAGAAGCCAGAGATGCTGCGGATATTCCTGCAATGCAAAGGATAGAATTATCAGGCCCCAAATATCATTAGTGCTGAAGTTGAGAAACACCAATTTAAGTTATTCTGTTGTTCAAGATAAAGTTTCAAAGCCAAGAAACATTTATAAAATATTTCAAGTGATGCTGGTTAATTATAATATTAACTCTATATACTCTAAGTTTCTGTTAAGCAAACTATTAATTACCAAGAATCAGAAATTTCCATGAATATCTAACTACAGCATAGAGAAAAGATTCTGAGGGAATAATAAAATAAATAAGGTAACAAGTGTCTTTTTACAACATAGAGTAAGAAAGTAAAATAGAAGACCTTGAAAGAAAATGAATGAGCTGGGATGATATAGGAAGAGGGGACTCTCAAGAAAATGATGTAGGGCTCCCATTCTACACACTACTCCCACAGGCTTCTGGTGTGAGACTTTTTAGTGAATTTCAAACTTGAAATGAATGAGTGCAAAGTTATCCAAATATCACATATGAATTTTTAGATGTTATACAAACTAATATTGCATTACACAATAACTATATATTATTGCCTTAAAAATCCATATGATTCCATATTGATGCATTCCCATTTGTGAATTTAGTAGATATTTGAGACTAGAAAAATGCAGGGCATTGAATAATGCTAGATATTAAAGTACTCTTATGACTTTCTGCATATATATATATATATATATATATATATATATATATATATATATATCTCCTAGCTAATAAAAGAATAATATGCAAATTGACCATCACTCCAACACACAAGATGGCTGCCCCCATGTGGTCAAAGATGGCCCATGTGGACACAAGATGGTGGCCACAAGATGGCCAGCAGGGGAAGACAGTAGGGACGGACCAGGCCTGCAAGGGAGGGCAGTTGGGGGCAATCAAGCTGCAGGGGAGGGCAGTTAGGGGTGACCCAGCCGGCAGAGGAGGGAAGTTGGGGGCGAACGGGCCTGCAGGGAAGGGCATTTGGGGGGGACGTAGGCCTGCAGGGGAGAGCAGTTAGGGGAACCAGGCCTACAGAGGAGGGCAGTTGGGGGGGACCAGGCCTGCAGGGGAGGGCAATTAGGGGCAATAAGGCTGGCAGGGGAGCAGTTAGGCATCAATCAGGCTGGCAGGGGAGTGGTTAGGGGGTGATCAGGTTGGCTGGCAGAAGTGGTTAGGGGAAATCAAGAAGGCGGGCAGGTGAACAGGTGGGAGCCAGCAGTCCTGGATTGTGAGAGGGATGTCTGACTGCCCATTTAGATCCTGGTAGTATCGGGCCTAAATGGGCAGTTGAACTTCCCTCGTGCTGTCCCAGATTGGAGAGGGTGCAGGCTGGGCTGATGGACACCCCCCCCCCCCGCACGAATTTCATGCACTGGGCCTCTAGTGTGTGTGTGTGTGTGTGTGTGTGTGTGTGTGTGTGTGTGTATTATTTCAGAGAGGAAGGGAGAAGGAGAGATAGAAACATCAATGAAGAGAGAGAATTATTGGTTGGCTGCCTCCTGCATGCTTCCTACTGTGGACTGAGCCTGCAACTCAGGCATGTGCCCCAACTGGGAATTGAACTGTGACCTCCTATTTCATAGGTTGATGCTCAACCAATGAGCCACACTGCCTGGGCTGCTGTTATATCTTTTAACTGAAATGTTCTGGGAGTGATGACATTCTAGTAAGGAAGGGATTCCACCATCCAATCAATTGGTTGTGAATTCTTTAGAGACTTGTATTCCAAGAGAACTATGGGAAACTGTTAGCATGGCAACTACTTTTTCCATGTTGGGAAGACTTCCATTAGTTTAGGTAAAAACAACAACAAAAATTTGGGAAAATGTACTAATGAATATGCCAGGTCATGGGGTGGTGGGTTGGGGGAGCAGAAGAAGGAGGAGGAGGAGGAGGAGAAGGAGGAGGAGAAGGAGAAGGAGGAGGAGGAGGAGGAGGAGGAGAAACACTGGTTAGGAACTGAAAAATCATAATTCCTATCAGATACATAGTTATTTTGATAAACTTATAGTCATAAAAAACCCATAGAGTGAATGGTTTATAAAAATAGATATCCCACCACCACCATCACCACACATGATTATCAAGATGAACTACCCCTCTGCAAATTTTTGAAGATGTAGAACTGAGCATTAAACCCTCATGTAAGACAAAGCATACATAGCTGCTTAAGTTATTAAGGGAGTTCTTTAACCTTATGCTGTCCTTTTAATGTCATCAGACTTGAAAAGATCCTTGGGTTTTATTATATTTAGGACAAGATTGCTTCCTCTGTATATTGTACAAATCTCGTGGGACGCAGAGTCAGAAGACTTGAGTTCAAGTTCTAGCTCTAGAGAACCTCCCTAGGAAACATTTTTAACTTCTCTGAGCAAAGATTTCCTTCTCTACAAGGTGTTGGGAGAAACAAATGACCATGTGTGTTAATAATGTCTTTTTATTATTTATTCTTGAAAATCATGAGATGAAAAAGAAAGAGCAAAGGCTTTGGCAGATGCAAATTTGAGTCTACTTCTTACACTTCCTTTTCATTTCAGTGTAGCTCAAGGTTTTGGAGTTTCTTCACCTGTAAAATGGGGATGATGATTCATACACATAGTTAAGAAACCCAGCAAAGTGCTTCATCTGTCTAGTCACTTCATAAATCCCATATTTCCTCCCCTGTCCATGGAGAGCAGGGATGGCACACTTTAAAAAACTTGGAGCTCTCTATAAAAGTCTGAATTGCAAAATAAACATTTTAAAATGAATCTCTTTAGCACCTTTGGTAGATTTATGTTTATGTTCATCTGTGACGTAACTTAAAATGATTATTTTACCTGTAATATCCATAGTGAGATAACTAGGGATATAAGAATATTATTAAATCAGGTAATATTTTGAAGAATTTTATGTGAAAGTTACATCTATGTCTTGATGGTTCTTGGTAGTAATGCGGCCTGTTGTCAACTGATCTTTCTCTCCTCTCCCCTGCTCCTTCCCTTCATTATAATAGACTCAGTCTGCTCAACTCTCTTGAATGTGGCATTCTTCCTGAAGTCTTCTCTTATTTTCCCAACAGAACATGGGTGGAGTCAACTCCTTTTGCTTCTACAGTTCTCAACTTATATTATCACTTGGCACTCATCAACATACTGCTGCCATGTGGATAATTGAGCAGCATATTTCACTACCAAATCAAAGTATTGTTTTTTTGTGTTAAAGACTGCCTTGTTCACTATTACTCCCCACGCAGTAGTATAGTGTCCTATCTAATAGCAGTTATATGCAATTAATTACTCAACAAGTAGTTGATGAATATGTAAATACTGCTATAATTTTTTAATCAAGACTATACAATTTTGGAATTTAATTTCTTACATTTATCTGATTAAATTGTATCTGCACCACCTAATATCTCTAACTAGTTTTCATCTGATATTGCTATTTGAATGTGAGATCTTTAAAGTAAAAAAGGCATATCTTACAAATCCGTTTATATTTATTTTCCCATTAGCTATTGAGTATCAGATTTAAAAAGCACATAAAATACCTTGGTGGATTAAACTAATGTTCTATAGAAGTAATTAAATTTGGGTTTTACAGATTCCCTTTAACTGTGGCAATGTCACATACATTCTTAACAGTGAACTGATATGATTCAATAAGAGGAAAAAGAAAGCTAACGTTTCTTAAGCACTGACTATGTGCAGTACAAAACACAAAGTGCTTTGGATTTGTAGTCAGCATTGACTTGTCTTCTCATACAATGGTACTTGATCCAGATTCAAAGAATGATACCGTCCATGGGCAAGAGTTAATATAATTTACCTGTTAAGGTCTATTTACTATAACACATTAAAATATATCAACTGATTGATAAAAACATTTTCCAAATAGAGTCTGAGTTTGTAGGCAATGGAATTAAAAGATACATTTATAAGTGTTGGCAAAAATTATGTACACTGCAGCCATCTAATAAACTAATAACAGTGATGTCTGTATCTTTTATTATATAATATATTTGGTAAAGCTAATGTTTTTGGAATCTTCTGAGTTAGTAAAAGAATAAATAGGCTTTTACATCTGGAGAAATGTGGTCTGCAGCTTTGTTCTGATTTCTGTATCTAGTGCCAGGTATCCATAACCTGGGGTGGGGTGTTACTCTGGTAAAATAGATCATTACTTATTCTCAAAAGAATGCTCTATTTCAGGACAATGCTATTGTTAATGGAAGTTTGATTTTAGTGACCAAATGCCAAGAATGTTTTCAAACACTCTGTTATCCTTCCCATCAATTTAGATCAACTAGACATAACGTCTGTGAGAAGCTTTCTAAATTTTTCAGCAATAAAATTGAGATGATGAAAGCTTTACTTCCCCGTAGATATCATCCGGGATTGGTAACCAAGTTGTTTCCGTTCTTTCTTTTGTATTGTTTAAGGCTGGAGTATATTACCCTTGCGATACTTGCCAAAGTTCTATGACATCATTGTTTGAGACTCACCATATGTGTCTTTGATCCCTGCCCAGTAGGTACTTTGACTACATGCCAGTTTGGCACTTACTACTACTACAATTTAATTTTTTTCATTTGCTTCTGATTCTATCCATGTTGCCATCATACAGACTCTTAAATAATCATCTTTGGGAACAAAGGGATTCTGAAGATACGTTGTTTTAACTGGACCCTTCTCCCTCAAGGACTTGGGACTTGAGGGGGTTGATACTGTCAATCTATCTGGTTTGGGGTTGACTGCTTTCTGGAATACAAACCCTTCCCCATTCTGTTTTTGAGAGCCTTTGTTTATGATATGAGCAAAGCACAACTCTATAATCGATTGTCATCATTTCATATGGAGAAGAGAGAGGGAACATGATGGGACTGGGTATGAAGAATATGTGGCTTCAGTTTAGTTTTCTTTAATGTGAATTAATTAAGATATGAGAACTATGTTGTAAGATCCTCAGGTTCTCCAGGATAAATTTAATGTTCTTAGTTCAATTCAGCATATCTTGGCTCCTACCTTCACTTTCCCAGAAGGGAAAGGAACTCCAGAATGTTTTGAAATAATATGTGCAAATACAATAACCATAGGAACATTTGCAAGTTAGAACTGTGGTAAATATTTTATCTGAAATCAATACAAAATCATATTAAATGTAAACTATAACTGAACAATAAAATTAAAAGGGGCCAGGCTCCCCTCCCAGATAATCCAAAATCAGCACGCACTATGGCAGTGCCTTTCAAAGAGGAAAGAAGTGCAGCAGAGAGAAGTCAACAGAAGAACAGAGAGACAGTGGATGGGTCCAAGATGTTTAACATTTCTGGTTGACAGATTGGATTTGGGGTGCACAGTTAAAGAGAGAAGGGAGTTGAGAACAATTCAAGACAGACAGGTAAAATAAAATATTTTGCCTGTGACTTAAAGTCACTAGAGAAAACAGGAAATTTAGTTCCTTTTAATTTACAATGAATTTTTGTATCGTCCTCTGTTTGAGTGATTGAAATGCCATGAAATACAAATACAAGTCCTATGATGCGGTGAGAGTAATATGGAGTGCAGGTCAGGATATGCCACTAACCAAATTCGTGATTTTTAACAAGTGATTACTTTCTGATGGGGCCAAGGTCTCCTAACCCCGTGGTCAGCAAACTGTGGCTCGTGAACCACATGCGGCTTTTTCGCCCCTTGAGTGTGGCTCTTCCACAAAATACCATGGCCTGGGCGAGTCTATTTTGAAGAAGTGGCGTTAGAAGAAGTTTAAGTTCAAAAAACTTGGCTCTCAAAAGAAATTTCAATCCTTATACTGTTGATATTTGGCTCTGTTGACTAATGAGTTTGCCGACCACTGTCCTAACCTAACCCATCATATGGGGGGAGACAGATACATTAACTACCACACCTAGAACTCTTTAGATCTGCAATAATGATACATATTGAGAATTTTCATTTTAATCATGGAAAAAAAACCAAACAACAGGCAAGAAGTACAGTAATACTAACTGCTCAAATTCAGCATTTTAGGCATTACTGATTAGATTTAACATAAAACTGTACTTTCCAGAAAAAGCACATCTATTTTCATCCCCTTTTATTTCTAAGATTAAGCACTCTTAAGATATTTGGTCTTCATTATTGCAAATGGTTTTGATAGTTATAAGAACTATATGTTAAAATCTTTAGTTTATAGCATTTTTCCATATAAGATGAATTAAGATAAAACTGTCAACAAATATTTATATATGTACAAGGTTTTTTAAAGAAACTACTACTATGCTAAATTAAATGGGATATGTTTTTTGAAAATCTTTCATATTAAGAAAACTAAGCAGTAAAGTTTATATCTAGGTGTTCTTTTTCTCAGTAGCAAAGGTGCATACAACAATTTGGCTTATCTTAGAGGTCGTATTACCCTGAAGTTTAGATTTCAACTGTAATTGTCAACATTTTTTTAAGTTTTGAATGACTGACTCCATTGCAGTTACTTTGCTAAATTCATGTTGTTCAAATTGGGTCCTTTTAAATTTTTTCAAATACCGTGCTTCCTATTATAGAATTACACCAGGGGGAGAAAAATGGTTGTAGGTACTGATGTTGCATTTCAGCTGTGAAAGGAAAATAATTAACAATTGAGCTCTGCTGAAAAAAACATATAAGAGAGATTTAGCCCTATGTATATATATCTATAAAAGTCATGTTGAAATAAATAATAATGGGAACTATTGGTACTTTAGAGAGTTTTAAAAGTTTCTAATAATTGCAGGACTTCAGTTAGGTAGCTCAGTCAGTGGCCAAAGCTGTGAGAAGTCTAAGATCTCCTCAGTCCAATGATCCCCTGGACCACTTTAGTTCTGCTTCACTAAAGAATCCACAAGATACCTCTCCCCTTCTTTGTCTTATTTTGTCCTTACACCCTGATTTCTGTTGCTAGTGGTAGTCACACTACCCTCACAAGTGGTAGTCACACCACCCTCACAAGTAGTAATGATGGTTTGTTTTTTCTGGGTGCTAAATTCTAAGTGGGATTATACTACGTTTTACAATGTAATCTTTGTACCAGTTCATCTGGTTGTGCAACTGTGTGTGCATTGGTCAGCTCCTGATTTATAATTGCTGCAACAACTGGAGGTACTGACTGATAGCCCTAGCCATGCACACGTGGTTGCTCGAGACTATTCTTGATGAATATGGCTATTCAGTTGCAGGCTGATGAACCTGGAGTTTTAGAGTGGGTCCAGGTGATGCAAGTGTGCTTGTGAGAGAGGGCGAAGGCAAGGAGGTGGTCTGTCCCAGGACCCTCTTCCCGACTCCTCCCTACCAAGATCACTCCTGTTTTAAAGTCTTATGATTTCTTTCAGAATTTTTAGTTCAAATGAATTTAGCCTTTAGGGCTTCAATAATTTTGTGTCATGTGTCTTTTAAGCAACTCAATTCCATTTCAGCTGTACTTATAGGACCAACTTATTGACAACTTACTGACTAACCAAGTCATCTGTAACAATTTTGCACCTTCACTATTTTCTTCGTTATTAGATTCTTGTATATGTATTTTAACCTTGCAAACTGCCTCAAAATATTTTAAAATCGAGTGAGTCCAAGGCTGGACAAATCGACACTGAGCGCGAAAGGCTACAGCTGGGAATGAGCAAACTCACCAACGCAAAACACATGCCCTCTTCCTTTTATTAGACCCCTTTCCTGCTGAGGACGATCTGAATCAGGTGAGAAGTCAGTTAAGTGGATCGTGTGCAGATGCAATCAGCCCTGCGTGCTAGCCCAGCGCAGCGTGAAAAATGCGCCGCACCTGAACGTCCATTGGCTCAGTCCCTTCCTCTCTTCTCAGGTTCCGGTGTTGCGGGCGTCAGCGGCGGGTACCTCCGGTGCCCGGGGCGCTGTGCGTCCTGCTCTCAGCCTTCTGGGCGCTACCGCAGTGCGCAGAGCTGCGCTGGTGCCCGCCGCGCGCACGGGCAGGGCGCGCTCCCGAGCGGGTGCAGTTTCGCAGCACGGTGCCGCCCTGCATCCCTCTCTCCTGGCTCCCGCCTATCGCAGACTGCAGCCCGGCCCCGCCATGGGGAATGTGCCCTCCGCGGTGAAGCACTGCCTCAGCTACCAGCAGCTTCTCCGGGAGCATCTCTGGATCGCGGATTCAGTGCCAGGGGCGCTCGACCCTGCGCAGGTACCACCTCTCGGCCCAGGGTGTCCCCACCCTCTTGCGCACGGCCAGCGGGCCTCTCCCCCTGTTATGTCACCTCTGCACCCAATGGCCCTTCCTGCAGCAGTCTGCGGTGTGGGGCCTCGCCCTTTGCAAGGTTTCCCAACATCTCTCTGCTATAAACATGTAGACCCGCTCTACAGAGCAGACCCAGCAAAATCCCTACCTGTGGCCATTTGCAGGTCCCCTGAAGGAAACTGTTCCATCTGTTTTTCCGTTGGAAGGGACGCATTATATAATATCATTTGTGGTTTTAGGCAGTCGGCCAAGGACAGTGTCCTTATTTTCAGTTCCTTTCGTGTACTGCGCAACAAAGCGGACAAATTTGCCAGAATGTGAGGCAGAAAAAGGAAAGAAGCCAACATAGAAGGTTAGGGAAACATGGTAGGAAGAAATGAGCCATCATGTCATTCATTGTCCCCCATGTAGTTATGCTTCAATACACTTGAACAAGCTTGAAAATAATGGTAGGAAACACCAATTTCACACCCAAATTTAACCCCATGTCATTCCTGAAAGCCGATTTTTTTAGAGAAAAGCAATCTAAGAGTAGCCACATACATGTGATTTAATGCATTCTCAACTAGAAATGGCAGGTAAATCTGGAAAATACATATATAGAGAGACATTTGCTTTTCCTTTAAAATTTAAATTTCACACAGTAATAACTGATAAAATTGTTACATGAATGTTAAAACATGGCAGAGGGGAGAGACACGGAGGGGTTAGCAATTTCTTTTGAATTTTACTGGATACAGAAAAAGTTGAGTCCTGATTTACTGGTATCTTGTGAACAAAATAATAACTTGTATTAGTATTTTAGTAGATAAGCACAATTTTACTATGTGATTCTAAATCAACTATTCTAATGTTCAAGTTTCCTATAGTTTTTCATTTTGAGTATTCTCAGTTCAGTGTATCAATATGTGAAACTGTAGTCTACAAATTGGAATTTAGCATTTGTCATTTGTGGATTCTTAAAAAGATACTTTGCTCCCACTTCCTTAGAAGGTGGCCATAGTTCTAATGACTCAAAGCTTCTGCTGACAATGTAAGAGAAGGAACCTTAGTCTTTATCTTCTCATATGTTCACAAATCCTTCTATTTAATTTTCCTACATTCTGATTTGATCTTTTTTGTAACTTTTAACTTTCATATTCACTCTGTTACATAATCAATTAGAAAATTCTCAACTTTTGTTTCCTGAGGCTGAGGTTTTAGATGACTTTTGCTGCTGGGTTAACATTGTGTTTCTCGCCTGCCATGTTCTGATTTTGTGGGTTTGGGGGACAATGATCAAAGCTAGGGTGCTATGTGAGGATTTCTACTTTGCCCCGTTAAGATGTGGAAGCTAAGATCATTGAAAATGACTGGGATGACTGATCAAGGAATGTGAGGCATAGAATTTTGACTTCCATCACCTCAGTGCAGACTTTTTATTCCTTTTTGAGGAATAGCAATACTTTCTCTAAATATTGCCTTTTTATCCCTCAACTGCTTTGCCTGGGATGCCTATTCATTCCTCAAACACAGCTTAAACTTAATCACTTGTTTTGACTAACTGTTTTCTACTTTGAGAGGAGATGCCCCATTTCTGGGCTTTCACTGAATTTTATAATAATTCTATTTCAGTCCCAGTCTTCTGGCATTGTGATATTTCACATCTCACCTGGTTTGAACTCCTGGCAGCACTGACACCTGGCACTGGACTGTAATTTAGGGCCTTCCTCTGCTTCTGCTTAACAACGCCCTGAAGTGCGTGAAGCCCCACCTCTGGCTCTCAGTTGGAACCGGAGTGGCTCGGTGGCCTGTATCTGTCTAAATGTTCAAGTTCTTTATGACTTCTTATCTACACTCAAAGTTTCAGTTACTGCTTGTGTATCAGTGTCTTCCAGATTTATATTCCCATCTCTCTCTTAAGTTCCAGTCCAGATGTTTAGCTACTCACTTGACATCGTCACTTGGATATCTCAAAAACAATTCAAACTCAACATTTCCAAAATTGGATTCATGTCCCCCACCCTTAAGAATCCCAGACCTTCTCTAATATTTTCTATCATAGGGAACACCATCACAATTCATTTAGTCCTGCAAGCCACAGAGAGCTCCTTATTTGCATTTCTCTACATCCAAGGTGTCATTAAGTCTTGCAATTTTACCTCTTGAATTTCTCTTAAATCTATTTTTCCAACTTTACTGCTACTATCCATTTTAAAATGTCATTATCTCTCATGGACTCCTAGACTATTGCAATCCTTCTTCAACCCACTGCCTGTATATATATATATAATTGATTTTTTACAGAGTGGAAGGAAGAGGGATAGAGAGTTAGAAACATCAATGAGAGAGAAACATCGGTCAGCTGCCTCCTGCACACCCCGCACTGGGGATGTGCCTGCAACCAAGATACATGCCCTTGACTGGAATCGAACCTTTGGACCCTTCAGTCCACAGGCCGACGCTCTATCTACTGAGCCAAACCGGTTAGGGCTTTTCCTTTTCATTAATAGAATCATGCTATTCTTTTATTCTCCCCTTTTAAACAATTTTCTATGAATTGCCCTTAGTTTTAGGAATGAACACAACACTTCTAGTGGGTTCTCTGAAGCTTCAAATGCTCTTTTCATTGCGTCTCTCTACAACATCATCTTAAGCTATTCTCTTCTATTCTTGCCACAGTGGCCTTCTTTGAGTTCTCTAATAATGTTTCCTTTGGCAACACAGTCCTTGCTTGTTTTTCCCTCTTTTAGGAAGATTTTTTTCCCAACTAACTAACTTCTATTCATCTTTCAGATCTCAACTTAAATGTTCTTTCTCATGAAGTCTTTCTTATTCACAAGGCAAGTAGCCTTGTTACCATATATTGCACAGTGCACTAATCTTTATATGTAATATGTACTTTTTTGTGTGATTATTAGATGTTTAATTTCCTGCCAGACTCTTAGTATCATGTAAGGACAGAACTCACCAGAGGATTCTCAGTATCTACTAGTAACAGAATGCCTTGTTAGTTTTTGATATTCATTTTTTTAATTCAATAAGTATTGATTGACTGAGTGTTTACTCTTCTAGGCCTTAAGCATCACGTATGTATCAGGACCATGAAATCCTTACCAGCACTTTTTAGGGTTCAAAGAAGTGATTGGTGTATTATAGTACAAAGATAAATATTTGCAAAATGAACGCTAAAGTGATGGAATTGAATACATGATGTCAGTGAAGTTTGGTCTCAGTGATAAATGACAAACATTATTATTGTTTGTGTCTTACCTTTTCATCTCAGAGAACCTAGTCATGTTTTGATGAGGGTAGGAGTTGAAAATAGATTTTGGAAGCTATGAAAAGATAGCATGGTGCTTAATCAATTGTTCAGCATGAATCTACAGAAAAATCCTGAACAGAACCCCCTGTGATTTGAAATTATTTGTTTGCAGTTGGGACAGACCAGACTGTATTTTGAAAGAATCATGTGCTAGACAGTAGAAGATTGGAAACCCAGACCCTTTTTTGTGACAGATTTATTCTGGGATTTTGTGCAGGCATTAGTAGCCTGGCTAAATCTTAAAATTTCAGTTTACACATTAGAGATAATAACATTTCCCTGATAAATTATTGGGGTATAATTAAATATTGTATGTGTCTGTGTGTGTAAATACACATATGCATATTTGGAATTTAACAATTTGTTAAATAAAAAAATGTATCAATGTGCGTGAAAGGCTTACACTACCACAGCTCCACATAATTAAAATATGTGAGTCTCTGTGTTTTTTTTTTTGCTAATGACATTGGTTTTGCAGAAAATTTTCTTAATTAACCAGATGGTTAAATTTAATCATTTTATGATTTAAACTGTCTCTAAGGGTCTGTTTTATTTTTGTCCCATTTAAAATGGGTATGATGAACCTGGCTGAATTAGTATATTTTAAAGTTTTGATTATATTTGAGTTTTCTAGTAGAGCAATCCCTTTTTTATTTCTAAGTGCTGCTTAAAGCAGTAGCTAAATTTGTTCACATATTAATACCCCAGTGCAACCATAAAATTCCCAAGAACCTAAATTCTAACACAAACAATATTTCAAATGTATTAGATTTATAAAAGCAAAATTGTACATTATGAGATTAAATTTATAGTTATTTTACATCATATCCTGTTCCTTTATCTTACATTTGCTGTCATCAAAAATTAGCATTCAAAGTAAAGTATTTGGTGTTACAGGGTCTCTGGAATTTGCCTAAATGTATTAACTTTCTGCTTAAAATTAATCAGAGCATTATATGCTTTTTGGTTTGCAACTATGCAGTTGTTAGTACATTTACTAAATACCTTAGAATGACTAGGAAGGAATTTTCAGAAGGGAGCCAAAGTGCCATTCCATTGTTTGTTTTCTATTTGTCTCAGGTGTTCTCCCCTCTCCTCCTTTTTCTTTTATGGAGTTTTTTTGGAATTATGTATTTTTATTATATTCCTTATGCAATAGTTTGTTAGTTTTATACTGTTTTTACTGTATTTTTAGTTGTTATGTCAACATACAACCTTGTCTTATTAATTTATATATACTGGTATAAAAGCCTAAGTGACTGATCAACCCAACCACTGGTCGACCAGTCGCTATGACGCACACTGACCACCAAGGGACAGACACTCGATGCACAGGATTGGGCTCCCTCCTGTCTGGATCGGGCCTGCGGGGATCAGGCTCCCTCCTGTCCGGATCTGGCCTGTGAGGATCGGGCTGAAACAGGCTATCTGACATTCCCCCAAGGGGTCCTGATTGTGAGAGGGCATTGGCCAGGCTGAGTGACCCACCTGTGCAAGAATCCGTGCACCAGGCCTGTAGTATATTATATAAATTAGTACTATTACAGTCATTAAAATGGAAATATAAATAACTCCATTTACTGCCTTCTGCTTTTCATATTGTTTACATTAATTCTCGATGCTTTTCATTCCTTTATTTCCATTCTTTTATCTGAAATTGTTTTCCTTCAAATACAAGTATTGGCTTTATATTTTCTTTAGTAAAAAATCTGATGAATTCTTGCAGTTTTTCTTTGTTTGAAATTGCATTTATTTCAGTACACATATATACATATATAATTTGCATAAATATAAATGAATATTGACTATAAATATATATTTCATATAAAAATTAAACTACATGATAGCAGTACAAAATGCAGATTTTTCAACAGGTACAATGCAAGCCAGAGACATTGAAATATGATATTAGTCTTATTTTTGTTTCTTTGATAATAATGTATCTTGTGTTTTCTTTTAATTGTCTTTGATTTTCAACAGTGTGACTATGATGTGTCTAGATTTGCTTTTCTTTATATCTGCTAATAGTTCATAGCACATCTTGGATCTATGGCTTGATGATTGCTGGCTTTCATACGTTTTGGAAAATTTTCAATCATTCTCTTCAAGTATTGCTTCTGCTTCTTTTTCTGAACCTTCCCTTAGACCTATAGTTTGAAGAATCTCAGAAGTTTTCTTGGGACCAATTTATTTCTTACACCCATTGTTTGATTCTTCATTCTTTCTTTTCTCTCCATGTTCAGTTTGAATATATTTTCTTCTCACCTGTATTCCATTTCACTAATTCCTTCTTTAGCTTTCTTTAATTTGTTGTTAGTCTAGTTTATTGAATTCTTAATTTTAATTACTTATCCTTTTTATTTTTTATCTTTATTGTTGAGAGTATTACAAGTGCCCTCCATTTCCCCACTTGCCCCATACCACCACATTCTCACCCCAGGCCTCCACCACCCTATTGTCTGTGTTCATGGGCAATGCAATTTATATCTGTGAGTTAACATATTTATATGTGATTTTTAAAACCAGTTTTTAGCTCTCTGCCACAATTCTCTATTTTATCATAAATACTTGAATATTTATCAGAGTTATTTGAAATTCCTTGTCTGATAACTGACTTCAGTATTCAGATCTCCTGTGGATCTGTTTCGTGAATCTTTCCTCCTGGAATACTTATTCATTTTTGAGTTTATTGTGACATCTGATTTGAAAAAATTATACACATAATTTGAGGCATTGAGTGACTATCCTTCTCCATAAAGGATTATTACCTCTCTCCCCCATTTCACTCACTCCTCACACCCTGCCTGTGGCGATTATCATTTGTTCTCTGTATCCATGACTTTATTTTTTTAGATTTCATATATAAGCATGATCATACAGTATTTGTCTTTCTGTATTTGACTTACTTCATTAGCATCAAGTCCATCTATCTGGTCGCAAATAATAGAAATTTCTTTTATGGCTGAATGATATTAAATTTTGTATATATAAACATATGCACCACACTTTATCCGTTGATGGACACTTAGGTTGTATTCATGTCTTAGCTTGTAAATAATGCTGCAATAAACATGGGGTACAGATATCTTTGCAAGATAGTGATTTCACTTACTTCAGATAAATATCTAGAAGTGGAATGGCTGGGCTGAATGGTAGTTCTATTTTTAAATATTTGAGCATCTTACTGTTTTTCGTAGTGGCTCCACTAATTTATATACCCACAGTACACAAATGTTTTCTCCACATCCTCACCAACACTTATTTCCTGTCTTCTTAAGAATAGCCATTTTAACAGGTGTGAGTACAGAAAGGACTAACTTTTGCTTCTAGCAGGCAGTAAATGTAAGGATAACTTATTTTAAGCCGGTTGGATGCTTAGTTGGTTTGAGACTGGACCTACTTCATTTCTGAGAGCTAGTGCTTTTCTTCACCCTTACTTTTATTTTTTAGCTCTTCAGGGGTTCAAGTTAAAAAGGCTTATGGTATTATCGGGCCAGGTGTTTCAGTTGGTTTTGGTCCCATACACCAAAATGTTACCAGTTCGATTCCCACTCAGGGCACATTCCTAGGATGTGGGTTTGATCCCTAGTCAAATGATTATGGGCGATTATGGGAAACAACTGATCAATGTTTTTCTGTAACATCGATGTTTCTCTCTCTCTCCCCTTCCTCTCTCTCTCAAATCAATAAAAACATATCTTCCTATGAGGATTAAAAAGCCTAAGGTATTTACCAGGCTGCCTCCTCTTTGTTGGAACCAGAACTGAAAAGATTTCCCCCTTGGCCTCCAGGGCTTCTGGAAGCTCTGATGATCTTCCCAGCTGCTAATGTGGAATTGGCAAATGCCTGAAGAGGAAAGTCATGCTCAATGTTGGTATCACCACTTATGTTTTTGTTCTGTGTGGTATATTGGCCACTGAAGTACTCACTACCTTGGCAACACTAACATGATCAAACAGCTGTTTTTCATTAATATTTTATCCATATTTTCTGTTTTTTTCTCAGCAGTTTGTTCCAAACAAGCTAGTTGAAAGATTAACAGTATAGCAGGGAAATGTAAAATATACCAATTTTGCAATATAATGAGGATTTTAAAAATATACTTATTTACCATATTACAAAAATTGAAGTGGTTACAGTCCATGTAGTATGAACACTAGAGTAATTCTTATACAGTCTTGTTGAGATGTACTATTGTGTAACTTTAAGGTTCACAGATTTGATACACATTAATCTTTCAAAATGATTAGCAGCATAGCCTTAGCTAATGCTTGCATCACTTCACATAATTACCATTTTTTGTGGCAAGAACATATAAGATATACTCTCTTAACAACTTTCAATTATATGATACAGTATTAGTGACTATAATTATTATGCTATACTAGTACATTAGGTTCCAGCAATTTTATAGCTGGAAATTTGTGTAGAGTAACAATTTAAAATTCAAAAATAATAAATGAAAAGATTGGCTACTTCATATAAAGGAATATTTTATGGAAAAAGACTATTGCAATGATCGCCACAATAAATTATGAGAGATAGAGAAGATATTTTTTAAATGCCCAACTTCAGTCTTCGGCTTTAGAAAAAACAATGTCTTATTTACTCCTTCTTTATGTGTAACATAGTTCAGTAAATTTGTTGAATTAATAAATCAATGAATGGTTGTAGTTCCTTTATAATATTTTATCTCTGTTGGTATGAGTTTACCTCAAATCTTTCTATTTCATGGACAGGAATTGGTTAGACATTTCATTCTTCTTAAACTTTTTAAATATTTTGCTTCATCTCATTCTGGTTTATCTATTCATAATCAATCTCATTCACTTAGTAAGCTTTTTAAAAGTCTACATATTTTTATGAATTTATTAAAAAACGTTTTGTAAGTTTGTTGGTCCTCTTGTTCAGATGCATATGCTTGTATCTGTGTGTGCATATGTGTGATGTGCTAACTGTTGATTTCTATTTTTTGAAAAAATTATTTTTTATTTTTGAGTTCTGAGTTAGTATTTTAATTTTATTTATTTGAATATTTAGCTCATGTCATTTTAGTCTTTTAAAAAGTAAGTGCCTTAAGACAATACATGTCTATTCTCTACTATTTTGCTTTAAATGTGTTCCTTATAAGCTACTTGTCTGATTGTCTGAATCCTTAACTAGATGACTTTAACTTTTATTTTATGTGATGTGACTATTGATATGTTTAACCTATTTTCTGCCATATTTATCAGCCTCACCACTTTTTATTTACATTTGAGAGTGTTTGTACATTTTAGTATTCTTATTTTATATTTAAATCAATAGTATTGTTTGGAGCAAAAGATTTAGTTCACAGAATGACCTCATTCATCTTGGGAAAAGTCTGTTTCATTATTATCATCACACTGTGGTTTCTCAAGCAGCATGTTACCAGGTACAATGTTATTCTCAGGATCCTCTTTGTTGATATAATACATCTGACAGATGAAGTAAAAGTGGAGAGTTCCAAAGACTTGTAGTTCTGATGAAGCCAAAGGCACTACAGAGATAGAAAGTTGAAAACATAGGCATATATAGTCAGAGACTATTAATAAGTGAGCAGTCACAAGCAATAATAAGCCTTTTGCATGGCCATGCAAATTAATGGCAGCTGATATATGGTGAAATTCCAGTGAATTGCACTGGAAATCAAATATTGGATGGGAGGTTCACCAGATAGTGTCAACATTTGGGGTAAAGGGAATAATGGCAAACTAAGTTCTAATGCTTGCAGTGTGTAAAGGATACAAGTTCTCAAACAGGTAAAGGAAGGTATTGCCAAATCACATGGATCTCAAACGAGCAGGAGTTTTTATACAAGTAAAAGGGATTAACCATCTTGAAGATGTAATGGAAACTAAAGATACCATCTAGCTCTATTCATTTAGCAAGGTATAGGAGACTGAGCAGTCTCCACATGAGAGGTTTATAGGTCAGGGTGATCGAGGCTTCATTTAAGACCAGAAGATGTTGAGAATATTTACCAAATAAGTTAAAATGTGGTGGAGCTTGTTATGATAGAGCTGGGTTTCCAGCTGGAAAAATAAGGACTTGAGTTTTAGCATAAAGGCAGAGAACTGTGTGGGGTTCTACAGAAGAAGCAGATGATTGTTGGGGATGATATATTGGGAAATGACTGAAGAGGGCAGAACTGTCAAATGAGGTGGGTTACCAGGTGAATGATCCCCAGCAGCTGGTGCTGGATGTGGGTCTTAGCATCAGCCAAGCCCTGGATTTATTATTGCATTCCAAGAGCATGGGGACTCTAGATGTTGGTGTCACCTTGAATTTGAATGGACTTACATGTGCTTTTGAGAAAAAAAGCATTTTGTTAAGCTGTTCACATACTAATGCCCAAAAGACAATGACTGGCTCATGAATGCTGAGACCAAGGGGCACAAACTCTGAGGGTTGTGGCTTGGTCTCTGTGCTGTTGGAAAGTATGCTCTCTGGTATTTTATGAGAAATGCAGCCTTTTTATGTCTTACTCATATTTCTTTTTTAATCAATTAAAATGTTACTTTACATGTGTTTTCTAGTCAGAGAACTTGCATATAGCTACCACTGTTGACTACTAGTACTTAATGTGTAATAACTCATTTAAGCCTCACAGCAATCTGTTTTATAGATTTAGTAATTGAGATGCAGAAAGGTGAAATAACTTGCTCATGGTCAACAACTAATGAAGAGCAGAGCTGGGAATTGAATTCAGGAAATTCTAGTTTCAGACTCCCCAATTTTCAGTACCATACCAGTGCTTCCTGAACGTTCTGAGTGAATGAAATCACCCGAGGTGTTTATGAAATGTACTGGACATTCTGACTCAGTAGCTCTGAGTTGGAGCCCAACCATTAGTGTTTATACTTCACATAATTTTAGGAAACCCTGTGCTGGGTGATGGTGCCACCCTTCGATGCCTGTATCTGCTGTCAGAGGGCCTGCTGTCTTACCATGTTTCCTCTAAACTGCCTTTCCAGAGCTCCTGGCTCCTGATCACGAAACTCGTATGAGTTTCAACTTCCATTCTATCCTCTTTGAGGCTGAGACTAGAATTCTGCCTGGAATAGGATTGCGCTGGATACAAAAGGAAAAACAACTTGGTTTCCAATACATTTCCTGTTCCCTCCAACCTCCAATACTTTCTGTCCTTGGATTTCTGTTGGCTCCTGTATTCCTTGCTTTCTCTTACTCCAGCTGGCTTTCACATCCTTCTCTCCCCCGACCCTGTGTTCTTGTTTTTTTCATTAGCTCTGAACTCCTCCAAGTCTTCTGGCTTTCTCTATGCTTATTCACTCTGTGCTGTAACTTTCCCTGACCCTTTCTTCTCTCTTCGTCTATTCCTTTCCAAGTTTAGCTTTTATTTTTGTTACTTTTTATTTTCCCTAATCAACTAAGGGACTAGACTGTGCAGAGCCATAATTTTATGGGCCTCTCTCATGTGACAGATAGTATTATAAAAGATAAGGCAAAATCATGTATTTGGATATTTGAACAAAAATTCTGATTTGGAACAATGACCCAAATTGTAGCCCTAATACTAAAAGCAACATAGAATCCCAGTTTCCTCCTGCAAGTCTCTGTATTGTTAGTTTAAGTACGAGATGCAAATTGGTTGCTATACAGGTAAGCAAAATTTAACCTGTGGAAATGGGCTTGTTTGGTCTAGACTACACTTAAAAGTCAAAATAAGCCAGTCAGAGAAAGATAAGTATCACACGATCTCACTCACATGTGGAATCTAATGAACAAAATAAACTGAGGAAAAAAATAGATCCAGAGGCACAGATGGAACAGACTGTGGAATCTCAGAGGGCAAGTGGGAGAGGGTGGGTGGATGGGAAGAGATCAACCAAAGACCTTATATGCATATATGCATAACCCACAGATACAGACAATAGGGTAGCGAAAGACTAGGATGGGGGCAGGCTAGAAGAAGTCAATGTGGGAAAAGGAGGACATATGTAATACTTTCAGCAATGAAGATTTTAAAAACAATTGAGTATATATGAATGCCTTAAGCAGGACTTGCACTCTTTATTCATACATGTAGATGCTTTGGGCATCCAGATTCTCTTCCTGAGCCTATGGGTTTTTGATTCTGTGGACTTTAATGCACAGTGACATGGGGACACTTCAGTGAGACCACCCAGAACATTTCTGAACATTGGCATCTTTTTCAACAGTGTAGTGCCTAGTCACTTCTACTCAGCAGGCAGGAAGTTGTCTTTAAATTACCAGAAGTTTGCCATCTTCCCTTTTGGACAGTTGCCCTTTCCTGAGTTATGATAATTCATTCCTAAATGAACACTCAGGTGTTTTTTACTTTCTTCTCGTTGATCTAACCATTCTGATGAGCCATTTATTTTTGTTATTTTCTTACAGAAAATAATATTGATTAACAGATCTTGTTCCCAAAACATTCATTCTGAAATCAGACTCTATATACAGATAACTTTATATAAAAATGATTTAAAACATTCAGATTCATCTAAGTTGATATTTTGAATTTTTTTTGTATCATTTATATAAAAGCCAAGTAATCACAGGAATGGGAAAATTCTCTAAACATGTAAAACACAAAAGCTATTGTTTCTAGGCAAACAGAAAGGGATCAGGGCTGTGAGTTCCAAATACACTTTAGATAGTTGGAGCCGATATGTCCTTCCCTGGTCTGGAGAGAGGAAGAGCTCTTCTGGCTGTCTTGGTACTTGGCAAGGTGGTGAGGACCGTGGTGGGGAAAGAGGAGCAACGTGTTATGGGAGATAGAACTGCTAGAGCTTTCTGTGCCTTAGGCACTGTCCAGGACACATTTTGATTCTTCATTGCCATTTTTCTTGGCAAGTTCATTGCTTTATTCCACTTTCTTTTGCAGTCCTTTCTTGCAATTCAATTAAAAACACATACTTATTATTCTAATCCACAGCAGAGGGAGTTAGTGATAATAGTTTTTGTGTTGGGGCTTCATTTGAGGTCAAGTGGAATTTGGAAAGATAAAAGGCATTCTTGGTTAAATAAGATGATTGAAGATTTATGGGCAAAATTAACATAGTGAAGTTATGGAGAGTTATTTAGTTAAAATATGTGTATGAGTATATATGAATGAATATACATTGTATCTGCCTCTCTCTCTCTCTCTCTCTCTCTCTCTCTCTCTCTATATATATATATATATATATATATATATATATCCTATATAATAAAAGCTTAATATGTAAGTCGAACAAATGGCGGAAGGACCAGTCACTATGATGTGCACTGACCACCAGGGGGTGCTCAACGCAGGAGCTGGACCCTGGTGGTCAGTGTGCTCCCATAGGGGGAGTGCCGCTCAGCCAGAGCCAAGCTCATCAGCAGGCTCACGGCTGGCAAGCGCAGTGGCAGTGGCGGGAGCCTCTTCCACTTCTGCTGCAGGCGGGCAGTAAGGAGTGAGGGATCTTGGACTGTGAGAGCCATGGACTGCAAGAGGGATGTCTGACTGCCAGCTTAGGTCCGATCCCTGGCAGGCAGACAGACATCCCCTGAGGGGTCCCGGACTGCGAAAGGGTGCAGGCAGGGCTGAGAGACCCCCTCCCCCCAGTGCACGAATCTCATGCACCGGGCCTCTAGTGTGTGTGTGTGTGTGTGTGTGTATATATATATATATATATATATATATATATATATCCATCTACCTCTATCTCTATCATATATCTAATTTGTCTCTTATAGAAAAAAATAATTTAAAGGCCTCTAATCTTAAAAATGGCCTTTTTATAATTTATTTGAAGATGGATGCTCACTTGTTGCAGATGGTGAAATTTTTCTCATAACCATTTCTGATGTTTTTCACCTCTCCCCACCCTACCCCCAGCCAACCCTAATTCTTGTGTAGTGATTACTGGACACATGCAAAGCTTCCTACCAAATATATTTAAATACATTGAAATATTACTTCATTAAATATATAAAATTTGCAGTGTTAGACTGAGTTCTTTTCAATGGGTGAAACTATATTTTATTTGTCTTTCTGTTATGTGGAAGACATAAATACTTCGATGTTATTTAAATGTTTATAGAACTAGTTTGTATAATCCATAATATAAACTTCAGGTGCCATTAGCCAAATTAACTAATTTTCTAGTTGGCAAATATATGTATTTATTTATCAAAGATATTTTTGTAAACTAGCAGTTTTGTAAATTAGTAGTTTTAGCTCTTTAGTTTTCACATTGCACTATAATGTATATTTTTAAATTCAGGTGATAATTTGGAAAATTGAAAACCTTGTGTGTGTTTTTCTTGACTATCATTGTAAAGATCAGAGAAAGCAGAATTTAACTTTTAATTCACCTTTCATAAATGTGTTTTTATTGAGTTAATTCACACAGGGTACAGTATGAATCTTCTCATAACTGCATTTTACAGAAGTAGTAGAAAAATCGATGGTATAATGACACTCAGGGTGAGACAGCCTCCCTATTGCAGTGTCTAATCCATGTCTCTGGTTTTGGATTCTGTGTTCAGACTGAATATCCCACTGATAGTAACCGCATCAAATGTCACCTTATGCTTGTAACTTTCCAAGTCACGCTTCCTTGGATTTGTGAGGTAGGGAAATGCAGATGGCAGGAAACTTCAACTGTATAAAAATACCTTTAATGTAAGTTTCACTCTATGAAGTCAGCAGTTATACAGTCTTTTTGGTGAACTTCATTAACAAGCGATTGGGTCTAGGAAGCTTGGCAAATAAGGAGGCAGGAAACCCCAAAGAGAACACGCCTGTCAGACGTCTTTCCTTCTGGGGTTTCCTTCCAAATGTTTTTGGATCTTGAAGGAAGCGGAGTGGCTTTCTGCCACCACTTTCCTACATCTGTAACCCACAGGGTCTATAGAGTCTGGCATTCACTTTTGAAATTCTTTCCTCAATCTGTATTTATTTCACTGTGAAATAGAAGCCGATCATTGGTTAATGTTGAAGTCCAAATATGAGTCTTACTTTAGTTAGACACTATTTCTACTTTTTGAGAATTTTGATTTAAGGGCTGAGAAGTCTCTGATTTTTTAAATGCTGTGACACAGTTCAAACCTTGCATTTTACAGAAAGCTGTGGACCTGGTCAAACATAAAAGCTGAGGGCAATTTGGAGCTCTGTTTGCCTAGGTTTTCGGGCTGTACTTGAAAGATATTTTGCAAGACCTGTAGAGAAACAGATGTAGTTATTCAGACTTTCACTCCTGAATGTCTGCTATCACTTAGTCCCCATTCCCTCCTGACAAGATTTTAATATTTAATTTAATTCTGCTGAATGTATGCTCTAGAAAATATTGAAGGAAAACTTGAGCTAAAGGAGGTGAAACATGAGCCTTCATAAATACTCATCTCTAGAGAGGTACATTTCTTAAATCTCTGTGCTCTTTGAAGAATATACAGATGTTGACCTTTTGATGGGAAAGACAGTGATAACTTGTTAACAAAAATGTCAATCATTCATCTTAATAAAAAATCATTATTTTGTGGCATTCCTATTATTTTAGCATACCTGCTCTATCTAGATTTGCAACAGACTTGCTGCTTTGGGACAAATGCAAGAATAGTTTAAGTTAGATGCCCTAGCTGGTTTGGCTCACTGGATAGAGCGTCGGCTTGTGGACTGAAGTGTTCTGGGTTTGATTCTGAACAAGGGCACATGCCTGGGTTGCGGGCTCAATCCCCAGTAGGGGGTGTGGAGGGAGGCAGCCTATCAATGATTCTCATCATTGATGTTTCTGTCTCATCCCTTCCTCTCTAAAATAAATAAAAATTATTTTAGAAAAAGATCTCACCTTTAAAAAAATAGATGAGATACAAAGTTCTACATTTTTTAAAATTTAAATTATTTATTGTTTAAAGTATTACATGAATCTCCTTTTGCCCCATTGACCTCTCCCAGGTTGCTCCCACCCCCCCAGCACATGTCCTCGCTCCTCTGCGCCCCTGATATGTGATATTTATCTTTCTCTGGCTTATTTAGCTTAGCATAATGCTCTCCAGTTCCATCCATGCTATTGCAAATGGTAAGAATTCCTTCTTTTTTACAGCAGCGTAGTATTCCATTGTGTAGATTTACCAGAGGTTTCTAATCCATTCATCTGCTGATGGGCACTTAGGCTGTTTCCAAATCTTAGCTATGGTGAATTGTGCTGCTATGAACATAGGGGTGCATATATCCTTTCTGATTGGTGTTTCTGTTTTCTTAGGATATATTCCTAGAAGTGGTATCACTGGGTCAAATGGAAGTTCCATTTTTAATTTTTTGAGGAATCTCCATACTGTTCTCCACAGTGGCTGCACCAGTCTGCATTCCCACCAGCAGTGCAGCTATTTTGACACCTGTGAGATGGTGGTTGTTTTGATTTGTATCTCTCAGATGATAAGTGACTTTGAGCATCCTATCTAATAAAGAGGGAATATGCTAATTGACTATCACTGCATCACAAAGATGGCTGCACCGACAGCTAAGGCCAAGTTCCCATAAGGAGCCTTAATGAGTAATCAGCAGGGACCTGAGGCTATGCCGTCCCCCACCCCTGTGGGGCTTGATAGGGGACCTCAGGCCATGTCCTCCACCCAGCAAGGCTTGACAGGGGATCTCAGGCTGTGCCCCCCACCGGCAGGGCTTGATGGGGGACCTCAAGGTGCACTTTCTGTTCTGGTACTTGGCTAGGGGACCTCAGGCTGCTCCCCCTGCCCCAGTGCCAGGCCGGGGTACCTCAGGCCGCACCCCCCCCAGGTAGAGCTTGACAGGGGACTTCAGGCCATGCCCCCACCCCAGAACCAGGGCGGGGGACCTGAGGCTGCTCCCCCCTGCCTGGTGGGGCTTGACAGGGGACTTCAAGGGTGCACCCCCAGTGCTGGATTGGGGGAACTCAGGCTGTACCCCTGGCCCAGTGGGGCTTGACAAGGTACCTGAGGCTGTATCCCCCTGCAGGTGGGGCTTGATGGGGGACCTGAGACTGCGCTCCCCCCTCCTGGTGGGGCTTGACGGGGGACCTTAGGCCATGCCCCCGACCCAACGGGGCTTGACAGGGGATCTCAGGCCAGGTCCTGCACCTGGTGGGGCTTGATGGGGGACCTCAAGGCATGCCCCCTGCCCTGGTCTGGGCTGGGGGAACCTCAGGCCACGCCCTCATCCTGGCACCGGGCCAAGGGATCTGTGGCTACGTGGGGCTTGACAAAGGTGAAACTGGCTGGGTCTGGATCTAGCCCAATGGGGTTGGGGGGTGGCCAGGTCTGGGTCTCACATGATTTTGAGGCACATGTGGGTGGCGGGGACTTGACTCTGGGTCCCATGGTGTGCCCCAGACTCTGACAGGAGGAAGGTTTTCATATACATTTTACTAATTTTCTTTCATCTCTTAACACTTCTATTATAGAGAAAGGGCATATAGCATTATTAAATTTTTTCCTCTAATTAATCTCCTTTTAATGTGCACGAATTTTGTGCACAGGGCCACTAGTGTTTTCATATTTATCTTGGCTTTCTATATGTCCTCTTTTGAAAAGTGTCTACTTAGGTATTTTGCCCATTTTTTTAAATTGGATTGTTTATCTTCTTTTTGTTAAGTTGTATGAATTCCCTATAAATTTTGGAGATAAAGCCCTTATCAGAGGTAACTGGCAAATACTAGTATGTTCTTCCATGCAGTGGGCTTTCTTGCTGTTTTGTTGATGGTTTCTTTTGCTGTGCAGAGCTTTTTATTTTGATGTAGCAATCCCATTGCCATTGCAACAAAAAATTAAGATACATAGGAATAAACTTAACCAAGGAGGCAAAGGACTTGTACTCCGAAAATTACAGGATAAAAAAGAGATAGAGGAAGACATAAACAAATGGAAGAATATACTGTGTTCATGGATTGGTAGAATCAACATTATTAAAATGTCCATACTACCCAAAGCAATCTATAGATTCAGTGCAATCCCCATTAAAATACCAATGGCATATTTCAAAGACCTAGAACTAACTCACCAAAAATTCATCTGGAATAAAAAAAAAGACACTGATAGCTGCAGCAATCTTGAGGAAGAAGAACAAATTTGGAGGGATCACAAAACCAGATATCACACTACATTACAAAGCCACTGTTCTCAAAACTGCCTGGTACTGGCACAAGAACAGACATATAGACCAATGGAACAGAACAGAGAGCCCAAAAATTGACCCAAGCCATTATGCTTAATTAATATTTGACAAAGTGAGCAAGACAGTCTCTTCAATAAATGGTTTTGGGAAAATTGGTCAGATACATACAAAAAAATGAAACTAGACTACCAACTTACACCATACACAAAAATAAACTCAAAATGGATAAAGGACTTAAATGTAAGTCAGGAAACTATAAAAATCGTAGAAGAATCCATAGGCAGCAAAGTATCAAACATATGTCATAGCAATATCTTTACTGATGCAGCTCCCAGGACAATGGAAACTAAGGAGAAAATTCATTAATTGTTAATAGAGTATTATTAACCAGGGTCTTGGAAATTATATAGTAATGTTAATGTCAACCACTCTTTATCGGATAGCAAACTTATTCCAATGACTTTGCAAAAGACTTTACATAACTACTGAATTCTTATAGGTCTGCAGAGAAGATCCTATTATTGTCATTTTTAATCTGAAAAAAAGATTCTCAGAGTTAATAAAACTCCCTCCAGGCCACATAATCTGGTAGGGGCACTGGACTTGAACCTATGTCAGCTTTCAAAGCCTATATTTTTTCTCCTATATCTATTTACTCCTTTGAGCCATTGAAACTTCAATTATAAGAAAATTATTTTGTACTCATTTAATATAATCTTTTAAAAATTCTAGATTAATTTGTCACCTTATTTTATTATTATTTTTTATTTATTTCCAAGAGAGAAAGGGAGAGGGAGAGAGAGAGAAACATCAATGATGAGAGGAAATCATTGATCAGCTGCCTCCTGCACACCCCCTACTGGGGATTGAGCCCGCAACCCAGGCACGTGCACTAACTGTAAAGGGAACTGCGGCTTCCTGTTTCATAGGTCAATGCTCAACCACTAAGCCACACTGGCGGGCTGATCTATCATTTTAAGGAAGCAAACTGCAAATGGTCACAAATGGGCTAGGATGCTATAGCTCAGCTTCCTTCATTAGTTTATTTTGAGACCCAACATTTGAACCTGAATGAATCACTCCTGCTTCAGAGACTCTTTAAAATGATTCTCTAGTTCTTTGCTTGCACTCAATATCCTTTGTTTTTTTGAGCTACTTACTAAAAAACTAACGTTGTATAGGGTATTTCTGAGACATACATCCTTTGTTTCCAGTAAGTACTTCAAACTCAGGGCAAGTACAATTGACTCAAAGTCTTATCAAAAGGTCAGATTTTCATTGAAAGTTCCTAGATAACTTAGGTTGGAAAAATTGATTTACTTTACTTCAACCATTACTTTTTTATTTTTTTCTAATTGGCCATCCAAATTTAATCTACATCCATAGTGTGTAGATTAAAACCACACTATAGTACAGTAAATGGAAAAACAAACAAAGTCACTACTGAAGTGCTGTTGGAAGGTTTCTCAGAAATCTTTATTAATAAGACATGGGTTGTTTGAAGCATAGAAAACAATTTTATCTCATTTGTCACCAACAGCACAAAGGTAAAGATAATGGAACCAATTGTATAGAATTGATCACAGAGTAAAAAATGATAATAGATGAGCCTTGGTCTATGTGGCTAAGTGGTTAGAATGTTGGCCTGTGCACCAAAGGGTTGAGGGTTCTATTCCCAGTCAAGGGCATGTACCTGGGTGGTAGGTTCAATCCCGGGCCTCAGTAAGGGTGCATAGGAGGCAACCTATTGATCAAACAATATAATGGATGAGAAGGAAAACATAATGACCGGGGAGTTGTTCTAACACCCACAATACACACCTACGAGAAGAACATCGGGACACTTCCCTTTGAGAAACAAGGAGTTCAGGAACCACAGCCACCCAGGTTATGGCTGAACATTTGAGTTGAATTTATGCTGTCACAGAGGCAGCTTGATGCAGCTTTGCCCAGCATTTCTAAAAACTGCTGAAAGTATGGAATGTGGAGGTGGCCAGGAGTTCTCTATGGCCGGAGTTAGTATTTCTCACTTTTCCTCCCCACAGCAGCCGACTTTGTTCCGAGGGAGCATGGGGCTTTGAAGCTGCACTATCCACTTCTGATGAAGCCACATGACCCATGATATTAGACACTACTTTACCTTCCCTTTTAGAAAGCAAGATCAAGAAAACCCACTTCTCAAACAGTCGACAAAACTACAATACTTGTCATTAACTTTGTATGAACTCCTACTTAACCTAGTTTTGATGAAGCCACACATAAAATTAGGTATCAGATTATTTACGCAAACTACGTGTAATAACTTTCTTCCATTTTCTGATTCATAGTATAGTTAGAGATATTTTCTATTAACCAAGTAGGGACAGTAAAAAGTGCCGAGAAAAGACCCTTACTGAAAGTTTAAAATACTTAACATGGGCTGAGACATACTATAAAATGATATCGCATTAAATTCCAGGAAGAAAAAATAAGTATGAAAAAATTAGATTTGTGCCAAGTCACTCATAAACTATACAATTTTCATATACCATAGAAATCGCAGAAATTGAAAACCAGAAATACTTAGCATATTCTTATATAGGTTTGCTATTTGTATTCCTGCTTTGGCAGAACAGTTATATTTGGTCTATATGGTGTATTTTTTATTTCTTACATTTTGGCTTTAACATTCCTGCCAACACATTCTTACAACACTATTTTATTTATTAGTTATCACCAGTAAAAATTACTTATACTTTTAAGTGTTTATCAACATGTATATGCATAAATACATACCCACTGAAAATGATAGTATCTGTATCCACACATATTTGTGAGTATGGGAATGTAAGTCTTTAGGTATGCATGTGAAGATATGTAAGTACCTATTTATTAGTTTTGGGTAAATGATGGTATATCAAATAATTGGGGGGGTGGTGGTTAGAATACTAAGAGGGAAATGATAAGACAGCCAAAGAGAAGTTAAGACCTGGAGCAACTGAGGACTTTGTGAATGAGATTGACCTAATACGACCTGAGAGGAAGCCCTGAGAAGTAGCCATGTGGGAGAAGGCATTGGTTAAGATAATCTCCACTATGCCTACTCTGTTTGTCCTGCCTATCTGCCTTATAGTTGATTGCTCAATGTGTTCTGTCATTTTTTTTTTTGTATTTTTGACCCTTCAGTATAATTGGTATTTCTAAAATACCACTGGAAATTTCAAAAGGGATAGAAAAAAATGTATAAATGACTGAAATTTATAAAGAGATTTTATAGAATTGTTTGAGTTTCTAGTGCTATTGTTTAAATTCCATCCGCTAATTCATGTAATGTATGTGGAGAAGATCAATTTGGAGGTCTAAGTGAGGACATATAAATCACTTACACAAAAATAAAATAGTGGTATTGGAAAGGAAGGGGAAAGAAAGTGCTACTCAAGCTATGGAATGATAATGGATACCATTATAAAAATTGGAATTTAAATTTTTATTACTTTTGTAATGGATGGATAGAGGGATTTTATTGATTTTGTAGTTGATGGTGATGTACTATTACTTAAGCATACTCATGTAGTTATTTTTAAATTTGGTTTAAGCTAGACCTGTGGTTCTCAAATTGTGGTCCTTGGATCAGCAGCATTACCATCGTCTGTGAGCTGGATAGAAATGCAAATCCATGGGCCCAACCTGACCTAATGAATCCTAATCTCTGCATATGGTCCAGTGAACTGTTTTATCTGGCTCTAAGGAGATTCATATTCACATTAAAGTTTTAAAAAATACGAAACAGTAGTACACGACTAAAGGACACTATGATCTACACAGGAAACAACTTGGGATGAGGAGTTTGGGTTTTGTCTTGGTTTTATATTGTAGGGACCTTATTTCTTATACTAAAGAAGAAGCTACCATAACTAAGATTGCAGAAAAAATAAGATCAAAGTTTTAAAAATGACTTTAATGAGATAATGCAGTTTAATTATATCGACATTTTATTAGGAGTGAATAATTTGTGTAACTATTGCACACTATTAGTTTAGAATAAGCAGTTTGTTGGGATATTTTAGTTTATTGAATGGATTAAATAATGCTGCTGAAATGAACTCTTTATACACAGAGTAAAATTAAACTTTATCAAACAACCTGATGAATTTTGTTAGAGGTTAATTTTCCAACTAGAAGCTTAGTTTGCTTAGCTGGAAGGCATAAAGACTAATTAGTCATTGCATATAAATGGTTCATTAGCTATTCCAGAGGGAAAATTGAAAACAGCTGCTATGATTTATTTTTAATAGAAATTTAAAAGAAGAACACTGATTTAGTGCCTAAAATGGCCGATAAAGGTTGCATCCAACTTTAGCAGAACTGTGCAATTTTTTTTTCTTTGTTTTGATGTTGCAGTCTGCAGCTGTTAGCTGTTTTTGTGAGGAAATAATGGTGTTAGCTATGAGTTTTCTTGGAAAGAAAGAGCTTAAAAGCTTTGGAGTGATGGACTCATAGTCCACACAGCCAGATGAACATGGATGGAATGTTGGGTGAAGCCCACGGGGAGTCATTCCACAGCAGCATCTGGAAGGAAACAATAAGTGATTGGAGGGTGTACTTTTCAGGCAAATGATTAAGAGGCGATTAAGTGAAGGTGTTAGGATGTGAGGGAGGGAAGGAAGTACTGAAGGTGTATATATAATATGGAACGGAGGGATTATAGAAAAGGCTTAACAGAATGAACTGTAGATCACAGCTGAACTTCTACAAAGCTGGAATTGGGATTTGGACAGAACAGCTATAGGTATTGTGTGAAACAGAACATGAGATTCACATAATACAGAACATACTGGGACTTTTATTTTAACAGTGAAGGACAGTGATGATGTCTAGTTATTCAGAGCCACTGGAAATCATTTCTTAGAGTTGGAGAGACATCCTGCTATTATACCTTTATGGTCTTACTCTGATTATATTGGCCTTACTTTAAAGTTCCAAGAAAGCTCTGGGCTTTGGAAATAGAAATCCATGCCTTTGATCAAGTGAGTAGTTTTAGTTTAGCTGTTTGATACTAACTCATTCATAATACATACAGACAGTATTTCTTTAAATTGCTTTATATAATCATATCTTCCTGCCCATTTCTCTTGCCTACTGACAATTCTCTATTCACAATTGTGAATAAATGAATGAATTAGTGAATGAATGAATGAAACAAATTCTTTTGGCTTAAATGACATGGGATGAAAACTACATTTTCCCAAAAAGCTCATGTTTATCCTTAAAAATAAATCTAGTTTTTTTTTTTTCTGAATACAAGTTTTTCTTCTTGATATTTGAACATCTGACAACGTAAGAAGTTAGAGAGGAAGATAAGGCCGCATTATGGAAGCTAATGCCCTTCTCAAGCCCCAGGATCCTTCCCAGCAGTTATTTAAAGGCCTTTTCATCTTAATGAACTGGGATTCTGCAAACACAGGCTGAATCTCTACTCATAGCTCAAAATCCAACACTTGGATTTTATTAGCCAATATACTTAAATGCTATAACATGCAATTTCAGTTTCTCTGGCATAAAATGACCATAGATGATTTCTTGCTCAAGTGCAGTGAGGATGATTTGGTCATTTAGGCACATGTGGTCATTAGGGACTCTGACTCTTCCTTCTTGTGATGCTGCCCTCCTGTAGGTTCTTTCCATTTAGCTGGAGGATGGGGAAAGAGAACATAGGAAACACTCATGTACTTCTTACCACTTCACTTCAGAAATGACACACTTTTGCTTGACTCCATTGACCAGAACTCACCTGAATTGTCAGACTCAGATGTGATGGAGGCAGAAGTGTGTATTGCAGTCTCTTCCATATAGACTTAACCTTCCTGCCAGATGTCCAGGCAGGCCCCTTTTCTGGATTATAAGAAAATGTAAAACTACTTGGGCACATTCAAGGACAAACTGGGCAAATTAAATAGAGGCCTGTATATACACTGAGTAGCCAGATTATTATGGTCTCTGAATGCTGTGTGTGTGTGTGTGTGTGTGTGTGTGTGTGTGTGTGTGTGTGTGTATTAGAGGCCAGTGCATGAATTCGTGCATGGGTGGGGTCCGGCCAGCCTGGCCAGGGAGAGGGTACATGGTGGTTGGCTGGCCTGCCTGCTGGTAGAACTCCTGGTAGAGGGGACAATTTGCATATTAACCTTTTATTATATAGGTTTACACTGAGTGACCAGATTATTATGCGTTCAGAGATCATAATAATCTGACCACTCAGTGTATAGTGTTTGCTCCACAATAATATCTCTGGCCTCCCCTCCTGTCCATCTTCGGTGCATCTGTGGCTCTTTAGGCTGGCATTCCCTTAGGATGATCATTTTATCAAATGGCTCTGAGAAGTCAAAAACTAAGCAATTCCAGATTGCTAGCATGTGTTTTAGGATTGGTTCCACTGGTAGGTAAAAGATAAGGGGATGTTTCTGTGCCCCAAACTTGTTCTGTGGTACCTCTGGATGAAGACAGCATTTAGATATCCAAGTTCATAGTCTGGCAGATGATGGGCAAGGTTAAGCAAATGTTGATGAGATTTGGGAAGGAGCAGCAGTTTGGATACTTCTGAGAATGGTGGACCTATTTAGAGATAGAACATTTTAAAAAATGTGTTTTTTAAATTTATTTTTTAGAGAGAGGAAAGGGGAAGGTGAGAAGAAGAGAGTGAGGGAGTTAGAAAGAAGAGGGTGCATGGGAGAAAAAGTTGTTCTGTGGGAGAAAAGGACTTCAATCTAGAATGTTTTGATGGCAAGGTTTCCTTTTTTAAAGATTTTTATTGTTTTTGAGAGAGAAACATGGATGTGAGAGTGAAACATCCATTGGTTGCCTCCCACACGCACCCCAACTGGGGATCAAGCCCATAAACTAGGCATGTGTCCTGACCAGGGATCAAACCTGTAAATTTTTGGGGTAAAGGACAATGCTCAACCTACTAAGCCACACTGGCCAGGGAAAGAAAAAATTTTAAAAGAGTTATGAAGCAGCTTGAGGGAAGCAAGGTTAAAAACAAGGCTCCCTTTTTCATGTTGCCTGAAACTCACTCTCATTTCCAGAAAAAAATGTTCCGGATAAACAGAGACTGGAAAAGGCTTAGTGTGTAGGGTGGTCCACATGCTGAGATTGAGGGGTTCTGGGAGGACTGCTTTCTTATTTGGGACCATTCTTGTTCATCACAATCTCTGGGAAAGACTGTGAGAATTATATGCAGGGAAGAGATCGGAACCTGTTCTGTTACTATGTGAGCTCTGTATTCTTATAGGAGTAGAAGGTATACATGTTGTAATTAAGTAGGTATTGCCTCAAAATACATTTATATAGGAAATTTAAGTGCGATGATAATATAATTTATGATACAAACATGGGTGCTCTAAGAGCAAAAGAGGATAGTATTCATTACCCTGGGACAACAAGTATAAACCAGGACCACCTCTGATGTGTTGTCACCAAAGTTTAAGACAGTGCTATTGCATTCATGTAACAATATTATTTAATAGCCCTCAACTTAAGAAAATGTCATCCTCACATTCAACCTACCATTTCAGTTAATCCCTGTGTTAAATAGAAATAGATAGAAACACTAATTTTTGTAGGGTAACCCTTTACAGAGTAAGTCATACTCCTGCCAAGTAAGTCAAGAGTAGTACTTTGTTATTTTTAAAAAATATTTATTGTTGAAAGTATTACATAGGTCCTCTTTTCCCCCCATTAACTTCTTCTAGCTCTCCCACTCCCATCCCCACCCCCAAGCCCTCACCACCCCATTGTCTGTGTCCATGGGTTATGCATATATGCATACAAGTTCATTGGTTGATCTCTTCCCACCCAACCTCCCCTGCCTTCCCTCTGAGGTTCAATAGTCTGTTTCATGCTTCTGTGACTCTGGATCTGTTTTGGATCATCAGTTTATTTGGTTTATTAGGTACCACATATGAGTAAGATCATGTGATACGTATCTTTCTCTGACTGGCTTATTTCACTCAGCATAATACTCTCCAGGGCCATCTGTGGTATTGCAAATGGTAAGAGTTCTTTCTTTTTTATTGCTGCATCATATTCCATTGTGTAAATGTGCCATAGGTTTTTTTTTTTTAATCCACTCATCCGCTGATGGGCATTTAGGCTGTTTCCAAGTCTTAGCTATTGTAAATTGCACTGCTATGAATATAGGGGTGCATACATTCTTTCAAATGAGTTTTTTGGGTTTCTTAGGATATATTCCTATAAGTGGGATGACTGGATTAAATGGGAGTTCCATTTTTAATTATTTGAGGAAACTCCATACTGTTCTCCACAGTGACTGCACCAGTCTGCATTCCCACCAGCAGTGTACTAGGGTTCCCTTTTCTCCACATCCTCTCCAGAACTTGTTGTTTGTTGATTTGTTGATGATAGCCATTCTGACAGGTATAAGGTGATAATTTCATTGTGGCTTTGATTTGCATCTCTGGGATGAGGAGTAGTACTTTAGATTGACACCAATAGGTGGAATATCCTGGTGCTCACTTGTTCAGCTTGAGAATAGAGGGTTGTGGAATGAATTAGGCACAGTCTTCAAGTATATGAAGCACTTGTAAGTACAATATGGGTACCAGCTGCACTCTATTCAGGCACCACAATTTATTGAGTGACCCCATTCTTCCAGTTATATGGAGAACATTTATATGGCTAGATTTTGGCTTACATGGAATGAACAAATACACACATGATGTGATTTAAGAAGGATCAGAAATTCAGAGGCCCCAGACCACCCCTCACCAGCCTGCTCACATTCCCAGCATTAGAGACACCTCTGGGGTTCAAGATATAGCACCTCTAAATGAAATCGGCCACCTGGAAAGGAAAGGATAATAAAGCCAGTAGCCACATTATCAGCGGGGTTCAGAGCCCTAAGGAAACAAAACATAAGTTTTAATTAGAGTTGGAGTTAGGAGAGATCATAGTGTTAGATGCAGAGCCGGGTGAGGAGCTAGGGAGAGAGTCTGAGCCGGGTTTGCTAATGGAATGTGCTGTGGGGAGCACGGAGGTGCTGCTGGACCACCTGAGATGGAGTGTTTTTGCTGTGGGCTGGCCTGAGGTTAGCTGTCACAGCTACAAGACAGAAGAGGCAAGTGCTCCGGCTCAGGAGCTCATAACCTAAAGTGGGAAACAGGTTAAGCACAGCCATATACTTTAAAGCCTAGTAACTGGGAAAAAATAAATCTTTGTATAAGCCTATTTAGTATAAATTAGTATCTGCAGGTGAGGTCTTACTTTTGGATGGCGTGGGAGCAAAACAGAACAAAATATTGGTATCATTAGGGTGATTGAGTTTTACTTTATGAAGTGTGAGAAAGCTTCTTGTAGGAAAATATTTAGTAGTATTCTGGGGGAAGGTAAGAAGGAGTTTAATAGAGAAGCCGAGTTTGAACACATTTAGCAATTTACTTGCCTTTTCCTGAAATTTCTCATAAGTATTCTGACTCTCTCTGCATTGTACATTGTCAAACTTCCAGGGAAAACATGGACCTAAGATTGTCATGTATCCTTCCCAGCCCTGGAGTCAGAGACTGACTTTGTCAGGGTGAAAAGTTACTGTACCCTTAGGGTTGCCTTTTGCCCTCTCTACCCATACCCGCCTAGGCCAAACCACCAGCATCTGTCATCTGGATTCTAGCTATAACCTCCTACCTTTTGGCCTCCTTTTGTCTATTCTCAGTATAGCAGCCCACGTGAGCCAAGAAAAATAGACCATGTCTTCTTCTGTTCCAAAGTGCTCCAGGCTCCCACTGCCTGGAACAGTATTTACCTGTGCCCTCCCTATGCCTCTGATCCCTTATCCTTTTATTCCATTCACTTCTTTTATCCATTTAACACTGGTTTTCTGGACCTTTCTAGAACAGTTAACACACAAGTACATTTTCCCAGTCAATCAAAGGAACATTGCACAGACTGTTAGAAAGCTCTTTCCTAAGAGATCTGTATAGCTTTGCGCCCATCACTGACACCCACCTCCTTCCGTTCTTTTCTCAAACCACACTTTCTTATGTAATGTTGCAACATGTCTCCTACCCCCAATTCCTCTTTCCTTTCCTTCCTTGATTTATTTTCTTCATAATACTTACCACTATCTATTGTACATTTTTCTGTACATTGTTATTTGTAAGCTCCATGGGTTGGTTCACTGTTGCATGCCAGGTCTCACCAAATAATGCATAATAGAAAGCTGAGCTTCTTAATTGTCACAGAATCCCATGAGGCCCTTGGAAAGTTGATGCTGATAACAATCCTCACAGAATCCCCCACAGTTCCAGCACAAGAGTAGATATTTGGACCCTCAGAGTGTACCCCACCTTCCCCAGGGAAATCTTTGTAACAGAAACAGGTGTATTCCTCTAGACCAGTGGTTGGCAAACTCGGCCAACAGAGTGGCAAACTGTGGCTTGCAAGCCACAGTTTGCCGACCACTGGTCTAGACCACAGCACCTTCTATTCTTAAAAGCAGTGGTCCAAGTGTTTGACCCAGCTTCCTTTTGTTGAAAATTCCTCACCACCTGCAGCTCTCATTCCACATAGTTTTGAAGCTTTTTCTTGGACAGTCTGTGCAAATATGACTCTAAATGTCTTCCTCAGAGTTTTAGATAGCATTATGTATAGTGAATTTTTATATTTTCAAAACTATAATGTGAGTGTGAACACCCTCCTTTATTTGACTAACTTCTGTGAACTCTGGGTGAAACACATACATTTATTCCATAAGTATTTACTGAGCATGTTCTATATGCTATACTCTGTTCTAAGGGCTGGAATACAGAAGTGAACTTAAAAGAGCATGCCCTCAAGAGGCTCTTAGTCCAATGGGAAGAGACAGACAATAGACAAATAAACAGATATACACATATAATGTGCGAAGTGGTGATGAGTGCTACAATCATAATATAAAGGCTGATAAAGAGTGGAAAGGAGTCTTGTTCTAGATTTTTAAATAATATGTAGGCTGTTTAGAGAGCAGATATCTAAAGGAAGACAGTCATGGAAATATATGGTGGGAGAGCAGCCCAGTAGGGGGAAATGCAGAATGCCTAGGTGGTCAATGAATAGCAAGGAATTCAGTGTGGCTGGAGCAGCAGTGAAAGAGGCATGGGAGAGGAGCTAAGAAATGTGAAAAGATGCAATATTATGAAGGACCTCAAATGCCATGCTGAAGACTGGATTTTTCTCTGAGGAACAAGAGAAATCATGGAGGCTTTTGAATTAGAGGAATGGTGTGATTGGACTTGTATTTAAAAGTATTCGTGAGGCTATTGCCTTGGATAGTAAGTGTCAAAAGTGGAAGCAGAGAGACCACTTATAATGCTCTTGCAGTAATCAAGGTGAGAAACAATTATTTTGAAAATAGAACATGTGTGGCTTTCAGTTTTGTAGCCCACATATGGCTGGAAATCATATGATGCTTGATTTTTTCTTTCTGACTTATTTCACTTAGCATGATATTCTCAAGATCTATCCATGCTGTCACAATTGGCAGTGTTTCATTTTTTTTGTATGGCTGAATAGTATTCCATTGTATACATGTACCACATCATCTTTACCCAATCATGTATGGAAGGACACTGGTTGTTTCCTTGTCTTGGTCTCTGTGAATAATGCTGCAATGAACATAGGGATGCAAATATTTTTGTGAATAAATGTTTTTGAGTTTTTTAACTCAAGAGAGGTTGCTGGGTCATATGGTAACTCTGTTAATTTTTTGAGGAACCTCTATACTGTTTCTATAGTGGCTGTACCAGTTTACATTCCCACCATCAGTGAATGAGGTTTGCTTTTTCTCCTTAACCTCTCTAAGAAAACAAACAAACAAAAGCCACTAGACACAGATAATAGTATGGTGGTTAGCAGAGGGAAGAGGGGTGGAGGGTATAAAAGGGGGTCAAATATATGGGTGGTGGCACACAATGTAATATACAGATGATGTATCATAGAATTATACACTTGAAACTTATTAATTTTATTAACCAATGTCAGTCCAATAAATTTAATTTAAAAAAGAAAAATAGAACATGAATTGCTGATGGACCTGATATAGGCTGCAAGAAGAAGGAAAGAGTCGAGGATGAGTCCACATGTAGACTTTAGCAGTTAATTTAGTCTGTTGGACTGCTATAATAGAATACTATAGACTGGGTGGCTTATAACTATAAACATGTATTATTACTGTTCTAGGGGCTGGGAAGTCCAAATCAGGATTACTAGTAGATTTCAACATATGAATTTGATTGGGGTGACACAGACTTTCAGTCCATAACAGCAATATAGAATAAAAAATATGCCATTTACTGAGATGAAGAGACCTGTAGGATGACAGGTTGTAGAGGAATGAACTAAGTCTCACTTTTATGCAGAACCACCCTTAGCCCTGGGTAAATAGGGCCCCTACTCTAGGCTTCATTCCTCAAGGGGCCTTTGTATTTGCATAATTTTTCAGAATTGTCTATGCCACCTTCTGCTTTGATTACTCTCAGTATATTTCATTGCTCTTATAATTTGAATGCCAAATGATGTGGTTTCTGAAAATTCCATTGTATGTATAGCTAGATTTGAGGTCAATAAGCTTTTTCTTTCTATTACCTATAACAGCAATCAGAATAATCAGTGTACTCTAAGACTGATGACAAAATGAGCAACTGAGTAACTTTAAGGCTATGTGAAGTATCTTGTCTCTTTTTCTCAAGGGTATAGGTCAGTGGCCGGCAAACTCATTAGTAAACAGAGCAGCAAACCATGGCTCGCAAGCCGCATGTGGCTCGCAAGCTGCAGTTTGCTGACCACTGAATAGGTCAACTTAAATCTTATGGTGTGGTGTGAATGTTTAACTTTTTACCTTTGAGCTCTGCATTCCACAGGATCTAAACCCCAAATTACTCTATGAAGTTGATAGGATACTCCCTGGGGTGAACGAAGAAATTAAAATCTAGCTTGTGCAGAGGAAATAAGGCTTTTTAGATACTCTTGCCTGTGAGCATGTGATGCCAATCAGAATTACTAATGTATTTAATTTGCCTTTCAAATTTGTATTTTTTCCATAAAAACATTTCCAACAAGTAAATAGCTGTGACTTCTGTGTTCATTTATGGCATTATCCAGCCAGGTTTTGAATATGAGCTCTTATTTACCCTCATGATGGAGTGCCCCTCTGTTGCCTCTCAAAGGTTCAAACTGAGGTTGACATTGCCAAGTGGAACAGGATGGGTGGAGTGGATGGTGTCAGCACTGGCGGTGGATAAAAATTGTTGGCAGACTCCAGAATGGGATAATGTCTCCAAAGTGTTTTGAGCTCCTTACTGAAAGACCTTGAATAATTTCCATGTATTATTTTGATTGCGGCAAGAACTATGTAAGGTAATCTGTTCTGCTATCAACAATGATTCCTTTCATTGCAGATTTTTAAAAAGTAGGTATATTTTTAAATGATAAATGGAATAACGTCAAGCTGTCCTTCTGTCAAAGTATTATAAAAAACCTGTCATGTTCAAGTTAGCTGTAAGAAAGGCAAACAATAAACACTAAATATTAACTCTTCACCAAGCAGTGTGCTAAATGCTCTATATTCGCAGCCTCATTTAATCTTTACAACAAACTATGGGCCAATGACATTTGGCTTAGAGGAGAAGTAAATTTCTACTTTAAAAAGAGGAGAATGAGGAAGGGTAATGAAATGATATTCTCAGGTTTGTGCATTGGTAGATGGTAGAGCCAGGTGGCCTTTTCTCCAGAGTTTTCCACTACTACACTGCATGGCTTACTACACCATCCTTTTAAGAGAAAATAGTCTCTTTTAATCATTTGCTTCAGTAGTGGTATTAGAAACAAAGCTATTAGAATAACTAATGTTTCGTTTTAGGAATGTTTTAACTGAAGTAACTCTTTTAAAATTGAACCTATACCAAAATAAGCTTTCTTTGTATTCTAGCATATGTGCCCAGTCAGAATTAAATGAATGAATGGGGGAAAAATTGCCTGTGACTCTTATTTGTCTGATGGCTACTGTATACAACACTATTCTTGGCATTGCCACAACTCTTTATAGGTTTTATGATCTTCATTTTATAGAGGAGTAAATGAGGTATGTAATGGTAAGAATGCTTCACCATACCAGTTATGGCAAATAGATTATTGTTTTGCATGCCATTTTTAATCATTGATCATAGTGAATCCCTGGAGCTAGATAGTACTATCTACCTGATAGTATTTACCTGGTTAGTATATACTGGGGTATATGGCTGTACTGGGAAGGTGAGGAGAGATCATACCTGGACTTACGTGAAGATATCCATGTTTGATTACTGTTGTCCACCCTGAGTCTGAAATGGAGGAGTGGTAGTACTGACATTTTTGGCCAATACAATGTCCTACAGAGATAGATTTTCTATATTTTTCAGTCTATTTAATACTTTGAATTCTGTTCTTGGTATTCAGCAATTATTTTTATTTTTATTTTGTTTTGTTTAGTTTTTGGATTTCTGCTTTACCAAAAACGTCCTCTGTATTAATTCTATAATTTCTTAATGCACTTTGAGTATACTTTCAATACTGTTCAAACTTTAACTATTGGTTGATGTAGTGGAGCAACATGATGTTCTGCTGAATATCCAGATTCCTTGAACTATATTATGAGAGCTGATAGGAGAATTAATATAGCCCTGTGAAAATTCTACGAACATTTAATGTTTATGTTCTCTTTTCCACCAGGTATAGAAAAGAGGGCAATCTCCTGATCAGATAGGTATAGATATAGATGTAGATTTAGCTGATATAGATATATATATAGATATAGATATAGATAGATACAGATATACACACACACCTGAGGCAGTGTTAATTAGTTTTTTAAAGTTACCACAACTAGCACAGAAGCACAAAAGCTACAATTGGGATTGAGGTTGTAGTAATACATTGTCAACCTTCAAAATCTTAACACCTTCCTGGTTTTGCTGATTAAAGTTGGTTTATCAGAGAGTAGAAAAGTGGTTGGCAGGGACTACAGGGTGGGAGAAATAGGAAGAGGTTGGTAAAAGGATACACGCTTTGTTATAAGATAAATAAGGTCTGATCATCTAGTGTATATTGTATAAGGTCATTATAGTTGATAGCACTGTACTATATAATTGATATTTGCTAAGAGGGTAGGGGTTAATTAGAGATTCTTACCCCAAAAAGGGTAAATATATGAGGTGGTAGATGTGTTAACTGGATGTGAAATCCTTTCACAGTGTTTGTGTGTCAATTCATCACATTGTATACTTTAAATACCTGACAATTTTACTTGTGAGTTAAACCTCAATAAAGCTGACGGGTTTATGATGGAACCATCACCCCTGTGCCCTTCACTCTTGATACTCAAGAATGGCATTAATCTCTGCCATTTCTCCCACTTTTCCCATGATACTCTTTTTCTTTATTCTTCTCTTCCTTTCCCTTTGCCTCTCTCCCTCCCTCCCTTTCTTTTTTCCTTGACTATCTTGGCTGAACAGGAGAAATAAGCAGTTCCAGAAACTTCCCTTGCCCTTCCCTACCATAATAGCTCTTATATCATAGGTCAAGGAAAAACTGTACTATAGAGACTGTTCCAACTACGAAGTATGCCTATTGGAATTATACATTGAGACTGGGAAATGACCAAGGGGAAACAGAGGCACATGACTCCATTTATATGGCCCATCTATTCCCCTTTCTAACAAGGTGGGGAGGATATAATGACACTGTGGGTCTCCAAGTATCAATGTCAACTTGGACCTTGTGTCCAAGAGCCTGCAATGTTTGGTATTCCCCTCTGCCTAGTGTAACATTTACTCAAATACATGGTTCCGTTGGGGAAACATTAGATAAAATACTATATAGAATTGCCAAGATAGTAAAGGATCTTTTTTATAGGAATCTGACATTTTCTTCAGGCAGTTGGTTTTTGTTCTGTAAACCAGGAAAGGGAATTTTTATTGAGGCAGCTATCCTCACCTAACTGATTAACTACATCCTGTATTTATTTCAATTATGTAGATCAAGGTGCCTGAACCTCAATATCATTGACATGTTGGGTTGATAATTCTTTGCTTGTGGAGGCATGTCTTGTGCATTATAATATGTTTAGCAGTGTTCCCGATCTCTACCCACATGGTGCCAATAGTGCTCATTGTGACAACCAAAAATGTCTCCAGACAGGGCCAGATGTCCCCTGCAGGGAAAAATACCCTGATTGAATACTAATGAATCTTTTAACAATTGTATTGCTACAGGTAACCGAAGAGTATTAATATCCAACATTTTTCTATGGATTAGCACTAACTGAAAAATAAATAACAAGTAATCTTGCTTTGAAACCTGTTTTAAAGAATTTGTCCTCAGCTCATTTATGATACCAATTTTTTTTTAGGTCTGGAGGCCAGGAAACAGATTCTCAGATAAAGAGTTGCGTGCAGGAAGTTGTTGCTGTTGATTCCATGCCTGTGGGAAAGTGAGGGAAGTAGGACTAGGCAGAGGGAGAGCTGGAACTACTACGATATAGTCGCACCAAAAGCTTCTGTCAGTCCCATGGGGCTTCCTGGAGCATGTATGGCCTTTTGGAGTTGTACTCCCTTGAGAGAAAGAGATTGGGCTTTTGCATTCCTGCATCTGCCACTCATTGGATGGTCACATGGAGGAGACATGACTTAGGGTATGGTGGCTTTCTTTTCTGCAAAAGGGTTCAAGGAAATGCATCAGCTGCCAGAACTTCAGCATCTGGGAATGTCTCCATCATGAAAGGGTAATGGAGCAGCACACCAAAACCTCCACTATAGGCCATTAATAGTAAACATAGCATAGGTTAGTATTTCTATCCTCCTCTGATTCAGCTACCTTTAGCACACAACGTTTCATCCTTTCAGAACATCCAAAACTGTTTATATGTCATGCAGTATAAGATATAATAATTTATTAGATTATCTGTTTTGTTATTTTCTAATAATTTTTGTTGCATGTATGTAACTATGCAGCTACGCAGGCATTTCGACTTATTTTTGCCAATCAGAAAATACATATTACATAAGGAAGTGTTCTAATGGGAGGTTTATTGAGAGCTAAAAAAATTTATTCAAAGTTCAAATGGATTCTGTGGATAGCCGAGTAGTTTCTTTGTTTTTAAAAGTATTATAAAGCAGAAACTCATAGCTTACCTCTGATATCATTTCCCAATTTGTCAGTGTTATACAACCAATATCACATAGCTAACAATCATGTAAAGTAATGTAATTGTTTTTGTCCATAATATTAATGACCCAAGTTTAAATAACTATTTAGAATAATGGATAGTTAGCCAAAATAGTAAGCCAAGCTTTTCCAGCAAAAGCACTGCTATAGCACTTTGGGGATATGTACTCTAAAACTCTGACAAAAATATCTATTCTAACAGTTTTCTTAAACTTAGTGGCTATAAGGTCAATCAGCTTATATAAAAAGCTTTATATAGTTAGTTGCATTTTCTATTTTAAATCACTGTTTTCAGAAACTTATCATTCTAAAAATATTGTCCTGATGAAACTTGGTATATTAAATGGCATATCACATTTTATCCTGGGAGATTCAGCTTTTCCAAATATATATATACTAGAGGCCCGGTGCACGAAATTCGTGCATAGGTAGGGTCCCTAGGCCTGGCCAGTGATCAGGGCTGATCAGGACCTTCCAGCTGCCTGCCGAGGCCTTCCTTCTGGCTGCCGGCCAGGGCCTTCCTTTGTTCCATGCTGCTCCCTGCTGGTCAGTGCACATCATAGCAAGCTATTGAACTTCCAGTCTTCTGGTCCAACTTTCGCAGGGACACATTGCATATTAGCCTTTTATATGTATACTAGAGGCCTGATGCACGAAATTCATGCAAGAATAGGCCTTCCTTCCCCCAGCTGCCGGCACCGGCTTCTCTTCAGCACCAGGGATCCAGGCTTCCCTCACAACCCTGGCTTTGTCCAACAGGTCATCCAGTCTAATTAGCATATTATGCTATATATATATATATATATATATATATATATATATATTCCATCAATTTGACTGCTTCTGTATTTACAGAAGGCAAAAACAACCTTAGTGGTTTCAAAAAATATTAGTGAAGACCCTGAGGAAAAGAAAACTTCATACTTAAAATAGTTCAAGCCAAACATTCTCTTGATTTTTTAATTAACACTTTTATGACTATATTAAACATTAATACAATAGTAATGATAATAGTAATGAAAAATACATATAGAGTTTTGGTTGATTTTTCATAAGACTTATTTCATTTTCTTAAATTGACATGGATTCAAGAATAAATCATTTTATTTCTTAAAACTAAGTAATGTAAATAGCAGCCACTGTTTAAAGAAGCCTAACGGCGTATGCAGGATCTCATGTTCTGTGAATGCATAGACATTTTTCTTTTTTGAATTCTTTTCATTTATTTTAATGTTTTTATTGGATCAGTTATTGGATTCTTGCATTAAAAATTACTATTCTTACTGTCAACAATAAAATAAAAAATATATACTATTCTTGATTTCTTCAATTTGTTTCTACTTACTTGTGTTTCATCTCACTTTTGTTTTGTTTCTGTTATTTATTACCATCCATGTTTCGTAAACTGTTCACATAATCTATTTTAACATTTCTATTTTTAATCCTCATATACTATTTTATTTATAATACAATTATTCTTTTGTATTAAAACATTAATGGATGACTATATAACTGTTAAATGCATATGTATGCATTTATTGCTCAAGACACTTCTATTTATTTTAAATATATTTTTATTGATTTCAGAGAGGAAGGGAGAGGGAGAGAGAGAAAGAAACATCAATGATGAGAGAGAGAATCATTGATTGACTGTCTCCTGCACACCCCACACTGGGGAATGAGCCTGCAACCCAGCCATGTGTCATTGGCCAGAATCGAACCCAGGACCCTTCAGTCCACAGGCCGACACTCTACCCACTGAGCCAAACCAGCTAAGGCTCAAGACACTTTTAGAAATGGAATTTATATAACTGAGAAGTAAATTTTTGTGGTAGATGTTAAGAGCCTCATTTTTTATTCTAATAAATGTAGACAATCTCATATTGTTCGTCATTCTGTTATGTTTCTTTTATTATGACAGATGCCCTATTATATTATTCTTATGCTTTTTTTTGTAACTCCTCTTTATTTATCTAAGTACTCATAAAATTTACATATTTCCAGAAGGAATCAATATTTGATCATGTTGTATATCCACACTGACATCCAGCACCAATTTTCCATTGAATGCCAAGAACAAGCATTAGCATACATACTAATGTTCACATTTTTTAGAGCTTGTTTTTAATCTCTGTTCAAACATTGCCCTAAAGCAGTTGGGCAAAAGTACTGCATGTATTTCACTTTTCCTTCTGTTTGACCAAAAAATGTTGAAAAGTAAGTGGTTGCCTTCCTTGACCTTTTGATTTAATAAATTAAGATGTATCGTTCATGGAGTTTAAGATGACTTAATAATACATTAAAATTTTCTTTTTTGTGGTTATAAATACGTTCTTCTTGAACTGCCGGAGCTTGCCCTTGAATCAACCTTGGGACATGGATATTCTGAAAGAAAGGCTTCAAATATTAGCTTTGTTGACTCAGCCCTTCGTCCCAAAAAGGCACCCTGGGAGAGAAATGTCCTTAGATTGCTCCAGAGGACCTGGGTTCTCATGGGTATCTGCTTCATTAGTGATAATGCTGTAGGTGTTTCTCTCTGTATTTGATTAAAAGAGGAATTAATATCTAAGAAATAACAAATATCAGAATGTGTAGGGTTTAACATTTCCCTAAACGGCAGCATGTACATATCTCAGAGGAGATGACAAAAATTAGATTCTTTTGGAAAAGTGTCAGGCATCTAATGCCCCCTTAAAACGTCAAATTTAATTTCAAAAGCAAATCATACAATTTGCTAATTTAGATTTTATCTATGGAGTGGGAGTATTTGATTTGATCATTGATAGTAGTTCTCCATGAGAATACTGGCTATGAAATGGGATATTTCAGTATCCATACAGACTCTTTACACATAAAATGACTCCTTAAGAAATGGAGTGGAACATGTAACAATCTTTCTGAAAATTTCTGCTGTGGATGGTGTTATTTTCCTAGGGGAAAACAGTAGTAGTTGTCTTTCAAATAATAAGGAATCCAATCGTCACCATCAGAAAGGGTTGATTATATGTATACAAGCTAACCATTATGACTGCTGTAAAATTATATATCTGTGTGTGGGTTGTATAACACAATGTAATATTTATTTTATACATATAAACACACAGAGGGATTTCAGAGAAATCCTCATCAAAACAGGTCTTCCATTTAATTTTAGGTAAGAATGAAAAATGTGAGTAAAGCAGTCCATTTATGTTCTATATTAAAGAATGATTCATTATTATTTTTTCAACCAAAGCTCAATATTTGGTGATGTATTTAATCTCATCCTAAAGAAAACTAGAATAGGAGCCAGGGAACTTAGAAAGTCATTTAATCTCTCATTTCTGCCTACCTCACAGGGTAGCTTTGCAGATGAAATGTAGATAGAAAAGTGCTTTGGAATAATAAAGCAGCATAGAAGTGCAAGATAGTATTGCTTTTGTCCTTACTCTATGAAAGTGAACCATTAGAAATATGATTCCAATGTGGGCATACACTCAACCATATAACATGGCTTTTTGAAACGCTCATTCTGGATAATAAATCTTTTGTTTTTCACTAGTATCATACACTATCCCACATTAAACACGATATACCGAATTCAGTAACATGGGGCATTCAATGCCATAAAAATAAATTTAGACTATAGACCTGTTTAAGAATGATGTTGCTGACATCTGCAGACAACATTTTTAAACTCAATTCCCTGAAACTTACAAGTAATTTATAAACTCTCATATACTCGGAGTATAAGAAAAGTAAGCTTGAATGGGCAGGGATTTTTGTTTATTTTTATATATTTAATAACTATAACAATACTGGCTAGTGTGTGATGGCTAAATGAAATGTCAACATTGCTTTTCTAAATTTTAGATGTGAATTAACTCATTCTTTCATTTATTCATTTAACAAGCAGTTACCAAGTATTTGGGAGGTGTCCACTTCAGTGACTCTGAAGGTTCATATGAAAAATAGGAAACATTAAAACTGGAACATATGTACTAGTAATACTTTCAACAATAAAGATTTAAAAAAAGAAAGAAAAATAGGAAATTGGCAGGCAAAGAAGTAATTACGGATGTATTTTAAAATAGGTCTCTACATAGTATTATGGTATATTAATTAAAGTGCTTAATTCTATCTGGAGAGGTCAGAAAAGTTTTTCTTGAGTAGATGATAAATTGAATCTTAGGTAATGAGTAAGAGTTTTGGTTAAGGACAATAATTGAGTATAAAGCGAGGTAATAGTGTTAAGAGACAGTTTTTCATGGATCTCTCATATTTCTTCATATCTTACTAGCAAGGCACTGATCACCTTTCTTTGAAAATACCTCTTCAAGGTGCTTTTCTTGCAGTCAGTCTTGACGTATAGAGACAGTGTTCCTTTCTGGTGGAAAAGTCTGTTATGCTTACTGGTCATGATGAAGAGTTCAAGTTCCCCAAGCAGAGCTCCTGTAATGCTCAGGGAACAGGTGAAAGAAAATGTTGATGCTCTGGCTACTGTTATTAAAGTGAAAATAAAGCCATTTGTCTCTGATTCAAGACTCACATATCTTCGGCCAGCATCCATAAAACTGTGGCAGGTTCCTTAGCATATAAAATAAGACTCAAACATTTGTTTTGTTTTGTTTTGTTTTATTATTATATGTTTATTTCTAGTCTGCAGAGGCAAAATTTTTTAAAGGAAAGAAATGGTGGGAAAAAGATACAGAGGCAAAGAAGCATTGAACAGACTGTCAAACTACATCAGGAAGGCAGGGGAGGTTGGGAGAGGGAGGCTGTAAGAGACCAACTGAAGGACTTGTACGCATGCATATAAGCATAACCAATGGATACAAGACACTGGGGGCGGGGAGGGCGGGCAGGTGAAGGCATGTACTGGGAGGTAGGGGAAGCCAGGGGGAGGTCTATGGGGAGAAAAAAAGGAGACATATATACTACTATTTGTAATACTTAAAACAAAAAAATAAAAAAGTAAAAATAAATAAATAGCCAGGCCAGTGTGGCTCAATGGCTAAGCATCAACCAGAAATAAATAAATAAATAAATAAATAAAATCTCAGCCCTTCACAGGTTTTGACAGTTTTGTTGATGAAGATAATGCTAAGGGACACATGACTTTCTGAAAGGGAAGAATGAAGAACTTTCAGGTGGATTAAAGCAATTTGAGAAAAGTCCATGGCAATTGGTAACAAACATATTGACCAGATATTATAGTCTTTATTTGAGCAATAAATGCTCCTCTACTTCATTTCCTGCTAATGATGAGGGGTTGAGATGATAGTTACAGTCTGGTTTCTGGGAAGTAGGTACAAAGGCATAGTGGTGCCATGGTCATGCTAACTTTGCTCAGGGCAGGGGAACTTCCTTGGCAATCTGGTAGTCAGCTTCAGGTCCACCCATAGTAGCAACTAGCATTAAGATGAGTCCTGTGTGGGTTGAAGGTTCTCTTCCTCTTCCCATCAGCAGTTATTGGGAATGTAGAAGGAAGAAACTTGGCCAACATAATGGGAAGAAACCAAAAACCAGGTGAATGAATCATAAGAACTTTGGTTGGGTTGGGAGATGAGGAGATAGGGTATGTAATGCTTGGTCAGGAGGAATAGCAACAACTGGACTTTCTGACAGCTTTGCTTGTCCTGTAGTCTGTCATGCCAAACTTAGACACAATTGGAGATGGCAGCAAAGGTCTCTGTGATATTTTGTTTGTTTGTTTGTTTGTTTGCTGTGAGTTCTGGCTGCTGTATGGGAACTTTGGTCCTCTTTGGGAGACTTCCCTGGGGTAGACAAACTCCTGTGAGGAACTATAGAGGAGTCATTGACTAACATGTGAGTCCTACTGCCTCAGGTTGTATATGTAATCCTGAGATGCAACCCACTGGCAAATGAGACCCAAAGAATTGTAGTAAATTTTATAGTCAGCCTTGTAATCTTGCAAAACTCCCTTTGCTCTTATAACTGGATGAAGATTTAAGAGGTATTCTCTTGATAATGAATTTTGTGCAAGTTAGGCCCCTGTCAGCCAGATGGAACAAACCCTATTATCCTGATGGAAAACAAAGCAACTCGGGGGTTCCTAATGTTGAAATAGATGGTGTCATTAATTATGATTATGATGTTCAATATAGGACTTTGTGTGGAATTATAACATTACAAATTCATTTCATAAAGCTGATCAGCAGCTGATATACTGCCTGAAATTGAAACTAAATGTGCCTGGCTTACTAATTTAGAGCTGATCTCTCCCTCTGTGTCCCCTGATTCTCAACCTTCCTAATTCAATTACTTTAAGGAAAATGATGATTGGTTCTTTGTGATCACTCATCTGAGTATGCTAGGGAACTTTGGGGGAGAACAAGAACTCAAACTTTTATGGCTCTCTTGGATAAAAATGCCAAAATCATCACCCTATTCAGACCTGTGGGTGTGGGAGTCCTGATTCAATTGATGGGGTTTGGACAGTGTTCACAGTGGGAAAGGAGAAGCCAAAGTAACCTCTTGGGTGGGGCCTGTGGGGTCAATTCAGTGTGCTTTGGTTGCTTCCACAACTGAATGTATAGTAAAAATTAGTGTGTGATGTAATTGCAATTCTATGTCTCATAGGTGCCAGAGGGAATCATCTCAATTAGGAAGAGCATGTTATAAAGTGAACATACCTTTGGGCCAGGGGAAGAGGGTAGGAGGTGTGGGGGGAGGTCCCTCGGATCCTTCTGACCTCTTTGAGCTACAAGTCTCTGTCACTGGAGTTTTTGAGAATTAGAACTTCTGACAAAGTCAGGCAGCTTCCACCTAGAAGTGCTGCTTGGGGATGTGGACCCCTACTGCCCTGATACAGGTACCAGGTATCTTTTGAAAATCAGGTGTTAGTTTGCTGTTGAGCTCTTATTGAAACTGGACACCTGATTCATGGAGACCTTGTGATTTTCTGGCCCTTTTTCCATTGGGGGAGGGAGGGTTAATGTGGACTCAAGATTAACAAGGTAGGACAATTTCAACAGACCTCACTAATGGGACGGAAATTTATATTCAAGAAAGTGGTCAGTCTGTCCCCAGTGCAATCTCAGCTTTACACAGAAAAAGCAGCAGTTGCCCTCTCCTGCTCACTCCACCGCCAAAAACAAAGGTACTGGCTCAGTGGGGCCCTTCTGTTCACAGTGCTTTCCCTAATGCCTGGGCCTGGTTGGATGATGTTTTGGCTAAGCTGAAACTCGATGATGTCCGCTGGGCTGCTGGTTGTACAACATCTGCAGCAGCTGTGCAGAACTGAAAATGTATGTGATCTCTCTACTCACTTAGCAGAACTCTGAGGCATTCCCATATTGTTACCGACTTGGCTTGTAGTCAGTGGCCTAATTTAGGTACCTGACAGATTAAAGAAACATTTGGGGGAGGGGCTGATTCAATCATCCGAGGCCCATAGGCTGATGAGGCCCACTAGAGTCACACTGATGAGTAAGTCTCCATCACTTTGATGACTACCGTTGCTGATCAGTAAACTGTAGTACTGATTATGGCAACGTATCCACTGTCATAAAATAGGCACAGGGTAAACCTAAGCTTCTGATGCAGCAGCCACTACTGCCCCGGATTTACTCAGCTGCGTGGATCCAAGGACCCTTGGGAGGTGGAGGCATGGCTGAAGTCAGTACTGGAGGTTGGCCTGATTTTTCTAGTTGGAGTTCTAGTAGCCTTAATTAAATAGCTTATGGTATAAATTGTACATATTTGGTCGCGGCCTTTGTTCATTGGAGGGGCAGGGACCAAATATGTATAATTTATTTATTAAATAAATAAATAAAATTCAAAAATAAAAATTTTGAATTTTATTTAATTATTTTTACTATTTTTATTTTTTTTATTATTTCAAGTATTACATATAGTAGTACATATATCTCCTTTTTTTCTGTCCAGAGAATTTTCCATATACATGAGGAGTAGATATTAATGGAAAATAACTGTCCATGGGTGTTTTGAATTTCTATATGTTTTGCAAGTAGAGGCATGATTGCCTTTCTTCTAGACTATCTTTACAAGCATTTTTTTATGTTGAATAGCTCTGAATGATAGAAATATACTTCTGGAACAAGGGGTAAGAGTGCTTAAAGCCTTGGATCACAGAGATAGTGTCTTCCTTTAAATTAAAAGGCAAGTATGCTCATGGGTCAGGCATGATAAACAATGTCTACCTTTGTTGCCAAGGGAAGATATTCTTACTGCACATTACTTACAGTTCAGGTTGTCTGTGCTTGGAGTTATTTTCCTGGAATGCAGCTGATTGCCTGTGTAAGCATCACTTGGCTTCTTTCGGTGAGAGTTGAAGCTTGGGGAATCAGCACAAGCACTGATCCTCTAGCTACTGCTATTGTGAGTTAGTAAGTTTTCTTCTTTTCTGACTTAGGAATCTGTGCCTTTTGTCAGCATCCAAGGCAGGCTCACTTATTAGCCTGCATGTAGGGCAAAATTTCACACTCGTCACTCTTCATAATTAGAAGCTATAAGAGATACAGTCAAACCTCGGTTCTCAAATGTCTCCCATCTTGAGCAGTTCGGTTCTCAACCAAGTTGTGAACTGAAAAAATGTCTCAGTTGTTGAACAAAACAGGTTCAACCCTTTTATGCTGATATATCAGCAAAACAAAAAGTGTCTCCCAGTGTGAGTGTGTTTAGAGTCAAACCTTGCCTTGTTAATATCTCAGGAAATTGTGCTGTGAATATTTTTGTATTTTGTGCATCTGTTTTTTCTTTTGTTGCTTGCACAATTTTAAAACATAAAGAGGCTATCAAGAATGCTAATGTTGCTAAAGGTGTGAAAGAAACAACGATCAGAGGTGATTGAAGGGGTAGAAATACTGTTATTAATTTGGATAAAGGAAAAGGAGTTAGTGACAGCATTTCAGGGGCAATGATATTCAGAAAAGCAAAGATGTTGCAGCTGTCCTCCTGAAAGACATACCTGGAATGAGTGCTGAAAAAGATTCATTTAAGGCTAGTAGGGGTAGTACAATAAACTTAAGAAAATAAGTGTTTGTTTATTGGTTAAACAGTACATTAGACATGATTAAAATGGAATCTTTGGGGGTCTGGAATGAATCAATTCAATTTTCATTTTTTCTAATGGGAAAAAAAATGAATCAGTTGTTGAACAAATAGCTTCTCAAACAGCCTTCCAGAATGAATTAATTTTGAGAACTGAGGTCCACTCTACACCTCTACTCTCAGTGGTATGAAATAGCTGACATTTATTTTTGTCCATAAAATAAAAAAAAATATTTTCTTCTTGGCATGGAATTATTTTTTTAAAATTTTATTTATTTAATTATTTTTATTTTTATTTTTTTATTATTTAAAGTATTACATATAGTAGTACATAGATCTCCTTTTTTTCCCCCATTGACCTTCCCCCAGCCTCCCCTACCCCCTATCGCATGCCCTCATCCCATCCCACCCCCTAATGTCTTGTGTCCATTGGTTGTGTTTATATTCACGCATACAAGTCCTTCGGTTGCTCTCTTTCCCCTCCTCCCCAACACTCCTCAGCCTTCATGCTGTAATTAGACAGTCTGTTCCATGCTTTACTGCCTCTGTATCTATCTTTTTGTTCATCAGGTTATAATGTTCTTTATTTTCCATAAATGAGTGAGATCATGTGGTATTTTTCTTTCATTGCCTGGCTTCTTTCACTTAACATAATGCTCTCCAGGTTCATCCATGCTGCTGCAAATGCTAAGAATTCCTTCTTTTTTATAGCAGCATAGTATTCCATTGTGTAGATGTACCATAGTTTTCTAATCCACTCATCTGCTGATGGGCATTTAGGCTGTTTCCAAATCTTAGCTATGGTGAATTGTGCTGCTGTGAACATGGGGGTGCATATGTCCTTTCTGATTGGTGTTTCTAGTTTCTTGGGATATATTTCTAAAAGTGGGGTTATTGGGTCAAATGGGAGTTCCATTTTTAGTTTTTTGAGGAAACTCCACACTGTTTTCCACAGTGGCTGCACCAGTCTGCATTCCCTCCAGCATTGCACAAGGGTTCCTTTTTCTCCACATCCTCGCCAGCACTTGTCATTTGTTGATTTGTTGATGATAGCCATTCTGACAGGTGTGAGATGGTACCACATTGTTGTTTTAATTTGCATCTCTCAGAGAATTAGTGACTTTGAGCATGTTTTCATATGTCTCTTGGCCTTCCTTCCATCTTCTTTCGAAAAGATTCTATTTAGGTTTGTTGCCCAGTTTTTTATTGGATCATTTATCTTCCTTTTATTAAGTTGTATAAGTTCCCTGTACATGTTAGAGATTAAACCTTTATCAGTGATAACATTTGCAAATATGTTCTCCCATACAGTGGGCTTTCTTGTTGTTTTGTTGATGGTTTCTTTTGCTGTGCAAAAGTTTTTTATTTTGATGTAGTCCCATTTGTTTATTTTCTCTTTAGCTTCCATTGCCTTAGGAGTGGTATTGGTGAAGAAATTGCTTCAGCACATGTCTGAGATTTCTCTGCCTCTAGTATTTTTATGGTTTCCTGTCTTATGTTTAAGTCCTGTATCCATTTTGAGTTTATTTTTGTGTATGGTGTAAGTTGGTGGTCTAGTTTCATTTTTTTGCATGTATCTGTCCAATTTTCACAACACCATTTATTGAAGAGACTGTCTTGATTCCATTGTATGTTCATGCCTCCTTTGTCGAATATTAATTGAGCATAGTGGTTTGGGTAGATTTCTGGGTTCTCCATTCTATTTCATTGATCTATATGTCTGTTCTTGTGCCAGTACCAGGCTGTTTTGAGAACAGTGGTTTTGTAATACAGCTTGAAATCTGGTATTGCGATCCCACCTACTTTGTTCTTCTTTCTCAGGATTACTGTAGCTATTCGGATCTTTTTTTATTCCAGATGAATTTTTGGAGAGTTCTTTCTAGGTCTGTGAAATATGCCATTGGTATTTTAATGGCGAGTGCATTGAATCTATAGGTTGCTTTCGGTAGTATGGACATTTTAATGATGTTAATTCTACCAGTCCATGAACATGGTAAGTTCTTCCATCTGTTTATGTCTTCCCCAACTCTTTTTTCAGTGTCCTATAGTTTTCCACATATAGGTCTTTTACCTCTTTAGTTAAGTTTATTCCTGGATATCTTAATTTTTTTGGTGCGATGGTAAATGGGATTGCTTTTTTAGTCTCTCTTTCTGTAAGTTCACTATTGGTGTGTAGAAATGCCATAGATTTCTTGGTGTTAATTTTGTATCCTGCTACATTGCCTAATTAATTTATTAAGTCTGTTAGTTTTTTGATAGAGTCTTTCGGGTTTTTTATGTACAATATCATGTCATCTGCAAATAAGGACAGCTTTACTTCTTCTTTTCCAATTTGGATGCCTTTTATTTCTTCTTCTTGTCTAATCACAATGGCTAGCACTTCCAGTACTATGTCAGACAGGAGTGGTGAGAGTGGGCATCCCTGTGTTGTTCCTGTTCTTAGGGGAAATGGTTTTAGTTTTTGCCCATTGAGTATGATGTTGGCTGTGGGTTTATCATATATGGCTTTTATTATGTTGAGGTATGATCCTTCTATTCCCACCTTGTTGAGAATTTTTATCAGGAAAGGGTGTTGGATTTTGTCAAATTCTTTTTCTGCATCAATTGATATGACTATGTGATTTTCATTTCTCAATTTGTTTATGTGATGTGTCACGTTTATTGATTTGTGGATAGTGTACCATCCTTACATACCTGGGATAAATCCTACTTGGTTATGGTGTATGATCTTTCTGATGTAGTGCTGGATCCGATTTGCTAGAATTTTTGTTGAGGATTTTGGCATCTATGTTCATGAGGGATATTGGCCTGTAATTCTCTTTCATTATTTTGTCTTTATCTGGTTTTGGTATTAGGGTGTTGCTGGCTTCATAGAAGGAGCTTTGAAGTATTCCTTCCTCTTGAATATTTTGGAATAGTGTGAGGATGATAGGTTTTAGTTCTTCCTTGAATGTTTGGTAAAACTCCCCTGTGAAGCTGTCTGGCCCTGGGCTTTTGTTTGCTGGAATCTTTTTGATGACTGCTTCAATTTCTTCCATAGTTATTGGCCTATTGAGATGTTTAGATTCTTCCTGATTGAGTTTTGGAAGGTCATATTTTTCTAGGAATATGTCCATTTTCTCCAGGTTGTCCAGTTTGTTGGAATAGAGTTGTTCATAGTACTTTTTAACAACCTTTGTATTTCAGTGGGGTCTGTTGTTATTTCTCCTCTTTCATTTCTGATTTTGTTTATTTGGGTCCTCTCTCTTTGCTTCTTGGTGAGCCTGGCTAGAGATTCATCAATCTTGTTTATCCTTTCAAAGAACCAGCTCTTGGTTTTGTTGATTTTTGTATTGTTGTTTTGGTCTCTATGTCGTTTATCTCCGCTCTGATCTTTATTATTTTCTTCCTTCTGCTTACACTGGGCTTTTCTTGTTGCTCTCTTTCTAACTCTTTGAGTTGTAGGGTTAGGTGATTTATTACCATTGTTTCTTGTTTTTTGCAGTAGGCTTGTAGAGCTATGAACTTCCCTCTCAAGACTGCTTTTGCTGTGTCCCATAGATTTTGGATTGTTGTGTTTTTATTGTCGTTTGTGCCATGATGTTTTTTATTTCTTCTTTGATCTCTCTGGTAACCCAGTCACTGTTTAATAGCATGCTATTTAGTCTCCATGTGTTTGATTTTTTTTGTATTTTTTATTGTAGTTGATTTCTAGTTTTATGCAATTGTGATCTGAGAAGATGCTTGATATGATTTCTATCTTCTTGAATATGAAGAGACTTTTCCTGTGACCCAATATGTGGTCTATCTTTGAAAATGATCCATGTGCACTTGAGAAGAATGTATATTCTGTGGCTTTGGGGTGAAATTTTCTGAATATGTCAATCAATTCCATCTGGTCTAATGAGTCATTTAGGATTGATGTTTCTTTGCTTATTTTTTTGTTTAGAGTATTTGTCCAATGGTGATAGTGGGGTACTAAAGTCCCCTCCTATGATTGTATTGCTGTCAATCTCTCCATTGATATCCTCCAGGAGTTTTTTTATGTATTTGGGTGCTCCTGTATTGGGTGCGTATATGTTTACCAGAGTTATTTCTTCTTGTTGGATTGCTCCCTTTAGTATTATGAAGTGGCCTTACTAATCTCTTTTTATATCCTTCACTTTGAGATCTAATTTGTCAGATATAAGTATTGCTACCCCAGCTTTTTTTTCATTTGCATTTGCCTGAAAAACCTTTTTACATCCCTTCACCCTAAGTCTGCATGCGTCTTTTTTTCTGAGGTGGTTTTCCTGTAGACAGCAGATATATGGGTTATGTTTTCTTATCCAATACGTTACCCCATGTCAACGGTGAGCAAACTGTGGTTTGCGAGCCACATGTGGCTTGCGAGCCACGGTTTGCCGCTCTTTTGGCTAATGAGTTTGCCGACCACTGCTCTCTGTCTTTTGATTGGGGCATTTAATCCATTTACATTTAAAGTTATTATTGATAGGTACTTGTTTGTCGCCATTTTTATTCTTTACCCCTGCGTTCCTTCTTCACTTCCTATTTCTTTTTTTTTACAGCAGACCCTTTAGCATTTCTTGCATTGCTGGTTTGGTGGTAATAAATTCCTTTAGTCCTTTTTTGTCTGTGAAGCTCCTTATTTCACCCTCAATTTTGATTGATAGACTTGCTGGTTACAGTATTCTTGGATTCAAACCCTTCCTTTGCATGACTTTGTATATTTCATTCCATTCCCTTCTGGCTTGATGAGTTTCTGTTGAGAAATCAGTCGCTAGTCTGATGGGGGTTCCTTTGTAGGGAATTTTCTGTCTCTCTCTGGCCACTTTTAAGATTCTTACTTTGTTGTTGGTGTTTGCCAATTTAATTATAATGTGCCTTGGCATCAGTCTTTTGGGGTTCATTTTGTTTGGGACTCTGTGAACTTCTTGGATTTGTATGGGTTTTTTCTTCCCTATATCAGGGAAGATTTTTGTCATTATTTCCTCAAGCAGGTTTTCTATTCCTTGCTTAGTTTCCTCTCCTTCTGGAACCCCTATTATGCTGATGTTGTTTTGTTTTGCGTTGTCCCAAAGTTCCCTTAGGCTCTCTTCCTGCTTTTTAATTTTTTTTTTTCCAGAAGCTGCTCTACTTGGGTATTTTTTCCTACCTTATCTTCTAGCTCACTGATGTGGTCCTCTCCTTCTTCTGGTCTACTGTTGATGCTTTCTATTGAGTTCTTTATAGCATAGTTGTCATTTTTCATTTCTTCTTGGTTCTTCTTCATTTCCTCTTGGTTCTTACACATATTGTTGAATTTGTCTTCCATTCTTTTCAGCAACCTTATGACCATTTCTCTGAATTCTTTCTCTGTCAGGTTGCTTGCTTCCATTTCATTTATTTCCTTTTCTGGTGATGCCTGATTTTCTTTCATTTGCGGGCTGTTTCTTTTCTCACAATGATCTCTCTTCTCCGGGTGTCTGGTTATGTAGTTCTCTCTCTCCTTATCCCAGGCCAAATCTGACCTTTCCGTGAGGGAGTGCAGAGCTCCTCTGAATCCGCGTGCTCACGCCACTTAGGGACCGGCGTTATTGGGTTCACAGCTGTTCACTGGGTGCCGTAGTTGTTGGCATGGAATTCTTATTTAAGCAGTGATTTGGGGATGTAGGCATATATATGTGTTTCTATGTATATAAATATATATATATGTTTTTTTTTTCTTTTGGTTTTCATTAACTTTCAGATTTGCCAAACTCATCTGCATTAATCTGGCTGAAGGGAAAAGAACATGGGGGAATGTGTGTGGGTTATTTTCATGGGCCAAGCTTAAAAATGGTACATATCACTCACTTTCATTGACTAGAACTTGTTCAAACATTACCCTTAGATGGCGAGAAATGTGGTCTAGTCTTGTGTCCATGAAGAAGAGAAATGAGTTTGGTGGAAAGTTTTTTCTACAGATGGAATGTATTTCCAACCAACAGATGTGAAAATGAGCAAGACATGTCTTTAGCATGGCTAAAATCATAGGCTGCATGAAGTAGAGTGTGGTAGATGATGAGAGACTAGTCATGAATCATCTTTTACCTTAGGTTGATCTATCTGAAGGTGACTGGCAAATGCTGAAAGATTTTAATCTTGGAATAACAAGATTAAGGGAGAATATTTATGAAGCTATAGCAACAGAGTGAGAAAAAATGACAATTTTAATGAAGTCAGTGACAAAAGAGATTCACAAATACAATAAAAGTAATTAATTGAGCACACTCACTCTGAGGATCATGCATGATGATGGTGACATGGGAAATTGGACTGGATGTTCCTCTGGGCAGGATGGTTCCTGGGTTCTTTGTCTGGTGGAGTCGAAGATTGAAACCATGGTAGAAAGGTGCTTTAGCAAAAGGTGGAAATTAATTGAGAAACAAGCACATGGGGAGAGGGAAAGAGTCCTGTTAATCCCTTTTCCTTCAGCGTTTAAAGGCAGTAGATCTTTGTGCCTTGATATCCCCTCTGATTGGTCACTGTCCCCCTTAGATTGATTACTATAGCAACTCCAGAGCTCAAACCTCAAGTGAAGTAAGTGAGGTTCCCTCCTTCTCCCTTATTGTTTCCCTATTCCCTCTGGGCACTCTTCTTCCCTCTCTGAATGAGGGACTTCCTTTTATTCTGTAAATGTATACCTTTCTGCAGTTCTCAGCTCCATTATCTTATGGAAATGTACCTTCTGCTACTCCCAGCTCCCTTATCGTATGGAAATGTACCCTTTGCATCTCTGTAGCTCTGTGCTTTTCCCATGGACCCCTTAATTCCTAAAATTTCCTAAACCTTCCTATTTCACCCCTAAAACTTCCTTTCATTGGGTACTAGATATTTGCCAAAATAAAATTGTTACAGAGAACCAGAATAAATCAAGCAATGCTTGGAGAGTTTGCAGTCATACTTTATTGACCATGGTGGACTCAGAGAAAATGAATTCAAATTCTAAGCAAAGCTACAAGCAGAACTTCCCTTTTTATTAGAGAGCCAGCCCTATGTATCTCGCTGGTGGCCTTGAAAACAACACAGTTCTATCCAATTAAAAAATACACCAGGCATGGCATTGAGAGTATGGGCATATCTAGTCTCTGGTCTACAAGGTCAGACAGCTAAGTTTATCTTCCTTACTATTCAAGCAGGCTAAAGCAGGCTAGAAAGCAAAGTTATTATTTTATTTATTTATTTATTTTTGAATAAGAGGCCATCTTAAAAATAGAGAATTCCAAACAGTAGTTTTACAAAATAGGGGTTAGCCTTCTCAAAATCAGTAACAAATGGGCCAGTGAGATACCAGTGGTAAGAGAGAAGGTAAAGAATAGCATGTGGTGGGAGAATGTCTGAGGAGAGGCATGAGGTAGGAAAATAATGGGATCAGTTTTAAATCATTGAATTCTGTGTACTTGTACAACACTTGGGTGGCTATGCCAAGCAGGTGTTGTTTATGTACAGCTGCGTCTACTTAGAAAAGTCAGTACGGAGTTGGTAATGCCCAGGAAGAGACAAAAGAGCACCAAGATGGGGGTCTCATTACACATTTTCAGCGAATATGTGTTAATTGACTCATTCTGTTATTTATTTTTCTGTTAAAAAGGAAAACGTTTTACTCTTTGATTTACTCAACACATTCTGATTTTTTTTCCTGATTTCTCAGGTATTCAGGTAGAGTTAGTAAGTACCCATAGCTGAAAGATGTAATAGTAGCATTAGATTCAAGAAGAAATGTAAAATAATATTAAGTGAGCATCTATTCTGCTTTGACTAAAATGGCTATCATTGGTGGTGGTCTGTAATTTCTTCCGATTGGTTGTTACTTCTGCTAGCTACAACAGTGATGTATTGGAAAGTCTCAAGCTCTGTAATTGTACACATCATATTGCTATCAGCTTAAAAAACATAGTTTTCGTTTCTTTCTGGTTAAACGTTGCTGTTTTATAAAGGAGTACTCTTTATCCATGTATGCTCTGAGCTAATTGCTATTGCAAATACAGCTTGAGTTTACAATCAGCAATAATGAGACCACATGGCTTAAGATTAGCTAGTTTTGTTTTTTTGCTTTTTTTCATCTTTTGCAGTTTTAGGACTGGAGGTAATAAGAAAGAGGAGTGAGCTTCTCTTTGTTTACTCCACTTTTCCATGCCATTCCTGTCCTTTATTGCCTGCTTGAAATTATGGCCACTCTTGGAAATGAAGCATGATTTCATGACTGCTATCCCAGACTGAACCTAAATCTCAGGAAGTTCATACTTCTCCTCTCCACCCTCCACCCTCCACATTAATCGCGTGCATCACAATCTGTTCAGAAGATGCAGAAATGAGAATTCTGTTTTCTTCTTGGTTAATTTTTGCAGAGTGAATTGCCCAATTTCATGGAAATGGTAGAGGGTGTGGTATATAAACATTGTATCAGGAAGCATCTGGGTTCTTCCACTGAGTTACTTAGAAGAGGATGCTAATAAAACCAAATAACAGCTTTGGACTCTAAAAAAGCCAATGAGCATTTTTCTATGTCATAGAAACAAACTGGATTTTGCATGCTAAACTGTCACTTCACCAGTGCGTGTCTTTGTTACAAGGACAGGGTGAAACTATAAATTGGTCGACCTAATTTTATAAAGCCTTGAAGTACAGGTCCTGATGATTAGGTTGATTCCATTAGCTATCCATCTGAAGAACTTGATAATGAGTTACCCAGACTTAACTTGGCTTGAAGATACCGGGACATTGTGCTGGTACAGTCTGAAAAGGTGTAGTCTACTTCTAATTTTAATTGCAATGTGATGTTTAGAAAGGCTGTTTCTATTTTTTTATTTTATTTTAAACTAGTGTCCTAAATATGGTGTGTCAATACTACTTAGTTTAGGGACACAGGCACCAGAGTCCAGACCCTGTTGCCATTTCAGATTTGACAGAAAGGCAGGACAGGGTGTTATATTGGGCTGGAACTAGGCTGTTTCCAGTGGGATGCCAAGGGCTAGGTCCTACTGGGCTGGGGGTTCTGTGTTTAGGTGCTGGTTGTGCTGTGTGATAAAAAAAAGAAAAAATACACCTTCATTTCTAGCCTCAGGTTTCCAATCACAAGCCAGAATCCCAATTCCAAGTTCCTCAAGTACCAGGGTATAGAGGGCAGCATCTTGTATGACTGTGCATGGTGGACGTCTATTAATACAAAATCCTAATTTTTCCATGAACTCTAACAATCGTTAGTTTATCATAACATGTAGAATTACTCAACAGATTTGCCTTGTGGATCCTGAGTAAGTAACCATTTCCATGTATGTCTTAGCAATTAATCTTTGAATTTTATCATAATTAGATTGAATATCATGAAGTTATAAGAAAAAAATAACCTCATGTTGCCAATAACATTAACTTGGTATTTGGATTATGTAGTACTATTGCATTGATTTCTTACCATTTTAAATTTCTGGGGTGATAATTTAATTTTACAAATTGTAATCGTTTGACTTTTCTAATCAGCAAGTTTGATGGTTTAATGGTTGTCTTTTCTTTGCCTTGTCCTTTCCATTATAGGAAGCATCCCAGTTATCTGGACTCCCTGAGTATGTTAAAATAGTAGAAGTTGGACCTCGGGATGGATTGCAAAATGAAAAGGTAGCTTGATATCATTTTTGCACAATTTATTTTAAATGCTAAATTAAATATTAATATTTTAAAGCTCTAAAGACTTATATTTCATATGCTACAATATAATATTTGTTCTCAATTGCTAGTTGAATTTATAAATCTTAACTAGGACTTGCTTTTAGTTAGGAAGTAATTTTCTGTTTATGTTTTAATAGACCCTATACAAAGTAATTATAAAATAACTTTCAATGTTTTCCTAGGTTATAGTTCCTACAGATATAAAAATTGAATTTATCAATCAACTTTCCCAAACTGGCTTGTCTGTAATAGAAGTGACCAGCTTTGTGTCTTCCAAATGGGTACCACAGGTATGTAAGTCCATAACTCCTTATCTGGATCCTTAATTCAGCCTTGCCAAGATTTAGAAAACAATATGATGTACATTGTGATATAATTATTAATTTGTTATCTTCTTACAAAATTTTAGCGCATACATTGAGGTATGATTAAGGAAAAACCCCTTTGATGAAATATCTTATGTAAATTAAGTCCTAAAAAGTTATTTAGAATTCCACATTAATCCCACCTGAGTATATGGTTCAACATCATGAACAGAGGATAAGGCTGGTCCCTGACATCTTTCACCCCCACTCAGTTTAAGATTCCCCTGAGATTCTGCCTTCAGCACTTTTCTCTGTGCTCTTTTGCCTATCCTCCCAACATTAATAGTCACTTCTAAGAGGATGAGAGATCTGTGTTTCTAGTCCTCCCCTTTCTGGTGAACTTCAACTACATGTACCACCAGTACCTCAAACCAGTGGGTTCAAAATCAAACTCATTGTCCATCCTACTGTATGCTAATAGCTCAATTGTTCCCTTTGAAATCTTGGACTTGAATGCTCAATGGGTTTTCTCCTATATCTAGTCAGTGACTAGCTCATACAGATTCTTATTCCTCCGTAAAACATATACCTATCTATCTCTTCTTTTCAGTCCCATTGATACATTAGTAGCCCACACCCTTATTGATCAATTATTGTGATAGTCCCTTAAATGATATCCATATGCATTGTTTCTCTTTTTTTTCTTTATATTTAAGGTGTCCCCCAAAATGTACACACACTTTGAATGATTATAAAGCCAGTGTTTATCAATATATAGTTCATTTTCAAAATTTAAAATAATCTAACAAAATGAATAATTTTTTGTTAAAGCCTATTTTCAAACTGATGACTGTTCTGGTCCAGGCAATGCTGATAATGCAAAGCAATGACATCAATGACATCAAGAATCATTTCCTTCAGTATTTTTTGCCCTCAATTTGTCAACTATTGCCAGTTTTGTTCTGTAGACTTAACTTTTTTGTATCTCCATAAAAAAGTCTAGTGGATTAATTTTCTTTGTTCAAACCTTAGTCTGGCTTCACCCAATATTCAGATAATTTAAATCTGAAAAGGAAAGAAAATTAAGTTAGTTGTTAGCTGTTAAAGTGTGTATATATTTTTGGGGGATACCCGCTGTCCCCTCAAAATGTATATATACTTTGAATGATTATAAAGGCAGTGTTTGTACTTCAACTGTGTTTTAAAACTTCCAGTAGCATTTGAGGATGGATTTCCTTTATTTATTTTTTATTTATCTTTATTATTAAAACTATTACAGATGTCCCCTTTGTCCCCATTGACCCCTTATAGCCAGCTCCTGCCCCTGCCCCCAGGCCTTCACCACACCATTGTCTATGTTTATGGGTTATGCCTATATGCATATAAGTTCTTTGGTTAAAACTCTTCCCCTTACATCCACCCACCCCAGCCTTCCCTCTGAAATTCATTAGACTGTTCCATGCTTCTATGTCTCTGGATCTATTTTGTTCATCAGTTTATTTTGTTGTTTAGATTCCACATATGAGTGAGATCATGTGATACTTGTCTTTCTCTGACTGGCTTATTTCCTTTGTTCAAAGCTTAGTCTGGCTGAAAAGAAAGAAACATCAATTGAGTTGTCAGTTGTTAAAATGTATATACATGTTTTGAGGACAACCTGTATTTTCCCACTCGTAAAATAATCTCCTAGAAATACCAGCCTTCTCAAACTTCTTTAGATTTCCCTTCTCCCCATTGAAAAGGTCAGGAAACTTTGGCCTGGTATTCAAGGCTTTTTTTCCTGGGCTCTTTTTTCCTTTCCAGTCTTAACTCTGTTTTTCTATTTCATTTTGCTGAAACCCTGACAAGTCAAATTGCTTTTTGTTTTCTATTTACATGTCCTTCCTCTTTGGCTTCATAGTTATTTATTAATATTTTCTCATGAGCATCTGAATTTCTGCATTGCTCTGAAGTTATAACAGGATGATGTGCAAAGTCTTAAAACATTAAAGCCTTTTTAATTGCAAGACACTGGAAGCAGCTCAGCTGGCATGGCTCAGTGGTTAAGCATCAAACTATGACCCAGGAGGTCACGGTTTGAATCCTAGTCAGGTCATATGCCCAGATTGCAGGCTCGATCCCCAGTGTGGGGTGTGCAGAGGGCAGCTGATCAATGATTCTCTCTCATTATTGATGTTTCTATCTCTCTTTTTCCTCTCCCTTCTTCTCTGAAAACAATAAAAATATATTTTAAAAAAAGACATTGGAAGGAAGCAACAGTATAATTATTGGTATTAGTAATATGTCACTTTCCACTGAGTCAATATTCAAATATAAGTTACTTTTGTTCATTCTCCAAATAGACCATAATTTTTCTTTCAACCCATTGTCACCATTTATAATCATATTTTTTGTAAATATTTTTCAATAATCTCCTTCTTGGACTATAAGCCTTATAGAGGGAGTGATGTGTCTCTCTTGTTTATTGTGCCCCTTGTGTTTGGTGCCTAGTGAGTAAGTGCTCAGTAAGTAATTGTGAAATGACTGGAGGCCTGATGCACAAAATTCCTGCAAGGGGCTCAGCCCTCACAGCCCTGGCTTTCTCCGGAAGGTTGTCCAGAAGGACATCTGGAAGGTCATTTGGCTGTCCAGTCTAATTAGCATATTAGTATTACACTTTTATTATTATAGACTAGAGTCCGTTGCATGAAAATTCATGCACTGGAGGGGGGGTGTCCCTCAGTCTGGCCTGCCCCCTCTCATAGTCTGGGAGTCCTCAGGGGCAAGAGGCAATCTGGTGATCAGGAGAAGGCGATGCCCCCATCACACCTCTGCTGCTGCCACTGCCAGCAGTGCAAGCCTCAGCCAGCCCTGGTTACCTGAGCCTCGGGCGGCCCAAGCTGGCTGGGCAGCAACCACCTGAGGCTTGCCTTCACCTTGGGCCAGCCCTGGGCAGCTGGGGGTTGAAGGGACTAGGCAGCCATGTGGAGTGGCCCTGGCGGGACTGAGGGGACTGGGTGCCGCCATCTTGTGGCAGTGGGTGCTGCCATCTTTGAGGGTAGGGCAGTCAATTAGCATATCCTCTCCTTATTAGCTGTGGGCATCACCATCTTTGGGGGTGGGACAATCAGTTAGCATATTCCATCCTTATTGGCTGTGGGTGCCACCATCTTTGAGGGCAGGACTGTTAATTAGCATATTCCCTTCTTATTGGCTGTGGGCATCACCATCTTTGGGGGTGGGACAATCATTTAGCATATTCCATCCTTATTGGCTGTGGGTGCCACCATCTTTGAGGGTGGGGCAGTCAATTAGCATATTCCCTCCTTATTGGCTGTGGACGCCACCATCTTTGCAATGGCATGAGGGTCAATTAGCATATTCCCTCTTTATTAGATAGGATTAGTGAATCAATTAGCCTGAAAAAAAAATAGCTTTCCATTCTTTGTTTTGTACAAGTGACTTTTATTTTTGGTTACATATTTGGTCTTGTCTAATGAAGGTCACAAGTATTTTCCTTAGGAAGACATACATCACTTGGTAAGACTATACATATTTTCTTTATACTTTCACTCTGTAAAATGCTAGATATTATTATTTCACTTACTGTCATTAATTTTAAAATAATGTGAGACCCTTTTATCAACTCTAAGACTTCAAGAAATCACAGCCACGTTTGATTTAGCCATTGCTCAGTCCACGTGGAGTCTGTTGTCACTTTAGAATAAGGGTGAAGAGAGAGAACATTTCATGGTAATATTAATTAAGGACTAATGAAAGTTATATTTCAGACATTATATTTTACTAGTCCTCCTCAAGATATTTTTATTTCCCAATAAGTAGTTTTCTAAAACTGCCTACAAAGTAGTCTTCTTTCCTATTATAATGCTCATTGGTCACATTTATTATTAAGCAATACTGGAAATTGATTGGTGGATTGTTCAGATTGATGGAGGACACACCCAGTGCCATTTAGCAGGAAAAGGATAGGACCCTTTCTAGAGGGCCATCTTCTTCTTGCTAAATTAGTGAAGAGAAAAGATGGACAAAACAAAAGGGAAGCAGTCCTCTGTGAGCAGTAATGGGAAAATACCTTCTGGCCTCACATTAAGTGGATACATGTGATGGAACCATAAAATAACATGATTTATTCTGGACTTGTTCCTGTGGTGAATTTGGGACTTAACCTATTCAGACTTAATGAACTCTTCCTAGGCTCAAAGTATTATGGAATAAATGATATAATTCCCCACATAGCTCTTGAGGACAGCTACGGTGAGGTACATGTTCCTCTGGTACTGTCTTCCTATCTACATTCCTCCTTGAGCTGGAGCAAGTGACGTAACCTCTTTGAACCTTGGAAATCCCAGCAGTGATGCCTGCAGCCTGGGAGGTTCGGGTCAGCAAGGCCTGTGACTGGGTCCCTGAGTGTGACTGCCCGGAGCCCAGAGCACCGGACTCCTGACTAGTGTTAGTAATGAATGCCTGACTGACGGACAGACTGACTGACCTGTCCTGGGCTCCACAGAAATTCACTGCCTTCGCTCTTTTTCTTCTCTCTTCTGCCTTTTTCTTAAAGCTTAAGATAAGTATTTACTTTAAATATTTGACTGGGCCCAATCTGAATAATTTAAGATACTAATCTTTCAATTACTAAAGAATATGTTACATATTTCACTTTTATTATTCATATATGCATTTGTAAACCAAAAAAAAGAAAAAAAGTTTTTTAGATAAATCATGTATCCATAAAAGCAGTGTGCCTGAATCAAAGACATGATGAGGTTCATATTCTAAAATTACACTGGTCACTTACTACAGAACATATCAAGTGTATGTCAAAAGGCAATATTGAGCCCTAGTTGGTTTTGCTCAGTGGATAGAGTGTCAGCCCACACAGTCTGAATGGTTGTGGGTTCAATTCCGATCAAAGGCATGTACCTCTATTGCAAGCTAGATCCCTGGCCCTGGTTGGTGCATGTGGGAGGCAACCAATTGATGTGTCTATCTCACATCGATGTTCTCTCCGTCTCTCCCCTCCCTTACACTCTCTCTAAAAATCAATGGAAAAATATCCTCAGGTGAGGATTAACAACAACAAAAAGGCAATATTTTGAATGTTCCACTTTTGCTATTTTATTTTCCATAGTTGTGTTTGTGTTTTAGAAATCACTGAGCTTGACTAAGCAGAGCGATTTTTTATTGTTGTAGCTGCAGGTCATCTCATTATGTAACTGCTGGTTTTATACCAACAAAGAAGGCCTTAAGTCAGAAGAACTAATTCACAGTGATAATTCCTCTTTTGAAATTTTACATCTTTTGTATTTTGGAAGAAACTGTTATGACATCAGTCTCACCTAACTTAAAGTCATGTCTGAGATTTGTGACAGAACAACCTTAGTACAACAGCTTGTGTGTGATTGTCTGAAGTAACTTATATTCTTCTAAAGATTGAACATGGCCCCAAACTGGTATTCTATTAACTCTGCATCTTCTGTTTCTTCCTGTCAGACCTAGGTCATGGGAACAGTTCTCTAGTTTATGTTTAGATTGCTGCTTGTTCACTTATTTCTTTTTTTAGTGTTTTAAAGTTTTTTTTACAGTTTCCCTCCTACTGTTTTGTTTGGCAGTGGCTTTCTAACTAAATCAGCTAAAGAAAGTTCCATGTAGCAGGTGCCATATAAAACAGGATCCCACACCTATGCTCTAAATGGCCAGAGATGATAAAATACCTGCCATGAAAAAAAAAAAATGTTCTTTACAACTTATCTAGAAAGAGTTTTCCTTAGAGTGACTTACAAGAACATTTCAAATGAGTTCAGACAGCCTTCCAGTTCAGTGGGACAAACAACAGTAACAACTGAAAGAAAACACGTTTATCAAAATAGACAGGTTTACAGCAACTTAGAAATGTGGCTCTTAGTAGTCAGCTATTTAAATCGTTATAAACACATTAATTTTAAAAAGTGAACTAGAGTTTTACATTCTTCCTGAATTTAGACGTGGGGCTTTAAGTATTTTCATTCACTTGAGTGATTCAAGTGAACATCATCTATTTAAAAATAAGAATACATCAAATGTATACAATGTTATATATTTATGTATGTCATATGCAAAGTCTTGGTTATAAATATTTGCTTCCCGTTTAATTAATTTTTAACTATTGGAATGGATGGGTCACAAATCTTGACCTGTCAGCAAGGGATAGAAAAAGACTTTCTCTGTAAAAGTAAAAGGAAATAGACATAAAAGACTGTAACAATTATTTACAAATCAGTCTAACACTTAAATATATGGCCCAAGTACAATGTAAGCAAGAAGGAATGTGTAAGCTTTTCCCTACCCTCCTTTTACTGTGTGCTGCAATTAATTCTTTATTGGTAATGAAAACACACTTACTGGATTGAAGTTTAAGATTCAGCTTTTCATTGATGAGATGCAGGAGGCTGTAGCTTCTGTTACTGAGTTTCCTCCTGGCTTTATTCCTGGCTCTGCTCTTTTTGAGGGGGATGGGTGTGTGAATAGGCAAGGAAGTGGGTAATTCAGAGGGGGTGTTGATTTTGTGTGTGAAAGAGAGAGAGAAGGAGAGACACAGAGAAACAGAAAGAACGAGATAATGCCCCTGGGCATGCAGACACAGAGCCCCCGAATTCTTTTGCTTATGAAGCACAGTTAGCTGGCAGGGTAATTTCATCATCTGGGAAATGTTCCAGGGTGAGTCTCATTCATTATATACCCCAGATGAGTTGGCCTCTGCCATCTCCCCAAAGAGGATCCTGGTGAAATTTACCAAGACCGCAGTTTCCCGTTTTATAGGTTTATAGGATTCCTTTTACTCAGATAGGTTGGGGCTGGACGGGGAGCAAGATTTAACCCAAACTCCATTCAAAGGACACTGATTTGGAACACGCAGTTCTGGGTTTAGTACACGTTTCCACTACGCACTAAGTTTGACCCTCACGTAACCCCTGTCTTATTTAGTACCCTATGCCTTCCACATGTTATTTCTATAATATAGTTGGATCTGTTTGATTATGACAGTTAGGCTCCAGCCGGTTCAGATCACCCAAACTAGTCATAGGTGAAGTACATCTCCCATTTCTTCTTCTTTTCTCCAGAACTGGTAGCCCGGGAGCACACACTAGTGCTGCTTCCTGTAAAAAGCTTATATTAAAAGAGGTTTAAGGGTATATTCTTATTAACTATAGATTCTAAATTTACTAGGCTTGTTTCATTTTTTAAAAATATGGTTTTATTGAGTTTAGAGTGAGAGGAAGGGAGAGGGATAGAAAGATAGAAACTAGAAACATCCATAAGAGAGAAGCATCCATCCATTGCCTCCTGCACGCCCCCTGCTGGGGGTTGAGCCTGCAACTGGGGCATGTGCCCTGACTCAGAATGGAACCGGTGACCACTCAATTCATAGGTCAATGCTCACCACTGAACCACACTGGCCAGGCTTGTTTCAATTTTCAACTTATTTGAGCATGTTGAATTTCTTCCACATCAGATAATAATTGCTGTGTGTTCAAAATTTGGTCTCAGAGAATAAATAAAGACACGAAGTTCTCTAGTCAATGACCCTAGATGATTACTGAAAGTTAAATGAGGATAAAATTGTTCTATGAGAACTATATACACATAGGAAAACAATATATTCATTCCTCAGGAAATAGAAAGTAAACACACAATAGGTTCCACCTCATTTTTCTCCCAGCATCAAATGGAATTAACCATCGATTCTTTAGACTCTTCTGTAAGTCTGTTGTTGTTTTTTGCATTGACCAGGTAGCTTATGGAGAACATTCCAGTTGTATGTTTGTACAAATGCATGTGCACATGTGTATTCGAATAGGTGCAATTGTCATGTATTCTTGAAAGCTAGTAAAATTAATGCTGGTTATTTTGATTATCTGCATAACGAATAACTCCGCAGTTTAGTGGCTTAATAACACTTGTTTGTGCTTGTGGTTTCTGTAGGTCAAGAATTCAGGAATGGCTCAGTTGGGTATCTCTGGCTAGATGTCCCTCTGAGATGGTGGTCAAAGCTGGAAAAGTGGAACTAGGAGTCTGGGCGCTGAGGGCTACTGGGCATCTCTCTTTCCATCTGTGTTCTCAGAGCCTCTCTTCCTGGTCTCTGTATGGGCGAGTGTGGACTTCCTCAGCACAGCAGCTTTAGACAAAAAAAGTGACTCAGACCTGCAAAGGGGAGTGTTGTAAGAGGCAGAGAAAAGTGGTGTGCCGTTTATAACCAAGCCTTGTAAATTTTACAACATCACTCTTTAATAATCTATTAGTCGAGCCAGTTAGAAAGGCACCCAGTTTCAGAGGGAAGGGGACAGATAGCACCTCTTGATTGGGAAGGACATTTTAGAAGAGCACATGTGAGGGGAAATATCATTGGAGCCATTTTTATAACCCATGACACTTACTTTTTTTTTTAATTGTCTAACTCCAAAGTTTGACCGCCAGAAATGAAAAGTAGCAATTAGGTTTTCCTTGCTTTTTGTTAGAACAAAACACCCTGCATTATTTTAAGTTATTATAGTAACATGTTCCTCTACATTTGCAGTTGGAATCTTCTCCTTTTAAATGAAAATAATCGCATTTAATTAACTCAGTTATATGCTTTTTCTCACTAATAATTAAAGAATAAATGAGCTAAGAGAAAAGCAAGTTCTGCATTCTGAAAATCCCAAGTTAAGGAAGGAAGGAAGGCTTTAGCACTGGCAGGGCTGCTAATTCTTATCTCACTCCTACTCGCTTTATACAGTTGTTTTGCCTCAAATGGGGTTCAGGTTGGTATTGGAGGGAGAGGTGTGTTGCCTAGACAATTTGCGAGGTCAGGGGGAGAAAGCTGCACCCACCCCCCCTTCAGATCTTCTTCCCCTCACCTCTGGCAAAGGCAGAAATGGGGTCGAAGCAGGTGAAACAGTCATAGGCATTTGCTTTCTAACCATTTCTACTCTACAGTAAAGCCACCTTTTCCCTGAGTACCAACTTCTAACATGCAGCCCAAAGAGGAGGTCCCAGGAGGGGAGAACCACCTCCTGCCAGAAGATGGGGCTGGAAAAAAGCAAAAAACCCCCACAAAAACAAACAAACAAACAAAAAAACCACAAAGGCCAGAAAGTAAGAGGTAAACATTAGAGCTTGCAATTTACCCTCCACACACTGAATTACTGCCATCCACTGAGCACACACAGGGCAGGAGTCAGGGCCTTCATTGCAGAATGTTATTTCTATACCTAGAAGCTGTGCCTCCACATCTAGACCTGCTTAGCAGAGTCCCCGCTTCCTGACCGACACCTTTGCTGAGAGTCTGTTGTAGCCTATTTGGCATGCCTGGCTTGTACACACCATTCAGTTCAATCTATTAAATGTCTACTTACTTGGAAAGAATAAAGAATGGGAAGGCTTTTTGTGTGTGTGTGTCAGAGCAAAAGTCAGTGTACTCCAGAAAGGAAAAGTAGCAGTTAGATTTTCGTTTGCTTTTTAGTTTATTTTCTTTTCTTTTTCTTAAATATGTTTTTGTTAATTTCAGAGAGAGGAAGGGAGAGGGAGAGAAAGATAGAAACATCCATGAAAGAGAAACATCAGTTGACTGCCTCCTACACATCCTATTGAGGATTGAGCCTGAAATCTGAGGCTGTGCCCTCCCTGGGAATTGAACAGGCAACCTCCTGGTGCATGGGATGGCTCACACCAGCTGGGCTATTTTATTTTATTGTTGACAGTATTACAGATGTCCCCCAATTCCTCCCCAACCCCCTTTTTCTTAGCCCCCTTTTTGTTAGCATAAAACACCCTGCATTATTTTAAGTTGCTATATTAACATGTTCCTCTAAATTTGCAGTCACATTTTTCTCCTTTTAAATGAAAATAATCACATGCATTCTGAATACTATACTAGGCACTGTTTACAATGTGGCAGTGTATCTGATTGATATTCTATACTAGTGTTGGTTATACAATAGTATCACTTGCTATAGCTTTACAAAGAGTGATTCCTTCATTCCTCTAATCAGTGGGTGGGGTTTGCTTAACCATATGTTTTTAAGCAGTGATCAACCTGAATGTGTGTGTTATTTTTAAGTTGCTTCGTTGTACCATTAGTACATCATGGTTACTATAATCACTTAGAGCAAGCAAATTGCCTGAGGCAGTAATTTTCAACCTTTTTCATCTCTCGGAACACATAAATTGATTACTAATATTCTGCGGCACACCCAAAATATATTATGTTCTTCGCTGATCTGACAAAAAAATAGGTATAATTTTGATTCATTAACATCAGGTGCCTATTGTGTTGGCTGTTGTCATTTTTTTTTTTTTTATTTGACAATCTAAGGGAAAAGAGGTCAGTGCCCCTGACTAAACACGTACTGCACGTTTTAAAAATTCTTGTGACACACACCAGTGTGCCTCTTGGGGCATAACTATAACTGGTTGAAAATTTCTGGCCTAAAACATAATCACAAATTTTTAAAACACCTTTATCTCTTACAGAAAAGAATATGGAATATGATTATGTTTGTTATTTTGTTGCTCTTGTTATTCTGTAGCTAAGATGTAGTTTCATTACAGTCTTCTGAGCAAAGCAAAGAAAAACTTGTAAGTAAAAGCAATAATGCCAGGAATTTTACTGGTTAGATTTTAAAATTTTTCACACTGAAGGTATAAGTCTATATTTTGTGGATATTTTCCCCCATGACACCAAAATTAATGATTATTATCAAAGATTTATTTGGCTCAGCATGCACTACTTTTTAATTACTTAATCTGATCAAAATATTGATTAACAAATTGGGTTTTGGGGTTAGATTTATATGTGGAACCATAACAAAATTTTAAAGGAAAACACTTTACCTCCCTTTTTATTTAATAATATTGTTTACCATTTACCATTTTTTTCCTGAATTTTCCCATAAAAGAAACTTTTAAAGCCACTTTGATCATGTTAAAATTCAATTTTTGTGTCTGATTTAAATTATCTTAAAATTTGGTTTTGTAGAACTATCTGTATGCATTGGTAGCTGAAAGGTCTGTCCATTATATACATAATTAGAGGCCCAGTGCATGAAATTTTTGCACTGGCGGGGGGGCCCTCAGCCAGGAGTGTACGCTCTCTCAGTCCAGGACCCCCCGGGGATAGGGCCTAAGCTGGAACGCAGACATCCCTCTCGCAGTCTGGGGCTCTCACAGTCCAGGACCCCTTGCTCCTTACTGCCCACTGCCCACCTGCTGCGGAGGCGGGAGAGGCTCACACCACTTCCGCTGCGCTCTCTGGCTGTGAGCCTGCCTTCCATCTGGGGGGGGAGTGTGGCTCAACCAGAAGCTGAGCTCACTGCTTCTTAGCACTGGTCACTCCCCCTGCCCACTGATGCGGGGCAATCTGGGGCCAGGCCAGCTGGGGGAAGGGCTAAGGGAGGTTGAGCACTGCGGTCGCACCCCATCCAGCCTCTGTAGAGGCTCCGGGACTGCACCACTCCCTGACCCCCTGCCTCTGTGGATGGCGTGGTGCCGGGCCCAGGCCTGGGTCCGTGTCACTGCCTCTGCAGCTGCCTCTGCAGATGGGCAGCGCCAGGACCAAGACCAGGCCTGGGCCCATGCCATGGCCTCTCCCACTTCCTCAGCAGAAGGGAGCGGGGTGTCAGGACTGCCATGGCCTGGTGGTGTAGGCTCGCTGGCCCCGCCCCCCACTCACTGATCCTTCCGGAAGGTTGTCCTGAAAGACATCCGGAAGGTCGTTTGGCTGTCCATTCTAATTAGCATATTACTCTTTTATTATTATAGATTACATAAAAGCTGAAAGGATGTATAGTTTGGTACAGAGAGACTTGAATCTTAACTTTTTTTAAAAAATATTTTTATTGATTTCAGAGAGGAAGAGAGAGGGAGAGAGAGAAACATCAATGGTGAGAGAGAATCATTGATTGGCTGCCTCCTGCATGCTCCCTATTAGGGATCGTGCCCACAACCTGACTTAAAGGCATAAAAGACAACATGACAAGACACAACACATAGGGCACCAAACACCAACATATTCATGATACCAATAACCCCGAATAAAGGTGACCGCCAGAGAAAAGAGAATTAGGGGATAGAAAAGAGTGAGAAAATGATATTGAGAAAAGGAGAAAGCAAAAGAGGGAAAAGAAAGAGAAGAAAAAGGAAGGGGGAAAATGTATGTATATGGGGAGAAAACTCCTAAAAAACAAATCCAGAAAATACAAACAACAAATAACAACTAATCCAAAAAATGCAACAACAAACACCCAAACAACTAACACCCAGATGAATCTGAGAAGGCAGAGCTTATTTCCAGAAGGTCATTTCAAGGAATTGAATGATTGAGGAAATGGCCACAATTCAGTACAGAGGAAGTAGAAAGAGAATGAGTGTGTAAGAAGAAAAGTAAAAAACAAAATATTAAAAAATAGAAGAGAATTATATCTGTATCTATATCTATATCTATATATATATGAAAATCTATAAAAATTTTCCCCTTTCTTTAATCTATCTATATATTCATCTATTATTGGAAAAGGAGAATAGAGAGTAGATAGGCCTGAGTTGGTGATTGGAATTATTTAAGCTATTAGTAGAAGAAGAGAACAAGTGAAGAGAGGAAAAACATAAGCAAAAAATAAATAAATAAACCAACTAACAAGCAATCAAACAACAATAAGAAAGAAAGAAAAAGGAAAAAAAGGAAAACAAATTTGGCTAGTGAAGAAAGAGAAGCGAGAAGTATGCATGGACTTGGAGCAGGGGAGAGGAAATTAGATATATGAGTAAGATCAATTTTTAACTGTGAGTCGAAAGAATAGAGAAAAACTAAAGCAGAAAAACTAAAACAGGGTAAGAGAAACAGGACGAAAAAGGGGAAAAGTTAGGAAGAGAGTGAAATAGAGTAAAATAATGCTAAAAGAAAAATAGAATGTAGAACACTAACCCCAAAATAAAATATAAAATGATAATTAAAAATAAAAATATAATAAGTAAAATCAAGTGAGAAAAATATTTTAGTTTCTTAGGTAAAAGATAAAAAATAAAAATGTGAAGTAGTGAAGGTCGTTCACTTCCTCTACTGTTCTGCCTGGCACATCTGTTTCCTGTCAGGTAGTTAGCACAGTTTTGAAGTTTCCTGTGATACACCACTCCTCTGTGTCTTAGGCCACAACCTTGTTTTCAAGCAGGCGGGATCTCTCTGTTTACTTTGTTTCTCTGCCTGCCTTCAGTTGTATTTACACAAGAGTCAATTTCTGACACAACCCCTGGGTGGCAGTGTTTCTGTATTAATTTCTGGGATTAAATGGCTCCTCTACTCAGTGTTTAGATTCTTCTTTCCCTGCTGCACTTAATACTGGGTTGGATGGATGGACTGACCCAGAGCTGGTTTCCTCTTGTCTCTCCTTATTCTGTCCCCAGTTTCCACAAAAACATCTTTCTGCTACAGTCTCGGTGAGTGTTTTTAATTGGAAGATCCTATCTACTGGACTTAGCAAGCAAAAGCAAGGAGGAAAAAAAAAAAAGACAAAGGAACCACACTGACTGGCGTTTTTTCCCCCTGGCACAACATGGCTGGTATAGAACTTCAGGCTGCCTTTCAGGGCACAGTCTCCCATGGCTATGGGCTTATATATAGAGTCCCCCTCTGCCAGCAGCCCTGTGGACCCCCTTCCACATTTGAGGGCTATACTGACCCCATGGGCTGCGGGTTTGGTGGAATGCAATCTCCCTCTGAGACTCTAGTCCCTGCTGCGGGCGTTTCTCCCTCCAGCCGGGATCCCAGATCTCGCCTCTTCTCTCGAGGCAATCTCTGACCTTTCCATCCATGGATTGCTTCACCAGCTGTGTTTATTCGCCAATTCTGGGTGGATGTTATTAGATTCAGCCATTCCTTCTGTCTGCTCTGTGAGAAGGCACAGGACCCATCTGCGTATTTGGTGCCACTTTATCTCCCCCTGGACAAACGTTTTAGGCACCCGTGGCCAGGGAGGCTGGAGCCTTGGTGTTTGTGGGTTCGCAGCTGAGGCAGCTGGTCCCTGGGTGTTGTGGTTGTGGGGTCCCGGGAGGTATCCGAGGTCTCCCCAGTTGAAGGTAAGGCTGGGCTTCCAATCACAACTGGTTTCCCCTTCAGGATGGCTTGGTCTCTGCGGCAGAGTCGGCCACTCCTGGAGAGTTTTCAGTAGCAGTAGATGTTGCCTGGCCAGGGGAGCCTGGTTTCTGCCAATCCCCAATAGTCCTGTGGAATATAGCTGTCCATCACTCACAAATACAGACACTCCCCGCACGTCCACACAGTCTCTTTTCACTCTCTCATTCACACATTATCTTGCAGCCTGCTTTCCTGTTGGCCGCTATCTTGGATCTCTTACACTGATAACTTTAGAACGTAACACTACTTACTCCAGACCTCCTTGTAGTGCTTTTATGCGGGACCCATTAGTAAATTGTAACACTATTCTTAGTCAAGGCTGATGCATTTTATATTGAATTCAGCTTATAATACATAGTAAGAAACATATTTCTAAATAACCCAAAATAGCTATTTCCCCCAAGTCCTCCAGGTTGCAGGTTTCTTGAGCTTTTAGTGATGTTATTATATCTGTTATTTAGATATAGCCACATATCCATTTTCTGGTGGAACAATAGAAAACCTGAAACCTGATTCTTACTCATCATATGGTTTGGCAGTTGTATTTTTTGTGTGTGTTTTTCTTTTGTTGTTTGTTTTGTTTTTATCACTTTATACCTTGGAATATTTTTCCTTTTTTTTTTTCACCCACCCATCCCTTCCTTTTACTGTGTCTCTTCTAAAAAACACATTGAGTTCTTTGTTGGACTCCAAAATTGTATAACGTATAGTTGCTCACAATAACGATAATATCTACATAATAAGGCAATTATAAAGTAAAAATAGATAATGGAAATCAAATCACTGAAAAGATTAAAACTCACACAAAAAGGCTTTTTACAGGAAGTGAAGATCTATAAATGAGTTATGATAAGAATTAAACCTAGGGATACATTAAGCAGTTTGTCACTGGCCACTCTGGCCAACCTTTCCAAGCTCTGCCTTCAAATCTCTTGTTGGCCTTTCAGCAAAGATCTAGTTCTGCCTTCTTTACTATTTACAAAACAGACACCTCAAGATCCATATACTATCCAAATCATTGGAGTATAATGAGACAAGCTATTGTAGTGAGGTCATTGCTTGTCATGGCAGTAAGACCATTTTTGCTGTAGCCCTTTCTTATTGCCAGTGTTTATTGGCAGTGAGATAGTCTCCCTCAAACAACCCAGGCTTACCCTCCCTTCCCATCAGTGCAGCTGTTCACTGTGGGCAGAGATAGCTAACAGCAAGGAAGTGTAAAATTTGAAGGGAAACTCCATTTATGGTCAGTCTAGAATGGGTACAATTAGATACAGTGTTTTAACAATCACTTCTTCCGTGCATGGGAAATAACAGTGTCAACAGGATTATTATCAAACATAAAGGCATGATATATGAGAGACAACACAGTTGAATGGAAAGAAAATTATACTGGGAGCTTTGAGACTTCTTGCCCCTGCTTCAGATTGATGTTGGGAACATGATTGTTTTGACACGGGAAGACCAGGAGGGTGGTCACAAAAGGCACTGACCTGAACAAAGAATAACTAACATGTATTATGTTTCTCTTAGGAAACTGGTAAATGTTATTTCATAAAATGACTTCGGTTTTTCTGTCTGGAACATTGGTCTCCTAGTTTATAACCCACAAATCTTCCATTGGGTAGATTGCATTGATTTTGTAATTTAAAAATAAATATTGGTGATCATTATTAGATTATAATTAATGTCTTGTCTGCATTCACAGTAAAAGAGTAGGGATCATATGCTACTTGCTTTGGTCATTCTTGAGAAGCATGTGTGTTCCATCGATAGAGGGCAGTACCAAAGTCCTTAGAACACAATGGTAACGTTGACTAAGGAAGTACTACAGGAAATTGTACACCAGACCAAATTAGTTTTAAGGCTTCTGGATTTAAGAAATTTTCTGAGTATGGTGTCAGACCATTTTAGCAGTGGCAACCAAGACAGGGTATTGGGTAGGAAAAAAAACTGGATGCTCAATTTTCCAGAGATTTCCTGTGTTTATTATTATAAGACTGTGATTTATTAAAACTGTCTTACTTCTTCAAGCAGACCAAGGTTTCCTCTGTGCTACTGAGGCTAAGATATGGGGGGTTTGTGCAGAGAGTCTGTGAATGAGACAAGGTTATAGTACCCAGCCTACAATGGTATTCATAGCTGGGGAGAGCATTTTCACCTGGGTTGTCAAGAAGAGCTCTAGTCTCATTTTTCCTCATTACTGCACTTACAAATGTATTGCCTTGAAAAAGGGTTACTGCTCAAATTGAGTTTTGAGTTATAGGATCTGAAACCACATTATTTACATTTTTAGAGTAATCGATGGCATGTGTTGAAGAAATTGCATGATCTACATCCTGTCTTTCTGCTGTGCTCCTGCATATAGAAGGCAATATCATCAGTTATGTCTCATCTGGCCAGTGGAGATTGTAGACAAATACCTAGTGACATTTCCTGCTTGTTTTGAGAATATATTTATGTTGTCCTGGGTGATGATGGGCAAACAAAAACAACGTTTAAAATATTTTAAATTATTCAGCAAACTGTTTTAGTGAGCAGGGGAAAACGAGGGTTATAGGTCTACAAATTTAATTCTATTTCCTGGAAAAAATTAAAATGGTTTATTAGGCAGAGAATTCATAAAAATAAACACACAGTTGATTCTTGAATTAGTCAAGGGTTAGGGGTACCAAACACCCAGGCACTGGAAAACTCATGTATAACTGTTCACTCCCCCCAAAAACTTGACAATTAATAACCTACTGTTGAGCAGGAAGCCTTATAGATAACATAGATAGTAAATTAATACATAGCTGATATGTTATATGTATTATGCACTATGTATTCTTATGATAAAGTAAGTAGAGAAAAATGTTATTAAGAAAATCATAAGGAAAAGAAAATACACTTATAGTGTTTGGTTTTTTTTTAATCCTCATATAAGTGGATGCACACAGTTCAAACTCACGTTGTTAAAGGGGCAACTGTACTTAGAAACATAATGGATCTACTAAGAATAAGCTTAGCTTTTGGCTCTGTACATTTTGAAACATGTTTCTCCTTCAATATTTACACACTTCTGGTTCCAGATATTGTAGGTCAGGATGAATATGGACTGTTGGCTTAACTTGAGAGTGACAGTTTTAATAGGAGATACATGGAGTACTCTATTTTGTTACATATTTTAAGTATATGAGAATACTTATACCAACATTTTTTGAAGAGTGCAGCAATTGTGAGCTTCCCCCCTAAGTGGATAAGTTTGTGCCTGGATTTATACATAAAGAAATATAATATAGCAACCTAAATGATTTAATGGTATTCCAATCTTTGTGTGTGTTACTTGAAGACAGTTACAGGAAACCTATTCTATAGATAAAACCACTCTGTTCAATTGATTTTTGTCTTATTTTCTCATACTTCTTCATTGCCCCAGAGCAGTAAAAGCCTCTCACCACCAAAGCATATGTCTTGAACCCCATTTTGTATCTTCCCAAACTCATTATTGTTTAGGTAATTTAGATTTTTCTGACTATCTCATCCTGTTTTTCCTAGTACTTCGTAGATTCCCCCTCCTCCTCATAGTAACATGATAGCACTCTGATGGCAGTCTTACTAGAGGGCAGGGAGGGAAACAATTTAAGCTCTTCCGCAGGTGAATAGAGTGAAGGATAGTGGGTAGTGTTCACCCATCTAGGAAGCTTGACTTGGTCATATTGACTGGACCAGGACAGGGAAAAGAGGATAAAAAACAGAGTGCTATATACAGGTGACAAGTCCAGTTGTAAGAGAGGAAGGGGTCCAGTTAGGTAATTTTACAGATATCACTTTTTAGGAATCACTGTAAAGATTTAGTATCTTAACTTTTTTTCCTCCTACTCGAGAAACACTTGAATAAATTTTAGATCCTACTCGAAACACTTTTGCCATTTAAAAACACAGTACTAATTCAAACTCTTAATGCTTCCCCTGTCACACAGTTCAGTCACCTCCATTTCAACAGAGCCACAAAGATGCGTTGGGCAGGTAATTTCTACGATGATGAAAAACAGTTCCTCTCACATACTTTTGAATCTTGTTAGTTACTAATCTCTTGAGTTAAAATAATCAGTGTAGCAGTTTTATGAATGATAAATGTGTATAAGAGACCTTCAAATAAAAAATTAATAATAAATGTAGCTCTGGAACTTAGCAACCTATATATACAATGATGTATCTTTATAATCACAATTGTTCTGGGAAAAGGAAAAAACAGGTTAACCAGGGTTTGGTTTTTAAATGAATATATAAGTGAATTTTTCTAAAACCTGGATTAGAAACTCTCAGTTTCCTATGTACTTTCATCTAAAATATATCATTAATATTAATTTTCCTTTATTGAATATCTCAGGCAACATATATTCTGTTGGAACTGTACAGAATTTTATCAGTGTATATTCTGTTTCCTCTATCAACTGTTTTTTGAAAAAGAAGTAAAGGGTTATAAGTATTTTTTACTTTTCATTTCAATGGACTTGAAAATGAAATAATGATATCACTTTAAAAATTAAATTGATTATGTAAACGTTACTCTATAATTATCTGCAGAAACTTTAAGATCTTTTTAAGGTTAGTCTTGTTAAATCCTTTCCTTTTACAGTATACTAGAAGGTTAAATTTATCATAGCAAAATATATGCATTTATGAATAGCTTTGCTCTATGAATATTTTTGAATAGTTTTAAGCTCTATGAATAGTTTTGCTTTAAGAAACTCTTATGAATATTTTCCTTCAAAGAAAAACAAGTCCCTGAGTTATTTACATTTGGCGTAGACAAGATTTAGTTGAAATAGTTGTCATTGTTCTCATTTAGGTTGAAAAAAAATGTTTCTTTGTCTATGCTCCATGGAACTTCAGATCACATGGTATCTGTACTGTTTGGTATATTTGGTACACACACAAACACACACACACACATAGCTTCCCCCACTTGCCTGTGACTGCTTTGGCTTTATTTTCCTATGCCATGATGTTAGATATGCAGTAAGTGTATAAAATATTGAAATGAGTCAGTATTCAAATATTAAAATGAATTACAAAATCATGATATTTTAAGGTCTCATGAAATTTTGAAATTAACTTTTGTATGCCCCAATGGTAAATTTTATAGTCTCTTTCAAAATGTAATTGAAACTTCTAATATTTTCCTCTAAGTTTATGGGAAACCCGTTGTCATTTTTTATGACATTACATTATCTTACATTATCATACATTCTCTCAAAATTCCATAATTTTAGGGAATTTACATGAGATGACAATACTTAATAACTCAAACTATATTTTAACCAGTGCTGTTGCCTGGAGAACACATTGAAATCCTAAGTATTTAGGAGAGATATAGCATTCAGATAAAGACAAAGTATTAGAAGAGGTCTACATATGTATAATGTGTAGTGTCCAAATTTAATCACACCATGATAGAATGAGTAGCAGATATAATAAAACCTCTTAACTATGCACCTATTACATTCTAATCCTTGTGACACTTTGCATATTTTTAAAAGACTCTTGGAGTGTTGTACAAATATTGTGATTATTTGAATTCATATCAAAATATGGATGCCTATGAATTGATTAACCATGGTATAACCTGTTTTGTTGGCTAGACAGACATATACATATTGCCATTTCCAAACTGAGGCAAGATGATGGCAAAGCATGTTACCAACCAAATTGTGGGGATATTTATGATTTTAAATGAAAAGTCACAACAAAGTATTAAAATTATGGTAAATAAAGCCAGATGTAGAAAAGTTATACTGGAAAGAAATAGGGCTAGAAGGAGTCAATGGAGAAAAAAGGGGGGCATGTAATAATTTCAACAATAAAGGTTTGTTTAAAAAAGAAATAGTTTTCTTATCGTTTGAGTAATAAACATTAGACATCAAAAGAACATCAAAATTGAAGTATACGTGTTCACCTAAGAGTTTAAGTAAATGATGAATACATAAATAAGGCTGGGATTTTATATCTTTCATTGAAACCTGCTCTAGTTTATTTATTATAATACAATCATGTCCTATCAGCATTTCCTAAAGCTCTTTCCATAATTGTCTTTATTGACCAAATTTAGACGGAATACTGTTATTTTTAAAAATACCTCATTATATTGTGATTATTTTTAAAAAGGAAAATAAGTACTGATTTGGTGGATTCTAATTAATATATTTATCATAATTTCATTAAGGTATCTTTAATGATTATCAAAGCTTAGTTTTCATGACCTAATCATTTAGTTACTTTGTTCCTGTTTATTTTCTGGTTCTACTGACAAAGCATCTCTTGAGTCATTCTTCCATTACATAAATTTCTTCACTTTGATTCAACATTTTTGTTAAATTACATGTAAAATGAAGTAATCACTTATAGGATAATATGACCTACATTTCTTAAGGATTAAATTTTGTTTTGTGGCCTTTGTACTGTTTTCTGATGCACATACTTTACCCTAATCTGTGGGTTGGTTAGAGAAGCACTCTTTATTCCTATTTGTTATCATGTTAATATAAATGTCTCTAATAAATATTTAAGCATACTATGTTTAATTAGACATAAGTGTTCATAGTACCAATTAACATTATTCTCTGATAAGAGAGTGTTGTTTTAGATTTCATTGCAATATCCTAAAACTAATTGTGACTTCGCTTTTCTTTCTTCTTAAAATTAGAAATAAGTGCTCTAAAATTTTTATTATAATTTGTGTGTGCATGTTTACATGTACATGTCTGAGAGATAACTTGTGCTTGTGAGGGAGGGAGTGTGGGAGGAAGAGAAAGAGACAGAGAAAGAGAGCTAATGAGTGACACTCTAGCACAAAGGCTAAATCCATGAAGATGCAATGGAGAATTGTGTTGAAATATGCACAAACATAAGAGACTTTGAAAAGAAGGTTCAAAGGTTCAGGGAAAACATTTTTTAAGTAAAGCCATGGCCTTATACTAGTAGCTGCTGTGTCCTACTGGTTTTTCTTTGGGAATCTATTCCCTGTGCCATTTCTCTACAACAGAACTTGTCAATGCTCTACACGGTTTGGCTCAGTGGATAGAGCGTCGGCCTGCGGACTCAAGGGTTCCAGGTACGATTTCGGTCAAGGGCATGTACCTTGGTTGCGGGCACATCCCACGTAGGGGGTGTGCAGAAGGCAGCTCATTGATGTTTCTCTCTCATTGATGTTTCTAACTCTCTCTCCCTCTCCCTTCCTCTCTGTAAAAAATCAATAAAATAAATATATTTTTAAAAATTGCCTGAAAATTGCCTCTCTACTCTCTAGCCTGCCCTTTGCTTCTCTCCCAGATTATTAAAATAATGCATTTGTTTCAGCCTCCTCCTGTTAATTAAACACCCACTCTACATGGCTTTCTATTTCTTTCACAGTATCAGGAAATTTTAGAGTAATGGGAACCTAACTCAGAGACATCACAGTGGCTGGCTCTTTTCTAGCCAAACATCACGTTCTTATCTCTGCACCTGCCCCTCCTCTTTTCCAGCCCTGTTGATTTTTTTTTTTTTTTTTTTTACTATTTCAGCCTTTTTGGCTATGTAATGAATTTCCTGAGAGCTTAGAGTATAAATAAACATTTGTTAATTAAACTAATAAAATCCGAGGATTAAAATTAGAGCAGGGTAGTATAGAAGGACATATTGCATGTTGTCTCTGGTTCACACTGTATGGGGCCTCATCTGGTGACTCACATGCTGGAGGATAAAGTTATCTAACTCTTCCTTGGATCACAAATTTAGGGGATGATGCTGGCTGCTTGCTGGCTGGGGGCCTCAGTTCTCTTCACATGTATCTCTCTATGTGGGCCTCTTCATGTGGCTTCTCTGCATAAGCTTAGCTTTTCTCACAGCATATCAGCTCATTTCCCCACAATAGCCTCCCCCAAAGAGAAAGCCACATGGTAGATGTATCCTTTTCTATAATCTGCCTTATAAGTCACATAGTATTGTTGGAGAAATCCCATTCCCCACCCCCTGTTCAAGTTGAAGATAAGTAGAGTCCACCCCTTGAGGGTATTGGTGAGGTTCTGGAAGATCATGTGAGACTGGAAATAAAATTGTGGCCATATTTTGGGAAATTTTAATATTCCATAGTCAGAGATCACAGGGACCTACCAGCCTTTCTCTGTTCTGACCTCTTATAATCTGTGCTCTCATTTATAACCAGTATATTCCTTTGGATTGTTCACTTTCCATGTGCATCTGTTTTATCTCTCCGACTATATTGTGCATTATTCAGTGCAAGGACCTTACTTTTCTGTATTTATATTTCCCACAGGGCCTAGTATAGGGCTTTAGACATAGTCAGTGCTCAGTAAACATCTGGATTAAAATCATATCAATTTAGAATGAAATGAGAGACTTAGCAATGGAGATGACTACAGCAGATAGTCATAAATGTTGCAGCTTTGAGGTAGGGGGGGGATATGATCCCTATGTACATGTGACCCCTAAGAAATAAATAAGCAAGAATCACATTTCAGGTAAATAAATGTGTATGGAAAGAATGAAGCATGAAAGCTTAAATGTCAAAAAGGCATGATGGTAGTCAATGAGAGGTACTCTTTTTGCCTCTAAATATTTAATTTAAGTTTTTTATTTAATCCAAATTATATTCATTGAAAGTATTAAATTTAATTCTACTGGCATTTAACTCAGAGTTGATAAGACCAATTGTGGAATAAGAGTAAATAAAAAATTTCATATTTTTAAAAGTGTGATTATATTAAGAAAACAAATTATACTTTGATTGTTTTACTTTATTTTACTTTTAAGTGAAAAACAATACATGCTCATTGCAACAAACCAATATGTGTAGAGAAAATACAAGCCTTTCCTCACCCATTCCTATATTGAAGATATAAATTTTGGTTTAATATATATGTTTTCACAGCTTTATCCATGCTCATTTTATATAATTTTCATTGTTTACTTATTGTTCTTCATATTTATTGTTCTTGTCATAATTTATTATTCATAAATGTGTGAAGCTCAGGATTATGTCAGTGGTAATTTAAGTGATGGTTATGGGATTTGATCATCAATTATTGCTGTAGGAGGCTAAATTATAGACTTTGTGGAAAGTAGTAAATTTGATATTTTAATTCAAGGTTGATTATTTTTATGAGTCATAGAAAATATAGAAAAATGAAGTCTCGCAGGATAAGTTAAATTTTCCTGTTGTATACTCCGTTGTGTTTTTTGTTTGCATTCTGAGAACACACAGTAATCTGATGACAGTACAGCATAAAGCAATATGACTATTACTAATACATTATGCAATATACTAGTATCTCATCCTTGTTAAATTATCCTAACAGAGATGTGTAATTTTCACTGTACTAAGCATTATAAATTTCATATAATGAAAATTATTTGGACATAAAATTTTCATGTGGAAGGTAAATGCATAGCATACTGTCTTTCAAACTCTCCCCAATCTCAGGGGTATTTGATGCTTGGTCTATGAAATGAAAGAGAATAAAATCAATAAATGAAAATAGTTGAGTTTAGGATTCATGACCATTTGTAATAACTTTTTTTTGTTTTTTGTTTTTGTTAATCCTCACCTGAGGATATTTTTCCATTGTATTTTTTAGAGAGAGAGGAAAGGAGGGGGAAAGACAGAGAGAGAGAGAGAGAGAGAGAGGAGAGAGAAACATCAATTTGAGATAGGCCCATAGATTAGTTGCCTCACGCATTCGGCCCAACTGAAGTATGAGCCCTTGACCAGAATTGAACCCAAGACCCTTCAATTTGAGGTCTGATGCTCTATTCACTAAGCCAAACCAGCCAGGGCTATCATAACTTTATGAATTAAGTTAAAACCAGATCTAGGTATTCTGTATTTATGGCATTGAAAACCACATATTTTTAGTTATATTGGTATAGTTTTATTTAAAACATTTATAGAACATACATTAATTATAGAATTATAGAATTTACATTTATAGAATATACATTAATTAATTGCATGCAATTATAATCTTCCTGGAAAACTAAAAGCATGCTTCATAGAATATTTAGTGATATATTGACATATAACTATTATGTATTTAAGATGGCTGATCACACTGAAGTGATGAAAGGCATTCGTCAATATCCAGGAGTTAGATATCCTGTCCTTACTCCTAATCTTCAGGGTTTTCATCGTGCTGTAAGTATGCTACTAATTTTTGAAAATCAGTATGTGTCTTACTATTGTAAAGGTCTTTACAAAGTTAAAATGGCATCAGTTGTACCTCACTTGTTATCCTCTATAAATACTATGCTAATATATTCACATAAATACCTGGAGATTAGTAATCTCATGGAGCAATTAGGGATTAGAGTGCTCTGCATAAATGATTCTTCCAAGTTAACCATTCAAAGGAATCAAAACACAAAAATACAATTATCCATTTTGATGAAATTTTTGGATATTATATTTTGTGCATTCCCTTTCAATAAGGACTGTGGAATATAACCTAACCATTTCTCGGTACAGTATTGTAGTTCTTAATATTGTAGTGGATGATTACTCTTGTCCACTGTTGGGGTCAGCTTTCTGCTGCTGCTGTTCTCACCTCTGGCTGAAGCCAGTCGCTGTCATTGGAACTGCCTCTCACAGCCTCCCTGTTCCTCTCTGGCTTGTTTCCTCCTAATCTTCTGGATTTGGGGATTTATATGCAAAAGCTTTAGCAATTACACATAAAAGAATTAGTGCAATTTTAAGGAAAGGCTTGAGGTGTTATGCTTCCATGGCTTTAGTGTAAAAGTTTCGCAGCAGCTGTTTCTGATGTTAATGGCTATTTTTCACTTTTGTATTTCAGACTCTATTACACAAAGTTGAGGTAGTGGGTATTGGTGTGTCTTGTTAAAACCACTTTAGTTTGATTTGATATAATTATTTGTCACATTGTAAAGAAAAAAGAGACATTTTAAGAAATTATAAATATTGCTATCTAAACAAAGCGGGGAATATATCTACCTTGAAAAGATACTGAAAGACACCCCTTAATAGCTTGTGCAGGTAAAGGAGTAAGACAAATGTTGCCTTGGAAATCAGACAAGCCTGTGCTCAAAATAGGGTAGGCAAAGTACTAACAACCATACTGGCACACAGTAGGTGTTCAATTAATATAATTTTAATTTTAGATCTTAAACATTTATTGGGAGGAAAGAGTGCAATATTTAAATTGCAGGAAAGATGACAGAATTTATTGTTCTTAATGTATTAATAGGGTATCAGAAAGAAAGGGAAATTTAGGCACAATGCTAGAGATACATTCATAGGCAGTCTTAAAGTTCAGCTGGAAAACTAGGAGGCTTGACATTTGAAAATAAGTCACTAGAGAAGCCTGGGGGAAGGAGTGAAGATGGCAAAAGGGACAAAAAGAAAATTGATTGGGTTAACTGGTTGGATTTAAAGATTGGCAAGAGGATTAGGCATTAGACACAGAAGAATATGGTGGTAGCAGTCAAGGGATGAACCACTGGAAGCTAGGTTAAGAGGTGGGAAGAGCCAGGCCAGTGTGACTTAGTGGTTGAGCATCAACCCATGAACCAGGAGGTCACAGTTTGATTCCCAGTCAGGGAATCATGCCTGGGTTGTGGGTTCGATCCCCAGTGGGAGGTTTGCAGGAGGCAACGGACAAATGATTCTCTCTCATCATTGATGTTTCTATCTCTCTCTCCCTTTCTCTTTAAAATCAATAAAAATAGATCAGACCATCAAACCTCAGAGGGAAGGCAGGGGAGGATGGGGGTAAAGGGGAGAGATCAATTAAAGGACTTGTATGTATGCATATAAAGCATAACTAATGGACACAGACACCAGGGGGGTGAGGGCATGAGTAAGGGATGGGGATGGGGGCAATGGTGGAAAAAGGATACATATGTAATACCTTAATAAAGAAAAAAATTAAAAATAATAAATATATATATATTTTAAAAAGGTGAGAAGATTTGGGACATTATCTAAATGATGAACTGGAGAAATGTTTTTCTATTAGACTGTAAGAAAAGGAGAAAAGCAAAGCATTTACTATACTCTATTTTAAAAATTGGTCTAAAATTATATTTTCTATTGATAGTAAGAGGTTTTATAGAGTGCTAGTATTTTCCATAATTAAGGTGAAATATTTCTGAGGATAATGTCATTTAGGAAAGGCAATGTTATATTGGCACATCATTACTATGTTTCTGTGCCTCATGTATTTATGAGTGTTGCGGTTTCTGGAATTATTCTGTTATTATAAAGTATTTTTATATTTCAAAAGATAGTATGTGGCAATATGAGAGGAATGTAATTTTCAATTCTAAGGCAGATGTTAAAGAATACAAATATGCCTTTATAGAGTAGTTTTAAAATTATTAGCTTTTGCTTTTAAATTATATTTTTCAGGTTGCTGCTGGGGCCACAGAGATATCCGTTTTTGGTGCTGCATCTGAATCCTTTAGCAAGAAGAATATTAATTGTTCTATTGAAGAAAGTATGGAGAAGTTTGAGGAGGTCGTTAAGTCTGCAAGGCACCTGAATATTCCAGCACGAGGGTATGAAATCCCACAAATTCTATTTAGTTAACATCAGTTGTTAAAGATCATTTATGAACTATCTAAACATTATTTTATCAGTCATAAAGGTATACCTAGGGTATTTTATTTGTGCTTTATGTGATTAGGGCCATCGCTGTAGAGTAGCACATCTTGTTAATATCAGTTAATTACTACAGTGTACCTACATTGTGCAATGTGTAATGCAGTTGAGATCCAAGGGACAAGCATGCAGACCTGATGTTGTTACTCATTTTATTAACACTGAAATATCTAAATGCAGCCATCTTTTTATCTCAGCCCAGTGTGATTTAATAAATTGGTGTAAACTCATAACAGCATTGGAAAGGAATCCTCTAATGTGGTTTCCAAATACTTTAAAAAAATTTTAAGAACTTTAGCTGTATTCCTTCAAAGAATATTTTATTTAGAAGTTCAATAGAGTATGTAAAACAAATGTGAGTCTTTGAGCTACACTGGGAAGCTGGGCCCAGCATTTCACCCAGTCAGCCTCCCTCTTTTCAGCCTACTTTCCTGCTTTTTCTGGGTGACCCCAAAGCTAGGTATATGGAAAAGGAAGAGAGAGAGAAAACCTCTTTCTTGTCTGCTTTCAGGACCAGTAGTTGCAGCATCTATTGCAAACAGGTTCTACACCCAGGCCTGTGTTCTATGAAATGTATAACAAGCCCTTTGTTACTTAAAGAAGTTGTTGGCCTGGCTGGTGTGGCTCAGTGGTTAAGCATCAACCTCTGAAACAGGTGGTCATGGTTCGATTTGCAGTCAGGGCACTTACCTGAGTTGTGGGCTCCATCCCCAGTAGGGGGCGTGCATGAGGCAGCCAATCAATGATTCTCATCATTGATGTTTCTATTTCTCTCTCCCTCTCCCTTCCTCTCTGAAATAAATAAAAATATTTTAAAAAAGAAGTTATTTCTAAAATATTAACTAATTTTCTATTGATTTTTATTATTATGGATATGTTCTCAACAGACCATACCATCTTAATAAATTCAAATGCGTAGCGTTTGTAGAAGAAGGCTGAGTTCTGCAATTGAATTTAGATGCAGGTTGTTCTTTTGTTGAGGTGAACAAAGTTCCTGGTGGCAGGAACTATTTAGCAATTAATGCGAGAGACAAGTGAATCCAATTTTTAGTGACAGTATTAGAAAAGGATTAGAACTCCACTAAGGTCATTGGAAGGGCAACTGGAATTAGACTGGACCATAGTGAACTATCTTGTTGGTTTGGATACTTTTGTTTAACACTTTTATTTCTATATACTGTGTTTCCAACATGAGTTTTTTAAAGATACCCAATTATTTTTGTAAATAAATATATCTATAACATGCAAACACAGAAGAGAAAAATTTAAAAATGACATAATATATTTCCATAGACAGAAAATAAAGGATGTCTGTTATTAATGTAAAATTATAAAACCATAATAAAAAAGAAGGGCTATACAGTAAGATTCTAAATTAAAACGTAAGTTGTTTTGTCTCCTTTAGATGAAAGAGAAAAAATAAAGGAGCTATTCTCTTTCCATGTGCATTTAAATGTGGCATGTAGGTTTTAGAATAAAGTAATTCTCACTGGAAAGTTGGAAAACCACATAAATATGAGAAGTAAAGTGCATGTGCAGCTTACACATCAACTAGGAAATTCTCTTAATGTTGAATGATGGATGTAAACATAAACTGTATATCAGTTTTTATCATCTTAGTTTTCTGCTTATAAAACAGAGTGGGTACTGTAATAAAACTAACAGAAACCCCAAATCTTTTTTAATACTAGTTGTTGAATAATTATTATTAATATTGTCCCAGCAATAAAGAAACTTCTAACCATATTACAATGTAAAAAGCTTCCCAGGCTTTGACAGGAAGGGCACAGAAATACAAGATGGAGAGGTAGCACATTGTCAAATGAGTTAGAAAGTACATTGGAGACTTATGGTAGAGTTATACTAGTGATCGGCAAACTGCGGCTCGCTGCTCTATTGACTAAGGAGTTTGCCGACCACTGAGTTATTCTATAGGCAGATGTACACTGCTCAATGCAGATCTGGATGTTTTGGGACAGATTTCCTGAAACATGATTCACTTTTAGAAATATGCCTTTCAGTATGTGAGTTCACTATTTGTGCAATTGAAAAGTATCTTCTTCCTGCCCCAAACTTTTAAAGAATATAAATTAGATTTTGTTTTAACCGGAGATCTGGGCTCTAGGTGTTCATTATTAAAAGTCATAGGCCACGGGTCCTCGTTTAAAGAAAAGAGCCATACTCACTCAACTACTTGAAGCTGAAGTAGATGCTTCAGCCTGTCTTTCTATGGCAACAGCTGCATCAACATGTTCTTGATCATCATCCAGAAAATTTATGTTGTCAGCTGTTAGATTTAAAGGCCATAAGGCACTATGCATTTTATAAATGCTCACCATTTAAATTTTTATAAAAACAGTAAACTTTCATTTGGTCAAAATAGCAGTTTTTATTAAAGTATGAAGGCCAATGTTTGATTTCCTCCCTCCTGAAACACACTTATGCACATCCATGTGTACACATTTTTAATACATGCTCAGAACTTTAGATAACATCTGGGACACATTGGGAAAAGACAGCATGCCAAGTCATTGACATAAAATGCCGAGTCAGCTAACTACTGCTGTATATACATTATATGTGAATGAGCAGTGAAATGTTTACATTTTGGACTTCATTCTTTAATGTGTAATTCACATGACATGTTTAAAAAAAATCTCGGTTATATTTTTATTATGTCTAAATTTTTAAAAAGTTAAAAAGACAAAGAAAACTAAGTGCTTTGTAAGTGTAATCATTTTCTCTCTTTGTATCAATGTCATTTATTGAAAGACTCATCTCTCAGTTGGTCAAGATCCTTTTAAAATTGAAATGCTTCAAAATATCCACATAGTAGCTCTACTGTAAAATGGAAGACATTCTGGTCTTATTCTTTTTTTGTTTAAAGTAAGCGTCAACTCTTTAATGAATCACGTGCACTAAGTGTTTGTGACAAGAATCGTATGCGCAGGCTCTTTGTGAGAATATTGATTTAAAAAGGAAACTATCACTGAGGTGCCCTTAGTCATTTTGCTATTAAAATGCTTATAAATGCATATTAAAAATTACAATTCACAAGGTCAGCAGTAGTGCATATCAAAGCACAACCTTTTTACATAATCGTGTTAGGCCTCTTCTTCTGGCATGGAATGATTTGACCCATGATTAAACTCCTGAAAGCCTGAGTCTACTGGAAGCTAAAAAACAAAACAAAACTGTACTTTAAAAAGGGTTGTGGGGTCCAAACAAAATGATTCACCCATTGTTCATAAAAATTTTAAAATGCAAAAGTATTTATGAACTATAACTGCAGTATTTCGTCTCAAATTCCCAGAAAAAGTAAAGATACAGAAAAATAAGAACAGGGAGTAAAAGGTAAATTAGTAATTAAACTAATAATGACAATCACAGGTAACTTTTAGATACAGAAAAACAAAGACAGTTGTAGGATGTGATAATGCTTTACTCATAATTTTTAATGAGGTAAATTTATTGGTTTATAATAAGTTTCAGTTGTACATTATAATTCAATATCTGTATTCAACACTTACCACCAAAAGTCTCCTTTTCATTCTTCATCATACATTTGACCACCTTTATCCATTTGCCCTTCCCTTAACCCCTTCTTCTCTGGTAACCAATAATCCATTGTCTGTATCTGTGAGCTTGTTTTTGTTTTGTTTTGTTTTGTTTTGGTTAGTTCATTGCTTTCTTTCCTTTTTTAAAAAAATATTCCACATATGAGTGAAATCATAATTTTTGTTTATAATTCTGATGTATTTTATTTAGCATAATACCCCTAAGGTCCATCTATGGTATTACAAATAGCAATATTTCATTTTATTTATGGCCAAGTAGTATTCCATTATGTGTATACCACATTACACACACACACACACACACCATATCTGTGTCATATCTTCTTCATCCATTCATTGACTGATGAACACTTAGTTTGCTTCCATATCTTAGCTATTATAAATAATGCTATAGTGAACACAGGATATTTATACCTTTTTAAATTGGGGTTTTCATATTTTTCACATAAATACCCAATAGTGGAATAGCAGGATTATATGGTAGTTTTATTTTTAATTTTTTGAGAAACTGTTTTCCACAGTGGCTACACCAATTTACATTCCCACCCAACCATGCCTGAGAGGTCCCTTTTCTCTACAACCTGTCCAGTGCTTGCTATTTCTTCTTGCTAATAACCATTCTAAAAAGTGTGAGATGATATTTCATTGTGGTTTTGATTTGTATTACCCTAATAACTAATGATATTGAAGAGCTCTTTATGTACCTGTTGGCCAGCTGTATACCTTCCTTGGGAAAATGTCTATTTAAACTTTCTGCCCATGCTTTAATCAGGTGGTGGTGTGTTTTTATTGAAGCATTGTATGAGTTCTTTGCATATTTTGGCTATTAACCCCTCATTGAAAATATCACTTCAAATATCTTCTCCCATTCAATTGGTTGCCTTTTTATTTTGTTGATGGTTTCTTTTGCTGTGCAGGGGCTTTTTAGTTTGATGTGGTCCCATGTGTTTATTTTTATTTTTGTTTCCCTCGCTGTTGGAATCAAATCCACAAAAACATTGCTAAGACCAATGTCCAGGAGCTTGGTGCCTATGTTTTCTTCTATATAATTTATGATTTGAGGGCTTACACTTAAGTCTTTAATCTATTTTACTGGCTTTTCCTTTGAGAGATGGAGATAATTTGTAACTCAATGCATTTATTAAAGAACTTGCAACCTGCTTGTTTGCTAGTCAAACCGTTAGGCCATGGTGTACATATTGTACTTCCTGTCTTTCCTTGTCTAATGCAAAATGTCATTTTGGATTCGGATCCGGACCCTGAAGATAATAGCACTCTTATTGAGTGAGATAATGAGCCTCTTATTTAGGACTCAGTTTTTAAAATACACAGTGACTGGCAGGCAGTGTTTCTCATGACTGATATAACAAATACCTTCCATTGGTCTGACTTAGACCAATGGAATTCACTTGCACGCATGGCACCATCTTCTTCAAATCATAACTTACCAAAATATGGTACATAAAACTCTAAAAAAGAGACATCTGTTAAAGTTATTTTTATTCGTACATGTGGTCTGTATGTACTTTTTTTAGTCTTAGATATTATTCCATCACTGCTGTGTGCTAGAATAATACATACCCGGCAATAGTTAATATGTATAAGATTTGTTTGAACCGTTTGCCTAAATAGCCATCATGTAGAGCTTTTGAGGAAAGAATGTGTTTTGCATTTCACATAAAATTAGCATTTTAGAGCAAAAGGAGAATCTCAGAAGAATTGTTTCTTGAGACCCAAGGGACAGTTTTTATTTCTTATATCATCTACAGTGATACGTGCACAATAGTCTCTCAAACATTATTTTTTTGTTGGTTTATTAGTAATGGAATGCTAATGGAATATGTTGATATATTCTGCACTAGTACATCAGAGCAGGTCATATATTTAAATGTGTTGATTACATTTAGACATTGCATGCCATCTCATCACTCTTGTCATTGTCTCTCTGATGTTGGCATGGTTGACTCTTTTCACTTCAAGTGATGGTGACATTTATTCAAGATTTTACTGATTCTTTTTCTTTTGTTTTGTCAAGATGATTGGAGGAATGTGAGATGACTGTGGGGAGGTAGACTTGAGTAAGGCTTAAGTGTAAGTGCTTTTTCGCGATTCAGTTCTATGTAAAATTGTTACAGACTTGGATCCCTTAGTTTTGACATTTATCATGATTTTTCACAATACAGATGCTCCTCAATTTACAACAGGGTTGTCCCAATAAACTCGTCATAAATTGAACATATCACAACTTCAGAATGCAATAAGTCTACCTAATCTACTAAACATCATAGCTTCACCTACCTTAAACATGCTCAGAACAGTTTCATTAGCCTATCGTTGGGCAAAATCCTCTCACACAATGAATACACAGTCGAGTATCATTTGTTTACCCTCATGATCGCATGGCTGACTGGGAGCTGCAGCTCACTGGCTCTGCCTAGCATCATGGGAGGGTATTGTACTGCATATGGCTAGCCTGGGAAAGATCAAAATTCTATATTCAAATTGTGATTTCTCCTGAATGCCCATGTTTTTCCTCACTATCCTAAAGTCAAAAACTGTAAGTCAAACCAACGTAAATCTGGTACTATCTGTACCTGATAAATGGCTTCAACAAACACATAAAACATCTCTCAACTCATTCTGCAGAGTTTATTGTAATAGTGTACTTTTTGTTAATTTTAACACAATTAGTTTCATTATGATTGGGGATTTCTTTATTACTCTGTCATCCTAAATAATGTTAAACTTGGTTCCAAATCTGAACTTCCAAATATGTGCTATCATCTCTAGATATAGGAGTTAGAACATTAATAGTCTGCATCTAGCTATACATTTATTTTATAGGTGAGTAATTTTACAGAAAATTATTCAGAGGGTGCAAATGACATTTTAACAAACATATTGGTGCATTAATTCATTCAAGATATAATGAGTGTTTTATATAATGTAGTGCCTTGTGGTACTATGCGGAATATGAAAATGAGAAATTTGTCTAATTTCAAAGAGTTACCAGCAGACTGGTAGTAATTATTATATTGCTCAAAAAAAGGGCAAGTACAGTAACAGAGATACAGATAAATCCTATTAAGTTTAAAATAATACTATTTAAAAATTTTTCTGGAGTTATCTGGAGAAAGTTCATGAAGAAGGTATCCTAATATATATAAAGAGCTAGGTGGCGTCACGACCGAACAGGCACCAGTCACCATGAAGTGCATGGAGCACCTCTCAGTCCCTCCTCTCCCCCAGCCTCCGAGCTGCTCACCATGAGGGGGGACTGGCGGTGGGGCAGGACTGGGGACTGTTGAGTGGCGGTGGCTGCTTTGTGCGGTGGCCATGAGCTTAGCGGAGCAATCACCCCGGCGGCAGCGAGTTTTGCAAAGCAGTCGTGGGGCTGGGGAATTTCGCGGAGCAGTTGCAGGGTCGGGGAGCCTCGTAGAGCAGTGGCTAGTCAAGGGGAGTTTCGAAGAGTATCCAGCAGAGATCTTTGTGGGGCGGCAACAAGCTTCGTGGAGCAGTAAAGGGACAGGGGGAGCCTCATGGAGCAGTCGAGGGGCTGTGAGCATCACAGAGCATCCTGGGGTGGGGAGCTTCATGTAGCATCATAGGGTGGCAGAGGTCATGCGACAGAGGCCAGTCTAGGCCTAGGGACCCTAACCATGCACGATTTTTTGGGTGCTGGGCCTTCAGTTAATAAAATAAAGTCATTAAAGATAGGTAAATATGAAACATACTCAGAAATGGTGGCCTTTTTAATCAGGGTAGGAAATCTACAAAGAGCAAAGGAATAGTGAAGAGAAATCTCAAGAAATATTTGGGTAACAGGAAGAAGTTTACTTTTACTGGAATAGGATTTTTGGAGGCTGTGAATGGAAGAGAGGTAGAAAGTTACACTGAAGCCCAGCTGTTGTGGTGCAGTAGTTGAGCATCAACCTATGAACCAGGAGGTCATAGTTCAATTCCCAGTCAGGACACATGCCCCGGTTGTAGGCTCAATCCCCAGTGTGGGGCATGTAGGAGACAGCCAATAAATCATTCTCATCATTGATGTTTCTGTCTCTCTTTCCCTCTCCCTTCCTCTCTGAAATCAATAAAACTATACTTAAAAAAAAAAGTTACATTGAGTTTTCACAAATTGCTGAACTTGAATAGTAAGCTTATTTGGTAGACAGTGGCAAGCCCGTAATAGATTTACAAAGTGGGAAAATATGTAGTGAGATCTATTCTCTAAGAATATAATTTTGGCAATAGAACCTGGAGGAAAAATGAGTGGTAAGAGACTAGAGGCAAGGAGAGCATGTAGGAAACGTCTGTGGCTGAAATGGAGAGGGGACTCAGGGGCTGTTGTGTGTACTAGGGCTGTCATTGGCAGAGGTCACATGCTGTGGAGGCTTGCAGGAGAAGAATTAGCCAAACTTTGAATATGTTCTCAAAGGTGACCTTTGAGTGATTTAGCAGGACAAACTTTGGAAATGACTCTGGTGTTTTTTAAAATGGAAAATGCAGGGGAAACAGGGATGAGCATCATTTTGGACAGATTGAGCTTAATGTGGCAAGCAATTGATTCATAATATTCACCAGGAGGTTGGAAGTTGTCCCTGGAGTTATCAGCATATGGTGAGAGAGAGACTAGGGAGGACTGAGCTGATGAAGAAACTCTTTTTTTATTCCCATTGAAAACACAAAAATATGACAACTTTTAAAACATATAGCCATTCTGAGAAAAGAAAAGAAAAAAGTCCCCAGATTTTATCAAAGAAAATGTGATTAGCATGCCAGTTGATGCCAATAACACACCGGGTTATCCATCCTAGATACAGTCTCTCGTGGCTTAGAAATAGGATTTTAATGTCTACATGAGAAAAGATAGATGTTCTCTAAAACATGGATTTGTAACTGAGCAATCTTGGAGCCTGAAAACACTTCCTTGCCACTGCAGTCACTGGAACCTATGCCATGTATAGTGTGGGACTGTGGATTTATAACACATGGGTACTGTAGAAACCAACTGAAAAATTAAGGTAGGAATTTGTCCAGGGACTGGTAAAGATCTCAGAGCAAGGGCGGGGAAGTCAGGTTTCCTTCTTAGGGACATTTAAATAATACAAGACTCTTGTGGAACTCCAACAGAAACTAAAATCACCATGAGAACACACTAAGTAAAAATTATAAATTTAACCAGGAGCCAATCAAAGGTGAGTAAAAATGCTGTGGCATAGTAGCTGGGAGATTCCTGAGATTAGATACTATCAGGTCTATTGAATATCACTTTTTATATAAGGGAATCAATCAGGCACTCCGGATAAGGCAGTATTACTAATAGCTGAGTGGTTTTCAACTTTACAGAATAATGGAATGTCAAAAATTATTTTAAAATATTAAAGGTTGGATTCCATTTTCTAAGTCTCTGATTCAACTAGTTTGGAGAGTATCTTATCCATCAGGGTTTTGTTTTGTTTTATAAGCTCCCCAGGTGATTCTGAACAGCTAAGTTTGAGAACCACTGTCATAGATTGTTGGAAAAGAGCAGAGGTCTAGAAACTACTGTTAGCCACTAGTCCAAGTAGACAAAGCAGCATGTTTTCGCACTCATGATGATGCCTTCCTTTTAGCCAGTGGTTGGCAAGGTTTTTCTGTAATGGCCAGAGAGAAATGTTTTAGGATTTGTGTTTCTGATGGTCTCTATTTCAACCATTCGGCTCTGCTGTTTTAATACGAAAGTATCCATGGATTATAGCTAAACAATGGGCATGGTTTAGTCCAATAAAATTTTATTTGCTAAAGAGTGGTGAAGAGGACTTGCTTTGTGCCTTAGTTTTCTGACCTCTGTTTTAGAGGGGTAAAGTGCAGTGAATGAACACAGTTGAGAACTATCACATTCACTTTGGAGAAAGTAGCCCCATGAGTAAATAGGTTAAAGAAGTGACTACTCAACTTACAAAGATGGAGAACATAGAAAGATGAAATACATAAAAAGTGAAATATCATGGAGTGTGAAGACCAGGCAAACCATAGGCCTGGAAAAGACTAGCAGGAAAACTTGAGCGAATGAAAATGTACTCAGAGACTTAGGGTTATGGCATAGAGTGGTAGCTATGGCCAGGTAATAGAAATTCAGGAAAGGTTGGTTTCATATCGTTTTGCATTTGCTATTTTTGCTTTTGTGCTTTTCACATTTAGAGGGACAGCATATAAATGGATGGCTTGGGTTTTCTGTTTAATCACACCTAGATATGTTTGGCTCAGATTCAATGTACTTATATTTCCAACACATTATCTATAATCATTATATCTGAATTGAAAAAAACTGCCATATGACCCAGTCATCACACTTCTGGGAATATAGGCTATGAATCCCGAAACACTAATTCGGATGAATACATCTATCTCTATGTTCATTGCAACTTTATTTACGGTAACTAATGTCTGGAAGCAGCCCAAGTTCCCATCAGTAGATGAGTGGATGAAAAAGCAGTGGTACATTTATACAATGTAATACTATGCGGCCGTAAAAAAGAAGGAAATCTTACATTTTGTGACAGCTTGGATCGACCTGGATATTATTATGCTAAATGAAATAATCCTGTCAGAGAAAAACAAATACCCTATGATCTCAGTTATATGTGGAATCTAATGAACAAAATAAACACGAACAAACCAGAGGCAAGAATACATGAACAGATTGACAGCTTTAGTCAGAGGGGAGATGGATAGGAGGACTGGATGAAAGAAGGTGAAGGGATTAGCTAAAGGACATATATGCTTAACTCATAGACACAGACAACAATGTGGTGATAGCCGTAGGGAAAGGGAGGTGGGCAAAGGGGGAGGAAATGGGGATAGAAAGAGACTTTGCTTGGAGTGATGGCTACGCAATGCAGTGTCCAGATGATGTATTTTTGAGTTGTACAATTGAAACTTGTGATGCTTCTATTAACCAATGTCACCCCAATAAATTCAATGAAAATATTTACTCTTTTTCATCCTTAGACACCTTCTCCAATGTTATGCTTGCAGAAGTACATTTTTTCAATTTCACATATCTTGATCAAATGTATAGATTAATCAAACAATAAACTTAGTTTCTAGTAATTAGAAAAGCAGAGTGATGGGCTTCCTGTCCAGCATGACTGTCAAATTTTACTTGAATTTGCCTTCTTTCTCCTTCTCTGTCCTCCTAACTCCTCATTTAATGACAAAACACAACTTTATTCACATTTACATTAAAATTAGGTTACATCTTTAGAATCAATGGATATGGATTGAATTATTAACTATATATTATATTTTCTTTTTAAAATATATATATTATTGATTTTTTACAGAGAGGAAGGGAGAGGGATAGAGTGTTAAAAACATTGATGAGAGAGAAACATTAGAGAGAGAAACATTAATCAGCTGCCTCCTGCACACCCCCTACTGGGGATGTGCCCACAACCAAGGTACATGCCCTTGACCAGAATCGAACCTGGGACCCTTCAGTCCGCAGGCCAACACTCTATTCACTGAGCCAAACTGGTTAGGGCTATCTATTATATTTTCTTACTCCAAAACCTGTAATGAAATCCGTAGTATATATTCCAGTCAACAGCATTTTAGAATCAAGGAAATATGGTATTCTCCTCTGTTTTTGCCTCCACCTTTCTTCTGGTAACCACTTCTAGCATTCCCAAGGAGTTACATTTCTGGAAAACAAATCTCATTTTGTCAATACCTTACCTAATAATTTTGAGTGCCTCAAAGTAAGTTTGAATGATCTCAAAGACTCTTTGGCATGGCATTCAAGGCTCTTGCTATCTAAATCCTCTCATATTCTGGTTTGGAAGAACTGGATCTACAGCCTCATTTCCCACCACCCTCCTCTTCCTCCTGTGAATTGCTTCATTCCTGACAATCCGAGGCATGATTTTAATACAAGTGTTGTAAAGTCTCTGAGGAAAGTTGAATAAAATGGGGTTGGTGTTGAGCTGAAAATAACGAAAGCAGACTTTTTCTAAAGCTTAATACTTTAAGATGGAAATGTATCATTGCCCTTGCAGGAAAGGCTTGGCTTTTAATATTAAATTGTTGAAGACGCTTATGGAATATCCTTATTTGGAACCTTTTAAAAGCAGACTAGACACTCTTCTGTTTGGGATGATTTAGGTACAGCCACGAGAGATAAGATGAACTTTGAGGCTGTGGCCAGTTCTAAGAGTTTTGGGGCAATTAAAGACTCTCTAAATGAGGCCAAGACATCCAGATGGGAGTGAAGAGCAAAGTTCAGATAGTCATCTACATGATCTTTCTTTATGGTTCCAAAAACCTGGATAGTTAACAGTTGAATGTATGTACTTATTTAAATCAAACTATATTTCACTGGTATTTTCTGCTTTGAATGTTCACATGTTGCTATAGTAGAAACAATACCATAAGATAAGCACCTATATCTTATTCCCATCTGCCATCAAATAGCATATATCGAATTGTAATTATTAGGAAGATGAACATGTGAGTTAAATTGAAAATGTTCTGAAATGGTTTTTGTTTGGTCTGAGCATAAAACAATACTGAAGGATGTAAAGTAAAATTTCTTAATGATTTTTGGGGGCTATTGCTTTATTTTTATAAAACGGAAAATAGGAAGCGGCTTATCCACTATACTCATATTTATATGGTTCTGTACTTTAAATCTAGGTATGTATCTTGTGCCCTGGGCTGTCCATATGAAGGAAGCATCACACCGCAAAAAGTGACAGAAGTAAGCTATGCCTTTGTTTTTCTGGTTCATGGCAAAACGATGTATGTTATTTTTAAAAGGAGTCTATTTCCCTCACTGTTTAGTGCATCTGCACAACAGAGACTAACGGGAGCCATGGAGTGGGAGTCATGTGATTGCTTAACAGTTTCATTTTAACACTGAGGACCTATATATTGCCTATAACTGTTCAGAGTTAAGTAACATTTGAGTTTCATATTTTGGGTGCTCCAAGGTGGAGGGAATAAAAGTGTCTGCTTTGCTTTTCGGTGGGCAGACTGCAGTGAGTGCCGTTCCTATCAGTATGTCTGTGCAGTTTGTGCACACTTCAACTTTGCCTTGGTTACTCCAGTAGCATTCCTTTGTTCTTCTCCTGCATACTTTCGGCACATGTATGGAGTATAGACTGCTTCTGGATTTTGTTCCTTTGTGATCCTATAGCTCTTACTGCTAAGATGCAAGATGCTATTCCAGAACAGTTTACAGGAATAACAGGAATAGATTAGTCAGTTAGGAGCTCTATGAAAGTTCAATTTTCACGCATTATTCCTGTTTCTTAATAGATAGAAATGCTCGGTCTTTGAGATTATATTAGACTATCTCAGAGACTCATTTGTATATGAAGTATATTAATGTGCACCTGTTGTTATGGTTGTTAATGTTCATAACTTTGTTAATGTAGTACTAAAGCAGTGAAGATGGTACAGTTAGAAATCAAAATTTAGGCTGGGTAAACTTTCAGTTTGGCGAAAGCCAGTCCTATTTTTGTGTATTTGAACTTTTGAAATTCAGTGCAGATTTTTCAAATGAGGGATAGTCCCTGGTCCATTATTTAAGCAAGGCCTTTGCACACAGAGGCAAATATACCATAAGATAACGAAGCATACATGTGGTAGTCCTTCACTTGCATGAGATCCTTCCAAGACTCTGTCAATAATTTGAATTCACAATTATGTATTTTTGTCTTAAAGAACACTTCCAAAATTGTGTAAAGTCAGACTCCACAAAATCTGGACCAACTCTGCCTATACACTGGACTCCTTGCTCTTCTGCCTCTGCTGTCTCTAGATGGACCACACATACCCTCGGGTTCTCCATTCCTGCACCAGAATGCCTGAGCAGTTGCTGAAAAGACTTATGTGATAGGCAGATTAGAAACATTACACATTCACCACCAGCAATCTTTAATAGCCTTCTGTGTTATTCTAATATATTCTGTAGCCAACTCACTCTCTTACTTTCTGAAGTGACTGATGCAATGTGTTTTCACTCTCTTGTCCTTTAAGCCTCTATTTCTTCCCCTCACTTAGTCTCTGTTTAGATTCCTTCCCGTTTGCACTTGAACATGTTCAAGCCTCTTCCATCTGAAAACATTCTCCCTTAATTCGGCATCCTCACCTAGTTATCGACTCTCCATCCTTCCACATAAAGTTCCTTCAAAAGACTGTCTCCAGTAGTGTTGTCCCTTTCCTCTTACACCACCAATTCTTCATTATTCCCAAGTTGACTTCTAGACCATCCATCACTCCGCTGAAATCCCTCTTTATAAGATCACTACTTAGCACATGGACCAAGGAGTGCAAGACTCGGTTTAGGCCTCATCTTAACTTTCCAGCAGAATTTGGGACCAGTAGCCATTTCCTTCTTCCTGTACCCCTTATATCTCTTGTATTCCCTTGACACCACACTTTATGATTTTCCTCCCACCAGTTAGGTTTCTCCTTTGAAGCTTCTTTCTCCTTTCCCTGGCCATTAAGAAATTCCAGCATTTAACAGGCAGTAGAGGAGAATGAGCATTATGATTTTTTAAAATCTAAGTTTTCATCCAATAATAGTCTTCTGAGTACCCTCCATCCTATTTTTGATACTGTTTTTGATACTGCCTTTCTGAAAATCAAATCTGATTATATCACTACTACCCAAAATTTTGCCATGGCTTTCTAATGCTCTTATGACAGAATCCTCAACCAAATTCTAAACTTGGTGGATTTGCAAGGCCCTGTAGGATCTACCCCATGCCTACCTCTCCAGCTTTGAGTAGCTTCATTCTCTTTTGGTTGTTGCTTTCTCCTCACCCTGTCCTTTGCATTTCACTTTTCTCTTGCCTGGAATGCTCTTTGCATTTTATATGTCAGCTTCCCACAACACACTTGCTTCTGCATTTGATATTTGACCTGGAGCCTTCTTTTCATACTCTTCCTTCTCAACCTCATCAACAAGTTAATGCTTACTTTATCTTAAGCTGTCACTTGGGCCCTTGCTGCTTGGCAGATCTCGGTCAATTTCTTTTGCCACATGCTCTTAGAATCCTGATTTTTTGTTTAAAAATTCTTATTTTAGCTTTAATTACACATTTCCAAATGGAATTGATTAAGGTCTGTCCTCACTTGACTCCAGGCTCTATAACAGCATAAGCCATCTCAATATTTGCCTCCCTATTATATCCCAGCACCTAGCACAGTGCCTCGTAAGCAATGGCACTGAAGAAATCCTATATAATAAAAGGCTAATATGCAAATTGACCAAATGGCCATTTGGAATGACCGGTTGCTATGACGCACACTGACCACCAAGGGGCAGACGCTCAATGCAGGAGCTTACCCCTGGTGGTCAGTGTGCTCCCACAGGGGGAGCACTGCTCAGCCAGAAGCCCTGAGTCAGGCTCATGGCTTGCGAGCACAGTGGCAGTGGAGGGAGCCTCTCCCACATCCATAGCAGTGCTAAGGATATCGGACTGACGGCTTAAGAAGCAGGCCTAAGCAGTCAGTCGGACATCCCCCCAGGGCTGCCAGACTGTCAGAGGGTGCCGGCTGGGCTGAGGAAATCCCCCCCTCCCCTGAGTGCACGAATTTTGTGTACCGGGCCCCTAGTACAAAATAAATGAGTGACCATGTGCTAGATTGTGTACAAAGTTATTTATATATTTTCCCATTTCACTTTCACAGCCAAATATGTCATTATTGACATCATCTTTGTTATTGTAATTCTTAAAAATTAAAAAAATAAGGATTAGAAAATATGTGAAATAAGGGTGTTTTGTTTTCTCTATTTTATAGACTGGGAACCAAAGTTTATAAAGTTTTAATTTTCTGCCCAATATCACCTAACATGGATGACAGCTGAGATTTAGATCCAGGCCTGTCTTGTTCTAGAACTCATGTCTTTGTTAACATTCCATGCTGCTTCATGTCAGTTATTATTGCCCTTCAAAGTAAAGTTAGTCATTCAGTTTGAAGGGACCTTGCAATAGAACTCTTTATAATAACACTTGTTAGCACTTGAGTCAAGAAATGCAAGATCATAATATATGTGCATTCATTTATGAGACAGAAAAATTAAGCCAGAAATATTTTGATTCTCTGCCAATTATAAAGCTCCTGAGTGACAGAACTGAAACTAGTATTGATATTTCTTGACCCCTCATCTAACTCCTTAAGAAATGCTAATTCCAAAGTAAATATATAATGCTTCCCTTTGATTAAAGAAAGAGTTGAGAAAAGTAAGCCTGCCATAGTTGAAATTGTAGTTTATAATTCCTAATGCAACATGTGAATAGGTAGATAGTTATGACTCTAAGACAAACGTGAATATTACAATATAATTACATTAATGCCATTCAGGGCTTTATATAATGCTTAGGATTTAATGAATAAGGAAATGAATCAGAAGACTAAAATGTTTCCCATGGATACTTCACAATCTTAGTTGTGATGTTTACCTCCAGATGTTTGCTGAGGAACAACAGAGTTTGGGTCTGTTCATTTCCATTGTTTTACAAGCTCTTCAACTGTCCCTTTAGGTATCGAAGAGGTTGTATGGCATGGGCTGTTATGAGATATCTCTGGGAGACACAATTGGAGTGGGAACTCCAGGAAGCATGAGGAGAATGTTGGAAAGTGTCATAAAGGAAATCCCACCCACTGCTCTTGCTGTTCACTGTCATGACACATATGGACAAGCCTTAGCCAATATCCTCACGGCCCTTCAGGTATTTTGTGTTATTTGTGTGTATGTAAGGTGTGTATTCTTACTTGTAATATAAACATGCTAAGAGCTTCAATAAGATAACATTCTTAAATGTCTGTGGATATATATTTAAACAGTACATGACAAGCACTCAACAGGTATGTCAACGGCACGTTTTTGTTTTGTTTTTTTTTAGAGCAATGATATCTCTTATTACCGTTAATTTGATTTGATATAATTCCTAAATTTATCCTTCTTAAGGTATTAATCCTCTTAAAGCTGCATCTGCTTTTTTCAACTCCCATGTGCTTCCAGACATAAAGTTTAATAGGTTGAAATATGATAGCATTTTGAGGGGTGCAAAGCACAAAGATAGTAGGGTGTATGTACTGTTGTAATCATGTAACGAATGTTCTTTTTGATAACTTGGTGCTCTGTGATGAGAAGATATGGTGCTGAAATGTAGAATATTTTGTTTAAGGTGTTTTCCTGATGTTGGCAAGCACACTTTTGAAAGAACCTCTGGTTTTTGTCAAGTATATTCTGTTAGATGATTAAAATGAAGAGATCTAGAAAGTTGGAGGATTAAAAAGTGTTTATTAAATTCTAATAAAAACTCAGTTATTTTGAATACATTTACAAGAATAGATTTAAACAGCATTTAAGGGCATTGTTTCAAAACGGTGTTAGTTTCTTAAACTCAGCTAAAAATAGATTCATTTGAAGTTCTTAGAACACAAGATTTTGACGACTAAAGATAAGACTCTATGAGTTGGAGATCAGTAAGTAAAGCTTAATGTCACAGTCCTAAAGGGTACAGTCACTTGGCAGAAGTTAAAAAGCCATGTGCAGATCAAGCCACACAAGGGCTTATTTTGACTTTGTAGCATATGTGCACAAATCCTCATTTACCCTCTGGAAGCAGGCAAGGAACATTGTATTGAATTAGGAGAGAAAATCGTAATCCCATAGAATTTGGGGCATGGGAATTTTTACAGTTTTCCTTCTCTAGGTATTTTAGTTTCTAAAACACTAGAGAACTAGGCATCACCTCAGGATTTTGTGATCAGCTGCAACTGTAACTTATTAAGTGTTCCTGACCAGCATGTTCTTCAGAGGTGTGTCTCAGCCTGTCTCTGTCTGCCTGCCCCTGTCTCTGTCTCTCTCATTTCTCTATATGAATACGTCCTCTATGTGGCAACACACTGGGTAATATTTCATTCCTGTATTATTACATGATAAATAATAGTTTAGTGCTTTGGAATACAGGCAGGGATACAGTGCAAAAATCTGGGAACCCAAACTTCTGCTTCTGGGCAGGCTGCCTCTTGAAAATGACCAAGTGCAAAGTATCGCCGATGCCATCTTGTGACTTTAAGAGCTTGGGAAGGCCCATCTGAGGGAGTAATGTTTCCCCCCAGAAGGTGTGTGTGTGTGCATGCACGCACACACACATGTGCCCCAGTCTATGAAAAGAATGCTTCAAGCAGATGAAACATCATTTGGGCAAAAGGACTTGGGAGAGGGGAGACTCTTTTTCGAGGAATGGAAAGAAGACAAATATTCATAGGAGAAGCTAAACTTTAATAACATTTGCTGAATTAGTTGAATTACACAGTTTCTGTTTATAGAGAGATGAGGACAGAAATCCTGGGGCATTTTTCCATCCTGTAATGGCTGCACAGCAGGGCATGACACAATCAAGGCCCAAGTAAGATGGGGAATATGGGTGAGAACCTGTATGAGGCTGAGATCCCCAAGGCAAACCAGCAACAATTCCATCTCTCAAAGGGAGAAGGCAAGTGCATTCATTCTCATCCTTGGCTCTGAGTGGAGGATAAATACAAATTCTCCTTCTGTCCTTCATGTTCCTTGACGCCCCCTCATGTGGGTTTAAAGTTCAGATTCACATTGCCTGCAGAATTTGAAAGATCCAAGAAGGTAAATTACTTTGAAAAGGCTGGGGATTAGTAGGTGTGACGAACCTTTTCAGAAAGAATGCATCTTCAATTCAAGCTCAACTGGTGTGTGTGTGAGTGCATGTGCATGTGTGTGTGTGCATGCATGCTTGTAGGGGTGGATACTCTTCAGCAGCTCCTGTGGTGGTTAGTAGGAAGTGTGACTAAGCGTCTGTAAGTATTTTCTGTTCTTTTGCTATGTGCCAGGCTCTCTGAATATATGGAGGGCGGGAGGGAGGCCAGTTTGCTGGTACATTGCCAGAGCTTGGGCTATAGTCACAGTGTAAATAGGTAAAGGGGTGACAGTGTCTTGTGTAATAAGCAACATGACAGTAAGCCGGAGAGGCTAGTATAAGTGAACAATTGAGGAAATGGTCAAAGAGTGCAGATCTGATGAGGAAGCTAAAATTTAGAGTTGTAGAGGTTGTTTTTGTTTGTTTTGTCTTTTCTGCCATCCACTTTCTCATAATTTAATAAACCAGTGACAACATAAGAAAGAAATATACACTGCTGCTCTCTTTGAAACTGTGTGTAGCTCAGACGGTCTTTAAATATTTGGGAACTTTTATGTTGTTAAAGATGACTAAATGTGGTCCAGAAATGTCACTATAAGCACACCGTGTCCTGTCCCAAGCACCACCGAGGAAGGCAGGGTCCTCTTCTAATCTCCTAACCCTCCCCCCCCCCCCGCCCCAATAACAGTAACAACAACAGCAAAATAGACAGGTTTACTGTTAGTGGGGGAGGAAAGAATGTCGTGGAATAAACTGTCAGCGTTTAAATAGAAAGGAAATCAGAGAAAGTTTCACTTCATTATGAACAGGGCCGACTTTGGCTTCGGAAAGCAGTGGCCGTACTTCATTTTCTAAAATGGAATCTTTGAAGTGGCTTCTAGTAAAATTGGTGTAGGATGTGGAGTGGATATCATTTGCTTTAATTTAGGGGCTGAAAAACAGTTTACAGTGCTCCAAACTGGATGTTAATATTAAGGCAAGCAGACATGTAATAAGTGGAAACTTGGCCACATGGTAGGAAACAAAAGGGAGTTATAAATAGAACAACCCCCCCCCCCCACACCTCAGTCTGGGAAGCACATACTAACCGTGGAGTAAAGGGCAGTAGAGGAATTTTTCTTGGGTTTACAGATTATTGTATTTTTAATGGCATATACATATGACATAGGACTGGATGTAGATGGCTATATGGAAGTCAAGAATTCATAATTACCAGATTCATTTAATATAGAGAAATAATTCTGAGACTATAGATTTCATTGTGGGATACTTATAACCACTCAAAACCAAAAGAGCAAGAAAATGAGGTGAGAAGAGGCACATCATGTTAGGAATAGAAGAAACATATTTGGCCCAGTATACTTGTCCTAATTTTTTATGTAAAAATTGAGCTTCATCCTTCTATGTGCTCCCGGTACCTAAGTAAAACACCAGAGAGCAAATTGTTTAATCTACTTACCACCAAACAGTTACACAGTCTCTATTTTTCTCCACTCAAATGATTCTAGTCTTCCCAATTGGATAAAAGAAGAACAAAACAAATAAGATCCCACAGCACAAATAACAGTACCACATTAATGGATAGCAGCATAGGATAGCAAAGACAAAGCAGCATAGGAAATATTTAACTTTCTCCTGAATAGACATTATGTGCCTTTTTTCTCTTAAACTTATAGACTTTTAACTTAATGTGCTCTTTCCTCATAATGTTTTCCATACGTTTATTATTGTCCTCTAGAAAAACAAAATTATTTACCTAATTTTTACATCAAAGCATTCATTTCTTATATGGAGTTTTACTAAATAAACCATGTTCAAATGCTACCAAACAACACATACTTTCTCATGAAATTTGTTTTTGAGGTTCTTGAGGAGAATTTTTAAAAATTCCAATCACAAGCCAAATGAGTCTGTGTCTCAGCTCTGTATCCATAGAATGCCCACTGCTGAGATACGATACAGAGTTTCTAGAACAATTGCTTTTGTAAAAATGTATTTGATTAATACTATTATTACAGTCATTGCAGTTAAAAACTAATAACAGTAATAATAACTTGATTACACAATGTATTTGTGATAAGAGCCAGGAAACATAAAGCATTATGTTACAAATGTGTTTTGCAAATACAAGGTGGGGCAAAAGTAGATTTATAGTTGTTTGTACAGAAAATAATACAATAATTAATAATCATACAAGAATAAACTGTGTAACTGTGTCTCCCGTAGCCACAACTGCAACCTTACTTTTGTTCCACCCTGTATATGCATTAGGTATTATTCATTTCTTTTACTTCTTTTAAAATACTAAATAGAAATTGATGAATAAGAAAGAAAGGAAAAAATTGAAAATTGGAAGCCCCAAAAAGTTTTGTTTTTTTTTTAAGAAAGCATCATTGCCCTGGCCAGTGTTGTTCAGTGGTTAGACTGTAGGTCTTTGCACAGAAAGGTCTTAGGTTCAATTCCTGGTCAAGGGCAAGTACTTGGGTTGCAGATTTGATCCCTAGCCCTGTCAGGGATCCTGTGGGAGGCAGCCAATCGATGTGTCTCTCTCACATTGATGTTTCACACTCCCTTTCTCTCTCACCCCTTCCCTCCCTGCCTTCCACTCTCCCTAAAAATGAATAGAAAAAAATATCCTCGGATGAGAATTAACAAAAAAAGTGCATCATTAATTCATTCAAGAGATATTTCCTTTATCAGACAGTCCTGGATCTTAGATTTAGATGTTAAAGTTTTTAGATGATATTGCTGTGAGGAAACTTTTTAAGTTTAACTCACTATTATCAAAAGCTCTTTGATTTTGAGAATTTTTTGCTATACAGTAAACTTTCTCCAGCATGGTATTCTTTTCAAAAATATTCTCATAGGAAGATTGGATGATGTATGTTATTAAAAAAAAAAAAAAAGAAGAAGAAAATAAATCCGGCAAAAGTCCCACACTGTCCGGTTTTCCAGTGTTCCTGATCTATAAAAATCAATGACAAAAGATGAACAAAGTAACTTTTTTTTTTTCACGTAGTTGAATTGCTTGTATCAATCATGAAAAATGAGTAAACATTTGATTAATTTTGTTTCTCTCCAACATCTTTTTATTAATACAAACTTCTCTCTGATTTTGATAATAGGTGACCTATCAGTTTTTGTCTTTAGGGATAATGCAATTTTTATCTGTCTCTATATATCCACAGGGATTTAATAGGTGTTTGGAAAAAGCTGCTTCTGAGCTAGATAGCATTTTAAACTGGCATTCAGTTAATCAACATTGTAACACATGTGGAATTCTACTATAATGTGCTAAAAATGAGTGTTTAGTCTTTATGTAATGGATTATGTTTAGATCATAAGCTTGAAGCTCAACCTGAGAGAAAACACCTCCAAACCTGCTCTGACTCTCCCATACTGATCAAATAGGCAAATATTATACATATTATTAGGGTTTTTTTCTCGACTTAAAATTCTAATAGGCAGAAAAACAATGACAGAGAACACTGACTTCATTAGCAGAGATCTTGTTCTGTTTCTTTTTAATTGTGGTTTAACTTTTGAAATCATTGCTTCCCCACCTATATCATTTCTTTTAATTTACAGTTGATTGACACTGGGATAAGGAGGTATGCATAGGGAATAATATTTATACTTTGTGATATCTACTACCGCACTTCACAACTCATAAGGTCCAGGAAAATCCCTAACACAGATAAGTTAGAGTATCTTTCCTGGGACCCAGAGATTGAGTCGGTCCAAAGGGGAGCCCTAGAGAGCAGTGTGCACAGAGAGGCAGAGGCAAGGACCATGCCTCTGAGGGAGAACAGACGGAGGAGAGCTGAGCTGCATGATGACTTTTTACTCCTCACAAGGGTACGTGCTGTGCTTTTTTTTGTTATTATTGTTTAATGTATTACATATATTAGTACATATATCTCCTTTTTTTTTCCCCATTGACCTTCCCCCAGCCTCCCCTACTGTGTGCTTTTTGCTACATTTTCTTGAAATTCCGGTGTCCTTCCAGTGGGTACTTCCCCCCCCACACTTAAGACTTGCAAGCAACATAATGATAAGACACTGACTTTTCCATTATCTATAAAATATAATATTTGGAAAGTCTCATATTTTTCTATATTTCCTTTTCCTCATATGCAAAAGAATTCTGTTACACTAGAAAATAAACCAGTATACATATTCAGATCTCTTATGAAATTATCATCAATTCAAAGCCTAAAGCCAGTAAAAGCAAGGAAATAAAATAGAGGAGAAATAAATGAGATATATAACAGGAAGCAATAGAAAAAATTAATGAAACAAACAGGTGATTCTTTAAAGCAATAAAATTGGCGAAGCAGATAAATAAAATATCATTACTCTTCTTAGAAATTTTGACTTTATTAGGGTGAACATATTATCCAGAAATTACTGTATTTTAATGGGTGTCTCTGTCTTTACCTCTGATTGCACTAGGTAAGTCAGTTATCCTGGGCCGAGGCTGTTATTTTTTTTGCACATAATAATGCAAGTTTTGAATCAGGAAGATAGACTCATCTTGGTTAGTTTTACTTGTAAAAGTAATCATCCTTAATCTAAAATTAATCTTGCTGTTACCTTCTGGGGAAAAATAACATTATCTATTCATATAATTATTTTCTTACCAATCCAGTTGTGTGTTGTTTTTTTTTTTCTATTTAGGACTTAACTTTGGATTTTGTATTATTGGTGGGGGTTGAAGCCAGCTTTTATGATTCTTTCCTTGACTTAACAAATGAAATTTTCAAAAATCAATACCTTTTAGAGTACCTCTCTTACCCATTCTGTGACTATTTCATCTTATTGTTTTAATATTATTTCCAATGTCTTGTATTCAACCAAGTACTTGTCACATTTCTCTCAATACATGTGACTTTAATTGGGAAATGTTGTTTTGCCCTGTTGTTTGTATAAAAACACATTAAGTTTTTCATTTTCTGATTTCTTTTCATGTTTCTTTTCTCTTTTTTTCTCTCTTGAAAATTTATATTTATAAGGAAACTTTATGTATACACACTCTTGCCCTTGAATATAATATGATACAGAACTTTCCTTTTAGAACAGTGATTTGATATTGGTTAGTGCTCTCATGACCTTTTTTAAAAATAAAATAATGTAACCAGTTAATGGTTATGTAGCCACCACTAAACACACACATTTAGTTGAAACCACTAATAACAGTAATAGCCAAAAAGTCAAGAATCTTTAGCTTTATTGTTTGAACAGCTTTCTCAAATGGTCCCAAATATTTCTAATTCTGGGTTTGAACTTCATGGCAGTAATACCATCTATTGGATCACAATGGATCATTTTTATAAAATTCTCAGTGTAGAAAACTAAACTTATTTAACATATCAGTCAAGGTTACATTCAAGACTGAAAGGCAGTAGAGGGGGAGTTTAATAAGTGCAAGTCAAAGATGTGGAATCGCAGTTTGAAACCTACAAAGTTGTTTCCATATTTATTTATAATTTTCTACTATATAAAGCAGAATATAAAATGGAAATTATGTCTATCAGTTGTGACCGTTTTGAATTAAGTTATGAATTATTTAAAAATGCTAGTTTAATGAAAAAATATTTATTGGCTACATTTTGTGTGATAGCCTCTCTGCGACTGGGTGTAATAGACAGTAAAGAAACAGGATAGAACACCATCCCCTTTCTCAGTTTTTTTCACCTATCAAATAAAATGTGGAAATTATGTAAAATTGATTAGGCAATAGGTTGTTTTCACCTAGGTTACACCTTTAGGTTATACTGACTTAAATTTTTAAAATGTGTATAGATTTAAAAACTTTAAGAATAGCCTTGGCTGGTCTGGCTTAGCTGGTTGGGCACCATTCCATACACCGAAAGGTTGCCATTTTGATTCAGTGCACATGCCCATAATTGTAGGATTGACCCCCAGTAGGGGGTGTGCAGGGGGCAGCTGATCTATGTTTGCTCTTGCATCAGTGTTTTTCTCCCTCTGCCTTCCTCTCTCTCTCAAAGTCTAAAAATTAAAAACAACACAATGTTTAGAATGAAGCAATGGCTGCATATTCTACTAAAGAGTTTTTAAATTAAGTAAAAGTATTTTTGTAATAATTTTTTCCACTTTTATTGAGATACTATCAACATACATCATTGTATAAGTTTAAGGTGTATAGCATTGGTTTCAATTGCATATACCTTGAAATGATTTGGAGGTAGCTTAGTTAGAATTTATTATCTCATATAGATACTTTAAAAAGTAAAAGCATAAAAAGGAAAAAAAAAACAACTTCCCTATGAGGAAAACTCTTGGGAATCACTCTCTTAACAACTTTCACATGTATATACAGCAGTGATAACTATAGTCATGGTGTTGTACAGGACATCCCTAGTACTCAATTATCTTATAATTTGAAGTTTGTACCTTTTGACCACCTTCCTCTTATTTTCCCATCTCCCACCCACCACCCCCAAACTCCCACATCTTTTTCTATGAGGTTGATTGGGTTTTATTGTTGTTGTTTGTTTCCTTGCTTGCTTGTTTAGATTCCATATAGAAGTAAGGCAATTCAGTATGTGACTTTCTTTACCTAACCTGGCATAATGCTCTCAAGCACAAGCACCATGCATACATATAGTCATAAATGGCAAGATTTTCTATTTTATAGCTATATAATATTGTGTTAATGTATCTCTATTATATCATATACATACATATATATATACATATATCATTTATATACATATATATCATATTATATATATACATACATATCTATTATATCGTATATAAATATGTATCTATTATTATATACATACATATCTATTGTATCATATATACACATATTAAAGACAACTCTTTTATCATCTATTGATGAGCACTTAGGTTTTCTTCCATGTTTTGGCTATTGTTAATATGGAGTCAGATATCTTTTCAAGTTATTGTTTTAGTTTCTTTTGGATATATTCCCAGAGGTGAAACTGCTGAATTATATGGTAGTTCTATTTTTTAATTTGCTGAGGCTCCTCCATACTATTACATAATGGCTGTACCACTTTATAATCCTGCCAACAATGCACAAAGGTTCCTTTTCTTCCACATCCTTACCAGTATTTATCTCTTGTTTTTCATTGATGGCTATTCGAACAGGCATTAGGTGATATTTCAGTGTGGTTTTGCTTTGTATTTTCCTAATGACAGTTCCATTTTTTAAATTTTTTTGAGGCAACTCCCTATTGTTTTCCACAGTGGCTACACCAATCTGTATTCCCAACAACTGTGTACAAGGATTCCCTGTTCTCTGCATCCTTGCCAACGCTTGTTGTTTTATTGATGATACCATTGACTGGTGAGAGGCGATATCTCATTGTGTTTTTGATTTGCATTTCTCTGATAATTATTGATGTTAAGCATTTTTCCTATGTATGTCCTCTTTGGAGAAGTGTCTCTTCAGGTTCTTTACCCAATTTTTAAATTGAATTACTTGTTTTGTTTTGAGTTGTCTGAGTTATTTATAAATTTTAGATATTAATCTCTTATCAAATGTTTCATTAGTGAATATATTTTTCCATTAAGTGAGTTGTCTTTTCATTTTTTGATGCTTTATTTTGCTGTGCAAACCCTTTTTAGTTTGATTATCTATTTTTTCTTTTGTTTTCCATGATTGTGGAGCTATACCAGAAAAAAATATCACTAAGAAAAATGTCCAAGATTTGACTGCCTATGTTTTCTTCTAGGACTTTTATGTTTTCTAGTCTTACATTTAATATATATGGTGTACATTTAATATATATGGTTACATTTCTTATATATGGTGTAAAAAGATGGTTTAGGTTCATTTCTTTTTCCTGTATCTGTCCAATTTTCCCAGCACCATTGATTGAATAGACTATCTTTACCCTATTGCATGTTCTTGTCTCTTTGTCAGATATTACTTAGCCATGTAGATGTGGCTTTATTTCTGGGCTCTCTACTCTGCTCCACTGATCTGTGTGGTGTTTTTATAGAAAAACCATGCTGTTTTGATTACTATATCCTTGTAGTTTAGTTTGATATCAGGTAGCATAATTTCCTCCAAGTTTGTTCTTTCTCAAGATTGTTATGCCTATTCAGGGTATTTTATGGTTCCATATAAATTTTTGAATTATTCTAATTCTGTTAATTACATCATTGGTATTTTGATAGGAATTGCATCGAATCTATTGATTGCTTTGGGTAGTATGAACATTTTAACAATTCTTCCTATCCATGAACACAATGTATGTATTTGCATCTTCAATTTCTTTCTTCAGTGTCTCATAATTTTGTGAGTACAGGTCTTTTACCCTCTTGGCTAAATATAGTCATTCCTAGGTATTTTATTTTTTGGTATAATTTTAAATGACAATTTAAAAGTCTCCCTTTCTGATAGTTCATTATTGGTATATAAGAATACAACTGATTTCTGGATATTTTATATCCTTTTCTTTTTTTTCCTCCTCTAACTGGATAATTTCAAATGTTCTGACAGTTTGCTGATTCTTCTTCATGGCCAAGTCTGTTTTTAAAACTCTCTATTATAAATTTTTCTATTCATTTACTATATTTTTCAGCTTTAGGATTTATGGTTGTTGGTTGGTTTTTTAATAGTTTCCCTTTCTTTGTTGCCCTTTTGTCATGTGTGTGTTCTTTTAGTTCACTAAACTTTTTTAAGAGAATTATTCTGGATTCTTTTGTCTGGCAATTCATAGATTTGAATTCCATTTATTTAGGATTCATTATTGGAGCTTTATTAGTTTCCTTGATAGTGTTATATTTACCTGATTTTTTGTGATCCTTGATTCCTTACAGTGGTATCTCTGCATTTGAGCAAGTAGTCTCCTCTTCCAGACTTGGCAAGTTTGCTTTGGCAGATACACTTTTTCACCATTCAACACAGTTAGGTTTCTAGATGTGTCTGCTGGTAATGTCCTTCAACAGGTAGGGCTTTCTCTTCAGGTCTATTTTGGGGCAAGGCAACCATTTGATCTCTGAGGTCAGGTGGGAGGTGTGCCACTGGCTGAGAACAGATGGACAGGACTTCTGGCTTGGTTCCCTGCCCAAATTAGGCTGTAGGATGGGCTCTGTGGTTGCCTGAATTCTCTGGTCAAGCTTACAAGATGTTTGTGGCTATGGAGTATACTCATTATTATGGGGAGTTGAATTAGCTTCTCTGCCCTGGCAGGAGAGGACCCAGGGCCTGCATCGTTTGTTGTTTGGATACCCCAATCAGGCGAGAGTATGCACTGGAGATCCTGAACAGGTGAGGCCACTGGTTTTGCTCTGCAGACAGGGAATGCCATGGCCTGGGCTGTCTGTTTAAATGCTACTATAAGCAGGGATGTTGGATGGGCTACACAGCTTTCAGTGTTCTCTCTTATCAGGAGGGCAGAAGGCTATATTTAGCAATATGTGGGCCTACAAATTAGCTTCCCTACCAGGACTCAGTGGGAGAAGCAACTCCAAGGCTGTTAAGGCTCTTTGTTTGTAGTCTTATCACAAGACAACCTGTGCACCAAGTTTTCTGCCCCAACAAGGCAATTGGCTTTGCTTTCAGGGTGATCAGCTCTGCTCATCTCACTCTCAGCTCAAGCTGTTGGGTTAGGCAGTACCTTCCAGGTGTTCCTGCCAGCGCTTTCATCAGATGGAGCCATACACAGGCTCCACAGTGGGATAAGGATATGACTCGGCTCTCCTGCCCAGATAGGAGTGGGAGGACCTACTTTAGCAGCTCCCAAATTTTCCTAAGCAGGTTTACTGTTTAGAAGGGGTCAGAAGCTATGTGTATCAGAGGGAGATGTTATGTTAGCCTTCTGCCTAGATGTAGCTAACATAACATCTCCAAGAGAATCCTCCATGGCCATCACTGGCTTTTCTCTGAGGCTGGTCAGATCTGCTTGTCTCCCAGCTCCAGTGTAGCTAGGTTACACAGCTCCCAGGTCTTCTTGCTAGCCCTTTTGGTGACATGGGTCTGGGAGCCACACTGCAGTAGGTGTGACTATGACTCCATTCTTCTACCTTGGCATAATCAGACCAGTCTTTAAGACTGGCAAAACTCGTTTGAGGACCCAAATCAGGCAGACCTGATCCCCGCCAAGTTCCCTGGTCCAACTGCACCACCTATTTGGTTCTGCAAAAGAACAAAGCTGCTGGTTGAGACTGCTATTGGGCCTCTTCAGGTAGGAACGTAGTTTGCCAAGATCTGAATGCTAGTTGTTACAAGTGCCTTTCCACCTACTTACTCACAATCAGATTCCAAGTGGTTGAGCCCCTCAGATTCCCCTGAAATCTCAGAAGGAAAAATCCAGAGTTGGGTCTCCCTACAATTCTGAAAGGGCTAGATGGCACCCCTGACCTTTTTTTCCACTGGAGGTACCATAGGCTAAGGGGAGACCTCCTGCATGGTACTGTGCTGGCCTGGGGGAGGGACGATGTGGTCAGTGTGTGGGCATTCCTCGTACCCTTCTTATGTAGTGTCTCTTCGTTTCTGTGGTGTAAAGGGGTGTTTCTTGTCTTACACGTGAATAGTTGTTACTTATTCTTTTAAGTGTGTGTGGGGGGTATAAAATCAGGAATGTTCTCTATTGCCATTGCTTGGTTGCATCTTTTTCTGATATAAATTAAAAATTGTATATCCTGTTTTCTACTTTATTTTCTATATCTTACAACTGAAAGTTTGTGTGCATATTTATGTATTACATATTCATATATATTTCAAACAGTGAAGTGCTCTAGGACTGGGGAGGGGGCATACAAGAGTAAGCTCAGATTACTGACCTTGGAGAGTTTCCAAAGGAAGCACAAAGAGTTACAAGTTATGTCACAGGAATCCAGAGGAGACACTATTTGGACCAAATTTGAGAGTTTTGTCTTGTTTTTATACTTTTACTGGCATTGTACAACCACTGGATATATTTAATTTGGGTAGTTTGATTAATGCCTTGCTTTAGGAAATTCATTCCAAATTATCTTTAGGGGATGGACTGGGATGGGGTGCTGCAGAGATGAAAAAGTGAAGCTATAGAGACAAGAGACACAGACACTAGGAATGACAACAATGATCTTTCCCAGTGATAAATGATGATAGAAAAGACAAAAGGAAGGACACATGTGAGAGTTGTCATTCCAATCCACAATCAGTTGGACTGAGAATTGCTTCTAAGTATATGTAAGGTGAGGGTGGTAATGAGTAGGGGTTAGAAAGGAGAGAGTAATCACTCTGACACTGCAAGTTAGGAAAAAACAGGTGAAGTCAGCAGGGTATTGGATCTTTCCAAGTCATTGCTAGTTTTGTAAAAACAAATCCAGGGGCCTATTAATGACAGTAATCCACATTTCATGAAATCATGTTTCACAGGCCACAGCTATTATGCAGTTATTCCTCAATAGAGTGGAAATAATTCCTCTGGGCTTCCTCAATCCCTCAGGCAAATAAACTTCTGGAAGGCCTGTCTGCCAAATAATACAGCATATGTAGTCAAATCTAAATTATACAGTTATTACTTAATGAATTACATTGATTGTTCATTAAAGCAGTTATAAAGGGGGTTTATTGGTTGTTTTACAATTTTACTTAGATGTAGTTGACATACATCCCTCTATGAGTTTCAGATATCAGCATGCAGCTCTGACTTTACATATTGGGAAATGAGTTTACTTAATAAGTTTATTTAATAATTCAATGAATGTAATTATACATAATTAACTAAGTTTACTTACGTTTTATTTAGCACCCATCATCTCAGATTGATACAATAAGGATGCATTTTCTCTTTGTAATGAGAACTCTGAGGATTTACTCCCTTAATTTTCCGGTATATGATGCAACAGTGGCAATTACAAACATCATGTTGTATATTGCATCCCTAATATTTATCTTACAGCTGAAAGTTTGTATTTTTTTGACCAACTTCCTCCAGTTTCCTCTCTCCCTACCCCTCGCCCATGGTAACTAAAAATCTAATCACTCTTTCTTAGGTAAGATTTATTTTCTTAGATTATGCATACAAGTGGGATTATACAGCCTTTGCCTTTATCTGTCTGACATATTTGACACTATAATGCCCCCAAATCTCATCCATGTTTTCATAAATAGCAGGATTGCCTCAATTTTTATAGTTGAATAATATTCCATTGTGTATATATACATATATACACGTATATATGTTTACACAATCAGCCCACCCTACAACTTCTTTATGCATTCATTGATGGGTACTTGTATTGATTTCATATCTTGGCTATTGTAAATAATGCTGCTATAAACATGGGGGTGCAGATATCTTTTCAATCTAGTGTTTCTCTTTACTTTTCATATATATATTCTGTATTTCAGAGTACAGATCTTTCACCTCCATAGTTAAATATATTCCTAAGTATTTTGTTGTTTTTGATTCTATGTAAATGGGATCAATATTTTATTTCCTTTCTATATAGGAGCACTACTGATTTTTGCATGTCAATTTTATTGATTAGACTAATTTTTTTGTACAGTCTTAAGGTTTTTTAGTATATGTAATCATATCAGCTGCAAATAGAGACAATTTTATTTCTTCATTTCCAATTCTGATGCCTTTTTTACCTTTTCTTCTTTCTTACCAGATTGCCCTGGCAAAGACTTTCATTACTATGTTTAATAGGAGTGGGGAGACTGGGCACCCTTGTCTTATTCCTTAGAGGAAAAGCTTTCAACCTTTTCCCATTAAGTAAGATATTAGCTGTGGGATTCTCAAATATGGACTTTATTATGCTGAGGTACATTTCTTTTGGACCTAAATTGTGAGTTTTTTACAGGATCAGATGTTTAATTTTAAATGCTTTTATCTATTGAGATGTTCATATATTTTATTCTATCAATGTGATGTATCAAATTGGTTTGTAGGAGTTGAACAATTCTTGCCTTCCAGGTATAACCAACCATATGTTCTTGAAAAATGATTATTTTAGTGTGCCATTGAAATTCGTTTGCTTGTACTTTATTAAGAATTTTTGCATTTATATTCATCAGGAGCATTGGTCTGTTTTCTGGGAATGTCCTATTCAGGCTTTGGTATCAAAGTAATGCTGGCCTAGTAAAATGGGTTTGGGAGTATTCCTTCCTCATTGATTTTTTTTGGAAGAGTTTAAGAAGGATTGGCATTGGTAAATCTTTAAATATTTGGTAAAATTCACAAGCAAGGCCCTCTGGACCTTGGCTTTTCTTGCTGGAAGTTTTTATTTATTTATTTTTATTATGGATCCAGCCTTTTTACAAATAATTTGTTTATTCAAACTTTGTATTTCTTCCTGATTACGTCTTGTTATTTTTTATATTTCTAAGAAGTTTTCCATTTCTTCTAGGACTAGGTTGTCCATTTTGTTGCCATATAGTTCATAGTAGCTTCCTGTGCTCCTTATATTTATAATTTTGTTCATTTGTCCTCTCTCTTTGTCTACTTTTTTCTATATTTATCTTGCATCTCTCTTTTGTCTTTAGTCTAGCTAACGGTTAGTCTTTTTTTGTTTGTTTTTTCATTATTTTCCTGTCCTTCATTGCTTATTTCTGCTCTAGTCATTTTATTCCTTTCTTCCTGCTCACTTCGGACTCAGTGTGTTCTATTTTTTCTAATATGTTAAGGAGTGGAGTTAGGCTGTTTTGTGGGGAACTTTGAACTGCTTTTGCTATATCTCATAAGTTTTGTTATGATTCCATTTTCATTTGTCTCAAGATACTTCATTTCTCCACTGATTTCTCAGGAGAGTGCTAATTTTCATGTATTCGTGAAATTTTTAGTTTTCCTTTGTTATTGATTATTGGTATCATTTCAAAGTCTTGTATTTGCGGCCTAACATATGGTATCTTAGAAAATGTTCCATGTGCACTTGAGAAGAATGTATGTTTAGCTGTAGTTGGATAGATTAGCTGTATATGTCTAAAAGGTTCATTTGATCTATAGTGTTGTACAGCTTCTCTGTTTCTTTATTGATTAACTGTCTGGATGATCTATCCATTGTTGAGGTGTGGCATTAAAATCCCCTAATGTTATTGTATTGGTGTTTATTTCCCTTTTTGCTCTGTTTTCACTGTATATATTTAGGCGTTCTGATATTGAACACATATGAAACTGTAGTTGTTAAATCTTCTTGGTAGTTTGAACCTTTTATCATTAAATAACGACTTGTCTCTTTTTACAATTTTTAGTTAAAATCTATTTTGTCTGATATAACTATAGCTACCCCTACCTTTTTTTTTATTACCATTTGCTTGAAATCTCTTTTTAAGCCCTTCATTTTCAGTCTTTGTCTGTTTTTAAGGCTAACAGGCTAAAGTGAGTCTGTTGTAGGCAACTAATCATTGGATCTTGTTGTTTTAATCTATTCAGCCATGCGGTATCTTTTAATTAGAGACTTTAACCTTTTTACATTTAAGGTAATTATAGATACTTAAGGATTTACTATTACCATTCTGTTTGTTTTTGGGTGTTTTATAGATCTGTTGTTCTTTCTTTCTTATCCCACTGTCTCTCTTTTGTGTTTGGATGTCTTATGATGTTGGTATACTTTGATATTTTTGTCTTATTCTTTTTGCAATTACTATAGATTTTCCCCTGAAGTGGATATCATAAGGATTTCATAACTTATCTTAAAATTATAAGAACCTATTTTAACTGACAAAAACATTGACATCAATGGAATTCCTATGTTTTATAGTTTTACTTCTCCTCACAGTTTAGTATAGGTGGTTGAAGTTACAATTTTTGTTTATGTTGTGTAACTAATAATAGATTATTGTAGTTATGGATGATTTTATATCATTCATGTTTTTAACTTTTAATCTGGAGTTGCAAGTCAATTGTACTTTACCATTATCATATTACAAAATATAACTTTGAGTACCATTACCAGCGAGTTTTACATTTCTTATGTTGTTAATGTGTTAGTATCGTGCTACTTCCATCAAAGAATTCCCTGTAGCATTTTTTTGTAAGGCACTGCTAGTGGTAGTGAATTCCTTTAGCATTTGTTTACTTGGGAAAGTCTATCCCTTTTTCATTTCTGTAGGACAGCTTCACCAGATACAGAATTCTTGGTTAACAGGTGTTTTTTTTCCCCTTCCAATATGTTAGATATGTATTTCTATTCTCTCTGTCCTAAAAAGTTTCTTCTGAGAAACCTGATAGTGTATGGGGATTCCCTTGTATGTGATTTTCTCCTCTCTTACTGCTTTTAAAGTTATCTTTAACTTTTGACAATTTAATTATAATGTCTCAGTGGAGTCATATGAGGGTTCAAAACTATTTGGGTCTTTGGGCTTCATGAATCTGGATATCCATTTCTCACCCTGGGTTTGGGAAATTTTCAGCCATTATTAATTTAAATATATTTTCTGTGCCTTTCTCCTCTTTATTTTTGAATAAATCTGACATGTAATACTGTATAAGTTTAAGGTATAACACGTGATACTTTGATAAATACATATTGTAATATGATTGCTGATGTAGTGGTATTCATTATATTACCTAATTATAGTACAGCATTCATTATTTTCAGCATTAGATTTGTATGACTTATTTACTACCCATTACATGTTTGTAACCTTAAACGATATCCCTTTTATTCTCCCTGCCACCAAAACCCTAGTACAGTGTGGTCGGCAAACTGTGGCTCGTTAGCTGCCGTTTGCCGACCACTGACCTAGATCTCGATTCCGATGATTACAGGCTGTTGTTGTTCCTTGTGATTAAGCCCCTATCCCAGTGGTCGGCAAACTCAGTCAGCAGAGCCGCAGTTTGCCTACCACTGCCCTAGTAACTACCATTATAATCTCTTTATAGGATTCACTTTTTTAGATTCCACATATAAGTGATATCATGCAGTACTTGGTTTTCTGATTTACCTTGTTGAGCATAATGTGCGCAAGGTCAATCCATATTGTCACAAATGTCTCCTTGGTGATAGACATTATAACAGGTGTAAGGTGATATCTCATTGTGGTTTATATTTGCATTTTCCTGATGATCAGTGATGTTGAACATCTTTTCATATATCTGTTGGTCATTTTTATGCTCTTTGAAAAAATATTTAGTTTTGAAATTTTAATCAGATATTTTTGTGTTATTAAATTGAGTTACATATTTTGGATATTAACCTCTTATTTGATATAGTTTTTAAAATTTTTCTACAATTCTGTACGTTGTCTTTTCATTTTGTTGTTTATTTTTCTCTGCAGAAAATTGAGTTTGGTGTAGTACCATGTATTTATTTTTGCTTTTGTTATTTGTGCTTTTAGTAACATGTTAAAAAAAAAACATAGCCAAGATCAATATTATTGAGCTCCCCCCCCCTACATTTTATTCTAGGAGTTTTATGATATCAGGACTTATGTTTTTGTCTTTGATCCATTTTGAGTGAGTGGTGTGAGAAAGTTGTTCCATTTTATTACTCAGTGGTGTTTTTTAGTTTCTCCAGCACCATTTGTTGAACAGGCTATCTTTTCCCCATTGGGTATTCTTGGCATTTATACTGGGAATTAATTCTGGTCTCTCCATTGTGTTCTGTTGGTTGATGCATCTTTTTTTGTGCCAGAATAATACTGTTTTTATTCGTATGACTTTGTAGTACAGTTTGAAATCAAGAAGCCTGATACCTCCAACTTTTTATCAGGATTGCTTTGGCTATTCCGTATCTTCTCTATACACAATTTAGGATTGTTTCTTCTCTTTCTATGAATATCATCTTCGGAACTTTGATGGGAGTTACATTGAATCCATAGATGGCTTTGGGTAGTATGGTCATTTTAACAATAGTAATTCTTCTGTTCTGTGAATACAGAATGACTTTTCAATTGTTTCATCAAAGTTTTATAGTTTGCAGTGTAGACATTTTTTTTTAACTTGTTGGTTAAATTTATTCCCAAGTGTTGTATTGTGCTTTTTTATTCTATTGTGAATGGGACAGTTTCTTTATTTCTACTTTAGATGCTTCATTAGTGTAAAGATTCACAGTTGATTTTTGCCTATTAAATTGGTATCCTGCCACTTGATTGAAATTATTGTTTAATTCCAACAGTTTTTTACTTACTCTGTGAAATGTTCTATATATAAAATTATATTTCCTTTCTGACTTGGATTCTCATATATCTATGTGTTGTCTATTTGCTATCAGTCTTTCAGTATTTTATAAAACAGGAGTTGTGACTGTGGGAATACGTGTCTTGTTTCTGATCTCAGAGGAAATGTTTCAGTTTTTCTTTATTGAGTATAATGTTAGCCGTTGGTTTGTTGTATGTAGAATTTGTTATGTTGAGGTATATTTCTTACATACTCAATTTGATTTTTTTTTTATCATGAAGGCCTGCACAATTCCTTTTTGGGGGACCCAATCAGGTAAGAGTGTACATACACCAAGCATGTGAAATTCAAAGACTAACATGGGCCAAATAAACAAGGTTTAAGTTTATGTGGGCTGCAAAAATATAAAAGCTTCAATTTTCATAGAAATGGTAGATTTATTTCGATAGAGACATGCTGACTAAGCAAAATAAGCCAGTCAGAGAAAGATAAATATCACATGAACTCACTCATTTGTGGAATATAATGAACAACATAAACTGATGAACAAAAACAGATCCAGAGACAGAGAAGCATTGATCAGACCATCAAAAACCTCAGAGGGAAGGTACAGAAGGATGGGGGTAATGGGGTGAGATCAACCAAAGGACTTGTATGCATGCAAGACTAACCAATGAACACAGACAACAGGGGGGTGAGGGCAGGGAGGGTAATGGGGAAATAAGGACACATATGTAATACCTTAATAAAACAAAGGGCTGAAGTAAATGAGTAATCACTAACATTAAAAATTTTTTTCTTAAACATTAACTTACCAGACACTGAATAACTGCACAAATAAGCATAACGCAAATAAACCTATTTTTCTTGTTCTCCAAAAGAGGTATTTCCTGTTGTGCACACCAAACAAGTCAGTCTAAGACTAATGATGTGGCAATCAGCTGCTAAAATATTCACTGCTAGTATTAGTGGAGAGAAATGGTGCACCTGTGTGTAAAGTGTGTAAGGGAAATGAATGCAACACGATTATAGTAATCAGTCATTAGTGAACATTGTAGTTCATTATTAATAATTTTGTATAGCAGGATATTGTAAAAATTAAGTATGAAATTTTTATTAAAACGTTTCTTACATACTGTTATATTGGCTGGGCTGCAAAAATATTCATTGTGGGCCGCGAGTTTGACATGCTTGGTGTACACTGAATGCCATGGTCATGTGAAGCCACTGGCTTTTGTCTGCAGATGGGGGAAGCTGTGGGCTGTGCTCTCTGTTCAAGGTGCACAGTAAATAGGCCTGTTGAATGGACTACATAGCTTCCCGGGTGCTGTGGTAGCTCCCTAGTCAGAAGGCTGAAGGCTCTATCCAGCAAGGAGAGGGCAAATGGATTAGTTTTCCTGCCTATGAGCAGCAGGATCATCAGAACTAAAGACTATAAAATGCTTTGTTTTTGAGCCTTCATTCAAACTGTCCTGCATGCACTCCACGTTTTCTGGCTGAACAGTGCCACTGGCTTTGCTCTGTAGACTTTAATATTTTTCTCCTCACACACCACTAAAACTTTGCTAAGTTACACAGCTTCCAGGTGTTATCTCCAGTCTTCCTGGTCAGATTGGGCCTGGCATCCTAATCTGCACTGGATGGGGCTATAATTCAGCATGGGCAAACCAGGCTCTTTGATGAGCAGAACTCCTCATTTGAGAAGCTGCATCAGGCAGACCTACAACCCATTGATTTGGTCCCATAGATGAGCAAAGTGGTGGTTATAATTACTACTGGGACTCTGCTGGTAGTAACCATTACTTATTAAATAGCTCATTTTCACACCTATCATTCATAAACAGTCATGCACCAGACATATCAGTCAATAATGGAGCTAACAAATTTCTATCACCTAGTGACACTGTAGCCACTATAACCTTGTAACTTAGTGCATTGCTCATGCATTTGTGGTGATGCTGGTGAACACAAACCTACTGTGCTGCCATTCACATAACAGTATCACACACTTACCTTCAGAGACAATACTTGGTGATAATAAATGACTTACTGATTTACGTATTTATTGTACTATACTTTACTATCTTAGAGTATACTCTTTCTACTTATAAAAAAATCCCTGCAAAACAGCATGCATGCTGACAGTAGCTTCATATACATTGTTTACTATGTACCTTGGTTGCATCATTTTTCTCTTATGCTTGATATAATCTTTATTGTTTGGTACGGTGACATGGTATGCAGGCTATACCACCTAGGTTTGTTTAAGTGCATGCTGTGATGTTCACAAAATGACTAAGTCACATGGTGATGCATTTCTCAGAACATATTTCCATTGTTAAGTGGCACGTGGCTGTATATATAATGAAAGCATGTTTTTGTATATCCTACTAAGTAAACCTGAACCTCATGATTTCTAGAACCCTCTGAATCTACACATGTGTGTCTGAGGGTAGGCTGCAGTATTAACTGTGGTGGTTAGGAAGGCAAGAGTGGTTGAAGCAGAGATCTGAAAGAAGTGAGTGTTAATTCACCTGGGAGAAGAGGGAATAGTGATAGCAAAGATTCTACAGTGTGTTCAGTAATGTGGCCAGCGAGGTTGGAGTTGTGTATTCTTCTAGGCCATTGTGAGTCCTTTGGGTTTTCCTCTGAATGAAATGCAGAAAAAATTGCAGGATTGAGTAGATCTGGCTTGCATTTTAAAAGAATTCCTTTGGCTGATCTGTTGAGACTAGATGTGAGGAAGGGCATAATTAGAAGAGGGAGACAAGTTAGGGGACTACTGCAGTTGTCCAGGCAACAGATAATGATGGCTTGGATCAAGGTGGTAACTACTGAAGTGGTAAGAATCTTCTTGATGCATTTTAAAATTTGAATTGATTTCATAATGAATTACATGTGGAATTTAAGGAAGAAAAAAGGATCAGTGATGGATCAAAGTCTTAACCTGAACTTTGATGAATTTCTGTCAGCTGAGATGGGGAAGGCTAGGAGTAAATAAGATTCAGCGGGGGTGGCGGTGCGGGGGAGATCAGCATTCCAGTTTGGGCCATGTTATAATTAAGAAATCTAAACCATCTACATTAGTGATTTTTAACCTTTTTCATCTCATGGCACATAAACTAATTACTAAAATTTTGTGTGGCACGCCAAAAAATAGGTTTAATTTTGATTCTTTCTTACCAGCTGGTTCTTATTGAGTTGGTTGTCATTTTTTGACAGTCTACAGGAAGTGGTCAGGTAGTGCATGCTTTAAAAATTCTTACAGCACACTGGTTGAAAATCACTCATCCAGATAGATGTCGAGTAGACAGTTGGATATGTAAGAATTGGTTTTGGGTGAGAAATATTTGCTACAGATACAAATTTAAAGTGTATGAATACCTTGATCAATTTCTTGGTGAAAAACTTTCCTTGCAGAACATGGAAAATATGTTTACAATATCAATTTCCTGAGATAAAAAGTTGAGAATTGAAGAGGATGCATTGAGAATTAGATTCCTTTTACTCTGATCTCACAATAACTACAGACAACTAAATAAAGCTCACATTGATAAAATGTTTTCAGTTTGATCAACATTTTTAAAGAAAGCATTTGCTTTAGTAACCAACACCGACTGTTTTCTTTGAGGTCCAAAGAATACAGTTTCTCTTCTATGAAAAGAGAAAACCTTATTTATTTTTCTACCTAGACATTTTGGAGCACTTCCTCTTGAAAATACACAAGGCTTTATGGATACCAGACCTTAAAGTGAACAGTGTTAGTAACCACCTCAATTGTAAGAATGCCGCCAAAGTTACATTAAAAAAAAATGAAATATTTTAAAAAAGGGGGAACTCTTTTTGATTGATAAGCCATAACTTCAATAAAGAGATAAAAGCAACTTTCTGAATTTTACCTTTACGCAAATGAGGCAACAGTTAAGAGACAGAACTCCCTAAGAATTAAGCGTCCCAGTGTGACTGAAACAGTGTTAATGCAAAGCAGTTGTGATTTAGAAATGTGCGTATGTTTGTCAATGTGGTTATGGTGTTTATTTAAAATCATGTTATCCTACTGTAGGTACAGGAAACAATAATTGTGCCCCTGTCTGAAATTCCAGGTGAGTGAGCTCATGGGTGGTATTGATGGGAAGATGTAACCAAATTACAAAGAAGTGAAAATAAAACCACTATTCCTTTAAGGAAGTTGTATTTGTACATTAAGCAAAAAGCAATAGTAGTACGCAGATAAACAGGGAGCCTTTCTTGGCCATTTGACTTGAAAAAGTAATTGAGAGAGAATATTAGTGAGGAAAATATTCTATGGCAAATATGTGTATTTTTCCTTCATTCTTGGTGCACGAAGAGATGGATAAATGTTTAGATATAGAGGCATTGATGGCTTCCTCATCTTAAATTGTGAGATTCCTCATGAAAATCCTATTTCGCTGTGGATTTTAATGAAGTTCTAGCTTGTTTCTTTCTCAAAGTGAGTTCATATATTCTTGCATTACAAAAACATGCTGGAACTAATTTATAAGTAGCCCTCATACTGACAGAGCATGCTCTAAGATCTGGTGTGCATCTTGTATCCTCCTACATGTTTTATTCCTGCAAGCATTTGAGAAACCTGATCTACAATTTTAAATAAGAGACAGTGGTAAGTGGGGTTAGAAAATGGTAAATTGGTAAACATAATTTTTCACCCCTTAGTAATTCTGGGTCCAAATAGAGTCTCTGGTTTTCAGTGAGTAGTAAGAACTGGAGGTTAACATGAATCTCTCTGAACTATAGTGAATAAAAGTAATAGATCCATACATTTGTAAAAAAAAAATATATATATATATATATGCACACTTACATTAGGCTTCCTCAGACGAAAGCACTATTGTTTTTTCAATTAAAAAAAGGAAATCATTAAATGTCTACATATGAGTTTCTACATTGCACTGACATGCTGCACTAATACAAAGATAGAAAGGATAAGATTATGTGAGGATCACGTGTGTTTACATAAATATAAGCATTAAGAAGAGAGTGGCAAGGGACCTGTAATTGATGTTCCATGAATATAGTTCAGGAAAGTTACTAAACCTGCTCAGGTTTTATTGGGACTTCATATTTCAGGTATACTACATGCATGCAGCATCAAAATACAAACATAATGTAAGAAAACGTGTGCCATTTCTATGTTTCATGTTATTAGATTAAGAAAAAGAGGATTGGCAAGATTGTTCTCAGCAGGTGCTGAACTGACAGTGAAGGCTCCCACAGAGAATGCAGAAAGGCTGGTAGAGAGCTTTTGTGTTGCAGAGTCAAGTCCACACCTGGTGAGGTGGCCCCTATATCCATCAACTTAGTGTCTTCAGCTATAAAATATGAGAGTTGACTGGGTGAACTCTGACCCCCCTTTCAGTTTTGACCTGTGTTAATGTCAAAGACACATAAAGTTATGTGTAGTTCAATTAGACGAGAAAAAGAGACACATTATGAGATGGGACATTTCAGATCCATGGCGACACAAGTGACCAATACATTTATAGATGATCTTTACATAATCTATTTTATCATGGAAAGAAATTACTGAAGGAGTATTTTGCCTCAATTATAGTCCCATGTGAGAGCAGCCTAAAAAGATTAGTTTAGGGGAGTAACATCACCAAGATGCTGACATAGGTTGTCCCTGTGCTCCCCCTCATAAGAACAAGTAATTATTCATGGACAAGACACCACTGAGAGAATCCTGGAATATGGAAGTGAGGCAGAAGCACCCCTCTGTACCTTAGGATCTAAGATAGACTATACCAGTGGTCAGCAAACTTATTAGTCAACAGAGCGGCAAACTGTGGCTTGCAAGCTGCAGTTTGCCGACCACTGGACTATAACACAGGATAAGAAGAGTAGTTACACATTAACTATATTGCCCTCCAGGCTGGCACAGCACCCCCACCTGCCTATAAGAGTCACTCTATGGGAGCTCCTACTCTGGTTTTATTCTGCTTAGCTCTAACCCTGCAACTCTTGAGCCAAGAGAAGGACAGGCAGAGCTGATCAGCCCCTGAAAAAAATCAGTGGCCCTGTATGTCAGGGAGGTTGAGGCACAGATGGGTTTGAGTCAAGACTACAAACAAAAAATAATGGCATTGAAGCTGCTGCTTCTGCTACATCACGGCAGGGAAACTAATTTGTCTCCCCATTTATTGCTGAGAGAGCCTGCAGCCCAGCAGACCAGGGAACCCTACCAGAGCACATGGGGAGCTGCAAAGCTGATCCAATAGCCCTGCATGCTGCGGCTTTCTCTGCCTGCAGAGCAAAACCACTGAATTGCCTGACCATGATATTCATGGACAAGACCTAAATTGGGACTCCACACAGTGAGCTATGCAGGATCCAGGTCCCCTCCTGCTGTCCCAGTAGGACAGGTAAGCTAATGCATGGTGCCAACTCCTTCTATATTGCACCCACTCACAACTCTCTGGTAAGCCTGACCAAAGAATCCAGCAGCCACAAAGCCCAATCTTACAGCTTCACTTGGGCAGGGTGCCAAGCCAGCAAACCTATCCAGCTGTCCTCAGCCAGTGGTACACTCACCCACCCCTGTCCTAAGAGCTCCAACATTTGACTCACTCAATAATAGATAACGAATGCCTGGATGGACTGAAAAAACAAGAACCAAATGTGTTGCCTTACAGGAGACTCACATTAGCCTTAAGAATAGAGTGAAAAAATAAAGCAAATGGTAGCACCCCCCTCCCCTAAAAAAAACCACCACCACAAAAGCCAGGGGTAGCTACTTATATCAGACAAAATAGAATTTAAACTAAATGGTAAAATGAGACAGATGTCATTATATAATTATAAAAGGGTCAATCTATCAAGAAGATTTGACAATTGTAAATATTTATGTACCCAATGTCAGAGCACCTAAATACATAAAAACTAAGAGCTAAGAGGAGAAATATATGGCAATACAATTATAGTTGAGCACTCTAATACCCCACTCTGAACAATGGATATTCAGACAGAATCAAGAAAGAAACAAATTTAAACTACACTATAGACCAAATTGACCTAACAATAAAAAATGGAACATTCTATCTTACATCAGCAGAATAGTCATTCTTCTAAACTTGACATGGAACATATTTTAGAATAGGCCATATGTTAAATCAGAAAATAAGTCTTAGAAAATTCGACAAGAATGAAATCATGGCAAATATCTTATCTGACCACAATGTTATGAAATTAGAAATCAACAAGATGAAAACTGTAAATTCATGAATATAAGAAAATTGAACAATCAGTGGATAAAAGAAGGCAGGAAGAGATTACCCATGGACACAAACAATAGTGTGGTAAAGGCGTAGAATGGGTGGGTGCCAGGTGGAGGGGAAACAAGACATCTGTAATACTTTCAACAATAAAGATACATTTTTTAAAAAGAACAAATGAAATACCAATTTATAAAATAATGAAAAAAATTGAGGGAAAATAGAAAAGTATCCTAAGACAAAGAAAAATGGAAACACAACATACCAAAATTTATGGGATGCAGCAAAGGGAAGTTCAAGCAATAAAGAATTGCAAGAAGGATCCCAAGTAAACAACTTATATGTATGCCTTAAGGAAGTAGAAAAAGATCAAAACCTAAACTTAGCAGAAGGAAAGATGATAATTTTAGCACAAGTAAGTAATAGTGAACAGGAAAACAATAGAAAAGACTAATCAAACAAGAGTTGGTTCTTTGAAAAGATCGGGGGTGGGGGGGAATGATCAAACATTAGAGAGAGAAAACCCAAATCAATAAAACTGTAAATGTAAAAGGAGACTTTACAACAGATATCACAAAGTACAAAGAACCATAAGATGCTTCTAGGAACAACTATATGCCAACAAACTATTAAGACAGCATCAGAAAGAAGTAGAAAGTCTAAATAGACCTGTTACTAGTAAGAAGACCTATTATCAGAAATCAAAAACCTTCCAGAAAGAAAAGCCAAGGTCCAGATGGCTTCACTAGTGAACTGTATCAAGAATTAATGTAAATCCTCTCAAACTCTTCCAAAAAGTTAAAGGGAGGAAACACTCCCCAACTCATTTTACACAACAAGCATTACCATCATACAAAGTCAGAAAAGAACACTATCATAAAAAAAAATTACAGATCATTATGGCCAGTAAATATAGATACAAAAATCCTCAATATAACACTAGCAAACTAAATTCAGTGGCGTATCAAAAGGATCCTTCACCACAATCAAGTGGGATTTATACCTGGGATGCCAGGATGCTTCACTGTCCACAGGATGGTGATCCATTACATTATCAGATTAAAACTTATAAAATCATATAAGTTTTTTCAATAGACAGAAGAAAGTGTTTGACAAAATTCAACATTTGTTTAGTATAAAAATTTCTTAACTAATTACATACAGATGGGACATACCTTAACATCATAAAGGCTATATGTGCTAAGCCCACAGCTAACCAGTGAACAATTTAAAGCTATTAAGATCAGGATGAATACAAGGGTGCCTACTCACACCACTCTTATTTTAAACATAGTACTGGAAGTCTTTGCCAGAGCAATCAGGCAAGCAAAAAAGAATATCAGATTTGGAAAGGAAAAATAGTCTCTGTTTGAAGATTACATTATTTGATATATTGAAACTTTGAAAGACTATACCAAAAATCTTTAGATTTAATCAACAAATTTAGTAAACTTGTAAGTTACAAAATTAACATTCAAAAATCAGTAGTGTTCTTATATAAACAAGAATTATCTAAAAGTTAAATAAATAAAATGATCCCACTTATAGTAGGACCAAAAACAAAATTATAACATACTGGTAAAAGACATAAGTAAATTGAAAGGTATCCTGTATACATAGATTGGAACAATTAATGTTATTAAAATGTTTATACTACCAAAGACATCTATAGATTCAGTGCAATCACTTTCAGGATTCCAATGACAGTTTTTACAGAAGTAGAAAAAAAATCCTAAAGTTTAATAAAAAACAACAAAAGATTCCAAATAGCCAGAACAATTAGGAGAAAGAAGAATGAAGTACTGATTTCAAGCTATAGTAATCAAAAGAGTATGGTGATAACATAAAACACTTAGATCAGTGGAACAGAATCAAGAGCTCAGAAATAAACCAAAGCATATATGATCAACTAATCTTTGAAAAGGCAGTAAAAAATACTCAATGGAAAAAGGACAGTCTCTTTACTAAATTGTGCTGGAAAAACTGGATATTCACATGTAAAAGAATGAAACTAGACCACTATCTTACATCACTCACAAAAATTAATACAAAATGGATTAAACATTTAAACACAAGACCTGAAACCATGAAACTTCTAGAATAAATAGGAAAAAAGCTCCTTGACATGGGTCTTGGCAATGACATGACAACTAAAATACAAACAACAAAATAAAAAACAAGCAAGTGAAACTGCATCAAACTAAAAAAAAACTTCTGCACAGCAAAAGAAAAACTAAAAGTGAAATATTAATCTATGGAATTATAAAATATATGTATATGAGGTTGATTAAATAAGTTGTACAACTCAAGCATAAAAAAAATCCTCACAATGCAAATTAAAAATTGCCAAGAGTCCTAAACAGACATTTTCCCTAAGGAGATATATAAAAGGCTTGATACTATTAGTCATTTGGGCAAATGTAAATCAAAACTTCATTGAACGATCACCTCATGATTGTTAGAATGGCCAATCCAAAAGATAAGAGATAAATGCTGACAAGGATGTAGAGAAAAGGACACTCTTATGCCCAGTTGCTGGGATTAAACTGGAACAGCCATTGAGGAAAACAGTGTGGAGATTCCTCAAAACCACAGATACAGGAAGCTCAGAAAACAAGTAGGATGAATATAAAAATATCAACACCTATGCTTATTTTATCCAAACTGCAGGAAAACAAGGAAAAAGAGAAAATCTTGAGAGGAACCAGAGGAAAATAAACATCTTAGCTATAGAGAAACATAGATAAGAATTACATTGCGTTTGTCATCATAAACCATGCAAGCAACAGAAGTTTGGAGTGAAATATTTAAAAGTGTGAAAGGAAAATCCTACAAACCTCAAATTTTGTATTCAACAAAAGTACTCTTTATAAGTGTCACAGAAACAAATGCTTTCTCAATCAAACACTAAGGGATTTAAATCATTAATGCATTTGCCCTACTAGAAATGTTAAAAGATATTCTTCATAGAGAAAGAAAATTATATATTAAGATTAGGTCTAAAATCTGACAGGGAATTTAAAGTACCTGAATAATATGTTAAGGGCTTTAATGACACCTACACAAGAAAGAAAGAATATCAGAGATAAAATAAATGAAGATAAAATACAATCTTTAATTCATCTAATAGATAACTGTTTATTTAAAATAATATTTACAAAGTATAGAGTAATTTTTATCCTGTGGATAAGTGAAGAATGAATGATATCAATGTTATAAGAGATGGGAGGAAGAAATGGGGAGTACTGTTATTAGGTATCAATACTACACATGAAATAGTAAATATTATTTGAAGGTGAACTTTGACTAGTTAAAATAGTGTATTGGAAATTTTAACAAAGTCACTAAGATTTTTTTAAAGAGGTTAATTGATATGCTAAGTGAAGAAATACAATAAAATCATAAAAGTCTCATTTAAAACTGGAGAAAGCTGAAAAATAGGGGAAAATACAATGAATAGAATACATTCATAAACATGGGTATTAATTCACTTATCCAACCATGATCATCTTAAATGTGATAGGTATAAATATCTGATATGAAGACAGATTGTCAGAGTGGATAAAAAGCAAGACCTAACAATTTTTGCCTACAAAAAATCCACTCAGGTGTGTTAAAAATAAAGGAAGATATACACTGAGTGGCCAGATTATTATGATCTCTGAATACATAATAATCTGGCCACTCAGTGTATATCCTATATAATAAAAGGCTAATATGCAAATTGTCCCCTCGACCAGCAGGCTGGCCGGACCCCACCCATGCACGAATTCATGCACCAGGCCTCTAATATATATACACACACACTGAGTGGCCAGATTATTATGTGTTCAGAGATCATAATAATCTGGCCACTCATTGTATATATTCCTGCTAATACCAATCAGATGAAAGCTGGAGTGCCTATATTCATTTCAGACAAAGGAGACTTCATGACAGGGACAGTTATCAGGGATAAGTAAGTATATTGCATAATGGTAAAAGGATAATTGCACAAGAATAAATAACAATTGTGAATGTGTATGCATCCAAGCAGCACAGCATCAAAATTCATGAGGCTAAACTGATAGAACTGAAACAAGAAACAGACAAATTCACTATTATAGTTGGAGACTTCAAATACTTTTTCTAGTAATTGATGGCTCATGCAGACAGAAAGTCAGTGAGGATATAGTTGATCTTCAGAGCACTATCAATTTGTTTTAATTGACATTTGTGGAATACTTCATCTCATGACAGCAGAATATACATTAATGAAAAATGTTAATAGAAGTTGGATATTGTAATCGGGTATGTTTAATATGGAAACTCTCTGTACTACATTTTTTTTCATCAAATCTAAAACTTCCCTAATATAAAAAGTTTACTTAAACAAAAACAGACACATTATGAGAATAAATAAGCACTATATAGGGAAAAATAGTTGCCTTTTACATCTCTGACAAAGTAATAGTATACTGAATGCATATAGAACTCTTACAAATCTATGAAAAAAAATAAAGATTAATAATTCAATAGAATGGAAAAGTGTCTAAAAGAGACATTTCACAAAAGAAGGTATAACAATGACCATTAATCTATGAAAAAGTACTCATGTGGCATCTGATATATGTAATTGAAAACCACAAGATACCACTATGCAGCCACAAGAATCACTAAGATTATGCAGTCTAGAAAGTATTGTTAAGACTGGAACAAATGGCACTCTCCACAGTGCTGCTAGGTGTTTAAATGGGTACCAGCACTTTATAATACATGCACACTTTAGAACCCAGCAATTCTATTCCTAAATTTATACAGAAATGTATACACATACTCACCAAAAGATATTTTCAAGAATGTTTACACTAATATTATTTGCAATAGCCCCAAATTGGAAGGAACTCAAATGCATATTAGTAGAATTCATACATAGATTTTGGTTTCTACATTTATCATTTATGAGAGTTATCAGGACATTGCTATATGCAACATGGTTGAATTATTTTTAAAACCATGTTGAACGAGAGAAACCAGATCTGATAAAGTACATATAGGATTTAATTTATACAACATTCAAAAACATGCAAAACTAATCTATAGTGACAGATGTTAAGATAGGACTTGGATAATGTGGGAAGGGTGTTCTATTCTGGTAATATTCTATTTTCTGATGTGGGTAGTGTTTTTATATTGTGAACACTCCTTGACCCGTACACCTATGATTTGTACTCTTTGCTACATATGTTATCCTTAAAGAGTTTCCTTGGGGGGGGGTGGGGGGAGAAACCAGTAGGAAAAGGTCAGAGGACTTTGTTAGGTATTACACATAAAAAGGAATACAAATGCCACATAAACATATTCAACCTTGTTATTAATCAGAAAAATGCAAATTAAACAATTTCAATTTATACCTGGTATACTGGTAAAAGTCAGTAACCACTGTTAATAATGATGTAGACTTACAGAAAATCTTATATACTGCTGATGAAAATGTGGTGACATACCCACTTTTGAACAATGTTGACTCTATGGTAATTTTGAGCATTTGCAAATTCCATGCCCCAGCAATCAATTCCTTGCTATAAACTTAGAAAACCTCTTGTACCTGGACAGTAGGAGACATGGCAAAAGCGTTTGTAGCAACTTTGTTCATAATAAAAGCTGAATTCATTTCAACTTCCATCTCAAATTAATGGAATAAAGTATGACATACTCACACAATGAAATAGTCCATGATATCTAGAGCTGTGTGTAAACACATGATAGATCTCAAAAACCTAATAATGGGTGGAGAAAGGCAAATTACTGGAGAATATATACAGTAATATTTTCCTTATATAAAGTTCAATTGCAGACAAAATTAGCAATCTGATTATATTGTAAGACTATGAAGAAAAACAAAAGAATGATGTGCAGGATTGTCTTCAGGGGTTGGGGGAGCCTGCATTCAAGGAGAGCTTACAGGGGGGTTCAGCGATATTGGTGATGCACTTAAACTGTGTGGGAAGTAGATGTCTATTTTATTATTTTTTTATATCTTTGTTGTTGAAGTATTACATGGGTCCTCTTTTCCTCCCCCCCCCATAAAGTTCTATTTTAAACTGTATGATTACTTAAAAATATGTTTTACATAAAAAAAATACAAATTAAAAGTTCAAGAAAAAAAGAATGAAATATGTCAGTATAACCACATTTGGAATTTTGGCCGTGATCCTAAAACAAAGCTATTAATTAAAATTAAAAAAAAAAACATTATGGTGTTAACTCCTGTTGTTATTTTAGAAAGTGTCCATCTGATATCTTTGAGTCCATGGTCATTTGAGTACACAGTGGAGGGACCTATGGGGTAAATCACCAGGACTTGTTTACACAACAAAAAATGTGGCTGGTAAAATATTCTTTACTGATGTTTCTGAAACCAGAGACCAGAAACTTACAGTGGAAATGAGACCCTTTACTTTTCTTGTGCCAACACAAACAACAATTAGAGAGCTATGTGAGAAAACTTGTAAGAAATATTGCTGGGTTTCAGTGGTTCAACCAAGTCAGCAGAAATCTGTAATTGTGGCATATTAGACCCAAAAACTTTATGGTCTTCAGCCGGGAATGGCTCTTAGACATTAAACCGATCCCTGATAAAACAAGCAGGGGTCATGAGAAGGCCACTCTGCCAATTTCATTTCACTGTGGGACCCACTGACATCTGGCTCAGCTGCGGAAGCTGGAAAACTTCTTTAAAATTCTCCTGACAGTAAAAATGGACATGTGGAAAACATTCTAATCTGTTAATCTTTGGTGCTCCTGAAAAAGGGACATTTGGCTTTATACTTCATGATGATAAATATGAAAACTCCAGATCGAGTTGTACATACCTTAATGGCATTTGAATAAAGAATAATTTTCAGTTCCCAGATGATGAATATGCACCTGTATCAACCACATGACACTGAAGCCCCTTAAATTCTTTGTTCAGACCTGGGTTTTGTAATCTGTCCCCTCTACACTGGTTCTATTTGGCCAGTACAAATTAGCAAACAGTAGCAAGTACTTTCTTCTCCTCTTCCTCTCCCTATTCCCTTCTGTCTGCCCATCCCCTTCTGCTAACTGGGAGTGCTTGCTCAAGTACTCCTTTTTATCCTCCCTCCCCTTGCATTCACTATTTCAAATAACCTAGAAAATAAAACAAGAATGTAACTATTTTCACGATATCAGTAAGTGCATACATATCTGGGGATATGTAGAAGCTGCCTCTACCTTGTAGTACCCACAAGGTATATAGAACAGTAGTAAAACAGAGCCATGATTGACCGCTCACTTCACCTTGCATGGTGACTCAGTCTGCCTACTGCTGCTACTTCATGTAGCTTGTTCCCTTGCTTCAAACTGCTGTTTGAGAGTGGGGTTTTTTCTTGGTATTTTAAATAGCCTTTTGTCTCCACTACATTCTTCTTTTTAGCCTTAATATTTTTATTCCAATTTTCAATACTATCCTATAAGTCCTGGATTGAAAGACATGATACTAACTAGAAAATAAAGGAAATACACACAATTAATCTAGGTCTATGTAATTCCCCTTTAAATCCATGCTACTCAAGAGGTTTGCTTTCCCTACCCTCAAACATCCTGTGTGGTCTCTAGTCTAAACAAATATCTAGATTTAATAAATTAATTTATGTATTTATTTATATAAGACTTTGCAGTGTGCTGGTTCAAGATGACAATGTAGGAAGATCCTGGGCTCATCACCCCCCAAGGTCACACCAGATCTGTAGCTACAAGCACAGCTCTGAAAAAAAAAACAAAACTAAAACTGGTCTTAGCAACTCTTGTGCTACAGGGGAACTAGAGAGGCCCACATGGAAACAAGTAGGCGAGGCTGAGACAGTCTCACCATAAACCCTATCCTTGGCACAGTAATTCAAAATCAAGAAGGAACTCAGAACCTGGAGTTTCTCCCTGAGGAGCAAAGGGTTTGAACCCTACATGAGGAATCCCAACTTTTAAGGTCTGTACCTGAGAGATGAATACCCAAAACACCTTTGAAAACTATAGGGCTCAAGTTCACAAGATCTACAAAGCTATAACCATTTGAGAAACAGCTCTTAAAGGGCTTGCATACTTGACCTCCCCTACCCAATGGCTCAGCACAGAAGCAACTGATTTGAGAGGTGCCCAAAATTTATGTGAATGACGCTCATTTGCTAATGTTCCAGTGTCAGCCTGAGGGACAGGCATCTAATTTATCACATATCTAGGTCCCTGCTGGCTAGTGGCCACCACCTTCATGCTTTCCCTATGCCTCACTTGAGCCAGTGGGCACCATCTTTTTTTTCATTTCCCATTTCTCCTGTCGGTGCTGTCTATATGCTCCCCTTCTGCCTGTTCCAGCTGGCAGGTGTCTTTTTTCTTTCTCAGGGTGGATACCATCTTCAGCTCTCCCTCTGCCATGCTCTAACGCACCAATATGTCCCAGAGTGGGGTCTTTACATGTCTGGTGCCTTGTGTTTTGTGGCTGCCACCAAGGGGACAGTACCCTTTAATCACTTTGTTCTGGAGATCAGGGGGCTTGTGATCAGTCCTGTGGACTGTTACAATCAGAGAGACAGTTCTTGGCAGACTACCACTCACAGGACATCACAGATAGCGGACTGAAACACACCCTCCATCTAAGAAAATAATCTTATTTGTCTAGGAGCTTCAGTCTGACATCTGGTTTCCCCACAAGTATGGGCCTATGGAATCATTCTGAGGGAGTGGAGGCTGGTGGACTCAGTCTTTGCACCTTCCTGCTCCCTTGCTCCAGCCCTCCAATATGTCCCAGAAAAGAGCATATACCCTAGTCTGCCACCCAATTTTTGTGGCTGCCACCTGGAGACGTTTCTATATGACCTGGCTTTAGATTTTATGCCTGTGGGTCCCACAGGACTTTAACCAAAAGAGAAAGTTTTTAAATTACTACCCCCCACCCCTCAAGGCATAGTAAGAGGCAATAGACCCAGTAGCTCAACCTTTCTGTGAAGATGGCCTATTATCTTATCATCGCAACTGCACTGTAGGTGCAGGATTCTAATTAAACACACATCTAAGGGTGACTGTAATCCTTTCAGGGATCTCCATGGGCAGCTACTATCTTTGCACAATCCCAGGCTGAGCTCCGGAGGGGCCATTATCTCCCAGAGGAGAGATTGAGCAAGCATCCAGTGCCCCCGGTTTTGCGGCTCCTGACCAAGGGATGGCTGTTGATTTCTGGGCTCTAGTGGCCAAGGAGGTTTGTGTTCTTGGGTCTCATGGGATTATAACAATCAGAGAGACAGTTCTTGGCAGGCTGCCCCTCCTAGGGCACTAACAGAGAGCAGCCTGAAACATATTCAACGTCTTTCTATGAAAAAGACCTATTTATTTGTCCTGAAGGTTAGGCGTAAGGGGTAGATTTCATATTCAGCAACATCTGGAGGCCTATGAACTGATCTCAGGGAACTTGGCCAGGGATGCCATCCTGGGCTTCACTGCAGCTCACTGGTATCTCCCACAAAACCATGCACTCACAGAGCCTCGGATTTTGCTCCTGCCAGCCAGGGGACACCTCCAGGTCACTTGACTGTGGTTGCCAGTGAGGCTGCTGCTTACAGTCCCAGGGGACTGTATGTATTTACATACTTTTAAAAATTGCTGCTGAGAGTCTGGCTTTTAATCAGCTTGAACCTAGGTACTGCTGCTCGGTCATTTAGTCATCTCTCACTAACCCCCCTGCAGACCTGGTTGTAGGCAGCCATCTTGTGAGGGCATGAGGGTTAATTTGCATATTACCTCTTTAGTATATAGGATATATAATCTACAATATTATATATGATAGATAAATAGATAGATAGATATCCATCCATAAGAAAGAAGACAGTTCTGTCTTTCTGAGACAATTTGGATGACCCTTCAGGGTATTATGCCGAGATAAATCAGACAAGGAAAACATAATACATAATATCGCTTTTATGTGGATCCAAAAAACAGAACTCAGAGAAACAGTAATGTTTATCAGGGACTTGGGTTGTGGGGGAAATTGGGAGCTATTGGTCAAAGGGTATATGTGTCCAGTGATAAGATTAATAAGTTCTAGAATCTAATCACCACAGCATGGTAATTACAGTTAATAATACTGTATTAGGTACATGAAAGTTGCTAATTGAATCTTAAATCTTTTCACCTCAAACAAAGAAATGGTAATTATAGAATGTTGTTATTAGCTAATGCTATGGTAGCAATCATTTTACAGTATATAAACATTTCAAACCATATGTTGAATACTTTAAACTTACACAATATTACATGGCAATTTTATTTAAAGGGGGGGGCGGGTAGAAAAACCTGCCTTATCAAGTTCTTATCAGGAAAGACATTATTATGATAAACAGCCTCCAGGACTGATTCTATCTGGAATGCTAGGCAGGTTCACAGTGACTGGCAGGATTATCTACACTTAACTCTAAAACCATAGGAAGTAGGAGAGGATGGTCCCAGTGTCCTAGGCTCTGAGTGTCCTAGATTTCACTCCACTAGGAATTTGGTTTTACCTGTGGAGATCCACGCAGAGGAAACTTTGTTTTAATGTCAATCCTAACTGGGTTTTTAATCTGAATGAATTTGGGTCACAATCAGAACTGAATATCAGGTTCATCCATTGACATATGAATTGTTTGTGTTTGGAGAAGTTTGTTTTAGTTTATAATTATTTAAAATATTATTTAGGAGGTTATCTGCGTAGGTACCTGGAGGGCTGGCAGTAGAAATGTTTTCTTAAAATCCAAAAAGGAATTACATCCCTAAAAGCCACATTTGTCAGGGTTATGGCAGCAGAACAGGGTTTATACACCTTTTACTTTGTCTTTTCTGGATTTCTACTTGAACCTAAAAGTCTAATTTTTTAATAATAATCTTATGAGTTGTTTTTTTTAACCAGTAATCATCTTATGGAAATCTAATGAGATAGATTTAGTTTTGTGTTCAGTTGATAGCACACATGAGCAAATTAAGATAATTTATCTTGGAATTTAATGTTAATATTGTTCACAGTCAGAATCTAGAAATGTGTGTCTTGACCAAAAAAGAAAAATTATACACACACACACACATATTCCTTAACCAAGGATATGTTTTTCTTAATTTTTAGAGAATGAAAGGAAGGGGAGAGACATAGAGAGAAACATCGATGTGAGAGACACACATCAATTGGTTGCCTCCCACATGCACGCCTACCAAGGCCAGGATCCAGCCTGCAACTGAGGTACATGCTCTTGACCAGAATCGAACCCAGAATCCTTCAGTCCACAGGCCAAAGCTCTATCCAATGAGCCAGACTGGCCAGGGGGGCTGGAAATGATGCTAGGAAATTGTACAAAAGCCTCACTACCAATTTTTACATTTAATATGTAAAAGTATGTAAAAAGGCAAGGAATGCAGCAAGCTAAAACCAAAATACAATAAGACATTTTAGTCTAAAACCTTGTGTTTCCTGATTTGCACCTGTTTGTGTTCTCATATTTTTTAAATGATCCTGTGCACAGAGAGTATTGCCCTGAAGGTGAAACGCAAGATATTCAAAAGAGCTTGTAAATATTTTATCCTGAAGGTATATCCCATGTGTTCTCCCAGGAAAGCAGAAGTAAAAAAATGAACAGCTCAATCAGACACAGAACAAAGACAGAGCTCACTCTCTTTCAGTGGTGACTCCATCTGGAGAGGAGCGCAGGGGTTTCTACCTTCAGGGTGAAAATGTAAATATTGTGTTTGAGACCTTTTAAAATTCTGCAGTTGCACCAATGTTTCTAACCAAAATTTTTATTTTTCTGTCATATTTTGAAACACTTGCATCAGAATGTATTTTATTGTCTTACAGGAGGGCTTTGCAAATTTGTATATACTAGCATAACTTCTCTGAAATTTTTTTTTATTAGATAGTTCTAAATAAAGGAAACAAAGGCATAAAAATAATGAATTTTAACTCCCCTTTTACTTTGCTTTAAAACAGCTACACAATTTTTCACATTGCAAGGACCACTTTTCCCACATCTTAGTATAATTTACTTACGAATTTTGACCACATACACTGCTTCATGGGGAATAGATTCTTTGTATCTTCCATGCACAATTTTCCTTCAGAAACTGTTTTTAAATGTACAAGAGTCAGTGTTGTGTCTATATATTCTGCAGTGAACTATTCCTGAGAAGCTGAAATGAATCTCAGCAACAGGAGATCTAGAAAACAAATGCCTCTGAGGCATCCCTGCAACATAGCACTTTTGCTTGCTCAGTTTAATCTTGGGTGGTTTCAAAATACTCCTCAGAACATTTAGCAGCAGCTTATCCGAGCACAGGTAAAAAAAAAATACCGACATTTTTATTGATCGTTTTTGGACTCGAAAGGCTGCTTTGGTTCTCTTCACTTACTTTTCTAAAACATGGGTTACTTGTGGTATCAAATGCTGCAATCTGCTTTCTTGGATCTTGCCTTCCTCAAAACTCTCACCTTTATCTGACGTAACCGCATACAGAATCATTTCCTCTCTTCCTATGCTGACCATTAAGGCTCAGCTCTTAAATCTCTGTTTTGCTTCTTTTATCAATTATACCACAATATAGCTTTCTTCTCTCTCCCCATGACTTCTAGAGCTCTCCTGCACATGTCTGCTTTCAACCTCTATATCTGAAATAAACATTATATGATTTTAACTTGCTGAGAGATTTAAATTTCAAAACATAATCCACAGTATTAAGCCAATAGGCTCCTATGAATTCTTTAAATTGATCTATTTTCACATTTTTAAAAAATTCTTAGGTATTTTCATGTAGTCTTCCTTATTCACTTTAATTTTGACAGAAATTTCTATTAGGATGCACCAAAGTCTCCATTACTGTATTAGGGTGTCCCCCCAAAATGTATACACACACTTTGAATAATTATAAAGGCAGTGTTTATTAAAATACATTCCATTTGCAAAATTGAGCTATCAGATGTTAAAGTGTAGACATTTTTTGGGGGACACATATCTGGCATATCTGATGGGATCTAAAGATTATCTTGATTTGCTACATTTGTCTTCCACATAGATCACAATGAATCATACAAACCTTCTGCCATATTAGTAAACAGCTAGCCTGAATCATATTTTTATTTAATTTTTCCACTACTTAGCTTCCCTCTCTAAAGTTATTATTTCATTATTAACATGCTTTGGGTTTTGGCACAGCTAAGCGTTTTGGAACACCCAGCGTGGCCAAATTGTATTGAGTATTTTGAGTACATCTTTAGTTTAAATCCAAACAGTCCAATCAAGTGTACCTACATTTAAAATATATGTCATTACTTTATGGATATGTTGTTCTAATTGTATGGTGCTATTTTTTTAAGTTATGATAAAATTATTATTACCTTCTCTTATTTGAAGTGTGGTTGTAATTTTAAATGAAATACCAAAACAAGTCAGTTTTTAATAAGTGAACTTAATAGTCAAAGTAACATCAAGGAAAAAAAAAGTTATATTCTTGTTCTTACCATGTGCCATGTATTCTATCCAACCCTTATTGGACTTAGGAATTAGCAAATTTTGACTTCTTGTCAAGATGGCAGAGTAGGAACACAGGATGGCTGTGTTCGCCTCCTCCCATGGCCACATCAAAATTACAACTAAATTATAGAACTTTCATTGAGAACCACCTGAAGACTAGCTGAACCAAAGTCCTATAACCAAGGATGTAAAGAAGACACAACAAAGTTGGTAGAAGGGTCAGAGACATTGAACAGGAAGGCCCCATACCCATGGTTTGGCAATTAAGAACTAGGAGAGATATCTCAGCTGCAGAGGTTCCCCTGGAGGAGTGATGGGTCCTCCCAACACCTGACTCCACACCAAATCTCCCCTCTTGGAGAAAACGGTACTCAAAGGTCCAGCCTAAGAGAGTGCAAAGATAGTGCCCACCCCAGAGCAACAGTGTTGGAAGGAGGAGTCTCTCTAAAATCTGGCTGTCCCCCTCCTAAAAGCAGGGATTATATGCAAGTGAAAGCAAGGGCTACTGGAGTCCCAGGCATTCCAATTGAAGGGCTGGTGCATGGACTTGCTCTCTCACAGACTCACTCTGGAATCCAGTGCTGGGCAGCAGTTCCAAAGTGCCAGGGACATGAGGTAGGAACTGAATTGGTTAGCTCAGGACGAGGGATAGAAGGGCAGGGGGCAGAGCAGCTCTCTGGGAAGTGCTGGTCAGTGCCATTGTTCCTTTGTTGAGCTCTCCTTCCACCCAGGGGCCAGATGCAGCCAGGTGCCAAATCTGTGCTCGCCATTTACCTGGCTAACACCGTTAGCCCTACCATGGTGACTCCTGAGACTGCAACCCACTCAAGTGCCTGGCCCAAGTGGCAACTGGGGGCAACTTGCATTATAGCTCCCATTAAGTGGCCACAAGTCTGGCATAAGCATAGCCAGTGTTGTCTTAGACATAATTTCAACTAAGCAGCCACAAACCAGCACAACTGGTGCTGGCCTCAGCTCACACAGTAGTACCTACAAAAGGGTCCAAGCTTGGCCCTGGTGGCAGCTGGTCTTGGTTCACAGCATAATGCTCCCAAGTATTTCTAACCCAGCACAGTGGCTACCAATTGCACAGAACTTTACAGCTCCCACCAAGCAGTCCCAAGCCAGGTACAAATGGAGGCTGAACTTGGCCTCCCCCGCAAGAGGCTCCAGAACAACATAGTTGGTGGCTGGCTTCGACTACACCAGAGAACAACTCAACCAACTCTAAAAATGACAAATCCTAGAGCAGACTCAGCTGGCACCAGAATCCTGGTAAAATAACCCCGGCCATCTGGGGTCAGCCCCACAGTAGTCATGGTTAACCCTAACAGCTGGTCAGCCTGAGGAGACAGTTCCTTACACTGATGTGTCTACAGCAATCAAGGCTCAACAATAACAGCAAGGCACACACAAGAGACATCACTGCAGTGCCCAGCTCAGATGAACATAGAGATTACACCTCTGGGCCACATAGGTCATCTATAGCATATGGCCACTCTGTCAAAACTGGGAGACACAGAAAATCCACATAATACATAAAACAAATTCAGGGAGTCAGCAAAAATGAGGAGACAAACACATTCCAAATGAAAGACCAGGACAAAACTCCAGGAAAAGAAATAGACAAAATGGAGAAAAGCAATCAGATAGAAAGTGCAAAACTCTGGTTAGAAGGATGCTCAATAAACAGAAGAACAGATGGTATCAGTGAGAACTTCAACAAAGGTAGAGGGAAATTTATCGCAATAAAGGCCTACCTCAAGAAATAAGTAAAAATCTCAAGCATGTAACCTAACATTACACCTAAAGGATCTAGTAAAAGAAGAAAAAGTCCTAAGTGAGTAAAAGGAAATAATATGACAGCAAAGCTAAATGCCTATACTTGCTGCCTTCCACAAACCACATCAAAATTACAACTAAAATACAGAACAACTATCATCCAGAACTGTGGGAAAGCTGGCTAAGTGGAAGTACTACAACTAGAGAGGTAAAGAAGAAAGCACATTGAGACTGATAGCAGAACAGGCTGGTCTGGCCACTTTTTTAATCAGGAGGGAGATCACCTCTTTGGAGGCCTCCTGGAGGAGCAAGGAGTCCCAGCCTCACACCAGACCCCCAGCCCAGGGTTCCAGAGCTGGAGAAAGAAGTCCCTACAGGCAGTAAGAACTACGGACTGTAAAAACAAGTGTATATTGGGGCTGAGTAACACACAGGCTGCTAGAGACCCAGAAGCTCCTCTTAAAAGGCCGGCACTGCAAACTGAATTTGTAAGCTCCCGCTTGCTCTGAGCTCCAGTGCTGGGCAAGGCACTGGGACTCAGACAGATATGGGGAGAAACTGGACTCTCTGGCATCAGGGCAGGAACATGGGGCTGGCTTTCTTCCAGATGGAGGTGCTTGCAGTGGTCATTGTTCCCATGCTGGGACCTCCCCAGTGCAGGGCTAACTGGCAGACATTTCTGTTCACTCTGCCCTGAAGATTCCCTGAGACCCCACATCACCCAATTTACAACCCCACCCAAGCTTTGCATAGCTGCTTTTGCATATGAATGGCCTGTCCTTTCTTAGCCTAAAACCTGTCAAACAAGCTGCAGCTGGGTCAGGGAGCCCCAAAGCTATCAATAAGGCCCAAGGCCCATACCAGCCTGCCTTGCTTCACAGCTGGGCCTTCTCGTCTGGGCACTTCCAAACCCGATAAAAACAGGAGGAATCTGCAGATCTCTCTGTAGCTCCTGCTGGGTGGCCCCAGGCAGTGGCTGACTTTGCACCTCCTTGGAGATCCAAGAGCCAGTAGTCAGTGTGAGACCATACCAGATTATAACTCTTCACATCCAAAAGTGACACAATCAAGGGGCAGACTCAGTGAGCACCAAAGCCCAACTGAAGCAAGTCCTGCCCCATAAGGATGTCTCCTGCACAGCAGCTCTCCCACTATAGTTGCAGCTGGTCCCCATAGCCAATTGTCCTGGAGGTCAATTCCTCCTAGTGATACTAATAGCAATCCAGGCTCAACTACAAGACTGTACACACAGCCCACAAAGGGGTGCACCAAGAGTGTCCACCTCAGGTGATTGGGGAGGCTGAGCCACTGGGCCCTATAGGACACCTACCACACAAGGTCACTCTATCAACTCAAGGAGACTTAGCAGCTACCCAATACATAGAAACGAACACAGGGAAGCAGTCAAAATGTGGAAACAAAGAAACATGTCACAAATGAAAGAAATGGAAGAATGCAAACTACTAGAGATAGAGTTCAAAACCATAGTTATGAGGTTATTCAAGAATCTTCTAGAAACCTCCAAGGAACTTCATGAGAACTTGAAGGATCTTAGTGAAAATGCCAAAAAAAAAAAAAAAAAGGAAAAGGACCAGTCAGAAATTAAGCATACACTGACTGAAATAAAGAATAACATACAGGGATTCAACAGTAGACTAGAGGATCCCAAGAATCAAGTCAATGATGTGAAATATGAGGAAGCAAAAAGCACCCAACCAGAAAAGCAAAAAGAATCCAAAAATATGAAGATAGTGTAAGGAGCCTCTGGGACAACTTCAAGCATACCAACATCAGAATTATGGGGGTGCCAGAAGAAGAGAGAGAGCAAGATACTGAAAACCTATTTGAAGAAATAATGACAGAAAAATTCCCCTACCTGATGAAAGAAATGGACTTACAAGTCCAGGAAGCACAGAGAACCCCAAACAAGAGGAATCCAAAGAGGACCACACCAAGACACATCATAATTAAAATGCCAAGAGCAAAAGACAAAGAGAGAATATTAAAAGCAGCAAGAAAAAAAAAACAGTTACTTACTTACAAGGGAGTACCCGTGTGACTGTCAGCTGATTTCTCAACAGAAACTATGCAGGCCAGAAGGGAATGGCAAGAAATATTCAAAGTGATGAATAGCAAGAACCTACAACCAAAAATACTCTACCCAGCAAAGCTAACATTTAGAATTGAAGGTCAGATAAAGAACTTCACAGACAAGAAAAAGCTAAAGGAGTTCATCACCACCAAACCAGGATTATATGAAATACTGAAGGGTATTCTTTAAGAAGAGGAAGAAGAAAAAGGTAAAGATTAAAAATTATGAACAACAAAGTGACAACAAATACATATCTATCAACAAGTGAATCTAAAAATCAAATGAATAAAAAAATCTGATGATCAGAATAAACTGGTGAATGGAATAGAATCAGGGGCATGGAAATGGAACAAACTGACGATTCTCAGAGGGAAGAGGATGTGGGGGGTTCAGGAAAAGATTAAACAAAGATCTTATATGCATCTATGCAGTACCTATGGACACAGACAATAGGGTGGCAAGGGCCTGGGTGGGGTGGGAACCGGGTGGTGGGGAGCTGTGGGGGGAAAAAGAGGGACATCTGTAATAATCTCAATGATAAAGATTAAAAAATAATTTAAAAAATAAGAGGGAATAATAAAGATCAGAGCAGGATAAAAAAAAAGTCTAGTAAAACAATAGAAATGGTCAATGAAACCAAGAGCTGGTTCTTTGAAAAGATAAACAAAACTGACAAACCTTTAGCTACACTCAGCAAGAAAAAAGGAAAGAGGGCCCAAATAAATAAAATAAGAATTTAAAGGAAAGTGATAACTGACACCACAGAAATACAAAGGAATACAAGGAAATACTATGAACAATTATATAGTAACAAAAAGGACAACCTGGAAGACATAATCTTCTAGAAACATATTATCTTTTAAGACTGAATCAGGAAGAAACAGAAAATATGAACAGACCAATAACTACTAAATGGGGAAAAAAATCGGTAATCAAAACTCCTATCAAACAAAAGCACTGAACCAAATAGCATAATGGTATTTTTTTTTTTTACCAAATATTCAAAGAAGAATTCATACCTATTTTTATCAAACTATTCCAAAAACTTGAGGAAGAGGGAAGGCTCCCCAAAACATTTCATGAGGCCAGCATTACCCTTATCCAAAACCAGACTATGACACTCCTATATGTGCATGCCATTATCACCGATAAACACGGATGCAAAAATCCTCAACAAAATATTAGCAAACTAATTTAAGCAATACAGTAAAACAACATACACCATGATCACATGGTATTTATTCGTGGGATGCAAGGTTGGTCCAATAACTGAAAACCAATTAATATGATATACCATATAAATAAAACAAAGTATAAAAGTCAAATAATCACATTAATAGGTGCAGAAAAAGCATTTGACAAAATCCAACACCCATTTATGATGAAAACTCTTAGCAAACTGGGGATAGAAAGAACATACTAAACATAATAAAGGCTATGTGTGACAAACCCATAGCTAATAGTATATTCAATGGTGAAAAACTGGAAGATTTCTTCTTTAAGATCAGGAATAAGATAAAAATATTCACTTCAACCACTTTTATTCAACATAGTATTAGAAGTGCTAGCCACAGCAATCATACAAATGGAAAGGAAGAAGTGAAACTGACATTATTTGCAAATGACATGGTACTGTATACAGAGAATCATAAAGATTCAACTAAAAATATTACAACTAATAAATGAATTCAATAAAGTAGCAGAATACAAAATTAATACTCAGAAATTAGTTGCACTTTTATACACCAATAAAAAACTATCAGAGAAATTAAGAAAACAATCACATTTACAATTGCATCAAAAATAATAAATTTAACCAAGTAGGTAAAAGATCTGTACTTGGAAAAGTGCAAGACATTAAAAAAAGAAATTAAAGGCACAAATAAATACTTAAAACAATAAAAAAATAAAAAATAAATAAATAAAGACACAAATAAATGGAAGCATATACCATGCTCATGGATAAGAAGTATGAACATTAAAGTGTCAAAATGTACATACTATCCAAAGTGGTGTACATATTCAGTGTAATCAATATCAAAACACCAATGGCATTTTTCACAGAACTAAAACAAATCATTTTAAAATTTATATGGAGCCACAAAGGAGCCAGAATAGCCAATGCAATCTTGAGAAAGAAAAACAAAGTTGGAGGTGTTATGCTACATAATATAAAACTATATTATAATGCTATAGTAATCAAAACAACATGGTACTGACATAAAAACAGATACATACGACATTAGGACAGGATAGAAAACTCAGAAATAAACCCACACCTACATGGACAATTAATTGTTGACAAAGCAGGTAAAAATATACAGTTGGGTAAAGAGAGTATCTTCAATACATAGTGTTGTGAAAAGAATGACACTGGATCACTTTATTATACCATATACAAGAAAAAACTTAAAATAGAGTCAAGACTTACAAATGTAAGACTTGAAACCATAAAATTCCTTGAAGAAAACATAGGCAGTAAAACTCTTCGGCATTGCTCTTAGTAATATTCTTTTGGGTTTCTCTCCTTGGGCAAATTAAATGATACAAACAAACAAAAAATACAAATGGGACTAGATCAAAGTAAAAAAGTTTTGCACAGTGAAGGGAACCATCAACAAAACAAAAAGGCAACATACTGAATGGGAGAAGATGTTTGCCAATGATAATTCCCAAGAGAGCAATATCCAAAATATATAAAGAACTCATACAACTTAACACCAGAAAGAAAAACAATCTGGTTTTAAAAGGGCATAAGACCTGAATAAACATTTCCCAAAGAGGACGTACACATGGCCAATAGTCATTTATTTGAAAAGATGCTCAACACCACTAATCGGGGAAACGCAAATAAAAACCACAATGAGATATCATCTCACACCTATCAGAATGGCTATCATCAATAAATCAATAAGTTACAAGTGTTAGCAAGGATGTGGAGAAAAGGGAATCCTAGTACACTGTTGGTGAGATTGTATATTGGTGTAGCCATTATGGAAAACAGATGGAAGTTCTTAAAAAATTAATATTAAACTGCCTTATGACCTAGCAACTCTACTTCTGTGAAGTATCCAGAAAAATGCAAAACATTTACTCAAAAAATATATGTGTCCCTATGTTCATTGCAGCATTATTGCAGTAGCCAAGATATGGAAACAACCAACCCAAGTGTTCATTGATAGACAAATAGATAAAGTAACAGTGCATAAATACAATGGGATATTACTCAGACATAAAGCAGAATGAAATCTTGCCATTTGCGACAACATGGATGGGCCTAGAGAGTCTTGTGTTAACTGAAATAAGTTAGACATGGAAATATAAATACCATATGCTTTCAGTTACATGTAAAATCTAAAATACAAAATAAATGAACAAACAAAAAATAGACAAAATCAGATACAGAGAAAAATTGATGGTTACTAGATGAGAGGGAGGTTGGGGGGTTGAGTTAAAAAGGTAAAGGGATTAAGAAGTACAAAATTTAAAGATCTTTGGATATTTGCTTTTAGCCCTCCCCCATGGTTAGTAGGCATCAAAATACTACCTAAATCTTTTTGATGGCAGTATTTGGCAGATACAGTATTATTTATTTGGAAAATTACAATGTGATTTACCTTTCTTGTTTCATTTTTTTTGAAAGTTTCAAAAGACTATACATGTACCACTCACAGTTGGAGATTTCAGAAAGCGGAGGAATGTGTTCCACATGTGTCTTTCTTAGACTATCTAAAAGACCATTTACTAAAAAAAAAAAAAAAAAAAAAAAAAAAAAAATACCATGCAACTTTACTGCCTTAAAGGATGTCTAGATGATATAGTGGATTATTATTCTTTAGGGTATTTACACTGCAGGCCAAAAAAACATTACAGAATATATTGCATATATTGAGTTTATTTTTTTTCATATTCATCATACATTGTTAAATGACTTTGGTTTCAAATCCTGTAGCAGCACTATAAGGGCAAAAGTCTTAATAAAACACATTAAGTTGTTTCTCATGAAAAGATATTAATCTTATATATGTTGCATAGAGATTTCCTACTTTACTTGATCAGATAAATGTTACCAGTGTTGTAACAATAAATAAGGAATGTTGACATTAAAACTTATCTTTATACTAAATTTCAGAAATTGCTGCATTAAAAAACACTGACACAAAAGTGTTTACATACATAGGCTACAGAGCTCTCAAGTATTAGTAGTGTTTTTCCTCCCTTGAATAGGGTGACAAGTGAATTCAAAATATTTCTTTTAAGTAAGTGTTCTGCCCATGGATCTATTTATGTATACGATTTTGAGTGGGTCTTTAGGGATTTTTTTTTCTAGCAAATGAATGTAATGTTTTCTTCGGATTCCTAAAGAAATCTATGACATAAGATATTTAGAACTGTAACTTAGAAGAGGGTTTTTTTTCTTATAATGTTAATCATGTAAACATGCTCTTTATGTTAAACATGTATTTTTAACTTTCATATTTTATCAGGTGACTAATACATCAGAAGCAAAAAAAAAAATGTTCATTTAATCAACAAACCTGTATACTAGTAGACTGCCTGCCTACCCTGCATGACTGGTGTATATGCTAGCACCTTAATAAAACTATTCTATAAGGATCTCCTAAGCATCTCTCATTTCCTTAATAATTAGGAGAGCAACCATGAACTCTATTCTTCCTCTCTAAGGATATTGTTTATATATTTTAAAGTAGTAGTTCCCTTTGAACTACTACTTTAAAATATACAACAGCTCACTTTTTGAATGTGGGAAGTGGAGCCCAAAGAAGTAAATTGACTTTTCTAAAATCAAATATCCAGGTATTAAAGAACTGAAAACAAAATGAAAGGTTTTTGTATTGTACTGTGTTCCCCCAATCTTTGTATGGCTTTAAATAATTTTTATAAATACAGTATATCCTTAAATAACATCATTTTGTTCAATATCATTCTTAGGAACTTAACTCTTGTTTAATTCAAGTAACCTATGAAAAAATTGGGTTGGTATATGTCCTTTCTCTTAACATCACAGAACCTATTGGTGACATTAACTGAGGATTTACTATATGTTTTTGGCAAAAGGGACAAAAACTTGGGTAAAACTAAGCTTAAGTTCTTTCTGTGAATTTCAATGGCCTGTCATTTGTCTGGTGAAGTGAAAATGAGTAACTTGTATACCAAAATGATTCCGTTTAGAGGTAAAAATCCACTTGAAAATACTACTTTTGGTATCAGTATATTGAAATAGATAACTAGCACTCTCTTGCATAGACAACTATACTGTGTGGTCCTTTGCTTTGTCTAAGGCAGTGGTCGCCAAACTCATTAGTCAACAGAGCCAAATATCAACAGTACAAAGATTGAAATTTCTTTTGAGAGCCATATTTTTTAAACTTAAACTTCTAAGGCCACTTCTTCAAAATAGACTTGGCCAGGCCGTGGTATTTTGTGGAAGAGCCACACTCAAGGGGCCGAAGAGCCGCATGTGGCTCGCGAGCCACAGTTTGCTGACCACTGGTCTAAGGTTTTGGATTTCTCTAATCCTTATTGAGATATGGTGCCTGGAAGAGCTCCAGCTCTGTTCAGTTTCTAATACAGCTGTATATTACGGAAACATGCATACATTTGTTAGATGTAAATTCCTCTGGGATGTGTGAGATGATGTGAGTAATTGATATAAGATTAGGAACCTGGCCCAAAATACTGAGCAAGAACAGACATACTTCTATTAAGAAATGCGGTAGTACTTATGAATGTTCTGTAGACATTAGCTATAATGAAAGTGAAAATTCGAAATTAAAGTTATTATGTGATACAGCTGAAATATATACACACATACCCACAGCTACAGCTACACTATTCTTTTATGTATTCATGTTTAGCTATATCTTAAATGCATTCACTAATGTAGTTGACTGAAATTTAAATGTATTATATATGTGCTATCTTAAAAATATGCTATCTTAAAAATCCATTCTATTAAGCATATAGAATCATTTATAATACTAGAGGCCCAGTGCACAAAATTCTGGTAATCAGGGCCTACCTGTGGGGTGGCCCTGGCTGGTGATCAGGGCCTACCTGTGGGGTGACCAGCAGGGGTGATCGAGGGGCCCCCATGGGCACCCGACTTAGCTGGCCCGGGGCCTATGGGCTGGGGAAGCTCCTGCATTTAGCATCTGCCCTCTGGTGGTCAGTGCATGTCATAGCAACCGGTCGTTCCACTGCTTGTTCCACCATTGAGTCAATTTGCATATTAGGCTTTTATTATATAGGGTTGCATCTTACCTTATCTATGTCCCCCCCGTGAGCTGTCCAAAGAGACCACTTCATGTATTTTTTTAATAAATAGAAAAGTAGTACTACTTGAGATACGTCTACCAAATGGTACTACACAGCAGGAGGGATTCAGCATTATGTGAAGGCTAAGTGAAATGTCAGTAAATAAGCAAATTGTTATTAACAAGTTCATTCATTGGTATTGTTTTTATTTTTCTCTTAAGGACTGCTTTCCCAACCCCCATTCTCTATCTGTAGATTCTTCCTATTCTTGAAGGTCAAATTCAGATGTCATTTCCTCCATGAAACTTACTCTGATTATCTCAGCCTGAAATAATTTCCTTTCCCTTTGAACTCACAATATTTTCCTAATTTACCTGAATTGATACTTCTTACAGTTTCCCTTTTATTTTTATTCACATATACATCAGATCTTTCCTACCACATTATAAGTTTTTTCAGACAAGAATTGTATTTTAAATATATTAGTATGTTAAGCCTTTTTAAAGTGAAAGATTAGAAAATACTGGCTAAATACCTGATTTATTCTTTAGCTTACATAAAACTAAAAGTGGAAGAAACCAAGATGGTGGCATAGGTAAGCACCTAAACTGCTGCCTCGCACAACAATATCAAAACTACAACTAAAAGACAAAACGGACACCATCCAGAACCACAGGAAAGCTGGCTGAGTGGAAATTGTACAACTAGAAGAAAAGAGGAAAGCACATTGAGACTCAGAGGAGCTGCAAAAGGCTGAGGTATGGAGGCTCGCACGTGGAGAGGAAGGGTGGTGTGTGCATGGATGGTGGAGTGCACGGCTGGCTTTCTAAAACGGGAGGGAGACAGAAGCTCCTGACTGCACTGAACTCCAGTTCCAGGTGAGACATGGAGAAACCAGACTCATTTGCGGAGAATCTGGACTGTCAGTAAAAGCGAAAGCACACCGAGACTCGGGAGCTGCAGAAGGCAGAGGTCCAGAGATGCACACGCACAGAGAGGACTGACTGTTGATTGCATGGGAGGCTGAGTGCACAGCTGGCTTTCTAAAGCGGGAGGGAAACGGAAGCTCCCAACTGCACTGAACTCCAGTTCTGGGCAAGTTTCTGGAAACCCCAACTCATTTGGGGAGAAACTGGACTGTCTGGCAGTGGGTGAAACTCGAGGGTGGCTTTCTATCAGAGGTGCTTGCAGCGATTATTGAGGGACACTGAGACCAAGGGGCCTCATAGGGCAGGGCTGATGGGAAACGAAGGCAGTCTGCTCCATCCTGAAACTCTGTCCCATCCAAGCTGAGCACAGAGGCTTTTGCAATTTTCAAGTCTTGTCTCATAAGAGTGTCTCCAGCACAGAAGTTCTCCCAGCATAGACACAGCTGATCGTCACAGCCAATTGGCCTAGAGGTCAATTCCTCCCAGTGATACCAACAACAATCAAGACTTAACAACAAAAAGGCTGAGCACATAGTACACAAAGGGGTGCACCAAGAGTGTCCACCTCAGGTAACTGGGGAGGCTGAGCCACTGTGCTCTATAGGACACCTACCACACAAAGCTACTCTACCAACTCAGGGAAGCAGCAAAAATGTGGAGACAAAGAAACAGATCACAAATGAAATAAATGGAGGAAAGCAAACAACTGGATATAGAGTTCAAAACCATGGTTATAAGGTTTTTCAAGAATTTCCTAGAAAAGGCCGAAAAATTTAGTGAGACCCTTGAGGATAAGAAAAAGGACCAACTGGAAATTAAACATATACTGACTGAAATAAAAAATATTATACAGAGACCTAACAGCAGACTAAAGGACTGCAAGAATCAAGTCAAAGAGTTGAAATACAAAGAAGCATAAAACACTCAGCTGGAAAACAAAAAAGAATCCAAAAATCTGAAGATAGTGTAGGGAACCTCTGGGACTACCTCAAGCATACCAACATCAGAATTATGGGGGTGCCAGAAGAAGAGAGAGAGCAAGATATTGAAAACCTATTTAAAGAAATAATGACTGAAAACTCCCCCCACCTGGTGAAAGAAATAGACTTACAACTCTAGGAAGTGCACAGAACCCCAAGCAAACGGAATCCAAAGAGGACCACACCACCAAGACACATCATAATTAAAATGCCAATAGCAAAAGACAAAGAGAAGATATTAAAAGCAGCAAGAGAAAAACAGTTAATTACCTACAAGGGAGCACCCATAAGATTGTTAGCTGATTTCTCAACAGAAACTATGCAGGCCAGATGGGAGTGGCAAGAAATATTCAAAGTGATGAATAGCAAGAACCTATAACCAAGATTACTCTACCCAGCAAAGCTATCATTCAGAATTGAAGGCCAGATAAAGAGCTTCACAGATAAGAGAAGGCTAAAGGAGTTCATCACCACCAAACCAGTATTATATGAAATGCTGAAGGGTATTCTTTAAGAAGAGAAAGAAGAAGAAAATAATAAAGATAAAAATTATGAACAACAAATACATACCTATCAACAAGTGAATCTAAAAATCAAGTGAATAAAAAATCTGATGAACAGAATAAACTGGTGAATATAATAGAATCCAGGGCCTAAAAAGGGAGTGGACTGACAATTCTCGGGGGGAAAGGAGGGGGGGGGTGTGCAGGAAGAGACTGGATAAAAAGCATACACCTATGGATGAGGACAGTGGTGGGGAGTTAAGGGCAGAGGGTGCAATGGGAACCGGGTGGAGGGGAGCTATGGGGGGAAAAAAGAGGAACAATTGTAATAATCTGAACAATAAAGATTTATTAAATTAAAAAAAAAAACTAAAAGTGCTACTAAGAGCTATCATTCTGTAGTAGTTTTGAAAGAAAGGAGGTGTCCCTGTGAAGTGAGAACTTGTTCAACTAATAAACATTTATGAAATTTACATTGCATTGTCCAGTAAGAAACTAAAATCTCCTGCAATAAGTTACAGTAGACTTTTGTTAAAGTAAACATTTTATTTGACAGAAAAGCATACATATGACCCCATTTAATTTGTTGATACTTCATATGAGCTTTGGCTCATAACATGCTTCCTAGTCCACTGTGGTTTACTAATCCAAGATATTGTGGCCTATTAAACAGCAAAATGTTTTGAGATATGGAAGGAAGTGCAATGCCCAAATATATTTTATTACAAAATACTGATTGAGACTCCAATCAGCTGCATCAGTGATTTTCAACTGGTATGCCGTAAGAACTTTTAAAACATGAAATCCCCAACTGTTTAGTTAGAAGCACTGACCTCGTTTCCCTTAAATTGTCAAATAAAAAATTGACCACAGCCAACACAATAATAGCCTTCCTGTGTGAATGACTCAAAATTATACCTTTTTTTTTTGTCAGATTGGCCAAAAATACTATATATTTTGGTGTGCCACAGAATTTTAATAATTAGTTTATGTGTGTCATAAGATAAAAAAAAAAAAGGTTGAAAATTGCTGTGCTACACTAATGACACTGACATGATTAAAACATACTTGTCCACAAGATCTGGTCCTACTACACAGTAGTTATTTTTTTTTTAAATAAATCTTTATTGTTCAGATTATTACAGGTGTTCCTCTTTTTTTTCTCCCCCATAGCTCCCCTCAACCTGATTCCCCACCCCACCCCATGCCCTTATCCCCCACCACTGTCTTCATCCATAGGAGTAAGATTTTTGTCCAATCTCTTCCCGCACTCCTCACACCTGCTTCCCCTGAGAATCGTCAGTCCACTCCCTTTCTATGTCCCTGATTCTATTATATTCACCAGTCCATTCTGTTCTTCAGATTTTTTATTCACTTGATTTTTAGATTCACTTGTTGGTAGGTATGTACTTGATGTCATTTTGTTGTTCATAATTTTTATCTTTACCTTTTTCTTCTTCTTCTTCTTCTTCTTAAAGAATACCCTTCAGCATTTCATGTAATCCTGGTTTGGTGGTGATGAACTCCTTTAGCTTTTTCTTGTCTGTGAAGCTCTTTATCTGAACTTCAACTCTGAATGATAGCTTTGCTGGGTAGAGTAATCTTGGTTGTAGGTTCTTGCTGTTCATCACTTTGAATATTTCTTGCCATTCCCTTCTGGCCTGCATAGCTTCTGTTGAGAAATCAGCTGACAGTCGTATGGGTACTCCTTTGTAGGTAATTAACTGTTTTTCTCTTGCTGCTTTTAATATTCTCTCTTTGTCTTTTGCTCTTGACATTTTAATTATGATGTGGTGTGGTCCTCTTTGGATTCCTCTTGTATGGGGTTCTGTGTGCTTCCTGAACTTGTAAGTCTATTTCTTTCACCAGGTAGGGAAAGTTTTCTGTCATTATTTCTTTTAATAGGTTTTCAATATTTTGCTCTCTCCCTTCTTCTGGCACCCCAAAAATTCGGATGTTGGTTCGCTTAAAGTTGTCCCAGAGGCTCCTTACACTATCTTCATATTTTTGGATTCTTTTTTCTTTTTGTTTTTCTGGTTGGATGGTTTTTGTTTCCACATATTTCAGATCTTTGGTTTGATTCTTGGGGTACGTTGATCTACAGTTGAGTTTCTGTATATTCTTTATTTCAGACAGTGCATGCTTCATTTCTGACTGATCCTTTTCCATTTTTTTGGCATTCTCACTAATATCCTTAAAGGTCTCATCAAGTTTCTCAGCGGTTTTAAGAAGATTCTTGAGTAACCTTATAAATGTGGTTCTGAACTCTATGTCATCCAGTAGTTTGCTTTCCTCCGTTTCTTTCATTCCTGACATGTTTCTTTGTCTCCACATTTTGGCTGCTTCCCTGTGTTGATGGAGTAGCTTTGTGTGGTAGGTGATCTATAGGGGTCAGTAGCTCAGCCTCCTCAATCACATGAGGTGGATGCTCTTGGTACACCCCTTTGTGGGCTGAGTGCAAAGTCTTGGTGTAGTTAAGCCTTAATTGCTGTTGGTACACTGGGAGGACTTGACCCCCAGGCCAATTAGCTGTGAGCACTTGCTGTGTCTATGCTGGAAGAACTGCTGCGCTGAATACATGCTTATGGGGCAGGACTTGTTTCAGTGGGGCTTTGGTGCTCACTGAGTCTGCCTCTTGAATGTGTCACTTATGGATGTGAGGAGTTGAAATCTGGTGTCTCACACTGACCACTAGGTACACTGGCTTCTGGATCTCCAATGGGGTGCAGGTCAGCTACTGTCTGAGGCCACCCAGTAGGAGCTACGGTGAGAGCTACAGTTTTCTCCTCTTTGCTTGAGGTTTGGAGGTTTTGGAGCTGTCTGACTGGGGCTGCAAGTTTGCTAGGTTAAGCTGCGATAGGGCAGGCCTTTCTTATGCTAAAACCACTGCTTGGAGCTTGGGTGGGTTTGTAGGTTGTGCAGGGCGTGGTCTCAGGGTGTCACTAGGCTAGGGTGTGGCAAACAGCAATGGCTGCTAGTTAGCCGGCTCTGCGTCCCCAACGGCATCCGCGAGTCCCGTGCCCTAGTGCAGTAAACAATTATTCCTGCGCGCAGCTCTGCAAGCAAGCCACCCTCACTGGCAGACAGTCCAGCTTCTCCCCGTAGGAGTTTGGGTCCCCCGTGTCTCCCCAGAGACTGGATTTCAGAGTAATCGGGGGCTTGTCTCCCTTCGGGTTGAAAAAAGAATGCCTGCCACCAGCCGGGATCAAGCGCCTCCGTATCTCAGCTTTTCAGCGCTCATGCACGTCTCAATGCTCTTTTCTCTTTCCTTCTAGTTGTAGAACTTCCACTCAGCCAGCTTTCCTGTGGTTCTGGGTGATAGACGTTTTGTCTTTTAGTTGTAGTTTTGAAATTGTTGTGCAAGGCAGCAGTTTAGGTGTTTACCTACACTGCCATCTTGGATTCTCCCGATGTTATTTTCTAACATTGTCTCTATGGCTCCTCTACACCAGTAACAGTATTCTTTTGACTGCTCTCCAAATATAATACACATTCTTCCTTTTCAAAGGTTTGTTGTGACCTTGTTCACTTTTGCATTAAACACTATTATTTCATTTAAGTTCCTAGTTCACTCTCCTACCTCATCTAGGTTTTATCTTAAATAGTACTTCTTTATCAGGGCAATGATCCTCAAAAGAATGGTATAAATTGACATTTCTCTCCTGTCCCTCGTTTTCCTGCATTATTCTTATCTTATTTAATCATTGTTTTTCTCAGAAATTTTGGTCCCTGGGGGCACACTTTTGTATGTATTATTTTCCACAATTGTATACTTGGCACCTAGAGCCATGTAGGAACTCAACAAATATCTGTTCAGTGATTGGATGGACAGTTACCACTACTGAGCATTAAATTTTTAAGTTTCCTAAAGCAAAGACATAGTTACATTAATGCTCAACACTAATCAACCTTTTTTAATGATATTGAATTTTAAATGGAATATACTGAGTGGCCTCTGTAGTAGGAAGTTAGTGAATATTTGTTGTTGGGGCTGCTCAAAAGTAATAACTCCCCCACTTCTTCTAAGAAACTGTTCCCCACCACTCCACCCACATGGTTTTTGTGAGGGCTTGGAAATTATAGCACTTCCCTAACCTCCACCCCCAACACACACACACACACACACACACACACTCTCTCTCTCTCTCTCTCTCTCTCTCTCTCTCTCCTCCTAGGTATATGAGTGCCAACAATCTTTGCACTCTAATGCACTTGACTTCAATAATTGGTCCATAGATAAACATGTGACTCAAGGTGGGTCAATAAAGATTATTTGCCCAAGAATTTTCTGGTTGGAGCTCATGAAAAAGTGTTTGCTTTTCTTATATAAACATCTATGACTTTGTCATTGCAGACATCAAAAAATAAAACCAACACTGAAAAGAACAAACGAAGAGGAGAAAAATTATGAAAAGAAAGAGCAAAGAAGAGGAAGGATGTATACAGGGGAGGGAGAAAGAAAGGGAGAGGGCAACAGAGAAAGAGGGAGAGAGGAAGACGAAGAGAGTGAGGAAGGGAGAGAGAGAGGGAAAGAGCAAATGAGAAAAGAAGCAGCAAGGGATCAGCTCCACTAAATTCTTCCACATTTTACTCAAGTGAACCAATAAATTTCTGTTCTTTTTTTTTATTAAGTAATTCAATCTAATGATCCTGATTAATACAGTGTGCAATGTAGTAAAATGAATGGACAATATCTCCAGCAGGAGTTTTTAGGATACGTGTGTATGTTGGGGGTATCCCCCATTAAAAGACATCTTTTTAAAAATATTTTGAAATAACTATCAATAAATGCAAGGGAATCACTTTAAAATGGAATGCAATCAAGGCTTAACTACACCAAGACTTGCACTCAGCCCACAAAGGGGTGCACCAAGAGTGTCCACCTCAGGTGATAGGCTGAACCACTGCTCACCTACCACAGAAAACCACTCCATCACCACAGGGAAGCAGCAAAATGTGGAGATAAAGAAACATGTCACAAATGAAAGAAATGGAGGAAAGCAAACTACTGGACATAGAGTTCAAAACCACATTTATAAGGTTACTCAAGAATCTTCTAAAAACCGCCGAGAAACTTGATGAGACCTCCGAGGAGCTTAGTGAGGCCTTCAAGCACCTAAATGAGAATGCCAAAAAAATGGAAAAGGACCAGTCAGAAATTAAGCATACACTGTCTGAAATAAAGAATATACAGAAATTCAACTGTAGATCAAAGGACCCCAAGAATCAAACCAAAGATCTGAAATATGAGGAAACAAAAAACACCCAACTAGAAAAACAAAAAGAAAACGAATCCAAAAATATAAAGATAGTGTAAGGAGCCTCTGGGACAACTTTAAGCGTACCAACATCTGAATTATTGGGGTGCCAGAAGAAGTGAGAGAGAAAAATATTGAAAACCTATTAGAAGAAATAATGACAGAAAACTTTCCCTACCTGGTGAAAGAAATAGACTTACAAGTCCAGGAAGTGCACAGAACCCCAAACAAGAGGAATCCAAAGAGGACCACACCAAGACACATCATAATTAAAATGCCAAGAGCAAAAGACAAAGAGAATCTTGAAAGCAGCAAGAGAAAAACAGTTAGTTACCTACAAATGAGTACCCATATGACTGTCAGCTGATTTCTCAACAGAAACTATGCAGGCCAGAAGGGAATGGCAAGAAATATTCAAAGTGATGGACAGCAAGAACCTACAACCAAGATTACTCTACCCAGCAAAGCTAACATTTAGAATTGAAGGTCAGATAAAGAGCTTCACAGACAAGAAAAAACAAAATGAGTTCATTACCACCAAACCAGGATTATATGAAATGCTGAAGGGTATTCTCTATGAAGAGGAAGAAGAAGAAAAAGGTAAAGATAAAAATTATGAACAACAAAATGACAAGAAATACATACCTACCAACAAGTGAATCTAAAAATCAAGTGAATAAAAAATCTGATGAACAGAATGGACTGATGAATATAATGGAATCAGGGACATAGAAAGGGAGTGGACTGATGATTCTCAGGGGGAAGGGGATTTGAGGGGTACGGGAAGAGATTGGACAAAAATCTTACTCCTATGGATGAAGACAGTGGCGGGGGGTAAGGGCATGGGGTGGGGTGGGGAATCAGGTGGAGGGGAGCGATGGGGGAAAAAGAAAAAGGAACACCTGTAATAATCTGAACAATAAAGATTTATTTTAAAAAATAAAAATAAAATGGAATTCAGGAACGTTATCTTTGAAGAGTCTAAGCTAATGAGATGGAGTTATTTATGTGACTTCCTGATGAAATAAGTTGATATAAGGATAAGGATAGAACTCAAATTTTTTAGAAGAGAATTCATAGGATATTCCTCAAATTGTCTTCCTTTACATTTTTTTCTGGATCTGCCTTTGACAAAAACTAGGTAGAAGCAAATTCAAGATTGAGCTCCATGAAAAGGATGCTAGCATTTGTCAGGGTCCAGCCAGAAAGCAGGAGACATATAAGCAATTGAATATAGGGAACTGTTTAACTAGTTGTGGGAAAACTATAAAACTAAATAGACAATGAATGAGGCAACCCAGAGATGAACAACGGTATGTATTAGGGCACGGTAAACCAGGTGCATAGATACAAAATATAGGGTTCACTCACTGTCAGGTGCTTGCTCTGTACTGGCCAATCTTAAGAGTGGATGCCTCCTTAAATTTTGTGCCCTGGGTGCCACTTTTCAGGAGGCACCCCTGAGATTAGCAACCACAGGAAACCACCACTGCAACATCAGTGAGGCCCATAAACTGGATGAGCCAAGGACAGGGGTATTGGAGCCCAGCCCCTATTCAATGGGAGGAGGCCAGAACCATGGTGGGTTTGCCACAGTGGACACAGGCTCTGCTGGAGATAGAGAGAGGGGGAAGTATCTGGCTCCTCCCTCCATCAAAGCCTTCTATTGGCTGAAACTTCAGGGGTCTAGCTGATAAGGGAATTTGGGGAATGCAGCCCCCAAAGGGATCAGTCCTCTGTGATAAGGAACAAAAAAGGGATGGAAATGCAAGACCTCTCAGAACACTCACTTGACTATCACAGAGGAATGTTCTTTTGAAATCAGATGACACCTATCTAGTTCTGTTGTGAGAATTGTGGAGACTAACTTGCATTCTCACCCATATCAATCTGTTGGGGTTTTTTTGTTTGTTTGTTTGTTTTTACCATGATTTACATTTTCTGTATTTTCTTATATATCCTATAATGAAATTTTTCTCCTCTAAATGTTATCTAGCCAGTGTGGGAAATAGCGCTTGAATTGAACTAAATCTAAAGATTGCTATCTGCTTATTTATGTTTATTCTTAAGTAAGGGTGGCATCGAATTTGGGATAATTGGAAATATTTAAGTAAAAAAAAAATAAGTATGTTACAAGTTATATGACAGCTTTCGTAAATCTAGTGGTATTGGGCCGCCTTGCCACAAATACCAAGCATGTGTGGGTTTGGCACCCTTCAGGAGAATATTCAACAGTGTTTGTTTGTTTTAAAAAACTATGTTTTATATTACTTTTTCTTGGCTATTAGCACTGGACATCACAGCGACATACCATCTGGAGGCTTATTGCATTTTACCTTCTTAAGAAATCACTGCATCTTTGCTAAGAATTTCCCTGTCATAGTTCAGATACCAACGAATGGACTGACTTCATTAATGCGTTGCTTCAAACTACAAGAGCAGAAACTCTTAATACTTTAGTTCTATTTGTCTGTTTATAACACAATTGCATGTTATTGAGCAAACTAAATTTACATGCATGTATAGAAAGCCTGACTTATGATTGGGTAAAACTCCAGAGGCCATCAAAAAGATCATGGCTTTCACTCACTGTAGAAGGGATTTTTTTTTCTACAGTTGTAGATTTTGATTGTCTTTTTATACTTTCAGTGGCAAGGAGATGGTTATTTTGAGAGTTAACCCATTTCAGTTTGGGCAGCATTGAATGGCTAGAAAGTTATCCCTCATAATCAAGCACAATCTCCCTCTGTTGCTTTGCTCTGGAACTATACAGAATGTGTCTACTTTCTGGACCACAGAAGCATCTTGAACTATGTAACTACAACTGTTATCTACCTCTGAGTTTATCCCAGATAAATGCCCACAACTGCCATAACCATTGATTACTATCATGTTTTCCAGATATGTTGTTTTTCTCTAAACCTGCTTAATCTCCTATCTATGTAACTGTAATTACACCTACTCTTATTTTCCTACCTTCTTTGAATAATTGGCTTCAACTGGAGAAAAGCCCATTCTGATTTCATGTATGCTAAACTGTCTTCTTTCAAATTGTACTCACTACTTAGAAAAATTAGTATCTTGTTACCATAAATATCTTGTGAGATATTCTGATCAATGGTGGCCTTAGAGTAAGGAAGGTCCTTGATAAGTTATTTAGAAATCAGGTTGAACTTGAGTTATTCGAAATGAACAATAAGAATGTGAGTGGTAATACTCACAAGGTGATGTAGTATTGTAAGATATTTTACACTCCATATCTATGCAAATATATAACAATGTCCAGTTTAATGAATCCTCCAAATTAAATGCCCCTAAATAAACATCTCCTAATAAATGGCTGAATATGTGTGTTAATCACCTTAGTCATTTCTGAATTTAAAAAATGTCTCAAGTTTGTCCTGGCCCTCTTTTTCTCCTGTCCTTAAGAGTGAGCTAAGTTTGAAGGAAGTTTAAGTACCATCCTGCCATTAGTCAAGGGTTACCTGGTCTAATAGCGTCCTTAGTCCCTCTCGAGATGGAGTGTTCCAGGCTGTTCAGCCTTGGTCCTTGTGATGGTACCCTAACCATGATCTGTGGTTATTAGCCCATACTCTGCACTTTCCTAGTCATGATTCTAGTGCCATTATGCCCATTAGTGCCCTCTTGGCCCTATCGGGGGAAATGGGGAACTCTTATATGCTTTCTATGACAGGTTTGAGTGCCCTATTGTCTTTGAGGTTGCCTGGAGTCCTACTTGCCACACAACTTACTTTGCCTTTGATGCCCTGTCATCTCAGCCAGAAGGATAGGAATTCCCGAGTCTTGTATACAACTCCTCGGTTCTAGGGCTCCCCTAAACCTACCTAGAATGTCTGTCACCCATTACCACCAACCATACCCCTATTACTCAGCAGAGAGGAGGAGCCTTGGACTCTTCTTCAAGACCCAGGAAACATGTTATCATATCTTCTAAAATCATTTTACTGCCTAATGGAGACTAATTCCTTGGGTTATAAGAATGCTTAACTATGAATTAGAGCATGACGGAAGCCTTGAAATCATCCCAGATGCAGATGAGCAAGTGGAAATGGGTATGTAATGAGAGATAAGAAAAAAATTAATGTTAGTTTTGAAATATCAGGGTTGCTTTAATAAATATCATGGGTTATCTATCCATTTTTCTATATTTATAATGATTTTTTAAGAAAGCAATTTCTACCTTTCACTAGGGTTGATTCTATATACCATTCCAGTTACTAAATCATCCTCCATTTAGTTGTTAAACTAGAAATCACATGCTTTTGTTAATTACACCTTTTCTTCCATTATTCCTCATTATTTTAGACAATATTTTACCTCACAAACTTATTTCAACTTTATTCCTTAAAAAATTTTTTTTATTCCTTCTGCTTCATTTTAAATACGCATCACCATTGATTTGATTCATTGTAACTATTTTCTAGCTAGTATTTGTATTTACTAGTACATATTTTTCAACCTTCTATCCATCACAATTATTGCTCCCTTGGTAATGAAATCTGAGTAAAACAAACTGCTGATGAAGACATGATTATTCGTAAACTCTAAGTCAGTCTTTATGTCCTAGACAATGAAACTCATACCCTATAGAAAGACATTCAGGGCCTGTCATGATCAGGATCTGTATTTCATCTGCCCCAACACTCCTTACAATAAGTCTCATTAAACTCAGTATGTCCTTGGCCTGTTCATCATATGTGTCTTTCTCAGTGTGTCCTCTGTGTCGAGTATTCATTCCCCACTTTTCCACATCCTTCAAGGCCCAATTCAGAGCCAAAGTATTCATCAAACTTTTCCCCCTACCTCTCCTTTCTTGCTCCACTATAAAATATAGAACCTGTGTCACTAGTGCTGCTGAGTAGCTTTGTTTATAAATATAATAGCTACCACTTTCAACCTTATGTTATAGCTCATTGTATTTATGAATATCTTCTCTGCCAGGTCATTAACTTAATGATGTGTTAGGTACTACTATTTGCTTCCAGATGACAGTAGCCAACTGGAGCTACCTTAAGCAGAAAGGAGACTATTATGTGGATAGCATGATATCTCATTGAAACCTCTTAGAGCAGTGGTTCTTCAACCTTTCTAATGCCACGACCCTTTAATACAGTTCCTCATGTTGTGGTGACCCCCAGCCATAAAATTATTTTCACTGCTACTTCATAACTGTAATTTTGCTACTGTTAATGAATTGTAATGTTAATATCTGTGTTTTCCAATGGTCTTAGGCTCTATAGTAGCGGTTCTCAACCTGTGGGTCCATCGGAAAACACAGATATTTACATTACGATTCATTAACAGTAGCAAAATTACAGTTATGAAGTAGCAGTGAAAATAATTTTATGTCTGGGGGTCACCACAACATGAGGAACTGTATTAAAGGGTCGCGGCATTAGAAAGGTTGAGGACCAGTGTTAGAGGAAGTATACAGGCAAATCAAAAGCAGAGATTTGGAAGCCTTTACATCTGATTCTGACTCTCAGCTTTCACCACTTACCAAATATGTGACATTCTGTATGATTATTAAACATTTTGTGGCTCAGTTTTCTCATTTATGAAATGAGGATAATAATAATAGTACTTACTTCCTGGGATTATTTTGTGGGTAAATGCATTTGGCACAGCTCTCATTAAATGTTATTTTAGAAACAAAGGTAGGGAGGAAATTAAAGTTGGACCTCAGGAAACACTGAAAAGCTGTCCGGAATTCAGGTGGCATTTCTCTGATTTGACTATGCTTCATTTTACCTTTTACAACAGACCAACTTTCTTTGCTCCCCATTGGAAAAAAATTGCTTGTCTAAAGCCATATGCTATACATCTCACTACTGAGAAAAATGGATTCTGTCTTTGTCTTTGCCCCAAATTCTGGGGGAGGACACTGTGATTGACCCCATGTAAGTCCAATCAGCTGCCACCAGGATTAATAAAAAGTCAGTGAACAAACACAAAAAGCCCATCTTTATGATGAGGCACTTCTAAAAGAAGGTTTAGGGAGCAAACAAAATAGTGATCCACTGACATGTTTTATTTGGTTATCCTTATTATGTAGTTCTGTGACTAATTGAATTTTATGAAGTTAATTTATTACCCTGTATAGACATACATACACCAAGTTCTTGATATTACATGTATTATTTTTCTATGCATACCATTTGTTTGATTATTTAAAAATATTTTAATAATAAATTATGTTCTGGGTACTAATGCCATATACTGAACATATATGAAGGAGATAGAGTAAAGTTCCTAACCTCATGAAGCTAATATATGTTGCTTGCTGCTTTAACATTTAAAATATATATATATGGTCTTCCTATCATCACAACTAATCCAAATATTTTGTACTAATAGAGTAGAGAGAATGGATGGCTACTAAAGAAGTAGAGGCAATATCCATTCAAGAACAGACAAAAAGAGATGATCCTGAGTGGAATCATCTGTAGAATTTGAATTAAATCTAAGAAATGAGAAAATAGAGCAAGGCCTGTCTACTTTGGGGGGTGGGGGGTATTTACAATGATTGTGAAAAAAGAGTATACATTTTAAAATGTTTCATTTGTCCCAATTACATGACTGTGTGTGTATAATAAATTTATATATAGAAGAGATTTATATATACAAATATATATATAATACAGCAGATTTTTAAAAATCTAGAAACACTAATGAATTCTGCCAAACATAGTATCCTGCTCTCTAATTATCAATTTTCTTATAATAATTTTTTCATACCATTAAATATTCTTTGAAAATACATAATCATTTCATAATAGTTTATCTTTGTTAAACTATTTGTTAACCATTTCTCTCTTGTTGGACATGTCACTATGAGCTTTCCCCACTGCTATAAATAATGCTAAAAAGACCATCCGCCCCGGAACATAAACCTGGATTAGCATTTCTGGCTATTTCCTCAGGTTAGCTTCCTAAAAATGCTTCCTAAAAATACTATGACTGGGACAACCATCATTTACTTTCCCAAGTGTCTTGATAATGTTGCTAAATTGTAACAGAAACTTTTCAGGAAGTTTAAGAAAGATAAGAAAACGAAGTATTTTCATTTGTCAATGCTCTCTTCCTAATTTACAATCTGATGAAATAATCTGTGTTTAGTAATGTGTCTGGCATGTGGTCAGTTAATATTGACTATTGAGCAGTAGCCCACAGTTGTAAGACTGAGTTTGTGTTCTTCCTCTGTGTCATACCACTGACTGTATGAAGCACTTGCCTTCTCTGAGCCTCAGTTTCCTCATCAGTAATCTAGGCATGTATTACTATTACTATTCACTTCACATTGATTTTGTGGAGTTTTATCATATGGGAAGCATATGGTGCAGTAATTATAACAAAATAAACATTTAATAAATGGTCACTAACTAATAGTATTTATTCTCTTCTCAGTGTCACCACAATTGAAACTCTTCTTCTTATAAGTTTTTTCTTCTTTCTCAACATCTCTTCTATGTACACACTCCCATCTCTATCTCAATTTGAAATATTCTAAATGAAGGTGAGACTACCTCACTGGATGTGTTAAGATGAGGAGAAATGAAGCATGTAGGAAAACCTTTCTCAGGTGAGAGATGTTATAGAAGGCATTAGTAATCAATCACCATTAGCTTAGTCATCCCTTAATAGCAGTCTGTATGCCTATCATTATTTACATATCAATTTTGGTATGTACTTCAGTTTTTTTTTAAACACTGTGCTTTATTCTTGTATGCTAACTGTTCATTATCTATGGCTTATATAGCATGATATTATGTTCACAACATATTAATAGCAAATAGGATTCTTTCTCAGCTGGTACTCAATATATTGTAACTGTCTAGAGTGCTGATTGAGAAGCATCTCAAAGCAAGATCTGAGGTTGTTAGAAAGAGTGCTGTGACCCATTAGCAACATCTGGCCTGGCCACTGGAAGAGAAGAGTACTTCATCTATATATATCTTTAATATAGTTTTATTGACTTCAGAGAGGAAGGGAAAGGGAGAGAGAGAGATAGAAACATCAATGGTGAGAGAGAATCATTAATCATCCGCCTCCTGCACACTCCCCATAACAGGAACTTGTGCCTAGACCAGAAATTGAACCATAACTTTCTGGTTAATAGGTCGATGCTCAACCACTGAGCCACACCAGTTGGGTTCATCTATATTTTCAAAATATTTTACCCTCCATGAATATGTGCCTTTTCCCCCTGAGTAAGTTAAGTCCAAAAATAAATATTTTGCATTATCAGAAAATTTATTTGAATCCAACATTATTAAATATTTTAAATAAAATTCTATCTTCAAAGGTAAACAAAGTAGCTATCGTTTCAAAAAATAGCATTACCAACATTGTATATGTTCCTTGAGATTTTAGTATTTGTATCCTCAATACCTAAAATTTATATTTCATTAAATATTTTGCAAGATGAATTTTTGGCTCCTCTTATTGCATTTCTCAGTTTTGTTTGGGAAATAGTAAGATCTGACAGCACCATGAAAAAGTCAAGAAGGTACTTTTCTTTTAGTTCACATGTCAGCCTAGTCTGGGCATCTAAGCACCGTAGAGAATTAGTACTCCTCAGAGCTCACCCAAAGTTGTAGGATAGTGCAATATGTTCATGATCTAGCTACACCAATTTTTCATTTCCCAGGAAAAGCGACCACTAGTATTTTATCTGTTTTCCTCAGCACTTAGGTCCAAGCACATATCTGGAGAGCTCAAGCAGGTGGAGCATTCTAAATGCACTCACCAAGTTTACCATAGCCTGGGTCACTGGGTAAAAGCTTTAATCATGATCTTTGAAAAACATGGGGGCCAAGGACAGCTCAATCCTTTGAGTTCTGAATTTATTTTGTTTTAGGAAGAATTCATTCCTTGAGCTCTAAAGAGAATTATTTCTCATTGGATAATAATAAGCTGCTTCTCAGTGACAGACAAAATATATAGTAAGTTTCATTTCTAATGCTTTGTTTCATGAGGTACATGACTTTGTATGTATTCTAAGTCCCCAGCACATAGAATAGGATTAATAAACACATTCAAGTTAAAAGAATAAAAAAATATATGCTGAATAAATTGACTTAAAGTGTGTGTTATACACCATTTGTAAATGTTTTATTATTTTAAAGGAAAAATATTTATTTGCATTACATAAAGCTATTTATTTACATGTTTGCCATTTTCTTGCGCTGGAATACTATGGACTTAGATTGGGTGGATTTTGGAGCTACGTTGCCACCATGTGGTTACTCATCTAAAGATGTACTTTCCTTCAAAGCAAAACACAAAGGTTTGTTTTTGCATTATATGATGCAAAACAACACCTGTGCTTGTGTGATCTCTCTCTCTCTCTCACACACACACACACACACACACACACTGGAGTCTGAAAGTTTAAAAGTAGTGCTTTACATTTGGAGAAATGGGAAAAGGAGTGTCTCTCTAAGAATGATCTTTTAATGCAGATAATCTCTTGTATCGGTTAGGTGGCCCATCAATTATTTTCAAATATACTAGGGGCTCAGTGCATGAAATTCGTGCACTGGGGGTGGGGGTCCCTCAGCCCAACCTGCCCCCTCTCACATACTGGGAGCCGTCAGGTGATGTCCTACTGACGGCTTAGGCACGCTCCCCATGTGGAGCAGTCTGGCCTCCCTTTGTGGGAGGCGACCGGGCTGATCAGGGAAAGGCACCAGCCCCATCACCCTGCTGCTGCAGCCACTGCCAGTCACCGCAGCCACCAAGGTGTTTTCATCAACACAGACTCCATTCCCTTCACCATGAAAAAATGACAACTTTCTTTAGGCATTTTCAAGATGTATCTTTCATAGGATATGACATTCATTCATTCATTCACTCATTCATTCATTCATTCATTCATTCATTCATTTATTTTTCCTCACCTGAGTATATGTTTCCATTGACTTTTAGAGAATGTGGAAGAGAAAGGGAAAGACAGAGAGGAACATCAAAGTGAGAGGAACACTTTGATTGGTTGCCTCCTGTATGAGCCCTGACCTGGGCCCCTGCCAGGGAGGAGCCTGCAACCTAGGTACAAGCCCTTGATCAAAATCGAACCTAGACCCTGCGGTCGGCAGGCTGAGGCATTATCCACTGAGCCAAACCAGATAGGGCAGGATATGACATTTCTTAGCCCTCCAGCAGGGTACCTTCGTTTTTTTCCCCAGAAGTATGGTGGAAAAACCCTAGATCACCTTTTGGGATTCTTATTATTCAAGTTACTAAGAATATTACCAGTGGCATTCAGGAAGCTTAGCCAATGAGCAGTCAGAAAAGGTGTTTCCTCCGTAGTTCACACCAATCGCCAGCTGAGCCCTGACCAGCCCTAAAGCCTCTGGCCAAAGCTTTAGGCCTGGGCAGGGGACCCCCAGCTCCCTCTGATCGCCAGTTCCACCCCTGCCCAGGCCTAAAGCATCAGGCCCTGGGCAGGGGACCCCCAGTTCCCTCTGATCATTGGCTCCACCCCTGTCCCCTCGGCTCTGATCGCAGGCTTGGCCCTGCCCAGGAGCCCCCTGGATCAGGCTCTTCCCAGGTTGCTCAGGGCCCTCTCGGGGCCTACCTCAGAGTGACCTGGGTGCCAGGATGTTACCAGGACCCAGGCGCTGGGCGCCTGTGTATGCAAATTAACCACCATCTTTGTTGGGTTAATTTGCATACTCACTCTGATTGGCTATGGGCATAGCAGAGGTATGGTCAATTTACATGTTTGTCTATTATTAGGTAAGATAGTATATACAATGGCATTTACTTTAATACCACAATTTCAGTGATAAATTTTAATAAAGCTCACAAATATGGTCCCTTGTTTGCCATACAGACTTTATGAAAAGAATAATGATTTTATTCTCATCCTGGTAAGAACTTGTGTACATAGCATTACCTGTTATTTCTAATGGGATAAAGAAGTAGATGCAGAAAAACATGCATAATAAAAATAAAATTTTCTTACTTAGTATATGGGTAACATTAGCCACTGAGGAGATCTTTATTTCTGAGGAATAGAGTTGCCATTTAATACAGGACAGAATGTAGGAGATATTCCATAAAAAAAAAAAATACTGTGTGTGTGTGTTTTTTGTTTTGTTTTTTTTTTTTTAGGGAATTTAAAAGGAACTAATATCTTAATATTCTTCTTCACAGATAATGTAGACTTTAATAAGCTCTCTTTAAATTTGGTTCTTTAAACGTTAAATCCACATACTGCTTTTAGAGTTGATTCCATTAAATTTGTAGAGAGCTTACTGAAAGAGAATCTATGTATAGATCTAGCCTGACACCAGGAAAGAGAAAAAAACATTTTCCAGGTAGCTTTTCACCCAGATCACATCTGCCTTTACCAGACATGCAGAACAGCCCTGCAATCCTAGACCCTGGGAAGATAATTAGATGCAAAATAATGATGCTGAGAAATTCAGTCTTGGATTCATTTGTGTTCATTCTCATTTATCTACTATCATTCTACAGCAGGCTAAAATTTGCAGAAATCTTACTTTTTCTACTTATATGTTATGGTAATTAATAGTCACTGCACATGCATTGGAAAACAAGGACACACAGAATTAAAAGAAATAACCTGTAATCATACCACCCACTGATCACCACTATTGGCATTTGGCATACCATCCAAATCCTATTTTTTGGGGAGTAAAATGTGGTCATGATTCTATGTACTGTTATAACATTCTCTAAACTGTTTCTTTTCCTTAACTATTCATTTACATGGCATTTATCATTCCATTTTATAGCTACATCATAATTAAAATTATTTCCCATTATACTAGTAGGCATATGAATTGCTTTCAAATTTTTATTCTTATAAATTTTACTATGATGAATCTCTATATAGATGTGCATGAGTGGTGTGTGCATGAGTGGTCTGTTTCAGATACAACATATATACATTAAATATATTTAATACATGGTAATCTAATTACAGGGGTGGGCAAAGTAGGTTTACAGTTATTCATATAGAAAATAATACAATAATTAATGAATAATAATACAAGAATAAACTCTGTTTTGCGTACTCACAGCTATAAACCTATTTTTCTCCCACCATATTTACTTAGGATTTTTAGACTATTCCTTGGGAAGCACTTTTTTTTATTATTTATAAGAATTACTAGGATGACGGATATGGGCAACTAAGACTAATTGCCCCTCAGAAAAAAAAATAATTACAATTTACTTGCCTACCAGTTTAAATTTTGTTTACCTGAATTTTCAGCAATACTGCCTTTTTTTTTGTCATTGATATTTATCAAAGTCTAATGCACACACAGAAAATTGACCAATTTATAAACACAAACTTCTGAGAATTTTCACAAACTGACATTGGTGTTACCATACCAGTTCAAGAAATGGAATGTAGTCAGCACCCTGGGAAGCTCTAATTGTGCCCATTTTCATTTACCTTTCAAAGGTGAACTATTATCCTAACTTCTAACAGCATTAGTTGTTATCTATTTGAAAACTTACCTAAATGGAATAATAAAGGATGCCCTCTTTTGCTCCTGACTTCTTTCATACAACTTTTTGTTTGTGAAATCTCATATTGTTGAAGTCTTTTTTTCCATATTCTGTTGCTTTATGCTATTTCATTGCTAATAATCTTTTTGAGCTGAAAGTGTAAAATATCACAGTGTTTTAGTTTGCTCTCAGTCTTTGACTTAATGTGAGATTGTTTTTCTATCTTTATTTATGTTTGCTCAATTTTGACTTTGGTTAATTATTGTTCCTCTCTTGTGACTCTGGTTATTTTATTATGAATAATCCTTTCATGTTAGCCCCCCAACAGGGTCATTATTACACTCAGTAGGGCTTTAGTTACAAGGTAGGAGTGACTTGTTTTTTTCACTATCTCTCAAAAGGCCAATTAAGGCTGTGTGGCCCTATGGCTGCAGGGCTTTCATCCTCAGTAGTGGGGAAAGGAACATGATATGTGGATTCCAGCCCTCATGGTGGGCTGACAACACCTTTCACCTACCATGCCAGTACTGCTGGCTTTTACTACCTCATAGTTTTTTGGGTCTTCTTTCAGAAACTGATGTCCTTGAAAAGTCTACCAGTCATGCTTAATTAACTGTTGCCCCCAGGGTACAGAGCTTCTCTAAAATTAAAGCTGACTCAGACCCAGGACTGATAAAGGAAAGATGGATGGGAACCTCTGCCTCAGGGATTCTCACACCTGTTACACAAAAGAATCTCCTGGTAATACCTGATCTCATTCCCAGGAAGAAATTGTGATATCATTGGTTTGGGGAGAAGTTTAGGTGTTAGTTTTGAAAGGTCCCAAGGTAGCCAGGATTGAGAACCAGTAAAACTTCTGTCTTGATGAAGGGTAGATTAAATTCTACTGAACTGATAGACTTCTGTAAATCAAGAATCCCTCTGCCTACTGGATGTAATGGCAGACTCCCAGTGATGAGCCAGTATCCTAACATTTGTCTTTCCCAACCACTGGACAATACCACAGATTTCACTCCCAGCACATAGTTCTTATACTTATTATTTTGATTCACAGCAACTTAGATAAATTGTTCCAAATCAGGGGTGGGGAACATCTGGCCCATGGGCCTTAAATCATTTGGTCTGATCCTGCCAAGGCATTGGGGGTGAGTTAATTAAATGTTTGACCAAATATAGCAGGCTAATTTTTAAGTTGATAATTTTGTATGGTCTGTGAATGATGCCATAAATATCCAAATGCCTCTTGGCAGAAAAAAAGGTTCCCCACCCCTGTTCTAAATGGACAAGTATTTTAGCTGGTCACTTGTTAACACCTGAATAAGACTGACCTTGTAGGATCACTATTTGAGAGAGATTGTGGTAATGGAGGGAGAGCTTTTGAGACCTTCCCAAGTTGAGAAGTACCAGTATAATCAGGAGAAATTAAGGTGGAGAAGGAAACAGATTATATGTGCAAACTTCTTTTGGGCCCCAAAGACATCCAGGGCTTTGGACTATGCTTCTGTCCTGATGAGCCTAAGTAAACATATCTTAAGTCTCACAAGAAAGAATCTAGAAGAGTGGTTTAAAAAACATGGTCTCCTTGCCTTATCAAAGGAATATAGGAGCTAACAGAAAGAGCTCCCAATAAGCAAATCTCAAACAACTTGAACAACACAATGTATAACACTGGATTATAACCCAAAGTGAAAAATACATATGAGTCCCTACTGATATAAACAAATGTTTGAAAACAAATATGTGAGAATAGACAAATCTCCTTTATAAGAGGATTCCAAATAGTTTATGTAGATATTGTCCACTCCTTAAGTATGAGCTGCACATAGTGAGTTTTTTTTCCCCCTAAGAGTACAGTATAGGAAGTGGGGTGTGGGGCTTCACAGTGCAAAACCTGGCAAATACTACCTCAGCCAGGTGATAAAGTCTAATACCACCAGTCAAAGGATTTTGACAGTTTGACCTATTTGGGTTTCTGAACTCAATTTCAGTGTGGGAGAGGTGGAGGAGGTTTCTGCCCCCAAATTGACAATTCTAGACCATTCAACTTAATTCTGATGCTGGTAGAATCAGATTCCACAAGTTAAATGTTCAGTCCTACAAGCCTGCATTCCCCACCTTCAGATACCAATTATGAAGCCAAGTTATCATCTATGACTCTAACCCAAGGGATACAGATTAGCATTTCCCACAACTCCCTCCTTGAACTTCAGATGCCATTCATAGGTCCAGACTGTTCCCTGTACTTTTGACAGACTGTCCATAAATCAGGTTCCCACAACCTGTTCCTTGGGTTCAATTAATTTGCTAGATAACTTATAGAATTCAGGAAATAGTTTACATACCAGATCACCAGTTTATTATCTAAGGGTATAACTCAGACATAGCCAGATGGAAGAGACACATAGGATAAGGTACAGGGAAGGTCACAGAGGTTCCATGACCTCCTCAAGCACATTACTTTCCCAGCACCTGTACAGGTACACCAACCCAGATGCTCTCCAAACTCCCTGACCTTAGGAAATTAAGTCAACCTCCAGCCTTTCTTCTGCCTCAAGGTCAGGGGTGGGACTGAAAATTCCAACCACATAATGGCACCATAGACAACAACCAGCCCCCATCCCTAGGTGAGATCCCAGTGTCACCTCATTAACAACAGAAGCCTCCTTTATAACTCTCATCACTTAGGAAATTCCAAGGGTTTAGACACTCTAGCCAGGAACCATGGAAGACCAAATATGAGAAATACCGATATTCTCTGACCATCTGCATGACCAAATATGTTTATTTTTATCAATCATAATATCACAGTACCCTGGATGTGGGGAATTAAGAACCACCTTTGTCGTCTTCCTCACCTTACCCCAGAACTCCACTGTAAACACGAGGAAAAATAAATCAGACAAACCCATACTGAAGAACACTGTACAAAACACATTTCAAATACTACTCAAAATCATCAAAGTCAACAAAGAGGAAGCAAGTCTGGGAAACGACCCAGGCCAGGGGAGCCTAAAGAGACAAGAGCACTAAATGCAGTGTGGTGACCCTGAAAGAGTTCCTGAAACAGAAGGACATTAGGTTAAAAATTAAGAAAGTCTGAACGACGTATGGACTTTAGTTAATAATAACTTTTGATACTTGCTCATGAGCCATGACAATGAGACTGTAATCCTGAAAATGTTAACAATAAGGGAAACTGGGTGCAGAATATATGGGAATGTTCTGTACTAAATTTTTTTCTGAAAATCAAAAGTGATTCTAAAATAAAAAAGCTATTAATAAAGAAAAGAAAAAGGAAACAGTGATCCCCAGAGCAGCAGTGAGAGCAGCATCTGGGATCTTGTTAAAAATTCAAATGCTCAAGTTTCAGCCAAGACCTCCTGAATCAGAAACTCTGGGGATCTAGCATTCTGGGCATGGGGATTCTGACTGTGATTGAGAACTGCTGATCTAGCAGGTTGGCTGAGAGCTCTTGCTTTCAGGTGCTTCTCATTTTATATGAGGTCATGTTACTTTTCCTTTAATGCCCAGGAGTGAATCAGATATGGCCTCCTGGTAGCTTTCGATTACCCAGTTATCATCTTTCACGGAGGCATGATACGTCTGCCTCTCTTCTCCTGTTATTCAAATCTCATCTCCAGGGCCCTTTTTAGAGTCTGTTGTGCTCATGTCTTCCAGCACACACACAGCCTCTCCATCTCCGATGTCCCCAGACATATAACATGTACCAACTCAAATGTTTTCAGAGGCCACAGATCACAGCAGAATGTGAATTCTCTGGAGACAGAGGTGACCTTGGGCAAAATGTGTGATCTCTCTGTACTTGAGTTTCTTCATCTGTGATTTGGGGGCATAGAAGAGCACCTACCTCATGGATTTTTGTGAGGATTTTGAGTTAATACTCATAAGGTGTTAAGAATAATAACCAGCACTTTGTGAGAACCTAGTAAATGTGAACTGATGCTGCTATTAGTAGTGGATGCTTTGCCTCTTAAATGTTTCTTTGCTACTCCCAAAGCAGCAGGGTGTTGTGTATAAAATAATGGCTCAGAAAAGACTGGGTGAATTGAACCCACAAAAATCGTATTTCAAATGCAGTGATGCTGCCACTACCATCACCAGAAAGTTTTAAGGCACCTTGATTTTGAGTTGGTATGTTAGAAATATTTCATGTTGTTTATATAATGCTTTTAGGATAAAACTTAAGATTTAAGGTTGAATAATACATACAATCTAGGTGTGAATTCATCTTACTTTAGGCTTCACCCCCTACAAAAGAAAAATGTGTTACTAGCAATGAAAACACCATCCTAATGTTGATCTACGATTAGTCTAGTTCCCCAAATCCTTAGTAGACTTTGTTAGCCTTAAAAAATGAGATTAGTTAGAAAAGAAAGCAGCACCCCAAGGACTGTTGTAGCAGCAGGTGGGTAAGTGAATGTTTGGACAAGGGGTTCAGATTTTGCTTATTTGCTCTTTGGAACAAGTTAAATAGAAATGCAACAATTTAGATGCCAGAAATATACAAGCTCTGGGTGTTTTGGTTTGTTTTTCAGATGGGGATCAACGTGGTGGACTCTGCAGTCTCAGGATTAGGTGGCTGCCCTTATGCAAAAGGTGCTTCTGGAAATGTAGCCACGGAGGATTTGATATATATGCTTAATGGCCTGGGGCTCAATACAGTAAGTTAGTTTTACATATTTTAATATTCATGTATTCCTTGCAGATCCAGCTTGGAATGCATCTCAGATTGGGAAGCAATTTTGAGGTCAAAGTTTTACTATACTTTTGCTATTTGTTAAAATGCACAGTGGGAAAATATAATAAAAATTCTTTGGGGAGGCTTATAAAGTAACTTACTGCTCTAGTTCAATCACCAATAATGCTACCATTTCACATTTTTATAGTGCTTCATGACCTCCAAGTACTTTTTTTAAAGTTTTATCTGATTTGGTTTTACATGCTTTGTGAATTAGAGCTGTGTCTTTCCTGTTACGATAATTGTTTTCACAGTTTGGGGATTTTTTTTTTTAAAGATGTTTTCCTTGGAGAAAAGGGAGATCTTGATTTTCTCCCAGTGACAACTAGGGCTTCTGGCAAAGAGCCCAGGGCACATTTAAAATGGTCAGTGGAGAGTAGAACATGTGAGACACTGGACAACAAGAATAGTCTCTTTACAAGTGGTACCTGAAACACACATGCTCCACAAATAAGCACCTTGTTTGGCCACATGCTTGTTAGCATGGCTTATTCTGTCTATAAGGCAGATTTTTTTAGAGAAAAATATATGAAAGACAAGAAAAACAGTTCACAGTTGATTGGAAGTTCATATTTTCTGAAATATAAAAGCATCAGCTGGATTGCAAAATGGAATGTTCTCTGTCCTTCTCCCTCTCCCCTGTCTCTCCAGTCACCCCCCTCTCCTCTTTCCTCTTCTCTTTCCTCTACTAATATTGATGCTTTTTGCAACACCAAAATTGCCTGCAGTATTCATTTCTACACCATTCTATTTCTCACCACTCATGGTTTCACAGCCACTTGGAATGGCCATACTCCCCATACTTGATTTCACCTGAGAGTGAAGCACCACCATCCTCAAAAATTCTTCTTCTGACATCTTTTTTGCCTATTCACAGGCCCATACTGTTGGGTTCTTCTCCTTAGTGCTTCCATGCTACCCTCCATGCCTCTACCTCTGAACCCACCTTCAGTGAGGTTGTAGAATGAATTATCTTATTTCTGTGTCTAGCTCCCCATGCAGCCAGAGAGCAATAATTATAGCTTATTCATACTCTGTACCCATTACATAGAGATGCTCAACAATATTCATTTATATCATATGGCACTAAACACCAAAAGCTGTTTCTTGTAAACACCAAAAGCTATTGACTATTTTCTATAATTAGGAAATAATATTTTACTTACAAAGTAGCTTAATCATTTCTATCATAAATGTATAGTTATGACAGAAGCAGAAGAAAAATAGATCTTTTCTCAGAGATCCGTTGACTGCATTGAACTTAGCTGATGCAGAATATGTGTCAGTTCATGTTTTATAACTTTCTCCCTCTCCCTTCCTCTCTGTCTCAAATCAATTAAAAGAGACAATTGGGTATTTATTTTTTCTTGACTAGCTTTTAATTGGGTATATTAGAATGACGATCTCTTTATGATCATTGTTATAAAAAGCCCCTGATTTTTTATACTTAAGAAAATTACAGACTCACATAGATATTTAAAAAAAAAAAAACTACTCCTTAATAGCAAGGAAGTCTGAATCTGTTCAGTTTTAAGTCTACGTTGTTTCTAGTTCATATTGAGGGAGAACATAGGAGTTTATGAAAAGCTGCATGAGCACAAATCTCTGGTTAATCCATCTAATGCTCTGCCTCCCCCAGTGACAATAAAGGTACTGGGTGGAGACCTGGAGGGTGACCTTTTGTTATGCCAAGTCCTAGAGCTGAGGAACATGCCTTGAATTTGGCCTTCATACTCAATGGCCTATCTGTCATACATGGATTTACTAAACTTTCAGAGTACAACCCAGGCAAACAAGTTCCAGATATTCCCTAAATATTAATTTCATTTGACCTACAGCTACCTCCTCCAAGAGCACACCATTAGTGCTTTTTCTGAATATGGTTTAAAAACATTATACATTTAACTGTCCTGTATTTCTTATAGCTCTATCAAGTTTCTTTGTAAAGAGGTATTTTTCCCAAACTTTTCCAAACCATGATTATTTTAATTGCTCTTCACTGATATTTTATAAATTGTTTCTAGTTTCAGTACTGTCCTTCCTATAATCCAGGTGCCAACCTGAATTATACTGATTTATTCAGGTGTGGCTAGCCTGTGGTTTTATACAGGGTCAAATTCAAGGTAGATTTTAATAAAGAAGAAAAATCTAAAATGTTGACTACATGGTTCATGAAAACAAAGCTTGCCCCCAAATCAATAATGAGCAGTATGTTTTTTAGTAACTTTAAATGGTTAAGTAACTGTTAATAAAATTAAAAGGAATCTGTTTTGTCCTCTTCCTTCCAAATGCCTCTTCCCCTCTGGTACCCCTGCTTTCTTTTACCAGGGTGTGGATCTTCACAAAGTAATGGAAGCTGGTGACTTCATTTGCAAAACTGTGAATAAAACAACAAACTCGAAGGTAGCACAAGCCTCCTACAATGCTTAACATGAATGAATTTGTGACTCAAGGCTGAGAAAATCCATTTCCGCTACAGATATTCATCTAAAGATCATTCCTGTCAATTTATTCTGAAATGTGAAGGAATAGACACAAGTTGGGGGGAAAAGAGATACTTTTCAAAAGAGTACAAGTGGACCCATTTTGAAGTCAATACAAAGTGAAAGCAGTCATCAGGTAAATCACAAGCTGAAGCTAAATAATAAAATTTGTAGATATGCCTTTGAACATGGAGAAAAGTCTTCTCTTTTGTTCTTATAGAACTCACTTGTTAATTTAGTAGACGTGAAAATTGAGTTCAGCTTTCCCTAAGATTTCCCTAAATACCAAATACTGTGTGAAATACTTAATCAAGCTGGCTTAGCACCGTGTACATACTGTCAATAGTTTATGAGCCCTGCATAGTGTGCAAAGTGTGTGGCCTTGATATGCGTTATGCCTTTGGATCTCAGCTTCCCATTTGCCAAGTCAGTTAAATAATGGACCAAGCGCCAGATCTCCAGCCGACCCTACATAATTTTTAGCAATAGAACTTCTACATTTCAAGTATGGCTAACATCTGTTAACTATTTCAATGACTTTATCTTGTTCCAAGAGGCTGTGGTCAATGGCAAGATGCCATATCCTGGAAACATATTACGACCTCCCATGTTTGTTACATGCTTCCAGTTTACCATACTTTTTCTTTCATCAGTTAGAGTAAAAACCAGCATGGTGTTACTCAGCTGTGGAGAAACAGAAGGCACAACTTTCATCTTGCTGTCTAAACTGCAGTGATGAGACTAGATTGATACATGTAGCATAATCCACATTCGTAATTTTCACATCACTTCCAAATTGCTAGAGGAAATGTCATTATAATCCTGTTATTAAGCCAGTTTTTAATTCACAAAATAAACTGTTTTTCATTGATTCAGGGCACTTTGATTAAATCACATCTTCTTCTTGTTGACTTTTTTTATGGTTATTTTTAAAGTTGAAGTGGCTGAACTTTTTATCTTTTGTACTAGAAAGAATTGCCAGAAATCGCAAAAAGTAATATATCAAGTTGAGAAGAGGAACAGGAGGACTATGTTAAGAAAGACATTTCTGTAACTTATGCAAATAATATGGAGACAGTATTATTAGATGTGTGTCTAAAACATCAGTTCTATTATTTATGTAGACTTCTCCAATAATATTGGGTGATCTTATCTTTGAATAAATTTGAATATAACTTGAAATATGAATGTGCGCATTGTGGACTTTCTACTAAATATTCATTAAAACATTGAAATGAAAAGAAATTCAACAAAATAAGTACTGCTTACAACTAAGTTAACTTTAAAGATATATAATAAGAATCAGGAGGGAAACATACTGGTAATTGACAAAACCAAACTATTTCCAGGAAAAAGGCTGACTCATCTGGGTTGTGATGGCTGGGAGAGCAGGAACTTGTGATCCGCAACTCTCTGCATTTAGGTTAATGTTTGGAGGTGGGAGCAGTGCTAGAAGCAAACAAAATTGCAGCTCTGGATTGAAAAAAATGGTGGCAGAATAGACAGACGTGTCCTGAGCCTTGTCCGGGAGCAAATAGAAATAACAGCTGAGGGTCACGCAGGGAGTGTTTGTTGGTGAGTTGAGAGACAGCTATGCTCCAGGAGGTGGTGGGGGACTGCTGGACGGAGCTCCCCTGACCAGGCATCCCCCACTGCTGCTGGATTCCCTCCCTGAGCTACCGGATCTGACACGGAGACTGCGCCATCTTGAAGGGGAAAGTGGATGTTATCTGAAGCCTGAAAATCTACAACTATGGCACCCACTGAACAGCTGCAGACCCCAGAACACCAGTCCCCAATTGGCGCAAACACACGGATTCAGAGGAGCTCTACACTTCACCACGGAAAAGTCAGATTTTGCCTGGGATAAGGTGAAGTCTCTGCACCCGGCAGGAAAGAGAAATGCGCGCACTGTGGGAGCTGGAGGACCGGGGGAAGTCTGCGCCTAGAAAAATCCGTGGCTGTTGGGGCTGGCGTGATCCATGTTGTCGAAGGGGGTCCTCAGAGCTGCTAACAGAAGGGGACTCTAAAAAGCAACCCATTTTGATCTGACACAAAAGGACAGCCTAAAAGTTTTAAAAGTGTGCTGGTTGCTTAGACCCAAGGGGAAAAAAAGACTGCACAGACTTGCGTGCAGCCCCAGAGATTGCACACTTACACTGGCTTTTTTTTTTTTATTTTTTATTTTTCCTCTTTAGATCCTTGCTTCTGATTACTAAGCCAATACATAGGATCACCCAATTGAGGACACCCTAAGAGACTGCAGGGGAAAGTTGTTTTTCTGGAACCTGGGGATCAGAGTGGGGAATAACCATCAGAGAACCAGCTCTGGGGCAACCCATTCCCACAAACCGGTATTGAGTGCCACAGAGAAAGCAGGATCTAAGCTTGGCTAGAGAGGACCTATAGACCCGGAGGTCAATCCAGGAACACTGCCACCCAGGGGTTGAATCACAAATTGAATTTTGTGTAAACACAAATAAAGGAATACAAGAAATTAAGATACACTGCCTGCTTAAAAATCAGGACTGATTTACAACACTGAGGAGCAGCAGAACACAGGGAACTGCAATACTGTCCTGACTAGGAAACAAGCGTGCCAAACAAACAGTAGAGGAAGTGAATGACCTTCACTACTGCACATTTTTATTTTTATTTTTTATTTTTTTCATCTTTTAGTTAAACTATTTTTTTATTTTTTCCTCACTTGATTTTATCTTTTTAATTACTACATTTTGATTTTCAATCAGCATTATTACTACTACTATTTTACCTTTTTTAAAAAAAAGTGTCATTTTATTTTCTCTTTATTTTACTTTGGGATTAGTGTTCTACATTCTATTTTCATCTTTCCTTTAGCATCATTTTACTCTATCTCAACTTTACCATTATGCCATCACTCTCTTCCCAACTTTCCCCCTTTTGTTTTACTGTTTCTCTTACCCTGCTTTAGATTTTCCCTATTCTTTATTTTTACCCTGTTAAAATTTCACCCTACTTATATATCTAATTTCCAATCCCCTGCTCGAAGTCCATACACAGCTCTCTCTTCTCTGCCTTCACTATCCAAAAAATTGTTTTTCTCTCTGTTCTTTTGTTGTTGTTTGCTTGTTTGTTGATTATATTGATTTTTATGCTTATTCGTGAGATTGTTTTGCTTACTCTTTTTTTTGTTTGTTTTCTTTTTGTTTGTTTTTTGCTTCTGTTTTCCCTTGCCTCGCTTGATATTAGTTGTTGTTTGTAGTTTGTATTCATCTCCAGGTAATTGTTGTAGGGATTTTTGGGATTAGTGGATGTTCTATTGGAGTTTTCTCCCCATATATAGTTTGTTCCCCTTTTCTTTCTTATTCTCTTTCTTTTCCCAATTTTGTTTATACACTCCTTTTTCTTTGTTTTTCTCTTCTTCATTCTCTCCTGTCCTCTAATTTGCCTTTCTAAGGTGGTCACCTTTATTTGGGGTTATTAATATCATGAATACATTTCTGTTCAGTGCCTTGTGCATTGTACCTGCTTGTGTTGTATTTTATGACTTTAAATCAATGCAGAAGAGAGAGAACTACATAACCAGACACCCGGAGAAGAGAGACCATGCGGAGACAAAGAAACAATGCGTATATGAAAGAAAAGCAAACATCACCAGAAAAGGAAATAAATGAAATGGAGGCAAGCAACCTGTCAGAGAAAGAATTCAGAGAAATTATTGTAAGGTGGCTGAAAAGAATGGGAGACAAATTCGACAATATGTGTAAGAACCAAGAGGAAATGAAGAAGAATCAAGAAGAAATGAAAAATGACAATGCTGCTGTAAAGAAGCCAATAGAAAGCATCAACAGTAGACCAGAAGAAGCAGAGGACCACATCAGTGAGCTAGAAGACAAGGTAGGAAAAAGCAGGAGGAGAGCCTAAGGGAACTTTGGGACAATGAAACAAAACAACATCTACATAATAGGGATGCCAGAAGGAGAGGAAACTGAGCAAGGAATAGAAAACCTGTTTCAGGAAATAATGACAGAAAACTTCCCTGATATAGGGAAGAGAAAACCCACACAAATCCAAGAAGCTCACAGATTCCCAAGCAAAATGAATCCCAAAAGACCGATGCCAAGGCACATTATAATTAAATTGGCAAACACCAAAGACAAAGTAAGAAGCTTAAAAGCAGTCAGAGAGAGACAGAAAGTTACCTACAAAGGAACCCCCATCAGACTAGCAACTGATTTCTCAATAGAAACTCATCAGGCCAGAAGGGAATGGAATGAAATATACAAAATCATGCAAAGAAAGGGTCTGAATCCAAGAATACTGTACCCAGAAAGTCTATCAATCAAAATTGAGGGTGAAATCAGGAGCTTCACAGACAAAAAAGGAATAAGGGGATTTATTACCACCAAACCAGCAATGCAAGAAATGCTAAAGGGTCTGCTGTAAGAAAAAAAGAAAAAAAAAAGGACTAGGAAGCTAAGAAGGAACACAGGGATAAAGAATAAAAATGGCACTAAATAAGCATCTAACAATAATAACTTTAAATGTAAATAGATTAAATGCACAAATCAAAAGACATAGGGTAACGGATTGGATCAGAAAACACGGCCCATATATCTGCTATCTACAAGAAATCCACCTCAGAAAAAAAGACACACACAGATTGAGGGTGAAGGGATGGAAAAAGGTTTTTCAGGCGAATGGAAATGAAAAAAAAGCTGGGGTAGCAATACTTATATCTGACAAATTAGATCTCAAACTTCTTCTTCAAGAAGAAGAAATAACAAGAAGAAATAACTCTGGTAAACATATACTCACCCAATATAGGAGCACCCAAATACATAAAAAAAACTCCTGAAGGATATCAAGGGAGAGATTGACAGCAATACAATCATAGTAGGAGATTTTAATACCCCACTATCACCATTAGACAAAACCTTTAAATAAAAAATCAGCAAAGAAACATCAATCCTAAATGACTCATTAGACCAGATGGAATTAATTGACATCTTCAGAACATTTCACCCTAAAGCCACAGAATATACATTCTTCTCAAGTGCACATGGGTCATTTTCAAAGATAGACCATATGTTGGGTCATAGGCAAAGTCTCTTAAAATTCAAGAAGATAGAAATCATATCAAGCATCTTCTCAGATCACAGTGGCATAAAACTGGAAATCAACTACAATAAAAACAATTAAAAAAATCTAACACATGGAGACTAAACAGCATGCTATTAAACAATGACTGGGTTATCAGAGAGATCAAGGAAGAAGTAAAAAACATCATGGCAACAAATGACAATGACAACACAACGATCCAAAATCTATAGGACACAGTGAAAGCAGTCTTGAGAAGGAAGTTCATAGCTCTACAAGCCTACTGCAAAGAACAAGAAACAATGGTAATAAATTACCTAACCCTACAACTCAAAGAGTTAGAAAGAGAGCAACAAGAAAAGCCCAGTGTAAGCAGAAGGAAGGAAATAATAAAGAACACAAAACCAAGAGCTGGTTCTTTGAAAGGATAAACAAGATTGATGAACCTCTAGCCAGGCTCACCAAGAAGCAAAGAGAGAGGATCCAAATAAACAAAATCAGAAACAAAAGAGGAAAAATAACAACAGACCCCACTGAGATACAAAGGATTGTTAAAAAAATACTATGAACAACTCTATTCCAACAAACTGGACAACCTGGAGGAAATGGACATATTCCTAGAAAATACAACCTTCCAAACTCAATCAGGAAGAATCTAAGCATCTCAATAGGCCAATAACTATGGAAGAAATTGAAGCAGTCATCAAAAAGCTTCCAGCAAACAAAAGCCTGGGGCCAGATGACTTCACAGGGGAGTTTTACCAAACATTCAAGGAAGAACTTAAACCTATCCTTCTCACACTATTCCAAAAAATTCAAGAGGATGGAACACTTCCAAGCTCCTTCTATGAAGCCAGCATCACCCTAATATCAAAACCAGATAAAGACAAAACAATGAAAGAGAATTATTGGCCAGTATACCTCATGAACATAGATGCCAAAATCCTCAACAAAATTCTAGCAAGTCGGATCCAGCACTACATCAGAAAGATACACCATGACCAAGTAGGATTTATCCCAGGAATGCAAGGTTGGTACAATATCCACAAATCAATGAACATGATACATCACATAAACAAATTGAGAGATAAAAATCACATAGACATATCAATTGATGCAGAAAAAGCATTTGACAAAATCCAACACCCATTTTTGATAAAAACTCTGAACAAGGTGGGAATAGAAGGATCATACCTCAACATAATAAAAGCTATATATGGTAAACCCACAGCAAACATCATACTCAATTGGCAAAAACTAAAACCATTTCCCCTAAGAACAGGAATAAGACAGGGATGCCCACTCTCACCATTCCTGTTTGACATAGTACTGGAAGTGCTAGCCATTGTGATTAGATAAGAAGAAATAAAAGGCAACCAAATTGGAAAAGAAGAAGTAAAGCTGTCCTTATTTGCGGATGACATGATATTGTACATAAAAAACCCGAAAGACTCCATCAAAAACCTAATAGACTTAATAAGTGAATTTGGCAATGTAGCAGGATACAAAATTAACGCCAAGAAGTCTATGGCATTTCTATACACCAATAGTGAATTTACAGAAAGGGAGACTAAAAAAGCAATCCCATTTACCATTGCACCAAAAAAATTAAGATACCTAGGAATAAACTTAACCAAGGAGGTAAAAGACCTATACACAGCAAACTACATGACACTGAAAAAAGAGTTGGGGAGGACATAAACAGATGGAAGAAGATGCCATGTTCATGAACTAGTAGAATCAACATCATTAAAATGTCCATACTACCCAAAGCAATCTATATATTCATTGCACTCCCCATTAAAATACTAACGGCATATTTCACAGACCTAGAAAGAACTCTTTAAAAATTCATCTGGAATAAAAAAAGACCCTGAATAGCCACAGCAATCCTGAGAAAGAAGAACAGAGTAGGTGGGACCAGATTTCAAGCTGTATTACAAAGCCACTGTTCTCAAAACAGCCTGATACTGGCACAAGAACAGACATATAGACCAATGGAATAGAATAGAGAATCCAGATATGGACCCAAACCACTATGCTCAATATTTGACAAAGGAGACATGAACATACAATGGAGTCAAGACAGTCTCTTCAATAAATGGTGTTGGGAAAATTGGACAGATACATCCAAAAAAAAAACCAAAAAAACTAGACCACCAACTTGCACCATACACAAAAATAAACTCAAAGTAGATACAGGACTTAAATATATGACGGGAAACCATAAAAATACTAGAGGAATTCATAGGCAGAAAAATCTCTGACATATGCCAAAGCAATTTCTTCACCGATAAAGCTTCTAGGGCAATGGATGCTAAAGAGAAAATAAACAAATGGGACTACATCAATATAAAAGGATTTTTCACAGAAAAAAAAAAATTAACAACAAAATAATAAGAAAGCCCACAGTATGGGAGAACATATTTGCAAGTGTTATCACTGATAAAGGTTTAATCTCCAACATCTCCAGAGAATTTATACAACTTAATAAAAGGAAGATAAATGATCCAATAAAAAAATGGGCAACAGACTTAAAATATTTTTGAAAGAAGACAGAAGGAAGGCCAAGAGACATATGAAAACATGCTCAAAGTCACTAATTCTCTGAGAGATGCAAATCAAAACGACAATGAGGTACCATCTCACACCTGTCAGAATGGCTATCATCAACAAATCAACAAACAACAAGTGCTGGATAGGATGCGGATAAAAAGGAACCCTAGTGCACTGCTGGTGGGAATGCAGACTGGTGCAGCCACTGTGGAGAACAGTATGGAGTTTCCTCAAAAAACTAAAAATCGAGCTCCCATTTGACCCAGTAATCCCACTTCTAGGAATATATCCCAAGAAACTAGAAACACCAATCAGAAAGGATATATGCACCCCTATGTTCATAGCAGCACAATTCACCATAGCTAAGATTTGGAAACAGCCTAAATGCCCATCAGTAGATGAGTGGATTTGAAAACTATGGTACATCTACACAATGGAATACTATGCTGCTATAAAAAAGAAGGAATTCTTACCAGTTGCAGCAGCATGGAGGCACCTGGAGAGCATTATGTTAAGTGAATTAAGCCAGGCAATGAAAGAAAAATACCACATGATCTCACTCATTTATGGAAAATAAAGAACATTATAACCTGATGAATGAAAAGATACAGAGGCAGTAAAGCACTGAACAGACTGTGAAATTACAGTGGGAAGGCTGGGGAGTGTTGGGGAGGGAGGGAAATAGATCAACCAAAGGACTTGTATGCATGCATATAAGCACACCAATGGACACAAGACACTGGGAGTTGGGATGAGGGCATGCAACAGGAGGTAGGGGAGGCTGGGGGAAGGTCAATGAGGAAAAAAAGGAGATATATGTACTAATACATGTAATACTTTAAACAATAAAAAAAATTTAAAAAATTGCAGCTCTTTGTGGATCTGCTTATTACATACCCCTGTGCTTCTCCCTTCACAAAACGTAGCCCTGTGCACTGGGGTAGTGATGGGACACCTATCCTGATGGTGCATAGCAGAATATACACCTCCTCACCTTCTGAGATGGACTTTTCCTATCTCTCGCAGAACTGTGATGGTTTCCATTTTGAGATACCTGGAAAAGCATCTGTTGATGCAAACTGCTTATAGAAGCAGCTAAGGGCAAAACTTGGCTGTTTTGAAATAAAAAGCACAGACTCTTTAAAAGGCAGAGCAAATAGTGAGAAACACGAGATGCAGCCTAGCACACACACAGCACACACATCAGTCTACCGATTGATCATTTCTGAAAATATTTTGATACTTCTAATCACACTCACCATGAGAAAGTTTATTTTAGGTATTTTTCTTCTTCCCTCCACCCAAACCACCTAAAGCCCTCTGCTAGCTGAAGGAAAGTTTCTTTTCTGGTTTGGGGGAACAAAAACTTATATAATCACATAAAGCTGCCTAAAGTCCATAGGCAGAATCCCACGTAAAGCTACATTTCAACTAACCAGGGAAACTTGGAATCATTGCAAACCCCACTCAAGTAACCCACCCACACATAAACCCATGCAAGGGTTAGCCTCGGGGAAAGGTTTAGAGATAGCAAAGTAATTATGGCCTTTATTAACATACTTGTCAAAATCATCTTCTATGGGATGTGCCCTTAAATCAAGGAAAATATCCTTTCTAGAAAATGTGATATATTTTATCACATGTATGTGTTGATGACCTATTATAGTCTAAGTCCTTAAGACTAAGTCACTGAAAAATAGAAATTTTCTAAATTCTGGATTCATGAAATTCATAAGCCAAATAAATGGAAACTGGCTATGACTTTCTGAGAAGATTCTGAATGCCCTTTTATGTATTCTGATCACTGTAACATTTAATAAATACTCTTTCAGCTGCACTTCTATGACTGGTCATTTCTGTATGTGTGCATCCTGTATGTTCAAAATGATGAACTCCAGATATGAGTCACAGGTGATTTAGCATTCAGTAAATAAGCCACCAATATCATCCCTATCTCAATTGTATTGAAGAGGTAATTACTAAGGCCTGGGTACCAGCCAGAAATCGGAACTGAAGTAATAGGCAAGTGAAGGATTGCTGTGAATATCAGTAGTCATCTGCAAATTGTTTTGTGTACAAGAAGATACAAGTTTTGTAGTTCTGTGGGGCAGACCAAAAAGTTAAAAGGATAGTTTTGGAGATAGATAGGGAGGAGGGATAGGTCTGCCTTTGAGCAGCTCTGATAGAAGAGCACATTCTGCTGTGGTAGAATGAATCAGTTGAATGCTCTGAATTGCATATAATATAAAACCTGAATTTGATAGGCTTAAGCAATGGTCGGCAAACTCATTAGTCAACAGAACAGCAAACCACAGCTCGTGAGCCGCAGTTTGCCGACCACTGGGCTTAAGGAACAACAAAAAGCATCTCAAATATTTCAGAAAGATTGCATTTCCACCCTCATTGGACCCTGTGGTTCAGTTATGTTACAAGAAAAAAATTTCTCCCCATTTTCCTGCTTTTCCTGTCTCTGAGTGTTGGCTCACCCTCAGGTTCTTGCTCCTCATAGTTGCAAGGTTGTAACACTCAAGGCCTCACGTTCTACACAGTGCTCCTTTTTTTATTGTTTACAGTATTACAGATGTCCGCCATTTGCCCCACCTTGCCTCCTTCCACTCAATCCCCTCCCCACCTCAGGCCTTCATCCCACTGTTGTCTGTGAAGGTCTTTTTTAAAAATCAATGAAGAGTGTTTCTTCACCCCATTGAAAACTTTCTCTCATGTTTCCTTGGGAAGAATATTATCACATGCTCCTTCTTTAAACTATCACTTATGTGGCAAATAGACCATTAGGATAGACCAACTAATGTCACTGGTGACTTTGAACAGATCAATGAAGTGGTAGGGAAAAAACAAAACAAAATATGAACACATTTTATGGTGAGACAATAGCAAAATTAAAAGTAGGTGAGCTACCAACACTAAGAAAGGACCTATAGCCAATATCTTTGAGATAGGAGGAAAAGAAGTATTAAGTTTTACATTTGAGGTGTATAGCTTTTTAAGAGGAAATTAGTTGATTTTGTTAATTGGTTTCTATTTTATTGGGAAGTGAGATCTCAGGATATTAGAGCTGGGGGTGGAGTAAGGGCTTGAGAAGAATGGTAAAGCTTGAAACCCACCCAAAGCAGTATTAGAAGTTAATCTATGAAAGAAAGGTTTCCAGGGGCTGTTAAATGCTAAGACCAAATCTACTTCTCTGTCCTCAGGCTATGTTACCAACCTGTGCATTCCCACCTATTGGAAGCATATTTGATTTCAGAGGGACTGCTCCCTCTCTCTCTCTCTCTCTTTCTCTCTCTCTCTCTCTCTCATGTCCTGCCACCTCTTTAATTGCTTGGTTTCCTCCTTCACTCCTTTATGTTTAAGTATGGATTCACAAATTTAAAAATGCCTATATCCCACTGGTCAAAATGTGTTCCATGGCCAGCAGGGTTGTCATCACTTGGAACACTTTGAGAAATGTAGAATCTTGGGCTCCACCCCAGACTGACTACATCACAATGTGCATGTTTAACAAGATCCTGGCAGGACTCATAAGCTCATTAAAGTTTGAAAGCATTTGTCTGGTGGACACATCTCCCCTTGGGTGTCTGAAGCTTCATTTATTCAAAATACCTTGTCCCACTTCCCCTCATACATTGTGCTCCAGCCCACTGTCTTTTCTCTGTGCCTGAAACTAACTACACAAAATGGAACTGTAAACATAAAATTTTCATTTCTTTAATATAGCCTTTTCTCCTTTCTTTCCTTTTGATTCAAACTGGCCTCATCCAGCACCCAGGATCACCTGCCTGCCTCAGGACAATCAGGTTCTAATCAGCATCAAATAATCTTAGGAACAAAGCCTTGGGTCTGCTGACCATAGGAAAAGAGTTTCAGTCAAACCAAAGATAACATTGGGCCTCAGTTGCGTTTCAGCTCCAGTCCCAGAAAATCTGAATGACTTCACCAACCATACCCTTGCGAAACAAGATGGGATGACACCATGGCTGACGTCAGGACCAGAGGCAATCAACGATCCCACCTATCTTGGTTCCCACAATCAGTAGAGACCAGGACCCTAACTCCCTTAGTCACCATGATTAATGGTTTCTCCCCTGTATAACCCATCCCCTATTTAAATATCCTGAGCCCTTAATAATTTTTTAAGGTTTGTTTTGTAACAGTTTGGGAGCAATGCTTATAGAAAATTCTTAAAAACTATGTTGAAAGATTGAATTAAGGGGCAGACACATATATACACCAAAAAAGATAAGAAATGTTAAAAATCAAAATTGCCAGAGAAACAAATAATTTTTTTAAGCAGGAATGTAACCCTCAGAACTGGTACAAAAGGTTAACAATATCAAAAATAACAAAATCTTCCTGAGATATAAAAAATAGGCATTAACTACAATAGGCAGTGCTTATTAATTCCTTCCTATCTCTTTGAATATCTTACATACCCACAGACACACATTCTTACACTCACAGGCACACACATGTATAACATATCATTCCAATTAGGGCCAGTAAACCTCAAGTTTCCCCATCTAAACTTATTGCTATCTGTCTCTTCTCCTGTCCAAGGAGTAGGACTGCACTGTCTAGTCAAAGAAAGCAAGCCTGTTACATCAGCAGTCATCAGTATGATTAAGTGGCATACCAATGTCATAATGCTTTGATATCAAGGCATAATTAATTTGATATTCCTTAGGTAATTATCATTTATACTTGTTTCAGAATCTAGTCTTAGGATAGATATGACCCTCAATTCTCTATGCCTAACACACAACAGCAAACTTAGTCTGCTGTCTCAATTCAGGCTGCACATTTGATCAGTGGAGGATGAGAGGGGGAGCTTGCAACACAGATGCCTGAACTTTACCTACAGAGGTTCTGACTTAATTGGTCTGGAGAGGGACTTCAAGCATCAACATTAAAAAAAAAAAAAAAGTGTATGCAAAGCAGTCTTCTGTGAAGCCAGAGTTTAAAAATCTCCACTCTAGCACAGCGGTTTTTAAGGTGTGGTCCTAGGACCAGCTGATTCAGCAATGTGGTCTGTGTTCTGCTTTTTCCAGGAGTTTTAACCAGATGAACTTGGATCATCTGAGAGTCAGCTCACAACATACATATCATTAATGAATGTATACTCCAGAGATGACAGTGAGCAATGGAACACCAATTCATTAGAACACAATTAGAATTCACTAGAAGTACACATTCTTGGGCTCCAACTCAGATATACTGAATTAGAAGCCACAGGTTGAGGCCCAGCAACCTGTGTTTTTGCAGGCCCTCCATGTGATTCTCAGGGACCCTCAAGTTTGAGAATACTATTCTACAGTGAATTGCCTTTCCCAACAATGACTCACCACCCTTGCAATTGAGTAAGGAGAAAAAAAGAACAAGTCTATTTATTGCATGCTCTGCATTCACACAGTAAAGCATCATTTCAAACCAACACTCACATATCATTTCACATTTCCAATGGAACAGGGTTTACAGGGAAGAAATGGGAGTATGAACAAATGTCAGCATCCCTGGCCACATTCCTCCTGGGGACTCTATGTCCCAGCTCCATGTGATGAAGACCCATGTGACCAGACTCAGCATCAGAATTTCTCTAGACAGCTTAGATCTGAGATAAATTCTACCAATTTTCTTTTTTTTTAAATTTTTATTTATTTTAAAATATATTTTACTGATTTTTTACAGAGAGGAAGGAAGAGGGATAGAGAGCTAGAAACATTGATGAGAGAGAAACATCGATCAGCTGCCTCCTGCACACCCCCTACTGGGAATGTGCCCGCAAGCAAGGTACATGCAATTGACCGGAATTGAACCCGGGACCCTTCAGTCCGCAGGCTGACGCTCTATCCACTGAGCCAAACCGGTTTCGGCCCAATTTTCTATACATGACATCCTTCAAGCTCATAAAAGTGTAAAAGAAAACCAAAGTGAATGCAATGGAACACTTGGGATAGCCATAAAAGAAGATTAAAAATAAAGCATCAATTAATTGATGGAAAGAGACATTATCACCAAACTACATTCATTGTCCCAGTGAGAGAGGAGGTTTAATGGACTTACTGCAGACCCATTAGTCTTGAGTCTTTTCTGGCACCATCTGATCTATTACTCAATGGCTATACAATGTTGGTCAATTTACCTAATACCTTTAAACTTCATTTTGAACCTTCACCAATAAAATGTGGATTATAATAGCCCTTATTTATACAGCTGTTAGAAGGATTCATGAAATAATGCTTACAAGTGTTTGGCAAAGTGCCTGACACTTAGTAAGTGGTCAATAAATGTTAACTATCATCATTTTTATTATCCCTTTCTATGGCGCTGCCTTGGACCGGAATTCTTCCTGCATTAGGAATTGTCTAACACCCAGGGAGGCTCTTGTAAAAGATCATCCTTTATCCCCTTCCATGTAAAGAGGGCATTATCTTGAAGAGCCTGCCATAATCCCAGACAGACAGCTTACCATCAAACCCCAGAAACACATAATCTTAAACTGACACCAAAGTCCCATGCTTTACTTATGATGCTGTATCACTAGGCTGTGCATTCTGAACTAATTATTATCTGTACTAATTAGTCCCTGTATTTCTTATAACTGCAGTTACAGGTAGGGACTTACTATCAGACTTTTACTGAATAAACCTGTTAGAAGAACATCGTAGCATGCTCCATCTCTATATTCTGCATCATTTAAAGTCAGACATTTCATGAACATTAGAAATTTGTACCATTCTTTTGGCAGCTGGACAAGTCAGCAGGGAGATCCATTGCCACATGAGTTGTCAGTATTTATTTGGTGGCCTGTCTTGCTGGGCAGGCTTCTAATTTATCCTTGTCCTGCAGAATATCATTCTATATGTCTCCATTATAAAGTTGCGTGCTCAGTTGAAGAGAGCTATTCTTGCTTCCATGGGAATCATGTATCCTCTGGCCTGAGTCATAGTGCCAAGTTTATGTTGCTTGTACTCTTCTAAGACTGTAGAGGAAATACCTCAAAACTCCTGATAACTGTTTCATCTGAACATTTCTCCAGCTAGTTATTTAAGGCCCCTTGTCATTGACACAGTAGACAAAGACATCACAGGTAGCCAGATCATTATCCAAATCATCCAAATCCTGAAAGCTGCCTCTCAGTAAGGTTTTCACAGTGGCCTCTATCTGTACGTGAATGCCAATGTGTTGGATTGTTGGCCACACATTTGGGAAGCATTCTGAGAGGCCTGTGGCATTATAAAGAAACCAGTGACCTGGTGCACAAAATTCGTGCACATTAAAAGGGGATTAATTAGAGGAAATAATTTAATATTGCTATTTGCCACTTCTCTACAATAGAAGTGTCAGAGATTAAAGAAAATTAGTAAAATGCATATGAAAACCTTCCTCCTGTCAGTGTCTGGGACTCACCACGGGACCCAGAGTCAAGTCCCCGCCCACCCACATGCACCTCAAAATTGCATGAGACCCAGCCTTGGCCGCCACCCCCCCCCCCCCCAACATTGGGCTAGATCCAGATCGGCCAGTCCCACCCTTGTCAAGCCCTGCCAGGCAGGGGGAGTAGCCTCAGGTCTCTGGCCTGGTGCCAGGATGGGAGGCATGGCCTGAGGTCCCCCAGCCCAGACCAGGGTGGGGGGTATGCCTTGTCCTCCATCAAGCCCTGACAGGTGGGGGCCATGGCCTGAGGTCCCCGTCAAGCCCCATCAAGTGGGGGAGGGGGAGGGGCGCAGCCTCAGGTCCCCTGGCCCAGCACCAGGAGGGGGCACAGCCTCAGGTCCCCCATCAAGCCCCGCTGGGGGGGGGCATGGCCTGAGTTCCCCTGACCCAACCCTGGGGGTGAACCTTGAGGTCCCCCGTCAAGCCCCGCTGGGTGGGGGGCACGGCCTGAGGTCCCCTGTCAAGCCCAGGCACGCAGGGGGCACAACCTCAGGTCCCCTGGCCCAGTGCTGGGGCAGGGAGTGTGGTCTGAGTTCCCCTGTCAAGCCCTGCTGGGCAGAGAGCGCAGCCTGAGGTCCCCCGGCCTGGCACTGGGGCAGGGGAGTAGCCTGAGGTCCCCTAGTCCAGCACCAGGATGGGAAGTGCACCTTGAGGTCCCCCGTCAAGCTCCACTGGGTGGGGGGCATGGCCTGAAGTTCCCTGTCAAGCCCCACCTGGTGGGGTGTGTGGCCTGAAGTCCCCTGACCTGGTGCTGGGGCATGGGGAGCAGCCTGAGGTCCCCTAGCCCAGCGCCAGGATGGGAAATGCACTTTGAGGTCCCCTGTCAAACCATGCCGGGTGGGGGACACAGCACCCATGGCAGCAGTGGAGGGAGTAGCCTCAGATCCCTGCTGATTGCTTGTTAAGGCTCCTTATGGGAACTTGGCCTCAGCTGTGGGTGCAGCCATCTTTGTGATGGAGTGATGGTCAATTAGCATATTCCCTCTTTTTTAGATAGGATGGCCCACTTTTCCCAGCAGTTTCATCCAGGTGGAACAGTGTTATCTGGGAGTCAGCTGACAAAATTCACATTCTGAGTGTGTGTATACTCCAAGAGAGGGGAAGCAATGGAATTGGGATACCAATGTCCAGTTCCTTTGCTTAAATTTTTGAAAATAGTTAACTTAGAAATAGTACTATTGTTGCTAAAAAGTATATCCTCCCCCATAAAAATTTCCTATCTACTCTTTGAAACAATATTGGAAAAAGACCATTTTACGTTGTCTTAAAAATCTCAACTTTAAAATGTATTTGTTAAAAATATAAAAACTAATTTCTTCTGATAAGTTTGCAAGAACCACTGATAGACATTAGGAAAGCAGCAATATATTTGTCAACTTCAGTCAAATCTTTTCTATGAAATTGGTAGGTGGGATTTAAAACCTTGGTTATGGTTTGTAAGTATAGCCCCAAATGCACTTCTATTTAGATTCATATTTCTTTATATCTTCCTCCCACCCATAGCTATACTGAAATAAAATTGACATATAATATTGTCAATACAACATGCTGATTTGATACACTTATATACTGAAAAATTACCACCATAGTAGTTAATGCCTCCTTACATGACATAATTACCATACATTTTTGAGGTGAAAACATGTATGATCTCTCTTAACAGCTTTCAAGTATATAACAGTATTACCTATCTATATAAAAACCTAAGTGACCATCACAACCGAACGGATGACCAAACAGACTGCATGGGGTGACCAGGCCGGCAGGGGGGTTAGTGAGGGGCAACCAAATGACTGAGCAGCAGGCTGAGTGGGGTGACCAAGCCGGCAGGGGATGGCCATTGGGGGAGGTCAGGCCAGCAGGGGGGCAGTTAGGGGCAACCAGACTGGCAGGGGGGGGCAGTGAGGGTCAATTAGGCTGGCAGGCAGGTGAGTGGTTAGGAGCCAGTATTCTAGGATTGTGAGAGGGATGTCCGGGATTGGGCCTAAACTGGCAGTTGGACATCCCCTGAAGGGTCCTGGATTGGAGAGGGTGCAGGCTGGGCTGAGGGGACCCTCTGCAATCACCTGCCCCCCCAGCCATGCACGAATTTCGTGCACCAGGCCTCTAGTCTATTATAATCAGTGTAAGAGAATGGTTGTTACCAGGGGCTGGGGAGTAGAAAAACTTTGGTCAAATAGTACAAGCTTCCATTTGGAAGATGAATAAGTTTTGGGGATTGAATATCTGGATCTTTCTCACAGCAGCCTTAACACTAGGATATCTATTACACTTGTATAAAGAAAAACATATGTAATGACCTGCCCTTAAATAAAAAAAGAGTATGTCCTTGGCTTTCTTGGCTCTCAGGTTCTTCATCGATGTTGAAGATCAGAGGAGTTCAGGTTAGAATTATGGGCAATGAGGAAGAAAAGAGAAATATGTGATGATTTGTTAAGAGCATTAGTGGGTGTGTGTGTTTCTGTAAGGGGTTTGTAGACACATGTAAAGGATGGTGTCCAACATGGGCATTGGGAAGCTCTCAGTCCTGCTTTTACTACTCGGGTGACTAGAGGTTGTTTCCTGGACCCATTGGACTTCTGTAGCAGCACTCCACCATCACTAGGATTTAATGTGCACAGGCAGGCAAGGTTATGCTCCAAAGCTGTCATTTGGGAAATTATGCCATTCATGTCAATAACATTATCTTTTAAAACCAGAATTTCATTGAGTCCCTTCCATATAAAAAAACTAAATTTCACTAATATATAGTCACACTCTGTTTTTATATTATGCTGATATTGTTAACAAAATATTAATATTTTAATTTTCTTTTGTTTATAGTATTAATCATATTAACCGATTCAATTATCCACAATATTCCCAGATTTGTATTCAGATGAAATTCAATTGTTTCTGAAACTCAAATCCAGACTGACAGAGAAGTTTCCAAGAAATTCAAAAGAATGTGTCTATTTTTTCAAAAACAACTTCAGTGAACTATCAATAAATATATTAATTTCATGGGCAGAATGTTTGAATATTTGTCCAGGTGCAAGACAGTGACTTTGCAGAATTATCACTTATTTCTATCTTTAATTTTTAAAAAAATCATGTTATTTTAGTATTTATTTCTCATAACTTATATGTAGCACCATTTAGTATATCTACATGAATTGGAGCTAGGCTTTAATGATTCATGGTTTTCCAAGATGAATAAAGGTTTCCACTTTACACCAACTGTTTAAAGAAAAAGCATGTCTGTAGGAAGTACTGCTGTGGTCAGGATTCATTTGCATCCTAGTTTTAAATATGGATTTAATGTACCATTCTAATAACATTTTCTATTATCTCCTACTACCCTCCCCTCCACAGTCTCTGTTCAAACTCCCTCAAAATGAATCACAACTCCTGCCCTTCCTCATGCTCATTTCTTGGCCTCTGATAATCTCCCTCAGGTAGCAGCTACTCATCCAGCATGTCCTCACAGCAATTTGTTTATACTTGATCACTCTTCAGTGTGATTATTCACTATGTGCCAGTATTTCTGATAGATTGTGAGCTGCTGAAAATCAGAGACTGCATCATGTATACCTGTGCATCCCTGGGTCTCACATGTTATCTAACATATTATAGAATCTCATCGGTGTATGTTGAATGAATTGACATAACTAGTAACCTTAAAAATTTGGGGGATTTATGATAAACTTCATTCATAACAGTCTCAGTTGCTATTGAAGTGTGCAGAGCAAAATATAAGCCCTGCCCTCAATGGCTTACAAATGTGATGTTTTGAAAAAATGTACCTTCATTTTCCTAATTTAGAGGAGCTCCTACTCTTAAGTAACCTCTTGGTATTTTCCATTTTTCTTACTATGTTAAATCCCTGAAGATTTGGATGCCCAACAGATTGTTAGTAAACAACTAAGATATATTTGATATTTGAACCACTTTTGCTAGAACTGCCTCATATACAAGTCCACAAGCTGTTAAGGTTCTCCTGTAAATGAATTGAGAAAGCACAAGTACAAATCAAAGTTCTTATTTGCCTACAGCAGTGGTCAGCAAACTGCAGCTCGCGAGCCGCGGTTTGCCGCTCTGTTGACTAATGAGTTTGCCGACCACTGACCTAGACTCTCGATTCCAATAATTACAGGCTGTTGTTGTCCGTTGTGATTAAGCCCCTAGGTTTCAGAATAGTAACCTTTAGTCATCCATTTAACAAGTATTTTTTAGCAGATATATAAGATAAACACTGCCAAATTCGGAAGTTTCAATACCGAACAAGGTAGTAGCAGTCCCTGGCTTTGCTAATTCTGAGAAGGTAGTTCAGTGCAAGTTTGATAGTTGCACTACAGGATGACAAGTACAGCTGCAATTTAGTAGCTCTAAAGTGTACCTGATGTGCTTGACAGGGTCTTTCAGATAAGGATCTACATGAACCCCAATATACAGACCAGCTAATACTACTGGGAACCAATGACTAGATAGTGTTTAAGTGGAAAAGTATGAAGGAGTTTCTAGATGAATGGTGTTAACCTCATTTACATCTTTCTGGCACTATGTACTTCTGTGTATTTGCTATTTTTATGCCAATCTTTTTCAATCACAATGGCTGCACACTACCTGCCTTTGGGTTGACTCACTATCTAACCTCAAACTCTAGTGTGTATGGACAATCATGTACCATTTCAGGAGTTTATTTATTACCTCTGTCATCAGTTCTTTGTCACAATACTCAAGTTAAATGGCATAGTATGCAAAGAAAAAAATGAGTATGAGGAAGAGCAGGCCATTTGATACCTTGAAAGTCTAAGTCTGTGGATAACAAATTCCCATTGATTTCATCATCATTTAATAAGTATTAATGAAATAGAAACTAAAAAGACAATAGAAAATATCAATGACACTAAGAGCTGGTTCTTTGAAAAGATAAACAAAATCTGCAAACCTTTAGCTCAATTTACCCTGAAAAAAAGAGAGGTCTCAAATAAATAAAATCAGAAATGAAAGAAATTACAACCGATAACACAGAAATAGAAAAGACCAAAAAAATACTATGAATAAATTATATACCAAAAATTCAACAACCTAGAAAAAAATAAAGTCCTTAAAAAATACAACTTTTCAACATTAAATATGAAAGAAATAGAAAATTTTAAGAGACCAATATTTTTAGTAAGGAAATTGAATCAAACAAAAACCTCCAAACAAACACGAGTCCAGGACAAGATGGCTCTAATGGTAAATTCTACCATAAATGTAAAGAAGAATTAATACTAATTATTCTAATTTTTTAAAAAATGCAAGAACAGAGAACACTTTGAAACTTGCTTTATAAGGTCATCATTACCCTGACCCCAAAAACAGACAAGGACACTCTAAGGAAAGAAAATTATAGGTCAATACCCCTGGATGAACATAGATGAAATAATTTGCAATAAAATGTTAGTAAACTGAATTCAACAATATTTAAAAGGATGATATACCATGATAAATTTTGGATTTATTCCAGGAATACAAGAATGGTTCAACATTTTCAATCCAATGAAAACACCACATTAATAAAAATAAAGATAAATTCATATGATCATTTCAATAGATGCCAAAAAAGAATTTGACAAGATTCAAAATATATTTATGATAAGAATTCTCAAAGGGTGGGTAAGAGAGAACCAAAGTTCAATATCATAAAGGTCATATATGAAAAGCCCATAGCTAACATCATACTCAATGGCAAAAAGCTGAAAGTTTTCCTCTAAGGTCAGAAACAAAGAAGGACTCCCACTCTTGTCACGTTTCTTCAACATAGAGTTGAACATTCTAGTCACAAAAATAAATTTAAAAAAAAGAAAAACATTAAAATAAGAAAGGGAGAGGTATAACTGATGACATGGTAGTGTATATAGAACATTCTAAAGATTCCACAAACACTTTTAGAATAAAAAATTAGTTAAGTTGCAGAATACAAACTTAATATAATTTTTTCATTTCTATACACTAAAACAAATGATCAAAAACAAATTTTAAAAAGTCACATTTACCACTGCATCAAGAATAAAATACATAGAAATAAATTTAACCAAGGAGGTGAAAGACCTGTACAAAGAAAACTATAAGACATTGATGAAAAAAACTGAAGAGACAAATAAATAGAAAGATGGTCTATGTTTGTGGATTAGAAGAATTGATAGTGTAAAAATGTCTATACTACTCAAAGCAATTTACATATTCAATCCAAACCCTATCATAATTCCAATGGCACTTTTCACACAAAAGTAGAACAAATAATTCTAAAATCTGTATGGCACCAAACACCTTTAATAGTCAGAGCAGTCTTAAGAAAAACAAAGCTGAAGATATCATGCTCCCAGATTTCAAACTGTATTACAAAGCTATAGTAATCGGTACAGTATGGTATCAGAATAAAAACAGACATATAGATCAATGTAATAATGCTGAGTCCAGCATTATTGATAAATAATAAATCAATTCATGGTGAAGGAACCAATATATGATAAATCAATTCATGGTGAAGGAGCCAATAATGTACAACAGGGAAATGATAATTGCTTCAATAAACAGTGTTGGGAAAACTGGATAGACACATTCAAAAGAATGAACTGGATCACTATCTTACACCATACACAAAAATTAACTCAAAATGAATTAAAGACTTGACTACAACACTTTAAACCACAAAACTTATAGAATAAAACATAAGTAGTTAGCTCTTTGACATTAGTCTTAGAGATGATGATTTAGAAAAAAGCAAAGGAAACAAAAACAAATATAAACTAGTAGGACTACATCAAACTAAAAAGGTTCTGCATAGCAAAGGGAACTATCAAACCATCAACAAAATAAAAAGATGGCCTACTGAATGGGAGAAAATATTTTCAAATTGTATTTGATAAGGAGTTAATATCCAAAATATATAAAAAACTCATATAAATCAATAGCAAAAGCAATTAGGTAATGGGCATAGATCTGAACAGACATTTTTCCAAAAAAGACATATATTTGGACAACAGACACATGAAAAGTTCCTCAACATCACTAGTCATCAAGGAAATGCAAATAAAAACCACAAAAAAATATCACCTCATACCTGGTAGAAAGGTTATTATCAAAAACACAAGATCTAGAACACATGTTGGTAAGGACTTGGAGAAAAGGGAATCCTTTGTATACTGTTGGTGGGAATGTAAATTGTACAGCCATTATGGAAAACAGTATGGAGATTCCTCAAAAATTTAAAATATAGAACTATCACATGATCCAGCAATTTTTCTTCTGGGTATTTATCTGAAGGAACAAGAAGAATAACTCAAAAAGACATATGCACCCCCATGTTTACTGCAGCATTGTTTATATAACCAAGGTATATACACACACTGTATATAATACTATTCTGCCATAAAAATAATGGAATCTTGCCATTTGCAACAACATGGATCAACCTTGAGTACATTATGCCAAATGAAATAAGTCAGAAAAAGACATATTATTTGATCTCATTTACATGTGGAATCTAAAAAATAAAAATAAATAAACAGTTTCGGGGGGCAAAATGTTTGAAAGGGCTCATACAGTCAAACTTCCAGTTAAAAACAAAAGTCATGGTATGTAATGAACTGCATGATGAATATAGTTGATAATACTGTACTGCATATATGAAATCTGCTAAGGCAGGAGACCTTAAAAGTCCTCATCACAAGAAATCATAACTCTGTATGTAAACAGAAGTTAACTAGACAAATCACAGTGATCATTTTGCAATATATACAAATATTGAATATTTTACACCTGAAATTAATATAATGTTATATGGCAATTATATATCACTGAAAAAATAAGTGTAAGTACTTATTGTTCACTTATGATTATGTTTGCCTGCAGGTTAACAAGATTACAGAGGTACATAGTTGCAGTTGTTGTCCTAATTAATACTCTATGTAATAAAATGTCTGTCAATTTTTCATAGGTGAACACTGATAGCTTCAAGTCCCCCCATGCAGCCATATCCTTCTCTGCACCATCTGGGAAAGCTGATAAGAAAGCCCAGGTTCTCCCTCTATTGGTGCTAGTGGAGAAGTGCAAATCATGCAATCATCAGAGCGGGAACCCCAACCTTGGCTGTACCCACACAATTATACCCAGAGACATTCACTCCTTTCTTCTCACAAGCCATTTTCAGATCTGCTTGGACACTTCCCTGATCTTCTCAGAAAGATTCAGTATGTGAATAATACTTATCCTCATATTCTTTTGGTATGTGTGACCTCAGCAGTCTCAACATCTGAACTAATTTGGGTAGAGGCTCATCCCCCCTATGTGGGTGATCAAAATACCCTATAATGCTACTTATCTGATTCACCATATGAAAGCATGTTTATCTTTCATCTTTATACTGGTTTCTTCATGGTCGCAGGATAGCTTCTTAGCGCCAGCCTTTACTTTCACATTCAAGGCCAGAAGAAAGGGTAATAGAAATCTTGCTACATCCCTCTCTTTATGGAAGGAAAATTATTGTTTTCCCATTGCCATTTGTTAGAACTGTCATATCACTATACTTAGTTGCTAAAGAGTCAGAGAACTCAAGATTTTATTTGAGCATATTGACAACTGAAAGTCATATTTCTATATATGGAAGTCGGTAAGACTGGATCCTGGTTAAGCAACTATCCCTGTCAGTCAGGCCAAATAGGCGGTCAAGTTGTTCTCTGTGCTAGATACATAACAATGAGTAAAATCACCAATGGTTCTTCACATAACTACCTAATGAGGGACCCACAAAAATTATCATCAAGCGACAATTACACATGTAATAAGTGCTGTGAAGGAGAAGCTTGTTTTTCTCTAACAGTATATGGAATAGTGTATGAATAACTAAGGTGCTAAACAGCAGAAAAGGAGGGAATATGAAGGAAATACCATATATAAACATCTGTTTGTTGGAAGCTAGGGGCATGATGCATTTGGGAAACTCATAAAAAGCTAGTGTGGCTGAAGCATAGTGAGGAAACAGGGGAATATGGGTGTGTGTACACCAGTCAGTTAATGAGGTTATTAATTATATATGCAAGGAATTCAGATGGGCAGGTGCTTGGAGTTACAATTTTAGAGCCTCAGTCCAATCCTCTTCTACAACCACATACTCAGTCTTGAGACACAGAATTCACTCTCCCCATCTGTATATTTGTTCAACACAAAAGGTAGAAATAAAAAAAGAAATAAAAATGATTAAATTATTTAACAGGAATAAATTTTGTAATGTCATGAGATGTCATTATTCAAATGTTTGTCAAACAACACTCAATTCCTTAAGACAAAACAAATGTAAAGAAGAGAGTGATTTATCTTTCTTCCTATTGACTGGCTATTAAGAAACATTTAGAATGAGAAACATAGCTTTTTAAAAACTTTTTCAATTATCTGGAGGTTCTGGTAATGGTCAACTTCTTCCCCATTATTGGCCATAAATTTGATATTCTAGTGTTGGTGAGGGGTTGTAGTAACTATAACAAGAGAAAACTGTGTCTTTGGATTTGGCTACTCAGATATAAATCAGAGGGTAAACATTATAAAATATGTTCCAGAAAATAATTAGGGTATAGTAAAAACTAGGGATGTTAATTATTTACTACTTAGCCTTCATTACACGTGACTTTGTGTTGTCTGCTTGACACTGGTGATAAACTGAAATGGAAGAATCTGAAAGATGATGCCTAGAGAAAAGTAAAGAAAAATAATCATCCTATAATTAGATTTGACTTGACTGTGCAAAATGTTTAGTAGGCTTACTATTATTATTTCAGGGTCAACCTAGTTTGGGAATGGTTGGAATGGCTGGATCATTTTAAAAAGAAAGTAAATTCATGTATCGAGAAGAACTTAGGTAAAGCCTGATCTACAGAGCCTTAAGTTAGAATTTTATGTCTTGTTTTCTAGAAAATCTTTTAGTGAAATAAATTATGTCTTCAAAGTTCTTTGTGAACCTCAAAGCACGTAAAACAAAGCCCACAAACTACTGATGTGCAATTATTTATTTATTTGATGTTATTTTTTGTCAGTACATAAGCCTTTTTCAGGATACAGGCATTTTTCTGGACAATAACCTGTACTAGAGATTTACAAATCTACAGTTCTTTGTGGAATAATGTCAATAAGAACCAATGGTAAGTACTTAGGATGGAATAAATATGAGTTTTATTGACTCAAGGTGCTTTGCCCCAGCTGTCAGACACAGACCAGACTCCTTAGCTATTCTTCACCCTGAATTCATAAAGAATAGCATTCCCACAGGACAATTTTAATTGGAAGCATATTTTACCCCTATAATGCAAACTCAAGGTCACAACAGGTAACCTGAAAGATTGTTCTACCATATGTTATCCCTAGAAAATATATTCCTCAAATATCATGATACACAAGGGGCGAAGATTACATAAGTCTTGAGATAAACTTCCCATCACGTCAGTTTACTATAACTGAGTGGTTGGGTTTCAAATGAAGGCAACATGCAATTTAGATTCCAGTATATACAAAGAAAATGAAAATTATGTTCTCCACTTGTCTGAGTGCCTGTTACTTTTACACTAAGTTTTACAGTGTGCTTCAAGATACTCAAGGATGAACATAATATATGGTCATATATTTTAGAAACCAGAGAATATAAGGCTTTTATTACAATAAAGTTAAATGTATAGTATTATTTACTTTTATAGATAGGCTTTAAAAGAAGTCTATTAGTAGCATAATTTAAGTTCTCATAAGAAATGAAAGAAATATTAATTAACAAAAGGTATTTCCTACATTAAGAATATAAGTATGTTTGAAATATTTTTGAATATTGATATATGGTTTATTATTAAATATAATTTTTAAATTTAATGAGGAAATGAAAACATTTTAAGCCTTCAAAATTATAATTTTCAATATATTTTTTCAATTCTTTATTTTTTAAATATATTTCTATTGATTTCAGAGAGGAAGAGAGAGAGGGAGAGAGCTAGAAACATCAATGATGAGAGAGACTCATCTATTGGCTGCCTCTTGCATGCCCCCTACTGGGGATTAAGCCTGCAAGCCCGGCATATGTTCTAACAAGGAATCAAATCGTGACCTCCTGGTTGGTAGGCTGATGCTCAACCCCTGAGCCACACTGGCTGGGTGACTTTTCAATTCTTGTAAAGATATTTCTAAATCCATTCTGTATAATTGTCCAGGCATTAATTGTTATCATCAAGATTAATGATGATAACTATTACATAGTGTGAATTAATCATAATATGTCTTAGTCAGCTTGGGCTGCTATACAAAGTACCATAGGCTGGTTGGCTTGTAAACAACAGAAATTTATTCCTCACAGTTCTGAGCCTGAAAGTGCCCAATCAGAGTGCCAGCATGGCTGGAATCAGGTGAGACCCTCTTCCGGGTTGCAGACTGCTGACTTCTTGTGGTATCATCACAGGTAAAATGAAACCTAGAGAACTCTTTGAGTTCTCTCTTTTAAGGGCACTAATCCCATTCATGAGGGCTCCACACGAAAGACATTAATTCACTTCCCAAAGGCCCCACCTCACCTCCTAACTTCATAGGGGCCTAGGATGTCAACATACATATGAATTTTGGGAAGGTTACAACCATTCAGCCCATAATGTAATATTAAAGTTGAAGTAATAATTGCCTACTACTTTCCTATCAAATTGCAGGATACCAGATAAAGGAAGTGCAAATAGGATATGCCACCAAAATGCTTTAATGCTGCCATAATTGATACTAATTTGCACAAGTATTTGTGTAATCATATGTTTAAGTCATTCCCACTCAACTTCTAGCTCCAGGAGGGCAGGTTCTTGTCTGTCACATTTCAGGGCCACCACAATGAACATTATAATGAAGCAACATTTATTAAATTAATGATCTTGCCCTCATTAAAGAAATCACACTGGAGAGTAACAATGGGAAAGCAAGAGCAGTTGTGGATGCCAAGATAAATGGCAACCAGAAAACTGTAAACCTGCCTATTTAATAACGAAGAATGACTATAAGTTAGAAAACCACTGTGGTCAGTGATTCCTAAATTAGGGAGCCCATGATTTAATTACCAAGTTCTATGTATATTCATAAATAAAAGTATGGCATCTTAAAAAACACAAAGGCATTTAATGGATTTGACTTTCTTTCTTCCTTTGGTGGTTCTCTCTCATACATATAACTTAGCCACATGTATACAATTATTGTATTTCAGAAATCTGGTTTGACTTCTTTCAGCTATCCCAGTTGACCCCTCATTTTATTGGTTTTCTGCAAAACTGCTGATACCTGACCCTGGTCTTCAGGCTAATGAGCTCCTAGTGAGAGCAGATCACTAGGTCATTTGCAGCTACTTTGACCAGTGGCAGTTTGTTCTTCAAAGTTAGAGGAAAACTCACTATCAAAGTGGATTTTTCTTAACACTGGAGTGGATTCTTGTATCTAAGCTTTCATCCTCTCTCCTTACCCTATGGGTACATAAAAAGTACAATAAACAGGATTAAAGACTACTGGATTGCAGGCAGAAAAATTCCCATCCCAACTCAGTCCCTTATCAACTGTGTAACCTAGTAAGAATTTCTTAATCTCTCTAAACTCATTATTCTTCTATGAGATAAAAAACCTAGCACATACCAAATAGGACTCTGGTGAGTATTAAATACGTGCCTTAGAGGAATGCTGTGCTCAGAGTGATTACTTAAACAAATGCTGTCTATTTTGATAGACTGTATTGCTATCCCCAAATATGCCCTGGATTTCTCTGGAGAAAAAGCATACCTTCCTGCCTCACTGACTAGGCAGCCATATGACTTGTTTTGGCCAATGAAATACAATTAGAAATGACTTGTGCTACTCCTAAATGGAAGTTTTAAGACCCAACATGTACTTTGTCTAAATGTTTAATTCCCCTCTGCTAATATTCCAGAGAAAAGCTGCTTTGTCTGCCTGGGCATTCTGGGGAAGGCAATAGAGCAGGGTCAGAGCTTACTTGTAATAAACTTGTGGTGTGAGCAACAGAAGACTTTAGTTACTATAATGCACTGACATTTTGTAATTTCTCCTTACTACAGAATAACTCAGCCTATCCTGTTTGATACAAACTAGTAGTATTAAAATAAGGTAGATAATGAAGGTGAAATACAAATAGATATTAGAAATATAAATATTACAGAAATGTAAAAATCAAGGATACTTTCTAAAGGTTAGATGCAAATAAAACTCTGAGCTTTCTCGTATCCACGTCATAAAGGTGAACATGGTTGGGCACTAGATTCAGTGTCGGTTATATAAAAAGAAATCCATGACTAAAGGGGAATAAAACTACTTCTAGTTCAGAAATCTTAACTGTGTCTCATGGACCTTAACAAAAGGGATTGCATTTGACCAGCACCTGGAATCCACTATGGGGAAACTGTTTGATTTGGGGTTTTCATTGCTTGATTGACCTGTTGCAATGATAATTTGCAAAACAACAATGAGACAAAAACAGCAATGAGACCAACCCAGAGGCCAAATTCAACAGGCCTACAAAAGCACTGTCTTAGGTGGGTGGTTTTATATTTAGAACACTTCCTGATATATTAGGCACTCTCTTGCCTCCGAATTGCAGTAGAAGGCAGATAATATAGGAAACGGAAAGACAGTAAAGGAGGGTTTGTGATACTGTCTATAGCACCATGTTCTTTTCGCCCTTTCTCACTTTTTCTCATATCCTGTTTCTTTTTCTTCTTATTTCCCTTGTCCTTATTTCCTCTTTCCTCTTTATTAATTCCAGCTCTTAGTTGAAGCATTGTGTGTATGCAATAGGAACATAGTGGAAAACTTTAAGCCAACAAAATTTTTGTTTTGTTTCCCTTGAATCATGATTCTCCACAGTTCCCAAACCAGTGAAGCAATGGTATTCATTACTCCTGAGCAACACTGGGTCCAGACTTAGAACAAAAAAGTCATTGTTGAATTTAAGCTTTAAATGTAGCATTTTCAAGCCCATAAAGAAACAACAGCACTGAAAGCCAGGCTCTGTGTAGAAACAGCAGTGTTTCTAAATTCTAAAAAGACTTCCTTGTACTTATCATGATCCAGCTCTGGTGGACTTAAGTTGTAAAGCTGTACTAAAAGTTACAGTGTAAAAAAATACAGAGCGTTTGCAGCAAAGAAGTCCACATTGGATAGGAGCTTCCAACCTTGGAGAGATGGAGGAAAGACAAAAGCAGAGGTAGGAAGTTTAACTCTGGCATCATGTCCCAATGCCTTCCCAATCACCACCATACACTCCCTGGTCACTGGAGTTTTGGGGCCAGGGCAGAAATGAGGAATGACACATTCATAGAAGTTTGCAAAAAATCCCAGTACACAGGACTTTACTTCTTTACTCTCAGCATAACTGGGCATTGCTCGGATTGCCAAATCAGCATGCCAGTGGAGCTCTGGCAGGAAGGAAGCCATGACTGAAGGAAGGATTTAAAATTAGCTTCAACAAAATACTGCATAATATAGCAATGCAGAGTGCTGGGCCTGACCAGCAGACCCCAAGTGATGGATGAATAATTACTCTGACCCAAGGTTTGCTGTGAAAGAGAGGACTAAGGGACTGCCTGGCTAAAGGAACTGGATAGCTTTGATCTCCTGCCTAGTTAGACTTTTATTGTAAATAAAAGTTTGAGATAAAGTTTATATTTTAGATACAATCAGTAGGGTAAGTAATCTTGGGAGGACACATTTGTTTGCAGTATCCTTTAAGCAAGGACACCCAAAGATTAAACATAAGGATTCCAGTAAACACCCAGGGGTCTGCATGTGCACAGACTTATTTAGAAAGGAATAATTAGGGGTGTGCCTTTGGTACTCCTTCAAGTTGGAATTCTGATAAACTGGGTGTGCTGCCATCAGCACTTCCCTTTTTGGCATGTCCTCCTTACAAACTTTCTAGCTAAGTCTCCTGTGCTTCCCAACAGTATAGGAAGTAGCTGACTATTTCCTGCAGATAGGCTGAGACCCTTTCTAGAGGGACAGAAAAGTCCCAGCCTTAGAATAAAAAAAGCCACCACATATTGAAGCCTCAAAACTAGAAACCATGACAAAGAACCATGGTACCCAAAGTATCAGGGTGGACCAAGCCCTGTTCAGCACTCTGCTACAATATGACCAGAGATCAGTCACTCCACAGCAGAGACCGGCAAAGATGCAGAGGGCAGCAAGTACACTTATACATATTCACAGTTATGCCTTCTTGGGGAAGGAGAATAGAAAAAGAGATGAGTAGCCTCCAATTGGAAATTCAAAGTTAAAACAGCTGATCAGTTTTCCTAAAAGACTGAGTTCATCTAAATAAGCATTTGGATTATATTTCTTGGCAAACAAGAAATATAATCTTGGCAATTTTATGATATGTTTCTCAATCTAGGCAATTTTATGATATGTTTCTCAACATCACTGGGGGAATAGAGGTTTCAGTGGTCATACCATGAATAAACAAATAGATGCATATTTATTATCTTTGCATATGTACTATAAGGAAAGAGTTTAATGCTTTGATCCTTTACTGTCTAAGTTGTTTTGTTCTTTACCAATTTTCTGAATATTTATACACAAATATATCACTTATTAGAGGCCTGGTGCACGAATTCATGCACCAGTGGGAGTCCCTTGGCCTGGCCTGCAGGATCACGACAAAACCAGCTCTCCAACATCCCCCTAGGAGTCCCGGATTGTGAGAGGGCAAGGGCCAGGCCGAGAGACCCCACCAGTGCACAATTGGGGCCAGAGAGGGACACTGGAGGTTGGCCAGCTGGGAAGGGACCACAGGAGGGCTCCAGGGAGTGTCTGGCCCTTCTCATTCAGTACCAATCAGCCGGACCACAGCAGCAAGCTAACCTACCGGTTGGAGTGTCTGCCCCTGGTGTTCAGTGCATGTCATAGCGAGCAGTTGAATGACCTTAGCATATCATTAGCATATTACACTTTGATTGGTTGAATGGATGATTAGACACAGCATATTAGGCTTTTATGATATAGGATTTTCTAGTAGTTCTATTTTTTTTCCCTCTCCTGAATGATCAAAGACTCAAACACATTATCTATTTTAGGATATGACTGGAAAACAAGATTAATTGTTCCCCTTCCCCCAACGTTATTGAGATATAACTGACATATGACATTGGTCAAGTTTGATGATCAATGTAATGATTTGATACATTAGGAAATGTTAAGTCAGTTAACACTTCTATCACATCACTCTCTTGGCAATATCTCATACCACGGAATATACCCTCTTCCATTCTAAAAGCCTCTATCCTCTTGGCTTGTCCTTGTATCCTTCATTACTCACTATTACCCCTTCACAGTAGCCTTGCTTTCTCTTCGTCCTCTTCCAGACCACTAAGTATTGGAATGGCCAACGGCATTTTTTTCAGTTTGTTTGTTTTTTGCCACATTTCTTTGCTAAGTGATTTCTTCCATTTTCATGATTTTAAAAAACACTTTAAAATACACTAATGATTCAAACTAGACTTCATTTTGGTACTCTCTCTTCATACAACAATTGCTGATTGAAATCTTTATTTCAGAATTGAACCAAAAAGAAAACAAAACAAAACAAAAAAAACCCATCCACAGACATACATTTTTCCTTTGCTCCCAATCATCAAGTATATTCTTAATTTACATTAAGAGGAAAAAAAATCCTGTGTATCTACATTGATTCCTGAATTTTCCTCATCTCCCATATCTTTTGTAGCAATAAGGCTCCTTGGCTTTACCTTCAGTTTTATATTCCAAATAAGATTCTGTTTCACATCCCCCCTAAAACAATCCTTACCTCATCTACAGTCATCTGACTCCTATATAGAGTCAATAGAGTCAGTCTCTTAAATGGTTTTCCTGCCTCAATTTTTCCACTTTCAATCTTTTTTTTCCAAACAGCAGCCAGATTCTTCCAGAACTTAAAGTTATGTCATTCTCTCTTTGAAAGCATCTGAAGGATGCCCATTGCAACCAGAATAAAAGGCAACTCCTTACACTGTGTCCTCCTGCTTCCTTCTTTGACCTCACCTCCTGCCACTCTTACTCTTTCTCTTCGCTCTATTCCAAATCCTTAAGATCCTGTTATGTGAACATATAAAGCTCAGTCTCATCTCAAAGACTTTATACTTGTTCTTTTTCTTCTTTCTGCAAATAATAGCTTTCCACCACATGGAAAAATCCACCCCACCTGAATTTTTAGTTCTCAACTCAAACACAGGAAGTTCTCACTTAACATTTTTTATAGACTCTTGGAAACTGAGACTTGAAGGAAAATGACATACAACAAAACTGGTTTTCCCATAGGCTAATTGATATAAACAAGTGTTAAGTTCCTACAGTTATTTCTGGTCACAAAAGCATCACCAAACTTCTAAATAAAGACCTAAAAAACTTCTAATATTAAATATTGAAAACCACATGAACTATACATACATTTAAGAACAGGTAAGGTAATTCTTTTCCAACCTGCTTATTTCAGTTCAGGGTCACAGGGCACTGATGCTTGTCCCAGCAGCTCAGGGCACAAGGCTAGACCTACCCTGGATAGGACATCCTTCCATGGATGGGCTGCTCACACGCACTACACACTCACTCAGACTGTGACAATGTAACCAGTTTGATTCACCTCACATGCACATTTTTGAGATGAGGGAGGAAACTGGAATCCCAGAAAACCTAGGCAGTCATGGGGAGAACATGCAAATTACACACACAGGGGCCCCAGTCAGGAATCTATTTTTTCCCCTCATTAACATTATAACAAAGCAACATTGAACTAAAACCTAGGTTATTCAAGGACCTGCTGTAGTACTACCCCCTTATCAATTGAAGAATTTTCATGACCTTCTTATCAAAAAACATTTGTTGACCGATAAACTAAGAGAAGGCATTAGTATAAATAGAACTAAATTTTACTCTGATGTTTCATTGTCATTATGCTGACACCTTATGAGACGAGGAATATACATATTTTATTTTATGAGGTATTTCCTTTGAAATGCATTTGCTAAAGAGAATGAGAAATGAGTGACTCAAGTGGTCGATCTAAATGTCTCCATGGGGTGATGCCCCTTTATACCTTGGTAGTACTCTTTTTTTTTTTTTTTTTTTTTGCCTGTTGCTTACTGATTTCATGTTTCTTGAGTTTGTTTCTATCCTGTCCTTCATGAAACCAGAAAACAATGTAATGGATTAAAGAGGTGGGAGGAAAGAAGGAAAAAGATATTTAAAAAAAAGGATAAATACCTATAATGACAGTTACAGTATTTGTAAGACAATCAGATGAATGTGTAAAGTGATATATTTTTTTATTGCCTAGTTGTGTATTAGAAATAAGAAGTAATGCAATGGGTAGAATAAGACATACGATTTGTACACTAAACAATCCTTGTATGTTTCAAGGTTGCCACCAGTAATGCTTAGAATTTCTGGTTCTACTCACTCCCTGTCATCATTTCCTGTCCACCTCCCTTCCATGGAGGTTTGATACAAACATGCAAGTGCAAACTATATCTTTATGTTCCAATGAACCATTTCATGCTGTGAAACCCCTTAAAACTTATCTATAAGCTCTTCCTCTCTTATTGAAATATTAGGGGCATTAACAGATTTTGCTTTCTTGTTATATATTGTTAAAGTGTAGTATTTTAGCCCAATTTCTCGTTATTTACAGACTAATTTTAAATAATTCAAAGAGAATAGAATGTCTTTGAAGCTTGCTCTTAACAGACATCTACTACTACTTCTGAATTCCCTCTTTATGGGAATTGTTTCCTATTATTTCCTTGTATGCATTGCATCTGGCCTTTAGCTTCTAAGTGTTACCCTCTTGTCCTAGATAGTACACTGATTTGGCATCAGAGACCTCTGATATGTTTTTTCATTGCTATCCAAGAAACATTTATTCCTTCAGTCTTTCTAGAGCTATTAAGGCAGAAGCACCTAAGCAATAGATGAGTCCCCTAAAGAGCACCTCTATGTGGATTGTAGTTCCTAGACAAGAGGAGAAATGCAGGCAGTGATTCCTCTACCACTCACTGCATCCTACAACTTGACTGTTAACAGGAAACTTTGTCTTTTTTTCTGCCCATGAATGGATGATCTCCATGTTCCTGGGAAAACTTTCACGGGGAGGTAAATGTTCTTGCTGACACAAAGCAACCAATATTGTTCTCTCCTATACAGATTGTGTTCATTAATAAATAGATAGTAGTGACCTTGAATTGTTAGAGCTCAGGCACCTGGATAGGCCGAGAAATATTTTTTCAGGTTTGACCTATTTAGCTCCAAATAGCCAAATGAAAAATAGAACTTAAACTCAATTTGATCTGTATTTGTTCTAGGCCTAACCATCATTTAATTGATAATGAAGATAATCTAGACTTTCGTAGCAGAAACTGCTGGCTGCTACAAAAGAGACCCAAGAGCCCTCTCCTGTTTTTCCATGCAATAGAAAAATCTAATTTTATTTGGGAATCCACTCTTCTCCCAGGTGATTCAGGATCAAATCCTTTTTAACCCCATTTAAAAAAAATTATCCATAGAAAACAAAATAGAATATTTATGTTAAAGAGTATTAAACCATGCATCCAAAGCAAACTTAGGGCTTACAAATGAAGATTTTACTTGAAAGATTGCTGTTTTATATTTATAGTTGTGTTTTTAACTAGGCATAAAATATTCAGAAAACTAATTTGCATAAAATATTCAGAAAACTATTTTACCTAATTATGTCCCAATTGCCTCAGGTATATATTTTTATTATATGATAACATCAAATGATCCATCACACTCAAAATGTAGTTATACATTTTTTCATAGATGAATATAATTATATGCACCAGATGGAAAATTCCACTCTTTATGAGGTTTTACGACTTGATTATATTAAATGATAATTTGCCTAACAAAAACTTTAAACTGCTGCATTTTAAAGGTATGTTTTCCTTCTCTTTGTAGAGCCAAGATAACACACACCTGTGTTATAAAGCCCTGATTAAGAATACATTTATTGCCACTGCTTTGTCTGTGGAGAAGGTTTTAGAAATACTCTTGGTACCATCCTCAGCTTGGGGGTGCAACCACTGTGGCCTGAACAGACACGAAAATCTCAGAGACACTTAGGGGACAACCCAAGAAATTCAAATGGAATAAATCACCGCAGCCCAGATGGTTTCATCTCAGAATTCAAAAAGAAGCCGAGTAGCAGACAAGTCACCATGGCAGACAAGGACACTTAAAGGTTGTAGGGCACTGAGCACGCATGCTCACTTACCCTGCCTCTGAAACAGCAATGCCATCATTTTGACCATCAATCCCTTAGATCTTATTCCTTGGTTGTAGAGCTCACAATCTGGATTATTCTCACAAAATAAAAAGAAGAAATCTTTTACTTACTCTTTTAGTTGTTTGTATTCACTTCACACCACGTGATAATGAAAAGGGATGTGCATTTCAGAACTCTCCAGGGGAATTTAAAAGTAGGAGCAGACCCACACCCAGCTCTGGAGAACCACAAGGGCCATCTTCCTTCTGCCTCAAAGCCTCCCCCCCCCCCCCCCCGTAGACCTTTTTATTCACCTCACTGAGTTCCAGCTGGTACCCCTCTGCTGACTCCTGGTGGCTAGGAACACCTGCTGGAGGTCACGGACAGAATCCTGGGGAAAAGGCAGTGGGTAAATAGGCAGAAGCAGCTAGCAGCACAAACGTTTATTACAGAACTATCCAGGCTGCGCTGGAAGGAATTTGATCGATGGTTGGATTTTTCTGAGGAAAGTCTATGATCTGGCCACCCTTCATCCAGTGGTTTCCCCCCAGACGACCCTCAGGTGGTAAACTGACTTTCTCATTTGGGGAGAAAGAGATGGAACACACTGGAAAACTCTAAATGCAGTGTTGTAGCACAGATCTCACTTAGCAGTGCCACACCATATTTTCTAGTGGACTAAGAGCAACTCCACATGGATATCCCACTGGTGTCAGTCCAAACCTGAAACAATGATCAATTTATGCAAATTAGTATAAACTACGAGTTATCCAGGCCGACCAGTGTGGCTCAGCTGTTGAACATCGGCCTATGAACCAGAAGGTTAGGTTTAGATTCCTGATCAGGGCACATGCCAGGGTTGCGAGCGTGATCCCCAGTGGGGAGTGTGCAGTAGACAGCAGATCAATGATCCTCTCTCATCATTGCTGTTTCTGTCTCTCTCTCTCCCTCTCCCTTCCTCTCTGAAATCAATAAAAATATTTTTTAAAAAAAACCTCTGTTATCCAAAATGGGTGACTCTACTGGTAAGAATGTTGGACTGAGGGAGTCTTTATACAGGTGTGGGTAGTTGTAGAAAAACAAGAAGAGGTAATCCACAAATGGAGGCTGGTAACAGCTGAGCCTTGATGATCAGCCCTGAAGGAAAGGCTGTTTACTGCGATCCAGAAGGAGCGTTTCACTGGAGAAAGCCACTCACAGAAACAGTGCCATTCTGTGCAGGGAAACACCAGCCCAAAGTGGGCCCTCCTGGAGGGACTGAGGGGAGATATACCCCCTATCTCCTACCATTTCTCACCATTGGCTGAACCCACTGGAAGCCAGAGAAAAAGGGAGCCTATATTTCAGATAGGTCAGCCTCCTGGGATGTGTGAGAAGTAGATACAGGTGGGAACGGATCTGAAGATAAGTGGCATGCTGCCCTTTTGCATTCCAAGTTCGTCCCCCTCCTGTTGGAACCAGTTTTCTAAGTAGCACCATAGTTCGCCTCCCGCCATAAATCAGAAGCCTACTCTTCATCTGTGCTGCTGCCATGGCCTTTACAACACAATTTCTCTGCAAACATGGAATCCCAAGTCCCCATCTTTTCTGTTTATGACACATTTATGTTCATTCCATACTCATATCACCTCCAGTTCTCTTCACAAGACTCTACTGCCACTGCTCCTACCTTTTCTTAGCAGCCTCTATCGTGTTCAGAAATTATTATTTTTTTTTACTTCTTTGTTTTTTGAATCTCCAAGAGGACTCTGTTCAGTACTCTATCTCCAGAACCTAGTACAGCGGCTGGCACATATAGTGGCTAAATAAATGTGTCGAACAAATGAATTAATGCAGGCTTTCACTACTCATTAGCTAAACATTACAGTACATTTGTAGGCAGTCTCCTCACCATCAGTTTTGTCATCTTAGGTCCATCGCTAACATGTCTGTCAGCATGCTTTTTCTCATTCATAAATCTGATGATGTCACTTCCTTGTTTAAAATGTTTTTTGGCATACAAGTGAAGCAATCCATTCATTGAGCATTTTTTATTGAACTTACCCTATGTGTACAGGAATGGAAATCAGAGATGAGCCAACAGATTGAGTGCTTACAAATTGCACCAAGGTGTAGTAATATACGGTACAGACAGTACTGAGCAAGGATACCTGACCTCTGGTGGGGGAAGGCTGTTAGAAAAGGGCTCCCAGAAGACAGAACAGTAAAATGTGGGAGCCAAGTCCTGAAGAGGTTCACAAACCAGATTTAGAATGTCCCAACTCCTTAGCATCATGTTTAAGAACCTTTACTGTCTCAGTCCTGATGCATGTCTTATATTTTATATTTTATGTTCCATATTATTTTAATTCTTTTCCACTGATTTTTAGAGAGAGTGGAAGGGAGGGAGGAGGAGGAGGAAAGAGAGAGAGACATCAATTGGTTGCCTCTTGCACTCATCTGGGCCTGGGATCAAACCTGCATCCCAGATATGTGCCCTTGACCAGGAATCGAACCCATGACCCTTTGGCTCGTGGGCTGACACTCTAACCACTGGACAACACCAGCCAGGGCTTTCCCATATTATTTTAATTTGCACTCCTTGCTCCAGAGACAGCTGCCTATTTAGAATTCTCTAAATACTTCATGCTGATTCCTGCTTCTGCAGTTCTGCCCAGAATGGCTTGCTCACTCTTGCTAGCCAAGGAGACAAGATTGTTTTTAAGGGAGTCCTTCTCCTTCATGCTCTGTCCTTCCCTTCTCTGCTCAATGCAAACATATTTCTAAAAGCAACTTGATTTCTTTCCTCAGCTTTCCAGAGAAGAGTTCACGTTTTCCCAGGTGTTAGCAAGCCAAATTAAATGTCAGTTTTGGAGATGGAAATGCCCACATTCTCTTCAAGTAAGAGTGTTAACAGCCACTGGAATGCGGAGAACTCCTTGAGGGAGATTTATAACTCACCAAGTCATTCCTTCCTGTTTTAAAAGATAAAGGATGGCTTTTTTAATTACTCTGAGTAAACATAGCCAAATGTTAACTTCAAATGTAATTTAATGTATATAATTTGATCTGAAGTGTAGTGAACAGCAATAGATGACATCAAACAGAGAGAAAATGTTTGACCTTTAATTGTAAATACAGAACGTTACTAATTATTTGTATGCATGGGCTATTGAATATCTGTGCCTCTGTTGATAAAAAAACACACAATACTTCATTTATTCTTATCAATGGATCCAAATACGATTGCAGACAGAAAGCGTATATGCATCAAAAACATAATAAACATCTTTTCCATTTTTTTATCACATTTATACTCTGATTGTCAAACCAAGCCAAAAGTCACAATTTGGAAACAATAAAGTAACAAGTATCATGTTACCTTGTTATTGCAGAAGTTCATAATTAGCATAGAAAAAATTAAATTCATAAATAAATAAAATATATTATTAAGGTGTTTCAACCAATTAGTTGCTTTACAGCTTTATGAATAAAAAATATAAACATCAAGTTAAAAAGTAAAGTTCAACAGTATTAAATTTTAAAAGACCCAAGATACCACTTTCAATTTTTAAGACTAGTCATCTAAATAAATGCTTAGGAATTTAAAGTCAATGCTAATAATTTATCTAATTTGTATATCAGATATACAAATAAAAGCATACTAGATATTTTATTAGCATTGTTTAGGCAAGTTAATGGGAATTTTTAAATTTGATCAGAACAAAACCCTGCTAACCATGTCATATTATGACGTAGCTAATTACCATTTTGAGGATTCAAATTTATCACAGAATAAATCATGTAGACTGTAATTTAAGCTAATACTTTTTGCCTTCAAGGGCAATTCTGTAATTCTGTATTGATCTCATAAAAAAATACCACTGTTTATTTATAGTTAATAATTTCTAAAGAAAAAATAAATTGAACACCTGTCATATTATTATACCTTACATTATTATCCTTAATGATACAATATTATTAAATCCTTCTTAACATTTTCTTTATTGATGAAGAAAAGGATATTCTGTTGACTGGCTAGAAAGACTTGCTTGAAAGGAAGTGATTGTTAATAATCCCACATTCTTAATGAACCATGAGTCCTCTGGGTATTTGGCTTGGTGATGGATCTCTGGTTTGAGTTGATTTTCTGAAGGTTCTACATAAAAGTAAAAGCAAAAGTTAACAATATGCCAATTTCAGGATTTTAAAAATGTATGTGTGCTTATATTTTTGGGTGGATTCTGTGCGTGGAGGGAAAAATGAATCAACTTCCTGAATGTAAAGACACAATAGTAGAAGTTATATGATCTTTCTAAGAGGTCTCATGCATTGAACTATGATTTCCAAGTAATCATTTGCAAAAAGAAAAAGTCATTTCTTTTCTCAAATATTTGTGTTTTAAATTATTGGGTTCTCTGCAAATTTCTTTGAAGAATTAGGGCTGTTTTAATTTAGCATAGCATGAAGCAAATGGAACAATGTTAATCTTTGCTGTGGAAAGGTATTTACATGAATGAGATGTGACTACCAGGTGAATGGCACTCAGCCTTCTTTCATTGAGAAAGCCTTATTTATCTACAGATGTGTGGTAACACAGGTTTGGTTGTTAATGATGCTTTTGTTTTACTTTATTTTTTCTTGCTATGATGGCTTTTACTTTTATCATTTTCTTGACCCAGAGTGTGGAGCTTTCAGATTACAGGTAAGAATCAATTTTAAATTGTATGGAAAATAATTTGTAATTAAATGTAATATACTTAACAATATGAATGAGTGGCTTTAAAATACATATTGGAGTACATTAAGATTTTTGTCTATAACACTTTACTGCCATTGTCATGCAGTAAGGGATATGCCTATTTATGTAGACAAGAAAAGAGGTAAAGTTACAGCTGATACACAGGGAATTTTAAGTGGACATCACCTTATTTATCTGTGGCACAACAGTACAACAGTAATCTGTGAAAACCCATGAGCCTGTGTGGCAGATGTGAACTTGATACATTATATGTGAGGCTAAAAAATAAAGATTGAGAACCATTAAAGTAAGAATTTTGCTAGAGAGCCATTTGTGCTAGAGAACCAACAATATGTCTGTGATGGACTATCTAGGCAGGCCCAGTGTCTAAACAGTGCTCTCAAATATTTTAAACCACATAAAGAAAAGTTGAATAAATTCCCAATTCTATTTTCCCCTTGAAACTGACTCTAATTATTTGGCCTTTAAACTTATCTTAGAATCCAAGGAATATCTTCTCATACAAATACATCTTTTAAGGCATTGGAGGAAAGCAGTTTGTTTTGGTACTGGTATTGTTAAGCATCAAATTAAATGTTTAGAGAAGGTGGATTAATTAGGTGGATATGTTTAGCTGGCACTGCTGTTAAAAATAAATATCATTGAATGTCCATAGGCAAAGCATACACTCTTCATGTGCCTGCCCCTTGGTATAGCCACATTCCTTCCCACTTTCATTTTATCTGCTATTATGTGAAGCACTAGAAGTCTGAGGTTTCTCGAGGAGCAATATATGTACACGCATGACATAGTTCACTCTGTCTCCCCCTCTGGGTGTCATGAGATGAGAGATGCCCATTGTCTCGCTAATTGCTGGCCCTAATTTTACTGATCCATGTATTTTATGTTTGTTTACACACACACACACACACACACACACACACACACACATATATAATTTCTTCATTAACATTTATGATACTCAAATTATATACAATGATATACATAGGTATATGAATTAGCAAATCAACATCAATAATATTTAAATATGAGGTTATTTTTTAATTAAAGTAAGCAACTGCACACCAATTTATATCTATTTGTGAGTGGTCAATAAACTGAAGATTTTTAAACCCTAGACATTTAGAAATACAGAGACAGATGTGACTTTAATCTTCAATCTCACATGCCTCCGGAATCATTACTGCATTTGAGCAACAAAGGCAGCCAAGAAAAAGGATTTGGAAAGAGTGAATTAAAATGTCAGTCAGAAGTAATGTCTTCCTAATGGTACCCTGTGAGGCCTCCAATTATACAGGCCTAGATGCTTGCATATTAAAACATGCATAAAATTCATTAGCATGTAAGAAATGTGACTGAAGAGCACACCGTTAGGTAAATATAAACTGTTTTGAAGTACACAACAGGTCCATTATATAAGCTGATTAATCCTGCAAGTGATTTGAAGCAGGAAGGCAGCAAAGTTCAATTCGGATTTCATAAGAAAACAATGGAAAAGACTGATAACACTTTAAATAGGGTAACAATACATATGCATTTGTAAAATGCAAGGTAAAAAATTCCCTTATGATCACATTTCCCTTACATATGATGACTGAGAGTAACGTTTCCATGGACCTAGCCCACATTAAATGTTGATTTAGTAGGTCTTAATGGAGAAACTTTCATTCTCAGGCCCTGTGTGAGCTCTGCCATGGTGAAGTGTGTTTTAACAGGGCTGATTCACTCCCAGCCCTTCCCTTCTGAGTTGTATCCAGTTACCTCAGCTTGAACAAAACCACGAGAAGGATTCCACAGGTGACTGTCATGCACATGACAGCATAAATCACTTCTCCTAGAAACAAGATTAAAGGAAAATTACTGGATTTCTACAGAGAATAAATAATAAAAAAATAGAACAGAGGTTTGATGTTTAACTGACCATTGAAGGGGGAATGAAATCCATTTAGAGTTATTTCCTTTGTTTGTTTTCTTTTTTGCAATGTAATGCCTTTGACATTAGACAGAGCTGAATAATCTGAAAGAAAATAATGAAAATGAGATTAAAGCATAAAGGAAAAGCATTATTTTTATCCCATGGGTTGTAATTTGCTTTATATTATAAGGCAGCAACTTATTTCTGTTACTATTTAATAAAATATAATAGATTAGGTTAAGTGTTTCTTAAATTTTAACAGCTTTTTTTCATCTTTGAATCAGAGAATTTACTTACAAAAAACCCTTTTTTCAAAGCATAATTAGAAAAAAATCACATTTTATAAGATAGTTATATGTGTAAACTAGGGGGAAAAAGACAGTAACTCTAGGCTGCCACTGGGATATTGAAAATTATTCCTTCTTTACATGAGTGATTGTTTTAATATGCTTTTAATTATATCTTATTTCCCTAAGATCCAGTGTATTTATGAATTCTTACAAAGGAGAGCCCTTAAACCAATCACCCTGTTCACTTCTCTACTCCGATATTTCAATATCTAGCTCGACTTATTCCCATTATTCAGTTTCCCTTTTTTAACCCCTTCAGTTTCTATTATTACCTATTTTCTACTCAAGGGCACCTCTTGGCCACTCTGTGACCCTAGTCTTCATGGCCATGTTTTGCAAAACACATTTTTACCTCACTTCATAAAACACAAGATGAAAAGATGCAAACCTTAAAATTAATTGATAAAGCTATTTTAGATGGCTTTTATTAATCACTTTGAAGTGAAATCACCCCTAGTCTTGAGTCAGTTGAACACAAATACTGCCACACATACCAATAACCCAATAATCCAATTTATTTGATGATGATGATGATGATGATGATGATCCAGATGAGTTATGATGCATAAAAAAAAAAGATAAAGCTTCCACTTGCAGGAGGTTTTGCTATCATCTGTCATACATGCTTTGTGCATTTTGAGACCTGGAAGTCCAAGTATAAGTAGACAGTTTTTTGCAGAAATGAGTGTATCAAGTAGCAGGATAGTATGTTCCATGACAACTAGTGACTGTAGGCTCTGAGTGGGAAGGGAGATGAGAAGATACATTACCATCAGTTCCATTTAGTCCATTCTCTACCCAGAGATGCTGCTGTTCAGAGGCCAGCTCTTTGGAAACCAAGGTTTGAGGTCTATGTTATGGATAATTGGTAGAAAGCACAGGACACAGCCTGTTTCATGTTTCATATTAGTTACCAAACTCTCAGGTTGGGTCCAGGAGGAGCAGCCCAATGTAAGAGCTAGAGAAGTAACTGAGGATTTTGTCATTAGAAAACCCATTCCCAATGAGTCTAAACTCTAATACAGTTAAGACATTTTTTGTTCAAGATTTTTAAATCCCCAACTCACATATTGGGTTACCATGTAATGTTCATAGAAGTCTGACCTTCTTAGAAACTAAAAAATCAACTTCAGAATGTGGAAGTGATAGAATTAGATAAGGCTTGTGAAAAATGTCCATTTGTATGGTTATAAAATAAATATATTCACTATAAAGTTGAAGTGGAAAATTTGAGCTATTTCAAATAATACCATTTTTATAATAGCAGTCCTTTTTGGAAGAATTAGTTTTATTAAATTAAGCATACAGATTTTTAGTTAAATGAATTATTATAATAAAATTATATTTAAATTAATTATGAATATGAAGGGTAAATTATTTTGCTTTTTAAAAATTCAGTGGCATTTTGTGACCTTTTAGACAGATCCATGGCCTAAATGTAAATGTATATAATTTATATTGATTATTCAAATGGTGCTATAGTTTTCCTTTATGAAATTCAATCCTAAGTACACTTGGTCTAGTTAGGTATCATGATTTACCTTTGAATAAGATAAAAGGTATTATTTTGACAAATTAGACTATCTTTTATATATATGACTGCCTAAAGTAACCATTAAACATTCACCTAACAAAGTTTAGAAAGAATAATCTCATTCACTAAATTTCACTCACATGGAACTCATTAACAAGGTTATAATAGATCAACGACAGAAATGCTAGCTAATGATCCCAGTGAAAATTTTAAAGTGTCTAGCAATCACTCCACAATCTTTAATATTGCACCCTAGGAGGATACCAAATATCAGTTAGAGAGATTAATGTTACAGAGGGTTTCTTGGCTACTGAAGCCCATTGGAGATTCTTCCCCAGCCTTTTATAAACAGTGAGGTTTACAGTGTTTTATAACCATGAAATTAAAGTCGTCAGACTTAATAACCAACCTCAGTCCCACACCATCTGCTATATTTATAGATAAACACTGTCAGTGACTTGTTTATCTTAACTTGCTCCCTAGAGGAATTAAACACTGTTATGAACTATATTGTAAAATCCCTGTACATTTGATGGGAAATCAAGATTAATTTCAGCTGTACATTAAGAACAAATTTAAATAGTATTCTTCCCAAATGAGCCACAGAGATGTCATTATTTCTATTCTTTCTTCCAAAATTCTTGTGCAGAAGTGGCTTATGGAGACTAAAACTCTACTTATATGAAATGGTAAATGTAATGTAAACAATGTGGTGGATCACATATGAAATAATGACTTAAAAATAAATGTCAGAATACTTGAAATAGAAATTAGATATATCATGAACTGCAAATGTGTAAATCTTCAATTAAAATTTTAATGAAAATATAACCTAGAAGGGTCTGCTTGGAAGAACTATTTGATAAAATGAAAATTTTCATAGAATAATTTTAAAATATATTTTGTAATTCAAGGATTACCTTCTTGCATATCCAAGGGTCGGTGCCCTTTACTAGTGTTAATATATTACATTTCTAATTTGGTCAAGATTGTCTTTTTTGAAGGTATATAAATTCCCAAATAGAAAATGAGTTTTGAGTTATTTCATCTAATGATCAGGAATGAAATTTCATATATAATGGACTATTTTGTTCATTGTTGTGTGAAAGCCCCCTTCTAAAATGTACCCCAGAAGCACTGGTATTGGGACAAAAGGAAAATATATAAGCATCTTTTAAAATTTGAAAAATATAAGACATTAGTAATATGATAAACCAAAGTATAAATATAGATAATGCGGATTCAATACACTACTGCTAAAACTTACATTGTAAAACTAAACCAACAAGATAATATGTTTGCCTAAACAATCATGATCTGCATCAATAAAGCATGATCATTTATTTAGTTCACAAACTTCCAAGGACACAAAACTATGTCTTAGGTTTATTTTATACACTATGACTAAACACACGGTGGTTACCAATCAGGGCTGCAGGAAGGGAAAACTTGGAGGTATTAGTCAAAGGGTACAATGTTTTAGTTATGCAAGATGAATAAATCCTAAAGATGTACTGCACACTGTGGTGCCTGTTGTTAGCAATACTGAATTGTACACATAAAAATTGGCAGGGAGGGCAGACCTCATTTTAAGTATTCTTACCATACACATACAAAAATGATAAATACAGAGAATGGAAGGAAAGTTTGGAGCTGATAAATATGTTTATGGTATAGATTTTAGTGATGGTTTCATTGTGTGTACTTATCTTCAAACTTATCAAGCTGCATACATCAAATATGGATAGCTTTTCATATATCAACAAAAACAAAACAAAACAAAACCCACATAAATGAGTAAGTATGCACTCCAGAACATTCGTCTTGAGTTTTGACCTGAGCCAAAAAGCTCAGAGTTAGTAAATGACTATACTGTTTGTCCCTGGCTTCTGATGGTTTTACTTAAGCTTTTTTGACTTTATGAATGTGCAAAAGTGATACACGTTTAGTAGAAACTGTGCTTGCAATATCCTGGGCTAGTGATATGTGGTATGATACTCTCCTGAACTGGGCAGTGGCCATAAGATGGATTGGCCCAATTGTAGGTTAATAAGTATTCTGATCACATCTAAGGTAGAGTAGGCTGTGATGTAGGTTGGGTATATGAAATGCGTGTTCAACTTATGATATTTTCAATTTATGATGGGTTTGTCAGGACATAACCCCATCCTAAGTCTAGGCGCATCTATTGAAAAGCCTGGCTCTTTGATCCTTGGTTGAATGACAGTTTTGTTCACATGTCTTGTAGATTTGTTTGCTGATTATATATATATATATATATATATATATATATATATATATATATGTATAACATGTAACAATATAACATATAATAGTATATAGTATATAATATACATATATATAACTGTACTAATAAAATCTCCCAAATGTTCTGCATTCTTCTTAATAGTTTCTGAAAATAATAATGAAATAGTCACTGAGGTAGCAATGGGAATGCAAATTATGGTATTTCTAATAACTAACACTAGATTAGATCAATAAAGTATTATGGTTTTAGAAAGAAATAATTTTACACCTTAGAATTAAAAAGCACATACCTGTCAACTGTAGCTTTGGGCTCATACAAAACAGACCTAAAGATACTGATAGAGTCTAACCAGTGTGGCTCTGTGGTTGAGCATTGACCTATGAATAAGGAGGTCACAGTTTGATTCCAGGCAATGCCCCAGTTGCGGACTTGATTCCCAGTAGGGGGCTTGCAGGAGGCAGCTGATTGATGATTTTCTCTCATCATTGATGTTTCTTTCTCTCTCTCCCTCTCCCTTCCTCTTTCTGAAATAAATAAAAACATATATATATTTTAAAAAATATATTGATAGGCCCTGGCCAGCTTGACTCAGTGGATTGAGTGTCGGCCTGCGGACTGAAGGGTCCCAGGTTCGATTCCGGTCAAGGGCGTGTACCTTGGTTGTGGGCACATCCCCAGTGGGAGGTGTGCAAGAGGCAGCTGATAGATGTTTCTCTCCCATCAATGTTTCTAACTCTCTATCTCTCTCCCTTCCTCTCTGTAAAAAAAAATCAGTAAAAAAAAAATATATATATATATATATATATACACACACACACACACTAGCTTTACCCGGCCACGCGTTGCTGTGGCTCAGTCTGGTTAAATGGAAAATAAAAGAGAAAGTGCACGTTTCTAATATGTTTAATTTCACAATGCTTGTGGGTATACAATATTTTTTGTTGTTCCATTGTCTGTGCAGATATAGAGATTGTCTGGTCACATTTGTATGATTGCTAATTACTGCCATCTTCTGCTGATCTTCTTCTGTATAAAGGATATCCATCGTTTCCTGTAACTGTGTTGGACACTAATGCTCGAGGATATCGCTTAGGGCATTTTCCGTCTATCATGCATGGTGAATTTGGATTTAGTGTACCACAAGGTCCATGTATCATATTTTTCATCACAACTTCATGCAAATCCTTATCGTCATTGGCATCGGGTATTTCAGCGCATATTACATCGTTGATTTTGTTTGAAGTGATTTTGTTATAGAGCCAGATTAGTATATGTGCGTGTGGCAATCCTCTCTTTTGCCATTCCACTGAGTTCATCCAGCAGCGCACAGACCCAAACACTTCATGTTTTACCATGAAATCCATCAGCGATTTCAGCCTCTGTCTGAAAACACGTGCTGTGATGTCATGCCTATCCACCGGCGATTGCCCAGGAAGTAAGAGCTGTTGTGTATCGTCCCAAGCTGGATCGCATGTGAATGTAATGAATAGGTCTGGACGCCGGTAGTGACGAACATACGCAATTGCATCTTGAGCATACTCATGCATATGACGTGGACTGCCTGTATATAAAGATGGCAAAATCGTTAGTCTTCCTGCGTTAGTTGCATTACCGTCATTTACAACTGCATCTCGCAAATGAACGTATTCTTCAGAGCGAAGCTTGGTCTGATTCAAACGGATGAATATCAAACGTTCTGTTTCGATTTTTGCATACATATCTACGATGTAATGGTGAAACAATTGACGACATTTCAAAATGTGATTGTCTTCATTCTCTCGAATCATTAATGAACTATGAATAATAGTTCATTGCACTGCATTTCATATTTGTTTCTTCGCCACTGACTGGACTTATCATCCTAACGTTGAAGTGATATCCATCGGCACCATCCCAAAAAATGATTGGATATTTCAGGGCATCGTAGCACCGATGAGTTTCTGCAACTTTTGTCAATTGATCGTTTCTCCGATGAAGAACAATATCTCTAGGTTGGAAATGATCTCCGACTATAACAATTGCCACTTCGTCTATAGTTGGAGCATGCAATCGTGGCACATGTTCTCCAGCATGTTTTGTCAGCATGAATAACAGTCTTGTGTGTATCAGATGGCATCATGTCAATTGCTGTTTTGAACAAACGCACTACATTGTTTTTTTCCTGAAGAAGCTCTTTGCATTTGGGAAAGGATGGACCTTTTTATGCCGGTAGAAATTCCGCAGCATGCATTCAATTCATCATTGCCATCACCGATGACATACATTTGTAGGAATTTATGTTGACCATCTGGGAACGGAAGCAGGGACCCGGCTTTATGATAAATTTGTCCTTTCACTTTGAAAGTTGGCATGAATTGAGCTGTTACGATTTCTGCGCCGAACGACATCATTTGGAAGCATGAGTTGTATTTCCTGACGTTAGATAGGAAATGCTTTGGTTCGGCGGTATATCCGGCAAGCAAAGTTTTTAATGGCTCTGGCGGTTCTCCAGGCAGTTTAATTTTTCCGGCGGCGGAACACATTCCTTTAGTTTCTCCATTAAATTTCAGAGCCTTGCAATAAGGACACACTTCAGTCATAGTGCTGATGAGAACATGCCGGCTCAAACTATAACCATCAGCTGGGTTGTACCGGAATGCAAGGCGACTGTAATCGCGTGATTGCTGAGCACAGAGTCGTGTTTGACGCTGATCTGCTGTTTCTCGTTGACGTCTTTCAGCCACTCTCAGTCGTGTTCATTCTGTTGAGAACCAAGCAGATCTGAAGCTGCAGAACACGATCGCTGTGATTGCAACCGTACATCCTCAATTCTGGCTGCACATCGCTCTGCTGCTTCCTCCGCACTTATTTGAGCCATTCTTTGTCTGTTTCACTCGTTTGTTGATGCCCGTTCTTCCTCAGTTTGATTTGCAATTACTTCTCACACTGCTTCTGCTCCGCGAGTACAACAACCTAGGTTTGATCTTCTGCAAGGCATTATTTGGATGAACTAAAGCAGATTGAACTATACTCACGAAATGAATGCTATGGTAAATGACACAGCTCAATTCCAACACAATGTCACACGAAATAATTAAATCTAAATGAAAATAAGTTGAAATCTATGAAAATTAAATTTAACAATGCAATTGGAAACATTGAAATGGAATCATAAAATATTTAGTATAGCCTGTGTTGCTTTTATGTCCAACAAATGGTGCTGTTTTTCAAAAAAAGCATGTTTTTACCAGTCACAGATGTGACATCTATATAATAGTAGGAATAAGGTATATAAAAACAAGCGCGTATTCAAATGCAACGTTGTGTCAAAATGTCAAGGCAATCGGTGAAGAACTTTCGGAGATTTAAGATTTTGAACAAAGGAACATTTACATTTTTATTTATATAGAAGAAGATATATTGATAGAAAGTAGGATTAGAAGATTTCTGGCTAGAGCATCCTATAAAATAAAAGCCTAATATGCAAATTGACTGAATGGCAGAACAACCAGTGGGCGGGGGGGTGGGGCTGGTGAGTGGGCAGTGCCAGGCCAGCTAAGGCAGATGCCAGCAGGCAGAGAGAGGGGTTGGCGATCGGGGGGCGGCAGATGATGGGGGGTGGGGTTGGCCACTCACCAGCTGTGCCATCCCCTCAATTGGCCCACCAGTGACCTCCCACAGAGGGAGGCCATGGCAGCATCAGCAATTGGCCCTCTGGTCACCTCCTGCAGAGGGAGGGAGGCCAGACTGAGGCTTAGGCTCACTCCCTGGGGGGAGCAGGCCTAAGCCATCAGCTGGACATCCCCCAAGGGCTCGCAGGCTGCTAGAGGGTTCAGGCCAGGCTAAGGGATACACCCCCCCCCCAATTGCACAAAGTTTTGTGCACCGGGCCTCTAGTATATCTATAAATACATAACTGTAGTAGAATTACAAAATTGGGTGGGACTTCTTAGATTATCTAATTCAAATTTTATTGTAATGATCCATTCCTCCTCATTCTTGACAAATAGTCATGACCATCCCAGGAATGAGCCATTTAAAACCTTTTACCTTTCTACTATTACTGATGGCCTTTTCTAGTTAAAATAGAAAATATTTTACTAGATTAGTCTTTTATGGACTCAAAATGATAAATATCCTTTCTTTTTTTGTCTAGCTCTCTGGCTGCTTCATGTATGTGTGTGTTTGTGCAGAGAGAGAGAGAGAATGAATCGCACTGTAAGTATACCACATAACTCAACAATTTCAAATTAGAATATGAATCTTCTGTTTATTTTAAAATGCCAATTTTGATTTAGTAGGGCTGGAATAAAGGAGGTGATGCTGCTGCGGCTGAAGAATATATATATTTCTAACTATATATTTGTATATATGTCCATAGGATGGAAGAGAAAAATGCATGTACATACTCATGCAACACACAATGCTTTACTTCTATACATATGTAAAGCTTAATGCTTTATAAGGCACTTTGACACTGTTTACTTTTAGAGCTAGTCAAATAAGAGGAATGATTAATAAAGAATAAAGAATCTCAGACTCAGAATAGTTACTTGTTTTGTTCAAGATCACAAACTTGGTAAGTAGGGGAGATGTGACTTACAGCAAAATATCCTACCAATGATATGTAATATACCTCCTAGAAACCATAAAAAAAGTAAAATACTTTTAGCTTTTCCAATGTGGCAGACAATTGGACTAGGAAATACATTTGAAAAAATAATAGGGACAAGTTGTATTTGATAGTGTTGTACAATAAGAAGCACGTAATAGTACTATCTGATTGCAAATGTTCATGATTATATATGTTTCTGTTGCTAAAATTCACAATAGAAGAAGTAACATTACAAATGTAACTAAAGCATCTGAAATGCCTCACATACACCGGTAGGACATTTTAACCTGCACACACCTCTATCATTACATCATTTTCAATGTAAGCAGACATCTCAAACACTTTAATTTTAGGATGTAACAGAAATATAAAAAAATTAATGTGCAATTCTTAACATGGGTTATCTTACACCAGGGTGGGAATGTCCAGCTTCTGAGCCATATAAGTCCTACAGAATTATTTGGTCTGGCATTAGGGGTGAGTTAGTTAAATGACTGACCAAATATAGCAGGATGATTTTTAAGTTGATAATTTTTATGGCCCGTGAATGATGTTATAAATATCCAAATGGCTCTTGGCAGAAAAAAAGACTGATATCAAAATGAGCATTTTCTCTTTTTACAGATGTAGAGTTGGGACCAGAGAAATCTTTCCAGTATATTCATCAGGCAAAGGACATACAAAGAATAATTCACAAAAGATCAGTGTAACTGCCTAAAAACAGACTTGGCTATATCTTTGGTTACTATAATCTATGTCTACATTGATACAACTTGAGTATTAGATAAAAATAACTCCCCTGTTTAAAACTATGTCTAGAATGAGTTTATTGGAAAAAATGTATTCCCAAAACTGAAGTCATTTTTACTTTAAATTATATTATGTAAGCACTAAGCACTAGGAGAGCTTGGAATAAAACAAATGTAAGATAAAAATTGGACTATTTTACACTATATTTTAATGATTTCATAAGTTTATGTTCTCATATGTGGAGGTTTTGTAACATACAAAATTTTTATGAAAAAAGTATCTATGACAACAACATTAATTGTCTAGATAGTTTTCTGATGTCTGCATTTGGAATTGAATGATTTACTAATGTGTACCCTTTGGGAAATGTATAAGACTTTACCTGGTTGGCTTATGTAATTTTTTTAAAGGCTGAGTAAAAACACCAGAGAAAAGAGAGAGAAATAAAATAAATAAAAGGGAAACATTTTGGAAAGCCTTTATAGTCATTTGGAATGATCAGATAATTCAGAAACTCTCTTCCCTATACATAAACTAGCAAATATTGAGAAAAAATCTGAAAGTATGATATATGTTGTTAATTCTCCTTAGACAACAATCTTCTTGAGAATTGACACCACACCTATCTAAGTTACAGTATAACATGGCTACTGCAATGCCATTCCCAAGTGATTATCTAATTTCCAGGAAAGTATATATTAGCAACTTTCACATTTGGAATAGCACATCTGTCACTATATGGTGACACACGCTGTGTAGTATATAATTATATAGCAGTCTTTCTCATCTTAAATGCCATCAGCCAAGAGTCGTCACATTAAGTGCCAATATTTTCACATATTAATACCATTTCTTAAAATATAAATCCAATGTCCCAACTGCAATGCGTATGGTTTTCTAATCCATTAAAATGTGCCTAACTATTTTTTCCTGTGCATTAATTCTAAGAATCTAGTTTGTTTACTCTTTGCCCATTAGTAAACAAACTTTACTAATGATCTAAGAGTAAGCATCTTCTTCATTGGATTAGGAGATGTCTAAGAGAACACAGTAAATTCATAATTTGTTAGAAGAGGCAAAATTATCTAATCTGTATCCTGTAAAATACTAGTTGGTTCTGTAGAATACCTTTATACTTTTATGCGTTAGACAAATAAAAGATCCCATGAGTAAACATAAGTAAATAATTTTGAAAATTCTAGATTAAACAAAATAAGTTGCATACATTTACTTGCTGCAAGTGTTTCTAGTTTTCTGTGTAGTTCTTTTTTTTTTTACTATGGTAGATGGGCATACTTTACCTAAATGTATTTACCCCATGGGATATACCTTGGAATCTATTTAAAAATCTTAGAAAAATGGGTATATGTGGTTGATAGATATTTATATATTTTGGGTTGGTATAAGGTATTTTTTGAGGATTCTTATCTTAATCAACAGAAAGTCAGAAAACACAATACATATAGGTATTCATTTATAATACCTTACTAAGCATGCACATTCACAAGGACCTGACACCACAATTTTTCTTATTCTCTATTCCTAGGAGTCAAACAAATTTTTTACCCGGTGGTTTGGGAGATTCCTGACTTCCCAAATGCTACTCCTATTGCCCCTTGGAGAGGCTGGTGTGATGCAACATTAATTCCATGCTTGCTGCCAGTTAATCTTTCATTCTTCAATGTCTTAACTTGTCCTCAGGGGATATGGCAAATTTAGCATTTTCCCTCTACTTTGGTGACCTATTCCAGCAGAACTAGAAGGAGTTCATGGATCATTTATACCCAGTCATCCATAAATGTCTACAGGACCATGTGGCAGAAACCACCCTATTTGTACCCAAGTACAGATGTTCCAGTTAAGTAATCACTTCCCACTTCAAAGGTAGCACTATGATAATCAGTATGGGCCACATTTGTAGGGTAATACAAGACCCTGCCCTCATGAAGTTCTCGATTTAGTTTCAGGTAAAGGGACTAATATGAATAAAGTGAGGTGGGAATAAATGAGGGGCAACTGAGCACACACACCCAGAACACATACCAGCTTTATTTCCTACCAATCCTCAAATGTGTGACTTTCATGGATCATTTATATCTAGTCACATTTGGTACACATTTGAGACATGGTGGGAAATAAGACTGGTGTGTGTTCTGGGTGTCTTGGAAATCAGATGAGGGAGTTTAGATATGAAAACAGGATCCCAGGAGAACAAGAGCTGTCTTTTTGCACACAGAAATAACTTGGTCAAGGCACAATTTGAGAATGAGTCTACTCATGGTAGACAGACTGGTTTGGTGGGAAGGTCTAACTAGGAAGCTACAGTAGCAGTTAGGTATCAGAAAATGAAAACTAAAAATAGGTGGTGGAAGCCAGAGCAGAGAACAAAACAAATGTAAGTGTACATTTAAAACAGAGAACTTTTTGTTGGAAAGCATAATGGTACAGAACATCGTAGCACAAGCATGTGAATAGAGATGGATTAAAACCAGCTCTGCTTCACTCCAGCTCTGTCATTTTAAGCCATGTACTGAGACTCTGTCCTCTTATCTTTAAAATGGGATAATGCCTACCACAAAATGTATTGCTAAAAATCAAATATGACAATATATAAAGAGATTTTGGACCTGTGTTTGGTACAAAATATGTGCTCAATAAATGATATCATTAATAAATATTATATTGACTTTTGATATCGAATATGCAGAGGTAAATCAAAGATGACTCATGTTCTTGGATGGACATGATGTTTTAGAATAGCTTTGGCATGAAGATGAAAGAATAATAGAGGAGAGAGCTACAATGTCCTTCTCCCCATTTTTCAAACTGACTGCTCAGACAAAACACTGACTTTTAGAGTCAGAAAGACTTCATCATTCTCTTAGTTGTGTCATTCATTAGCCTTGGACAAGCTAATTCAACCTCTGAGTCTCAGGCTTCTCATATGTAGAAGGGGAACTGAGATTGATTGTATTATTTTGCACAAGGATTCACTCCTCTTTCACTGTAATGGATTACATACCCACCGCCTGATGCTACATGACTTAAAGCATCAATTTTTGTGGGAGGAGTACATTTACTAACCCACTGACATTGGGCTTGAACTTGACTTGAGTTATTAAAAAAATGTGATCAGCAATGATGTATGAAACATTCAAGCAGAAGCTTAAGAACAATTCGATTGCTTGCCTTTTTTTAAAACTCTGCCATAAAAATGGCATATTCCAAATAGTGGTGACACCTTTAACCTGAGTCTAGAAATGGGTCACAGAACCTCAGCTGTCAACCCACAGTTGCCTGAAGGTACCATGACCTAGAAATCAAGCTGCTGAAGTTTGGAGAGTGTATGGAACTGCATAACCCAGCAACAGCAGCCTAATCAATTAGGGTCACATTATTTTTACTCAAACACACCTTTAGGTTGCAATACAAGGTATTAGGCCATTGTAAATATGAATTTTCCAGGTGTTTTATCACTTTAAGTAAATCCCGAAAGGCATAATGAGAATTAGAAACAAAATAATTTTCTAGTAAATAGCATGAATGGGTGAATATAATAAGTATAGTCAAGAGAGGCCAACCTTTGGCTTCAAGCCACAGATTCAAATCCTCACTCTAAAATTTTCTAACTATACTACCTGAAGTATTTAAAAACAAAGAAACAAAAACAACAACAACCAAAACCCCTCAACAAAAGACTCTGTTGTCCTAGCTGGTTTGGCTCAGTGGATAGAGCGTCGGCCTGAGGACTAAAGGGCCCTGGGTTTGATTCTGGTCAAGGGCACATTCCAGGGTTGTGGGCTCCATCCCCAAAAGGGGCATGTAGGAGGCAGCTGATCAACGATTTTCTCTCATCATTGATGTTTCTCTTTCTCTCCCTTTCCCTTCCTCTCTGAAATCAATAAAAATACATTTTTAAAATGACTCTCTGTGCCTCATTTTCCTGTTATATTAAATGAAGAATATTTATTAGCTCACTGTAAGGATTAAATGAGACAAGACATAAAATACCTTGTAGATGATACACATACAATAAAAGTGATTACTTAAGTTATAAAAGTATATTTCATTATGGTTGCATATCAGTATTAACTTTGCAGCATTAAAAATGAAAGATTCCTAGAACTTATCACTATAATTTTTAACTTAATAGGTCAAAGGACAAGTGGGGATAAAGTGCTGGACGTTCATAATTTCAAAAAGTTGTCTGTACCCTTTTGATGCATGGTTGGGATGGAGAAACATTGGTAGAGAATGGAAAATTAATGATGTTGCAGGTGAAAGAGAGAGAAACCAGATTTCAAACCACATTGTGGTAGGATAATGACATACAAGTTCTTAATAAGAGAGAGAAGAAGAGGTCAGGGATTTCTGTTTAATAGATAAAGGCTTTTGAAAATTTCAGCAACTGGTGGAGAATAACCAGATGTAGGGATAGTAATTCTTAAGTCAGTCTTACCAATTAGAGAAACATTTATTTGGTTCAGTAAGAGATCTTTCCACCTCAAAACTTCCCTTTCAGATACCTGGCATCATTAAGAGAACAAAAACAATTAAAAGCAACAATATTTCCATTGTAGAGGAGTGGTGCTGGAATGGAAGTTAGGGCCAAAGAACAGTGAGAGAAGTGGACTGGGTCGGAGCAGCCGTGTAGAAGTGTTGGAAGGCACAATTAGGGTTGTAGACATATGCTCAGTGTACATTTTCAATGTAATAACTACCATATGTACTTAAAACAAAATGCCATTGTATGTTGCAGCCTGTTACCCAAGGAAGAGTGAGTGAATAGAGATGCAGGTAGTGACTCATGGCTGGCATGGAAACTTAAAACATCAGCAGCAGCATCTTCCTACACAGACCCTGGTGGCACACAGCAGTATATCATTAAGTTGCCCTTTGAAAAAAAACCCTAAAATCTGATTTATATGGTCTCCCACTTTGCAGATTGCCTTGACCCCCAACTGAAATGGACATACAACCAGGAGCCAGTGAGCTCTGGCCTCTTCTTGCCATTGGATTGTTTTGAAATCACCCATCTTATACTGACAATGAGTGTCTGGCCACCCAAGGCAGGGGCTAACATCATAATGACACCTCAGTCCCATAGTTCTGGCAAACTCAAAGCATACTAGGAATTGGGAATTCTCAGACTCCAGCCTCAGTGGCAAACAAAGAAAGCCATTGCACCCTAAACTGGAAGCTGGCAGAAGAGAAAGAGACAATGAGGAATAGTTTCTATCTCAGAGACATACTCTCAAAACATCATCAGGCATTCCCTCTACCTCACACAGCATTCACTCTGCATTCTTTTATCTAGTTTGAAAACGAACTTGTTTACTGTAATCGGGACCATAGGAGCCAAGTAAATGCTTTAGAAAGAGTAATAGATAAGGAGAATAAAAATTATGTTGTTCCCACTCGTACAGTTTACTAGATATCAACATGATGTTAGAGCCGTGGTCGGCAAACTGAGGCTCATGAGCCACATGCGGCTCTTTGGCGCCTTGAGTGTGGCTCTTCCACAAAATACCATAGTCTGGGTGAGTCTATTTTGAAGAAGTGGTGTTAGAAGAAGTTTAAAAATCTGGCTCTCAAAAGAAATTTCAATCGTTGTACTGTTGATATTTGGCTCTGTTGACTAATGAGTTTTCCGACCACTGTAGAGCATTCTTATAACTTGGAGACTGAGAGACTACTTACTGGTGTTTGCAATACTGTAAAGGGTTTCCTTGAACCCATGCAAAGAACTCTAGAAGATGCTCTGAGACAATCTGATACTAATGGAAGATAAATTGTCATTATCAATGGGTTCTTAATAAATCTGTACTCCTTGCTCACCTATCTCATTTTTTTTTGTCTAAGTACCAAATGTTCTTTTTTTTTCGAAGGAGTCCCCCTTTAAGATGATATCCCAGCATGTAGGTGCCAGAGCAATAACTATTAAGTGCCCACATATGGTATTTTATGGTAATACATCTGATGCCATTATATTGTTGTCACAAGAATACTTGGCTCTTTAAGCCAGGAATACACATGCTCATAATAAATGATTTTATGACTTCACATACACAATCATGATGCACAGAAAGTATAAAGGAAAGGCTGCTTATTTTATGCAGCTTTGGCACCAACTCCAGCCCCAATTATAGGCAACAAGGGGATTGTATGAAGCCAGTGAAAGCATAAGGGTGGAAAAATAGAAAAGATAACACTCTGCTTTCACAGACTGAAGCCTTTTATTGTTTGGATTGTAACAGTATTGTTTTGTTGTTTTATTTCCTTCCATGATCTTAAATGCTCCTTCCTTCTCTAGTGATTCCAAAATGTGAGTTGTCTCACTCATCAATGGCAACTCTTTAATCTTTTCTTTTGGCTCAGAACAAACAACAAAGGTAGTCATGGATGATTCATACCTTCTTTCATGCTCAGTGGCAGACTCTTTCCCCTCCCTTAACAACACCTAAGCCTGTAGATGGAGTTGGGAGAAAGTGAAGGTGGGAGACAGCTGTTCTCCTGTTGTTTCTATTGAGGGTATGTACACTGCAGTATTTCCAGATTACAGTCGTGTGAAGCATTTTCTGCAAAATAGGAAGCCAAGCCAAATTTGCTGGGTTTCAGGTCTGCAGACAAAATTTAAACCAGCTGGCTTTTATTGGGAACTTTTGTGCACAAGTAAACCTAGTGGTGAAACTGAAGCCAACGTTTGTCTCCATTGGAATGGGCTGTGTCTTTAGGGGATACCCCTACCTCCATGTCTCTTCCCTTGAGGGAGTGCTGAATTTTGAAATGTCCTGGAGAAACCTGCCAAGTGATTTCTTAGAGGGTCTGATTGGAATATTAGCCAGCGAAGGTGGATGGTGCAACCAGATCAGGTGCCACTCTTCAGAGAGGTTAAGAGGAAGCAGGGTCTCCCCCTGAAATCTGATTTTAAATTACCCCACTTAAAATAGCTCATGTTTCCTTATACACATGTACTTATAAAAACAAAAGCCAACACACACATACACACACACATTCACTGAATCTCTTTCACACATACACAGGATAGTGCCTGGTCAAAGTGCCAAATAATGGCCAAATTATTGGTTTTGTATACAAAAGTTCCATACCATATTTTGAGTATGCCTTACGTGAAAATTTTCATGTTCCTTCCTTAGAAATATGCCATTTTATAGATTTAAGCATATAAGTAGTAGAAGAAAAGAAACATGCCCTACAGTGATTATTTAGTGAGCCTCAGACACATTATTTATAAAGCTGTTTGGAGTTTGAAAACAATGAGAGAAAAACCTTTTACTCCAAATCTCAATTTAGATTTCTGAAGAATGAGTATTTTTTTCAAGGGCAAAAAAGAACTGAAAAGCCTCTCTTAAATTTTTGGTATAATCATAGGAAGGAAAAGTTCTTGGCAGACTACTGGTCTTTTGGCATTTAAAAACAAAACAAAACAAAACAATACAACTACTCCAGAGCTGGCCCTGTACACAGGCAGTGTGGATGTTTGTTGAAAATGTACTGGCCTCAAATACATCTTCAGCCACCGAATATTAGGGCATGACTAACATCAGAGATAACCTGTTTTGTTAAACTATTACAAAATTTAAAATTTAACATGTAAAAACCTGTGTTTTAAGGTAAGGGTACCTGATTTCCTCTGTACCATCTAGTATATTTAGAGATCAAACTTATTTCCCAGACACTTACTTTTTTTTTTTAATCTTCACCTGAGGATATGCTTTTTATTAATTTTTTTTAGAAAGAGAGGAAAAGAGAGAGAGAAAAGAAACATTGATGTGAGAGAGAATCATCTATCTCTTGCCTCCCATACTTGCCTCACCCAGCAATCTAACCTGAAACCTTTTGGTGGATGGGAAGATGCCCCAACCAACTGAACCACCTGGGCAGGGCAGGCTCTTGGTTTTGTTTTGTTTTTTTATATTACAACATACTGTCTTCCATCAAACACATTTTCAAGGATTCTCTCTTCTTATACACACACATGTTCCCTGGAAGATATAACATTTATAATAAACTGATTATTGTAAATTTCAAATCATTAGATGAGAAGACTATACAGACAGTCTTCGGGTTACGTCTGACTTGACTCCCATTTATTTATAAAAAAAAAAAGTTCCGTCATTTCGACGTATGTACATATGTGCTTTATGTTTTTTATTATTTACCACAAGTAAAGGTCAGAAATTGTTATCTTTCTTTTAATTTTTTTTTTACTGTTTCACTTCATGACTGCTGTGTATGTGCTCCATGTGAGTGATGTAGGTGCTTATGTGGGTGGGTTCCGACTCACGGCGAAAAAAAATCGCGTCCCATTGCACCGTAGGAACAGGTCTCCCACGTAACCCAAAGACCTACTGTATTATGGTTGTTAAAATCAGTTTCTGGTGCCCCAACATGCCTTGTTTAAATTCTGCCTCTACTGACTTCTGTGTGAATTTAGATACATTACTAACTTCTAAGTATTACAGTTTCCTCTTGGATTAAAAAAAAAAGAGCACCTGCTTCATATATTGCTTGTGAAAATTAATCAAAACATATAAAGTGAATAGAATAGTGTTAAACACATAGCACTCAAGTAGGTTACAGGACTCTGAGTCAACAAAAGACAAGCTAGCCTTCATAGCTTTAAACTGGCAAGCAACATCTTTATATGTCTATTAAACCTTAATTTGAAGGCATTATATCTTATATAGCTTCAGTTTCTTCCATGTTATTTTGCAATACTGAGATGAGTTTGCAAGCGGATCTTTTAAAATGTTCCTTGCCGTTTTTCAAACGGTGGGATTATTTTCAAGAATCTGTCCAGAGCTTGCTACCATTAATATTAATGCAGTGTTTTAAAGAGCTGCTTCTGGCTATTAGTCATTCAATCTATCTGAAGTTTCTTTGAGGTGATAACATGCTCAAAGAGTACCAACACCTGATAGTCCCTGCTTTCCAAAAGAAATGATTTCAAAGGAAAGCTAACTGCACCAAAGAACATCTATAGGCTCTACCTCTCTGTTTTAAAGACTGGCACCTTCCAAGGCAGCCCCAACTACACCATCATAGAGGATACACCATTCCTCATGGTCTAACCTGGCTACTGAGTCTGACTGCTATCCTTGAGAGGTTAGGCAAACCTCGGGGAAATTTAAGGGTTCTGCGATTTTTCTATGTGTGAAGTTCTGATGAGATGCCAAGACAAAGTGTTCCTTAAAATTGCAAAAGTTAGCATGAAAAATAGGATTTGCCCCAATACATTTAGGTTTCATTTTGGAGTTTCAAATAAGTAACTTTATCTAAATGATTTTCCTCCTCACCCTTTGGTTGTTCTTTAACTTGGAGCCTTGGTGTGGAGCTCAAATTCTGCATTTCCAGCTGAATACCCTGTGTTGCATGATGAAGCTCCAGTGAGGATACTGTTTTGTTTTGACACATGACTTTTATCCATCACAATCATTGGTTATCCATGTGGACAGTAAAATTGTGGGGACAATGAAAGTTCTCCCAGTGATCCATGTTTACTTTTTCATGTTTGTAACATAACAATCTTGGTACTAATGCATCTGGGCTATATTAATACTTTATTTATACGTAACAAAAATCAGACATCACCTCACTATTCTTTAATCAAATCCAGTGCCTCTCTGTTGACTCTGGGGATGTTTTATTGCGTGGGATAAATGGGAGGTGATGAGATCAGTTGATCCACTGACTTGGTAAGCAAATTGAAAAACATTGAAGAATCATAGTTCTAGGGATGGTGTCTCTTTTGGAGTTCTGAGACCAATTCTAATGTGTGTGTGTGCAGGGGGAGAAAGGGGTTTCCCCTACAAAAAGCAATTTTAGAGATACCACCTGGTGTCCTACAATTCAATCCAATTCTGACACTACCTACCCAGAGGTAACCATATTCCAAAGTTCTTCAAGACCGTTCCCTCCCCTCTCATCCCCCAAAAGACACCAGTTGCAATTTCAGGTTTTTACTTATACTTCTGACCAACTGGCTATAAGTCAGTTTCCAACAACCCCTCCAATTCAGGATGCCAACTGCATGTCCAAGTTATCTGTACTTCAGACTGACTGGCTATAAATGAGAGGTTTTCATGACCTCCTCCTCAGGTTTGATTAATTTGTTAGAATGGCACACAGAAAGCAGAGAAACATTTTACTTACCAGATCACCAGCTTATTATGAAAGGATATAACTCAGGGACAGCCAGACTGAAGAGATATACAGGGCAAGGAGCTTCTATGCTCTCTCCAGGCATGCCCTCTCCCAGCACTCCACATGTTCATGGACAAGAAAGTTCTCTGAACCCATTCATTTTGGGTTTTTATGGAGGCTTATTACATAGAGGTGGTTGATTAAATAATTGACCAGCCCCTCCTTCTCTCTGGAGGTTGAGGGATGGGTACTAAAACTTTCCTCTAATCACTTAGTGGGTTCCCCTGGCAACCAACCTACATCCTTAGGTTACCTAAGAGTTTCCAAAGGTCACCTTTGTTAACATAACAAAAAACACCCTTATTGCTCTAACCACAAGAAATAATAGGAACTCTATGCCAGGAATAGAGTGGAAAACCAAATGTATTTTTCTTAGTATAAATCACAGTATCTCAAAACAACCAATGCTGAAATTTCTTCAATGAAGGCACAGAAGTATATGCTTGTATTGATGATTCAAGTAAAGAATTCAGGAAAAGAATCAATTGAATCCAGGAAAGAATCAATCATTTCTCTAAGCCAGTAGTTCCCAAAGTGTGGTACCTGGACAAACAGTATTTGCAACACTTGGGAACTTGTTAGAAATGCAGATGCCCAAGTTCATCTCAGACCTGCTCTAAGCCACTATTACAGGAAATTATAAGGACATGCTTGAACTCTTTCATGACACCATAGTAACTATAAACAAGTGTCCATAAAAACGGATTATTAGATTGACACCATGTATCCAGTTGATTAGATTGATCAATTTCTCAGCAGTAGACAGATATATAAATTATTTAATATATCTTAAATGGTCCCTAAGAGGTTATCTAGGTCCACACTATTCAAAGGTGATTCCTGGGCCAACAGCATCACCTGGGAGCTCATTAGAAATGCAAATCTCAGGCCCCATTCCATAACTACTATATCAGAATCTTAATTCATACTGGAAACCACCTTATTCTTAAACACTTTAAAGTCTAAGACCAGTTGTGCAAGCTCACTATCTACCTAACATAACTCAAAGATATATTTAAGAAGTCACTCATCCTGAGAAAATATGACACCTTAGATCTTCCAGAAATGAGTCTGTCTCCAGTACCATCTGTATGACATCATAATACTATATAAAAATTATTTATTTGCATGATTTTTCATTTCCTTAAAATCTATAGTAATGGGCTTCATGAATAATTACTATATTTAACCTTATTAGCTTTCAACATACATTACAAACAGGGCCCTTCTCCTACCTTCTTCCTTGTACCTAGCATTCTGGTTTAGGTAAATGATAGTATATTTTCACTTCACATACACAAAATTAGGCAAAGAGAGAAGTCTGTTATAGATTTTATTAGAGATCATAGCCCTAGGTACACAATATGGCACTACTAGTGCCATATTGTGTACCTAGGGCTATGATCTCTAATAAAATCTATTAACACTTTCAAACATTGTATGTGATTATTAGAGTAATTGTTACTTATCATGGTTTTTACCAAAATTCAGGAGTGGAGCTGAGGAAGAAGGGAGGAGGAAGGGGCCCTGTTTGTATTTTAGGTTTGAAAGCTAATAAAGGTTAAATATATTAATTTATTCATGAGGCCCAAAACCAAAGAAATGTCCCAAACTCTAAATCTATAAATTAAATAGTATAAAAGCAAAAAGTTACAGAATTTACTACGGATTTGAATTTTTACATTGGGTGGTAACTAAAGTCATTCTAAAGAAATGGTTTATTTTTTTATTATTCTCCTTATTGGTAACTTATAACACACATGCCTATTCTTTAAAGAATTCTGAAGAGTTTTCATATCATAAAAAACAAGATCCTAAAGGAATAATCACTAATTTCTAAGAGGAAAAACATACATTTATAAGTGAGTGTCTATGAATTTGATGAACTACAAATTCACCATGGAGCCACTTTAATTCAGAAAATACAAAATACTGAACTATTTAGAGGCTATGTTATAAATATGAATACAGAGCAGGGAAATTCTGTTGACTGTTCCTTGGAAAATCAAGAGACTTTTTTAGCACCTGGACTGAATTTGAAGGATACTGGACTTGAATTAAAGTTTTGTGTAGAAACCAAGAAAAAGTCAGTGGTTTTGGCTAGGTGAAGTGATTTATTTAAAGCCAGAATTTAACACAAAGCTCCTGGAATACTAACCTACATGAATTGGCTATAAGGGAAAGTGGCGCGCGCGCGCGCGCGCGCGCGCGCGCGCGCGCGCGTGTGTGTGTGTGTGTGTGTGTGTGTGTGTGTGTGTGTGTGTTTAGAAGAGAGAGACAGAGACAGAGACAGAGAGAAATTTTTGCAATGGAAATGTCTTTCGCAATTCACTTAGCTGTTTTATTTGTAGTCTATAATCTTCTTTCTCAGTAGGTGATCAGCCAACAATAAAAATTCAACCAAGAATTTACAAAATTGAGTTTGAGCTTTCATTAATCATTTTTGTACAATCTTTAAAGTATTATACTAAAAATACCTGTAAAATTTTATGTAGGTTAGAAAAAAATGTATAAAAGTATGCATTATGCACCTCCATATATATGGGCATGTTTAAAGAACTTTATATAAAAATGTTCACTAACAGAATGTTATTTTAGATCAAGACCTTCACTGGGAATAGATAGTTGAAATGTTGCAAGGCAAGATAAAATGCTGCCAAATAATCTATCCATTGAATGCAGACAAGTAAGATAAATAAAACAGTCTTACGAGCAATCTTGGTATCTAAGATGAGACTTTAATAAACAGATGGGGGAGAAATAGGACTACAAAAAAAGAAATTAATGATAGAAACAGGTACTAATACCAAGGGATCCTTTCTTAAGCCTCTTAAAGGACTATATACATAGTTAGAATTTTTTATGTTAAAATTTCACAAAAGCCAATTCATTTTGCAAATCTTTTGGGGATACTCTTCTTTTACCCTTATTATTAACAGACAGAGCTAACCATATTTTATAGCTTGTTAAGGATATACAATCATTTAAGAGCAAATATATGTTTGGATCAATTACTTATTTATGTGTTGATACCTTCCAAGCATCAACTGTAAAATAGTTGCCTACTACTAAGACTTTTTGAAAGTTGATCTATAAAAAGGAAAATTGTTATAAAATAGAAGGAATTTGAAATGTTTTTATTAAAGTGGGCAGCAGCAGCTTGGTCTTGTTAATTCCTGATTCCTTTGCTCAAATATTTGAATTGAAAATTCCAGTGTAAGTAGAAACACAAATGAGTGAGGCTCTTAATAGAGAAGGTGTATTATAAGGGGAGTTCTAATAGAAGAAAGAAAAACAAATGGTATTCAGAAGACAGTACTGCTATAGAGATATAGTAGACATTGGTTCATTTGTTCATTCATTCATTCACTATTTATTGAGTGGCTAATGTGTACCAACTGTTTTTAGGCCACGGGGTGAAGCAGGCCACCTTGAGAGCTGCACAGTATTAGCCTTGCCTTTCTGTGCACAGACGTTTCTCATTCCCTGAGAGGTGTGAGTGAAAAGAGGCTCTGGGACCTATGGCCGGTGACTGGGTGTTTCCCACATGTGGATTAGAGCAATGGTTCTCAAACTTCCCACACTTGATTGAAAATCAGAACCACCTGGGATTGTGTGTGTGTGTGTGTGTGTGTGTGTGTGTGTGTGTGTGTGTATGTGTGTCTTGATATTGAGTTCTGAGCTATATGTATTTTAACCTAATCATCATCTCGATATTTCTGAGTGTTAACAGGTTTGAGAATCAAAAATTCTATGTTCATCTTTCTCAATGCTTTGTGGTTGTCTCTGCGATCATCAGGTTCTTAATTAATAATGGAAAGATTTTTCCTAATAGAGTTATGGAATCAGTTGGCTTTAGCGAAACAGACACCCAATGGTTCTGTTCTCAATCCAGAACCCCAAACAACTGCTTAGAGTGACAAGCAATTAAAATGTATAGAACATTTGCTATGTAACAGGCACTTTATAAACAATCTCATTCACATTCTCTGGATGAATGTGGAGCCTCTGTCATGCCCTAATAGGAGAGTTATAGCAGAGACCCCCCATGTTATAGAGCAAGGCTATGCTACCTGCAGTGGAGGACTATTTGCCATTTGAAATACAGCTCCTAACATGCTCCTAACTGGGTATCACCAAATCCATTAAGTCATTGGTTCCCAGAAAGGTGAATAGAGACTATCAGAGCTAACTGTAAAAGGGCAGCTGCCACAGCACAAATCCATGAGAGGTGGCTTTATAGGACAGCGGTGAAGGGAAATCCTCCCCAGAGGCAGTGCTTGAACAGTACTCTTTCTCTTTTGTAATCCTCACCTGAGGATATTTTTAAAATTAATTTTGAGAGAGAAATATTGAAGGGGATGGAACCCGCAACCTAGGTGCCTTAACCAATAATTGAACCTGAAAACTTTTGGTGTATGGGATGAAACTCCCAACTAAGTGAGCAACCCAGCCAGGGTTAAGTACTACTCTTTTTTTTTTTTTTTTTTTTACCATTTTTTTATTGTTTTAAGTATTACAAATAGTAGTACATATGTCTCCTTTTTTTTCCCCCATTGATCTCCCCCCAACCTCCCCTACCCCCCAGTACATGCCTTCACCTGCCCGCCCTCCCCGCCGCCCCAGTGTCTTATATCCATTGGTTGTGCTTATATGCATGCATACAAGTCCTTCGGGTGGTCTCTTACAGCCCCCCTCGCGTGTACTACTCTTAATTGTAACTTTGTAGAGAAAGAAGTGGCTAGAAGTTAAGACTGATGGACAGCGGTAAATTGCTTGATTAGAGAAATGAAAAGAGCAAAATTAAAAGATTGTAGATAAGGAAATCAGATGAAGAGGCATGTGGAAGGACCGATACTAGTGGCACAAACTAGGCACATCTTTATATTCATGTTAATGTCTCGCTGAGAGTGCTCACCAGAGAGGAGGCCCTTAACAATTAGGTAAATTTGTGACCTACCCCATGGAGGCCAACCATCCCTGCGCAGTGAGCATGAAGAGAGTAACTATGGTGAAAGGATGGTGCAAAGTCTGGGCACCACAGAATGGACTCCCTCTTCCTAGAGCTGATCCATCAAAGTTTCAGCAATCCCGAATGCCACACCTCCCAGCAATAGCAGAGACCAATACTAAACCCTCGATTTGGCAGTTTGGTGGTAGATGGATGATTTCATAATCCTACCCTGAAAAAGGCAGTGATGCATTCCTACTAGAATTTATCCCTACTTTGGATATGAATATGCCTTTGTTTGTTGCCATCAAAATGCTTCCTCAAATGCCTAATCTTTGTGCAAGTGCAACATGATAGTCATTCACCTTGTGCCATACCTCCTTCCTTCCTATCCAGTGCTTTTCTGCCACTGTGGCTCCACTCAGCAGTCATAAATAAAGTATATTCAATTTCTAGAGAATCAAGGCTCATGAGAGGTAGGGGACAGGTTCCAAAGGATAAATGCTTGCCCCTTTCTTTTGACATGAAGACAGTTCTACAGTGCATTTCTCAAAGCACTTTGGAAGGACCCCAAAAGAGCAAGACAACCCAAAAAGAGTTAAAGTGACAGTTTGAGTTAATTATTCTTGACTTCATTGTGTAGAGTTTTACAATAAGGATATGAGCTCAGGCAGAAACTGGCTGGTTTTCAAGTAGAAATCAGAGATTAAAATGAGGATTCTATAACATTGAAAGCTGACTGCTTCTACAACCCACATAGCAAGAAACAAGACTGAAAAAGATTTCCAGTTATAAAAGGCCCAAGATTGAAAAAGATTTCTAGTTATTTCCGAGTTAAACAAATTGACTCAACTAGGCAGCAAAAAACAGATTAAGGGTATTACATGTTCACCCAAGTCCATTGTTTAGATTAGTTTAAATCATTAAATTAATTTAAATCATTAAGTTGGAGTGAGGAAGCAAGGAAATAAGGCAGACTTGGGAAATAAGGCAGATTTGGGAATTAAGTCAAGAAAACTCTTTTTTTTATTATGGGTACTGGCCAATGTAACTGACTGAAAGCAAATAGATGAGAAATATAACACATTTTAAAGAGATTATAATGCCAAACAAGTCACCAGTCTGCTTGTAAAAAGTGTGTGACTCCAAAACAGCTTTCAGTCCCTCAAACTGTATGACCAGGATATGGTCTATGAGAGTACCGTATTCCTAGGGAGGGCACACTCCCCCAGACCTAATTTGGGTATGGCTATAAAGGAAGATGGACAGGGAAGAGGGTAAAAATTAAAGCCACAAAAACTGGTCCTTCCCAGGTGGCCAAAAATATTCACAATGCCAGGAAAGCTTCATAAGGCCTGTCAAGAAGGATCCCATTACTAACTTTCCCACATTTCCTTATTTTGAATGAGAGTTTTTATTGAGGTTATGAGGTCTCTGTTACAGTATATAATGTGTGTGTGTGTTGGGGGAGGGAGTGTTGGTGCTCTTGTTGGGGGAGATAGCAGGGAATCATAACTAATCTCTATAGTTTATAGGTTGCCTATTTCCTACAAGGCACCATAAAATCTGGATTGCGTATCATCCAAGATCTACTCCAATCTTACATTTAAAAAAATAAAATAGGCAGGCAGATAATTTTCAGAAGCAAAGAAAAGAGGTCTTCCATAAAGACTGTAACTCAACATAAGGGATAATGATGCTGTGGCCATGGCTGAGATCTCCCAGGGGCAGACTATAGAGGGACTCTGGTAGAGGCCCTACAGCTGAACCTTAAGCAACACAAATATTAACTGTCCAGCTGGGTAAGCCCACAATATGACTCACAGAAGCATTCAGTGAGCAGAGGAATAAGAGCCAAGAGAGTAAAATATATACATACTAGAGTCCCAATGCACGAATTTTGTGCAAGGGGCTCGACCCTCACAGCCCCCACTTCATCTGGAAGGTTGTCCTGAAGGACGTCCAGAATGTCATTCAGCTGTCTGGTCTAATTAGCATATTATGCTTTTATTATTATAGATAAAGGGTATTAAATTATTCTTCAAGGTGACTTGAAATTCCAGTAACTCAAGGACTTCTGAAATCTCACATAAATATGGTTGGTAACCTGTGGGAAAACTCCTTTTGTGAGGGGGTCTACACCATAAGGCCAGACTGGAGTGGGTTGGTCAGTATGTAAAGATGAAGAAATTGAAGTAAGGAGCACAGACAACTCTTTAGGAAAATTTGGCTGTGAAGAGGAGGAAATAGAGTGTCAATCAGGAAGGGTTTTTGTTTTGTTTGTTTTTTCCATTTTCATACAAATGGAGATCCTTGAGTGTATTTAGAAATTAATAGAGCACTTCTTTCTGGTACAATGAAAACATTGCCACTATGACCAATCACTTTTGCCCAAGAAAGTACTAAAATTTTTCAAATGTAGAAAATAATTTACTAAAATTTAACGTTTTTTTTTTACAGGAGAGCTTCTTAATACAGAGTACCTACAGAAAACCTATGACAAACATTATACTTAATGGTAAAATGGTGAAAGAATGAAAAAAATGGTGAAAGAATGCTCCTTTAAGACCAGGAACAAGACAAGTGTGATCATTATCACCATTTATATTTAACATTTTTCTGTGGGTCCTAGAAGTGCTGGTGGGGAAGACAAAAAAGAAAGGAAAGGTATAAGCACTAAACAGAGAAAACAAAACTCTAATTAATGAAGAGAATATGATTATCTACATAGGAACTACAAAATAATTCAATAAATTGCTAAATTTTAACAGTATTTAACAATCTTGATGTATATAAAATAATGTATAAAAATCAATTAAATATATCGAAGTCAACTACAAAGAGTCTAAAATATAATCTTAAAATGATGATTTATAGTAACAATTGTAATATTTAACAGCTACAAATAATTATAGTCAAAGCTATTTAAGAAAATTATCATTGTAATTTTTATTAAGAAAAGGAAAAACCAATTAAAATATATAAAAAATTACAGCCATGTATCATAAAGCTCAACATCATTTTTCTTTAAAGGCAACTGTCTGGTGGCAGGTGAAGGGCAAGGGAATGGAAGGGTCCTGAATGGGGCCCGGGTACCAAAACGTGGGGTAGGCAACTGAGAACCTGCCTATCCCAGGAAAGTGTCAAGAGGCAGGAATGCATATGAGCTAAGGCTCAAGGTTCCTCACATATGCCCTACTGGACTTCATTTACAACACACAAATGTAAAGATAAAATCATTAAGAATTCAAAGATGATGACTGCAGAATATGAAGCCCCAAGTTCAGGCCGTTCTGAGTACCTGTGTGACTACACTGGCCACATGGCCATGAAATTGGCCCTGCTGATGCCTAGGTCCTGCCTCTCTATGACATAATTGTATTAGCTTATTGTACATCAGAGATTTTATTCTCTTAGTGATTCTTCAGTAGTAGTTGAGAACCACTACCCTAGATAATATCATGCTTATGTGTATCACTTATGTATCATGTGTGTGGGTTTCAGTGTATGAAGATTACCTATGAAGTGGGGGGAGAAAAAGATGTAAAATGAAGGGTCACTTAAAAAATAAAGGCAATGGTCTGTATAGTAAACTGAATGGTAGACACCATTATTCTTCATAGTTGTTTCATATTAAATATTTTCTTTGGTAAATCATGTAAAAATATTTTTTAAATGTCAACAAAAAGTATCTAATTGAGGAAGAATGGTTGGCTATTCAAGAAGCAGTGAAAAAAATTTCCCCTTTACATAGCCCAGAAAACATATGCAGGGTCAGTATCTGAGCCCAAGGCTATACTAGGTCATCACTTTGCTGTAAGGGACCATGGATTCAGGCATTGTAAGAGACATACAGGCTAGTGAGTTGTCACATATATCAGTACAGACATCTGATGTAGGCTACAAAAGTGACATTACTGGTACTAAAAGAAGAAGATATTTTAGGTAAGGCATATGACTAAGTAAAAAGTAGACCGCTCAAAAGATGCTCAGTGTCATTTATAATTAAAATGAAAATTAAAAGAATACTTATTTTTACTAAGAATGTAATTGAAACAAACTTTTTTCTAGTTTCTACAAAATGCAAAATCCTGTGATCTAGTAATCTCACTGTTCAAAATCTATTCTATTGAAATGCCAGCTAAAATGTTCAATAAGATTACAACAATGTCTATATTGATAAACAATCATATCCTATTCATAGAGTAATTAAATAAATTATCGTATGTATGTATATACATATACTGTAGAATACTATGCAAACTTTACAAAGAATTAAGCCATTACATATGTATATACTTGCAAATGTGTCTATCATATATATTTTAAGTTAAGAAGCAAGCTCTAAAGCAGAATGTATTGTATTAGTACTTTAAAAATATGTGTGTATGTGTGTGTCAGGATGAGGAAGGCTCCTGTTTGGATGTATACAACGTAGTCAAGCTATATATGTATTTAAAAGGTTCAAAGTAAAAAAAGGGGGGGAGGTTTGAAAGAATGTACATCAAGCTTCTGAAAGTTGACTTTCTAGAGAATGGAATAGAGGAAAGATTTATTTTTATTTCTGTACTCCTTTAAAGTCTCAGCTTATATCTATCATATGTGTATTGCTATGCCTTCAATTCCCTGTAGGATTTAATAAGTAGGTAGTCTCTTTTTATTTTTATTTTTAAAAACAATTCCTCAAAAAAAGGAACTGGATCTTTATGGACAGAATAGGGATACTCCCAAATCTCTTTTAGAGTTGGCAAGAAAAAAAGACAATTTAAGCAATGTGACAAGAGCACCTTCCTGTTAGTGACTGAATCCCTCAGTGGAGCCGAGCAACATAATAGTCACCCTTTAACTTTTCTATCTCTGTGGTCCTCTCTGTACTAATCAATGTGTCTCTGCTCCATTTCCTTCATCTTTCTATCAGCTCTACCTGCCACAGCTTTGCTCTGTGCTGCAGGACATCGGGAGAAAGTCAGTCTGTGCGGATCCAGCGATTAGTGGTTAAGGGAACTTGGTGGCTGAATACATACACTTTGTTTAGGATGCTCCTTGCCTAAGTCTGGTCCTGCAGGGGAGGTGGGCTCTCTGGCACATTTTCAAAGCTTAATTCTACGACCAGAACTAAGAGGTTCTGCCTGAGAGGGCTTTGTAGTACACTGAAGGAACACAAGCTTGCTGTCTACTGTTTCACAGACAGGAGGACACAGTGGACTGTCAGTTAGCATCCTGAGTCTACTGCACTCGGGGTATAGAACCTGAGCAAGACATTTAATCTCTTAGCTTCCTTTATCTTGTGTGTGAAACGAAGAAAATAATAGCTTCTAGCTCATGAAATTATCAGGATTAAGTAAGAAAATGTGACCAGAATTAAGCACTCAATAAACTTTATAATTATAATATTAAAAGATGGACTTGATCACATTCATGTAGATTATTTCCAGCTGAATTCAGGCTCCAAGCAAGTGTTCTTCAAACTTCAGAGAGAAACACATTAGTGAGTTATAAAATCCATTTAGTGGGTAGTAGTCAACATTGAAAATAATTAATGGAATAGAAAAACAATAATTAAAAACACACACACAGAAGACATTGCATATAAAAAGCTAATGGAAAATTCATTGCTTACTGTGGTCTCAGGTTAAGTGAGTTTGAAAAACAATGATTTAAGCCAAACAAATGTGCGAAACAGAAACTCTTCCCCAATTGTCTTCTCAATTCTACTCATTTCTTCCTCTTTCAAGAACAGTGAGCAAAAGCTGGGGGCTTTGGAAGCATGCTGTAGTGATAGATCTTTTTGATAATGCAGGAGCATGCTGGGGTGATGTGAGAAATCAGGAGGCAATGGTGAGAGAGCCAGTTCTTTCAAACATGTGCTTTTGCTACTTCCCAAGAATATGGGACAGGGATAAAGACGTTTAGAACTAGCCAGGCCTCAGAATTTGGTTTTTGTTTTTGTTTGAAACTTTTCCTCTTAATTCAACTATGGAGACTGTGACGGAAGGCCTGTAAGGTTCTTCTAAGTCTATAAACCTGTCACTTAAAATTCCTGCTTTTAGTAGGTAATGTTTGAGGAGCAAAGCTCATAAAGTTTAGTGAGTGAAGAAAGTGAAGTAGTTTTAGTTTAGTTTTGTTTTGTTTTTACATTGTTACTACTACTTCAATGTTTATGGATTTTTAAATTCTATTTCTACTGTTTCTCTAAAATTAATTTTTGCTCTGTACAGGTTAGAGTAGCTAAACATGTGGAAGTAAAATATGACAGTAATTAAAAATACATGGAAGGAAAGCAGGCTTAGAACTAGAATTAGGTTGCTAGGACTGACATTTTGAGGGAACTTATGCCCAGGAACAGAGTTATCTCTAACCTGTAGAATCTACCCTTTTTTTTTCTGACTATCATTTAATATGGAGAAACCAAGTAAAAATAATCATGATAATGTAACTATATGTTATCAGTCTCAATTATTTTATTTGCTATTTCCTTCTGTAATGTTATGAGCCATTCATTATAAAAACATTTACTTCCAACAGAATTAGCCACCTAATATTAATCAGAGAGCATGATTATTTAGAAACTAAGACTCAACATATACCATGCTGCATTTTTCCTCTTTATATCATGTTTCAATTGAAATATGTCTCTAGTGCTAATTATAAAAATTGTAGAAATTCCACAGAGGACTCTGTTGGAATCAAAACCATACACTGAATTGTATGTCTATTACCTAATACACAACAAATCATAATTATAATCACATTAGTATCTGTAAAGAAATACAGAAAAATTAAGAATGTGTGTGTACCTGTATATAGTTAACTATGTCAATTATAGGTATAGATATAGATACATACATGGTTGTATCTCTCAAATATTTTTCATAAATATAAAGGTTTGGTTTGCCACGAAACATCTATTATTTCCTCCCAGGAATGGTGTTTGCAGGTTTGGTGGTTTCAACTAGGGGCCTGGGGGTCTGGGGATGTTTTGAAATTTGGGTGGTTGCACAGACTAACCCTGAATATGGACAGAGGAGAGGCCTTGAATTAGAATATGATGATGCCCTAACCGGTTTGGCTCAGTGGATAGAGCATCGGCATGTGGACTGAAGGGTCCCAGGTTCGATTCCGGTCAAGGGCATATACCTTGGTTGTGGGCACATCCCCATTAGGGGGTGTTCAGGAGGCAGCTGATCGATGTTTCTCTCTCATCAGTGTTTCTAACTCTTTATCCCTCTCCCTTCCCCTCTGTAAAAAATCAATAAAATATATATTTTTAAAAAGAATGTGATCATTTCCTGAGGTTCTTTCTATAAGACTCATAGACAAATCCCTCTCAACCACTTGCTTACTTTAAGATGCTGGGCAAATAATTTTAATTCCTAAATCTCAGTTTTCTTCTTTCCAAAATTGAGTAAACGATAACTTTAGAAAGTATGTTTTCCATCTCATCATTACAGGTAGGTCAACAGACATATTAAAACCAAGGGGAGCCTGGCTGGTGTGGCTCAGTGATTGAGCATCAACCTATGAATCAGGATCACAGTGTGATTCCCATTTAGGACACATGCCTCGGTTGCAGCTCAATCTCCAGTGTGGAGCATGCAGGAGGCAGCTGATCAATGATTCTCTCTCACCATTGATGTTTCTATCCCTCTCTCTCCCTTCCTTTTCTCTCTGAAATCAATAAAAATTCCATCTTCCTTTGCCCAGCCTCAGTTGGTAGCTATATGAGTGACCCCAGATCATCAGAAGAACCACCCAACTAAGCCAAGCCCAGTGTGAAGAATTGTAAGTAAATATATGGTTATTTCTAGTCCCTACATTTTGGGGTGGTTTGTTAATTACAATAAATACCTAATACATTCAGCCATCTGATAGGATAAATATTTTATGCTGTTAATATTGAAATCAATAAATAATATATAAGAATGCCCAATCATATAAGTTAAAACATATAACGCATGTAGACAAATGAGGAAAATACCAAATGCACAAAACATAATCAGAAAATAGATTTTTTAAAAAATGGAATAGCAGACAAAGTTATCTTTGTGCACAGATTTTCTGTGCTGGATTACTACTTTATGCTGTTCAATAAATATATACTATATATAATTTACTGAATATGTATAACTTACTGAAACATGATCTTCTGTGAAGCATATGCTGGAAAATCTTGCACAAAGATTCTTCACTTTGTGTAATGGTCCTACAGGTGCACTGCACTTGAAGCACCGTCCCAAGGGTGCCCATGTAAGCTGCTTTGCAGTCATCGCTTCCTGAGCAAGTAAGGTCCTGCTTGCCCAAGGTACTGATGCAAGTCTCATCTTCATGACACTTTCTAGGCACAGGCTGCCAGCATTTTGACTGAAATGTCCTGTATCGCCTCCTATAAAGAGTCAAGAAATGGACTTTATCTCTGAATAATATTCTTTCACATTAGCATGCGGTGCTTTCCTCAGCTAATGAAAGACTGACATAAAACACAATGCCTCCTAGATGCCAGTACATAGCTGAAAACTAAGTTTGTACATTTAAACATCCCAATAGAGAATGTGGAAGAAAAAGTAGAGAAACCTTGTGAATTTCCTCGTGTGATGAAAGACAGAGGCTAAGTTTACGATTCCCTGGATGAATTTTCCTTCATTACTAATTTTCTTTCAATGGCTGATGATTTGCAGTCTGAACTACATGGGAGATTTATTAGCAGTGTTTTTTTGAAGCAGAATGTGGTTTTGGTTGACGAGCAGTTGGCCACTGTTTCACACCAAGTGATTTTAGATAAGGCTCTTGACCTTTCCAGCCTGTTTTCCCACAGAATGGGAGGTACTATATTCTTTCTTAACATTTCTAAGCAGACCAATTAGAATTTTTAAAATGCTTTGAGCTTCTCTGGCTGCAAGAGCTAATTTAAAGCAAAAGTTTATGAGTTTATTTAATTGCCAACATAATCCATTAAACCACATCCATTCATAACTTTCCTGACCATGTATTCATGCTGTACTAGCAGTGAAAAAGACCTCAGTTATGTACAATAATTTCATATTTGAAATTTTCACAGTAACAGGATATTCCTCTCAGTGGAACCAAGGATATTAATCTTCCTACTTAATATTTATCACCTAAAATTACTTTTTACCCTTTATTGAATAGGTCACCATTAAATCTGCATGAAAACCCTCTGAATACATACTTGTCATGAGCTTATTTGTCCACATGGTGCTACTCTGCTAAAACCATAAACCACATTATTTTCAATAATCTCATATTTTAAGTCACCTTAAAAAATCAGCTTTTTAATACATTGGCAAAATTAATTTATACACAAAGAAATACAATAAAAAGTTTGAGTATATAATTTTGATGCCAGAAGAACAAATATATTCCTTTAATGCAATTATGGGTTATTCATAAGATGTTATCTAAATGTAAGTATTGCCCTGGCTGGTTTGGCTCAGTGGATAGAGCTTCAGCCTGTGACTGAAGGGTCCCAGGTTTGATTCCAGTCGAGGGCACATGCCTGAGTTACAGGCTCAATCCTCAGTAGGGTGCGTGCAGGTGGTAGCCTATCAATGATTCTCTCTCATCATTGATGCTTCTATCTCTCCCTTTCCCTTCCTCTCTGAAATCAATGAAAAATATTTAAAAAATTAAATGTAAGTATTGATAGTGTTGATAATCATTAATGATTTGAATGAGAATAAATTTGTATCTAGGTGCCAATAAAAAATATGTGTTTTTCTAAGTTTCAGTTACATGAAGCCCTGGGTGAGTAGCTCAGTTGGTTAGAGCATTGGCCCCATATGCCAATGTTGTAGGTTCAATCCCAGTCATGGTACATACAATAAGCAACCAATAGGTGGATGAATAGGTGGAGCAACAAATCCGTGTCTCTCTCTCTCTCTCTCTAAAATCAATTAAACATTATTTAAGTTGCATGATTTATCTATCACAGCAGTTATTCATTCAGAAAATTAGTTATTAAATTTGTAAACATGATGAATAATGGATATTTAATTAAATATTAAAAATAATAAAAAATACTTTGGTACACAAGTTATCTAAATCATTTGAAAGAAATTTTATGACAAAAATTATGTTATAGAAATTTTGTTTCGAGTTTGATATTTCATAATGTATAGTGTTTTACTTATCCTTATTTTCTTGATATTCTCCAATTTCCCCTTTTTATTTATTGTTCAAACCATTAAGTGATTAAAAGTAATTTCTAAGTGAAGTTGACTATTTTGTTATTTTTGCTATTGATTTCCAGTTACATTGTAAAATGTAAAAGAATGTGGTCTGTGTAACTTTGTGAACTAATATATAATCAAATTTTATAAATGTTTTATGACACTTAAAATAAATGTGCATATTGTGAAGTTTTACTTTTAAAAAGTAGACAATTGCAACACTAAAAAATAAGATACCTAGGAATAAACTTAACCAAGGAGTTAAAGGACCTATACTCCAAAAACTATAGGACATTGAAAAAAGAAATAAAGAAAAATACAAACAAGTTTAAGCATATACCATGTTCATGGGTTGGAAGAATTAACATCATTAAAATGTTCATACTACCTAAAGCAATTATAGATTCAACACAATCCCTATTAAAATATCAACAATGGCATATTTCACAGATCTAGAACAAATATTCCAAAAATCCATATGGAATCAGCAAAGAACCCAAATAGTTCAGGAATCTTGAGAAAGAAAAAAAAGTTAGAGGTATTACAATACTGGATATCAAACTATACTATAAAGCCATTGTAACCAAAACAACCTGGTTATGGCAAAAGAACAGGCAATGGAACCTAACAGAAACCCCATAAATCAACTCATACCATTACAGTCGATTAATACTTGACAAAAGAGGCAAGAGCATACAATGGAGTAAAGATAGACTCTTCAATAAATGGTGCTGGAAAAAATTGGACAAGTATATGAAAAAAAAATGAAACTAGAACATCAATTTACACCATACACAAGAATAAACTCAAAATGGAAAAAATACTTAAATGTAAGTCATGTCACAGAATATTAAAATTCCTGGAAGAAAACAGGCAGCAAAATCTGAGACATCTCATGTAGCAGAGTTTTCATTGATATATCTCCTAGGACAAGACAAACAAAGGAAAATATAAACAAGTGGGACTACATCAAACTAAAAAGTTAAAAAACAACAGTTTCTACACAGCAAAAGAAACCATCACCAAAATGAAAAGGGAACCCATTCTATGGGAGAACATATTTGCCAATGATACATCTGATAAGGGGTTAATTTCCAAAATATATAAAGAACTTATACAACTCAGCAAAAGGAAGACAAACAATCCAATTAAAAATTGAGCAAAGGTCCTGAATAGAAACTTCTCCAAAGAGAACATACAGATGGCCAATAGACATATGAAAAATTACTCTAAGTCACTAATCATCAGAGAAATGCAAATTAAAACTACAATGAGGTAGCAGTAGTTTCACCACATGCCAAAATGCCTATCATTAATAAATCAACAGACAACAATTGCTGGCAAATATGTGAAGAAAAGGGAAGCCTAGTACACTGCTGGTGGGAATGCACACTGGGTGCAGCCACTGTGGAAAACAGAATGGTGTTTCCTCAAAAAGTAAAAAATGCAGCTGCCATTTGATCCAGTGATCCCACTTCTAGCAATATATGCTAAGAATCCTGAAACACCAATCAGAAAGAATATATGCACCCCTATGTTCACAGCAGCATTATTTACAATAGCTAAGATCTGGAAATAGCCTAAGTGCCCATCAGATGAGTGGATAAAAAAGAAAAACACTGTGGTACATTTACATAATGGAATACTATGCAGCTATAAAAAAAGAAGGATCTTTTACCCTTTGGGACAGTGTGGAGGGACCTAGAAATTATTATTCTAAGGGAAATAAGACAGTCAGAGAGAGACATATCTCACATGAAATAACTCATATGTGGAATCTAATGAACAAAATAAATGACGAACAAAATAGATCCAGATATATGGATGCATGGAACCGATTGACAGATTTCAGAGGAGAGAGGCATGGTAGGGACAGGAAGAGATTAACCAAAGAACTTATATACATATATGCATAGCCCAGGCACACAGACAGTAGTGTAGTGAAGGCCTGGAGTCGGGCAGGGACTGGGTAGAGGAGGGTAAGGTGGGTAGGAATGGGGGACATCTGTAATACTGTCAAAAATTTTTTTAAAAAGTTGTTAGAGCCCTAGCTGGTTTGGCTCAGTGGATAGTCAGCCTGTGGACTGAAGGGTCCTGGGTTTGATTCCAGCCAAGGACACATGCCTAGGTTGTACACTCAACCCCCAGTAAGAGGCATGCAGGAGGCAGCCAATCAATGATTCTCTTTCATCATTGATGTTTTTCTCTCCCCCACCCTTCCTCTCTGAAATCAATAAAAATATATTTTAAAAAAATTGTTTAAAAAAGTTGTTAGATTTTTTTCTAAGCAAATTCCTTTTTCCCTACTATTTTATTGAGTTCATAAATACAAATACATAATGCATTATAATTTTCTGTATGTTCCTAAATGTTTATAATTGGCAAAACATAATCTCAACTCCCAGTATATATTTGTATTGGACAAAATTAATTGAAAAATAGTCTTATATTGACTCCTTTGACTCATTTAAATAAATAAAGGAATTTCAATCTATTATGTATTGAAGAATTTGGAACAGGGACAGAAGTATTATTTTCAAACCCAAGTGCTCTCTTTTGCCCCATATACAGCCTCTTCAACCAATGAAGGAAGTGATAAAGGGCTTAATATCTTCACTGAAGAAATAGTTTTTCTCTTGGAGATTTTTTTCCATCTGAATTACATTAACAAAAATTTAATATAAATGCTGGAAATCTCTCTAAGGCAAAATTTGCTTGAGAGAATGACAAGATTTGTCTTTTCACCTTACCTACTAATATTGTATAATATTTCCATCACTTCTATAAAGTATTCATTCAGGGATTATTTGCACATGGTGAAAAGAAATTGATAACACACAGCCTTACTCTAAATTAATCTATGAAAGATAGAAATTACATAAGAGGAGACATGCATATGTATATCAATAAATTATAAAGTGCAAGATATTAAAAAATAGAGGAAAACATATGACTTTTGAGTATTTTTTGTGTCCTGGACCCTGAACCAAGCACTTTGGAAAGGTGGTGAAACCCAGGATTCCTCTGGAGGAAATTTAGCAAAAAATGTACCAGTCAATCTGATGCCAAGGTGAGTTTATTTCAAAAGTGTGTGCTTCAGAATCCATCACGGGACTTCTCAAGGACTATAATAGCAGACCCCATCACTTGCCACTAACATATTTATTTTGATAGGTAAAGCTTAGATATGTCATTCTTTGAAGGTTGAATGTAAGTATTTTTAGGATAATGAGGTAGCGTATCTAGAGTCCTTGCAGTGGTATAAGATAAAACTGGGTGTCCATCCATGCAGACATCTGGTATTCTTATAGGGATTGATCAAAAAATGATAATAACGTATCCCCTGGCTGCTTAAAATGTTAGATTTCATTTTTAGTGTACATGGATGATAGATAATTGATAGATAGATGGTAATATTCTATTTGTAAAATATGAGAAAATAGTATAATCAAACATTTTAATCATATTTCATTGAATGGAAGAGATAGCATTGCTTTATTATAACTGAAGTCACTTGTTGGCAATTAAATTATTGTTATAACTTAATAAATGTTTTCTGTTCATGAGTTTAAGACTCAACCCAAAATGTTAGGGATATTAAAATGTATAAAAATTTACATCTTAGAATCAATAAAATATACTATGTTACTAAAAAAGAATTAGGGAGATATAAATGAATTTTAAAAATCTGAATTGCATTATAAAATATTTTTATCATTAATATTATTTTTAACACAAGAGGTTATTAATATACCTTAAAATAACTGATAAAACAATTACATGATAAAATTCTTAAATAAAATTTTCTGAAGAACTTTAGCATTCTATACAAGTTGAAGCAAAAAATATGTGAATGTCCTAGCATACTATGTAGATCTTTACCCTTTAACTTACTGAATGTGTATTATAGGGAAGCAGTTGTCTTTTTTTGACAAATGTTTACAAGATCTGGAGCTACTTTTCAAGTTAGAATGACTGAAAGAAAAGGAGTTAAGATGGTTGACAGTTATCGTTTGACAAGGCTAAAAAGAAACAGTTTACCAAGAACCAAGCCCTTGAGAAAGTGATCATTAAATCTTTTAGTACATTTGCCAGTGGTTGAAGCAAGGTGACAAATGGGCTAGATCTTGCTCTGAGCTATCATATGCTGAGCTAATCCTCTGTACTAAATATTTATCTTGACATTTAAATGAATTTGCTATATATGAAGTTTTATCCATTTGAATAAAATTAAATATAATAGCCCCTGATAAATGCCCCAGGCAAACAAATTAATATAAAGTCTTACTCAAAAGAGAAGCAAAAGTAGAATTCAAAAATTATATAATTTAGTGCTGGTTGTTGCAAACTATTTGTTTTGACCCATCAAATTTACTTAGTATTTTCATATTTCCCTCCATCTTCTTACTCTTGTCCAAAGAGGCCAATTTGACTCCTTATTTTTAACCACACAAAAGATAAATTCACCTTGAATATACAAGGAAATGTGTTAATGACCAATAAATAGTCATGGTGTTGGATTAGAGTTATGGTTCCCAGAAGCAGTTATCTGTAAAAGTATAACCTAGTCTCAACTAACAGCAAGAGTTGAAGTTTCGGCAAGTGAGCCAGATCATTCATACCTCCACTCAAAATCCTCCAGTACTTCTCCATTTGACTTGGAGTAAAAACCCAAGTTGATGGTGGCCCTCAAGGCCCTGTGTGATCTCGCCCCGCTCCCCCTGCAGTTAAAGCTCTAATCACTTCTCCATTGCTCTCCCCCTGCACTCTCTGCCCTCATTACCTTTGTAACAGGCCACACATATTTCTTTCTCAGCACTGGCTGGTCTGTTTAGTATCTCTTCTTTCAGATATTTACTGACGGAGGCTCATTACCTCCCTCACTTTTTCTCTGGTAAATGCTTTCTCCTGGGACCACCCCTTTTACATTGCTACTTTTTCCAGCCATACACAACCCCTCTTAATTCTGTTATGCTGCTGTTGTTGTTAATATCCAGAGCACTCATTATCTTACAACATAGTACAATATAATATACATTTTTCTTACACATTGTCTCCCCCACTAATATCTAAGCTCCACAGGGCAGGCATTTTTGTCTCTTGCACACTGATGCCAAGGTGCTTGACATGACTTGTTTAAATAGACAAATAAATGAGTAACATTATCCCCTTTAGACTCAAAGGTATAAAGTTGGGAAGAGAATAGGTGTTATTGATATTGTGGCATGGATATCCAAAATTGTGCTGGGGATAGCCAAACTGGAGTCAAGCTACTTCTCCTTTCTGATCTTCAGACAAAGACTAAAAGGATTTATTTTGAAGTTTGATGAGTCAGCTTGTCAAAATTATATGACATTAATAGCCCTATATGATTATGACAAAAAGAAAATTAAAAACTGACATACAAGATAGGTTCATTATCCATTAATCTAATTTGAATATATAATTTCAATAATGCTATTTCATGGTGATCAAAACCTGACTTAAATTGTTTTTTTTTTATTCCAAACATGTTCCACATTTGAATTTCAAAGAAGGTACTGCACATGTACCACAGATTCAAAAATATGAATTGTCTGGCTTTGTTTACATCATGTTGGGTAATGGTGGGAACTCTAGCTAATGTAATGAGATCAAGTGTTAGGACTGGACTGTAACAAATAAGGTGCCGAAATAAGAAAGTAAGGTATGCGTGTTTTTACTCACCTGCATAATTCATCATTTCGGCAGCTGCGAATTACATTGAGGCAAGTAGGGGGTGGAACTATGTTCACTGCACATGGCTTGCTGTGAAGAGCTTCTTTGGACTGCTGACAAGGTATATCAGATGGAGCACAGTCACAGAAAGCCAACATCTGGGCAATATTAAAAGGCATATTTTGATAGAAGAACCGTATGGCCGCTTGGCAGTGTTTCACATCACACAGATTTCCATTTGCTGAGCAAGCTTTAAGGTACAGGGCCAACTGTGCATTACAGACCGCATCCCCTACACACATCTCTGCCACTTCCAAACAGGACCGGACCCCTTTCATTCCTGAAAGTAATGACATGCCCAGGTCGTGAAAATGTAAACATAAAGCTGTCTTTACAGAATCTGCAAAACACTGTGAGACGTCTAGGAGCAAAATACAACTTTGTACCAATGTTCTATGTTGAGCAAACATTTCATTTCTTTATAGAGGTAATATGAATTCACTGAGTAGTGGACTATTTGAATCATCTTTCATCTCTACTGGATACATATTGTGATCCATAAGAGATGAGGAGTGTAGGGCCAAGACTGAGCTGAAGGAAAAATCCTTGAGTCCAAGTTTCTCAAATGTAAACAATAAATCAGAAATTTCACTTGAGCTGTATAGCTTATGATGAGTTCATTGGCTCAAATAAACATGATTCTTATTCTGTCACACTTTTTATTCTGGAGGGAAATCATGACTGAAGGCTCCCCATAGTTATTCCAACATATAAAGACGCTCACATTCTAGAAAACACAGGAACATGTGAACCCTTGCCCCCAACACAAACGAACATATACACATAAATGGTTGGCCTAAAACAATTTCATGTATGTGATAAAAATATCCACAAAATTTAACCAAGATCTAGTCTTTGGTTTTAATTGTAAAGTATTCCTCAGCACAACCGGAAATAAATGATAAATAGGCAAATCAGTTGCTTTGATACATTAGTGTAAGAAATGCAATGATTTGAGAATTGTGTAATATTTAAACTATCAAAGAGCAGAACAATTTATTTTGTATTGAAATATATTTAAGGAGCCTTGTAACAACATTTCAAATTATATTGTCCAGATTTTAGAATGCTAATCAAAATTACAAATTATAAACATTACCATGATAGGAAAGAGTGGTTAGATTCTACTTGAAATTATTACCCTCTTTCATGTTATCTAGAAGGAAAACAAAGGCTTTCATCAGTGAACAATTTCCTAAATTTAATAGGAAAATGTAGGCTACATTTATGAGTAATTAAACAAAAATACATGCAAGCTCATGTAACACTCGCTTAACCCTTAATACTCAAAATTAGCAAGGAACAGATGAAGAAAAATAAACCCCAGAAATATTCAAGTGAGTTAAACAGCCCTGCTGTGAGGATTCAGTTACTTGAAGGTTTAAACAAATGCTAACGACTAGGCCATGTGCACTGAAGTAAACAAAGAATCTGTCTGGGGAGAGAAAACAGAGGGAATATTGTCTGAACCAAAAAAAGAAAGAAAAAAAAAACACACACAACAAAAAACACTTCCCAGTAGGGTCATAATTAGATTGAAATGCAATTTGAGGACTATTTCCACCTCTCATTATTTTAGTTTCATAGAGTTCTTAGGAATTAAAATTAAGAATCGGAGGATCTTACGGATGGAAGTAAACTGAGTAGGCTTTAACTCTAAAATCTTCAAGAAGCATTGGTTGGGTTCCTACTATATATCAGGTGCCACATCAAAGACACATATCTGCAGTCCCTGTCCCAGAGCCTCCCCAGCCTGGCAGGAAACACAGACATATAAACAGAAAAGATATATACACAATGACAAAAAACAAAGTGACAGGGAAATAGTATGATTTGATTTTTATATAAAACTAGAGGCCCAGTGCATGAAATTCATGCATGGGAGGAGAGGTCCCTCAGCCCAGCATGCACCCTCTCACAATCTAGGGACCCCTCAGGGGATGTCTGACTGCCCTGTGGGATCAGGAGGCCTAAACCTGCAATTGGACATCCCTCTCATAATCCGGGACTCTGGCTCCTAACCGCTCGCCTACCTGACTGCCTTATCGCCCCTAACCACTCTGCCTGCCTGCCTCATTGCCCCTAACCACTCTGCCTGCCTGCCTATCACACCTAACGGCCTCTGCCTCAGCCCCTGGCACCTCTGCTTCAGCCGGAAGGACGTCCAGAGTGATGTCCGGAAGGTCATTAGGCTGTCTGGTCTAATTAGCATATTATGCTTTTATTATTATAGACAAATATTTAATTGTCCCATTAATTGCTGATACATTGAGTTCTGTTATGGCATAAATGTCATTTCATGATGCTGTCTGTCCCTACTTGAGCTGTCCGTCCAAACTTTCTGCCTGCCCGTCCATTGCACATACATGATGGTATAGTTAAGAGAAAATTATTTTTACCCCCATGTGTCACAGCCTTTCCAGATTCCTTGTTTTATTCTGTCTGTTCTCACTATACAGTTTTTTTTCATTTTTCTACTGATTAAATTGCAGCTCGAGGACCACTGAGCTGAGACTTTGGGACTCCACTCCTCTCTGTCTCCCAAGAAGCCTGGAATGTTTCTTCTTCTCTGCTAGCATCCCATATTGAATAAATCCCAATAAGCAAACCTCAGAGAGTCATAGAGCTTTTCTAAAGACACAAAAGCCTAGGCAAATCCTTCCATTATAGATTAATACCTCTGCTTTGGAATTGATTGCCACTGACTAAAACATACTCAGGAAACTATCATTAAAACATAAATAAATATTGAATTTACTGACTGTTATGGACTGAATGTCTGTGGTCCTCCAAATGTCATGTGTTGAAGTCCTAACACCTAATGTGGCTGTCTTTGGAGATGATATCACTAAGGAAGTAATTAAGGTTAAATGAGGTCACAAGCATGGTAAGCTAATCTGAAGATTAGTGTTTTGTTAAGAAGGAACTTTAGAGACCTTATTCCCTTTTCCCCATCCATGCACACACAACATGCGATTTCATATTAGGACATAACAAGAAACCAGGAAGTTTATAAGTCGGCAAGAGAGCTCTCACCAGAAACCAACCCTGATGGACCTTGATCAGGAACTTTCAGTCTTCAGAACTTTGAGGAAATAAATTTTTGTTATTTAAGCCATCAGATGATGGCATTTTGTTATGGCAACCCTAGCAGAGTAACATATTCACTATATGTATAATTATTACAAATACAGCAGAACAGTTATTTTAGCATGGGAAAATAAATCTATCTTGGATGTATATAATATTATGCTATGAGGAATGTATTATGTAAATTATCTGTACAATAAATTCTAATTTCATATGATACATATACATTTTTCCCCAGAGGACATTTTAAACTCTAGCTTACTTACTGCAGAGGAGCTGAAGGGCAATATGTCATGGAAATAAAGAGAATCATGCAACAGCCAGATTTAAATCAGTTATAAGATCATATACTTAAAAAATACACAGTTTCTCCTTATTGATCCACTAACAGCAAAATATATCCAGAATCAGATATCTTCTCACTCTGCTCTCACTCTGGTTTAAGACACCATGCATTTTTTTCAATTGACCTCATCTAGTCCTATGGTCTTATTATCTGTAAGTAAATGACACTCCAGTTCATATGTACTGAATAGATCTTTTATGTCATGCATAGAATTTAGATATCAATTCTATATATAAAACTTCCTATTCATATCTTCACTTGAATATCTAATAAACATTTCACACTTAACACATCCAAAACTCACTTCTCACCTTTCCTCTGCCCCCCACTAAAGACTCATTTTCCTGTAGTTAAAAAAAAATAATGGTGATCATGTCTTTCTAATTACTCAGCACAAAAACTTTGTGGTCAAATCCCCTTTCTTCCCCTTGCATTCCCATATGACCCACAACTATCAAAATATATTCAGAATCTGACAAGTTCCTACATGAATCCATCATCCTTTTTTTTTCTGCATTATTATAAAAGCTCCTACCTGGTCTTCCCACTTGGGCCTTTCCTTCTCTTCAGTGAGTTGTCAACATAAAAAAAAAAGAAGATTATTCTGCTAAGGATATAAATCAGATCCTATCACGCCCTTGATCAAAATCCTTCAGTGGTTTCCTATATCACTTAAAGTAGAGCCAACCATTTCGAAATGACCTACAATGCCCTTCATGATCTTGTCCCCTGTTTTTATATCAGATCTCATCTCCTACACCTTTTGCACTTGCTCTCTCAGCTCTCGTTCATGTCCTCTTTGCTTTTCTTCAAACCTCCAGGCATATTGAAACCAAGGTTCAACTTCCTGACATCATGAAAGCCAAACTTGTGAGACAGGTGTTGGTTAAAAAGGAAAGAGGTTTATTCAAGTACTGGCATCACAAGAAGATGAGGAACTCTTGTCCAAAGCCCATCTCAACATCTCAGTGTAGGCAAAGGTTTTCATAAAGAGGGAGAGGCAAAGTAGAACAAAGAAGTAAACAAAACGTTCTCCATGTAAAGGCCATCACAGTCCATTCTGATAAGAACCTCAAAACCTTTCAAGTGATGGTCTGGTGTGCATCATCCTGGTCTTTGTCATCTTGGTTCTATTGTTAAAGTTCAGCAAATCTCCTGGAACTAGAATGACTAAAGGTCACAGTCTATATCTTCTGAAGTTAGTTCCTAGGATTTTTATACAAACATGCTATTTCTCTACAGGCTACATATTTGACAGAGTCAGCATTTACAGAAACAATGTCAAAAGAATGGTGGGGTGGGTTACAATTTCCCACTGTTACAATATTACCAGCTCAGGACCTTTAACTAGCTGTTTCTTCTGCCTTAAATGGTCTTTCCCAAGATATCCACAGGACTCATTTCCTTGCCACTTGCAATCTTTACTCCAACATTTGTTTTTTTCACAACTTTCTGGCCATTCTATAAAAATTACAAACCACTTACTCAGACCAGTTTATTTCTTCTACCTCTATTAGATTTCTCTTTAATACTTATAGTGTTTGAAATATACACTGAGTGGCCAGATTATTATGATCTCTGAATGCAGAGATCATAATAATCTCTGTGTGTGTGTGTGTGTGTGTGTGTGTGTGTGTGTGTGTGTGAGGCCTGGTGCATGAATTCGTGCATGGGTGGGTGGGGTCCGGCCAGCCTGGCCAGGGGGAGGGGACATGGGTGGTTGGCCGGCCTGCCTATTGGTTGAACTCCTGGTTGAGGGGACAATTTGTATATTAGCCTTTTATTATATAGTATATACACTGAGTGGCCAGATTATTATGCATTCAGAGATCATAATAATCTGGCCACTCAGTGTATATCTCAAGCCTGGATGGCATGGCTCAGTGGTTGAGCATCAACCTATGTACCAGGAGGTCATGGTTCAATTCCCAGGGTCAGAGCACATGCCCAGGTTGCAGGCTCAATCCCCAGTGTGGGGCATGCAGGAAGCAGCTAATCAATGATTCTCTATCATCATTGATGTTTCTATCTCTCTCTCCCTCTCCCTTCCTCTCTGAAATCAATAAAAAAATAAAAAATTATATATCCTAGTGTATATATGCATATCTTAAAGTCATTTATCTTGTTAATTTCCTTTTTGTTCCTATACTGGATGCTGTGGATCACTACTTAGATCTCCTCTTTGATGATCCAGGTACAAGTTTCCCCAGCTGTTGGGAGTATTTTGGGTGCTGGGTCAAACTAGTCCTTTTCCTGGCATTGCCCTCATCTAAAGAAAGCTGCCACATCCAAGGTTACAGACTTACTCAGATTATAGCTCATATCTCAGGACTAATCCATTTGATCGGTTCAAGGATCAGGGATGAGGAATCTCCCTTGCCTCAGTGGGTATGATATCTCTGAAAAGCTATTCCAGGCCTATGCTTCTTGTGGAATCAACTAAATTTGCTATGGCCATTGTGTTGCATTTCAACTTCTTCCTCTACCTAATCCTGTTTTCCTCTCTTCATTATTGCTTTTGTTACTGAGCTAGAAGCCCATTATCTGTGTGCAAACCTCTGTATCAGAGTCTGATTCTAGGGATTTTTGTTTGGTTTACTGCTGTATCCCATCTTAGAATATGGCCTAGGGCATGGTAGGCACTCAAAACAAATATCTATTAAATAAAGAAATCATCATCACTTTCCATGATAATCTATTGCTTTACGTTTTTAAATTCCCTAAAAAACCAATAATCTTCTTCTATGAAGGATATAGAGTTTTTGTTTTGTTTTTGTTTTTTTTTAATCATGTTGCACAGGAACTAGCACATTGTACATGTCTCATAAGTATTTGTTCAATAAATGAATGAATTAACATTTTGCTAAAACCTTTTAGCATTTGCCTCTTTGTTCATAATCACTTTGGACATAGCCATAGTATAAAGTTTTTAAATTTTAATTTCCTAGGAGAAACACAAGCAGAAATGACAGAGGTGGAATCAGAAATTAAATATTCTTTAGTTAACTCATATTTGTGATTATACTTAATGTTCCTAAATTCTTTTAAATACCAACCGGAAACAATGCCCTGGCTGAATCCATTTTCATCGTCTTCACTGAAGGCTGGAACTTGATTCATTTGATCATCCTGCATACAATTGTCTTCAAACAAACTCTTCCAAATTGCAATGCACTCTACTTTTGAAGGGTCATTACATTGACAAGTCCATAAGATTGTTTCTTTCAGGCTTTCTGTTAATGCTGCACACAGGTGGCTTCCATCAAGAGTCTTACATTGTTCTGATTCCCTTCCACAGATTTTCTTAAAATTCTCATACAGAAAAGTGCAATGTTCAGATTCCTGGCAGATTTTTGCTGCTATGACACAGTCACTCATTTTTTCAATCATTAGCGATGTATCTTTCTGATGGAACCATTTTGTGATATTTAATTGTGATGCCAAATCTGAGGACAGTGCTGATTCTTCTATGAATAAAGTAAAAGTGAAAAAAATAATTAGCCTATGACATTTTAATGTTTTCTAAAAGGAATATAGACATATCCTTAATACATGTTGCATTATCTACAGTCTTTTAAAAATCATTAAAGTTATTTCCAGAGTGCTATGACAAATAATCTTAAATTGTTAAAAATTGAGATATGAAACATTAGTTTGTGTAACCAAATAATGGGCATTTTAAAAATATTTGTCCTCATCATATACTTTTGTCTTTTCATTATATTTTGACAATGACTGGTACCTATACTAAAGTGTTTCTCAAACTTTTTCATTATTTTCCCCTCAAGCCTTTTGAGAGAGTTTTTTTTAAATAATTCCTCTACTTTCTCTTGAAAATTTAATTCCATAGATATACTATATATCTGTTTAGGGGGAATATATATATATATATATATATATATATATATATATATATGTTTTAATCATAATAAATTTTTAATGGGCAAAATTTTGAAGAGAAACTTACAAATCATATATAGAGAGGCATATAAGCACTTGAAAATATGCTCAATGTTATTATTTTTAAGTGCAAATCAAAACCATACTGTGGGACCACTAAATATGTATTGAGATGGGAAAAAGTGAAATGCTCTGAGAATGTGGAGCAACTAGAACTTTTATATATTGATGGTTAAACCAAATTTGAAATGTTGTTTGGAAGCTTTTTATAAAAGTTAAACTTTATCATATGACCCAACATTTTTACCCAAGAGAAATAAAAACTTATATTTGTACAAATCTTGTATGTGAATATATATAGCATATGTATTTATATTCCTAAAAATTCAAGTGATTCTTAATGGTGAACCAATCTGTGGTCTAACATAGACTGGAATACTACTCCTCAAAAAAGGGAACAAACTTATACATGAAATAATGATGAATCGCAAATGAATTATGTTAAGTAGAAGAAATCGGGCTGAAAAGGTTGCGTGTTATATAATTCCCTTCATATGAAATTCTGGAAAAGGCATAATTATAGATAAGAAAAGTGTTGAATAAGGTCACCATTCATGATGGAGGAGTTGGACAGTGGGACCATTCAAAATAGAGAGGAAAGCCTATTGTTTATAGGGTGGGAGAAGGTTGCTTGTGAAAGAAGAGGTGAGTACTTTAGTGTAATTACAGAAATATGTTATGCAGATATTGAGATGTACAACTCACAGAATCTTAAGTTGCTTGAAGACAATCAAATTATTGAAAAGTTCATAAAATTTATTAGATGCAATTAATTTTTAAATTTTACTTTTCTTTTTTATGACTTTAAATATTCCATATAACAATATATTACCTGATTCACTGATGCATTTTTTCCCAAGCAATTTGTTAACAGTGCAATAGAAGTCATCAATACAGAGACAATCTGTAAATTGGAAACTGGTTTCCACTAAGGATTGGATGCCCAGGATACAGTTTGATGAATTCTTCATCCTGCAGGGGTCACCTGGATTTCACAGCCAAACATATAGCACTCCAGATATTAATTTGAATATAATTTTATCCAAAGTGCTTTTAACATTAACCTGAATAATTTATTATTATTGTTATTATTTTATATAGTCCTCACCCACGGATGTTTTATTGATTTTAGAGAGGAAGGGAGAGAGAGAGACATTGATAAGTTGCTTCCCATATATACCCCGATGGTGTATTAAACCCATAACCCAGGTATGTGCTCTAACTAGGAATCAAACCTGAAATCCTTTGGTGCATGGAACAATGCTCCAACAAACTGAGCCACCTGTCCAGGGCTGAATAATTCATTATTATATTAAGATTTTCTGAGTTAGCTATATAATGTTCATAAGTTACTTTTTAAGCCATATATTAACCCCTAAAGTAAATTAAAATTTTTCCACATTTTTAAATAGCATTGCTCCACTTAGAATGCCAATTTTTGCTCCAATCATAATCACAACTGCCCTTGTTATGAGGTGATCAGAATGCTCTTTTGTCAGTTTAGCTATTTCAGGAGCTAATTAGTATTAATCTGCAATTTTATTTTACATCGTTCTAAGATTATAACAAGAGATGGTGTATACACACACACACACACACACACACACACACACACACACACACACACACTGAGTGGCCAGATTATTATGCATTCAGAGATCATAACAATCTGGCCACTCAGTGTATTTTTATTTTCTCTTTTGGATTTCTTTTATTGAATATTCCAGAAAGCTGATCAGGTTTTATTGTATTACATATTCACTATACAGGATGATACAATTATCATTATGTTAGAATATGATATTTTGAAAAGTTTTGACATAATACTATTAGGGCAATGTCCTCCTACATTACCAGATTATCTAAAAATTAAGTATTCCTATAATGTCTCACTCAATATTTATTCAGCTACTTGATATATTTAGAACGTGCTTTTTTGTTTTTGTTTTAAATAAGTAACAGTGATCCTCTAATCTTTACATTCTCTAGCCTTTGGGCCTCTCCTCAACTACTTGGAATGTAGAACAAGTTATAAATAATAATATATTTTAACATGCTATTGATACAGTTGGAATGCAAAATAGTGTAAATGTTGTGAGAATATAGAGTGCATGTTATACACTTACAAATAAATAATAATGCCTTTGATCTTCACAAACATTATTATTTCCCTATTTTGTCATTGATATATTAACACGTAAACAGAAGAAATTTGATTTGAAAATTTGTTGTTACGCTTCTGAGAAGCATAAATATAATTGTGACATTATACATAATGAGATAAGTAAAAAAAGATAGGCTGAAATATTGCATAATGCTGCCCCTGGTGCCAATACATTTAGGACCCTTGAGTAATTTAAGAATATCATTTTATAATTATAATTCACTAATAAGCAATTGTAGGCGAATCACTTGAATACCACATTTGAGTAAAGTATTTAGAGCAAAACTAACTTAATTCACCAGATAGTGAAAGAAAATATCAAATCCTAATCTTATCTCAGTAAAAGAAAATCATTTGAATGTATTTCAAACAATTTGTTTTACCTGAAACACTGCAGGCATCTTCCATTATTCTCCAGACATGTTTACATCCATTCACATCACTTAGACATTGGTCTCTCAAATATGTGCAGTCAATGGTTTGGGAAGTAGATTCATTTTCTGAGCACAGCCCCATAGCTTGAATCACAACAATCATAGGACCAAAAAAACCAAGTTTGAGATATTACAGTATGGCACTTATTTACCTCAGATCTAAGTCATTAATGATAAAGAGCATAATTATGGAAAATAAATTGTGATTAGACCATTGAAGACTGGAATGGATCTTTACCTCCCCTCTAGCTTTAGGTCTATATTTCTCTTATATAAGATTCTTCAGTGAATAATCTGCATTTACTCTCTCTCTCTTACTGCCTATTTATTTCTCAATTTACAATTTATTGTTATGACTATTACTCCAGTGACACTGGTATTTAAAATGTCCTAATCATTTTTATAACATCAAATTTTAATAGTTTTAAGACTTCATCTTGTCTGCTTTTATCATTGGGCATTTTGTTGTCATTTTGTTCTTGAAACTCTCCCTTCTAGTTCTCTTGATACTTATTCACTTGATAGCTTCTTACCACTCAGAATTCTTCCCAGGATCCCCGTACTCTTCTGTTAATGTATAGTTTTAGTTTAGGTTCTTTCCTCACACTTTTTCCATTCTCATTTTACACATTCTCTGTGGATAATTCCATGTACTCTCATCATTTTAACTAACATCTCCAGCCTGGATTCTCAAATGTATAATTAAATCCCATCATTTTCTAGAATTCCAGTTATAGATGCTGTTAACCCCACCTAATGTTCCAAACACACCTCCAGACTATAATATATTTAATATCGACCTCATAGTTACACTCCCTGATGGACTACCCTACTTCATCAGTAATTCCATCACTCACATAGGCACCCAACTAGAAACCTTGAATTTGTCCTAGATTCCTTTTCTATCCTGAACTTCACTCTCCCATATACACTCATGCATAATTCATTGACTGTCATTTAGAATATTTGACCAGATCATTAATCAGTCTCATTCCAGTTTCATCTATTCAGATAGATTCTTTACATGCCCTAAATTGCCTAATGCAATATTCTAGTACTGTCATTTCTCTACTTTATCCTTTGAATGGTCCCTCATAGCATGACATATTCTTTATCTTTATGGTTTCCCAAATGCTCCATACTGTCTTGTACCTCTGAGCATTTGCTGTATAGTTACCAGTAGGCACTCATTTTCTTTTTCTTCTGGAATAACTTTTTTTCTTGTCCTTTAAGGCTCAACATAATAATTACCTATTTTATAGAAACTGTCCTTAATTCAATACCCCCTTTTCCTACAGCCAAATTTAGTTTAATACCCTTTATTTGTTTCACTACAATTTTGGAAATTCTTCATCTATAGTATGTATTACTCTGTAATAAAAGTGTGTATTTTTGTGTTTTTCTCCACAATTGGATTTTAGGGTTTTATTGGCATTAGAGGTAATTCATAATTGTATCTTCCTCATCAAACACAATCATGTGTTATAGATATCTAATAAATGAGTGTTAACTTACACCAACTCGAATAGCTGTTTATAGATGAGTGACATCTAAAAAACTTATAATATTCTATTACAATAATACCTTCCACATATTTACAAGTTAATTTGAAGAGTAAAGGTTCCAGCAAGTTTTCTAAAAATATCAAGAAAGGAGCATTGTTAATTTAGCATATTGTACAAATTACTCAAATTGATTCTGTAAGCATGCAAGCTTGCTTAATCAATCCATAGAAAAATATGAAAATTACAAATGAATTACAGAGATAGAATATTAATAGAATCAAGAGACATTTAGCTAAATTTTAACCAGAGCCAAATTATTTGAATTTTTAAAAAGGTGATGTTAATTATTAATCATCTGTGATAATATAAAATTATAGGCTTAAGTATTTTATTTATCTTACATCTTTTCCAATCTCTTCTCATAAGGAGAATCCAAGACAACTGATTAGATCATATGTACAAATGTCACCACATTTGAAGGTTAGGGCCATGGGTGTGGTTTGGTCACATTTTTTTTTTTTTAATTGAGGACTGGAGCAAAAATTAACATAACAGTTTTCAGTTTTGTTTGCTTGTTTGTTGTTTATGTGTTCATGGATAACCTCATCTAGCCAAGCTCCAGTCCTAGGTTAGCAAACTTAGAGAAAGATAAAGTGAGCTCCTTGGATTCTGGCCAAAGGTTACTTATTTAAATACAGTTTGCTGAACACCCTGAAGTAGGGATTTTATGTCAGAAATTCTTATTTGCCATTGATCATTATATCTTATAATTATCTCCTTCAACCAACTTATAGGTGATAGTCTCCTGGATATATCACTGAAACCTCACCAGTATCTCAATGCAATAATCATTAATGAATTCTACTTATTGTCTTACCATAATCCCTTTCATTTTCTTTCACATTTAAATATTTAGATTGAACAATTCACTGATGGTTTATTTTACATGCTTTTTCATACCTTTCACTCAGATGAAACACTGAATCAACTAGAAAAACCATGTCAATGATTTGGCCCACACAACTCCAAAGTTCTTCAACTTTCCAAAATCTTATTCATTCCTAACTGGGATTTGTGACTGTGTATTTAACCCAGGAGTTTTCAAGGGTTCTCTTGAAGTGATCAGTGAAAAGCAAGTTCTATTTTAAAATTAATATGATGAAGAATGTTACACATTATATTTACCTTCTTAAAGATGTAAAAGGCTCACTAGGATATTAAATACTCTTTTAATAATTCACTATGTCCCACATTTCTTTGGACTTTCCCACAAGAACTATTTAGATAACGTTAAACAAGCATTTTGAAGAATAAACTGTGGTAAATACTGGTTAAGACTATCAAATAGTACTATTTTAACCCTGTGAGTATTGGAAATTATTTCTCTCCTTCATGCAACTTCGTGTCAAGGTTATCTAGAAGTAAAAGTTGAAGACAGGAGGCCACCATTGCCTTTTCAATGGGGGCCATAATGAGGTTGTAATATGTTTTGTGTTTTGTTATATGGCTACCTGATCTACGAAAGTTAAACTCTCCTAGATTCTCTTTATAATAAAGAATAGAAATAAGAAATTACTATTGTTAGAAATAAATACAAGAAGCAAAATTTTGGAACACTGAAAACTATTACTTAAACCTAAGAAAAACTAAAAACATGTTAAAAATGCTTTCCCTTCTTGCCTTAATTTCTTTGACTTGGTTTATTTTAACTATCCTTTTGTGCTTAACATAATTTGAAATAGACTTTTCTATTTTCCTTGCCACAATTATGTCTTTATTTATCAAAATTTATTAGTATAGCATAAGCTGAAAATATACTGGCTTTGGTATAATGAGTGGATTATTAATATTCAGCTATCATCATAAATATCCCTTTTATTCTAAATTCATTTTATATATTCTACTAAGTGCTGAAGAACATATAATTTCTCCAATAACACATATGTCAAATAGAGCTCATGAGTTCTACTTTAAGTAGAATTATTTTCTCACCAACATCTTACAATAGATCTACACTACCCAATAAAAGAGAGATATATATCCATACTTTATCTCTAGGTCACAGAAACTGACTGAAAGATTAAGCATTTGCTTTGGTGTTATTTTGTTCTGTAATACCTTTTAAATATAAACACCTTAAAAGTAGGAGAACTGTATGGTTTTAATTAATTTCATTTTTATTTAATTTTAAAGAAAAATAGATAATAATTTGAATTTTGTCATCTTATTACCTGTAGGTAGATACTGGAAGGTTTTATTTCTAAAAGGTTCTAGTATATATGTGAGTTCCATAGGTCCTAATAAATAACTCAAAGTAACTGGATTATCATATACACTAAAACATAAGCAACCCAAGTAATTAATTCAATTCTCACATTATGTATCTTCTGTAATTATAAATGAGCAAAAGTAAGTGTAAATTTTAGCAAAAGTCATAAACCATGCTAAAATAAAAAAAAATTATAATTTATACTTCATATGATAAGCCCCTATTAGCTTAATCAAGAATTAAGTTACATAGGAAAGCATTCAGTACCCAAAGAATTGGTGTTGTGAATTCAGATAAACCAGAGCATAATTCACTTACCCAGGAAAATGAAGACTAGCATGCTGGATGACTTGGGCTGTTCACCTGGAAGAAAGGTAGATGTACTTTCTCCAACCACCTTCTTCACAGCAAATGTCCAGAATAAGCCTTCAGCCCCTGTTATTGCTTCCTAAAAGCATTACAGATTCAGACAAATCATCTACCTAGGTCACCATTTCCTCACTGATCTTTTCTGAGCTGTGAACTTTCCTTATTAGGTCCAAATTCAATTATTTTGTTTTGAGTGTTCTGACCTCAGATATTCTTCTTCCAAGAAAGCCCATAAGCCAGATACTAAGAAATGATACATACCCTTCACATTCATGGAAAATTCTTTTTTTCCTACAACTAGAATATGGAATTGTTAAAAGACTGCCAACTATAACTCAAAATTTTCCTAAACACTTGAGCATGCTCAGTTTCCACTTGCTTAATTCACCTCATTAAGGCAATTTTATGTTATTTGAGAAGATTAAAAAGGAGAAATGGCATCAAAGCAGCTCAGAAAAATGTCTGGGGAATTCAAGATCCACTAGTATCAAACTGGTGTACTTCATCTTCCCAAACAGGAAATGCTCTCTCCATGTGCCACAACTCCAGCATGCTTAAAAGTTCAGTATGCTTCAGCTACAGTTAGTTCCTCAAAGCCTCCAACACAGTGACAGTGTAAGAAACGACTTCTCACCACAATGCAGAAAATCTTTTTCATTGGAAATGGAATCATCCTCATATGCTCATCACTTGACAACTATTTTCCTCCTGGCTTCAATGGGAGGCATTGCTATTGTCTAAATAAATGTGTCCTCCTATAATTCATATGTTAAAATCCTAAACTCTAAAGGTGAGGAGGGGTGAGTAGACAGAGAGGTTGGGAGATGCTTGTGACTGTGAAACCCCTGTGAATTGGATTATTGCCTTAAAAGGAGGCTCTAGAGAGATCCCTTGCTCCTTCTACCTTGTGGGGACATAGCAAGAAGTGCCAGTTATGAGCTAGGAAGAACACCCTCATGAGAATGTGACTATGGAGGTGCCTTGACATTGGACTTCAGTTTCCAGAACTGTGAGAAATAAATTGCCATTGTTTTATAAGCCTCCTAGTCTATAATAGTTTGTTATAGCAAAAAGGCAAGGTCTGGACTAGAAGGCATTATTTCCTTCATTGTACTTTTTTTTAAATTGATTTCAGAGAGGAAGGGAGAGGGAGAGAGAGATAGAAACATCAATGATGAGAGAGAATCATTGATTGGCCTCCTCCTGCATGCCCCACACTGGGGACCAAGACAGAAACCTGGGCATGTGCTCTGAATGGGAATCAAACCATGACTTCTTAGGTCGACACTCAACCACTGAGCCATGTCAGTCAGGCTTATTGTACTTTGTTTGTGTTCTTCCTCACAAGAACTCAGAGCACATCATCTCCCCTGGGGCATCATGCAGCTTCCATTTTTAACACCCCCCACCCCGCCAACCTTTCTGTAATGGATGCTTAGAAATATAAAATGATACTTTGACAAGAAATTAGAAAAAGATAGGTTTAGATAACCAATTATTGATATGGGAAAGAAGCATTTGTATGTACACAGTTCTACAATGAGAGAATTGTTGATTGCAATTGTCCAAGTTTATTTTATACTAAGAGAGAAGTTATATTTTGTTTTGGGAATGCATAATGAAAAAACAAGTCTCTGGAGTCCAAAAATCCAAAAGAGTAATACTGCATTTCCTCTATAAACGAAGTTATATATACTTATTCCTCTGTAATAATGGGTTAATTGTATTCATGGTTGCTGTAAATATTAAGTATATAGATCAGGTTTATATCACAGAGATCAACAAATGCCAATTTTTCACCCACGGACTTAATTATTATGATATTAAATAATTATAATGTCATAAAATTAATCAATTGTTTCCTTTTAAAGGTACCAAGTCACTAAGCTTGTATTGTAATTTTACCATGATAATTATTCTTTTATATAGAAGCCAACTACAAATGCCCTAAGCTAGACAGGGCTTGGTGGCTCTGTTGCTTCACAAACTGGCTCCTGTACATGGGGGCAAGGAGAGACCCAAAAGAAGCAGGCCACTCCAGACCGGTAGGTGACGGAGTTACTATGCAAGGGAACTTGACCTATGATGCAGCTTGTCTTGGGTGATGGAAAGATTAGTGTATTGTTGAGCCCATATTCAGCCCATATGGGCTCAACAATACATTATTCTCCGTGGTTGTGTCCGTGAAACAGCTTTCACTCTGGGAACTGTGAACAGAACATACATTCCAAGGACAGGGGAGGGAGTGAGGAACCTCCAAATGCTGAGTCCAACTTAAGGGTCAACAGGCAGTCACATCCTTTCTTGACTTCCTCCAATAGGCTCCCATAGCTGAAGTCCAGGTGTAGAATTGACTTCAGGCATGTTTTAAACCTTGTCTTTTGGGCCTGAGGGTTTCCCTCCTCCTGTCTCTGAGTGCTTTCTTCTGTGTCAGCTTCATTCTCAGGCAGTTGTTTTCTTCCATGGGAAGGTAGTTGTCATGGCCTAGGTATGCACCTTTCTCTTTTCCTATTAAAATTCCAGAATTGAGTCACCTGAGTTCTACATGTGTCCCATGCCCATCCATTGGAACTGCTCCCAGTTGGTGCCCAGCATCACAGACATAGGTGGAGTTGACCCTGTTCAAACCACAGGTGCCCATGGTGGGAGATGAGTGCATAGCCAAGGAAAATCATTATATTAAAAGAAGCATGTGAAAGGATCATGGGAAGGTGAAAAAAACATATTCAGTAAAGCATCTAAAAAAGGATAGATTTATGTAGGGCTACCACAAGCAAAATAAACTGATGAAACGAAAGAAAAGAATACCGAAACACAATTTCCTGTTCAAGAAGGTGATATAGTTATGACTTTCTTGAGTACAGTGATACACAGAACCTGAACTTATGACACTGGGTGAAAGAGGCTAATCGTTACCAAATAGGTACAGCTGCTGAGGTCTATCATTGACAGGTGTAGAAAGTATCTGTGGTCTTATAGCTGCTATTCCAAAATAATAATTACCAGCTGTGTCACCATCTAAATCAGGACACTTTTAGCATCTCATTGTGCCATTAGCACTCTTTCTCTCTCTATATATTTTTAGTATCCTTTTAATTTATTCAAATTACTAGTATTCATATACCTATTCCAAAATATGTTTTTCCTTAAATTTCCATTTTGTTTTAAACTTTTACTTGTTTTTAAACTTTATTGCAAAAGTATTACATATGTCCCCTCATTATATCCCATTGACCTCGTCCAGCCCGTTCCCACCCCCACATCCTGGGCCTTCACCACCTTATTGTCTGTATCCATGGGTTATGTACATATGCATGTAAGGTCACTGGTTGATCTCTCCCCACCCAAAAACCCTCCCCTGCTTTCCCCCTGAGATTGAACAGTCTGATGCTTCCATGTCTCTGGATCTATTTTTGTTCAGCAGTTTATTTTGTTCATTAGATTCCACAAATGAAATAGATCTTGTGATACTTATCTTTCTCTGACTGTCCTATTTCGCTTAGTATAATGCTCTCCAAGTCCTTTCTCTATATTTTTATGACTATTTTCAAGGTACAATTTTTAAGAGGATTATGGAGAAAATTAAACATATTAAAATATATTTATCAAATAAATTTCTGAGAAAGAAATATAGATTGTACTTTATTCAGGGAGGACTAAATAATACTGTAATTTCAGTATAGTGATTGATGACCATAAATGCTAATTTGGGATAACTGCCACAAATTCAGTATCATGTAAAAATGTCTGTAATTTCTATTGGTGACAATGACAGCACAAGGAGTACTGAATTTCAATTGGAGTTTAGTACAAATAGAATACAATTTTGCTCTGGGCAAATACACAGAAACCTCAAATTAATAAACCTTATTCTAACCTCAACAAAAAAAGTAATTTCAACTCGATTACTTACTCAGATGAAAATCAGCCATTGAAGCAGAACATTTTAGAGGTGAGAGGAAATGATAAAATCTTTAGTTACAATAGTTTACAATGACCATCAGTGTGAGATTTTAAAATATATCTACGTTTTGAATAGCATGGTACTAATTAATGAATAAAAGAGGAAATCAGAGTTGATTTAGCTGAAATCTATGTGGGAATCCCAAGCTCTGTTCATTGGCTTTGCCATCACCATCCACAGCTGCCACTGAGGCATCCACAGTTTACAGAACTCCTATTCAAAATTCACTGACCTCATTTGATTGGTCTAATTTTTTCATGTAAAGAATCCATTCTCATAACAGATAAGTGAAATGCACAAGACCTTATACCTTGTCACTGGGCAAAAGACACTAGGGTTTTTATTCAACAAATGTTTACTAAAAGCCTGCTATACCCAAGCCTCTGTGCAAAAATGAGGGATGGTCCCTTGTTTCACAGATCAGATGAAACTACACATAAGAAAAGAAAATGGTTGAAAAATGAAAACAATAGTCAATCAGTGAAACACCTATTTCAAGAAGACATTTTCTTTTGGAATGAACACAAGAAAACTACTTGGTGACAATGAGAGCACTTCTTCTCCAACTTCCTCTGCTTTGATACTATATTCTATATCCGACACTCATCTGGAGGAGAGAAATACAATTTAATCAGCCTCAAATTGAGAGTCAACCTAAAATTGACAGCTCTAGAACAAAATAATATAGTTATTGATATAGATATAGATATATAGATATATAGATATATAGATACAGATATATCTTGACTATAAGGTCTCTAAAGGTTCTAGGACAGTAGTAAAGGAAGACATACAGTATTTTTGAGGGAAATAAGAGCTTCTCACTGTCTTTTACTGGAGGGCCAATGTGATGGTGTATGTAATCAACTCATCATGAACACACTGGTCTCCTCACTAACAAACTGATGGGAAATGGCTTTGCATGAGGGGACAGGGCAGCCAGGATTGGAAGAAAACAGGAAACAGCATAGAGACATGACTCTACGACATGTTCTGGGGACTTCAGAAGGACTAATATCACTGAAACTCATGGCGGGGGGGGAGATAAATAACCATATTATGGGAAGCATTTTATACCTCACCAAGGAGACTAGTGCTTTATCCACAGAGAAAAAGGAGGATATTAGTGAGTTTCAAGAGAAAACAATCAGGTTGGTGTTTTGAGAAATTGCTTGAGCAATGCTATGGAAGATGGTTTGGAAACAAAAATAATTACCAGTTCCGAGTCTATTTCAGTAGTTGAGGAGAGACGTGGCAATGGCTAAACTAAGAAGTAGTGACAATGGAGAGGTTTGTAGATCCAAGATATTTACAGGACCTGGTGACCATTTGAGATAGAGACAGGATGGGGAGAAGGAGGAGTCCAGGATGCATTCTTACTGTGGTTGTGTAACCTGGTGTCGACTGTTGTTATTTATTGAGTCACTTGTCTCATGGTTCAATGCTCTATATACAACATAATATTATCCATTGAAGAACTTAAAAATTAGAATGAAACAGCAGTTTCTATGGTCCATCTGTCACTGGGGAGGATAGGTTGGCTATCTCCAAGGGATCAAAACCACTCCAGAAGACAGCACTGCTGTGGGTGATTATTGTTGTACAAGGACTGCTTGCAATCTAATAGGATCAAGAATGGGTTTGTCCTTTCGGACCTCACTAACATTAAGAAAGATCATGGAAATGGAAATATTAATGATATTGCCAATTTATTTATTCATAAGAAGAAATCTAATTACTTGCTAGTGTATTTACTTCATGTAGGCATGCCAACAGGGGAAGTAGATGAAAGATTTACATTAAGGAGGATTAGTCCTGAATACTTTTTGGCATCAGGTTAGAATAGTCCCCAGATATCACCCTGTGTGACAATGGGGTATATGACAAACTGTTGCTTTCTTTGGGTAAATTAATGTACTCAATCAGAGCAGCCCAAGACAATATTTCAGCTAAAATTGGACATCTCTCTCCGTGATTGTGGTTTGTTGGTTTTATAGTTTAAATTTTGGTAATTTTTCTTCCAAGCTCTCAAGAAATATTGAAACTCTAATGTGCTCATATCCTTTGCGTTGACACATAATTTAAATATTTATATAGTAGGACATCATTTACAATTGGGCTAATTGTAAGAGTCAAATGTATGACAAAAAGTTTTGTCCATAAAACAGCTAATATTCCTCTCTGAAACAGTAGTTCTGTATACTGGTTTTGACTTTCTCTGGAATTTCTATTAGTTGGGTCTAATTTTTAGGAATTCATGACACTTCTAAAAAACAGAATCAAAACCAACTGTTAAAAATTTTTTTTAATTCCTTTAAATTTTGGTTTTCTTACTCTGTTGTGCTCTCTATTTCCTATTTCATGTTAGTACTAGGGTCTACTGGACATTCTAATCATCATGGCAGGAAGATTTTCTGTGTCTGCTGTCTTGGTAAGTTTATTACTAAATGGAGGCGGGACCACTTATTACTAGATAACCACAAAGTATCATATATTTATTTTAAAATTTAATATATTTTCTTCCATTTATTATAAGATATAGCAGCCTTTGAAATGAGGTCATCCACGCATGGTGCATTGTCCTCCAGAGCAATAAATGATTAGCAGTAGGGAAAGTTTGCTGTTGAATTACAGACTGAACTATTTTTATAAGATCAATTCTCCCAAGGAAGTATTGGAGAAAGGATCTGTACACCCCATGGAAGAGATGTCTGACAATAACATACAGGAACGTGCTATTATTAATATGTTGTCAAAGCTACTGGAAGCAGATTATACTGTTTAAATTACCTTCTTATTCTTTACAAAGTCAATTTTGTTTCCATTATAAAATATTTGATACCTAAGCATAGCACTGGAAAAAACAAATGAAAAATATTTACGTTTAAATTACTAAGAGATCCACTATTTACCTTTTGATTTATTTTCTTTAAATTGTTTTACTTATATTTATTACTTTTAAAAGGTCATTATCATATTCATATATACATTTGTTCATTAAAACGATAAAACTGCCCAGCCAGCGTGGCTCAGTGGTTGAGCATCAGCCTATGAACCAGGAGGTCACAGTTCAATTCCCAGCAGAGCACATGCCCAGGTAGGGGACTGGATCCCCAGTATGGGGCATTCAGGAGGCAGCTGATCAATGATTCTCTTTCATCATTGATGTTTCTATCTCTCTCTTCCTCTCCCTTCCTCTCTGAAATCAATACAAATATTTTTAAAAATGATAAAACCATCTTTTCTTCTGATTACAAAAGTGAAGGGAAAAAAATCTCAATAATCCAATGACTTATGGGCAACTAATGTACATGGTTTTTTGTTTTCTTCTAGTTCTTGTTACATATCTATATAGATATGTACTCTATAAACCATATTTCAAAGTATAGATACAGTATTACTCAAATAGTAGATTAAAATAATGTGAAAAAGGGGTGAAAATTAGTATATATCCTGACTTTTCAGATATTTTCAGTAAATTCTACATTTAATCCTTGGATTTAAGATATTAATTTTTTAAACCAGGTTTTCTAAATCCTAAATGTTAAAATAGAAATCCAAATTTCATGAGTAGCACATAAAATAACATTTGTCCACGTAGTGTCTTTTTTTTCTTATGTGGAAATTACTCATATGCATTTTGTAAGTGTACAAGTAAACTTATCATATTGTTAAATTTTGGAAAATTCAGAAAATTATAAATCAGGAAATAAAGATACTATGTTATTCAGGAACAAGATAGGGATGCCCACTTTCACCACTCCTATTCAACATCGTACTGAAAGTGCTAGCCATAGTGATCAGAAAATAAGAACAAATAAAAGGCATCCAAATTGGAAAAGAAGTAAAACTGTCATTATTTGCAGATGACATGATATTGTACATAGAAAACCCTAAAGACTCCCCCAAAAAACCTACTAGACTTAATAAATGAATTTAGTAATGTAACAGGATAAAAAAATAACACCCAGAAATCTATGGCTTTTTTATACACCCATAATGAACTCATAGAAAGAGAAATAAAGTAAAAATAACAATCCCACTTACCATTGCACCAAGAAAATTAAGATACCTAGGAATAAACTTAACTAAGGAGGTAAGAGACCTGTACTTGGAAAACTACAGGACATTGAAAAAAGAGATAGAAGACATAAACAAATGGAAGAATATACCGTGTTCATGGATTGGTAGGATCAACATCATTAAAATATCCACACTACCCAAAGCAAGCTATAGATTTAATGCAATCCCCATTAAAATATCAATGGCATATTTCACAGACCTAGAACAAACTCTCTAAAAATTCATATGGAATAAAAAAGACCCCACATAGCTGCAGCAATCCTGAGAAAGAAGAAAGTTGGAAGGACAACAATACCAGATATCAAGCTATATTACAAAGCCATTGTTCTCAAAGTACAGGCATAAGAATAGACATATGGACCAATGGAACAGAACAGGGAACCCAGATATCAACCCAAGCCATTATGCTCAATTAATATTTGACAAAGGAAGCAAGAGCATACAATGGAGTCAAGACAGTCTTTTCAATAAATGGTGTTGGGAAAATTGGACAGATACATGAAAAAATAAAACTAGACCACCAACTTACACCACACACAAAAATAAACTCAAAATGGGTAAAAGAATTTATACCAGTATGTAAGATGGGAAAGCATAAAAATCTTAGAAGAATCAATAGGCAGCAAAATATCAACCACATGTCCTAGCAATATCTTTTTTATTTTTATTTTTATTTTTTTAGAGATACATGCCATATTATTGGAAATTTTCCTTTTGTTTCTTCTGAAATATTACATTTGGGGTATTATTTCAGTTCTTTTGAAAGTACACATGTAGGCAGGGTATCAGTCTTGGCTTTCATTTAAGGATAATTAAGGAGGCATAACAAAGTATGCTATCAAAGGAAATGGGGCTAATAACTGAGAACCAAGGGTGTAAGGCATTAGAGAAAAGATGCTGAGTACAGCTGAGTCCTCCTTGAAGATCACAGAAGGAAACAGTTTTTCTATTCTGTGTTACCCTGGCCCCAGGACACACTGTTATATTTCTTCACTTAATAATTCACCTAAAATAATAATTAGCCAATGTATCTCAATAGCATTCTACTTTCTTCTGCATGCTTAAAAAAAATCAGTCAGTGATAACCCGTTACCTTTTCCCTGCAAGGAGAGGTCCTGTAGATTACAAAACCTGAAGAGTAAGTTTGCACAGAAACAGAAGGTATATAAAAGGTATATAAACTAGAAATCTCTGCTTTGCACCTAGAGAGACTCAGTCGTATTGCATGGAAATTTATTTAATGACCTCTTATACCCCTGCTGATAAAACATTAGAAAACTGAAAAGAGTTTCAGATCCAATTTCACAATACTGAATTGGATATTAGAAATCATGAGGCTCTCCATATGTCCCTAAGGTCTACAAACTTAATATGTGCCTTTGAACAGATAAACAAAAAAGTTAATTAATTTGAGAAACAAGTTTGTGGCCATAATCAACACTATTGTGCCACCCTCTTTCCCATTACTTGTTTAAATTCTGCATTTCTATCTTTAGAACAGGATGGTGAGTCTGAAGTATGACACTTATCTGTTCACTGTCCTTTGTAACTTAAAACGGGACATAAGAACACGTAGATGAGGTGGGTGTATTGGTGCAGCTATAGCATTCAAAATGGGCAGAAGGGCAGATGCTGAGATCTGGTACTGTCTTCCAGCCTCTCCCAGGAGATTGTGCTCCAAGGCAGGGGGCAGAGTGGTACGCAGATAGCTGAAAGGCTGAAAAGATTTACTGATAACAAAACCAAGGTCCCGGGGCTTTCTTTGGCATATCTGCAGCTACAGCTATGTGGGGTCTTGCCTGGCTCGTTTGGGATTCTGTAGTTCTCCAGGCAGTGGGTTCCTCCTTGCTGAAATGTTCCTGAGAGAGTGCAAACTCTGTATCTGCTGGAGGCATAGGCTCAGCTCCTGACCACAGGCCTGTTGAACAGTTTCCATCTTCTTTATGTCCCAGTGCAAAGCAACAGCCAGGGCCTTGGGGTCTTCCTTGGTGACCAACTGCGGCAAGGATAAGAGCCACTGAGAACCAGGATGTCTGGCCACCTCTCCTGCTCTCCTGGGAGTGAAATTAGGAGATTCGGGTTAGTTATGTCCCTGCAGAAATGCCAGGTCGCCTTCATAGTAAACTGTCATGGGCCTTCTCTTACCATACAACACCAACAGGAAAGGCTCTTTGGAAAGAAGTTTACTTGGAGCAACTACAAAGCCCTCCACTTACAGGAAATGTAGCCAAGTTCAAGTCAGTACAGTTTCCTTCCCTTCTAGGTACAATGCAGAGGTAGCTGGGACAGGGACAAGGGTGAAAGATAAGAAGTAGCCCCCCTATGATGGGTTCTCTTCATCAAGCTTCTAGTTGCCTGGTCTTAGAGCCAGCGCAGGGCGTCCGCTCGAGTGTTCCTTTCCCTGTGATAGTGCATGTGCCTCGACTGCCTGTGAACCTTCTCTAACCACTGCCAGGCCCAGAAGCCGTGTCAGAAGCCGAGCCCTGCTGTTCCTTCCCATCAGGCTTTGTCACTTCATTACCCACTCTGGATCAGAAGATAATGCTTGCTGATCTGTGGGAGTGCATCCATTTTGTGTAAGCCATTCTGATTTAGATTACCTGTGATGTTGCAAAGGCTCTGGCATATAACATGCAAATTTTATATGCAGGATACGGAGAAAAAGGAACCTCGTGCACTACTGGTGGGAATGCAGACTGGTGCAGCCACTATGGAAAACAGTATAGATTTTCCTCAAAAAATTAAAAATGGAACTCCCATTTGACCCAGTAATCCCACTTTAGAAATATATCCCAAGAAAACAGAAACACCAATCAGAAAGGACATATGCAGCCCTGTGTTCATAGCAGCACAATTTATAACAGCTAAGGTTTGCAAATAGCCTAAGTGCCCATCGGCAGGTAAGTGGATTAAAAATAGTGATACATCTATTGCCCTATCTTTGGATAGAGCATCTGCCTGTGGACTGAAGGGTCCTAGATTTGATTCCGGCCAAGGGAACATGCCTGGGTTGTGGGCTCGATCCCTAGGGGAATGTGCAGTAGGCAGCCGATCAAGGATTCTCTCTCATCATTGATGTTTATATCTCTCCTTCTCCTTTCCTCTCTGAATCAATAAAAATATATTTTTTAAAAATGGTGGTACATCTACACAATGTAATACTACACTGCTGTAAAAAAGAAAGAACTCTTACCATTAACAACAGCATGAATGGACATGGAGAACATTATGCTAAGCGAAATAAGCCAATCGGAGAAAGATAAATATCACATGATCTCACTCATTTGTAGAATATAATGAACAACATAAATTGATGAACAAAATAGATCTAGAGACAGAGAAGTATTGAACATACCATCAAATTTCAGAGGGAAGGCAGGGGAGAGTAAGAGATCAACCAAAGGACTTGTACGTATGCATATAAGCATAAACAATGGACACAGACACTAGGGGCAGGTGAGGCATGTGCATGTGCTGGGGGTGGGCGTGGCTGGGGAGAGGTCAATGGGGGAAAAAAGGAGACATATGTAATACTATATGTAATACTTTAAACAATAAAGCATCTAAAAAATACTATGCTATTTTACTCCCTGAGATAAATGATGCTAAGATTCAATGCACAACTTTCAAAATGTTTCTAGGCATATATATATATATATATATATATATATATATATATATACTATATATATTTTAACATTATATTCCACATACTGTTTTATAATTTGATTTGTCCCCTTAACAATGTACCACAGGCACCTTTCCATGTACATATGTCAATATCAAAATTATCATATTTATGTCTGCCTTGTATTCTATTATGGGGATTTTTAAAAACATTATTAAGTATAATATTCATTTACTTATTCAAAAGTGTTTATTGAGAACCTACTACATTCCAGGAACAGCTCTTGTTTTGGAGATAGGTAATAAAAGAGATATCTCTTGCCTTCATATATTCTATTTGGGATATACAGGCATAAACAAAATAAAAAATAAATACCATCTATACCAGATAGGTGTAAGTCTATGAGGAAAAATAATGAAAGGTTAAAAAAAAAGTGAAATGCCTGAGTTGTTGACAAAAAGAATTACTATTTTGTATGGGATAAGTAAGTGAAGAAACAAGACACTCAAGAGAACAAGTTAGGGAAAAATTCCAAGCAGGGGACAAGCAAGTAAAAAACCTGAGATAGGTAAGTTCTGGGTATGTTCTCAGATGAGCAAGTAGGCCCCTGTGGCTGGGGTGGCAGAGTGATAGGACATGGGGTTAAAGGGGTTCTGTGGCCAGACCATGTGGGTATTTGTAGGTTTACAGTAAGGACTTTGATTTGTTTTTTACTTGAATAACATTGCAGAGAAGTAATAGGATTGATTTTAGTTTTTACAAATGGATCACAATTCCTGCTGTGTAGAGAACAGAGTACAGGAGTTAAGGTGAAAGCAGGGAGCCTAGTTGGGAGGCTAGTTCAGTGCCATGGGGGGCACCGAAATATGGGGTCAGGAAGGTGACAAGACACTGGGAAGAAATGGCCAATGAAGTGAAAAGTAGTCCATGAACATGGAGCATTCTAGAAGCCAAGTTCAAGTGTTTCAAGGAGAAGGTGCTAATACTAATAACCAAGTACTAATAACTCAAATGCAATGAGAATGCTATTAAGTTAGCAACATGGAGGTCATTGGTGATAATGATAAAGCGTTTGTGAAACTTGGGGTGCAAAACCCTAGATAGAGTAGATTGAAGATAAAATAGAAGCAGAAGAATTTCTGACAATAGGTATTTCCTCTTTCATGGAAATTTACTGGAGTGAAACAGAGAATTGGGGAAATATTTGGGGAGGGATATGGGGTCAAGGGAGAGATATTCAATTATATTTATTCTATACTGAACACACTTTTCCTGACTGTAGATATAATTGAAGTGAAATTTTGAGTCATTGCTATACTGCAACTTGGGATCTTTCCTATAGGCCCCCTTGTCTCTAAATTAGAAGCACCCACCCGAGATTAGTTTTCTCCACCCTCATTATGGTGTCATTCTGGATGTTTCTCATCCATATTCTACATCCGTCTGCTGCTTTACGGGAACTATTAATATGTTATATCATTTTAAGCAGGTCATCATATTTTCACTCCCCTTTAATTCCCTCCTGAAAAGGCCTTTGTCTCTTTAATGGAATTATCATAAAAACTTTCCCAACAGCTTTGTTCCTCCCCTCCTATTATAGATTTCTAAATAAATTCAACATCTCTGTTGATGTAATGTTCATTTTCAAATCATATTTTCCTAACAGTTCAATTATTACAAATAGGGCCTGGGATTAATGGTACTTGAACCATGTAATCTGACCATTCATTAAGATTCTCAGAACAACTTTTCCTTTTGAAAACCATTCCATTGCCTTTTTCTGCAGAGCACTGTATTATTTTTTCTCTTTATCTCACCCCCAACCCCCATTTTCTCCTACTTTGTATGCTTTTCCATGTCTCCAATTTATTTGTTTTTTTCTATTGCAATGTAAAATTATGCCAAAACATAGTGTCTTGAAACAATAATAGCAACTTACTATAGCTTACTCTTTCTGTGGGTCTGGCATTGGGAATGGTTTGGTTGCATGGTCTGGGTTAAATCTCTCTCGATATTGAAGAGAGTTATTTCAGAGGGATGATCTCAAAAGTCTCTTCACCATGTGTCTGGTGCCTGAACTGTGAAAACTTGAGCATCTGGTACTCCTTGGACATAGGTTTCATCTCTATGTAGTTTCTCCATATGTGCGCTACGTACATGTCAGTTCAGGGCTCCCATGGTATATGTCCCAAGAGAAAGCCAGATGGGAAGCCAGCGTTGCCTTTTGTGAGTTAGCCTCTGAAGCACTGCAACATCACTTCCACTGCATTATTTTGGTCCAGGGAATGACAAAGTTCTAAGGTACTTGGTTTCAAGGGAAAGAAACACAGACCCCCACCTCCCAACAGAGGAATGTCACGGTAGCATTGTCAGAACAGCATATGGAACTGGGTATCTATTGGTGCAGCAATATTTGAAAGATTATAGTCTGCCACACCACCCAAGCACACCAACCGCCTTCCTTTTCAAATCTTGTTTCTTCTTATAATTATGTTCTTATACTTCAACCTATAGCTCCGGTTCTGCATGATTTTCTTATTTTCTCATTACTCTCCTAATTTCACTTCCTTGCCTCCCATCCTGAAGCTTATAGTAAGGAATTTCTTAACATTCTTTATTATCATAGGATGCCTTCTACTTGTGATTCCTAAATACACTAAATATGCAAATCCCAAAATCAAATGATCTTTGCCTCTGCACTGATGAATCATAATAAAGAAAACTTCATTACTCTTTTTTGGCATTATTAATTTCTATCCTCAACCAGAGTACTTGGCCCTACCAAGCAGTACTCTTTGTTAACTAGTTAAAAATATTCCCATTCTCTGCATTTTTATACCCCAATAATGAACTATCAGAAAGAGAAACTAAGAAAACAATGTCATTTACAATTGCATAAAAAAATACCTAAGAATAAATTCAACCAAGGAGATAAAAGACCTGTACTCAGAAAATTATATGACCTTGCAAAATGAAATTGAATAAAAATAAAATAGATGCATATACTGTGCCCATGTATATAAAGAATTAACATCATTAAAATAATGTCCATACTATCCAAAACTATCTATAGATTCAATGCTATTTATATCAAAACTAGGGGCCCAGTGCATGAAGATTCATGCACAGGGGGTGGGTCCCTCAGCCCAACCTGCACCCTCTCCAATCTGAGGGCCCTCAGGGGAGCCCTCTCCAATCTGGCAGTTTCTGTCTGTCTTTGCAATCATATGAGTGAATTGTCTGAGACCCCAACCCAGTTTGGTTTGGCACTCACAGAATAATAGAGGTCTTTTTTTTTCTTTGCTCCATTGGTGGAAATTTCCTAGAAGTTGCAGGATATCTTCTCTTTAATTTTTCCTCAACACTCTGACTTTACTTATGTCTCTCACCTTTGCTTTCCCTCCATCCCCCACCTGCAACAGTAACTTGCTCCAGGCTCACTTTGCTCTAGTGTCTAGGAGATACTGCAACATGTCTACCACCAGAACTGCGATTCCCAGCATTCCTGGTGCTCCCTGTGCTCTGGGCTTCCGCTTCCAGTCCAGGGGCTGCACAAACCAAAGGGACTGCGACTCCAGCCATCCCAGGCCAGGCTGACAGGACTGGACACTCCAGTGGCGTCCCTGGGACCCCAGTTGCTCAGTGTCGGTGCGTGCGCGCTGGCCACAGGATCAAAAAGGGTGGGGTCTGGGGACACCTGCCACATCGCCCTGGCTACACGGAGGGTGGGTGGGTGTTTTGCTCTGGCCCCGGCTGCTCGGTGCCTGCACGCATGTGCACTGCCCACAGGCCCGCCATCTTTGTTGGGTTAATTTGCATACTCAGTCCTGATTGGCTGTGGGCATCGTGGAAATATGGTCAATTTACATATTTGTCTATTATTAGTATGCTGTAGATACCAATGGCATTTTCACAAAATTAGAACAAATAATCCAAAAATCCATATGAAACCAAAAAGGTCCTGAATAGCCACCATAATCTTGAGGAAGATGAACATAGATCATCTCAAAGCCATAGTAAAACACACACACACACACACACACACACAAACAAAACACAGCATTGTACTGGCATAAAAATAGACCAATGGAAAAATAGAGAGCCCAGAAATAAATCCATGCCTTTGTGGTGAATTAATATCTAATAAATAAGGCAAGAACATACAATGGGGTAAAGACAGTCTGTTCAATAGTGTTAAAAAAATTAGACAGATATTTGCAAAAAAGAATGAAAATAGAGCAGTTTCTTACACCATACACAAGAATAAACTCAAAATGGATTATAGACTTAAATGTTAGACTCAAAACTATAAAATTCCTAAAAGAAAACACATGTAGTAAACTCTCTGATGTTTCTCATAGCAATATATTTTTTCTGATATTATCTTCTCAGTCAAGAAAAGCAAAAGATATTATCTTCTCAGGCAAGAAAAGCAAAAGAAAACATAAACAAATAGGACTATATTAAACTAAAATGTTGTTGCACAGCAAAGAAAATCATCAATAACATGAAAGACAGTCTACGGAATGGGGGAAGATATGCGTCAATAATACATCCCATGACGAGTTAATATCCAAAATTTACAAAGAACTCATGCCCCTCAACACCAAAAAAAAAAAAATTGAAATAAACAATCCAATTAAAAATTAAAAATGGAACTCCCATTTGACCCAGTGATCCCACTTATAGGAATATATCCTAAGAAATCAGAAACACCAATTAGAAAGAATATATATGCCCCTATGTTCATAGCAGCGGAATTTACAATAACTATGGTTTAGAAACAGCCAAGTGCCCATCAGCAGATGAGTGGATAAAAAAGCTGTGGTACATCTACACAATGGAATACTACACAGCTATAAAAAAGAAAGAACTCTTACTATTTGCAACAGCATGGATGGAACTGGAGAGCATTATGCTAAGTGAAATAAGCCAGTCTGAGAAAGGTAAGCGCCACATGATCTCATTCATATGTGGAATCTAATGAACAAAATAAATTGATGAATAAGTAGAACCAGAGACATAGAAGCATGTAACAGACTGCCAAATTTCAGAAGAAAGGCAGGGGTGGGAAGACCAAATAATATAGACAAACAGCTTTGCCAAAAAGTTGCATTTAACATTCTCCAAGTCTATTCCCTACTGATTAATGAGGGAAGGACCTAGACAAAGGCAATAAGGGTCTGAGTGATGATGTGGGAAAATGCTTACCCATCAATCACACCTGGAAATAGGTAATTGTCCAGGATGGGCATGGCCACTGCAAGCATGAGTGCACAATCTAAATATCTAAACTTCTAGACAAAGGAGCCACTCTCTCTTGGCTCCAGGACACCAGATCCTGGGACTTCTGTGTCAGGGGCATGCTCCCACGCGGCCGCATGGCTCATGGCCATGTTGGACTCCACACATGGACTAATGGACTTTAACCTGATCTGAATACTGAACTACACCATACTGCAGCATGGAAGGGAAAGTCTTGACACTGTCCCTGTTTCTGGCTTTGCTAAACTCCCAACTGCCCCTCTTTCAGGACTGGCTTGGGGAAAATGGGACATTGGAATCCAAGAAATGTAACTCTACGCCAAAAAAAGTCTTTCACCTCTAATCCTCCCATGGGGCTTCTGAAAATGCATCTTTGAGAGGTGGCCCAAAGACCCCATTTTAACTCGTGTCTGGGAAATCTGTCTCATTAATTTCCCCAGCATCACTGTGAAAAATAATGAGAACTGGGATGTCCATCAGGATTTGAAACCCATCAAAAATTGGGAAAGCATTTAAATGGATTTGACATTTCAAGAAATCCTTTCTAGGAGATATTTTTTTTAAATAAAAATGATTCTAAAGTCCTCATGGTATAGAGGATTACCAAATTCCACTATGGGAGGCCTGAAATATATAAAGCAGAGAAGTTCACTCTTCAGTTGTGACATGGGCAGGATCAACTTATCCAATCAGCTGTGGATGATTGGATATTTTGAGCCAGCACAATCTCTTCCACAGAAGCTGCAATCAGGGAGACTAGGACCCAAAATCTGCTTTTGTACCTTATTTATATATTTTATAAATTCAAGTCCTCCCTCTCTGTTACAGATTATTAATTTTTTGTAAAGAAATAGTTTGGTAAAATATATGAAGTTTTATAGCTAATTTTAGGTTTGCTTAACATTAATATCTTAAATTTTTCTAGTTATGTTTATCTTTTGTGTTCTCAAACATATTTATTTGTTTCAAAAATAATTTAAGTACAGTATAAAAATTAAAATTCCAGGGAATGGAGGAAAACAGGAAGGGAAGTAAACAAAGTGAAGCTACACAAGGATTAGTCTGTACAATGTTGGCCACACTTGGTAAGGTGTGAGTGGACACGGGACAGATTTGCCTCTAATACTTCTAGCAGGCAATTTGAAGGTTGTGCAATGATCTTAAGATGAAAGCAAGTATTCCTGAACTAAATATATATATTTTTTATATGTTCCTTGATAAGATACCTTGGAATCCCATGGAAAATGTCCTCAACACTGATAACATAGTGACATGTCATTATTGCTCTATCTTGCAATGCTTCTCAATGAAGGAAGTTATCATATCAAAGTACAATAAGACATGCAATGGCTGTATTATTCTGTGTGTATATGTTTACGGTACTATCCTATATAATGAAAGCCTAATATGCTAAATGTCCAGTCATCTGGTTGGCTGTTCAACCAATCAAAGCATAATATGCTAATGATATGCTAAGGCCGCTAAACCACTTGCTATGATGTGCACTGACCACCTAGGGACAGACAGTTGACTGGTTTGCCAGTTGCTATGACATGCACTGACCTCCAGGGAGAAGACACTTCAACAGGTAGGTGAGCTTGCTGCTGGGGTCGTGCCCGTTGGGACTGAGCGAGATGGGCAAGACACGCCCTGGAGCCCTCCTGTGGTCTCTCCCTGGCTGGCCAACCTCCTGTGTCCCTCCCAGGCCCCAGTAATGCAATGGTGGGGTCCCTTGGCCTGGCCTGTGCCCTCTCACAATCTGGCACCACTCGGAGGATGTCAGAGAGATGGTTTTGGCCCAATCCTGCAGGCCAGGAAGAGGAAATTTGTGCACTGGGCCGCTAGTAAAGGAAATAAAAGGACTTGAGAATATGATGATGAATTTTAAAGTAACTGGAGGGGGGAAAGCCTGCATACCCTACAGAAATTCTCAAAAGGTATAGTTTCCTAGATTAGGTTTGGATATGCAAATAACAATACTATGTTCTATAAGTTCTAATTATCTCCAGTTAGTTTCTGCAAAGCCATTTGAAAGTCTATTTATAGGTAAGTCCAAAGTGCTACTATCTGGCATTGGTAAAGTTTTGCTTTGGCTTAAAACTTTTTTGGTTATCAAATATTGTTAGTTGAAAATTTGTAACTGCGAGGATACCCATGAATCTTGACAAGAGCCTGGAATACAGTTTATATTAACCAGAAAAAAGCAGAGCCATATAATTTAGCTTTCATGAAACTGGTGTTTGGTTGAAATTTTCTGAAAATAAGAAACCAACATGGACAATGTCTTAAATAAAATGCTGCTTATTCTGGTCAGAAGTGGGCTGAGAGGTCCATAGACTATAAATATTCTTCTAAAGATATGATGGAGTTGTCTCTAAAACAGAAAACTGGGTAGTTGAAGTCCTAGAGTCCATGGAATATATCAGTAGTCAAGCCTAGACTGGCTAAATCAGATCCCTGAATTTCACCCTAGACTAACTAAAGTGGGCATTAGAGGTGGTGTCCAGGGGGATCTGCATTTTTAACAAGAATCTCAAGAGGATTCTGAGACAGTGATGGGTTGGTAGTCCCTGCTATGAATACCTGGCAACAATAATTTGAGTTTGGATATAGAGTATAGTCAAACACTGTGGCCATTTTTAAATGTCCTAGTAAATCACTCACACAAGTGATTTAAGCTTCACTATGCTGATATACTCTCCAAGTTCATCTAATTGAAAAAAAAAAAAATAAATATATATATATATATATATATATATATATATATATATATATATGTAATATGCTAATTGGTCCTAATGGCATCCCAGTCACAACCAGTCAACAGGTTGTTCCTGCACAGGAGGTGGTGGGCAGGGATGGGGGCAGGGACTTCTGCCCCCAGCCAAGGTGCATGCAGGCCTGCCCAGCACTAACATCATGCTGCCTCAGAGGTGGAGGCCACTCCCAACAGAGGCACATGCAGGCAGGAGTTGGAGGGCCGGGACACAGACAGGGGGGCCTGGCTGAACCGCAGCCACATGGCTTGAGCAGGCCCAGAGCGGACACAGACAGGGGACATGCCTGAGCTGCTGCGGTGCCTGGAGTGGACACATACGTTTTTTCATGGTGAAGGGACTGAAGTGTATGTTCATGAAAACACCTTGGCGGCTGGGTGGCCTACAGTGGCAGCAGCAGGGGGGTAATGGGGGTGGCGCCTTCCCCTGATCAGGTCAGTTGCCTCCCGCAGAGGGAGGTAAGCCATCAGTAGGACATCCCCTGAGGGCTCTCGCACTGTGAGAGGGGGCAGGCTGGGCTGAGGGACCCCCACCACACCCCAGTGCATGAATTTTCTGCACCAGGCCCCTTGTACAAACATAAGGTGTTTTATTTGGGTGAGGTGTTTTATTTGGGTGACCATAATTTACACTAGAATTTTAGGTCAAGAGCATCAAATTGTACAACTCTTGGTTGGTGGTGTTATTGGGGCATATATATACACAAAATAATGTTTATTTCAAATATTTTATTTAAGGCTCTTTAATGGTAATAATTAGAAAGATGTTTTAGTGGTTTCTTCTATCAGCAATGTGATTTTGTCATATATATATATATATATATATATATATATATATATATAAAATATTGACTATCATTCTGTACTATGTAACAGAGAGAGGGATCGTGTATCTGCGTAGTATTCCTTTCTGCAAATATTTAAACATTCTATTAAACCAAATTTTTCAAATATCTTAATGTGTAATACTATTAGAAAACCTTGTAAATCTTGTCAGGGGGACATCTCAATAGCTCCTGACTCTTGAGAAAATACTGTGCTTCAGAACCAGTATGAGCCTCACTCTCAGGGCTTACCTGCACTCTTTGAAAAGGCAATAGGGCCTGAGCAAGTTGCATTCAGGACTGGCTTTCACCTGCATGTAACTTGTTGATGAGTAATAAGAATGAATCTCCCACCAAGAATATGTAGAGTGTTATCTACTTTTGAACCATGGATTTCTGCTAATGGAATAAGGCAGTGATCAGCAAACTCATTAGTCAACAGAGCCAAATATCAACAGCACAACGATTGAAATTTCTTTTGAGAGCCAAATTTTTTAAACTTAAACTTCTTCTAACGCCACTTCTTCAAAATAGACTTGCCCAGGCGGTGGTGTTTTGTGGAAGAGCCAAACACAAAGGGCCAAAGAGCCGCATGTGGCTCGCGAGCCGCAGTTTGCCAACCATGGGAATATGGGAAATAGGTTTGTCTTTCTCAATCTTCTGAACTCCATGATTATACTCCATTCCAGTTATGTGCAAAATAAATCATTATAAGAGCACAATTTAGGGTCAAGAAGATAAAGAGAAGGTCCCTTTCAACATCAGGAGTGTAAAAACCATGGAGAATCATTTAAAGTTAACTATTCAGATTCTATTGATAAAACAAAAACAAAACAAATGGACAAAAACATGGTTTATAAATGCTTCTTTAAAATAATACATTCTTAAAGCATAGAATAGGTTTTCATGTTAGGAAAGTGGGGTTTAAATTGGTAGAATATAGATGCAAGGAGGGATACATACTTTGTGAAGAGAAATATACAATTTTCTAATATTTTAATTAAGTCGATTGTTAAAAGCCAAAATGTTTGTCAAATCACATGGAGACTCCTCCTTTTAGAGTAGGGAAAATGCATTAATATTAGCTTTATAATCAAATGAACGAAGTTCTACCATTTTTTTCGTGATGGCAAAGGACAGGAAGGTCTACTATTACAACAGGTCTCAACAGAAGGCATTAAGGCAACAGGGTGTACAAAGTAAACGAGTCCCAGCTGCAGATGGATTTGAAATGGATACTTTACTATTTTAAAAAGATGAATACATAAGAAATTAATAGCTAGTCAAGAAAAAAATGAGATGACTTTCTCCTGCTCCCAAACACACACACTTAAAAGCCAAGATTCGACAATAAGAAGAGCTGTAGCGGATTTGCAAAATCAAATTAGGCAAATTTATCTGGTTTTAAAGAGAATTAGCAAATAATGAAATTATTTTCAGACCAGGAGTAAGAGTAGGAGAAAGAGTAAGAAGGGCTGATGATAGCGGCGATAATAGTGAAGGAAAGGCTGTAATTAATGCCATAGCAGACTTTCCACCTAGAGATGTGAGTCTCTGGAGTGCAATCCCATATAAAAGAGTGGTTGGCCTCGCAACTAACTCAGTAAGGCCTTTACTGCTTGCTCAGAGGATTGATTTTCAACACTATAGGACAGCAGGCTCTTGATTGTATAAGAACTGCCATGATCTCTTCATCAGGGCAAAAATAATTTTTTTAAGTAAATAATGTATGGGAATGAGTGTAATACTACCTGATGGTCTTATTTTTCTCTGACTGGGGAAGAAGGCAAACCCAGGATGGGACTAGTGAACTGGAATAAAATAAAATGGTTAACAGTAATCCCATTGGGGATTAGAAGGAAAGTTGTAGTGGGAACATAAGCATGATATTAAGGGATGGGTCAGTGATTGTTGGCTCACAATAGACTAAGAGTTTGCATGTCAGAGGAGGATCTGTTGTCATAAGAGATAAAGTATAAGGTGCAGCCTATGAGCTGCTTTATGTAAAACTGCCTTATGAGAGTGGTTTCATGAAGAACAGTGAGTCAAAGTCTTTCACATTAATAACAAGGAAATGTAAGGGTGGATTCTGGGTGCATAATCCACATGGTCCCACAGCTAGAGAGTCTGCCTTCTAGCCAGGCGTATGTGCATGGAAGGAAGAGAGTTCAAGAGGCTGGCAATGCCAGCAACAGAGAGAGGTCAATAATGGTAAAGCCCCATGAAGAGGCCAACTTTCACTTATGAATGGAAGAGTAGTCATCTAGGTTTAGGATTGATGAGAAGGAGAACACTGGTGCAATATCTCAGTTTGATGGTGGTTGGAGAATGGGAATTAGTGTTCCCAACGTACAGCTTAATTTTGGTAAAGAAAAATATATACTTTTTACAAACTCACAATATAGGATGTTTTGCTCAGTGGAAAGGAAGTTACAGAGGGAACATGGGAAGAATTTGGGGGAAGAAAGGTAACAAAAGAATGATTATTAATTCATTAATTCAAGAAATATGTATCAAGTGACTTCCATTTGCCAGGCACCATTTTAGAAACCAGTGATACAGCAGTAAACAACACACAGAAGGTGTGTGGCATCAAGTAACTTAGATTCTTATTGACCACTTACATGAAATTTTGAAAAACATAGGCAGTTTATAGATTTCTCCTTTTCATTTGTTCCAGATTGTTATAACTACAGGATTGCTAGATAAATAAATAAATAAAATATAAAGGAAGGGAGAAAACTGTCTTAGAGAAAAGGCTATTCAAAATAGCAGAAATATGGAACCTAGATATTTGTAAACATTGAGGAAAACTAGCCACTAAACTAAAATACATAATTTAAGAGAGGAGTAAGGTAGATGAAGAAGGGAAATCTTTAAAAGGTTGGGATATTAACTTAATATACACTATGGGATATTCTCAGACTAAATAACTGAGTGATATCTATCATCTTTCTATCTACCTACCATCATCTATCATCTATCTATCTAATCTATCAACCTACCTACAGCAATCACTCAGTTACACACACAAATGCATACACATGTATATGACTTGGTATTTTTCCCATTCTTTAATGGATTTTTCTGCATTATCTAGACACACCTTTATAAACAAGTTCTCCACTTCATTTACCTAGACCTGTGGTCGGCAAACTGCGGCTCGCGAGCCACATGCAGCTTTTTGGCCCCTTGAGTGTGGCTCTTCCACAAAATACCATGGCCTGGGTGAGTCTATTTGAAGACGTGGCATTAAAAGAAGTTTAAGTTTAAAAAATTTGGCTCTCAAAAGAAATTTCAATTGTTCTACTGTTGATATTTGGCTCTGTTGACTAATGAGTTTGCCTACCACTGCCATAGACTATCTAAGGAGAGCTTTTATATCTGTGGACCTATGGAAAGGAACATCACTTCTTTTTGGAGACACACTTGTTAATACATCTGCAATGAATTAAGCTTCATGTTGCCATGTAATGTTAAGGAAACATTTCCCAGTCCCACAAACAGGATGTTTGCACCAGTTTCCCTTTGGGAATTATATTAACTCAAATGTTGTGAAATTAATTAGAAATTGCATAATAGCAACAGTTTGTATATTTAAAAAATTGAGTATTATCTTTCTGTTATTGCCTAGAAGCTGGGTCTCTGGATGAAGTAGATGTTTGTTTCCTAAAGAGGCACAAACAGTACTTCTTTAGGCATACATCCCTAGTGACCTACTGTGACCTTGGCCTAAAATCCCAAAATTCAGATCCCTTCCAAGTGGAGGCAACAAACTTAGCTAGAGCTTAGAAAGGGAGCTGACAGATCCAGAGGCCAATGATAAACACAGATATTCTGGGAAAAAAATAAACTGCTTGTGTTTGGATGTTAAATTGTAAACTTTTGAATTTTAAAATGCAGTTTTTTTAAATGAAGCTCTGCTTCATTTGTTTTCAAATTAGCCACTTGCTATTGGTTTACCACAGGAGATTAACAACTACCTGAGACAATGACTCGTGCCTATTGTCTGGGTTTGGGCCAAGCAAGGTCCAGGAACTCTATAGGGCAAGGCAAGCTGTGGAGGGAGGTTAGACCATGCTTAGCTTGGGGGTAGGACTAGGGGTAACAACTGCAGCTGGTGTGGGGAGAAAAAGTGCCAAGCAGGGCAAGGCCAGAGAGGTGCTTCAAGAAAGTTTTCTTTGATACCCTACTTCCCATTCATGGCCACTGGTCTAGATGAAAGTAAAGATGGCTGTCCTCTCTTCAGGGCTGACTAGAAGGCCCAGAGGCAAGTATCTAATCTGTGTTAATGGATTCCTCAAATCAAATATCCTCAACCAGCTGGTGTTGCTCAATGGTTGAACATAGACCCATGAACCAAGAGATCACCGGTTCCATTCCTGGTCAGGGCACATGACTGGATTACCAGCTTGATCCCCAGTAGGGGGCATGAATGAGGCAGCCTATAGATGATATTTCTCTCTCATGGATGTTTGGATGTTTGTGTCTCTCTATCCCTCTCACTTCCTCTTTCTCTAAAGATCAATAAAAACATGTTAACAAAACAAAACAACAACATCCTCACCACTGAGATAGTTAGTCCTTCTTGGGATTTTACTGAGAGCTTCACTTCGTCTTTAGAAACCAGCCCAGCCTCAAATCATATTCCCTATAAGCAGTCAAGTATTTACCTTGCCCTGTTATGTTAGTTCCATTTTTGATACCAGTTAAAATAAACATTGAGGAATAAAAATGAATTTAAATAGAATTCCTTGGTAGTTGATTCTGTCATGTCTCAGAAGCATTTAGGTAAATGAAAAGAAGAAAATATACATGTTTAAACTTTATCATTAAACTTAAAATAATGCTAAAAGTGTTTTATATAATGACCAAGAAAAATAAATTCCTTAATTATGTAAGTGCTATACTTACTATTCTAATAATAAATTTAAAATCACAAGGTCATCATTTCCTCTAAGTCTCTTGATTCAGATAAAAGGTCCAAAATTTAATGTTCTATATACATATGTGGTTTTACATAATTTTTGAAGTATTTCTATATTAATCTTAACCATCTTTATTACAGTTCCTGCTCTTAAAATAACATTAAAAACCTTTTATATCATGATTATCCCTGGTTATATAACCTTATTGAGAAAAATATTTGGTTATTAAGTACTGTACCAGAGGGCTTAATTTAATCCTTAACTGCAAAGATTTGACACTAGTTATGATTGAATATCCAACTTATCGAATCAACAACAAGATTTTTCATACAATACAGAGGACAGTGTGAATGTGATTATTGAATTCTCAATATGGTTTTTACTTAAAAATTACATAACGAGCATCCTTCACAGTAGTTGGTGTGCTATCACATTGGATTTGATAAAAAAAATTCTTCATGATTTATGCAGTAAATCAGGCATAAAGAACTTTAAGTGTACCAGATAATTATTATACAAATGATGTTACACACCTGGGATACAATTAGAGAAATACATTTCATGAAAAACTTAAAGACACGCTAACTCCAAGGCTTATAAAGAAAATGTAAGATAATAGAAATACGTGGCTTTTTGCCCCCTCTTTAATTGTAATAGTCTCTAGAAAATAATACCCTTTGAATTTTTGGAGATGACAGTGTTTTTCATGCCATGGCAGTTCGTTTTCTGTAGTACATAAGGTAATAGAAGAGACTTACTAGTACATTACTAGTATTTCCTTTGTTTACATACTTTCCTTTTAAAAAAATCTATTATTTTGCTTCATGCCTTTTGAAAACTAATTTTGTGCATGACCTAATTGAATGTACTCTTCTTTTGACTTGTAACTTACAGGAAGTAGAAAAGTCATCTGTTATAAAATTAACTACAATTGAAAAGCTTTCTAAATTGTAATGACTACTCAGATTTTTTGAAATGCAAGTGATTACTACTATGATTCATATCAAGTGAAACATTCTATTATTACACTAGTATGAAAATAATAATAGCCCTCCTTATGAGTTGTGACCAATATGTATCTTCGGATTCGTCATTCTGATATTTCAGGTTTATGTATATCCAAATTATGTTTATAGGCATATTTACCTGTATCTTTATTTAAACAATGTACACTGGGAATTAAATTCAATATCATTGTGCGTAACACATTTACAATTAACCCATCAATGATTTCTAACAGTTATTTAATATCCAAGAAATGCCTCAAGTTCTATTTTGCCAAGAATAAATAAATTCACGTATTAAACTTTTCACGGGTTTGCAGAAATTCAGAAACAATAAAAATCAAATGAATTCATATTAGATAAAATTATTGATAATAAATTTCAGTAACATTAATGACATTTTACATTACATCTTTGAAATATAAAAAATGATACTTATTTTATGTATACCATAAAACAGTCACAACACATTCTTTTTATAAGACATCTTCTCATTTGTGTTATTGGCACATAATGAGGTAAGGAGTTGACCCTTTGTTCCATAGATTGGCAGGTTTGGGGAACACCTATTTCTTTACTTTGTTCCATTAAGGTAACCATTAAGATAAGAGGATTTAGATCCAGACCTCTTAGAAGGATTCCTATATGAATGTATTGAGAACAATGTGCACAGTCTGTTATTCCACTCCCTCAGTTTCTCATAAAAATTGGTGTTTGCTTGCTTTTCTTCCCAGGTAATATTTATTCTTAGAAACTACTTCCACAAAAGTAGCCTTAATAACTTAGTGGGAAAAAAGTTGGAAATTTGATTTTTTTTTTATTAGAAACTCGCCATCCAGGTAGCCACAAAGCACACATGGGCTGTAAAATATCTTCTTTCACACTGCACTTGTAGCTCAGGGACAATTGCTTCATAAACCGTAATCTCTTGAACTGAGATGACATTGGGTGACATTCAACACTGATACTCAGCCTCTTCTTTCAGACCTCCAAGCAGGCTGACAGTGGGGATCACAGTGGTCCCTATTGTAGATAGCTGTGCAGTAAACACTTTATATCACTTGGATGATAAATAGGTTTCAAGTAGTAATATTTGGAGCAGTGATTTGGTTCTCAATTTTAGGATGCTTCAGAATCACCTATAGGGCTTGTTAACACACAGATTTCTGATACCACCCTCAAAAGTTTCTGATTCAGCATAGGATAGGGTGGAAATTTGCATGTCTAATAAAATCTCAGGTGATACTGATGCTGATGGTTCAGGAACCACACATGGAGAATCACTGATTTAGAACAAAGGAATTCTGATTTCTTAGAATGTCCTTGGCACACAACCACAGAACTGTGAACTAGCACGCGCTCTCTCTCTCTCTCTCCCCTCTCATTCTTAAATGATAAAAAACAACAACATAAAACTTGATATATTAGGGTCTAAAGATTTAGCTCTTACTCTGAGATTTTACTTAGCTATTAAGGCATGTTATCAATAGTATCTGAAGTTATCTTCAAACTATTTAAAGTGCTAGCTTCTTTCACAGTCTGAACAGTACAATCCCCTTTCATGCAGCATAAATAAGAAAAAAGATCTCAGATGTACAAAGGGGAGAAAGAAGAGTTACACTACTTTGATTTTATTGATATTGTTTTGCTAACTAGTAATATCATTTCAATAAACCTCATGTGAGAGTAGTTTTGCTTTAAGTAGTAAAAAAACACAAAGTAGTCCCCAATTCTAAAATTTCAAAATGACTCATGTATAATTTGGTTGTATTACCACTTTCAAAAAGTGATGAGTTGGGTAAAAGCAAGAAAAGAAGAGGACAATTTTTATCTTCTATGGAAATCTTTCTTAAATATTATTGTCCATGTTTTTGTTTCAATAAATAAGAACACCTGCTCTTATATGAGAAGAGCAAGTTTTTACGAAAAGGTTTTTTACTTTAAATTTAATTTCGAAGTGAACATTTCAATCAGAAAAATTCTGCAGAAAAACAAATTTGAACTATCCAGTGCTTTGAACCCCAGAGCATACATTTGTACAAAACATACTGTTCCTATTCAACTGTGTATAGGTTAGGAGCAAGCCCCTCCATTAGTCTAATCACCTGGCGTTCAGCCACAGGCCTAGAGGCATTCACTGACATCAGCAATGTCGCTGTAATTAAGTAGAAACTAAAGAAGTGCCAACCTTGGTAGGAACAGCATCCTGGGTGTGTCGCTGCTCTGTCGGTGTGGGAACCTGCCCCCCAGAATGCTTTGCTGCCCTGCGGACTGGATCAGCCCGTCCCTCAGTAGACCTGAGCTCTTTTAAAGGCACATTTATATCCACCCCCACCTCATTTCCTAGCGCACAGAGCAGCTGGTGCTTTCTGGTAGGTGTTTGATCAATGTTTACGGGATTTAAACAAAGGCAAATGTTTACCATCAAATCTTCATGGTATTAACCTGTGCGATAGGGAAACCAGCTGGGATTTAGTGGTCCACTACTTTTCCTTGTAAATTGCCTTCTTCATGGAATCCACCAAGGCCGACTACATCATTTTCACTGGTTAGAAGAGTACAATGATGTGATTTTACCTTATTCTTAAATGTTGAAGTCTTAGAGATGGAAATTATTATGTATTCATAGTTACTCCAAAATCTTTATGCTAACACTGTGTCGTACTAGCTGTATGTTGAGATGAGAAATGTTAGCCATGGTAAAGTCACAAACCTGAGAAAATTGTGTTACTGAGTGATAGAATTCATGAAAAATAAAGTTTAATAGTATTTGTTTTTATGTGATTTTGGAAGGTAGCTTTTGAGTTATCTAATATAATATGCTATTCTGTAAATAAATATTCTCTCAGATGTCACATCAAAATGACAGTCCCTTGTGATTTTTTTTAAACAATGAAGTCAACTAACATGTCTTTAGTTCAGTTCGTAATTGCTACTTCTTTTAGTTGCTGAAAGAAAATTACAGGAGAACTTTGGGTAATTTTTAGCAACCAGTTTGAATGTGAAGTAGGAATAATTCGAATTGGAAATACTTAAGCATTTAATTCACACAAAGCATAATACAGGAAACTGAAAGTGAAATGGCCTGAAATCAATTCACTTGAAAGTTAAACGTCTAACATATTTAAATCAATAGCTGAGAAATTGGTTTAAACTGACTTTTATTCCCAAAGAGCAATAGGTTTTTCTTTTGCAAAAAAAGTGGGTCCACAAAGTAACTTTAGCTTCAGATGGGTCAGATCATAAAATTTCCATGAACAGAGATTTCAAAAAGAAAAGAAAAAAAAAAAGAATCATTTTACTCAGGTATCCTTGTAATGTAAATCAATATTCTACCAGTTTTGAAGCAGCCCGGCCCCATTGGCTGCTGGGAGTGTGCTTATACTGGTGAGCACGACTTGCTCTGAGAGTTTTGATATGTTATCAAAGTTGCTGATCTGGGTGGTCAGAGACTTTCTGCTCTCTGTGCTGGTCCGCCCCCTGGCGAGCCGATCCTCTTGGCGATGGTGAACGCCCAGGCAACAGCATGAAAATGCAGCTTTAAATTCCTCTCGAAATTTTCCTGGCAACCGGGGGAGAATGAAAGGAAAAAGAATTGTGCGTAAATATGTCTTAACAAATCATGAGTAGGGTACAACTGAGTAGCTCCCTTGAGCCAAACGAACAATGAGGTGCCACATTTTGCAAAGATGGGGAGAAGAGGAAAAGGAAATTGCGTTATGGGAAGCTTGGTCGAGTCTTGAAACAATGAGGTATTTTCATAAAATAATGAGACTGCTTTGCATGCTTGTATTTGGAGTCTGTCTCATTCCTTTTGAGTCAAACCTTATATATTTGTGAGTGTGGATTACTTTTAAGTGGTTAACTATTATAAAAGTGATCAGTAGAAGAATGTCCAGAAATATTTAATAATTTCAAAAATGATAAAACTTATGTTGCACACAGCCGAAACTATACAGACTTTCCCCTTGTACTCAGAAGAAACTTTTCTACCAAAACAATTGAACAAAATATCTAGAAAAATATCTTAAAAGATCTACAAAATCTAAAGTTTTATAATCTGCATAGGCTAAACAACACTTAAAACACACACACACACCAATTTTAGAAGTTATTCCTTGGCTTTAAAATTACTGACACGTTATTGGAGAGGTAGGAAAATGAAACAATAACCTTTTTAAGGGCAAATGGCAGTGTTGGGAATTATAATTTATTTTTTTCTGAGCCTCAATTACCAAATTGGGTTATTGAGTGATTAAATGTGAAGATGAAGGTTAAGGGATAATACAAGAGCAGGAACATAAGTCCCCGTGATTATCAGCTCACTCTTAACCACATAATACCATTTTGACTTGTTCTGTGGCTTCTGTTTTTAACATTTCCCCTTACAACCTCCTAATAGGTTTTACCTGCTTAGTGCAAGGCTCAGCGCTTTAATCATTCCTAACCCCTTGCCAATTGCTTCCTCACTGCTTTCTAAGTCAAAGTTCCACATGCCCCTCTCCCTTCAAACAGCACTGAGCAGTCTTATCTGGTTGTCTCAGACCGAATGCAGTCTTTGTTTTGGAAACTGGAATTGGGTGTGGCAGGGAAGGCAATGAAAAGGGGCATCTGGTCACAAAACAAGCCTCACACACATATCACCTGATTTTCTGAACTCTGAACTAAAGCAGGTAATACATATAGGGTATGTGCAATGTTTGAATAAAAATTTATTTTTAAACAATCAATTATTGACTAATTTTTATTTTTATAACCCAGAAGGCCAAATATGAAGTTACAAAATGCACATACTTTATTAAGTGTGCAATAAAGTAAATTGCTTATCACTCCATATATAATTATCAGATATTTGGAAGTATAAATGAAAAAGAAATAGCCAACCAGTTATAGAATAAGACAATGTAAAGACATAGCTAATTAAAACACAGTTCTAAAAGTCAATCAGACAAAAATGTTTGTAAATAAAACAATAATAAGCTAAATAATTTTAATCATTGTATGGATTCATAAACAGGTTAAATAATTTACAGATGTGTGTGTGGTGTGCCACTTAGCTTAGGTGTTATTTAGGAGGAATATCATTTTTTGTGGTCTGTGAGGAATCTTGAGAAAAACCCAAGAGATGTTACACACAAGATTAGTGTGAATAGAAAAGTTCCTAAAAGTGGAAGGGCTCCAATTCAACCTCAATTAGGCTACAAATGTTGGCCAAGGAAAAAATGTAGCATGGCTGTTTTATTTCAGACGAACTTATTTTACATTTTTAGAAATTAACCTTTAATGTAGGACAAGCAAGATTCTATGGTCTTCAGGTATCACAATTTTCACTTTCTTCCTATTGCAACATTTCTTCTAAATTTTATGGGTTGGGGAGAAGGGATCCCTTAGATAATTTTCTCTATTAACCTAGGTAGTGTGTTCCTGCTTATAAGGGGAAAACCTCAAGACAAATCACATCAGTAAAAAAAAATTATCATGGTCTAGCACCTAAGTTCTTCATCTAGTTCAAGAGTGTTCAAAACCTCTGGTCACTGGTCCCTCACCCTTGGTTAGAACTATGGCTTATATAGAAGAAACAGTTGCAAACTTACCACTGAGAAAATTATAAATAATTGGGTTCGCAGCACTATTGGCATATACAAGCCAGTGTGAAAATGTAAACCAGGCATATACAGTCTCTCTGTCTTCTGTGTGGGTAAACATCCCAAATACTCTGTAAGCAAAGAAAGGACAACAGGAAATCTAGTGTGATTCTGGTGAATGAATATCTTTTCAAGAATTATATTACGCAAGAACAAACAAAGAGATACACATTTGAAGAAAATGTTTTGTGTGGTAAAGAGAAAATGATTTTTGAGGTTATTTATTTTGTGGAAAAGAGCAGAATGCTCAAAAAATTGAAAATATTCTAAATTAAACATGGGCTTTCTCCTTAGAAAGCAATTTCCTTTCCTTGAAAAGGGAGGTATTTAAGTTGGAAGAATAAGAGAAATATTGTGGACGTGTAGGTATTTGGAAGTAGCTTAAGGAAAGTACAAGTGCTGAGATGCAGGAAATCCAAATGAGCATTCCAGAGAGCAGTAAATCTAATTTTCATTGAATTTAGACTGACTAAAATAAAAGTACAAAAAGAAAGAAAGAAAAAAAGCGAGGAGAAAACCCATCCATTTTCACAGCATATTTACAAAGTTCTTAGGGGCAGAAAACGTCATTTGGCAAAAGATCACAATAAATGTGTATAGGATTGCTATGGGCAAGAAAAAATAAGAAGGAAATTATGGAAAGATAGGGAGAGTCAAGTCGCTCATTTATTTGTGAGCCAGTATATGTCTCAAGGATTCAGGCGGCTGAAATCTTTTACATTTAAAACTGTGCCTGCAGTAAATAATGTTACTAAACAAAAGTGCATTTTCCACTTTTTCACCATTGAAAAAGCCACTCAATCAATAAAAGGGCCAAAGAGAATGAGAAATCTTTGCAGCTGATTTTACCACCTTTTGTCTGCGAGACTCCAGCCAAAGCTCTCTCCAGAGTCCCCAGCTGCAAGGAACATGATATTGACCCTGAATCAGGGAAAAGTGAGAGCAGCAAACCTAGTTGTAGTTCTAAGTCTATTATAAACAGAATTAGAATTACTTTGGGACCAGTCGACGTTCAACAGTTCTGATGATTCCCAATAAAGTTGGCTGGCCATGAAGTTCAAGTGTACCATTCATTGCTCCTGCATTGGCTGTGTTTGTGATGATCAATTGTGTTAACAGTGTGTCTGCAGTGTAACACATGACAGACTTTCTCTGACTGAAAAATTTGGAACTGAGTTTTTTAAAAATTAATATTCACCCTGAGTTTGATTCAATGACTTTAGGAAATGGATTTTCTTTCTTTCTGTTTAAACATTCAAACACAGTATGTGTCATGAGTTCATTTTTTGTGCATGTGCTCACAAATATATGTTTAAGCATAATTAGAATGCTAACAAAACATTCTTATCTCTTTTTTAGCCTTTAGATGGAATTATGTCACAGTTCCCCATGTCTTTGAAAACTTTGGAAAACCCATTTGTTCTGATCAAAAGAGAATTCCAAGCTGTAAATGAGTTTTTTTGCATTAGAACTTTTTTTTCTGCAATTAGATTGAAGAGATCAGGGAACATCTGCTTTGTGTCTGCCATTCAACAGTGAATTTGCATGGACAGGAGCATTTACAGTCTGAGCACTCCAAAAGGATGTTTGCCTTGCCTGATGGTAACAACACAGTTGTCAAGCCTGACAAGCTATCTAGTCAGAGGGCTTCAGTTTTTCTCTGGCTTAAAAAAAAGAAGTTCTTAAGAAGCAAGAAACGGCAGGTCACTTTATTTTCAAATAATAGGTAAACTGTACCTCTTTAGCACGTTGAGGATGCTAATTGGTAGATAGCAAATTGCAAACACCAAAAGCACCACCATCAGCATCCGGGCTGTTTTTCGTCTGGCTCGGATCTGCTTTATTTCAGCAGCCACGGCGCTAATCCTGGACTTGGTCTGCTGTCCTGACCCTCGAGGCTGTGAGGCAGGCTGCAGGGGCTTCCATTTCTTCTGAACCACAGATGATGTTCCAGGGATCTGAAAGAAGCGGAGACCCTCTATTGCTATCTGACTTTGGAAAGTTCCACTTTGGAGAAGTAATTATATGACAACAGTAAGGAGCGTGTCCCAGACACCCAGGGTCTGAGAGGTTCAAGATCCTGTTTCCCCTAGAATGTTTGAATGTAGCATGTTCTTGAATAATACATCCAAGTGCCAAATAGGAGTTTGAATAGAAAAAAAATGTGGAAACACCACACATTTGTTAAGGTCTAAAGAGAGCTACAAATGGAAAAGATATCTCTTTATTAAAAGAGAAGTCACATATCCAGACAATGGAATATTATTCAGTGCTATAAAGAAATCAGCTATCGCCCTAGCTGGTTTGGCTCAGTGGATAGAGCGTCCAGCCTGCAAACTGAAGGGTTCCAGGTTGGATTCAGGCCTAGGGGCACATGCTTGCATTGCAGGCTTGACCCCTCCCCGCAGCCAGATCAGTGATTCTCTCTCATCATTGATGTTTCTATCTCTCCCTCTCCCTTCCTCTCTGAAATCAATAAAAATATATTTTTTAAAAAGGAAATCAGCTATCAAGCTATAAAAAAAGAGAAACTTTAAATGCATATTACTAAAAGGAGCTAATCAAAAATGCTACATATTATATAATTCAATTACAATATACCTTGGAAAAGATAAAACTATGAATACACTAAAAAGGTCAGTGATTGGCTAAAGGGAGGAGGGATGAATAGGTAAGTATAGAGGATTTTTAAGACAGAGAAAATATTCTGTATGGTGCCATAATAATGGATACATGTCATTCTATATTATACAATGTATTTGGATACAGTGTCCAAACTGTAGAATGTACAGCATCAAGAGAGAACCCGAAGGTAAACTATAGAGTTTGGGTGGTTATGATGTGCCATTGCAGGTTCATCAATTGTAACCACTCCTCTGGGGGATGTTGATAATGGGAAAGCTGTGCCCAAGTGCAACTGGGGCAAGTAGGAATTCCTAGTATCTTCTAGTCAACTTTGCTGTAAGTCAAAATTGCTCTAAACAAAACCAAAAAAATAAAACAAAATAAAAACAAACAGTTAATTAAAAAAAAAAAGAGGAAAATGTAAACGGGTAAAACAGTAAAGGGATGACAACCCCATTATCTTCTTAAGGAATCCTGGTTCAACTCAGATACCTAGGCTTAAAGAGAAGGAAAAACGCAGGTAACTGCATTCAAGCCACCTGAATGGATTTTCCATGTATCACTACTGCCATCTGCTGCCAACTGGAGAGATAGGACTTAACTACCTTTTGCTTTTTATTAGGTTTTTCGGCTTCTCAAGTTTGGCCAATGCAAACCTTTCAATGAAAGGAATAAAAAAAATTCTTTGTTGCTTACTATGTATTGTTATGAAATTACTTGAAACCAGTTTTATGGTTTGGCACTTTAACATGCACACAAAAACACTGAGAATCCCTTGTGGTCTTACATTAACATTTCAAATACCTGGAATTTGTAAAGACAGTTATACAACTTGTACTTTTCCATTTATTTTCAAAGTTACTTGATAAAAGCAGGGAGTCCCTCCAAGTATAATATTTTCTTAATTATAAGCTCATGGAGATTGATAGGGTTTAGTGAGCAAAACAATAAAATTCAGCATGTGTAATTTTTTAAAAAGGAAAATGTGCCAGCAAGCACACCATACGGCCATCTTAGTTCTATTAAGATCATTCAGCTGCTGCTTTTATGTCTGTGCTGCAAACCCTGACAGATCAATGTGTCCCTGAGGCCTCTGCGAATGGATGTTGGATGGGTTTTGTTGCTTTATACATCACAAGATCCAAGCGTGTTAGATAATTTCTAATTTGAGAAGAGACTTTTACTTTGATGCTCACACAGATGAATGAACATGATGCTCCTTTTGGCCATAACTATTCTCTCTCAAAAGGAAGCAAAAGAAGTTAATATAAACCTACCCTCAATTAGAAAAAAAAAAAGATAGTGATTTATCTTCTGATTCTACCTATCCTGTCATGAAGACTGACCTTCTCATATAGGCCCCCTCAAAATTCTTACCATTGGTTGGCAGGAGGCAAGAGCTGAGAATCTTTCCTATTCTGTGAGTCTCTTTTTAAATAGACATAATTGAGGAGAAGCTGCAATGGAAAGTTCCAGAAGACCTTTAGTATGAATAACTCTATAAATGTGTGCTAAATGGCCTTGAACTGTTTTCTAAATGATCTCTGAGAGATCATTTGAACCTTAGCAGTTGTATTATTGAGTGCTCCCCTGAAGGAGAGGTTCAACAGTCTGCATCTGATGACTTCTGCAACCATCAGAAACAGTCCCCATGACGGGGATCTGTCCCAGCGAGCAAGGCTCTGGTCCCTGTCACCAGGAAAAACTACAAAAAGATGTGATAACATCTCCTCTTGTTTCTTGGCTAATTTAGTTAAAGGTTTGTCATTATCTCTGATCTTTTAAAAGAACTTCCAGTTTTACTGAATTTTTTGTTTTTATTTTTAATAAAGTACACTTATTTATTTAGGTGCAGTTGTTATACAATATTGTATCAGTTTCAGGTGCACAGCATAGTGATTCAACATTTATAGACCTTACCATGTGGTCACCACAATAAGTCTAGTAACCAGCTGTTACCGTATAGTTATCACAGTATTGCTGACTATATTTCCCTCCACCTTTTTTCACCCATCCCTTCGTCCCACTCTCCTCTGGCAACCATCAGTTTTATTTTTTTAAATGTTCATTTCCTTTCTGTTGACTTTATTGCAGTGACATTGGATAATAAAATTATGTAGGTTTCAGATGTACAATTCTATAATACATCATCTGTATATTGTATGCTCATTACCCCAAGTCAAGTCTCCTTCCATCACAATTTATCCCTATAACCTCCACCATCTCCCCGCCCCCTCCGCAATCACCACTAATCTTCTGACTAGTGTTTCTACCTACTGCTGAAAAGGGGGGATTAAAATTTTAAACTATTACTGTTGTCTGTGCCACTTTGAAAGTTTTATTTCTTTTATTATACTTTATTTGCACTCTAATCTTTATCATTTACTTCATACTATTGGCTTTCGTTTTTAATATTTTTTTCTATTTGTAATTTCTGAAGGTAGAATGTTATGTTCCTGATTTGAGATTTTTCTTTTAATACAGTAAATTACAGCTATAAATTTCCTTCCAAACACTTGTTTGGCTGCATTTCATAAATTTTGGTGTATTGTGCTTTCATTTTCATTCATTTCAAAGTTATTTTCTAATTTCTCTTGTGATTTTTTCTTTTACTGATCGGTTATTTAAATAATTTCCATATATTTGTGAATTTTCTAATTTTATTTCTATCGTTTATTTTTTGTATAAATCCATGGTAGTAGAATAATGTACTTTTTATTACTTCAATCATTTCATTAATATACATTTTTATTATTTCAATCACTTAAAGTGACTTTAGGCTTACTTCAGGGCCTATCACCTGGTCTGACCTGGAGAGGATTCTATGTGCTCTTGGGATTCCATGCGCTACTGGGATGAATATGTATTCTGATTTTTAAACGATTTGTTGCAGATATTTCTAGGTCCATTAGGTTGGTAGTTTTAAGTCTTATGTTTCCTTATTGATCTTCTGACTAGTGTTTCTACCTATTGCTGAAAAAGGGGGATTAACATTGTTAACTATTATTGTTGAATTGTCAGTTTCTCCCTCCAGTTCTGTAGTGCTTGCCTCATGTGCTGTGGGTTTCAGTTATGTGCAGAGAAGTTTAAAATTTTTATATTTTCATGATGGACTGGCTTGTCATTATGAAATGTCCCTGTTTATCACAATAATTTTTGTTAGAGTCTCTTTTGTCTTATTAATATTATGGCTACTCCAGCTTTCTTTTTGGTTACAATATTTTACATATAACCTATTTGTCTTTGAACATGAGCTGTGTCTCTTATAGATAACATAGAGTTGAATCATGGTTTTTTGCTTGTTTCACATATCCTGCCAATCTCTGGAGTGTTTGATTCACTTATATTTAATGTAATTATTAAGAAGATATACTTTACATCTGCCATTTTGCTATTTGTTCTTTCTATATAGTATGTCTATTTTGGTCCTCTATTCTCCCATTGTTGCTTTATTTGTGTTAGGTAGAAATTTTCTAGTATAGCAATTTAATTATCTTACTGATTCTTTCTGTTTAGATTAATGCCAACATTTTTTCATCTACTATTCTTATTGTGGTTAAACCTACATAACAAAACTTAAAATTTTACCATTTTAAAAACAAGACTTAAAATATTATTCTTCAATTACAGTTGAAATACAACATTATTTTATTTTCAGGTGTATGACATTTTATTTTCAGTGATTGATGTTTATATACCTTTACCAAATGATCATTGCAATAAATAGTTATTGTAAGATTACTGACTATATTTCCTGTGCTGTATATCCTCATTTACATTTTTATAACTGGAGATCTGTACTTCCTAATCTATTTCACCATTTTCACTCATCCCCAAACTCGTCCTCCCATCTGGAGACCATCAATTTGTTCTCTGTGTCTATGAGTTTACTTTTGTTTTATTTATTTTGACTTTTAGATTCTAGTTAACATTGATCTTAGTAATATTTTGTTGGATATGTCTCCTAGGGTAAACTCAACAGTAGCAAAAATAAACAAGTGGGACTACATCAAACTAAAAAGCTTTTGCACCAAAAAGAAAACTAACAATAAAACACAAAAGCAACCCACTAAATGGGAAAACATATTTGAAAATGATATATCTGATAAGGGATTAATATCCAAAATATATAAATAACTCAGACAGCTCAACATAAAAAAACAAACAGGTGATCACCTCACACCTATCTGAATGGCTATCACTAAAAATCAATAAACAAGTGTTAGGGAGGATGTGGTAGAATAAGAACCCTAGTACATTGTTTGTGAGATGGTAAATTGGTGCAGCCACTATGGAAAACAGTATGGAGGTTCCTCAGAAAATTAAAAATGAAATTATCGTATGACCCTGAAATTCCACTTTGGTTATTTACCTGAAGAAATCCAAAACACTAATTCAAAAAGATACATTCACCCCTATGTTCATTGAAACATTATTTACAATAGCTAAGATATGGAAGCAATCTAGGTGTTCATCTACAGACAAATGGATAAAGAAGGTTGGGTACATGTGAAAAATAGAATATTATTCAGTCATAAAAAAGAATGAAATCTTGCCATTTGCAGCAACATAGATGGACCTAGAGTATATTATGCTAAGTGAAACAAGGCAAAGACAGAGAAAGATAAATACCACAGATTAATTCTAACTTCCAATAATTTGCAAAAACTTTTCTCAAATATAGTTTTATTCCCTTTTTTCTTTGAATTAGAACTTTTTAAAATAAATTTTTATTGATTTCTGAGAGGAAGGGAGGGAGGGAGAGAGGCAGAGAGGGAGATAATGAGATATCAATGATGAGAGAGTATCATTGATTGGCTGCCTCCTGCTTGCCCCCAGGCATGTGCCCTGACCTAGAATTGAACCCTGACCTCCTCATACATCAAACCACTGAGCAACACCAGCCAGGCTGAATTACATCTTTATACATTGTAAGCTGAATCTTCAATGTTTTATAATTATTGCTTCATGCTATTGTCTTTTAAAGTCAAATAAGAGAAAATAATTACAACAAAAATACATTTATACTCTCTTCTATATTTACACACATAATTACCTTTACTGATGCTCTTTGTTTCTATGTGGGGACTTGTGTTACTGTCTTTTCATTCTGCCTCTGCAATTAAAATTTTATGTCTATTTCTTCACACTAGATTGACTTGTCATCACCTAATATTAATTACTGGTAAGTTCTCTTAGAAGAGTGTTAAAGAATAAAGGGAAGTAGAAGAGACTGATAAAAGTTGAGAAGGGAAGGTCTTTCAAAATTGGAAAGAACTTCGAATGTTGAAATTTAGTGTCAGACTCAAATATTTATCATATTTCATCTCCATTTCCATACAGAGTACCAGACACACAGTAGGTGCTTTTTAAATATTTGCAGAATAAATGAACATGAGTCCACATATTGATTAAGATCGAAGTATTATAATATGTGAGGGCTAGAACTAGAAAGAATGTTTACATGCACACAGGACCAAGTAAACTAAGTAAGATTAAGCAGGTCTTTAAAAAGAGGAATTTTAGAAAAGAGTCTATAGAATTTCAGGACTGAGTTCAAGACTGTCAAAGAGAGAATTGAAATCATTGATTGTAGCGAAGCATTGGATAATTCTTTTAATGATGCTTAAAGATCTTGAAAAAGTCAGACAAGGGCACACACATTGGGCACTAATAATCTTACACTTACTAATTCCGATGTATGTAACAGATTCCATGCATCTTTATAATATGAGTAAATAGGATAGGCATTCATTAATGGCCCACTTTAGCCTATGGCACTCCACGCCTTGCAACGTTGTTTGTAGACATTAATAGTTGGACTTTTGAGAGCTGCTCAAGCAGAATTCTATATAATCACTCACTTGTGGTTAATTTACTTTATTTTAGCTGCTAAAGTGAACTCAGCTGGACTTGCCATATTCTGATATGTTTGTAAATGTCTTTAGTTTTACAACCCAGGAGTTTTACTGTGAATCTTCTGAATCATTTGGCTTGTACTAACCAGGACAATCCATCAAAAGAGTGTAAATAGATTATTTCTAAACTTGTAATCCAATTTTGAACTTATTTTAGAGCTTGAGAAATGGAGAACTAGAAACTTAAACAACCAAGAAGTAAATTGGCTGGGTTTGGTAGTTATCTAATTATTCAACAGACATTTTTAAAAAACTTTCTTTAGGCAAGTTACCATGTTAATTGTTGGGGTTGCAACTATGAACAAGATAGATTCAGGTATCCCCAAGTAATTTTAAAGTTAGGTCAATCTGTAAGTAAATGAATAAAACATAAGCACCTTTATATGTAATGCACACTAACCAGTAAAAAGATAGAACTAGGAAATGCTCTTAACACTGAATATCTAAATCTCAGTCTAAATCTAAAACATTTTTATTCTTACATGCTCAATAAAATTTTTCTTCTTTAAGAATATTTTCAAATTCTAATTTTCCTCTGAACCTTTTTTTTATGAATAACTGGGCAATGGATTTCCCTTGTTTTCCTCTATTTAACCATTTATTTTTTTTAGCATGTATTCTTTTACTCACTTTTTTTTCTCATAAACTATTTATTGAGCAACTGATATGGGCTAAGCATGTTCTAATGGAAGGATATAAGATGAAGGTGAGAGTGTACTGTCTTCAATGTAGTAGAGTAAGGAAGATAGACAAATAAGAAAGTCATTATAATGTTAGTTAAAGAAGTCTAGTGAAGAAAGTAGTCATATAGTACATTAATTCAAGCTATGCTTGTTATTTTAGAAATGCACACAACATTAGTTAAAAAGTCTATATAATAGCATATACTATTCAAGTATTTTATTTATTGAACACTTTCCATATAGCAGGCACTTGAATTAATTAATCTACTAAATGTTACAACACTGTGATGTAGATGCTATATAACCACACTTTAAAGATGGAGAAAGAGAGGTACAGAAGTGGAAGTATGGAATTAACAAAATTCATCTATCGATTAAGTTTTAGAGTCAGGATTGAAACTCATAGTCTGGACCTTGAGTCTATGTTTATGACTTGTCGATCATTTCCAGTTATTCACTCCCCAGCTTCTAAGAAGATCCCCATTGCCCTTTGTGAGTAAAGGGTACTTCCCTTCTTCATGGTCAAGCTTAACCACATGACTTGTTTTGACTACTGAAAACTGGGGAGACATAACATGCCAGTTCAAAGCAGAATTGTAAGAGACATTACATATTTCTTCCAGCTTTCTAGCCCTTTCCCTCAGTCCCAGAATGGCATGTTCCAGGAAGTGATGGTCCTTCAGATTGTGTGGACAAGTAGAGCATAGTTTCTGCCCATCCTCACCACTGAATGGAACACGAGTGAGACAAACTATTATTACAAGCCACATACTTGGAGTTGTTTTTTACAGCTGAATACCTAGCTAACACTGACTAATATATCCCAGTTGGGCTGCTCACTTGGTTAGAGCATCGTCTCATATGCCAGAAAGGTTTAAGGTTTGATTCCTGGTCAGGGCACATGGCTAGGTTGTAGGTTCCATCCTGGTTGGGGCGCATATGGGAGGCAATCAATTGATGTTTCTTTCTCACATTGATGCTTTTTTCTCTCTCTCTTTCTCCCTACTCCCACCCCTTCCTTTATCTCTAAAATCAATGAAAAAATATCCTTGGGTGAGGATTAAAAAAAAAAAAAAAGAATCCTTATGCTTTGTGGTGATGGGTCTCTTAAAAAATAAATAAAAACTGACTAGTATGATAATAGTTATCAAGAAGTGGGGTATAACAGTAACAAACAGTTTAAAATATGTGGCATTGGCTTTGTGGTCAGTGGAGAGCGTTGAGGAAACCATCATTAGGATTTGGAAAATCACCACCTATGTTTTACAGTGGCATGCATTTGTTACTTAAGTTAAAAAGGTCGGGGAACAGAATGATAATAAGTGTTGGTACTGGTTGCATTTATGAGATCATAAAAGAAAGGACTTCTTTGCAAAAATAGAGGAATAGAAAATTTGGAATTATGAGACATACAGAGCTGAAAAATGCAGCTGTTGCTCATATCCAACCACTAAAAGATGAACTTGAAAATTGCTTTGAATAACAGGGGATGGAGAAGATTCAAATTAAGACTCATCCTCAGACAAAAACAAAATAAAAGGTTTGTGAAATTATTTTAATGGATTGAAGTGGCCCAACAAATTCTTTCAGTTGGGTAAAATGTGTCAGAGCAAACAGACTAAAGGAATGGCTTTTCACAAGCCAGGTAAGCTCAAAGTACTGGCAATAAATTTAGAGACAGAGATAATGTAAGTAATGTCATTTAAATATACAATTTACAAATAGAAAAGGCTGAGCTTTATCCTTTGTCATAACCACTACATGTGTTTTTTTGTGATATCCTACAAATCAAGGTTTAGCTTAAATGCTACCTGCTTTGGCTTAGATTCCCCTCCACTAAGCCTTTCTCTGGTTCCCTGTGCTTATATTTATTAAGGTAATTTTCATTCTGTATCTGATTGTCTCCCTTCTGTAGGCTATGAATTCATCAATGACATAGACATTTAGCTTTTAATCAGATATGCATACAAAAATACAATAAATGTTTGATGAATGAACCACTGAGTGATTTACTACATAAACTGGAAAATGCAACATTACCTAACAAATTTTAGTATTCCCAAATAGCACTATCAACAGTTTCTATAACACTGAATTCTGCTGGAATCTTCTATTGTTCTAAAAACAACAACTTTGAAGTTGATTTAACCCATATAATAAAAATGAATCAGGAAAGTTTAATGGAATTTTAATTTGTTATTTCTCATAAAAAGTAAAATTTATAGTATCAGTCCTAGGCAAAAATCAAGTCAATTAACCACAGAGGTTTAAATTTAAAGTCATGAAAGCAGTTCATAAAATACATTCCATAACTATCACTCTAAAGAAATGCCTGGACACATTGCCAGGGCCAGAGAGCATCAGTGTTTTAGAAAAATGCACAATACTTTGCTAAGCATCCTCTCTTAAATGCTGTTTTAAAGCACATCCTGAAGAAAGCACAAGGCCATTGTTTGAAATACATACCTGTCGGCACCAGAGTTTACGAAATATCTGCAGATAGGCCAACACCATGAGACACAGAGGTGCCATGTATGTCACCAGAAAGAAACAGATGTGATACATTTTGGGGTAAACTTCACCTGGAATGAAAGTCAAAATAATAAAATCTTATAATTCATAGATATTTTTAAAGGTAACTTTGTTATTGTTGAGATTTACCTTCTATATAATTTCACTGGCACATCTATAGACAAAGGGGAAAAATAATTTACATTAACTACTTACATTTATTCAGTGTATGTATGTACAAAATGTGAAGTCTTAATTTCATTTAATGACCCAGTGACGAATAACAATTAGCTATTTCTTAATTTGTGCTGTCAGAGTCTATCCAGTCAAGTGTTCATTTATTGAAAGCCTTTATTTGTTTTGATTACATGGGGCTAATTAATAAAAATTAAATTGGATTGTCCTACACTCACATTTACAAGAAGGGACATGACTCAATCAAAACCTAATTACCAATGTTTTTGTTAAAATAGCAAGAGAATGTAAACTCAGTTGATTTCTTCTTATTGAAATATAACCTATACCTTCAAATGTGGAAAAAACTGGAAAAATAAATACAACAAACATTTGATAATTAGAACACATACAAAATTAATTGTTAAGTATGTTGTATGTATATGTATGTATGCATGCATCTACTTTTAATAAAAATGAGATTTTTAAGGGATTTTTAAAGTTAGAATATTTTATAAGTGTTTTTAAAATACATTTTATCGATTTCAGACAGGAAGGGAGAGGGAGAGACATTGATGATGAGAGAGAATCATCCATAAGCTGCCTTCTGCATGACCCCCACCAGGTACCCTGGCCATAAATCGTACCATGACCTCCTGGTTCATAGGTCGACACTCAACCCCTGAGCCAAGCTGGCCAGGCAAAGTTAGTTTTTAAAATGACATGGGTATTGTCTTTTTTACATCCATCTCATTTATTAGTCACTAGAGGCCGGATGCACAAAATTTGTGCAAGAGTAGGCCTTCCTTCCTATGGCTGCCAGCACCAGCTTAGCCTCTGGCACCTGGGACCCAGGCTTTCCTGTGGTCACCAGCAGGGACCTGGGACCTGGGCTTCCCTTGCAGGCCTGGCTTCATCTGGAAGGTCGTCCGGAAGGACATCTGGTCTAATTAGCATATTATGCTTTTATTATTATAAATTATTATAGATAAGCATCTGTAGAAGTATAACTATTTCTTACTTGTCATTAATTCTATGAACACAAGTAAATCTTATCGCAGATTAGGCATTTATTAAACAATCAGTTAATAAATTAATGAATGGCATTGTGGCTTAACATTATTACTATTACTATTACTATTATTATTATTCTTATTATTACTAGAGGCCCAGAGCATGACATTCGTGCATGGTTAGGGTCCCTAGCAGCTGCTGGCTGCCAGCTGGGGCCTCCCTTCCCTGGTTGTTGGCTGCCAGCTGGGGCCTTCCTGTTTAATACCACTCCCTGGTGGTCAGTGCACATGATAGTGAGCAATCAAACTCCTGGTTGGTTAAACTCCTGAGGGGACACTTTGCATATTAGGCATATATATATACACACACTAGAGGCCCAATACATGAAGATTCGTGCAAGAATGGACCTTCCTTCCCCTGGCTGCCGGCACCGCCTTGGCTCTGGCAGGAGCCACCTTCCCGCCTTTCCACACTGCCCAGAGGCCCAGAGTGGCTGGGGTGGTGTGGAACACCTGCGTCATCGCCGTGGTGACAACGCAAGCGTTCTGCCCTGCCCCTGGCTGCACGGTGCCTATGTATGCAAATTAACCCACCATCTTTCTTGGGTTAATTTGCATGCTCACTTCTGATTGGCTGGTGGGTGTCACAAAGGTATGGTCAATTAGCATGTTACTCTTTTATTAGTGTAGATTATTTTCCTTTCCTAAAATAAATATATTACTGATTTTTTAAATGCTTTAAAGGATATTTTTCTTACACTAGTATTTGAATATATTACTTTTACTTAAATGTAAAACAAAAACCAGAAAAATATCCTGCATGGATTCCATAGACATTAAATGCAAAAATTAGAAATAATTCTAACTAAAAGCTAAAAAAAAAGGGTTTTTAAAATTCATTTCTAAAAATTACACAAGTCATTTTGACTTTGATATTGACAATGGGGTTGGTTCCATACTATCATTGAGGGATAATTCTATCTCCACTGTGCATTTTATTATTTTCATTACTTCAAAAAGGGCATATTGTATAGAAGCATGAAGACTCAGGTATGCCATCAAATGTATTAAGAATTCTTACTGAATATATTTTAGACATATCTTTAAGTTGAATATCCTCCACTTGATTTTATAGCCTTATCTTTTAGAGTAGGTTGAGTTTAATATTTGCCTTATTCTTCCTTCTAAAACTCGGTCTTTTTTCTCTGATAGAAATATTTCCCTACCATAATCTTCAGTGAGACAGCAGGGGTGTGTGCAGTTAAGGGGTCTAAGAGCACAATGAGTCATTTTTAGCTTTTCTGTGGCCCAAGTGGCTTACACCTAGCTCATCAGTTTCCAACTCCCTTTCAAGCTTATCCTGTAAAACAGGCCAGTTACATAAAAAGTGATGGAACCCAAGCAGCCCGACTAGAGGAATAACAAACAGCCATTCCCTTTGAAGTGCCACAGCCCCAGCAGCATTTGGTGAGCCAATTTCCAAGAAGAGTGACTTCAGCGCTTTCCAGACACCTAAGTGGCTTTGAACTTTTGTTTATTTTAAAGAAGGTGTCACATGAACTCCCCATATAAAGATATAGCTTTGAAGCTTGCATACCTGGGAGGCCTTGATGTCTGCATCAGACTAACTGAATTGAGTGAGTAGATTTTAATAGGCTTCTTTTTTTTAACTGTAGCTATGGTTTCCATCACTGTGATAACAGTCTGAAGTTTTAAACAGATGGGAGAGAAAGCTCATTCAGAGGTTGGTATATTTATATAAATACTTGGGAAAATATGTAATTGGCTGGTAAATACATATTATGATAATGAACACACACACAGAAAAGCTGGCCAAGCAAAATTATACTTTCAGGCTGGGATAGTAGTTTGTTTTAATAAAGATATTATTATAAATAATTGGGGTAGCATGATAATCTTAAATTCCTCATTTCATGCTTTCTGATCAGTCTAAGCTGATCAGAAACCCAGAAATACCATGGAAATGTTAAATTGTCTGTGTCGAAGTTGTCTTTGTAGTCTTTCTGCACTTGACGAGCAATGTCTTAAATATATTTTAAAATGTTTATATGCAACCTAGAATGTAGCTATATGAAACTTGTCCCACTAAAGGATAATCTAAGTTAGAAAACAGCATTTTGAAGATTGACAACCATTAAAAATTGGTGTTTCTACTTAACTGATGAATAGGCATATCTGAGTAAATTCTTGCATATTAAACCAGCAACAAAAAAAGGAAATGTGGATATTTATTTCAGCTTTGAAATCATAGATTAAAGAATAATATCATATAATAGACAAAACTTAATTTCTTTTTTTTTAGAGAGAGTAGAAGGAAGGGGAAGAGACAGAAACATCTATTGGTTGCAATCAAGAATTGAACCTGAGACCCTGCAGTCTGGGGGTGGGGACACTCTATCCACTGAGCCAGACTGGCTAAGGAAAACTTAATTTCCCTCAGATGAGTTAATGTCCATTTGTGAGCCAACATGTTAATCTAATTATCTAAAAACTACAAACATTTTCTACTTCATGGTACTCCTATCAGGGATTTAATGGCAAGTAAGTTAAAAATAATTTCCCAAATATTTAATTTGAACCACCTTATCAAAGTTTATGGATTGATTAAAGTTTACCTGAATCTTTAATATATTTTAGTATCTTCTTCTTAATAAATATTTTAATGAACGTTCCTATTAATATACATACATACATATTTCTAGATTTTCAAAATCTCATAAAGACCAGATGCCGAGAGGAATCCAAGATGGCGGCATAGGTAAACACCTAAACTGCTGCCTCCCACAACAATTTAAACTGCAACTAAAAGATAAAACATCTATCACCCAGAACCACGGGAAAGCTGGCTGAGTGGAAGTTCTACAACTAGAAGGAAAGAGAAAAGAGCATTGAGACGTGCACGAGCGCTGAAAAGCTGAGGTACGGAGGCGCGTGATCCGGGCTGGCAGCGGGGCGACTGGGTGCGTTCCTTTTTTCAACCCCAACGGAGACAAGCCCCCGATTACTCTGAAATCCAGTCTCTGGGGAGACGCGGGGGACCCAAACTCCTACGCGGAGAAGCTGGACTGTCTGCCAGTGAGAGTGGCTTGCTAGCAGAGCTGCGCGCAGGAATAATTGTTTACGGCACTGGGGCACAGGATTCCAGGACACGGTCGGGACACAGAGCGGGCTTACTAGCAGCCATTGCTGTTTGCCACGCCCTAACCTAGTGACGCCCTGAGACCCCGCCCCACACAACCTACAAACCCACCCAAGCTCCAAGCAGCTCAATTAGCATAAGAAAGCCTGCCCTATCGCAGCTTAACTTAGAAAACTTGCAGCCCGGGTCAGACAGCTCCAAAACCTCCAAACCCCAAGCAAAGAGGAGAAAACTGCAGCTCTCACTGTAGCTCCTGCTGAGTGGCCTCAGACAGTAGCTGACCTGAACCCCATTGGAGATCCAGAAGCCAGTGTACCTAGTGGTCAGTGTGAGACACCAGATTTCAACTCCTCACATCCATAAGTGACACATTCAAGAGGCAGACTCAGTGAGCACCAAAGCCCCACTGAAACAAGTCCTGCCCCATAAGCGTGTCTTCAGCGCAGCACTTCTTCCATTATAGACACAGGGAGTGCTCACAGCTAATTGGCCTGGAGGTCAATTCCTCCCAGCGTACCAACAGCAATTCAGGCTTAACTACACCAAGACTTTGCACTCAGCCCACAAAGGGGTGTACCAAGAGCATCCACATCAGGTGATTGGGGAGGCTGAGCTACTGCCCCCTATAGGTCACCTACCACACAAAGCCACTCCATCAACACAGGGAAGCAGCCAAAATGCAGAAACAAAGAAACATGTCACGAATGAAAGAAACGGAGGAAAGCAAACTACTGGATGACATAGAGTTCAGAATCACATTTATAAGGTTACTCAAGAATCTTCTAAAAACTGCCGAGAAACTTGATGACACTTCTGAGGAGCTTAGTGAGACCTTCAAGGACCTTAATGAGAATGCCAAAAAAATGAAAAAGGACCAGTCAGAAATGAAGCATACACTGTCTGAAATAAAGAATATACAGAAACTCAACTGTAGATCAACATACCCCAAGAATCAAACCAAAGATCTGAAATATGTGGAAACAAAAAACATCCAACCAGAAAAACAAAAAGAAAAAAGAATCCAAAAATATGAAGATAATGTAAGGAGCCTCTGGGACAACTTTAAGCGAAACAACATCCGAATTTTTGGGGTGCCAGAAGAAGGGAGAGCGCAAAATATTGAAAACCTATTAGAAGAAATAATGACAGAAAACTTTCCCTACCTGGTGAAAGAAATAGACTTACAAGTTCAGGAAGTGCACAGAACCCCATACAAGAGGAACCCAAAGAGGACCACACCAAGACACATCATAATTAAAATGCCAAGGGCAAAAGACAAAGAGAGAATATTAAAAGCAGCAAGAGAAAAACAGTTAATTACCTACAAGGGAGTACCCATACGACTGTCAGCTGATTTCTCGGCAGAAACTATGCAGGCCAGAAGGGAGTGGCAAGAAATATTCAAAGTGATGAACAGCAAGAACCTCCAACCAAGATTACTCTACCCAGCAAAGCTATCATTCAGAGTTGAAGGTCAGATAAAGAGCTTCACAGACAAGAAAAAGCTAAAGGAGTTCATCGCCACCAAACCAGGATTACATGAAATGCTGAAGGGTATTCTTTAAGAAGAAGAAGAAGAAGAAAAAGGTAAAGATAAAAATTATGAACAACAAAATGACATCAAATACATACCTACCAACAAGTGAATCTAAAAATCAAGTGAGTAAAAAATCTGAAGAACAGAATGGACTGGTGAATATAATAGAATCAGGGACATAGAAAGGGAGTGGACTGACGATTCTCAGGGGAAGCAAGTGTGAGGGGTGCGGGAAGAGATTGGACAAAAATCTTACTCCTATGGATGAAGACAGTGGCGGGGGGTAAGGGCATGGGGTGGGGTGGGGAATCAGGTGGAGGGGAGCTATGGGGGGGAAAAAAGTGGAACACCTGTAATAATCTGAACAATAAAGATTTAATTAAGAAAAAAAAATAAAAAAATAAATAAAAGATTTGTATCTAAAAAAAAAAAAGACCAGATGCCATAATGAATTTGGCTGTAAAGAAGAGATCCATTATTATGTTTGTTCAGACTGTTAAAGAACAATTTGGCAATAAAATCCAAAAGCAGAGAATTATATATTCCCAGTGTCCAGAACTATGTTTGCCAAATAGTGCCTGCTTATGATATACTGGATGATTGGATAATGAGACAACTATATCACTGTTTGAGTGCAAAAAGAAAGTTGCTTTCCTCCCAAGAGGATCATCCTGTGAAACGATGCATTTCTAAACCAATCAATCAAAAACGTATGGGTATAATTCTGGAAGAATTTTTAAGTTTTAGAAATGTGAATTGATGTGACTGAAGCAAACAATGAACATATACAAATACATATTTTAAGATCATTAAAATAAATATTAACACATTTTGTTTGTTTTTGAGTGTCAAGTGTGCCTACCAGAAGTTCCGGTTTGTGGTTGTTTTTTCTTCTTCTCATCAAGCCATAGGCAATTATAAATATAATGACTTCCATAAAATAGCACATCTTTCTGGTAATATTTTCTATGACAGAGTTCTCAGTTATTTTGCACAATGAATGAAACAGCATTTTCCAAAGGCTATTTGATAGATATGGATCAAGAAACCACATTGTTTATTTTCTCTTTTCACACTGAATATTGGTTGTAAAACAATTATGATATCACTGTCTGCTTTTATAACTACATTACTGATGTAACTTAAAATAAAGAGAAAAAAACACAGTTCACAACACATTTTTAAAAATTGTGCAAAATGGTATTCAGATTTTAAAAATGTTTAAACTTTAGAGAGCTGACAATGTAAAATATAATTTCTATGATATTTTTAAGGTTGTAAGTATCATACATGTATCTGAGTTATAACATTTTAAGTTGAATATGGACTTATAAATAGCTTAAATCAGCAAAGCTCATGCTATGTAAAAATTATCATAAACTAAATATCTAATGAACAAAATAAAAATCTACTTTGGATTCTTTCAGATTCTTCTTGAAAAATTGTGATTAACAATTTCATTTAATATTGTCTCATTCATTGTGCAAAATAACTGAGAACTCAGTCATACTGAAAATATTACTGAATTCATGGACCTGTCCCTCAGCCTAGCCTGCAGGATTGGACCGAAACCAGCTCTTCGACTCTGAGGGGTCCTGGATTGTGAGAGGGCCCTGGCCAGGCTGAGGGACCCTACTGGTGTATGATCAGGGCCAGGGAGGAACACAGGAGGTTAGCCAGCTGGGGAGGGACTGCAGGAGGGCTACAGGGTGTATCTGGTCCATCTCGCTCAGTTCCAATCGGCCAGACCCCAGCAGCTAGCTAACCTACGGGTTGGAGAATCTGCCCCTGGTGGTCAGTGCATGTCATAGCAACTGGTCAGCCGGTCAACTGTCTGCCCCCTGGTGGTCAGTGCCCATCATACCAAGCGGCTGAGCGACCTTAGCATACCATTAGTGTATTATGCTTTGATTGGTTGAATGGCCAACCAGACACTTAGCATGCTAGGCTTTTATTATATAGAATTTGAAAAAGCCAATTTTTTAGATTTTATTGTTTGACTTTGAGGATGATCAAATTCAATTTGGAGCCACTTAATTTTAGCCTTTATAATAATTTTAAGTAATTATGGGCTAATATAAAATCACTTTTAAGTAATTTTCCTAAATGACTTCTGAAGGCTGAGTTTAGATTTTTAGGTACTCAACAATAATTGCTTTTTTAAAAAATATTTTTGAAAGTGTCCCTGCTAGAGCTAGATAATAAAAATACTCAAGGTTGAAATTACATATATATATATGTAATTATAACATAATTAGAAGATGATGTGGCTATTAATTGTAACAACTGTCAAAATTCACTACCTTTGCATACTGTTTGTTAATGGGAATTAACATTACCTGATTATTCATGGCAATATAAAAAAGGAAAAGTTTATAAAAACTGCCTATAAACTTATAAATAAAACTCCTAAAATACTTTAGTAAAAATATTATTAAATATTTGAATAATAAGTGGGTGTTTTATCTAGTTGACATAATGAATAGTAAGTAATTATCATTTCCATAAAATTAAAAATCTCAACTTTGAACTGAAAGCTTAGATTTACATTTATCTATTTGCTTCATAATATTGGCCAAAGAATTTATGGTTCAATTTCATCATGAATTAATTAAAGAATTCTGACCAAGAGATTTTTAGGATGTTTCCAAATATAACTTATTATAAAGCAATTGCATAAGAGACATATCACAGTGGGCCCAACCCACTTTCTATCCAAATACAATTCATTCATAAATCTACATAACCCTACATTCCCGAAACTGTCAGTTGGGACCCTCTTCCTTTCTTCTGCCCATTGTGTAGTTTTTCTTGCTTCCTGGGACATTCTTTTACCTCTTCCCTGTCTGAAGAAACCCTGCTCATCTTTAACAAATTGTGGAAATGCTAGCCCCTCTGAAAACTTTTTTCCAAATGTTAGAAGAGTAAATCTCAGCAACAAAAATGATATTTAATATTTGGGATAATAGAAAAAGTGACTTGTGAAATATAGGACTTTAGAAATATACAACATTATCCTAGTGACTTTTAAACTTTATCTTGCTATAGTGAAAGCATATGCCTAATTTCTCAGTTGTTGACTTTTTCTCTTTTTAGTGTTCCAATAAAGTACCAAGGTAGGAATTAACATAAATTAATTCAAATACTTGAAAATATCATATTCATAAGGTATCCCATTGGTGCACTGCTTGTTTTGGGGTATATCTTTATTTCTTTCATTTTTTTTAAATATATTTTATTGATTTTTTACAGAGAGGAAGGGAGAGGAATAGAGAGTTAGAAACATTGATGGGAGAGAAACATCGATCAGCTGCCTCCTGCACACCTCCTACTGGGTATGTGCCCGCAACCAAGGTACATGCCCTTGACCAGAATCGAACCTGGGACCTTTTAGTCTGCAGGCCAACACTCTATCCACTGAGCCAAACCAGTCAGGGCGGGGTACATATTTCTAACAGGCATACATGTATAGCTTTCTAATAAACCAATGTTTTCCTAATGTTTAAATTCCGTAATTATGAGCCATTGTTATACACTTATTCAGAAGAGGACAGATTTTTTTCTTCAAATTTTATGCAATCATTTTGGAACTAGTGCATGCTATGCTAAAATGCAGGATTTTTAAAATTTCCAGTCATTCTTCACTGGGTTCTGATTTGTGTCACCACCTGGCACTGATTGAAGTGTTTCCACTGTTACAGAAAAACCTTAGACTGTCACTGAGAGTTTTGGACCAAAGGAGCATAAACCTCTAAGCTTCTGCTTATTTAAAATGAACTGCCTTACATATCATATAGGAGGGAAAAGGATTCATAATTCATATAATTCCTAAATTATGTCATAATTATGCCAGACATAAACTTTATTAATTTAACTAGAGGCCCGGTGCACAAAAGTTCGTGCACTCAGAGGGGTCCCTCAGCCCGGCCACACCCTCTCACAATCCAGAACCCCTCCGGTAGGGTCCTTAGGCCTGGCCTGAGATCAGGGCCTATCGGGGCTTTCCTTCCCCAGGCTGCAGGCAGCTGGCCCCACCCCACCGCTGCCACTGCTTGCCATCTTTGCAGTGTTGCCCCCTCTCCCCTGCCACCGGTGGCCACCCTCTGCAGGCGACAGGCTGGGGAGCAATGGCTTGGCTGGCCTGGGCCTCCCTCTTTCTTTGCTGGAGGGCGGGGCCAGCCCTGTGAGGGGCCGTCTGCCTACCTGATCTCCCCTAACCACTTGCTGGCCTGCCTGACCACCCCTAACCACTCTGCCTGCCTGCCTGATTGCCCCTAACTGCTTGCTTGGAGGTGAGGCCAGCCCTGCAAGGGGCTGTCTGCCTACCTGATCTCCCCTAACCACTTGACTGCCTAGCTGATCACCCCTAACTGCTGGTCTCCTACCTAATGACCCCTAACCCCTCTTCCTGCCTGCCTGATTGCCTCTTTCCGCTTGCTTGGGGGTGGAGCCAGCACTGACTTCTGGTTGGTCAGCCTCCAGTTGTTCAGCCTCCAGTTGTTACTGATCCTTACAACCCAGGGTTTATATATTAGAATATGTTATGAACAGAGAAAGCAAACTTAGATATTTTGACACAGAGAACAGCATTTGTCCATGTACTCAACTCCAGTCGAGTGTCCAGTTAGCACATGGTTTTCAAATGAAAAATTCAGTCATATTTGAAGCCCATTGGGGACCTTGACCCTTGAGGCAAGATAATGCTGTGCCATCTTATAAAATGCAAATCATTCCAGAATTCATATTTGAATTCATATAAATGAATCCTTTTCATTTTAGAGAATTAAGAAAAGGTAACATAACCAGATCTGAATTGCGGAATAAACTCCTCCTTCCATTTCCTATCTGAAAACTAGATCATAATACATAGCATTTCTAAAGGACCAGGACAGGTGGAGTTATTCTGTGAAACTATTTTAGTTTTCTACTTGGTTTTCATGCTTTTACAAAATTATGAACAGATGGCAATAAAACACACAAGGTCAGCTTTACAGTGGCTATGCAACTGACATTTTCAGTGTGCAGCTGTAACAGAAATGCCAGCTTATGGGCCATGATGCACTTACCTCCCCAGTGCTCTTCGCACACTGTGAAGAGGGTGGTTTTATTGGCCAATCCGGGGATCATGGTGTTGCACTCCATGACTATGGCCTGAGGGATCATTATAATGCAGGAGACAATCCAGATGATGACGATGCTGTTCCGGGCCCGCTTGGCTGTGCTCTTAAACATCAAAGGATGACAGATTGCATACCATCGATCCAGGGCAATGCAGCTCAGTGTGAGGACAGACACAGACACTGACACAGTCTAGAGAAAGAAGGACAGAGTACAAGAGAGGCACCTGGTATTACATGGATCACTCTTAATATTTTTACCTTATTAGAAAGGCAGTCACAACAAGTAACCATATTTAAAATTGCCAAAAAACATTCCATGCAGTGCTTTCCAATGAAAAAAAAAATCGCTGCCAAAAATAATATTAAACATGTTTTAGGAAAAAAAATCATATTTCTTATTGAACATGCAAAAGGTACGATGAAAGCATTGCAAACTTTTTCAATGCAAAATGTTTTAATTTATAATCTGGCAGTCTTTGAGTGATTACTATCCTTATATTGTCTTGAAACTTTTCCATTGATAGAGAAAATCATATCCTCAACTGGAAAAAAATAAAACACATATGATTAATTTGAACTGGAAAGCTCTCTAATTTCACTTTTTAAGTATAATCTTAAAGGGCTAAGCTCTATCAGTGTAGGCTTAGATTAGTTGATAATGCCTGGGAATTTCTTGGTGTTACTTACAGTGTATTTAGACCTCTTTCCCAAACCAATCCCTTTCTCTTACCAACCTCCATTACTTCCCTGCCAATATGTCTAGCACCCAAGGCCCCTCAATACTATTACTAAATTGGGGGTAGAATTGTTATGGTCTTGATCTGCACACTTGACCTTTCATAGCTGCTGTGCCAGAGCTATATTTAGCCAATCAAGAAATTAGAAGTGTAAAATGTTCAACAAGGTTTAGTGATTTATTATTCATGAATTAAATCAATGTGGGTGAAAGAGCTAGACATAGTATGGTTCAAATTACAAAGTCATTTCTAGTGTTTCTCTCTACCTTTAAAGAGTAAGAATCTACTCAAAACAGTTCTGAAAGACTGAAAGACTGCCACCCAGTGCCTACAGTTAGCCAAAGTACAGTGCCTTCTCTGTTAGGGGACACTGTGTGAGAAACTATGCTGCATGTCTGATCCATCAGTAGAATCCCCTGAATGGACCCTTGACAATCAATGATTTAATATGTACTGTTTGATGACTATATTTATTGGTGTATTATACACACTAGCATTCAATTTACTTAATTTTCTTGGGGAGATATAAAATCCCTTCATATCATAAGTGATTATAAATGAAGAGTTTTGTTACTGCTTTTCGCTTCAAGGAGTGCTCTTCTGAGTGCCTTTTCCATTTAGATTTTGATATTAGTTCAAATCAACCAGATTGTTAATCATTTCAAAAATGAACCTAGTGGGGGTTACAAATGTTGAGAATGAAGTGAAGTGAGATGATGTGAATTTCTTCTGTTGTCAGGTGCTTGGTCATTCACTCTTCCTGTGGGCATGCTGTGGTCAGGGTGATGCTGGAGGCTTTCTTTGGTAGAGAATGAGTCTGTTTTATATTTGCACATAGAAATGACAAAAGAACCTCAGAGATCCATGACAGGTAGAAATGGAAATTTTGCCACATCACAGATTTGGATGACAGGCACTAATAGATTGGAAGGTAGGAATGTGTGACTGTGAGTGAAGGAGCCTGTCTGACCATCAAAACCCACAACCCACATCTCTATTGGCTTCTGTTCTTTTCCTGGCATTTCCTGTGCAGAACCATTTCTGTGCTCATAGAAAATAATCACTCGGACTTGGGGGGATTGGAGGGACTGGAAAGAGGGTGGTAAAGAGGGGGGATGAGAGATATCTGTAGTATTATCAACAATAAAAAATATATTAGAAAAATAGTCACTCAGAAAAAGAAGCCAACTACTGCTGTAAGTGAAAGAAAAAAATTAAAAATTAAATTATATATACATATAATTTTTAAAAAAATCATAGTAATTATTCAGCAACTAGCCTAATAAATGTTAATGGTCTTATATTTATATAATTATTAAAGACTAGAGGCCCAGTGCACAAAATTTGAATGTGTCCCTCAGCCCAGCCTGCACCCTCTCCAATCTAGGATCCCTTGGTGGATGTTCGACTGCCAGTTTAGGCCCGATCCCACATTTGTCCCACAGGGATCTGGCCTAAACCAGCAGTCGGACATTCCTCTCACCATCCGGGACTGCTGGCTCCCAACTGCTCACCTGCCTGCCAGCCTGACCACCCCCTAACCACTCCCCTGCCAGCCTGATCGATGCCTAACTGCTCCCCTGCTTGCCCGATCACCCTCAACTGCCCTCCCCTGCCAGCCCAGTTGCCCCCAGCTGCCTTGCCCTGCTGGCATGGTTGCTCCTAACTGCCCTCCCCTGATGGTCTGGTCGCCCCCAACTGCCCTCCCCTGCTGGCCTGATCACCCACAGCTACCCTCCCCTGCCAACCATCTTGTGGTGGCCATCTTTGACCACATGGCAGCGGCCATCTTGTGTGACGGCATGAGGGTCAATTTGCCTAATATAGAATATAAAAATGTTATTTTAATTATTCATCTAAAACTTGTTATATTTGTGAGATTTAAAAAAAAAATCTAAAGGTTGCATAGTATTATATTTAGAAGAAAAAGAACCTATAAATTATAGAGAATTAGCAAATGTCCAAAGAATCTTAAACATAACCAAATAACCTTAAAAACTGGCTGGGCATTCTGTAATATGTTTTAAAATATTCAGTAGGACAAAAGTATCCTCTTAGGTACAAAAGCCATCAGTTTCAGAATATTATAATTAAGGAAAAGAACTACCTAAATTTAAGTTATTGGCTTATTGACCATTGACACTGTTTATTCCACTTGGGAAAATGCTATGGAAAATGAGTAATTAATAATGCAGGAATTTGGAGATACTAGTTTTACCAGTGTGTCAATATTTTTTTTGCATTTGCAACTTTTCCATCAACAAGTAATATTGAATGAGGTAATGAATAGATCTGGTCTTTTCCATCTGACTCAGATCTTGTGGTTACTCTGTAGTTGTCTCCTTGGCCTATGGAGAAGAGGATCGATTGAGGAGTTTATTAGATTGGACATTGTTTAAAGAGAAACAGAATCTATTAGGAGGTGACTGTTCCTTCAACTGTAGGACTTGGTAAGTTGTGCTGTGTAGATAATTATTGTCCATGACTTTCAGAGAAACGGATATCCTGCATCATTCACTGTTTCCCACTGCTTCCAGTCAGTCCTCGGGGGTTAGCAGCAGAATATGGAATACCCAGTCTACAACAAGGGGTCATTGTGCATTAGAGCAGGGCTGCACTATCACTGCATGATCCACACCTCATGCATCACCTCACTCTTAACAAGGGACTGTTCTGTTTCATAAAGAGAGCTTGAAATCGTCTTTCCCAGCAAAGAGAAGATTCTGGGCAACTAAAGCTAACTTGAAACTTAATAGGATTCCCCAAATTGCCCCCCGGATAGTTACTGGAACCAAGAGAAATACAAAGCTTGCTGGAAGTAGCACAACAATGGTGACATATTAGAATTCTCTGCTAGTATGACTTCCCCTGTGTTTCTATGAAAACACCAAAAGACCCCTTTCTTATGGAATTTTTTTATGTTGCTCAATGTAGTATTTCTCTGGAAGAATTTTGCTGCAGTGTATTTTTGTAACCCATTCATGGTTTTCAGCCAACTGACTCAAACTAATCCTATTAAACTTAATGCCTGCCATGAAGCTTATAATTTCCACTTACTATTTCCCACTTACTATTCTATCAAGAATCTGACCTAAAAAATGATCACTTCTCTATATAAGAGGTCATTAAAAAACTACTGGGCTACAAATATTTTTATAACATTTCAGATCCAAATTAGTATAATTTCTACTAATGAGGTATTTGTAGTCTCCCCCAACTTGTGTTTTTTTGTCAAGACTTTGTGTTTTTGGAATACTTTTAGGATCGCATCAGAATTTTGGAGAAGGTACAGAGATTTTCAATATACCTTGGGCACCCCCCCATATCCATAACCTGTCCTGTTATTAACACCCTACCAGAGTGGTACACCTGTTATAATTGATGAAACAACATTGCACATTCTAATCATCCAAAGTTCATAGTTTACATTATGATTCACTCCTGATGTTGTACATTCTATGTTTTTAAATAAAGGTATTAGAACATGTATCCACTCTTATATATTATCATTGCACTGCCTTAAAGATCCTCTGTGTTCTGCCTATTCAACCTTTCCCATCCTTGATAACTTCAGATCTTTTTTACTTTCTCCATAATTTTGCCTTTTACAGAATTCCATCATATTGGAATCATACAGAATATACTTAGTCTCCTTAGACTGTCTTTTTTCATTTAGTAATAAGGACTATCTTTATAATTTCATGGCTTGATAGTTCATTTCTTTTTAGTGCTGAATAATATTCTATTGTCTATGTGTACCACAGTTTATTTATTCATTCATCTACTGAAGGACATCTTGGTGGCTTCCAAGTTTAATAATTATAAATAAAGCTGCTATACAAATTTGTGTGCAAGTTTTTGTGTGGGCATACATTTTCAATTCCTTTGGGAAATACCAAGAAATTCAATTGCTGGACGATATGGTGAGACTATGTTTAATTGTGCAACAAACCACCAAACCATCTTCCAAAGTGGTTGTACCATTTTGCATTCCCAGCAGCAGCAATGGATAAGCGTTAGTTTACTCCACATTGTCACCAGCATTTGGTGTTGCTAGTGTTCCAGACTTTGTCCATTCTAACAGCTGTGTAGTGATATTTCATTGCTGTTTTAATTTGCATTTTGCTGGTGACGTATGAGGATGAGCATCTTTACAGATGCTTCTTTGCCATCTCTATAACTTCTTCAGTGTGGTGTTCATTAAGGTCTTTGGCCTATTTTTAATTTGGGTGTTTATTTCCTTATTAATTAGTTTTAAACGCTCCCTTAATTTTACATAGCAGTACTTTATTATGTTTATCTTTTTACAAATATTTTCTCTATCTGTAGCTTGTCTTTTCATTGTTTTGATATTGTCTTTTACAGAGCAGAATTTTTGGATTTTGAAAAAGTCAGCTTATCAGTTATTTTTTTCATATATAATGCTTTTGGTGTTGTATCCAAAAAATCATCAACATACTGAAGGTCATCTAAGTTTTATATTATCTTCTAGGAGTTTTATGGTTTTGTATTTTACGTTCAGATCTATGATACATCTTGAGCTACTTTTTCTGAAGGGTGTAAGGTCTGTATCTAGATTAATATTTTTGCTTGTTCTGCTTATAATATATTTTTTTTAATTAGGAGCACATTTTTGTTTCCTCCAAATACTATGATCAATCTCTGGGAGACTGGATGGAGTATGAACTGAGATGGTGGAGGATGGATATGGGTATGGGGTTTGGGAACACAAGCAGGGAATGGCCAGCATTTTATTCACAGCCCAATTGCTAAAGGGCATCCATGTCTTTGAGTATTATGGCTGGGGCCCCTAGCTTAGGAATTTTATTTTTGTTCAAGGATTTTAGGGCTATCAGAATATCATTTAAAATGTACTCTCTGAAAGTATTTGTTCTTATCTTCTTGTAGGGTAATTAATCATAGGAAAGCTGCTTTTATTACTGAACAATAAAGAATCTAATGATGATGATGATGATTGATAGTTACTGAGGACAGTAACTATCAATTTATTTTTATTTATTATATATATTTTTGTTATTGATTTTTATTTATTATATTTTATTTGTTATTTATTATATATATATTTTGTTGTTGATTTCAGAGAGGAAAGGAGAGGGAGAGAGAGATAGAAATATCAATGATGAGAGAGAATTATTGACAGGCTGCCTCCTGCACGTGCCCCACTGGGGATTGAGCCCACAACCTGGGCATGTGCCCTTGACCAGAATCGAACCCGGGACCCTTCAGTCTGCAGGCTGATGCTCTATCCACTGAGACAAACCAGCCAAGGCCTAAGTTTTTATAATATCCACCAGAGGGTAATCACTATGCCAAGTGATTTATATAAATTATGTAAGTAGACTAACAACAACCATAGACTATAGCTATAATTAAAATTATTATCTTTTTTAAATAGGTGAATCACAAAGAGCTTATGTATTTGGCTTCATAGCATACAGCTGGTGAATGGCAGAACAGATATTCCAAACCTGGTGGTTTTATTCAGAAACCATACTAAAACCTGTGTACTATACTGCTTTGATCACATGGTTCCTAATTTTTCAGCATGAAATGCAACCACTTATAAAAACAGATATCTGTCTATTATTTGGACTGGGAGAATTTCAGTCATTACTTTGTTCATATTCCTTATTTTATCATCAGAAAACTAGAGGTGAAAGAAGTAAAAAGTTTACGCAGCATCTAATAATGACTTGAGGATTCTGTTGCTTTATGTTAACCCAAAACTTAACTTGTTTACATAGACAGTCTCAAGTATTTCTTTCCTTAGGTTTGCTGATTCCTTTGTTTTCCTTATTTGTCAGTTCCTTGGGCAAGTATATTTCTTTCTTAGCTAACTAGTCAATAGAGCACTATGACTGTAATCAAAAGTAATTTTTCAGTAGCTCTGTGTTTGAACCAAAAATGTATCAAAAACCATTACCTGTAAGTAAGGAATCACTTTACAGAGGGACTGTCCAAAGAACCAGGTCTCAGTGATGTCCACAACCAATGTGGCGGGAAGGCAGGTGATGGTCACAAGCACGTCAGCCAGAGAAAGGTTGACTATGAAGTAGTTGGTCACCGTCCTCATGTGGTGGTTCTTCCACACTGCCACACACACTGATATGGAAAGAAAAAGGAATAGTAACTATTATGGACTAAATGCTTGTATCTGTATCCTCCCAGAATTCATGTGTTTACCGCCTAACCCTCAACGTGATGGTATTAGGAGGTAGGCCTTTGGGTGATGATAACATCATAAGCGTGGAGCCCTCGTGAATGGGATGCGTGTCCTTATCTTTGACTACTTGTAAGGACTCAGCAAAATGTCTATTGTCTATAAATTAGGAAGTGGTCCTTCACCAAGCCCAAATGTGCCAACACTTTGATCTTGGACTCTCTGGCCTCTAGAACTGTGAGAAATAAATTTCTACCATCTGTAAACCATCCAGATGATGATTTTCTGTTATAGTAGCCCAGAGGGAATAAGACAGTAAACAAAGAAACAAAATAGATACTTATGAGGAAACACTGTCAAGCTAATTAATATTCTTATGCAATCCACAAACAAATATTGAAAAGGAAAGATAATTTAAGGTTGTGCTGAATTTTCATTGAATTCATCCATCTGTGTGAATGCTGAATATATACTTAAAATCAGTTCACTTGCCTTGCAAGACATTTCTCAATGGATCATAAGACTGTGTTGATTTTACTTCATGTTGAATTGTGATTCCCAGAAGTTATAGAATAACCTTTGACTTTTCTTGATGTTTCCTCAGTGCTCAACATGTAGTAGATACTCAAGAAATATTTACTGAATTGAGTTGAATTCAGAGCTAGCTATTTCCAGTGAAGTTTACCTCATCGGTGACTTTTACCCTTATCTGATCTCAAACGCTGCGTCTGGAACTTCAATAGATGAAGAGGCTCCAAAGACAAAAGTCAATAATTATTCAGCTCCTGTTATTGCCAAACACTGAGCAAGATGGTTTGAATGCTGAGGTCATTTAATTTAAATAACAAACCCAAAGGGAGGACGTCATGACCAACATGAGGTAATTGAGACACAGGGAATTCATGGAACTTGTCTAAGGACAAATGGCTCATAAAGCAGAAGCACTGGGATTAAACACCAAGGGAAGAGCTGGCCTTTCACCACACGGGCCGCCTTCTTTTGGGAAAATGAAGAAATTATAACAAAGCCCATATAAATTCTAGAAATGCAATCCTTCTTTCTATTACTCTTCATGGCCTCTAAACAACACCTTAACGCAAACATACTTTTCAGTCTTTCACAGCTGAGCCTGCCTCATTGACCTTCAGTATACACTTATGTTTAGGAGCTGTGCTATCTCACCAACTTGCTCTTTATGGAAGGAACAACCAGTCCTTGATCCTCTGCCCTCCCTCTGTCTGGTGTATCTAACAGTTACATAATCACTGACTTCAGAATTATATAGTTGCAAGCACTGCTACCACATTTATTGATGGTTTGTTTCACAGAAAGTAACTGTGAATTTGTCTGGGATATCATTAACCTGTCAGAGCTGTCTCTTATGCACCCAAATGATGCAGTGATTAGTAACCTTATATAGTGAAGAAACAAAAGCACATTTTGTTAAATTTAAGTCACTGAATGATAATTTTTTTGGCAATTATGTATCATTTATTAAGAGTTTCATATACTGAGAAATGCTTTCTCTAGCTCCTGAAGCTGAAATTACCCTTCAGTCACCAACAGATGCTAATTTAATAGGGTTAAATTTCCCAGGGTTTAATTTTGCAAAAAAACTTCACATCTTTATCTAACTCCATCAACCTAGGACCCACAAACTCAGGTGAACTTTGTTAGGGTGAACTGTAGTTTTTTAGTATCTGAAAATGATGCTGCAGAATTATTTGTTTCTCAGAAACACTTGAATTTCTCTCTCTCTCTCTCTCTCCTCCCCCTCTCCCCCCCGGCACAAACCCATCCTAGCAGGGACTAACACATTATCAAGCCTTGTTATAAGGAAATTGTCAAAAGCGTCATACCACTGATACTTGGTCAATAAATGGTCTAAATAATATAATTTTGAATCAACAAAATTAAAAAAATGCAAACAAAAAAAAACATATAAAAAACAAACAAAACCCCACAATACTTTTTTTTTTAAAAAAAAGCAGTTCTGGTTCTCTCTTTTTTATTGTTTACAGTATTACATGTGTCTCCTTTTTCCCCAATTGAGCCCCCCCCCCCCCGCCGAGTTCTCTTAATTCTCTATATTTTGGAGGTGAGAAATAGCAGTGATGGAAAGAAAGACAGTGTTAATGCATTCTGTTTAACCATATGAAAGCAAGTTTTTTTCCCCAACCGACACTTTTATACTATTTTCTATTGATGTGCACTCTTCTAATCAGTTTAAGTTACTAACTAGTTTAAACCTCATAATAACACTATGAGGTGATGACTATTAATATTCATATTTAACAGGTGGGAAACTGAGGCTAGAGAAGTTATGAAACCTATCTAAGGACATATAGCTATAAGTGCTAGAGCTTAGGTTTAACTCGTATCTACCATGCTATGCCATTATATTATGCCCTCTATTGAAGCAGAAGATGAAAAGGAAGTGGCCAACATCTATCTGACAAGACTTCAACAGAGAGCATTCAATCTAACCTGCCATTTGGTGCATAAGTCACCTCAGTTACTGCCTGATCCATCTAGCTTGAACATTTTTAATAGTGGGAAACTCATGACTTGCTAAAGACCTTGAGTTCATTTTGTGCTGGCTTTAACTACTAGCAATTATGCTGAGTTGATAACTGCTTCCCTTTCCTTTCTGTTCATGGGTTTTAAATTCTTTCCAGGTATGGAAGGAATAACCCTTATATGTTTTTTCTACATCATAACTCTATTAGTTTCCTAGGGCTGCTACAACAGAGTACAATAAATGGGGTCTCTTAAAACAACAGAAATGTATTGTCTCAGAGCTCTGGAGGTTAGAAGTCCAAAATCAATGAATCAATGGGGCATTGCTCCCTCTGAAACGTGTAGGGAAATACTTTGACTGTCTCCTAGCCTATGGTTGTTTGCTAGCAATCTTTGGTATTGCTTGGCATGCGGCTACGTAACCCTGTCTCTACCTTCATCATCACGTGGCTTTCTTCTGTGTCTCCACCTTCACATGGCTGTCTTCTTATCAGGACACCAGTCATATTGGATTTGGAACCCACTCCACTCCAGTAGGATTTAATCTGAATTAATTTCATCTGCAGTGACTATTTCCAAATAAGGGTCACTGCTCTACAGTAAGTTTGCAACTCATCAGGACAGGGCCATTGCCCTGCTGGGCTAGGAGAACAGAGCGCCAAGCCTCAGAGAATTATTCCTAAACCTTAAAACTAATGAGTTCATTTACCCATTTCTCTGCTTTCAAGGGAGAGAAAAGCCCACTAGCTGGAGAAAGCATTTATAGTCTTCATTCCTCTTTCAGTAAATTCTGACAGCTGACATACGTAGTTGCATGGCAATTATTCTCTTGGCTCACAACTCTCCATACACTACATTCTGATGAGCTTTGGTAGGACCCAAGACATGAACTTGGCATTGTTTTTAAAACCAGTTTTCTGAATGATCATGATCCATCAATATGCAAGTTCATTTGTACTGAATTTGAACTGAAAAGTCTGCCCTCATTAACCACGAACACGGGAGGAATAGTTGAGAATACAGGGATGAAAGGCCATCACTGAAGGCAAGAATGCAGTCAATGACACTCCAGCTCTAGCACAGACTTTATTAGAGATTTTTTGAGATGCAGAGGTGCCAAGAAGATAAAAATCTGTTTGTTCCCTCCTCTCTTGCCCTTCTGTAAGGTTACCTTCTCTCCTTCTGTAAGAATCTGATTGTATATATTTCACCCATCTTTTCTCCACAGGACCGACAGAGGGAAAGATCACTCAAAATGTATGGCTACATCTGCAGCTTGTGATGCAAAGAGGGATTTTAAAAATAATATATAGATGCAGTCATTCATTAGATATAACCTTAATCATTGTACGAGTCAAAGGTTTAACTGACTTGCAAATAGTAAAAGGAAATATTAGTTTAAAAATACCTTTGCCATTTTATTCTGCACTTATAATAAACTGTTTCCTTTTAGTTTAACATCAGACCCAGATATGGAAAATGTTTCTATTTCAAATTAACACTTGTACTTGGAAAAATTTAAACTAATACTACATAAGGTGACATACTGTCAATCTGTTGGTGATACGACAATTAAAAACATGTAAACTTCAGAGGTGAGATTGCAACTCTTATAAAACATACACTTATGTCTTCAAATGTCAAGTAATAATCAATTTTGTGATATCAAGAGGTAATTAAGCATGATATAGTGTGTGTTACTGCACATCTTGGAAATATTTGTAGTAAGTATAGCAATTTTATTTTACGCATTTTCAAATTTATTTAATTTTGTAACATTAAAACAAGGTTTAGATGTTATACTAAGTGAAATAGGCCAGACACAAAAGGATAATGATTGTGCAGTTCTACTTATGTCATGTACTGAGTTCATTACTATAAAAAGAAGAATGATGGTAGCCAGGGGCTGGGAGGAGGAGAGGTTAAGGTATTATTGTTTAAGGTGACTAAAGGTTCAGTTTTACAAGATGAAAAAAGTTCTGGAAATGTATAGTGAGGATGGTTGTCCAACAATGTGAATGTACTTAGTGTCATGGAACTGTACCATTAGAAATAGTGAAAGTGGCAAATTTTCAGTTATGTATATCTTATCAAAATTTAAAAATAAACTTCTATTAAAAAGGATGCTATAAAATTGAAAAAAAATTTGAAGTATAATGATGTCTCTCAATAATCCTAAACACAGAATGGAATTGCCAAGGAGCAATCTTAATTACTCATTTTATGAATTTTTAAAATTCACAAACAGCTAAAAGAGTTCATGAAAACACAACGTTTCAAAAATACTATAGTTCCACAATATTAATGTCAGTGTTAAAAAGAAATGACTGCAAAAAAAAGTAACTACATGATTTTTATATATAATTTTAATTATTTGTACGTTATGATATAATTTAGATATGCTAATAAAAGATTGTCCAGTTTTTAGAGTTTTTAAAATTTAACCTATAAATACATGCATATAGATATGTAAGATAATTTCTTGATGGTTATTTGTTGTATTACATACATATAAAATGATCAATAGACATGTCAGGAAATAGCTTTAGAAAAATACTGTAGTTCCACTCTTTGCCACACCGTGTCAGTGAAAGCCTTTGAAACTGCTTACTTTGTCACTTCAGGGATGAATTCTAAACATCAAGTAAATTGTAATATTCTTTATAATGAGGAAATTAATACATTTTTCCAAGTGAGATTTTTTAGACCAAAAATAATTTTTACAAAGTACAAAATAGGCACTATCTTCTCAATTAAATACAAACGAATGAGGTAAGGTGAAATGAAACAGTTTTTCTTACTGAAAAACAACAAATAAAGCAATTGAATATACCTGGAAAATACTAGTAGCCTAAACTTAGCTCCCATAAGAAAGCAAATATATATATAAAGTCATCCAGAAACACTACAGAATGTAGACTTTAGAAACAGGGAAGTTGACTTGGAGTCCTAAACAGGTATTACAAACTCTGCATGAAATCCTAAGATACCCGCCTACACTTTTCTCACTCTCTTTGCACCCCACACTCTGGCATTGGCCCTCCTTCCTAATTTTATTATTGTGTCCTTCTCTTCCTGGGCTAATATGCTGAGCTCAATCTCCCATTCTCCACCTCCACACCTTGGCAAGGCTGTCTATAAATCTCTCTGTCTGCACCCAGAAGAACAGCAAGCAAATGTGCCACTTCTTTTTTTTTTGTTTTTACAAGTGTGACAGATGAGCTACTGCCAAGAATCACATCTGTAGTGTGAAATATGCCACCCAAGAGGTTATCTAATAGCAACAGAAAGCAAACTTTTTAAAAAGTGATTACATATGCATGCACAACAATATGTCTAAAATATATTTCAGTTTTTGTTTCCCCGAGAAAATATAAAAGTCTATCATTTGACAAATATGTTTTCATCGGCACCTGCTCATTATGTTAATGTGGGCAGGAAATCGCATGGTGACTAGCTGATGTCACTGTGGTGTTGATATCAGCGAGGCAGTGTGGGGAATAATTAAGACACCACAATTAACAATTCATCTGGAAAGGGATTTAGGAAAACAGTCTCTTCACACACACAGATGGGCAGGGAGACACTGTGCATAGACGAATGTTATAAAACGGAAACACAGAGAAGATAATTTATGGAAATCAAATAAAAAAAAATTCTTCAGAGAGGAAAAACACAGTGGGGAAAGTGGAAAACTAGGGGTGACTCTTCACCTGTCTGTGACTGGCATGATTCCTCTCAGGGAGGAGCTCAAACTCCTTGGCACCGAGGCTTCTGTACAGGAAGGAGCTGTCAAAGACCAAAATGGTGCTGTTATTAATAGGTATTCCTAGTTAAGGCTGGTCTGCGGAGAAGTTTAGGGGAGCAGAAGGCCCCAGAGTCTTAGAATCTGCAGTTCTATTGATGGCTACATCTAGTAGCTGTAATTTCACTTCAGTAGAATTTGTTTACAGAGGAATTTCCTATTGCCCTTGTCTTTTTATTCATTACAGGTAAGTCACTACAAGTACTTGTTCCCAGTGCAGCCTCTCAGAGTTGCATCTGGGTCTCTTCCTGTCCTCAGAGCAGCTCAGAGACATATGGTCCGTCCTCATCCTTGGCCCTTTTGTACCAATTAACAAAATGCAGCCTATCCTATGACATTTGACTTCTGTTTTTCTTCCTGTTTGATTGCTGCCTGTACACATCCGAACCTGGGCTGGGGATCAAACCTCCAATCTTGGTACGTGCCCATGACTGGGAATCGAACCTGCGACCCTTCGGTGTGTGAAGCCCACATTCTAAGCACTGAGCAACACTGGTCAGGACACAATGTACTTATTTTTGTTCTTCCTTAAGGAAATGCATTACCTTTCTCACCTCTTATCTTTTTTCTTCTATGTTCTCTTTTCTCTATTATTTACTCTCACAACTTCAATTCTCATCTCTAGGAGACTAATTTCCAAAATGATAATGTATTGTGTTCTCTTTTTCTTTCCATACCAGTATTTCTAAATACATTTTTTTTTACCTTATGGAGGTTCAATCTTTATTTCATATTCAACTCATGAATCATGACCTGCATTTATACCACATCAAACCACTTAGGTATTGTCCTACAAGTTATGAAGAATCACTGAAGGCTTTTACTAGTAAGCAAGGGAGTCGCAAGATCCTAATTTTATTTTTCAAAGATGACTCAGGGGGAATGTGTATATTATATACACTCTTGAACTGGAAACAGGGTGGGGGGCAATTTTTAGAGTGTTTTCTAGTTCTAAGGAAACAAGGTGCTGACAAAAGGGGAAAATGGATGAATTCAAGAAATAATAATGAGGTTGAAATATGAGGCCTCAGTGAGGAATTACATATGAGGATAAGGGGACATCAAGAACTGAGGGTGGTTACTAGGTATATTGCTTGGCATTTTGGGAGAAGATCATGTTGCTCACCCACCTATGGAGCACAGGAGAATGAGGTGGCTTTATTTGTAAATAGGAGTAGAAGATGAAGAACTCCATTTTGTATATATGAGTTTGAAACACTTGTGAGTTATCCTACTGTCAGTATCAATTTGGCATTTGGATTTGTGGTTCTATATTTCAAGAGATACCTTTCAGATACAGATAAATATTGGGGGTTCATCAGAATAAAGATAGTAATTAAATTCCGTTTAGTGGATAAGATCAACCAGGGTAGAGTTTCAGTAAGAGAAAAACGTATCTATAGAACTCTGCAATTTTAGGCATATATATTCTTAGTTGGTAAATACTCAAGAAGGGCTAATTTTTCTCTGAAGTACTAAATATTATAGCACTGAAGGGTACATTGGTTTTATGATTACAAAGTGTTTGAATTTTTTGTAATGGCAGATAAGCTTGCTGCAGAGCAAACCTCCCACCTAAAACAACCAGAAGTGGCACACATCTCTTCAGGACATTGGAAAGCTGCCAAGGCAGTGAGGACTTGAGGGTCAATATCCTGGAGAAAATGACAGCCAGCACCCCTTCTCATCTCAAAGCTGTTGGCCATTTGCAAGCACCAGCTAAGGACTGAGAAGGAAAAGCAACAGGAATGGAGAAGCTGAGTAGGAATTTGAGTAGTCTTGTTGAACATAGGTAACACTGGAGATAAGTCAGCAACATTGGCCTTCTGCTAACTAATAGGAAGAAACCTGAAGGAGACAAGGTCTCCTAAAGAATGAAACTTGGCTTCAAATGCCTTCATTTACTGACTGGATTGAGGTTTTTTTGTCCCAAAACTGTCTGCCAAAGCAAAGGCAAATTGTCTATGGAATAAGATAACTATCAAGAGCATGAAATGATTTCTACAAATTTTCATACAAAATGTCACTCATTCAATAAAAAACCATCAGGCATACAAGATGGCAATAGCATATGACAAAAAGTCTCTATAAAAAAAAGGAAAAGAATAAACCTTTCTGAAATTATTTAAATAATTGGACTAAGTTCAAGTATTTGCATAATATTATGTAAAATATTAATAAAGAATTGGAAAAATGTTCAAAGGGAAATTGTAGAACCTAAAAATATTTTAACTAGACACACAGCAGACATATTGAAAAGGTGGTAAAGCCACCTAATAAAACTAAACAATCAAAAATATTTAAAATAAAAATATATGCCATAGAGTTAGAGAAGATATTTCCAATGTATTTATTTTAAAAAGGTCAAATTGTATAATTGTCTCTTGTAGTTAATTGACTCTTGCTGCTACTGTTCTTGTTTCTTTTAATATACTTTTTATTGAAGTATCTTATGTAGAAAAGTATACTAGTAAAAACCATAAATATCACTAGAAAATTTATACAGACACTTGTTTGTAGAGCAAGAAATAAAATATTATTAGAATACTCACCATTATGTTTGTGAGATCATCCATGTTGTATGTGTAAATATAGTTCTACTAGAGACCCGGTGCACAAAATTCGTGCACTGGAGAGGGTGTCCCTTGGCCCAGCCTGCACCCTCTCCAATCTGAGCCCCTCAGGGGATGTCTGACTGCAGGTTTAGGCCCTGGGGTTGGGCCTAAACCTGCAGTCGGACATCCCTCTCACAATCCGGGACTGCTGGATCCCAACTGCTCACCTGCCTGCCAACCTGATCATCCCCTAACCATTCCCCTGCCAGCCTGATTGAAGCCTAACGGCTCCCTTACCGACTCAATTGCCCCCAACTTCCCTGCCCTGCAGGCCTGGTAAACCCCAACTGCCCTCCCCTGCTGGCCAGGTTGCCCCCAACTGCTCTCCCCTGCTGGTCTAGTTGCCCCTAACTGCCCTCCCCTGCAAGCCTGGTCCCTACCAACTGCCCTCCCCTGCTAGCCTGGTCACCCCCAACTGCTTTCCCCTGCCGTCCTAGTTGCCCCTAACTGCCCTCCCCTGCAGGCCTGGTCCCCCCAACTGCCCTCTCCTGCTGGCCCAGTCACCCCTAACTACCCTCCCCTGCAGGCCTGATTCCCCCAACTGCCCTCCTCTGCTGGCCTGATCACCCACAACTACCCTCCTCTGCTGGTTATCTTGTGGCGGTCATCTTTGATCACATGGGGATGGCCATCTTGTGTGAGGGCACGAGGGTCAATTTGCATATTACCCTTTATTATATAGGATTAGAGGCCCTGTGCATGAAAATTCATGCACTGGAGTGGGGGTCCCTCAGCCCGATCTGCCCTCTCTCACAGTCCAGGAGCCTTCAGGGATGGGAGGTGACCCGGCGATTAGGGGAAGGTGATGCCCCCATCACACTTCTGCTGCTGCCACTGCCAGCAGCACAAGCCTCAGCTGGCCCTGGTGACCTGACCCTCGGGCGGCCCTGGGCAGCTAGGCAGCTGCCATCCAAGGTTTGCCTGTGCCTCATGTGTCTGCTAGGCAGCCGCCATCTGAGGCTTGCCTGTGCCTCGGGCCGGCCCTAGGGGGCTGAGGGGACTGGGCACCACCATCTTGTGGCTGTGGGCACTGCCATCTCTGATGGTGTGGCAGTAAATTAGCATATTCCCTCCTTATTGGCTCTGGGCACCACCATCTTTGTGAGGGCATGATGGTCAATTAGCATATTCTCTCTTTATTAGATAGGATAATTTTCATTGCTGTACAGTATTTCAATATGAATTAGATTACCATTTATCTACTATTGATGGACATTTTGGTTGGTTCTAATTTAGGACTTTTGTAAGCAAGGCTGTTATTAATGTTCTTCTATATGCCTTTGACAGTTATATGGTAGGTCTCTGTTAGTTGTATATCTTAGACTGAAATTGCTATCATAGACTGTGTATATGACCACCATTATGACATAATTGCCAAAGAGTTCCAAAACACTGTTGCAGTGCCAGTGTGTACTCTCACAAACAAAGGTGAGTGTCTCAGTCACTCTATATGTTTGCCAACACTGTCAGTCTCTTTTCATGTTAGATTCAAGTTTAACATTCTTATTTTTATGGGCTATTTGGAAATGGAAGAGCCCATTACTCTCCAGGGCTTTGTTATTTTAAAGAATTCTTATTCAAATTTTTATAGGGCAATTTGATGGCTACTGTAGATACAATTTATTTTAAAATTAACACAATGGAGGCTTGACTTAAATCTGGACTTGTTTTAAAACTTGGTATTAAATCTGGACTTGTTTTAAAACTTGGTATCCCTCAAATTGTTCTAGCCATTTCTCTCCCTTCTTACTCTAGTAGTTTGTCAACTTTTATATTTTTACCATCGAATATAGTTTATTTGTCCTAAAATTGTGTCATCTTAAAGAACTATATTTTACTTTTTATTTTCTAAAGGCAGGGACTCTATTCTGAATATAGTAAGTGTCCAATAAATGGTTGCTGAGTGATTTCTTGATTGCATAAAATTTACATGATTCAGATTTTGTTTTTTACATTAGATAATTTATCATGACTATTTAATCCTGGAGAGAAAAAAATAATTCAATATATGTAAATCAGAGAATTTCCTTTCACTGTGGTACTTCATGTCATTCTGCTCATCCCTGATAGAGTTAGTGTCTGAGAGTGTCCTGAATGAAGACTGAAAACAATGGAATGAACTTTTAGATAATAGAATGGACCTCATTAAATGTGTTTGCAACTCAGTTAGAGACTGAGGGAAAACCTTTCTGCTGGGGCATAGGTACATTATAATTAGAAAACCTCCAATCTCTGCTACCAACCATATTGATTTCTATTTTATAGCAATTTATATTTAACTAGAGACCCAGTGCATGAATTCATGCATGGGTGGGGTCCAGCCACTTGCCCCAATGGGGGCCAATCAGGGGTGGGGTGGGCCAGCCCTGCCCCAATCATGGTGTGGGGGGACTGATTGGGGGCGGGGTTGGCAGGGGTGGGTCTTGGGAGATTGGCCAGCAAGCCCCACCCCCAATTGGGGTTAGGGGGCTGATTAGGATAGGGGGGCCAATCAGGGTGGGCTGGCTGGGGGGGAAGGGCCACAGGAAGTTGGAGGGGCCTGTTGGCCACCAAAGTGCATGTCATAGTGACCAGTTGTTCTGCTCACTTGGCTTTTATATATATAGATGAACATAAGTGAATCTGCTACATGCTTAACTTTACTAAAAAATGTTAAATCATATTTCACTTATTAGCTCTGACTATAGTTGCAATAACTGAATAAGTGGAAGGGAATACTATTTGTATCTTCCCCCACTATTACTAATTTTAGGCTTGTTCAGGATTATGACTTTCAAGTAAATTTTGATAATACTGTATAATAATCCTTTATTTAAAAACTAGCTATTTAATTTTTAAAAATGCACCTTTGTCTATAAAATGTATCCCACTTTTCTTAGATCACAAAACATTAAATTCTTTAACTCACTGCTAAAAGTATGGAAGGGTATAAAATATTGTTTCCTAAAAAAAATATAAAAGAAAGCCTGGTTCTTAAATGATCAAGCTATTTGTATTATAAATTTCTCTTCAAACAAAAATAGATTTTATGGAGGTAAAAATCATATTTTGGAGTTTAAAAACCTAACTGAAATTCCAGCTTCAATAGCCTTTAACCTTGGGAAAGTTACTTAACCTCTCTGGGCTTCAGATTCGACATGTATCAGATTGAGATACCTGTCTGTACCTATCTCCTAGAACTGTCTTAATGACCATAATACTACTTGGTATAGAGCTTACAACATGAATCAGCTAAAAAAATTATTCTTTTAACAGAGTAAAACTTAATAAAATTCTCTATCATCCAACAACAAAACTATAACACTGGCTGTTTCACAAATTTCACTGAAGATTCTGATCTTTGTTCCATACTTACAATTTGACTTGCAATCAGTGATGGATAAACATATAGTTTTTGAGCCCCCATTGAGTAAGGTAAAATAACATCCTTTTAGACAGCATATCAGAGAAAGTGAGATTTTTTAAAATTTCAACTCAAGGCAAAAAGAGAAAACAAAAAATGAATGTCCACCTGGCTCTTCTGTACAACAAGAGACAAGGCACAAATGGCTGCAGCTGTTCAAAATCCACATCCCATGGCTTCAATGAGAACTCCCAAGGAAATAGGAATTGCAGAGTACATTTTAATAAGTGAATATGTAAAGATTGTATTAATTAATTGCCCAGTTGACTAAGTAATATTCATATCCCAGTGAATGGGTATGAAAGTGAATTGCATGCAAATAAATGTAAATAGCTGCACATTGACAAAGAGGGGATGTTTTTTGAAGCAACTGTTAGTGTTGTTAAGCTTTTAATTATATGCTGAGGCCAAATGTTTCTGTTAGAATAGATCTTGGAAATAAAAAAGGAAATAATTTGATATACCAAATTGTGTTCAGGAAAATGGATCAGGACACATCTGTTCTGTGGAAGATGTTGGACAATTAACAGAGATGAAGAAATGAATCACAGCAGGAGGGGCAGGGTGGAGGTGAGAAGATTATGAGTTTCATGGTGGACATTTAAATTTGATGTGCCTAAGCAACTTATATCAGGAAATGTTCTGTGGTGTACTGAAATGTAGAGCAACAACAAAATATATTATTAAAGATAGATACGTGCCTAGAATAATGGAGCATTTATTAAAGGAATGGCTTGTCAATATAGACTATGTTGGCTTGTTTTTAAGTTGTCAGTTCACCCGCTAATAATTTTGCAAGGCTTGACAATCTTTTCCTTTTAATAGCCAAGTTCCTTGCTCTTTCTTCTTTCCTTTCATATTTTTTGGTTAAATAATACTTTTTAATACCTGAGCCTGCCATACTAGAGTCATGCATTTCTACTTTGAAAATACACAAAATAGACAATTGTTTTTACAAATCTTTGCTTCCTTTCCTTAAAAAAATGCAAATATCATAGTTTAAATTAGAAATAAACAACCCTGGCACTTTTAGTTGTTAAAGTGGGTGTTCCTTTTTATTCTGTTCTCCATTATAACATAAAATATGATCCATTGTATAATGTTATATAGATATTTCACTTTTGGTTCTCTTCTTTAAAGAGAGTATTTGCTCCACGCATGTCTAACTTTGCTCCACCAACTTAAAAATTAATAAAAATGAATATTAAAATTTTTGCTGGTCAAAGATTAAAAAGTATCCCTAATAGAATATCCAAGTCTATGTCTATTATTAAAAAACTAGAGACCCAGTGCACAGACTCATGCACTGGTGGGGTCCCTCAGCCTGGTCTGTGCCCTCTCACAATCTGGGACTCCTTGGGAGATGTCAGACTGCCGGTTTCAGCCCGATCCCCGCAGGCCAGGCCAAAGGACCCCACTGGTGCACGAATCCATGCACTAGGCCTCTAGTATGCATATAAGATCTTTGGTTAATCTCTTCCCACCCTCCCCTATCCCCCCCATCCCTCTGAGGTTCATCAGTCTGTTCCATGTTTCCATGCCTTTGCATTGAACATCAGTCTGTTCCATGTTTCCATGCCTTTGCATTAAATATATATATATATATATATTCTAGAGGCCCAGTGCATGAAATTTGTGCACAGTGGTGGGTCCCCTCAGCCCAGCCTGCACCCTCTCCAATCTGGGACCCCTTAGGGGATGTCCAACTGCTGGTTTAGACCTGATCCCGGGGATCAGGCCTAAACTGGCAGTCGGACATCCCTCTCACAATCCAGGACTGCTGGCTCCTAACCACTCACCTGCCTGCCTGCCTGATTGCCCCTAACTGCCCCCTCTGCCAGCCTGGTCACCCCCAACTGCTCCCACCTACCAGCATGGTTACCCCTCACTGCCCCCCCTGCTGGCCTGGTCACCCCCAACTGCCCCCCTGCTAGCCTGGTTGCCCCCAACTGCCCCCCACCAGCCTGGTTGCCCCAACTGCCACCCTGCCAGCCTGATCACCCCCAAATGCCCCCCCCCCCCCACCAGGCTTGTCACCCCACACAGCCTGTTGTTCACTGTTCAGTCGTTTGGTAGTCCCTCACTAACCCCCCTGCTGACCTTGTCACCCCATCCTGCTGTTCGGTTGTTACTGTTACTGTGACAGTGTCCTGGAAAATTTGCATATTCCTCTATTAGAAAGATAGATAAGAAATTGTTATCTATAAATTTTATGCATTTTTGCTTAGTTACTGATATGTGTGTAAATGAGTAGTATAATTAGGATGTTGATTGGAATATGATTTTTAGGGGGAAATAAGTGTATTTTTCCTGGAGCTTACTCATACATCTCTGAATGACACTTTAGTCTGAGAGTGGTATGGGAAAGAGCCTAGGAACATAGAGGTTATGGGAAGCAGTAATTACCTGGGCTAATTCTGGAAAACATTAATTACCTAATTTTTCTCACAGCTCTCAATAAGGGATTTTATACAGAGGTGAAGTAAATTCTCTGTTACTCCAGGCATATGTGCAGAATTTAGAGAAAAGGGTGAATGGATGGTTCTGAAGACAGGAAAGTACTACACATGTTTCAACATATGAGTGTTCATTTTGTGCAAAACACAAAACTATATACCATGGTTTGGATTTAAAAAATCTGCTTTCAAGTATTCATGTATTCATTCATATAAAGTTGGAATTTATATAGTAACTAAAATATGCTATTATGCTGTGCATCAACATGCTAGGTGATGGTGAAAATGTGCTGATGCTATCTTTTCAATAATTCTATCTCCACATCATTGGATATATATTCAGAAAAAAAAATAGTCATTTCTATATCTCATTATTTTGTTAGTTCATATCATACATTTTAAAATTTACTTTCATTCATTTAAATTAATTTCATTTAAATTCATGCATAAATTCAACTTTTCTTTAACCCATATTATACATTTTAAAGAAATTCTCAAAGTTTTTGGATTAGGGAATTACTGTTATTGGTCTATGAACTATATATTCTGAATAAGGTGGCTCTAAGGACCCTGTCATCTCAAACTCTTTCTTGTTGCTTTATTTTTAGTGTTACTAGAGATATTAGTGTAAACAGCACCCATAAAAACAAACCATTTATTAAATTTATGGTCACTAGTCAAATAATTGTAGTTTATTATATCTAGACTAGAGGTACACACAATTCGTGCACGGGTAGGGTCCCTAGGTCTGGCCTGAAATCAGGGCTGATTTTCACTGGCTGCCGGCAGCTAGCCCTGCCCCCCACCCCCACTATCACCAGTCACCCTCTGTGTGTGGGATGACTGGCAGGGCGATCAGGGCCCCAGCACCGCCCATGTCAGCCACCACCCACCCCTGGTTCCTGGTTCCCCATCGGGCTATCGGAGCCTGCCGGCCTGGGGGAAGGACTAAGGAGTTGGCTGACAGGAGCTGCCCCCTGGTGGTCAGTGCGTGTCATAGCCGACCAGTCATTCCACTGTCTGGTCAACTTGCATATTACACTTTAATATAGAGAGATGTATACTACAGAATTTATAAAGGAAATGGAGAGCCCTTAGAAATGTTTCAGTTGTTATGATATTAAAGAAAGTAATTTTAGAAAAAATGATAAAGACATTGAATTAAACAATCTATAAAGTTTAAGAATACAAATAAACTTATCGTTTTAGAAAGTTGCTTCCACTTGATCCAGCAAGTTAAATGAGACCTCAACAGACAAATGGAATGTAGATGAGATTCCAGGAGTTAACTCTTTGATTGCTACAAATGATTGGGACCTGTTATTGGGAAAAAAATTTGATTCACTTAGAATGTCTATCAACATTACAGCCAGTAGTTTCCTAAAGAAATCATGTGGTTCCAAAGAGAAAAAATGAATATTATGGCCCTGACTTCTCAATAGTCACAGGTTGTAAGATATAGAAAGCCTTATATTTCAATCTACATTTCAAGCTAACGATGCTATGAAACAGTGTCATAAACTGAATTTATGTGCTCAGGGTGTCCAAATCCTACAATGTCACATATCAAACTTTTACATTTTGATTTTGCTTACTAAACTTTCTTCTTTCCAAATTGGAAGTTAACATTATTTGTTTTCCAGGTTTTAACTTCCTTTTTTGAATTTCTACATACAAGTTGCAAACCTTTTTCTTCCCATTCTGCTTGACTTATTTTCCCCTGGTCCTATCATTATTCATGTTATGATATAAGTCCACCTATTCTTTCTGCTGTGATTCTGTTATTCATCACTGTCCTGGTAATCCTCTTACTACTTCATCCATGACTTCTGCATTTGTTCTGAGTCTTAACTGTCTCCTCCCTTACTGTCTGTTTTCACCAAAGTGCCTTTGGCCCAAACAAACTCACCTACCGAATCATCTTTCAGATTCTAACCAGTACCTAAGTAATCTCCTGTCTGCCAACTGTCAAGTTACTACTTATTTGGATTAATAATAATATGATCACCTTTATATATTTTCTTTGTACTCTCTGACCAGGATTTTGATATCTTCATTATATAGATATATCTGTACTTCTAAATCACAATTTCACTTTTAGTTCATTTCCATTTATCTTTCCCTTTTCTCCTTTTGTTGTTCACAATGGAAATTGACTCATTTTTTATACCACCACCAACCACTATGTTCCTCACCAAGTGTAAACAAGACCATCTACTTTTTAAAAAGATGAATTTATTGGGGTGACATTGGTTAATAAAATCCTATACATTTCGGGTATACAAGTCTATAACATATCATATGTATATTATATTGTGTGTTCACTGCACCAAGTCGTCTCTTATATCACCATTTATCCCCCCTTTTATCCTCTGGTAATCAATATATCTTTGTGTGTGTCTATGAGGGTTTTTTTGTTTATTTGTTTGTTTGTATTGCTTAATCCCTTCACATTTTTTTTTACCCAGTCCTACAACCTCCTCCCCTAAGAGTATCTACTCAGAATCATGTACTGTGCACCATGGGGAAACTAGAGATGATGAAGTACCTGTCCTCAGAATAGTGTGGTTTTCATGGGAATAGGAAAGTACTGTAGAAACACACAAGGACAGTCAATAGTCAAATATAGTTCTGTGTGATTGGCTAGGTAGATTGTTCAAGATAGCTTTTTACACAGTACCAAATTCCCCCCTCAAACACATATCTGAAAACATTAATGCTTTTTGTGTTGGAATGGTTTTTTCATGTTGTATGCACACACACACACATACACATTTAAAAAATGGGGGAGAGAAAATGTAGTCAGACAGAACTGGATTCTAATTCAGGTTCCAATATGTAATAGCTCTGTGACTTTATTAAACCTATTTTAATGGCCTAAAACTAATGGAGACACTACTTTCTACCACCACAGAATTAATGTAAAAATTAACTGAAATAGCACATGTTGATATCTCCATGCCTGACTCCCAGTAAACAATCAATAAGTACTTGCCAACTGCGTGGGTATCAAGGACATTACTAGAGTGTCACCTTGGCTAGTCACTTAAACCTCTCTATGCCCGATCTGTAACACCTGGATAAAAACAGTACTGACCTCATAGACCCCTTTAAGTGCTAAATCAGTGGTCGGCAAACTGTGGCTCATGAGCCACATGCGGCTCGCGAGCCACGGTTTGCCATTCTGTTGACTAATGAGTTTGCTGACCACTGGGCTAAGTAATGAAATCCAAGTATCAGAACAATCCCTGGCATCTAATGAGATACTCAGTAAACATCAATTATAATTATTACTGGATTTTTTGTTTTTCCCTTGTTTTACATTACCCAAATTTTAACATTTAAATTCTATCCCCTTTGTAAAATAGACACATTAAATTCGAACTAGAAAAAGTTACATTTTTAATGTGAAGAAAGTTTCAATAATCTACATCCTGTTTTCATGAGCTCTTTTACATTGCACAAAATCCTCTGGGATTTGATATCAGTCCACAACTCACATAGCTCAGACATTGAACATAACTACAGTGAGTTTAGGTGTCCTTATACTTTATTAATGCCATAAGAATAATTGTATTTTTCTTTTGGAGTCCATCCTGAACAAATAGAAAGTACTTTAGGGTACTTGAATTCATCTTACATTGTAATATGGATTTAATGAGGCCCATAAAGCCACAGAGGGAAAAAGAAGGAGGAGGAGAATCAGAAAGGAGGAAATCAAGAAATTAGCCAAAGAACATATATGTACAACCCATAGACACAGACAGTAATGTGGTGATGACCAGAGCTGGGGGCGGGGTGGGGGGGTGGGGGGTGGGGCTGGGCACAGAGCAGGTACTGGATGGAGGTGGACAAGGAGGGGGAAATGAGGACATCTGTAATGGTGCCAATAATAAAAATAAAGTTTAAAAATAAAATAAATGGGTGTTAAAAAAAGAATAATGGAGAAGGCATGAGGATCAGCACATTCTATATATGCATTGGTAACATTTGATAACTATTGCTCTTATAAATCTCCCAAGGATTCCATAACCCAATGTCCCTGACCTTAAAACCATATTATTTACCCCCTCCCATTACACATTGATGCTCAATTAGGGAAGAAGCGCAAAACAGCCTAGCCTGTCTCTCTCTCAGTGTCGTCATGGGGACCATATAAAATATTTTTTTTCAGTGATAAGCATATGAAATAGTACTTACCAAACATTTCAAGTACATACACCTTTCTATAAGGCAAAGAATGTCAAAGAAATTTAATAAAAGCTATACTTAAAAAAAGTTATACTTAACAGACATCATACTTTTAGTTATTTCTGTTGATAAAAAACTATTGTAATTTGATTATAGTGAAACCTTTAAATGCATTTACAACATCATTCTTTGTACATCTAAAAAATATAAGTGTATTATATGGAATTACAATACACTGCACTGGCATTTCCAGGCACTGGAACATGGTGAATGAAGAAATAGGAGTGACTGTTCACATTTTTATTCTCTGTGCTTGTGCAGCTTTGGAACATATCCTAGTAGAAGAATCTTTCAAGAAGCATTCACTGAGTTATTTATTTTGCCTACAGAGACCATGCTTACAACAACTCATGCCTTTGGCTCACCATTTATAGTGGAGCACTATACCGCTACTCTGGATTATGGTCAATAATTTATCTCATAGGAGGTTGGGAGTGAGAATCAAACATGTTTTATTTAAGTTAAAAAAAAAAAAAGGATTCAAGATTAAAAAAAAATAAATAACTGGTGTGATAAGTGACCAAAGGCACCATTTTGTAAAGTTATGTTTCTGTTTGCATCCTATTCTGTACAATAAAGGGCTAATATGCAAATTGTCCCCTTGGGAGTTTGACCAACCGGGATTTCAACTGTTCATTATGGCATGCACTGACCATCCATCAGGGGGCGGCGTGGAACAAAGGAAGGCCCCAGCCAGGAGCCAGAAGGCTGTAGAGACACTTATGTGAACATAGACTAATAGCATACAATACATAATTTTCACATTCTAATTTCTAACTTTTTCATTTATCAATATTAGTGTTTAGAAATCAAAATTATGTAAGAAAAATAGAACATTATAAATTAACTTTAAATTAAGACTAAAGAATACAAGATAACACTAAATCTGAATAAAAACCTCATAATCTAAATAGAGATAAGATTATACATCTGAAAAAGTGTCAACAACTGTCTCTAAAATATGAGTTACAGAAAATGCACCCACTTATATTTGTTCAACTATTACTTATGCTCAGCAGGTAGATATCTGGCTTACAAGCTTTACTGCTTATTGATGAAGCTAAATGAGCAATTTCTTCCTTATTCATAATGAACAAAATTATTCTAAAATGATCAATTAAGTAAAAGTGAATGGGTGATGTATATGAATTAAGTGTGATTACATTTTATGCAAGGTGAACTGTCAGATTTTTTTTCTTCCACTTTCTTACTGAGAACTAGAATTTTAATTGAATCTGCAGTTTACCTAAATCTGAAGAAGTTGTACACCATATAGAAATTTGACAAACTATAGCATGAAAAGTATATTGAAGTGATAAAAGAGCAATAGGTAACAAACCTAAAGCTAAGTATAAAACCCATTGTTAACATAAATAACAAAAGTAATGACAAATACATAGTCAGAAAAAGATGCCTCCTGAACCTAGTCAGCTAATAGTGATTTTGCAAACATAGTTTGGTTCTAAAAGTTAATTTGGATCAAAGAACACCAAACAGAGGGAATTTATCTCATTGGCTGATGTAAAAGTCCCTTCAGGAAGTTTCATAACGATGCTGCATTTTTAACTCATGCTCACAAGATAATCATGATTCTGGGAAGGCACAAAAGAGAATTGAGTAAGGACCTATTCACCAAAGTAACCAGATGGACTGTTGTCACAAATTAACCAAATCTACTAGCTGCTTGGCATCACATAGATGGAGCTGAAAGGGTTCCAGCTGCTAACAAAGAATTTAACAAAATATCAAATATGGTGTCAATAATTTAGGAAAATTAACTAGCCATTCAAAAAAAAAGAGAAATAAACTAGAAAAAAATGAGTCATAACAACGAAAAGATACTTTATATAGTCTGCTTCACTAAATATCCCCTAAAATAACAAGATATATATTGACAAAGTAAGTAGACTCTAATATTTACTTTTTCTTTTGTTTTTTTAGCATCATCTTATGAAACTCAAATTAGTTCAAGTACATTTAGCAACTTCTTTAGTAGCAACTGGTTCTTTTTTAAATTATAGTAAAAACACACACAGCATAAAATCCATCATCTTAATAAAAATTTAATGTAGAGTCTGAAACATTGGACGCACACTCTCACTAATTCCTTTCTCAGGAAGAGACTGGGTGTTGGGGTTTTTCTCAAATTCCCGTGGGAGGGACTACAGCTAGTGACTAAATAATACTCCAAACACTGCCACTGTTCTCAGAGGCCTCCATCCGTGCCCCTCCCCGTCAGTGCTTACATTCAGGCCAGACAGACACAATTCCCGTGCACAGCACCCTGAAATGTGAACGCCATGTGCGTGTTTCAGCCTTCTTTTTTCCCAGAGAGCAATAAAAATCAGGGGATTTCCTTCCAATTGCTCTGTGGTATACCAACAGGGTTAAACTACAGTGAGTAAATACCACAAACTTTCCTACCGGTTCCGACATGGCTCACTTCATGTTTGCCTGGGATGCAGGAGCCTCTTAATTGGTTTCTAAAGTTCTCTCGAAAGGGATTGGTCCAGGTACTATGGTTGAGTTGGTGCAGAAGAGTCTGAGGCTTCCTCTTCTGCTTCCTAGCTGATGGCACCATCCGGTTGCTGTTTTGTTTTTAATTCTTCCCCCAAATTTCACTAGGTGGCAAGACCCACTAAAACTCATGTAAATAATTGTTCTTTGCTTTACATGTTGAGAACTTTAAGATGTCACAAGATTGATCGTCACCTTATTGAAACCCAGCATTTACTAAAGAGTCCAACACCCTCTGCACTGCACAGGGTTCCACATGCTGCATTTCACGCTCTTCTCTCTCATTCCATTCAACCTTCCCAAGTTCCCCAGCACCTCAGGCCTTTACAGTCCACACTAGCTTTTGTCTTCCCTCTTTCCTCCTGCCCCTCTTCCCTTTCATGTATTTTAATTTTCTACCCACCCCCACTCCCGAAAGTAATCTAGCCACAATCTGATTCACACTGAATGGAAACTAAGATTTATCGTCACAACACCAGTGACATATCATAGGAAGATATCCCCTAGAACACATGAGCACCTTGGCAGTGTCTTTTCTGATGTTTTAAAACTAGGTGGCCCCTTGTCAGGTACATTTTGGTTGGACCAAAGGATTGCATCACTTATGATGTGTTGAATTGTAGAGAACAGCTTAAACTACAAGGACACATTATTTAACAAGAATCCCAATAAATTCTGTCTCAGGTTCAGGTCAGCAGTTCATGAAGTAAAAAGAACCCAAATTTCTTGCTTTTCTTCACTCTGACATTTCAGCATATGATTCTTTTTTTCAAGTTAGTCATCAGATAATTTAAATATATCTGCCTCAAATCTCAGTATCAGATGTTCTCCACACTGACGCCAGGAAGAGAAAAATGGTCTTAAGAAAGGATCTTTTCCTGATGCTGCTTTTGTTTTTCATTAAAGAGCAAAGTATTTTACTTATTGATTGGTTTTAGAGAATGGGGGAGGGAGATAGAGAGAGAAACATTGATTTATTCTTAAACATATTGATACATTCATTGGTTGATTGTGCCCTGACCAGAGATCAAACCTGCAACCTTGGCATATCAGGATGACCTCTAACCATGGAGCTATCTGGCCAGGATGAGGAGAGCAAATTCTTTATCCAAATGTCCAAAACTGAATTCCTGTTAAGTGCCATTGGCTAGAAGTTATTGGTATACCCAACTCCATTCTATTATTTGGGAAAAGGAAAGAGGACTCATATAGTTGCTTTGGAAAAATCATGATTCATCACTGAAGCTGCTCATATTACCACTTGAACAAGGTTGAGATGCCTATGATAAGGAAAAAGATGAAATGCAATGTGAAGGTATCTAACCATGTCCACCTTAGTGTCATTTCCAGATATGTGCAGTCTTGAGGGATCAAAATTCCTCCAATCGCACTAGAAGCAAACCTCACACTCAGGATAGAACTTCAGCCATGATGAGGTTCTAGGGAGATGTCATTTTCATCTTTCATCCTCAGGACTGGCCCAGGGATATATGAACAAATGCAGGATATTCAGCATATTCATCGGATGTCAGTAAAGACAGGTATTTACTCTGTTAATGCTAATTAATTTAGCATTTGTTGTTTTGTTGTTGAGCACTTCCTTATAGAGAGACCCTGTGCTAAACAGGGCACAGGACAGTGTCATGCTGCTCTAACAGTACTCATGGCCTAGCTGGAAGACATCATTGAATAAATAACAACAATAAAACACGGTGGTATTGTGACACATAGTCCAGCACCCTGTGGGAGTACATATCCCAGCACCTTGGAAATCACAGAAAGCTTCCCAGGCACAGTGATATTCAAACTGTGCCCTGAAGGAATAGGAATTGGCCAAGAAGCTCTACATCAGGAACGTTATATGTGCAAAGGCTCGAAGTTTAGGGAGACATGTTGCATTAAACAATCTGAGAGATATCCATGGGGTGGAGAACAGCGTTGGAAAGGGAAATCATAAAAGATAGACTAGACCATGAAAGGCTTTTACACATACCAAGGCATTGGGAATGTGTCTCCACTCAAGAGCAGATAGGGACAGGCAACAACACATCACCCTAAATTAAATGAAGCACTGAGCAAAATGAAGGGATAGGAGGGGAAAGCTCCAGCTTCTCCTATAAACATTTAGGCAACATGCCTTTTCCAGAACCAAGCAGAGTATCAATTGCAGGTATTTTAGCAGGAATATGAAGTATAAACATTTTAAGCTTTGCAGAATACATGTGAGATGGATGGTCCAGGTCATTCACTGTGAAAATTTACTGTAAGTTTAACAACTGTATTTATTTTCAATGACCTCATGATCAAATGAAATGCTATAAAATAAAAGACTTCGTAATACTCTTAATAAGTGAAAACGATGCCAATCGATGTCCCAAAGGGCTTTTAAGTCTGGACATTGTGGCAAAGTCAGGTTGCACTGGTCAAGGTCTTTTTGTTGCATTAAAGAAACCAACTCCGACATATGAAAATAAGTAGAAAAGCTTAGAAAGATACAAGCATGCCTTTTGGAGCCCTGAGACCTGTTTATATCTGGCCACAGGAAGGGACTGTGATCAGAATATAGAAAACCATTGGGGCCATCCATTTCCCTCCTTTCTTAACTATTTTCTTCTCTTCTTTTGCAGTCCCTGTGGGCTGGGTTTCTCAGATCCCCCCTGAAAGAGTAGAATATGAGTGTTGGTCTTAGTCTAATGTAAGTGATGGAAGATATTACATACAGCCTCCCAGTTGACACCATAAGTTTAAAAAATAAATCATTGGAGGGCCCCAGGGTAGATGTCCACCCCTGAGCTATTCAGCAAGGGTCAGAATTACAGGGTTACAGAGTATGTCTGCAGGCTACTCAGTCCTATAGTTTTGGAGAGCGGGTCCCCCCAAAAGGTGTTATTCTGAGCTAGGAATATACCCCAAAGTTTCAGTACAGCACTAACAAAGACTTCTATTCTAATAATTGTGTGATTAATTGTAGTAATTTAAGGTATGTAGCCAAACAATATCTATTATCATATCAGCTTAAAAAATAACACATTTCTGCCTCAGTTGGTTGAGCATTGTGGCTCAGTTGATTGAGCATTGTCCCATGCACCAGAAGCTCACTTGTTGGAGGTTTGATTCCAGGTCAGGGTACATGCCTGGGTGCGGATTTGATCACCAGTAGGGGGCGTGCATGAGGCAGCTGGTTGATGTTTCTCTCTCATGGATGTTTCTACTTCTCTCCCTTTCCCTTGCTCTCTCTAAAATCAATAAAAACATTTTAAAAAATAACATACCTTTGTAATAATTCTTATCTACTGCATTTAGTTAACATCAAAGAAGCTGAGCTTAGTTAGATAGTTTCCAATGGAATCGTTCTAAAAAAGTAACCAAAGGACATTTTCTGGAAAAACTGTTGAATTCAATGAGGTATTTTATAATCTTTTTCTAGGTCCCTCTACAAGTCTTTTCAATGACACCTTAATAGCATGATTAAGCCTCTTTTAATATATTATTTTTTAGTATGTGATTTCAGGTAGCCTAGAGATTAAATTTTATCTCATGAAGCATACCAATAACATATGGTAGAACTGTTTATAACTCCCTTAGAGGCCTCTAATTTAATGGATTTAAAAGACAGTGTGGATTATTTTATCATTATGTTAACATATGTCAAATGTTAATATGCAAAGAAGTAACTTAGAAAAATATTTATAATAAAAGATACATGGTAAGTAAAATGAAAATAATTTTAAACTTGCTAATATTCTGCAGTACTTCACATTTCCCTTCTTAGTGATGCCTTGGCAACAGTACCCATATTCAGGCCTTGAGTTAGGGCCAGAGACATGATTTAAGTGACAATGTAATTCAAGATTGTTCTAAGTACCCTTCTTACCTCCATGTGAACTTCAGTAAGTAATATTTTTGCGTGAATGTCAACTTAACAACTTTCATTTACATAGTTTATCTAAGACTGATGTTGATTGAAACATAGCTCATCACTGAGTCCATCCAGATACTGCTATAAATATTTGTTATTGCCAGATTCTATTACAGATTTAATTTGGAGGTCCTGAAATGCACATATCACACACACACACAGGGGAAGAATGACACCAGCTCAAAGTGTGAGGTGCAGATTTATCCATATGTATCAGTGCAGAAATCGATAGCTGGAAATCAATAACAAATAGAAAAACAACCTCAAATAACTTTCCTGCTCCCATCAAAATGATAAGGGTTAGCTAGATAGCTTAATCAGGAAGACAGGAAGGGAGGGGGTCCAGAGAGGAAAGAGGCATCTTGGCCTGAGCAATTAAAGCAGCCATAAGTTAGATCAAAGCAGCCCTGACCTGAGCAGCTGGGAGAGCCATAAGGGCAGTAAAACATCTCAGATCAGGACAACTGGCCAGCCATAAGGTAGATCAAAAGCAACTCCAACCTGAACAAATAAGATGGATATATGAAGGACAGAGAAATGCCACAGGATAAAGGGGGAGGAAGACATAAATTCATAGAGGATAAAGAAAAGTAACAGGATATAGGGAAGAAGGAAACATATTTTCACAGAGGATAGAGGAATGTTGCAAGATAAGGGAGAGAAAAAGAGGGACACCATGTGGGCTTTGAGCTTTGAAACTAATACTATGTAGCAGAATGACCAATGAGGAAAGCACAGGGTCCCAAATTAAGGAAAGGGACCAGTTAGAAAAGGTCATGTTCATACAAAGAGCTACAGCCTTTATAAACCAAAGACAAAGAGACTCAGTAGATTCAGATTATTTAGATACCAGTGGCCTGGTGCAAAAAAATCGTACACAGGGGGGGGGGGGGCGGGGGGGTTCCCCTAAGCTCAGCCTGCACACTCTCCAATTGGGGACCCCCTGTGGGATTGGGCCTAAACTGGCAGTCGGACATCCCTCTCGCAATGTGGGACCGCAGGCTCCTAACCGCTCACCTGCCTGCCTGCCTGATCACCCCAACTGCCTCTGCCTGCCTGCCTGATCACCCCAACTGCCTCTGCCTGCCTGCCTGATTGCCCCTAACCTCTCTGCCTGCCTGCCTGATCACCCCTAACTGCCCTCTCTTGCCAGCCTAATCTGCCCTCAACTTCTTTCCCCTGCCATCCTGATCTCGCCCCCAACTGCCTCTGCCTGCTTGATCACCCCCAACTGCCCTCTCCTGCTGGACTGATCTTGCCCCAAACTGCCTTCCCCTGCTGGCCTGGTTGCCCCCAATATCTCTCCCCTGCTGGCCTGATCTCGCCCAGTCTCTGTCTCTCTTTGTTGTTCTCAGCAGTCCTCCAGGCCTCCTCGCCTCCCTGTCTCCCCTTTCTCTTTCCCAGCTGGGAGGGGGCGGGGCAAGTGGGGGCCACTCCACTCTCTGCCCACCTCCCTTCCATCCAGGCCTCTTCAGGCCCAGTCTGTTTTGTTTCCTCATTCTGAGAGAGGCTCTGAGAGTGAGCTGGGAGGGAGGGAAAGAGAGGGAGAAAAGGCTGTGAGCTGGTGGGCTCTGTGTGTGTTTGTGTGTGTGTGTGCAGTTGTGAGTGTGAGTGCCGGCCCTGCTTCTCCATCCCCGTCTCCGCTGCCACAAGTCCCCACCCACCAGAGCCTACTGCATGTGCAGCCTAGGTGTTAGGTCGAGCCTTTGGTCATTGTGGATGTGACAGGCCCAGGGCTTTTATATATTAGGATTTACCATTGGAGAGAGAGCAGCCTTTCCCATTTGGGGTCCCTTCCTCAGGGAGTCCCCTTCCAGGACACCCCTGCCCAGATAGAGTTTGTATATGCTTCCACTAAACTTCTACATTTTTATTAAAGAAATCTGTTAGTCCATGAGTTTATTCTTCAAACTTTGTTGGACAAGAATCCATGAGAAGTCTGCACCCCAAAGCCCACATTTCAAAAATATATATGCCTGATGGTTTAGATCTAATCAGCAATTAGGCAAATTTATGAGTAATGCATTCTTAAGTGGAGGTTTACAGATAAAATTCAGAATTCTGCCTATTTTGGTAAACAAAAAATGGCTATTGTTAAAAAGATTGAATATCCTGCCTCATTAAGGTAGCAATTATGATTGTTCAAAGCTTTTCCAAATACAAATCTCAAGCCATATCCCATGATGATGTCATTAAAGCTCAACTAGGTCCAAAAAAGATATATTAAGACAAGAAAGATTGGCATGGTTTTAAAGCTAAATTTGTTCTGGTATTACAAAGATTACAAAATGTGTGCTTTTTCCAATATCTGGAGTTGTAGCAGATTTTTTCATTAAAAAAAACAGATGATTGACATTTCAGCAATAGTCTATTGCATGAATACTCTTGATACTAGATATTTTTAGAGGATGAAACACAGTGAATAATACTATGTTACTGTTAGAAGAAACTTTATGGGTCACCATTTTGATCTCATAGTCAAGGCAAAAATCTTTAGTAAAATACCCGTTACAGTGCATTGTTTAAACATTTAAAGCATTTAGGAACTGAAGTCGTTATTTCAGCCTTCTTACATTATTTGCAATAATTCTTAGGAATTCTTCCCTAAGTTAAGTGAAAATTTTCTCCCTGTTGTTTCCATCCTTTTTTCCTAAAACGACCCTATGAAAGCATCAATTTGGTCCTTATCTCCTACATATGCATAAACTAACTGGACTTTTCAGTTTTTTTCAAATGGCAAGTTTAAAAGACATAACATCCATATTTTTCAGACTTTATATGAAAACCATTGAAAAGTATAGGGAGTGGTTAAAAGCCACAAACAAGTCCCAGCTTAGAGGGCACAGCCCTCTTAGCATAATTAAACTTGATCTTGTGACTGCTCCCTAGATCTTTCCTGGGTAGCTAATGGGCTGTGGAGAGATGCAGCAAGTGCTGCCAAAACAAGTGAAACTTACAAGAACATTGTAAATTACCTTGTTTACCTCTGACTATAAAATAAAGCATCAGCTTGCAGTCTGGATCTGTTCTGTGGCCTCAGCCAGGCACAGGAGATCCACCTAGACCCAGCTTATTCTCTTTGTTTGTCTTTTCTTCATCCTTCACCAGCCCTCCCTCTGGCTCGCAGAACCCTTGGCTGTGCTGGCGCGGCACAGAAAAGAGACAAAATAATCATTAAACTCATGAAAAACTCAAATCCTTAACTTGTTAACTTCTACATATAACTGAGTTCAAAACAAAGAAAACATTACCTTTCATTTATTACATATTTCATTTGAAATGTCAAGAAATGCTTTCATAATTAAGTGCTTTTATTTTACAAGTTAGGAACACACTAAAAATAAATTCCCTTACTCTTTCAGTAAAATTTATTTGTTTATTTATGTATTTATTTATTTATTTTAAATATATATTTTATTGATTTTTTACAGAGAGGAAGGGAGAGGGAGAGAGAGTTAGAAACATCGATGAGAAACATCAGCTTCCTCCTGCACACCCCCCGCTGGGGATGTGCCTGCAACCAAGGTACATGCCCTTGACCAGAATCAAACCTGGGACCCTTGAGTCCGCAGGCCAATGTTCTATCCACTGAGCCAAACTGGTTAGGGCAAAATGTATTTATTTATTGATTAATATAAATTTTCATACCTAAATAAAAGGGTTTCTTGAGTTATAATTTGGACATTTTCCTGAATCCTCCCATTTTATAGAAAACAAACCAAGGCCAAGAAGGTTAGCATACTTTATATGGTCATACATCAATTAGTTTTAAAGACAGGAATATAATGAAACTCCTGCCTTCTGGATTATTTTTCACTGCACGATAAATCCTGAACTTGGAAATTGACCCTATGTTGATAACACTCACAAAAACTTATCCCACTCTAGTCATTCAATTATTTTTCCCTTTTCTGATGTGATCTTTACAAGAGGAACAAGTCATGTTAAATATTTTTGAAATTAATTAAATGATAAAATCTTTCTGATATGTAATAATGCATATAAAACCTTTCTTATTTTCAATCAATGTCACATATCTTATTATTGCAGCCATTATTTTGATCTAGTTAGAATGAGCCAAGGACATGAACCTGAATTCTTGGTAGCTGACATTTTCAAAAGTAATGCTGGCTTTGCAAATTCTGATAGGTAGATATCATTTTCACCATATTCCTTGTAGTCACTTTTCTTTTGAAGTAAACCAAATGCTTATTAATTCTTATTAGCCTCACATAGTTCCATTTCTTCCAGTTTCTGTTTCTTGTGCTTTATCTTAGTTTAGTGTTTGAATACATAAATAGTTCCATAAAAGGAATACAAATAGGAGATTAAATATTGTTCTTTTAAAGAAGATGAAGAAAATTCCCAGGTGTAATCTCAGTCATGAGATCATTTCTTGTTTATAAGTATCTTACAATATTACATTTTTATAATTGTAGCTAGAAGTTCTCTAATTTTCAAATTGTTTCAATGATTATACATTCAAATAAATATTTTAATTTTATGTAAATTAATTGATAATTTGTATAACTATTCCCACACACTTTTATTTAAACAGGTTGAGCCATAACTTAGTCCTTCCTACTATTAAAATATCTGAAATTTTCTTCAATCAATACTTGGTCTTCCTTTAGTCTCACTAAATGTTTCTCAGAGCCATATTAAATACTTATCTAGGCCTCAGTCTTCCCCCAAAAAGAGAATGGTTTCAATAAGTGATAAAGTTAATAGATATGATTAACAAACATAAAAATATTACAAAAAGTTTTATAAAAGACAGTGCAAAAATAATAAGTGCATGAGAAAATCTAGGCTAGGTAAACTGTAAAAGATTAACAATAAATAGGGATGTGCTATAACAAGCAGCCAGAGCAAGAATAAAAGCATGGATATAAATATGAATGATGATATTTCTCCCCCCTAAAAAGCAAAGATATGAACCAACCAACAAAAAAATCTCCAGAAATCATTTGAGACTATTCTGCTATTTAAGCACTTCCAATTTCTTTTTTCTTACTTTAATTGTAAATCTCATTGAAGTTATTGCCTATGTCAGCAATTTTCAACCTTTTTCATCTCATGGCACAAATAAACTAATTACTAAAGTTCTGTAGTACACCAAAAAATATATATTTTTTGCCTATCTGACAAAAAATTGTTATAATTTTGATTCATTCACATTGGATGACTATTGTTGTGCTGGCTGTTACTATTTTATATTTGACAAGCTAAGAGAAGAGAGGTCAGTACCTTTGACTAAATAGTCAATAATTGTATGACTTAAAATTCTTGTAACCTGGCCATTGAGGCTCAGTTGGTTGGCGTTGTCCTGTTCACCAAAAGGTTGCCAACTCAATTCCTGGTCAGGGTACATGCCTGGGTTGTGGGCTTGATCCCTGTTAGCGGGTATGTATGAGGCAGCAACTGATGTTTCACTCTCACATCAGAGTTTCTCTCTCCCCTGATCCCCTCCTCTTTCTCTAAGCATCAATTTAAAAAAATTATTGAGGCACACAAGTTGAAAATCATTGATCTATATCAATGTCTCTAATTCATCTCTTTCTATTTTCTCTTGAATCCACTCTACTTATTGTTCCCCTATCCCCTTACTATCCCAAAAGCATTCTCCTTAAGGTTATTAATGATCCTCACAGTGCCAAACCTCATGGTCCATTCTCATTCCACATCTCACTTAGTAACACGTGATATAGCTAAATACCTTGGCTCTTAAAACAGTTAAATACCTTGGATCCCTTAGATTTCTTCTCCACTGGTTATTCTTTTCGGTCTCCTCTCATGTTGTTGTTTTCCTAACATTTATTAAAATACTCTACATTTCAGTCCTTGGATGTTTTCTCTTCTTTATCTATATTCATTTACTTAGTGATCTCATCTGGGTTCGTCACTAAATATCAAGTAGTTGCTGACACTTTCCAAACATATAACTTCAACCTGGACTTCTTCACCAAATTCCACTCCCATAAGTACCTACTTGGCCTCTGTACTTGATATCTAATAGACATCTCAAATTCAAATAGCTGAAAGTAAAATTTTGGTATTCTTGAATTTGAACATTTGAATCTCCAAATTCAAGCTTCCAGTTGCTTAGGGCAACAACTTTAATGATGTTATTTCTCTCTCTCTCCCTGTCTGGCCCCAGTCTCAGCTCAGGTTCCCCAAGAAAAAATTCTAAATAAAGGATTCAAGCAAATGTAACTTATTTGGAAAGTGTTCCCCAGAAATACTGTTGAGAAATAGAGAAGTGAGGTTGGGAGGAGATAAAATTAATAAAAATAATGTCATGGGGCAACGCTGAGCTTAATTAAGAGGGGGGGGCTCATGGTGATACTGTAGAACATACATCTCACATTTTTCTCACCCAGGAGGGAGAGAAATTGAGGTATTTATCCATCAACTTCTATGAGTCATATGTTGAGAGTGCTTCTGACGTGTGGTCCATGATATTTCCACTCTACTGGGAATTGAGAGACAATGAAGAAAAGCAGTAAGAAAAATATGAAGAACCCTAAGAGAAAGCACAGAAAAAGCATTTATGCAAAATGTCACACAAATTGGAAGTCCAACTGGAGAGCTAGTCATTGAGATATAGTTGAGGACTCTATGGAACATCTGATAAGAACTTGTAAGCAATCGTAAGAACTTATGTTTCCTTCTCAACGAGCACTTCTCTTAACTATCCAATTGTAAGGAGAGCCTATATCCACTAGGCATTCCCTAACTCCTCTCCCATTTTTTTTCATAGCACTTAATTTCATCTAAAAATGTAAAGTGTATGTTTATTTACTGCTTTTGTTCATTGTGTCTGCTTGTTCATGTCTCCGCCCCCTGTACTTCTAACACGAGCAGGCACAGGTTAGGCCCACAAGGGAAAAGCAAAAAACAGAAAACCCAAATCATGACCACAGTATAGAATACCAGTGTTTATTAGAGATAGCAAGTAATAAAGAAAATAACACACTATTTCTCAAGCTTTGAGCTATGCATGTTATTTGTCAAATGAGTTTTTATATATAGGACAAAGGACAAATTTCTGTCCTGAGAGGAATTTTATTTTATACACTCATCCATAGGGAGAATATAATGTTTAGGGCACAGTTTCTCTCTTTATAGAGGCAATTTTAGAGAGGGAATTTCTAGGGTATCTTGATCTAATTATGTTGGTGCTTCCAATTCTAATTTTGACATATCAGTAATACTTGGAGAACTCTGAATAATGGAAGATGACTTTTTCTTCTAAACCACTTGTTTTCACTTTATAAAAGGAATAGAAATATATTTAAAACAGCTTTGATGTTGAACCAAATATTGCATTAATAAACTAAACTTTGAGCCCCTGAAGTTTAAATTTGGTGTGTGTATAAGGGGTGTTGCCCCTCATATCATTTGTTCCTGTCATGCTTTTGGTAGAGCTTTATCCAGAGAAAAGTCATTTCAAGTCAGACATGTATGTTAAGGTCAAGATGATGAAGGCTAGGATTTAGATGGCCTCTTCCTTTAATGGGGATATCACCTCCACAAATACTATATTCAATAAATACTATCCAATGAGATTGAATTTTGTGAATGGGCAAAAAGGAGTTAGCAAGAATTGGTGGTGGAAAGAAAAGAAACAGATCTATGTAGGTAGAAAGTATTATTTTCTTTTGGAATAGCAAAAAATAGAAATGAAAGAAATCTTATTTTATTCAGATTATCAAAGCTTTGCTTTAAAATTTAATTACCATATTATTTTATTTGAAATATTTTCTCTATCCTTATTCCCAAATCTGAGAGGCTATGGGCTCTCATATAGCCTTTATCTTACCTTCACTGTGAAGGCAGAAACTTCTGTTTAATTTTTAATATTTAATTTAATATTTTATCCCTAGTTCTTTTCTTATATCAGCTTACGATTGTTTCTGAAATAAATCTAGTATTTAGGTCTATGGTCAAAATTATTTCAAAAACAGTAATCATATCATAAATCTGAGCACTATAAGTAGATGTTAATAGATGTTTCTGGCTTAATTTTCTAGATACTTACTATAAATTTCAGTTTGTGTATTTAAATAATCTGGTAAAACTAAATCTGCCACAAATTTTCTTGAAGTATAGAATATCACATTAACCTCCAGGTAGGTAGGAGGTGAAATATAACTCTCAAATTTATGTAAAGTTCTCCTAAGCATTCTATATATAATTAATGGGTTCATTTATACCCATGGCAAATTATTTTTGCTTGAGATTTTAGTTTACTACTAATAGATCAATGCTCCTAAGCAAGAAAAATAATAATTTATGTATGAATTCTACTATTTCATAAGATATTTATAAATGCACACAAATCATCTCATTTTTCTCATTATAAATTAGAATTGTGTCATTAAAATTTACTTTTAGAATTTCACACGTGTTTTTGAAGTGAACACATGTATTTTTATACATCTCCTCTAAGCTTTCTGTTCATGATTGTCTGAATAGTTAGCATGACCTAAACACAGAAAAAAGAGAACAGCAAAGTTCTACGTCCAAATGGAATTTTACTAACTGCATCACTGATGCAGCTGGATGGAAGTTCCTGGGCTACATATGCTTCTCTGCCTAAGCACAACAGGACAAATGGCACTAAGGAAGAAAGAGAAAGTCTGATACATCTGCTCTGTCTGCACCCAATTCCAAGATATAAAAAGCTTCAATGACCAAGAAAAGAAGATGGTCATCCTCTAAAATTTTAGAAAACTTACCAAACATGTCTCCCTTCATTGCTACAAATTTTTGTGAAGTATAGAACTCTCATCAGTTCCACTCTTTCTGTACCTATAAAGCACGCAACATGGAGGCAAACAGGAGGGAATGAAAAGAAATGTTTATTTATCCAAGTAAAAAAACACAAATGGTACTCAAGAAAGTAAGGGTGAGGTGGGGTCAATGTTTGCTGAATGATTCAGTCCTCTAGACTCAACTTTATATTAAGAATTAAAAACCACATCTAATTCTAGTTGAGTTAGAGTATCACATAATTTGTAGAGGAAACACTTCAATACTAGCCCAGAAAGCCCACCTTATGAATTTCATACATTTAGGTAGGTTCTGTACTCATAAACTTAACATTGTGGATTGAATCTGAGAAGGAAAAGTTTCCAGCACTCAAGTGAACAGGATGGAAAGGTAAAACTCCCCTGAAAAAAAATAATTAGGAAGGGCCCATATCTCTTTATGTAAATATAAAAATGAATTGTGAGATGAGGAAAGAAAGATATATGACTAAAACCCAAACTTTGCACAGACGACTCACAAACAAGGCAGAGTTAAATATTTTTCTAAGAAACATTTTGGTGAGAATTTTGGAAAACATTTTGTTTGATTTTTTCCAAAAATGAAGGAATATGGTGACTCCTCTAGAAGAAGAGTAAGGATTCATGAATGAGCTAAGATGAAAACAGAGAACAAAAGGTAGATGATTAAAAATAGTATAATGAGACCAAGTTCAAGGGAAGGATTTAAACACACTCTAGAGGCGCTATAACCTAGAATCAACACTGTGAAGAGAAACATCCCAGAATTCAGTAGAAAAAGAGAATGAGATAAACCTATGTAAGAGGAGATAATAGAGCAGACTCTGATACAGTTTAAGAATTACATGCACTATTACAAAAATAAAATACTAAGAAAAGAATAGAAATATTTCCTAAACATGAGACTCAGATCAGATGGTATATATTCATAAAATTTCATATAATATGAATGATTACTAGGGAGGCAGAAAAACATGTTACTTCTCAGAGAGAAAAATGATCAGGTTTGATTAAAATTATTTCTTCACAGCACTAAAGTGCAAAGGCATTTGGGCAAATGTGTATAGAATCAGACATTAAAACTTTATTACTAAAGAATTTCATGTCTAATCAATCTTATGTTCACTCACAAAGCTAATAAAATTATACTGTCTGCCAGGAAAGAGGAATTTGGATCCACAAAACCAATAAGTATATCAAAATCAAGACACCAACCCTGAAAAAACAAAGTATGAATAATTATAGTTGAATAGTGTAACCAATTATAGTATATTATTAAAAACAACAAGTAATTTGTCAATATGCATTCAGAATTCAAAGGAAATGCCTAAAGCTATTATACAGAATAATATTTATAGAATATATAATATTACGTAAAATATATTAAGCCTGTAATTGTAGATAAGAAGGGCCAAAATTACACTAAATGTCTTCTCATGAATGACAAAAAAATAAAAATTACTCCATAGATTTTAATTTTGAGAACAGAATCAGGAAAATTAGAAATAGATACAAGGAAAAATGGAAAATTATAAGCAGGGCAGAGGGAGAAAGAGCAATGGATGCCATTGCTAAACAATTGATATATTTTAAAACAACCATTGTAGAATTAAGCTTGCAACTTCCACTTTGAAAAAAATTGCTAATAAAGATTTTAGGAAACAAGAAAACAAACAGGCACAAAAAATATAGTACAATTGAATGTTTTAAAAAAGAACCTTATAGCCCTAACTGGTTTGGCTCAGTGGATAGAGCATCAGCCTGCGGACTGAAGGGTCCCAGGTTCAATTCTGGTCAAAGGCATGTACCTTGGTTGTGGGCAATCCCCAGTAGGGAGTGTTCAGGAGGCAACTGACCAATGTTTCTCACTCATCGATGTTTCTAACTCTCTATCCTTCTCCCTTTCTCTCTGTAAAAAATTAATAAAATATATATATTTTTAAAAAGAACATTATAAGGATAGAGAATACATGTAGTAAAAGAGCATCTAGATTCACCTAAATTTTTTTACAAAAGGATCATAAATGATAAACATTTTCCTCTTGATTGCTGCAATCAGAGTGGATCTTCCAGGTGGAGAAAGCAGATGGATGGGAATGTTCACCTGGGGCAGCAAGTGGCAGAGCCCAGGTTCCTCAGGCACCAAAGAACAATCGTTAACCACTACTGTTCTCATTCATGTTCATAGCACAGTGTAGATTTTTAAAATGCATTTATTCAAGTCCGGAACACATTGAGAGTGTGCAGTGAATGAATAATGTTGTGATGGATTTAGATTGTTGACAGACTGATTAGATCCTTCCCTTATGAATTTTTCATTTCATTCACAGAAACAGAGGAGAAACCTGGAATTTTAATGTAATATTCTCACATCATCAATTATAGTGAATATTTTTTTTCACTAGCTTTAAATTATCTCCCAATTACATCTTCTTGTTAATTTTTTAAAAATAAAACAAAGGTAAATTTTTCAAGTGCATAAAGGAGACATTGAAAACTATTATCCTTAAATTCATGATTTTATTTTGTATAGACCTTCCCATTGCTTTTTAAAATAATGTTCTTACCAGAAAAATCAATCTAATGCATAAATTTGGATCTATATGCTTGGGATAGATAAATTAGCAAAAGAAAGGAAATAATAAATTTATACATAAAAAAGTCGTGTTCAGATTTAGAAGGAGGCTGACCAGTGTGTCTCAGTGGTTGAGCATCCACCTATAAACCAGGAGGTCATGGCAGATTCTCACTCAGGCACATACCCAGGTTTCGGACTTGATCCCCAGTAGATGGCATGCAGGAGGTGGCCTGTCAGTTATTTTTTTCTCATCACTGATATTTCTATCTCTCCCTCTCCCTTCTTCTCTGAAATCAATAAAAATCTTTTTAAAATCTTAGAAAGAAAATGAAGTCATGAGTCAGCTTTTCCTAGCAAACACCTATATTACCCAAGATAGGACACTGTTTACATTCTTGAAACTATTCAATCCTTTCCTGTCTAAGCATCTTTAGTTAAGTAGTCTCCAAATTTTCAAGATGTTGATCCATCCCCAGATTTGTGAAATGTTGCATTAAAATAATGGTCAAATCTACAATATCCTCATAAAATGACAAAGTTGGACTAGAGATAATGAAGAAAAATTCTTCCTCAAAATTTGGAGTGGACATTAGTGGCTTTTGCCATCCAGCATCTGTTTCTCTTTCTGCTATTAGCAGTACCTTTCTTTTTATTTTGGGGAACCCCCCAAGCCTCCCACTTTTCATATGAATACCTCTAATGCTAATACTCCCCTCATTATTCATTTATTTATTTATTTATTCATATTAAATTTATTGGGGTGACATTGGCAAACATGAACATATAGGTTTCAGGTGTGGATTTCTATGTTGCAAAATCTGTATATTGCACCCTGTGTCCAACACATTGCACCCTGTGTCCACCACCCAAAATCAAATCTTCTCCTGTCACCATATATTAGGACCCCTTCCTTCCCCTACCCCCTTCCCTCTGGCAACCACCACACTGCTATTTGTGGTCACGAGTTTCAGTTTTATATCCCACATATGAGTGAAATAATATGGTTCTTAGCTTTTACTGACTGACTTATTTCAGTTAGCATAATGTTCTCAAGGTCCATCCATATTGTTGCAAATGGTGCTATTTCATCCTTTTCTATGGCTAAGTAGTATACCATTGTGTATATGCACCACATCTTCTTTATCCAGTCCTCTTATCATGGGACACTTTAGTTGTTTCTATGCCTTAATACCTTGAATAATGCTGCAATGAACTATAGGGGATGCATATAGTTTTCGTGAACATATGATTTTGAGTTTTTTTGGGGGTATAAACTCAGGAGTGGGATTGCTGGGTCTTATGGTAGGTCTATTCTTAATTTTTTGAGAAATCACCAGACTGCTTTCCATAGTGGCTACACCAGTCTACATTCCCACCAGCAGTGCATGAGGTTTCCCTTTTCTTCACAACCTCTCCAACACTTGTTATTGCTTGTCTTGCCAATAATGGCCACTCTAACAGGTGTGAGGTGGTATCTCATTGTAGTTTTGATTTGCATTTCCCTAATTACCAGGGAGGTTGAGCTTCTTTTCATATATCTATTGCCTGTTTATGTCTTCTTGGAAGAAGTGTATTTTCAGGTCCTCTGCCCATTTTTTATTGTTTTTCTTTTTGTTGTTGTTTGTTTGGTGTTGAGTTTTATGAGTTCTTTATATATTTTGGAAATTAAACCTTGTCTGTTTGCAAATATCATCTCCCATCTGGTTGGCTGCCATAGAGAACATTTTATGAACTTGATTCCAAAGGCAAGGAAAGTAAAGGTAGAAATAAAGAAATGGGACTATATCAAACTAAAAAGCTTCTGTACAACAAAACAAAAAGTTGGTATCACTTACAGCTGGCTAAGCAGATCTTAATTTCAATATAGTCATGATTAGTTATGATTGGCAATTTGACCCAAGCAAAATCAACTAGGTTCAATCTAAACTGATAGTGGGATTCACATTTGAACAACCAGAAAAAAAGGAGGACTCTTTTAAAAAAAAAAAATTGATAATTGATTTGAGAGAGAGGGACAGACAGACAGACAGACAGACATCAATTTATGGTTCCATTTATTCACGCATTCACTGGTCAATTCTCGTACGGAGATCTAACCCGAGGCCTAAGTGTGCAGGGACAAGGGATGGCGCTCTAACCAATGGAGAAACCCAGCCAGGGCCAAAGGAGTGCTCTTAACACAGGAGTGGGTCCAGGTAAGTCACAGTCCCAGAGTTGCTGGCAGCCATGTTATCACAGGAAACTTGGAAAGTGAAGCCAACAGCCAGAAGAGTCTGGAGTTGGAGACAGACCAAAGCGTGATGGCAAGGATTGGGACCTTCACATCCAGGTATCTGTGAATCCAGGCCACCAGGATGTTTCAATTCCTTGAGCCAGGTACCCTGCCCCTTGCCCTACCTCAAAACATGCACATTTACTTACTTTTGTTAGGCTAGTTTTTGTGTTTTCTCACTTGCAGCAAAACAAATCCTGAATAATGCAGTAGTTCTAAGACCCTGACACCACAGTGCTATTTTTTGATTTATTATCAAATTAAAGTGAGAAAAGTCAAAAGAGAATAAAACAAAACAGTGATTCCCAGAACACTAGTGGATGCTAAGATAAATTATGGATCAAGTTTGGAATTATGGTTGGGATTAAGGCAGGATTTGGGTTTGTTTGAGGCAGGTTTGAGGTTAATGTTAGGATTAGAGTTAGAAATAATGTTGGGGTAAATTTTAAGGTTAGGGTAAAAATTAAGTTTGAGCTTTGTTTTAGAGTTAGACATAGAGCTAAAAATATGGGTTAATGTCTGGGTTAGGATTAGAGATAGGTTTGGAGTTACTTTGAAATTTAAGGTTAGTATAAAAAACAGGGTTATGAATAGAGATTAGAGTTGGGGTTAGTTTTAGGGTTAGATTTATTGGTAGATATGGGATTAGGTTAATAGGTAGGATTTGGGTCATGGTTAAGGCTACATTTTGAGGTAAATTCTGTATTGGGTGTACAGTTGGCATGGGACTGGAGGTAGGCCTGAGTTTTTTGAAAGGGTTAAAGATAGATCTTGGGTTAGCCATGGGGATAGGTTTATAATTAGAATTAGATTTAGTATTAGCATTAGCATAAAAAAAGGTTAGGATTACTTTTAGGGCTGTAGTTTGAGGAAGAATTGGATTATAAATAAAATTAGAGTTATGTTTGAGATTAGTTTAGAGTTAGGGTTATAGATGGTGTTAGAGATATGTTTGGTGCCAATATTTGAGTTAGGATTACAGGTAGAACTGAGGTTAGTATAAGAGTTGGAGATCACGATAGGGTTGTGTTTAGTTTTAGATTATCAATTACAGATATATTTGGACTATCAATTAGATATACATGTAGTGTCAGAGTTAGGGTTAGGAGTAGGTTGGGGTCTGAGTTGGTTTGGACATAACAGTAGTGTTGGGGCAGGTTGGAATTTAGTTATAACTGAAGTAGAGGTAAATTTGAGGTTAGGATTATGATTAGATTAGTTAGTGAAAAATAGGTTTCAGGTAAATGTTTGGGTTATGGTTAGAGGCAGGATTAGAGACAGGTTTGAAGTTAGTATTAAGGTTTGAGTTAGAGCTATGATTGGGGTTAGTTTTATGATTAGATATAGAGATAAGATTGTGGTTAGTTTTAGGATTAAGTTTTAAAGATAAGATTGGTTTAGCTTTACAGTTGATTTTCAGGTCAAAGTTGGGGAACAATGAGGTAATGGCTATAATCAGAATCAGAGTTAGTTTTGGGGTTAGCTTAGGGTTAGTTAGGATTTTTAGTGTTAGGGTGCAGTTAGTGTTATAGGAAGGATCAGGTTTCTTGTTAGTGTTCAGTAAAGTTAGACTTAAAGGTAGATCTAAGGTCCCTGAGGAAACAATGTACTCATTCAGCCACGGCTCTCTGGGGGACCACCCAAGCTATAAGCATATGTATCATCTTCATCCTTCTACATAACCTCGCTGAGGAGTATAAACTATGTCAAATAATAAAGTTTGTCAGAGTTTCTCACAATCCTTCTCCATGTTTCCCTTCATTTTATTCTTTCACTCTTATTTCGTGACTTCTTCCTTCTCACTACTTGTATCACACAGGTTGGTTTCTGTTGTAATCAGTAATTTGCAGAAATACCATCCAAAGCTAATGAAAGTAAACAAAGAAAGCTCATGTACCTGGAAAGGGGTGGTCCAACTAGATCTAGGGATTCCAATAATATCATGAGGGTTCTCTCCATCTCTTGGTCTATGTCTCTGGAAGCTGGTGTAATTCTCCTACAAGAGATTATTTTCTTCTCTGTGGCAAAGGGGAAGATCTGAGGCATCTCTAGGTCTAAATCATCCCAAGTAGCAAAAAATAAATAAGCTAGTTATTTCTATTTGGATCAGATTATCATCCCTTTGCCAAGCACTGTGGTTGTGGGGTGGGTGATGCTGTGATTGATATTTTCTTTCCTCTCTCCACCACATTTACATGGAATAGCAAAGGGGCAATTTCCTAAAGGAAAAGGTAATGCTGCTATGTGAAGAAGGGAAGATGGGGTCGTTGGGAAGACAAAAAGCAACCGGTATCTATAACAGATCCCTATGCTATCGATATTTAGGCATTTTGGGGATATACAGAAATGTGTTCCTTTTTATTTTCTGTACTCTTTCTATGCCTGTTTTAGCTATTATAGTTCTCTCTGACTTAAATTTAAGCCATTTCCTCTTTTTTATTTTTTTATTTTTTATCTTGAGTCTGTGCCAGAGCAGCTTGATACATTTTCCTCATGAAACTTTACCTAAATATATTTCAAAAGTTTTAAGTCAGGTCCTAGCCGGTTTGGCTGTGTTTGAGCGTTGGCCTGTGGACTGTCCAGGTTTGATTCCGGTCAAGGACACGTACCTGGGTTTCAGTGTCTCTCTCACATAAATGTTTCTCTCTCTCTTCCCCTCCCTTCCACTCTCTCTAAAAATTAATGGAAAAATATCATTGGATGAGGATTAACAACAAAAAAAAGTTTTAAATCAGTGTTCACATCATTTTGACATGCTTTTTCCTCTTGTTTTATTATTCTGGGGTGTGTGTGTGTGTGTGTAATGTCCCCCGCCCCCGAGGTGTTTTATATTGTGATGTTTCTGTCTTTTAAAAACGTCAATATCCTATTGAATTTGTATTTTATCTTCATTTACGCTTTTGTTCTATATTATTACTGGGTACCTTCTTCATGTATTCTTTTCTAGTCCTGCCTTTTATTCTGAAAGTTAATGACTTCATACTTACTATTTTCACAGTGTTTTTGGTGAGACATTTACTGGAAAACATGACTAGTGGAAACAATGTGTCTGTCTGAATTATTAGATTTTAAATATTTTACTACTTATTTCACATTTGTTTGTAATCTAATCTTTTCTTCTCATATGATTATATTTTAATTAAAAGCCACAATTTCTTTATAGAAATTCAAGGGGCCAATAGCTCTTCCATTGAGAAAGCATCAGATTTAAAGATAAAGAATTATCAATATTTCATTGATTTGGTGTTTCAATGGTCATAAATACCAAATGTATTGAATTAAATATTATGATGCTGAACAGAACAGAATTTCCCAAAGTAAATCATAAGTTTATTTCTGACTTTGTTCATCAGGTTTATTTTAAAATTAGACCCTAATATTAATATTTTAAGACCTAGCATGTTAGTGAAGTAGAAATAACACATAATTTGCCGATTGGTTAGCATCTCAGTTATATTTTCTAATTTGAAAATAAACATCCATGTTTAATTATATAGTAAGTTATATTCTAACTTTCACTAAGTGATCAGTGTTTCCAGATGACATACTTGTGATTTTTAAAAAGAGAATGGGTTATAATATGAAGAACATGTTTAAAATGAATTCTATTTCATTTACTATTGTTGTTAAAAAATAAAGCATTACTGTCTTTTAAAGGGAAGTCACATAGAGAATTAACATAAATCAGGCTTGGGCAACAGTAGGTTTACAGTTGTTCTTATGGAAAAAGACATACAGATTATGATTATAATAACACAAGAATAAACTCTGTGTTTCGCGTAGTCACAACTGTAAACTTACTTTTGCCTACCCCTGTATATTCTCCTATTAGAATTTTGTCTAAATGAACTTCCAAATAACCAATGATTCCAATAATAGTATATTCATCCCAAAGCTAAGCAAAACCGAAGCCTTTCCCCTAGCAATAGGAACCACATTCTAAGATTTGTAACATTCTATTACCTTTCCTAATAATGATAAGTTAGTAATAGAAATTAGGAAACACTGTCCTTCTAACTCAACTATCTATGACCATGGAAAATAAAGGGAATTTAGACAAAGGAAACAAAACATTTTTAGGTCACTATTTTTAAACCTATTTTGAAAAATTAATAAATAAATAAAACTTTGCCTAATGTTATTGGGGCAGACAACCAACATAAGATTTTTACCCATTTATGTCCCATTGCTGAGGAGGTAGAAGTTGAGAACCAGTCTTCAGGCAGCAACAGAAGAAGAAAAGACATGCACAAGTCAGAAAGCAAAGGATATAAGCATTCATTCATGACACTAACTCTGTAGTATTGTAATCTTACATTGATAAAATTAATGACGCTAACTCTAAATGACTTAGTTTTTAAAAATCACTTTAAAAAGTAATAATAAAACAAGCAAACCATTACGTTTGATGACAAATTTGGAGATAATGATACTTTCATCAAGTCTCACAGGTAGCCCTAGCCATTTGCTCAGTGGTTAGAGCATCAGCCCAAGGACTGAAGAGCCCTGGGTTTGATTCTGGACAAGGGCATGTACCTCGGTTGCAGGCTCAATCCCAGCCCCGGTCCGGGCACATGCAGAAGGAGGTAACTAGTCTATGAGTCTCACATTGATGTCTCTCTCTCTCTGTCTCTCCCCCTCCCTTCCACTTTCTCTGAAAATCAATGGAAAAAAAGATTAAAAGATTATCCTCAGGTGAGGATTAACAACAACAAAAAGTATCACAGATAAACAGGAGTTTGGGATGAAGACAGTGGGAATTCCCCCATCAATTGTGGTTTGCCAGAGAGGTGAATAAACTCCAAGGTTTTCTGCATGGAGAGAAAGGGGAAAACAGTTCTCAAGGACACAGACGATTTTTGTGTATGTGTCTTTCTGCGAATACTAAAAGCTGGAGGTAGCAAACGTTTGCCTTGCTTGTACCCTGCTTCAGTAGCATTTTTTTGCTTTATCTTTTGTCCCTCATGCCATTTATTTCCTTGATGCTCAGGGCTCCAGTGTTAATGTTTTCTTCTCATTCATTAAGTTAATTTTATACATTAGATATACATTTCACTACACTATTCATATCTATTTAATAGTAGATATAACATTGTGTTGTTGTGGTTTTTTTTAATACGTTGCATTTCTGTCCTTTCCAGGACACTGCTAACTCCTTGAAGAAAATGGTATGTTTCTTATATTTGTTCTTTCTGGTGTCAAGGAGAGTGTCTGGCAATAAATAGATGCCTAATAATTGCTTCAAGAATGAATGAATGAATGAATGAATGAATGAATATATATTTTTTATTTCTCATATTTCATTTATACCTATTCAATAGCAGCAGACCACCCATATTAGATCTCTGGAGAACATCAGGATTCAGGCTGCATAAGCTGACATTTTCCCTCAAGAAAATGGCAGTCCATGACCTTCCGAATGAATCAGTCCCTATGACCTTGTATCATTATTCAGAAACCCTCAGTAAATTTTCTTTACTTTTTAAATCTGAGCACAGATTATGTTTTCTTATGCTCATACAATGCTAAAAAATAGAATTTTAAGCATTTAATTAGAATGTTGAATAGAAAGATGATCATAAAACTACAACATGTCCTGTTCAGCAGATATATTGAGGGCATTCAGATTAACATATAATACTTAGAGATTGTTTGCAAAGAGGAAGACAATTAGATTTAGTAAAGATTGAGTTTAATATGTTTTATCAATCAATACTTAATCAGTAATCTAAGTAAATAAAAAATAATAATAAGCTGGGACCCAGTTGCAGGAGAGTTGAAGATAATGGCTTTCTTCATAAAAGCCAAGATAGATCCTAAATATTTTTCTTGAAATGCAAATGAAAATTTTAAATTTGAATCACTTCAACTGAATATAAAGGAGAATTAAATTATCTATTACTAATGCCACTAACTCCTTAAAACACATAGGAGTATACCCAAGTTTTTATGTTTATATGCAACATATATGTAATGTATAGGCAAAAATTTAGACTTACTTATTCCAAATCTGAACTGTTATTGTCCTTAATAAAAATGACTCTTCTCTAACCAACTGTAACCAAATATATCTCAAGTCTTATAAATTTTCCCAATATTTTTGTAACACCTACTTTTTGGAGGCAGAATATTTGCAAACTTCAATATATTGAAGAAAAGGGTAGGTAACCATCTGTCTGCAGTTGATGTAGATGGAGCTTCCCAGTGGCTTATGTTTTCTCCTTGTTTATATCTGGAGAATTAAGCCTAATTCAGTGAAAAGCTGAATTTCTCAAACATTTGTGGACAAGCCCTTGGAGGAAAGTTTGTATTCCTTGTCTTTATCTGTATCCATCCAGTATTTCCATATCTTCAATATTATGCCCAACAAGTTGTTGATGTTCTTAGAATTTCACATTATCCTATTCTGTGACTAACAACTCCTTGCACTTATAATTTAATAAATCAGAATCACTGGAACTAAATCAAAGCCAAGCTTTCATGTGCTTTTGTGTTGTCAAACACCTTTTCATAGCAAACCTCAGATTCCTTCCAAGATATAACTGATTAACTACATTTATTAGGCATAAAATATATGTGTAGATTTTACTTAATGGTTCCAGGGACACAGGAATAGGAAGTAAATTTTATTTCAAGTCTGAAAGAATGACTTTAGATAGAAAATCATAAATTAAAAAATGCAAAAGAAAGAAAAATCTTTGCAGCACTAATTCTATTTTTCTCTAGAATTTTTCTAAATCATTGCATTACTAATTCTGTTTGCAGTGAATTCTGCTTATCATGTCAGACTTCTGAAATGTCCTTTTTTGGTAAAGTTGGGAAACAAACAATGTGTACTGACTACAACAATGATAAATTGAGCCAATGTGCCTACTGCTACCTCTGCTCAAAATGTTAAGTAACTATTACTTCAAAGTTATCACTGGATTTTTGTGACTCCCACACTCTTGATGCTTCATTTTTTTTCTCATTTAATACCTCCTTGCTGCATTTTCTGTCTAATCCCATTTTAAGTCAAGTCTTTTAATCTTCTCTCTTCTGATAGCTCTTTATAGGCACTCTTTAATTTGTGTCAAATATAAAATTACCTGGCTTTCAAGCTCACCTCTAAGTATAGGAGACCTCATATAACAGGATGCTTACTTTACCTTTTCCTATGGCAGGGATTCTCATGGGCTTTTTTGAAAATGTTGATCAGCCCTAGCTGGTTTAGCTCAGTGGATAGAATGTCAGCCTGCGGACTGAAGGGTCCCAGGTTCGATTCTGCTCAAGGGCACATGCCCTGAATACAGGCTCGATCCCAGGAAGGGGCATGTAGGAGGCAGCTAATCAATAATGCTCTCTCATCATTGATGTTTCTATCTCTCTCTCCCTCTCCTCCTCCATTCCTCTCTAAAATCAATAAAAATATGTTTTAAAAAAGAAAGAAAATGTCGATTCTAGACTTACCACCCCCCCATAAACCTGACTCAATAAGTCTGGCATGGGCTCTGAAACAAAATTTTTACTATGCACCCTAATTGTTTATTTCTTCATACATGGCTCAAGGTGATCCTTTTCCCAATTTAAGGAAACATATCTGTGATAATATCATACAGGAGAAAGCCAAGAATAAAATAACATGTAGGAAAAATAAAATAAAATAACCAGTTCCTTCTATAGTCTTTGATTTCTATGGGGGATATGTAAAAAAATGGACATAAAAGATAACTGATTATAAATCACAGGTTTACTTCATCTGATTTAATGCTTAAACTCCTGATTTTATATTCAAACTAGACACCCAGTGCACAAAAATTCATGCACTCGGGGGAGAGGGGGTTGTCCCTCAGTCCAGCCTGCACCCTCTCACAATCCAGGACCCCTCAGGTAGGGTCCCTAGCCCTGGCCTGAGATCAGGGCCTATCAGGCCTTTCCTTCCCCTGGCTGCAGGCAACTAGCCCCATCCCCACTGCTGCCACTGTTTGCCATCTGTGCAGAGCTGCCCCTCCCTCCCCTGCCACTGGTGGCCTCCCTCTGCAGGCGACAGGCTGGGGTGCAATGGCTTGGCTGGCCTGGGCCTCCCTCTTTCTTTGCTGGGGGGAGGGGGACAGGGCCAGCCCAGCGAGGGGCCATCTGCCTACCTAGTCTCCCCTAACCACTCTGCCTGCCTGCCTGATCACCCCGAACCGCTTGCTTGGGGGTGGGGCCAGCCCAGTGAGGGGCTGTCTGCCTACCTGATTGCCCCTAACCACCGGCCTGCCTACCTTTTTGCCCCTAACCACTTGCCTGCCTACCTGATCACCCCTAACCACTGGTCTGCTTACCTGATCACCCCTAACCATTCTACCTGCCTGCCTGATTGCCCCTAACCGCTTGCTTGGGGGTGGGGCCAGCCCCGTGAGGGGCTGTGGTAGCCTGGTCTCTGGTCATTCTGGTCGTGATGCTTATGGCCTCTGGCCTTTTATTATATAGGATGCTCACTGTACATTTCCCTGAACTATCTCAAAATGTATAGTTTTTTCAATTTTCTCCCCTTCCCTACTTCACACCTGCTCCTCCCCAGCATCCCATTCTCAATAAATTGCACCGACATCCATTTACTTGTCATGATAACATTTACTACTCTCTTTTTCTCACACCCATATGCAATCTATTAGCAAATCCTATTGGCCTTACTGTCAAATATATCTTAAATGACACTACTAGAATATAAATTTCCTAAGGGAAGGAGTTTTGCCTATTTCATTTAGCTGCTAAGGATACAGAATAGCTATTTTTTGAGCCAATAAATTTTAGTATTGCAAAAAAAAAACTTGCCACTTGATTCACCTATTAACAAATTTATACTTCCTTGAATGCTTTTAATTACCCCAGAAGACATTGCCTAAGTAATTCTCACATAAATTGTGTAGATTACTTGCTTATCCAAGAAGAAAAAAAAATATCTGAGTAGCAAACTAATTATGAGTGGCATGTGGCAAAGCAAGTCCTACTTCCCATTGAACAGCTACACATATATATTCCTCTAGTAATTCTAACTCAACCTGCCTTAGTCAAATTCATGCTTACCCCTCTCCTTACAACACTTGCTTTTCTTTCTATTGTTTCTATGTTAAGAAAAAGACAAATGAGATGATCAATATTCTTTCTTTTGGCAAAAATATCTATTACTCAGAAGATTATTTTCTGTTCCCATCAAATCCTTACATTTGATGGGTTGCCAATATCTATCCTCAGAGTGTCCAGTATATTTGTTTCATTGTTTTTCCTATTCAACTCCACTGCTTTGGTTTTACCCTTATAATCACTTTCGTGAAAAGTTTCAACAGGCTCTGAAATGGTTTCCCAATAAGTGGTCTCACATAACTTTCCATTGCCCTAGACTACCTTCCTTTGGGCACTCTGATACATCGGAACTTATTTGCAAATAACTCCAGGATTTTAAATTTTTTACATTGAATCTACCATGATGTAACATAATAGGTATCTGTGTGGCAGATACCCACAGAATAAAGAAGGCCAGAAAAGCAATAAAAACATCAGAGGAGATTACTTGAAGTGTCTGTTACTTGAAATTACCCAGAAACATTCGTGAAAGCCTGTGTTTTACTGGAATTCCTTGAATGACATTTTCAGCATAATTATTTCTATATTTGCAAGCAACCATAAATTTACTCCGGTGACTTCATCAAATTAGTACAATTTCTTTTCATCCTTTGGAACTTTTCAAAATTATACTCACATGCCAACAATACCTCAAACGCTACCTACGAAGGGAAAGAGTACTTCCTACCCCAAGTCAGATCCAGTTTTATGTTTCCATGTTCTAACACTTAGCATATATGCCTCTGCAGTAACCCTCATACTGTCGTCTATGATTTACCTGCTAGTCTCTCCCACAAGATTATAAATTCCTTGTAGGTAAGCAGCATGTCTCATTCACTTCTGTGCTTCCTCCACAGAATGTAATAGAACAGATTACATGTTGTGGGTGTTCAATAAATATTTGCTGAATGAAATAAAAAAAGGAAATAGCTCCAAATTCGATAAGCCCTAGAAAACCTGTGTGTTGATTCAGGTTGCTTTACTTTTGTGTGTGTGTACATTTTGCTGCTACCGTTGGACTGAATCCTTTGCTTTTCTATGTTGCTTTTACCTCCTTTTGGATGATAAAGATCTGTTTTCATGACTTCAAACCAACAATCTGTAGATGCTGCCATTGTTGCTGATTGTGACTGGGCACTCAGAGAAGTCTTATGCACTTCTGTTTGCCAGGAGAGAAAATCTATGCCAGGCTTGACTTTTGCTGCCATTCCTCTTCCCCTCTCTGTGGCCAGGTACCTACAATGAGTTACAGATCCCTGGGGCAGTGGTGATTAGTCCCTGAAACTCCAGACCCTTTCAGCTGAGTTTACAAAAATGCACATGAATATTTGTGGTTTTTTTAACTACCCACTTTATATTTTTATTACACACACTAGAATAGTTTCACTATCCAAGGAGAAATGGAAATGGGGAACAAAACACTGTATTTACTTAGTGTTTGCATCCTTTGAGGAAGCAAAGCGATAATATGGGAGACTGCTCCAAGAGCGCAATAGCAGCTCTCTAATATTAAATGGGAATATTTAACATGACTTACTACCTGGGAAAAGGAGTGACTAGTAGCCAAATCACATAGGTTGTTGTGGGATTGACTAAAACATTAAAGAGTTATGTAATTAGAGAAATATAACAGCTCCAAAAAGCTTAATGTGTAAATTCTACTGGAATTTACAAAAATGAGAAAGATGGATAAAATTGGTTTAATTGGTTAAGTGTTTGCCAAAATTACCAATGCCTCCCTTCTCTAGGCAAGACAGCACTTTGATTTTTAAAATGTTATAAATTGATGAATATTTCAGGAAACTGAGGTCCAGAGTTAGTAAAAATTGTTTATTTTTTTCTTACTCCTCATTAAATAAAGTGTCTAGAACTATTTAGCTATTCCCAACACTGCTCTTGTGCTCCATCTCAAAGTCACCAGAATTGTTATGTCACTGGCAATGGGCAGAATGACAAAGGGTTCCTAATGCTGAGGTTCCATGGGCATTCCTGAAACCTCCTGGAATGAGGATATGTTTGGCCCTTTTTATTGCAGAAAGTGTTGGACTCCTGTTAACTTTCAGTCTCAGCTTCTTATTGCATCTGGGTCACAAATGTTTCCTTAGACTTTAAAAGAACAACAACAAATAAGAGTTACTTTGAAACAAAGAGCAAAGAGGGCTTAAATAAGAATTTTGTACATTACATAGTTTCCTCGGTATTACAGAAATATATCATGTTATTTGGAAGGATCTTGGTATAACTTTCTGGAGGCGGGGAAAGAAAAACCTGCACTGTTGGTAAATCCCACTTGTTTTTCATGACAAGAGCCAAACAGTTTCATGTTAATGTCCAGGGGATTTCAGTGCTGGCGAGAGATTTGCAAATGTTCTCCAGAATCATTACTTTAGTCATTATATAATATTCATTTTATGTGTGTGTTCCTTAAGATATTGACCAAAATTATCACAAACATAATTCAAATTACTGAATTTTTATTTTAAATGTTTATATCAAAGACATTTAAAGCCTGTAATGCCTTTTTTTTTTTTAAAAATGTACTCATCACTAAAGTATTTCTCCTGGTGGAAGTCTAATTTATTTGGTAGCTAACAATTGCTGCATGCCTACCAAAGTTCTAGACACTGAGGATGCACCTGCTAGAAAGACAAATAAAGGATCTCTCCTCATGGGACTTACATGATACTTAAGGGACACACAGAAAAATGAACAAGTAAATCAAGAGTATAATTGCAAATAGTAATATATTCAATGCCAAATATAAAATGGGATGGTATCATAGCACAAGGGAGGGTGTGATGATTCTGACTGGGCCTTCACAGAGACCTTGTCTGAAGGTGTGACATGTGACCTGAGAAGCAGCCAGCCATGAGAGGGTCAGAGTGGTTAGAGATTGTGAGCAGGAATATATTGAGTCTGTCCAAGGGAATTAACTTATGCTACAATGATCAAGAGATCGAGATGCTCCTTCTTGTGTGAATGCTAATTCAAGGACTTACTCATCTCTACTGGATTAATCTTTCTTGCTTCACTAAAAGCTAGTTCTTTTACTCAAAGAATAATTAAAAATATATTTTGACTTTGGAAAAGTCAAGGCCAGTTTTGGCATTTTTAAAGTTCAGAGGGTAACTTCTTACATCTGCATGAAAAAACTAAGGTGTATTAAAATCCTATTAGCTATATAATGTAATTCTCCAAATGTGTCTCTGTGTATGTGTGTGCATGCACATTTTTATTTATGATTTTTTAAGTTATTAAATTATGTATCTTTTCCACTGAGATAGTTTGGCTTCCTTTTACTGATTAGTTGCAAAGTCCATTATGCCCAGGAAAAATAAACCATATAAGTTTATGAACTAGGGTTACTGACTTTCAGGAATCTATGAGTCACCATTACCATCTCTGATGACTTTTAAAAAGGAGGTCATTCTAGGCTTCTGTTGTCTGAAATATATATCAAGACCAAGCATGTAACTGTCCCAATAATTATGAGGTCCTTTCTTATACCAGCTAGTGAGCTTTGTTAATGTATTTTCTTAAAGCTTTCTAAAATTGGAGAACTTTTACATGAAGTATTCTCATTAAAGAGATTAAGTTTTAAGATATTTTATCATAATGAAAAGTTAACTCAGTTTCGCCCACTGTCAAAATGGTTTCATAAGCACTTAACCATATCTTCGTACTTCTATCCAGAAAGATTAGCACAATCTGCACATTTGAAAAAAGATGATTTGGCTTTAAAATGGTATTTATAAGCAATGTAGTTCTCTATAAAAGTGGATGACTCGTCAAATTTACTCTAAACTGATGAAATGAATTCTTGTAGACAATGCCTTTTTTACTCCATTTCTAGCAATGTACTGATAAAATCAAGGCTACACATGGTTATAAACCATGTCATTTATGAATTCATTTTAGTCACTCAGTAGGAATAAAAATACTTACTAAAAATCTAGAAAAAAAACTTTGCAGCCTGCTCAGTGGTTAGAGCAATGGACTGTACACCAAAGGGCTGCAGATTCAATCCTGGGCCCTGATTGGGGCTCCTGAGGATGTAACCAACCAATGGGTGCCTCTCACATTGATATTTCTCTATATATATTTTGTTTTTTTCTCTCTCTCCCTCTCATCCTCCCTCTACACTCTCTAAAAGTCAATAGAAAACATATCCTTGGGTGAGGATTAACAAAGCAAACAAAAAAAAGTATTACCACAATATTTAATCCCACCACTGTATTCCCAATGTGAACAAGAAATAGCAAATTAGAGTGTTTTAAATATATTTGTTTGTTTCCAGTTTTAAATTTTTGTATATATTTTTTATTTTAATTTTTAAAAATAAATTTTTTGGGTTTAACATTGGATAATAACATTATATAAATTTCAGATGTTAACTTTATAAAACAACATCTCTATACTCTATTGTATAAAATTTTTAAGCTAACCATAGTTTTAGAAATTTTGAAGTGTTACCATGTCAACTTGTAGAGAAATGTTACTGTAATTCCCTTAGGAATGACCTGAGGTCAATGTGATATCTCTTTTGATTATTTGAATGATAAAAATGCCATTTAGAGTAAATTTTCAAGTAAGCATTAGAAAATTGCAATTGAGTTGGAGAAAAAATTGGGGATTTCATTCAAATATATAAAAAATGTTTATTAGATCTCAAATTTTTCATCTTTTGGGTCTCAGTATGAGGCTAAAAAAAAGATCTAAAGGCCAAGGTAGCTAGGAGTACAGTAACTTTTTGAAATCCCCACAATAAGTTACTATAAAAATGATTTTAGTGAAAACTGTATAGAATATTGGAAAATATTAATAAAGCCATGACATTTAATATTTATATATACATCTTTCAGGAAAATAATATGAAAAATTATGTAAACAGAAATTTCTCAAATTTAAATATTCAGCAAAGCAAAACTAGCAACAGTTTTTCTTATATTTTAGTCTTCTTCCTTTTCCTTTCCTTTAGTTTGTTCTCTATTTTCTCCCTTTCTTCTTTTCTCCTTTCTTTCCTTATACTAGTACAGCATGTAGAAAACCTCATAGAAATAATTACTTAGATAATTTTTATTGTCTTTTATTATCAATTTTTTTTCATTGAAGTAGACTTGATTTAATGAGCCCCAAACAGGACTCAGACTCCAGTGTAAAACCTTCACGAGTCTTCCTCCTTTGGGTTTTTTTCTTTACATTAAGCCCAGAACGCTGTCATGAAAAAATGCAAACCAGTGGCAGCCCTCTCCTTACAAACTTTTAAGGCTCCCTTTAAATTACAGTGTCAAAGCCAGCCAAGATCCTCAGTCTGGTACACAAGGCCTTTGAAACCCAACCCTTATCTAACGCTGCAGCCTTACCTCTAGACTCTCCTCATCTGCAGTTACACTTGAGTTACCCAATTGCTTAACACGCTCTTCATAGCCCATGCTATTTCACGCATCTCTGATTTTGCTCATGTTATTTCCTCTGCTTAGAACATCCTTACCCAATTTTCTTCACCTGTATAACTTGTATTTATGCCTTAGAACTCAGTGTAGGTGTCATCTCCTTCTGGGTCTTTCTCTTAATCCCCCAATTGGAATGAAATGCCCTTCTTTTAGGCTTTCACTATATCCTATAACCATCTGTCAGAACACTTGCCACATTATATTGAAATGATCTATCAATATGTTTCTCTTACCAACTGGAGGTTTCTTGGCTTCTAATATCTTTGTACCCTAGATTTTTAGCATAGTAATTGATTTAGCAAAGTTTCCCAATATTTTAAGTTAATTTTATTGCAGAGATTCAAAATGTGAAGTGGATATATTTATCAACTTATTTTAGCCATAAGCCGTTAAGTACAATTCCTCTAAATTTCCTTGTTCTGAATCTATTCAAGTTAAAAATTATTTTAACTATTGTATGGTTTCCATGACAGATATAAGGTTCCTTTACACTTTTCAGCTGCTCTTGCAATTAGGGTTATAGAATGTGATGGGTTTTGGCCAAGTGATCATGGGTAAAATTGACATGTGTAGCTTCTGGGCAAAAGTAGTTAGAAGCCAGTATATTTTTTTTCTAGTTCACACTTCTACCATGACAACTTAAGACACTATATGACAACTTATCTCCAGATTTAAAAATCCTATGTAATAAAAGGCTAATATGGAAATTGTCCCCTCAGGAGTTTAACCAACTGGGAGTTCGACTGCTCTCTATGACATGCGCTGACCACCAGGGGGCAGCATGGAATGAAGGAAGGTCCTGGCCAGCACCTGGAAGGCCCCAATCGGCCCTGATCACCCGGTAGGCCTCCGTACCCTATCTGTGCACAAATTTCGTGAACTGGGCCTTTAGTAATAATAAAATAACACATATATTATCTTACCCTTCTAAAGGGTCAGGAACCTGTGAAAAACTTAGCCAGACCATTCTGTCTCAGAGTCTGTTAAGTTTCAGTCAAGGTGCAATCACAGTCATTTCAAGACTCAATCTGGCTGAAGGATTTGCTTTCAAGATCATACATGTGGTTGTTAGAGGCCATATTTCCTCTATGGATTTTGGATGGATATTTTAATTTCTTATCATACAGGTAACTCTCAATGAGGCATCTTACTTCCAAGAGCAAGAGAGAGAGTGGGAACTCAAAGCAGAAGCTGTGATCTCTTATAAAAGCTCTAATCTTGAAAGATACATACTGTCACTTGTGCTGTATGTTGTCGGTCACCCAGAGCAATCCTGGAACAAGGTGGAAAAGGACTACACAAGGATGGGGAGACCAGAACATGAAGAAATGTCAGGAGCTACCTTGGAGGCTGGTTACCAAGGAGGCCACCTATTAAGGGGGTATATAAAACACGAGAGCACCTGGACCACCAGTTATTGGATGGAACAGACCCTTCAACCTACATTTGATATTAAATAAGCAAGACATAAACTTTTGTGATACTAAGCCAATGAGAATTCAGGATCTAGTATGGCATTGCCCAGCTATTCAGACCAATAAAGCTCTCATAAAGATTCCTTTACAGAAAGAGGCTGTGATGATTAAAAGGACATCAAGTATTCTGGGACTTGCAAGAGTGACTTCTTATTGTATATTTAAACATTGGAACTCTATTTTATTTTACTTTTGCCAGGTGTGTGAATTTGGTTAATAAACATCTGAACACAGAATGTTGCCAAAATCAGGTATCAAAGACATCACAGCTGAAGGCCAGGCAAAGGTAGTTAGCTTCCCTCATCCTGTTATCTTCTAGTACAGGAAAATGGCAAACTTTCCCAAAGTGACACAAAACCCCTTGATATTTCCATGTACTCAAACTTTTCTTTTAAGGCGATTTTAAATCACTTCAAGTACTTGATTTCTTCCCCCCACTAAACAAGACCTACTCAATACGATTGTTGTGAAGAATAAATGAGATAAGGAACAATATCTTCTGAAGAGTGAAATACTATATAAATATTAAACATTGTTTATATGTGTTTAATATAGAAAAGACTTAATGTTAATAATCCAAAAATATTTTAAAGAATAAAGTACATATTTATTCTGAACAGTTTTTTGTTGTTGTTTATTAGAAAACAGTTCTAATGGCAATAAAGTTAACACTATTTTAAATATGATTGAAATCCATTTACTTGGTTAAGAGATCATCTCTCTTTGAGAACTAAGGTAAAATTAACAAATTCAGTCCTATGAATCATCTATTCAAATACTGTCCATATATGTCATGTATTTCATCTCAAAATGTTCTATTGTTAATGTCTAATGGTCATTTCATATCTGGTGTGATGGGTTATGCCTCTGGACATATGTAACACCATTATGCTCTAGGAACAATATTGTGTGATATAAAGATTGACCTATGCAGTTAAATCAAAATAAATTTATAATTTTTAAAAGTTAACATCCTATCAAATAAATAGGGAATATGCTAATTGACCTGCATGCCATTGCAAAAATGGCAATGCCCACATCCAATAAGGAGGGAATATGCTAATTGACTGCCCCACCTTCAAATATGGTGGCACCCACAGCCAATAAGGAGGGAATATGCTAACTAACTGCCACACCCTCAAAGATGGCAGCACCCACAGTCACAAGATGGTGGCACCCAGTCCCCTCAGTCCAGTCCAGGTGGCAGGCATGCAGCAAGGTACTCCGCGCACCTGCCTCCGTAGTCCCCCAGTCTCCTCAACCCCCAGCCACCCAGGGCCAGCCTGAGGCACAAGCAAGCCTCAGATGGCAGCTGCCCAGCCACCCAGGGCCAGCCTGAGGTGCAGACAAGCCTCGGATGGTGGCTGCCCAGCTGATGCCCGAGGCACAGGCAAGTCTCAGATGGCGGCTGCCCAGCCGCCCAGTGCCACCCGAGGCTCAGGTAACCAGGGCTGGCTGAGGCTTGCACTTCTGGCAGTGCAGCAGCAGAGGTGTGATGGGGCATTGCCTTCCCCTGATTGCTGGGTTGCCTCCCACCCCTGAGGGCTCTGGGACTCTGAGAGGGGGCAGGCTGGGCTGAGGGACCCCCCCGTCCAGTGCATTAATTTTCCTGCACCAGGCCTCTAGTTAATTATAACGTAGGATGAAAAAAAAAAAGCATGTGTAAGTTTGAAAACTTAAAAAGAAAAAAAAAAAGCTTTAGGTCATGTAAGATATTTAATGATAGAACCTCAATCTTAACTTATTCCTAAACCCAGCACCTTCAATAACAAAATAATACTTGGCCACGATTACCTAACCTGTGTCCAGTGAATCACCCCTGACCAGGCAAAAGTATTTTTGGCAGCGCCTATAAAACCTTGAATTTTCCTCTTGTGAAGTAACTGTAGCCTGACCTTGATTAGCTTATCAGATGAGCTCACAGTTATAGTCTGTCAGAGAAATGCCATGGCAACATGCCAGAGCAACTCTGTAAATTGTCTAGAGGGCATACCTAAATATCATTTCCACTTTCCTTTCTTTTGTGTTTCTTAATCAGAATTAGAAGCAAAGGAGAGAGACAGGATGAAGTAATGGAACACAAGTGATCCATGGAACCCTATAGATTCTTATTTGAAGCCTAATGCTGCTACTTACTGTAGGACTAAACTTTGGAACATATTAAAATAGCTTTTTGAATTTCATTTATCTCATTTATGAAACAAAGCTATTAAATTCCTCAGTCAAAGTTTGTTATGAGGCATCAATGAAATACATTCATTGTGGAGCCTGGCATATAGTATGCAATAAATATTCTTCCTTTCTCTTTGCAGTGAGGAAAGGAATTAGAAATGAATACCCCCAGCTTTGTCCATCACATGACATTGACTGAACCTTACTAGTGAGCCATTACTTAATGGAGCCAACAGCACTAAGGCTTTGGGATATGTCAGGATGCTATAGGAAGAAAGATGGAAACATCTTCTTTCACAGTGAAATAATAACAGCAGTGCCTATTCCTAAAATTTGAGGAGACTGAGTGAGAATTCAGGGACTTTGGAACGCTAAAATAGCTGCAGTACATGAGGATTTAGAAATATATTCTAAAATATGAAATAATTAAAATCACAGCTATATTAATAAAAAGGTGATATGCTAATTAGACCAGGAGACCTTCCGGACAAAGCCACAGTGGTGGGGCCAAGGCACAGGCAGTTAGGGGTGATCAGGAGGGCAGGGGATGGCAGTTGGGGGTGAGCAGGCCAGCAGGGGTCAGTTGGGGGCAAGCAGGCTGGCAGAGGGCAGCAGGTGAGGGTGAGCAGGCCAGCAGGGGGGCAGTTGGGGGCAAGCAAGCCAGCAGGGGGCAGCAGGTGGGGACGAGCAGGCCAGCAGGGGGTCAGTTGGGGGCGATCAGATTGGTGAGGAGGCAGTTGGGAGCGAGCAGACCAGCGGGGTGGGGGGGGCAGTTGTGGGAGAGCAGGCTGGCAGGCAGAGGAGCAGTTAGGAGCCAGTGGTCCCATATTGTGAGAGGGATGTCTGACTGCTGGTTTAGGCCCAATCCTAGATATTTACACACACCCCCCCCCCCCCGTGCACAAATTTCATGCACCGGGCCACTAGTAAATATATAAAATGCATAAGTATGCCCTAATACATATCAAGAAAAAAATTTATAACTGGAATACTCATTTATAAAACAAATTTGTATTCGAGTGTCAGATTGGTCATTTTTTTGCAAATTGGTATTATTTTGATATTTCACTTTACTCATATTTTTTTTTAATGTAGGAAGAATCCATTACATGCAAATTATCAGTACCAATTGTTATTCCATTAGTGCCTGTTCATGATAAATGTTGCTGTTATCTATGAAATGGATATTTAAAAAATCATCACTGAGATTTTGTTCAAGTAAAAAACATGATTTATTTTACCCAGTAAAACTAACTAGTTATGATTTTAATAAAAAAGTGGAGGCACACTTTAACTCCTATTCAAATAAGTCTGTTTTGCATTCTGTAGCTAAAAACATACACGTTCAAAGCTTAATGATGACATTAATATTACCTTTTACAGCCACTATTCATGACTTCTATGGAGTCCTGGAGGAGATGAATATGGTATTATCTCCAACCTCTTTCTGCTTCCTGTGTCGAAAAGGCTGGATTTACACACACCCACAGAGCTGAAGTGGGCATCAGAAGAAGCATCAAAGAAATGTCTCTTAGTTTTAGAAATAGAGAGAACTTGTAACTCTGCCATTTCCACATCTGGGACATAAGATTGGCTTTGTAAGAAGCAACCCTATTACAGATATTCTTCCCATCCCACCAATCCAACTTAGCTTAACTGCTACTGGGTAAACTCTTAATGAGCAGTGTGCTTTAACTCAGTTAAATCAACATATTATTGCCTTTTTTTGTGTGTTCTGTGTGTACATGGGTTCCATTTAAAACACTAACAGTGATAGACCAACCAACTAACAATTTAAAAATTCTGTGAATGGACCCAGTGCAGGCAAATTGAAACCATGAAAGAGAGAGAAAAAAATTATCATGATAGGAATGACTTGCACAGAGAGGTGGGAAGGCAATGCAAATCATTCAGTATAAAGGCACTAAGCACCTGTTTGGGGATGGGTGGGTGGAGCTGGGATGGAAAAGAAGAGTAACATGTGCCAACTCCATTTTATGAATAGCTGATAGCAAAATCCTCAATTGAGAAAAAGGCCAGATCCATTTTACTAATACCTTTCAGTTAAATACTCAATTCAGAAGAAGGCTAGAACAGAGGCCATAAAGAGCTACAGAACTAGACTGGCCATGGAGGCAGAAGACAGCTGCAAACCACATTGGGAAGATACTTCAACAATGGGAATGAAGGGAGAGAAATTGACATTTAGTGTTTACTATGTGTTGGTGAATATATATATATATATATATACATATATATATATATATATATTCTATATCTATATATTACATTTTCATCAGATCGCTAAAAGGCAGGCATTACCACCCTTAATTTTCAATTGGTAAAACCAGACTTGGAGATCTTAATAACTTGTTAATGGTCACACAAGAAGCAAGAAGTACAGCTGGACTCGTGTCATTTGTTAAATGTTCTCCTTATTTTTCATATGGCAACACCAGCAGGAAAATAGAAGCATTCCAGGTAAAAAAATAAGATATCTTTAAATGGAGAAGAAAGGCAGATAATTGCTCACTTCCTCCAAATGTTGAATGTTTAAACGGATTAGAACCCATCTCTCAGTTTCAACTACAAAAATAACATGTAGGACTTAAAGTTTCCTTTGAGTTGTCCTCAATAGCCCTCTCCCCCAAAATATGTAATTTAAAAAAAACATAATATTGCTCAAAATGTACTAGTCAAATAATTGGCTATAGTATAAGATATACATAGGAATAGGTTCTATGGGGAATAATTTAGTGCTGGCAAACACTGCTTTCAAAAAGAACACTGTCCCACCTTCACCCTAGGACTTAAATTATATAATGAAATGTGTGTGCCTTATATTAAAATGATTATACTTATGAAACTCCATGTAGAGTAATATTTGACTTATTTTTTATGACTTTTGTCACTTTTTTTTTTCCATTAAACTGCTTTCCATCTCTGGGAAGTGTCACCTGATAGTGGAGAGGGCTTATAATGAGAGAGGAACTGTGAACTAAAGAAAATAAGGTGGGGATGATCAAGACTTTATCATCCTGGTACATCACTTCACAAAAGGGCATTGTGGTAGAAATGCCTTCTAACTGGTACGTTATATTTGTAGGTTCAACAAGGTTGATATTTTCCAAGTAGTCAGTTACATGCAAGTGCAAATGGTGAATGGACTTAAAGGGTCAGTGATTACATCTGCCACTTACATTGTGTTATTTCACCTTCAAACCTAAGGTTGCCTCTTTATCTTGAAGAATAATATGATTTTTTGTCCTGCCAATCTCTGAATAAAATTACTGATACCAGAGGGGCAAAAAAGCAGTTCTCAATCTAATCTGTTTTGCAAATTTGACAGTGACATCAAAGAGCAGGAAGTTGTCTGTGAGTAATGACACTGCTCATTTGTTTAAATGTCAAACTTAACCTCATCAACTTTCAGAATATGTCAGTAAAGAATGAATTTCAGTTCAGCCAGAAAGGATTTCAGTATCATTCAGTGCTCAGCAAAATAGCTGTCAGTATCTTAAAAGCAGAGGGCTTTGATTAAAGCTTTCTTTGTAAGCTAAATGAAAATGGCCATTTCAGCACTTGGAGCTATGGACAGTACTCTCTTCCTTAGGTGATGAAACAAGTTGTCTTACTTCTTGAGATTAAAACATTCCCCAGATTAGCAAGCATGTGCCCCTAAACTATTCAATTAGAATATAAAGAGTATGCATCACAGGTCTGTGCAAAGCCAGAATGAAATAACAGCAAAGAGGAACAAATTTTATCACAGAGATTAAGCCTGAAATAAAATTAGAGAAGGGAAATATGATTTGTAGCTATCCCTTCAAGGCGTATCAAAATTTTACTGCAATGCAATAACATTTCCCTAAGGAAAGTTTTTTTTTTTTTTTGGAGAGAATAATAGAGCCATTAATCCCTTGTGGTAATTTACTAGCAAGGGACATAGGTGCAGAAGAGAACAGGAAATATATTTAATAGACTTGCAGACAATCCGGTGTAAGGAATTCATTCTCTATATGCTTTCTAGCTCTAGAGTAGAAAATTATTGAAGAATTCTGGATATGAGGTTAGAAAAAAATGGAATTGAATCTGAAGCGTGTTCCTTAATGAGTAATTTCATTTTTCTAAGTCTTGCTTCTTTCAAACTACTTTCAAAGCTACTTTGAGGTTTAAGTGAGAGAGTGTATATGAAGGGGTCTGGCACACATTAGGTCCTCAACAGATTTTCAGTTGGGATTATTCACTTATTATTAAGTGTTGGCAAATGCAGTACAATGTTCCTATAGTGGTGGCCATGTGTCTGAATAGTTGTAACACTAAGGATGGATGACAAGAAGAAGGAAAACAAGAAAGGCATTGTTATTAACAGATGTGTCCTTATAACAAAGGGCCCTAGTCATGTGTATTTGCACCTTCATCCACCTTGTTGGCATCCCCAAAATATTCCCTTATGTTTACATTTAAAAAACCAACGAAAGAAAAAAAGACTAAAATAATACAGGAAGAGCAAGCTAAAGTTCTCAGAGGAGTCTTGTTTCTCTTATCAAATACTAAGTCTACCAACTTTCTCCAGAACACATCTCAGTCATATACTGCCAACTACTCTCATTACCTGCTAAACTGATGAGAGACTACTTTTTGAGTGCCTCCTACCCAGACTGGCACACTTGGAGAGGGAAGGTAAAAATGAGATAAATGCTGAAAGCCTGATAAGTTCCTTATTATCCTCCATTGAAGCTACAGATTATTTGCTTTGGACTTCAAAGCCTCCCAGACTATTTCACATCACTCCTCTTCTTCCCTTTTCATAACCATAACTGAGAGAGCATCTTCTCTTAGCCTTCCTCAGCTCCTCCTGTTCTTTTCAACAGAGATTTTCTCCACACTGCCCTCTGCATATGAACTGCCTCCCACTCTCCATTCATCAAGGCACATGTTCGGTCCATTCACAATTCATGTTAAGTCCTCAAGGCCCTCCTAAAGCTCTTTTTAAGTGGATTCCCTAGCTGCTTAATAAACTCCACCACCACAACCATCATATCACCATTACGCTCACTCCCCAAAACTCAGAAATTTGGCAGAGGTGGGGAATGGGCTGGTTTTGCATGCAAATCTAGACAGGGACAAATAGAGATAAGCCTAGAATTAAAATTGGTCTTGTTTGCGGGGGAAACACACACACACACACACACACACACACGCACACACATAACAACAACAACCAATTACAAGTATTTCTGAAGCGTGGCAACAAGCATGTTCTTGGGGGGGGGTGAAATATTGGTTGAGTGTATGAATGAATGAATGATGAATGAATGGATGGATGATTGGGATCTCTTTGGCACTTTTCTCAGATGCCCCTCCTTCTCGCTTGCTCCCAGCCTTGTTCCTCTATAATTAAGCCTCAGCGCCTGAGTGCACCTCGCTGCTTTGCCTTGATCTCCACTCCCTGCCCTTTTATGCCCACCTCCAGACAGAGCCTAAACCTCCTCGCCAAAGGGCACTCCACCTGGCCGCCCACAAATCCTCAGTGACTTCAAAAGCCGAAGCAAGCTTGCTCCGTATAGGCACAGCTTTTCATTCTGCCAGCTTTACTTCTCCCCAAAGCCCCTGAAACCGCCAGCCACGCTACACAAAAGGATGGATCATTTCCCCTCACTCGAAATCCACCTGGCGATAGCCCTCGCTGCCCCTCTACTGGCACTTGTAACCCAGGTGCTCATTAGAGAAACGCGGGTCCCCGCTTCTCTCTGCAGAAAAAAAAAAAAAAAAAAAAAAAAAAAAAAAAAAAAACCAAAACAGAACAAAAAAGGAATCACCATTCCAAGGCTCGGTCCTGGTTCCTAAAATCAGAAAACTTATTTATTTTTTTTTTTTAATAAAAACCCCACCCCGAGAGCAGGGACCTCTTTGTTTGCATCCCAGGGGGGAGGGAGGGGTCTCAGAGCTTTTGCAGCCTGGGGTGAAGGGTACGTGACAGCCCTCTGGAGGGCTGCTGGGGACAGGACTCACCCAGGATGTTCCCAATGAGAGCCACCACGAACACGATGATGTACCCCGCGATCAGGACCCACTCATATTCTTTCGGGTGTAGGTATTCCCTCCACAGGTACCGCAGGAATTCCTCATCGTCATAATCGGTGGGGCTTAAAAAGGGCTCTTGAGTTTCATTAAGCTCCGAAGCGGATGACCAGTTGCGACAAGGGGGTGAGTCCTCCAATTTGGTGCCGGACATCACGGGCTCGAGTCCGGTTTGGCTCAGTGCTGCAAGCGGCTCTTCCCCTGCCCCATGAGCAATGGGTTTCGCGGTGGGAATGGCTGCGCGGAGAGGCGAGAAGGGGCTCCGAGCAGAAATGACGTGAAAAGTTAAGGAGCCAATGCCTCCGGAGTCCTGTGCCCCGCAACTTCTGCGGCGCCCGGGCTGTGTTTGCAGGGCGCTTCTGCACCGGGGAGCGAGGTGGCTGACTTAGGGACCCGGCTCTGGAGCAGCATGCAGCAATGACACCGGAGGAGACGCTACCTCGGCTCGGCTCAAGCTCAATTACTCCTCATTCCAGCACTGAGTCCGCAGCCCACAGCCTCCTCCCGCGCTGATGGAGAGCTGGAGTGGGAGGGGAAAAAAGTAATGAAAATGATTTTAACCTGTTTCTCTGTGGGTCTAGTCTCCGTCTTTTCTACTTTCTATTTCCTTCTCCATGTCTCACCTGCAGTTTCTCTAAACCATACATGTGTAGGTCTGTGCACATGACAACATGTCAACGCATGGTTAACTCGGGACGTATGAACGCCTTTGTCTCTGTGATGTCGATATAAAGGGGATGAGGAGGAGTCGCTGTGTTCCTCCAGCAGGACTCTGCACAAGTCATTTCAGACAAATAGTTTAATATTTGTTTGGCTTTTCCGATTTAGCACTTTCGGGCATCCCTCCCTCGAAACTGGGAAATGAGACTCTTTGTAAGACATATTGAGTTAGAATTTGTGTTTGCAACAGCAAGTGTCATGTGAAATAGAGCAGCAGATTCTTAAAGGACACTGAGGGTCATAAGTGTGCTCACAGTTAAATGTGCTCAAGCGAAGGAGCCACACCAACCAGCATGAACGGGGTTCCCAGCTGGATGGAGTGGTTGAAGCAGGCTTGCTCTCTCTGGTGATTGCCACACCCGCTGGTCTTTCTTCTCACGGACTCAAGACTGATAGCACCTGTCATTCTCTCCTTGATTGATTTGGTCTCTAAGAAAAGTATTTGGGGATGTGTCTGAGTTTGGGTTCAAGATCCTTTCGTTCTCAGTAAGCCTGATAGGAATATTGCATTTGATTGCTTATAATCTCAGAGTTGGGAAGGACCTGGGGATCATCTAGGCTAGACGGCAGTGGAATAGTAGAAGCCTCCTGATAACATTGCTGATGTGTCCCTGGTTTGGACGTGGCACCGTAATTTATTACACCCGCCCTTGTGGGACTGCTCTAAAGTTTAGAAATCTGTGCCACACATTGAAACGAGGTCTTTAACCAATATTTGTCTTTCTCAGTTGTTTATATCTAATTCCCAGTTGGCATCTTAGTGCTACGTGGAATAAGTCTTCCATGTGACGTTTCTTCACATATTCAAAATAAGCACCACAACCAAAGGACTTGCATGCATGCATATAAGCCTAACCAATGGACACAGACACCAGGGGGGTGAGGTCATGAGTGTGGGGGGGTATAGGACACATATGTAACACCGTAATCAATAAAGAAAAAAATACAGAATATTGAAAAAAATAAGCACCACAGTCCCCTTCCCTTCCCATACTCCCTAAGGTCACTTTCCCCCCAATTATTTCCATTGTTTTACAAATGACATTATCTCTACAACCTATATTTTGCTTGGTCTCCTTTAGACATTTGTCAATACCTTGAATAAGATGCAGCTAAGAGGAAATAAAATTATCTGGATTGGGTCTTGCCAGTACAAACTGTATACTATTATTTCCAATGTTTATATCTTATTATTTTTTCAAAAGTCACAAGACACTGAAAATTCATATTGAGCATTTATTCAACCCCATACCTGGACCCCCAATCATAATTCTTCACATTATTTTGTACATTATAGTTTATAAAGTTATTTTATACACATTATTATAAAACCTCTGAGGGGCTATTATCAGCTTTGTTCACAGATGAGTAAACTGTTTCTGAAGAAATTACAAAAGGTCAAATGACTACTCAATGGCAAAACCATCCAGTACTTTTGATCCCACCTTAATGCTTCTATTATTCTACAGATGCCCTATTTCTTAAGAAATACTGTTGTTGGATTTACACATCCCCTCCTTATCAAATTTCTTTTTAAGAGAAGAGAAAAAAACAGGCATTTTATTTTTTGACATATGTTTATTTAGTGCTCCTGTTTCACTCTCGGTGATACAATTTAATCGGGGTTACTACTGCATGCATCTTACTTTCCAGTGAAGTTAGAAAGAAAACTAACTAATAAGTACATAAGCAAAGTATTAGGAAAGGATGCATGCTATGTTGAAAAGTAAATAGAGTGAAGTAATGGTGAGTGGAGAATACCATAGGCCATATTAGAAATAGATGGTCAAAAGAGGCCTGTGTGAAAAGGTGACGTATAAGTAGGATATCCAAATGATATACACATATATTAATTTAATTTTGTTAATTTGAGGTTTAACCAGATTTTTTTAAATGCTGATCCTATTATCTAAAGCATTAGTCATTTCTATAGACCTCTTGTTATCAGTAAATTTGACAAGTAGGCCTTCTGTAGCTTCATTCAAGTTCATTGATACAACTCTGCTAACTTTATCCAGTGGTATATGTGTCCTTCTGATTTATTAATATCTGTGTTTTCCTTCTCCATGTACTATTCTTTTCAAAATGGGAAAGGTTGTTGCAACTTTAGTATCAATCTATATTCATTAATGTGTGCAAATTCCTTGTCATTGACAGTTGGTTCATAAATATGGACCAGTATGCTGTTTGCTAAGGACTCAGTGCCCTTAGCTTTCATTTTGTAGCACTTCAACTTGTCTATACTTCAATCTACTCTCTTTAAGTCTTCTATCTGCAATTAATCACTCTTGACTAAAAGTGTAAATAAGAAAAAGACTATTTTCAAGATTTTGTTCTGTTATCTGCTCTATGTTGTGACAAGCCTGGATTTATCTTGATCCTACGAGTATTCTATTGCCTTCTGTCCATTATTTATCAGGCGATTTATTTTAAATATGTGGTATTCCAAGGTCATACAAAAATTCCACTCAAAACTCCAATTTATTATTTGTTTTTCCTTTTGCAAGTACATTAGAGATGATAATTATTGCAGTACTCATTTTGATGTGATCTCATTCCTTAGATCTTTTGATACCTTTTAGGACATTTGAAAGGAATTTTTAGTTTTGTAGATACTAGTATTCTCTTCAATTTAATATCTTTCTGCTGGATGTTGGGAAAAGGAATCAGCTTATTATCACAGGTCAGTAAAGAAAGTCCCAAATTGGTCCTGTGATGACATCTTAAGGCTGTTATAAGAATTAAATGAATTGATATTTTTAGAATTGTGTCTGTTATATAGAAAGTGATCTAAAAAATGTTTGTTGAAAAAATGTAAAACTATATGCTCTTGTGGTGTGAATATTATTTGCTACACATATCAATTATTCTAAGTGTTAAAATATTTTTAAATGTAGCTCACAATAGTTTGATTACTTCTGTTTGTCTACCACTTTTAGCTCTCCCACTAGTCTGAATATATTAAAAATGATAAATAAAAGGAAAATAATACTCAACACTGGTGGGGTTTTTTTTCTCTTGCAGTGGTTGGAATTAGGTTGCTTAGAGATCACAGATTATATGGGCTGTCCTAGATTTTACATTCTTAACCTGGGTATGAGACCACATTTTTTGCAGCTCTATAATCATTTTATAGATTCATTTCAATAAATATTTTGGAGTATGTTCATGTGTCCAGGAGTTTCACTAAGAGCTGGGGGCATGAAGATCAATAAGATATAACCCAGCCTCAGTTATTTCATGGTCCACTGATGAATTATATGAGAGAATTACTGTGAATTTCTAGGGTAGAGCCATGTTTGCTGTACTGTTGACTAATGAGTTTGCTGACAACTGTCATAATACAATAAGAAGCTGCTGTTATCTTTCCTCATTTTCTGAGATGGTACTTGAAGTTTGGGTAAATTTTCCAAGATCATACAGATCAGAAGTCATGGAAAATCAGTTAAATCTGTTTCAGGATACTACCCATAACATTTGTCATTTTTCACTCTCATCCAGGAGTTGCTCTCATGTTTATGTAAATAAGAATAAATTGTTATTTAAATATTATTTCAAAACTTTATGGGTTTCCTGAAATGCCTGGGCTGAATTTAAAATGAGAATGAGTCCATTTAATTTTTCTATCACTTTGAAAACTAACATTTTTAAAAACTGTTCTCTATACAGCTGGAATGAATTAACATTTTGCATGTTAAAAATGTCTACACCCTCACACACCTCTTCAATGAATAGGTCTTAGGCCTTGGCAATTCAAACAAGTGTTTCTGAAATAAAACACTATGAATGTATAGAAAACATTTAATACCAATGATTGAATATCTTCCCTAAAAACAACAAAGCCATTATTTAATTTTTTATTTTTATTATTATTGTTATTTTTTTAGATTTCTAATCATGATGTGAATTGGGGTTGATTTAGACATTTTTGACTGGCTTTTGCCCTAACATGTAAGACATTATTTAAATACAAATTTGACAACTGAAAGAGACTCAATTCTAAGATACTTTTGTTTTTAACTGGGTTTTTTATTTAGTATTTCATATAAAATGAGGGACCAGACTTCTAAATTTAATAAAGGCAAATCATTAAAATAAAATACAACATGTATGACAGTAAAACCACAGATTAGTTTAATCCCTTTAAATATATGGCATTATATGTATGCGGTCAATATGTTCCCAGTGAAACACAGATGAGTTTACTTATTCTTTTACAAAAGTATGTTTGGGGGTTGTATCCTGTGCATTGACATTGACTTGAATGAGACATCATCATTGGTAATGTTCCTTGGTGCCTCTATCAAAGGCAGGGTCCTTAATAAATTACAATCACTATTTTTTTTATTAAAGACAGTGCTTAGAATCAAGAAATTATAGTTTAGCAAAGTACAGCATTGAAGTGCTCCAGTCTTATCAAGTGCTCTAAATGACTTTCAATTAGAAGTCCTGAGAGCCAAGTGCATTTACTTTGCTTAAATAATGTATTCCAAACAATTTCTGAAAATATGCATATTTTATAGAGATATAATTAAAGATTGATAGGGATCCTGGACAGGTAAATACTCTCCTCTCTTAGAACATACTGTAAATCTTTTAAATGCCTTTTCATAATTTTTTAAATTGCTTATATAGTTGAGACATTAATATCAACAATATCAAAGTATGAGTGATGGTTGGCACACTTTTTTTGAAACTTGTGTTTAAAGAGTTTATCTTTAATTTCTAATTTGTTGTTCATTTAATGATGGCTTGTTTGGCTTTGTCAAGATGTTTTGATGTCCTCACTTGACCTTTCTTGTTTTTATGCTTGATGAAAAAGAGCATAAGCACAGTTAAAATTAACCATAATAGCAATTTCCCCGCCTCACTTCCTACTCTCAGTTGTATCCACTTAAATTTGTTGGTAAGATGCTGAAAAAATAGTGGCCACATCTGCACTATATCAGAGAAAAGCCCTTCTGTGTAATATGAAAGCCTGTTGGGTACCCATACTAGTCTAAATATTAGGTCCATTGATGATCTCTTTTGAAATAAAATATAAATTATGAGCAATCAGATTTGGATTCTTAACATTAAAGTATTTTTTCCTACAAAATAAATTTAGTATTTGATTGAAAGAAAATAAACCAGAATTTTAGAAGAATTACAAAAATAAGAAATGACAGGGAACAAAAAGATTTGAAGGTCTATAAGACAGGAAAGCTTTCTTTTTATAAGGTCCTCTACTTATGTTCATACCAGAGTAATAAATTAGATAATTGTCCTTAGGTGTCAAGTACTCATGCAAATATTTTTGAAGAAAAATATTAACTTTTCTCACTCCTGACAATATCTAAATTTACAAATAAAAAAATAAAGTAGGTAAAAAATGTTTCTACCAGAAACGGGCATTCTGTTTCTTATACTTCAAGTTTCCTGTTTATAAAATGGCATTTGAATGAAGTTATTTCTCTAAGTAGTAGTTCTTCAAAGTGGTGATTCCCATACACATTTAAGTCTTTAATGAAATCCAGTAGATCCTATTCCCCTTGAAATGTTCATGTAGACATACATACAGACTACCTGAAATCCATCTATGAACTTTCAAATCCAGAACCTAGTGCTGTAAAGTCTTTGCAATTGGAAGCATTTCAGAGACATACCATTTTTTGCCAAAAATTAAGGGACACCCATAAACTAAAATTACACAGGAGTAAGGAAGTGGCTTCCCATTGCAACTCAGAGTTAGGATTCCCTAGCAACCATCCTGTGGCTAAGTTAGCCCCCTGCTTCTGAAACAATTGCTTCACTCAAGTTTTATGTAAACACCTGGAGAAGAGGATAGTAGGTGTGTAAGAAGGTAAGCTATCAATGCCTAAAAGTTACTTGATATAAGAAGAAATAATTCCTTTTCCTATAATTTCTAATCAACAACTATTTGTGTGTGCATGTGTATGTGCAGACTTAATGTAATATTTTTAGTAAGCCAACAACTTTCATTATTGTTACGTGAACATATATTTCCCTACATACTCACTATAAGAGAACCATGGCATCATATTTATTTTAATCAATTATCTAGATTTTGGGGGAACTGTCATGAATCAATTCATATTTTATACTTTAGTCACAATATTGGTTCATAGATATACTACAAATATAATAAATGAATATAACCAAAATGAAGAATTAACTTATTTTGTGAGAAAATAAGTATGCAATAGTTTTGAATATCTTCTAATCTGGTGGTTTCACAAATTTACTGCCTATTAGAAACCTGGGAATTTAAAAAATCACAATGACCAGGTAAATCCCATGTAAATAAAATGTCTTAAAATTAAAGCCAGACTCTAGTATTTTTTTTTTATCAGTAAATATTTTATTTAGGATCTGTATATGTTTACAATTGAAATGAATCCATCTTTTTATTGAATACATTTGAATTATATTGTATAAATTTAAAATGTATAATGTGTTAATTTGATACATTTAAATATCATAATACTAGTAGCCCCCTGCGCTTGAATCCATGTGCCAGAAGCTTGCCAGTAGCTCACTGCCACCCTCCAGTAGCTCTATGCCTGCTGCCACGCCCTCCTGTAGCTCCCCCGTCCCCTCTCATAACTTGCTGCCCTGCCCCCTCCTGTAGCTCTCCACTGCCCCGCTTGTAACTCGCTGCCCCACCCTGCTGACCCGTGATCCAGTCGTTACGTGGTCAGTCATTACGCTTCACGGTGTAACAACCATTTGTATATTACATCTTTATTATATAGGATGATTGCCATTGTAGTGATATTTAGCACTGCTATCACATTATATAACTACTAGTGACCCGGTGCACGAAATTCGTGCACATTAAAAGGAGATTAATTAGAAGAAATAATTTAATATTGCTATTTGCCCTTTCTCTATAATAGGAATGTCAGAGATGAAAGAAAATTAGTAAAATGTATATGAAAACTTTCCTCCTGTCAGAGTCTGGGGCTCACCACAGGAACCAGAGTCAAGTCCCCGCCCACCCACATGTGCCTCAAAATCACGTGAGACCCAGACCGGGCCGGACCCCCCATTGGGCTAGATCCAGACCAGGCCAGTCCCACCCTTGTCAAGCCCTTCCAGGCAGGGGGCATAGCCTCAGGTCCCCTGGCCCGGAGCCAGGATGGGGTTCATGGCCTGAGGTCCCCGAGCCCAGACAGGGTGGGGGCATGCCTGGAGGTCCTCCCTCAAGCCCCGCCAGGAGGAGGGGTGCAGCCTCAGGTCTCCCGTCAAGTCCAGCCAGGCAGGGGGGCGCAGCCACAGGTCCCTTGGCCAGTGCCAGAATGTGGGGTGTGGTCTGAGGTCCTTCAGCCCAGACAAGGGCGGGGGGCGTGCCTTGAGGTACCCCATCAAACCCTGCCAGGTGGGGGACACGGCCTGAGATCCCCTGTCAAGCCCCACTGGGTGGGGGGCATGGCCTGAGGTTCCCCCATCAAGCCCCTTAGGTCCCCTGGCCTGGTGCTGGGGTGGGGGGTGTGGCCTGAAGTCCCCTGTCAAGCCCCACCTGGTGGGGGGCTCAGCCTCAGGTCCCCTAGCCCAGCACCAGTATGGAAGCGCACCTTGAGGTCCCCTGTCAAGCCCTGCTGGGTGGGGGGGCATGGCCTGAGGTCCCTGTCAAGCCCCATGGGGGCAGGGGAGGGTATAGCCTCAGGTCTCTGATGATTGCTCCTTAAGGCTCCTTGTGGGAACTTGGCCTCAGCTGTGGGTGCAGCCCACCTTTGTGAGGGAGTGATGGTCAATTAGCATATTTCCTCTTTATTAGATAGGATACTTTCCTTTCTGTGGTTGGGAAAATTAAGCTTTAGTCTACCAGCAAGTTCAATGATTGTAGAAGGACATTATTGTCTATATTCATTATACTGTACATTATATCTCTATGGCTTATTTACTACTTAATGCAGGTTTATACACTGAAACATTATTCTCCCCACCCATCCCTTAGTGACCATTTTTTAAGAGTGACTTTTTTAGATTCCAGTTATGTGATATAATACAGTACTATCATTCTCTGACTTACCTCACTTAACCTAATGTGCGCAAGATCTATTCATGTTGTTGCAAATGGCAGGATAACCTCCTTTCCCGTGGCTAAATAATATTCCATCACATCTTTTTTATCCACTCATCTGTTGATGGGCATTTAGGTTGTTTCCATATCTTGGCTATTGTGAATAATGTTGTAATCAACATGAGAGCCCATATGTTTTCAAAATCCAGTTTTCATTTCCTTTGGGTCTATACCCAGAAGTGGGATTACTGGACCGTGTGGTAGATCTATTTTTAATTTTTGAGAAATCTTTATATTATTTTTCATAGTGGTTGGACCAATTTTCATTCCCACCAACAATGTATGTGTGTTTCCTTTTGACTACATTCTCAACAGCAACTGTTCTCTTTTGTCTTCTTAATGATAGCCATTCTTATAGGTATGAGGTGATATCTCATTATGGTTTTGATTTGCATTTTCCAATGATTAGCAATGTTGAATGTTTTTTCATGTGTCTGTTGGCCATCTGCAGTCCTCTTTGGAAAAATGTCAACTTAGTTCTTCTGCCCATTTTTAATTGGATTGTTTCTTTTCTGGCTATTGACTTGTATGAGTTCCTTACATATTTTGTATCTTAATCCTTTCTCGGATATGTGGTTTACAAATATTTTCTCCATTCAGTAAGTTACTTTTAATTTAATTGTTTCTCTTGCTGTGCAGAAGCTTTTGAATTTGATGTAGTCCCAATTTGTTGATTTTTGCTTTGATAGTTTGGCACCAGTAATTTTTAAAGATTCTCTAATTATACCAGTGTGCAACAAAAGCTAGAACCACATTCCTAAATCCTCTCCATTGAAACTGTCTTCAGACCAGCAGTGTTGGAATCATCTGGCAGCTGAAACATGGGCCCTACTCTAGACCTACTCAATCAGAGTCTATATTATTAGCAATATCTCCATGTGATTAATATACATGCTGAAGTTTAAAAAACACTGACAGAAATTTGAAAGATAAACTAACCAAAATTCCTAAGTAGAATAACATACAGAAAATAGTTTGAGAAAAATATTGGCCTCAAAAGTGTAACAGTAATCTTAAAAAGAAATATTTAATTCTTTTTTCACTAACCTTTACCCTAAACTGATATTCTGATTTTATTAATCCGTCAGGTACTTTATCTGGAAGATTAATTATTCCAACTTCTTTTCAATAAGGCATCTTGCATTTGCCCAAGATTCAATTAGCATATCTGACCTTAAAATGTCAGTTTTGTTATAGATCTGTATTGTGAAAATTAATGTCTGCAAGTCTTTTCAGCGTAGTAATAAGAATTTTATAACAATGTAGAGTTTTTTGCTATTATGTGAATAAATTATTGCCTTTGCATTGATGCAAGTTTCCTTTTCTCAGGTTTTATAGCATCCAAAACTAGATATCTTTTATTGTATTTTGTTGCTTTCTGAGATAAGTATTAAATATATGCCAACTTCATGCAAATCATAATTATTATCTACTATTCAATCATTTTTATCTTGGTAATATTTGCTGCTTGTCTACTATGTACCAAAAAATAATTTTACAGGGAAGTTTTCACAAAGTCTGTACTATTAATACCATATACTCTTTATCTTAAAACTTAGTTATATATAAAGCAAGCATTAAAGACCAAAAGGAAGAAATAGACAGAAATATAATAATGGTAGAGCATTTAAATTCTGTACTTTCATAAAATGGATAGTTCTTCCAGAGAGAAAATATGGGACTTAAACAACATGTTAGACCATAGATTTAGCAGACATTCCATCCCAAAACAGCAGAATTCATGTACTTTTGAAGTGCATATGGAACTTTCCCCAGGAGAGATCATATGTTAAGTCATAAAACAATTCTTAATAAATTAAGTAAAATAGAAATCATTTCAAAACTTCTTCCAAACACAGCAGTATGAAACTAGAAATCAATTACAAGAAATAAATGGAAATAACTAAATTGGTGAAGAATAAACAACATTCCACTTAATAAACAATGGATCATAGAAGAAATCAAACAGAACTCTAAAAATAACTTGATACAAATGAAAATACAACATACCAAAACTTTGGGGCACACAAAAGCAGTTCTAAGGGGACAGTTCACATAAATAAATGCCTACAGTAAGAATAAGAATGATCTCAAGTAAACAACATAATTTTATACCTCAAGAACTAGAAAAAGAACACACTAAACCTGAAGTTAGAAGAAAAGAAATAACAAAAAGTGAAAATAAAATAGAGACTAAAAAGACAATGGAAAAGATGAATAAAATGGAGTAATTTTTAAGATAACAAAAATAGAAAACCCTATAGCCAGACTCACCAAAAAAAGAGAGAAGACTCAAATAAATAAAATTAGTTCTAAAAGAGATGTTACAACTAATACCATGGAAATAAAAAGTATCATAAGAAATAAAAAGGATCATCTCTATAATTATATGCTAACAAATTGCAACAGCTAAAAGTAATAGATAAATTTCTAGAAACATACAACCTACAAAGACTGAATCACAAAGAAAAGAGAATATCTGAACAGACCAATTATAAGTAAAAACACTGAATCAGTAACCAAATAAGTCCCAATAAACAAAATTCCAATACCAGATGGTTTCACAGGTGAATTATATAAAAATTTTAAAGAATAAATAATATCAAACCTTCTTAAACTCTTTAAAAAATAGGAGATATTGGAACACTTCCAAACTCACTTTAGGAGGTTAACAAACATTGCCTAAATGTTTTAGTGATACTAAACCATAAGAGGACTCTGCAAGAAAAGAAAATTATAAGCCATACTGTTCTTTGTGTCCATGAGCTAAGCATTCCTTTTAGAAGGGCCTTATCCTATATAATAAAAGCCTAATATGCTAGTTGTCTGGTCATCTGGTTGGCCATTCAACCAATCAAAGTGTAATATGCTAATGATATGCTAAGGCCACTCAACTGCTCACTATGATGTGCACTGACCACCAGGGGGCAGACAGTCGACTGGTCGACCAGTCACTATGACTGTGCAGTGACCACTAGAGGGCAGACACTCTGACTGGTAGGTTAGCTTGCTCCTGGGGTCCGGCCTATCTGGACTGAGCAAGATAGGCTGGACATGCCCTGGAGCCCTCCTGTAGTCCCTCCCTGGCTGGCCAACCTCCCACGTCCCTACCCTGCACCAATGTGGTCCTTCAGCCTAGCCTGCACCTTCTCACAATCAGGGCTGAGGGATACCCCCCTCGAGTGCACAAATTTCGTGCACTGGGCCTCTAGTAATTACATAAAACCAATACAACAGCCTAGATATAACAAAAATCGTTAGTGACTAAGTCAGTGCTGCCTACATTGGCTTTAACCCATATCACAGAACAGTTTGAGTGAGGCTGTTAGGCAAGAAGACCAGTGCCAGGCTACCTGGGTTCATAGCTTGGCTCTACCCATTGCATTAGTGATCTTGTGTATAGTACCTACCCTTTAAGTCTCGTTTCCCCATGTATTAAGTGGATATCATTGTTGCCAACCTCCATACAATTATTGGGGATTAAATGGGATGCTAAAGGTCAAGCATTTAGAAAGAGTTGGCACAAAACACATGCACTATTATTGTAAACGAAACGTTTCATTAGCTTGGATAGGATCCTTCAAGGTTATATCAGTCACACAATTCCAAATAAAACAAAAACCAACAAGAAATATAAAGAATTTTCTAAGCAAGTCTGTAAGTTTCTGGTAAACCTATCTTGTTAATTATGTTTATTTATTTATTTTTATTTATTTATTTTAATTCTCACATGAGGATATTTTCCCATTGATTTTTAGAGAGAGTGGAAGAGAAAGGGCAAGGCAGAGGAAATATCGATGTGAGAGAAACACGTGGATTGGTTTTCTCCTGCACGAGCCCCAACCAGGGCCGAGGCCAGGGAGGAGCCTGCAACCAAGATATGTGCCTTTGACCAGAATCGAACCCTGAACTTTGGTCCTTCTGCAGGCCAATGCTCTACCCACTGAGCCAAACCTGCTAAGGCTATTTTTATTTTTAAGCTGGCATTTGGAAAGATATTGACATTTAAGATGAAAGTATCAATAGCAGGACCCAAATGTGGGTCTGTGGGCTCCACTTTATTGAGATAATTACAGAAATTGGAGGAAAGCTTTCTATTGTCTTCTAAAGAAAAATACAAAATAAGACAGGGTAGATGAGGATAGAAGAGTTCCTAAACTATAAATTCGCATTTCTAGAACATACTATGTGAGAACCAAACTCATCAAATTACTTACATTAAAAATGTATACAGTTCTTTTTATGTTATATCTCAATAAAGCTGTTGCATTAAAAAAAAATTGATGGATGACCTTTCAAGCTATTTAGAACATTGTTTACTTAGCTGGTAATTGAAAAATGTTGGAAACTGCTATACTACTAACTTTAAAAACAAGTATTTTGTAAGTGGCACGTTTTGTCCATTAGTTTTAAACTCCAACCGATTATCTAGAAATAAATTTTTACACAATGTTTTATCTACAATGCAAGGGCCTCTTTACCTATCTATCTATGTATCCATCTACCTACCTACCCACCTACCTACCACCTGCCTCTATCTATTTATTTGTAGATTGGGCAGAGGTTATAAAATGTTATGGGAATAGAAGTATGTGCATTTCAAAAATGTTATCTTTTTACTTCAAAATATTATCTCTGTTGGCCAGTTTTAACGGGCTTGAATCATAGGTATTTACTTGAGTAGGAATAATGTGAATGACTCAGAATTGTAGCTTGGTAATACACACAGCTGGAAAAGTATACTTTATTATTAAATTTTGATGTGTCAATTTTAGTTTGGTGCTACTACATTAATTTAAAAAATGCAAAATCAAACACTTGGAGAACTATGCCAAAAAAAAAACACAAAAATTCATATTCCTCTTCTACCAACTACCCATATTTTGAGGTTTGCAAAAGTCCTTGACACCCAGATTTGTGTACAAGAAAATAAACATTCCAGTAATGTCTCCTTTAGAAAATTAAATGGTTAGAGGAAATGTACTTTTATAGATGCTAACATTTTTCTTAAAGATTCCTTAATTTCCTTTATTAAAATTTTAAAGATTTGCTAAAGATAAATCTCACTATGTAATTTACTTTGTGTACTGTTTGATATACATCACATCCTACTTTTACTCCTTAACTACATTGGACTTTTCTGTCCTTCAATGATTATAATGTAAAACATTTCTCTGACACGATTTTATAATATATTTTCCATTTCTTTGTTTTCTGTCTTATAAGCTATGAAGAAAAATTTCTGGATTTTATATAGCTTTGGTCAACTTTTATTGTTATTTTGGCAATGGCTTTTCTCTCTATATCTCATGTTCGAATATTCTAAATGTGTATGTATAGCAGTCACCATTAATAAGTTATCTGTGAAAATAATTGCTTATTTCCTGATTTTTTTTTTTGCTAACTACTGTGTACCTGTGGTTTAGAAAAGATGTTACAGATTTTTAAACATCCAATAGCTTGATCCAAACATTCCATAAACTATTTTGTCCATTTTATATATAGATATAGATATAGATAGATATAGATATAGATGTATATATATGTATACTAGTATATATACATATATATATATTGATTTAAAGCAATAAACCTTTGCAAAAGTCATATTCTTTAAAAAATAAAATTAGTCTACATGGTTGGGCAAAAGTAGGTTTACAGTTGCTCATTTGGACAATCATAACTCAATAACTAGTTAATAATACAAGAATAAGCTCTGGGTTTTGTGTAGTCACAGCTGTAAGTCTACTTTGGCCCCACCCTATATTTACTAGCATTTGGACCTCCGTGTGCCATATTGACAGCGAATTACACTGGAATTCAGGAGCATTTCCTTCTCCTGACTTCACTTTCTACATTTCAGCAATTTGCTTTTCTTTTCTGGTTTTCTCATCTAGAAAATGAGAGCCTTAGCTGTTTCTGTCACATGTTTATGTCACAGTGCCCATTAGTTGATAAGTAACCAATACATACTTTTCAATCAATAAGAATGTATTAAAAAGCTAGTGGGGAAAGGGGCAGGGATTCCAACCAGATGCAGCCATCCCCTGAAGCCATCCTCTATATTCCTAATCTCTGTCAAGGCAGATATACCTACAGATTATTTAAAACATTTAAATTATTTGTGAGTATACATTTGCAAGACTGTACTAGCATACCTTTTCTAGGCAACTGTGATTTAGTGGAGAAAACTGGAATAAAAATTGAAAGACAGGTTAATTTTCTAGTTTTACCACCTATTTCTGTATACATGCTTCAGTCTGTGTCTGTGTGTGTGTGTATCTATGTTGTTGTTTTATTAAAAAACGTAATACATTAAAAGCATTTTATAAAAACTAAAACTTCATAAATATGAATTCTGCTTGCAAATAATGTTATGTCATGCTATCTATAAAAGGCTTGATGGGAGGGAAGAGCAATATTTTAAAAATGGCTTTCTCTTTCCTTCCTTTCTCCCCTGAAATGAAAGGCTTTTGATTGTGGAGTCATCTCCTGGGAAACCGTGACAAGAAGATCTGAGTGAGGAGAGCTTGGAGAAAGGACTGAATCTAATTATAAGGAAATAATTAGTCAAATACAGAGGAAGGGACACCCTTATTAGAAGTTTTCAAAAATAGGCTGGAATTCCTTAAGCAGTCATTTTAACTTCTCTGTAGGCCTTAATATTTTCAATACAGTGAGAGGAAAAAAGGAGAGTGGACAAACAAGATGAAAGGAAGGATGGAGAGATTGTGAGAAACATCCTTTTGCTTCTCTGGTCACTTAATAAAGGTGATTAAATTCTTCAAAATTAGGAGCACCATTTTATGAGCTTTGTTGTTTGGACAGGAGGTCCCAATACCCAGGCACAGACAGCTGTCTGACTGTTCTGAAATGTGGGTATAATGCCAATGTACTGCAGTCAATTAAAACACCATGGCTCACTGTTATAATGAAAACAGTGACGTCTCACAGAAATACCTTTTAAAAGTTACCCCACCGGATTTAAGTATTTCTAATGGTCAATTTTATGCCTCCCAAATTTCATGGAAAGACACCTTTTTTTCAGAAAAAAAAAAAAAAAAAAAGGCGGGGGGGAGTATTAACTGATCATCTTCAGATTCCATTTGCTTTTCTTGTGGTACTAGGTAGCAAGATTTGATTGTACTTTAGAATGAGGTTGTGTTTCTCTTTGACCATTCTCAAGAAAACACAGTTCTTTGCTGAAAATCAAATCAGAACTAATAATTATGCATAATAATACTAGCATTTGAAGAACACCATGCTTTGAAGTTTATGTTTTACCCAGTGCTTTGATTATACAGTCTCTCCTTTGATACTGTTACCATTATATAGGAAAGGAAATTTGGGTACCTTTTTATTTTACTGATACATGGAACTGAGAATTTAAAGGTTTTAGAACTTTTGAACTTCTCCAAACAATATTAAACAAGTAAACAAACAGAGTCACAAAGTTCAGCCACATCAAAACAGGGCTTTTTGAGCTTCCAGACGTTAGATAATGTGGCATCTTAATCTGCCTCTTAAATCACGGTCCTTAATGTCTTTGGTATATGGAGGTGGGCTTCTGGCTTGCTCTGGTTGTCTTCTAAGTGATTTCCCTGCTTGAATACTAATCTTTTTTAGTCTAGTCTTTATATTGCAGCCAGGGCAGCCCTTAGAACACAATTGTAGTCATGTCCCTCTCTTCTACCTCAAAACATTCAGTAGCTGCCATTATATCTCAAAGTGAACCCACAGTTCTCATTCTGATGGATGAGGTCCTCCCCCAGGATCTAGCTTCAAGGACCCATCTTTCACTTCCTCACGCCAAGGCAGCCATATGTGCTTCTTTTTCAAACACACAAAGGGCACTCTGACCTTGGGTTTTTGTGTGGAACACTCTCCTTCCAGACACAAATGCAATTTGTGCTTCCAAATTTGCACTTTCAGTGTTGTATGGCTGATTGATTTAGGTGTTTGTTTGCGTTCAGCTCCTCAGAGAGGCCCCCCCGTCTGTCTCAGAAGAGTCCCCACTCCCACATTCACTTTCTATCCCCTTATCTGCTATATCCCCAGCACCTGGAAGAGTGCCCCACTGAAAAAAGTTTAAACATACATTGAATGAATGAACAAATGAATGAATAAATGAACAAATCCAGTTGAGAGGAAAGTGATATAGAAGGCTGAGTTTTGTCATAGGAAAATACCCATAGTATGCTGGAGATATGAGCAACTACCTGCTCTTTGGAGCACTATATCCAGAAAATCTCTAACCCTCTGATTGTTAGGCAATTTAAAAAGGTACTTGTAAAATTTTCAGTTCTAGAAAAAATGTGAAAATGAGGATTATACTTCAGAAGAAATTAGTTCATATAAAGCAGTGTTTATTACCCCAAAGCACAGCTTTTCAATATTTGTTGTTCAACCATTAGCTAACTAAAACACTAATGCCATGGTAGCATAGACATTTCTTTGCAACACTGGGCTCATATTTTATCTAGTAAAGATTTAATTTTAATTAATTACTTATTTCTTTATTTATTTGATTTATTCATGTATTTGACCCAGTTCACCTCTACAGTTTAAATGACAGGATCCTACCCATATACATACTGTTTAAAATAATTCATGTTACTTGATGAAGACAAATATGCAAACTACATCTTCCTTAAAATGGATTAATCTCATCATTTGATCATATGGAATACCTTTATGTTTTGTTAATCCTCACCCAAGGATATTTTTTTCCATTGATTTTTAGAAGGAGTGGAAGGGAGAGAGGAAGGAGGAGAGAGAGAAACATCGATGTGAGAGAGAGACATCGATTGGTTGCCTCCTGCACACGTCCTGACTGGGACTGGGGATCAAACCTGCAACCCAGCTATGTACCCTTGACTGGAAATCGAACCTGTGACCCTTTGGTGCATGGGCTGATGCTATAACCACTGAGAAACACCGACCAGGGCTGGAATACCTTCATAGGCAAATGTTTCAGGACAAAATAACTCTATTTCATCTTTTCAGCATGATTGAAAACTTAAAGTGTCTTCCTTTCTTTTATTTCCCCTACATAAATGGACACTTTTACTGATTATGTAAAATTAAATTCAGGGAAAAAAAAGGTTCTAAAAGTGATCATTGTTCCTAGCCATAAAATTTCTTGAACCTGCATAGAGGAAGGAAGAATAGAGTGCACCATGTTTAGAATACAAGCAATAAGAACTAAGAAAAAAAAAAAACTTAAGAACTGAAAATTTCTCTGGCCACATTTTCAATGGTCAGACCATAGTTTTCATGTGTTATAGAATTTATGTATTTCCTCTGTACCAACCCAACACATTTTGAATAACAACTAAGTTTTATTTTAGTCCTTTGCAGCCCAGAGAGTGATTTTGTTTAATATATATATATTATATATATTATATTCCATTTATTTCTCACAATTACCCAGTAAGACAGGTGTTAATGTTTATATCTTTTTTATATTGAACCAGCCTGAGGCTCAATGAATGGCAGAATCAAGAAACAAAGCAAGAACATTTGACTGTGCCGTTCACCCTTTTTCTATTAAGTCATGCTGTTTCTTTGATTTCCAGGAAATGCTCTAGTCATTTACCTAGCTACTTTCTCCAGCTTCCTGAGTTTAGGGCAATCCTGAATGATAACCCTTCCTTATAATGGCCATTGTAATTGCTCAATACTTCTAGCTACAATACAGCACAGCTCTACCTAGCTGTAGTAATATAGATCTTGGGTGTTGTAATGTTTTGCTATGAGGAAAAATAATTAATTAATAAGCAAACCTGCTGCTATATTTATTCTGTTTCACATTAAGTTGGATCCACCTAGAAGTTCAGTTCTAAACAAGGATTGTCAGTAATCTCAGGACAATCCAAGCTGTTGTTTTTTCAGAGTACAGGGAAGTTTTTGAGGGTTTTTAATTTTTTTTTCTTTTTCCCATCACTATTTATTCCCTCTATATCCTCTTCCTCTTCCACCTCCTCACTTAGATGTGTTTTGGATTTAAATACATTTTATTCCTTGATTCTGACAATTGTAGACATAAAACTAATTGCAGAAAACTAGGGTATGAAGTTATTTCATAATCTTTTTTAATGCTCATTTTCATACCTGTGGGCATTATTTATCCAAGGTCACCATGACAGAAGTTTCTAGTGCTTACTCACATCCAATTCTCCACCTCTTTTGGCCTTACAGAAGGCTGAGACTTTGCATCATGTGACTATGTCTGACTAATGTCTTTATGAGAAGAAATGAGGAGGTATTTAACTGCTGGTCTGAGACCCTTCAGTACTCTGTTTCTTTGCTTCAGCAACTGAGGAGACATCAAGTTCCAGATGGCGTAGCTCCAAGGTAGAGAAGCTTCATCAGCCAAGGTACCCATGTGGAGCAGAACACGCTGCCAAACCATGTGGGCCATATAAGCATGAGTGAGAAAGGGAGCTTTTGGGGTAAGCTACTGAGATTTGGGTACTGTTTTTTTCTGCCTATCCTAATTAAAAATCCTAAGGCTGTGGTTTAAGGAGCATAGGAATTGGACCAGAAGATCTGGATAACGCCCAACTTAATAGCTTTGTTTACTTGGGGAAGTCACTTAAATATGTCGAGTTCCATTTCTAAAATAGAGATGATAAAATATTTTCTATCTACTTAAAAGAGTGACTATGAAAATCAAATGGCCTAGTGTAGTTTGAGTCGCCCTGCAATTTATATTTATAAATGTGGTGACATATTTTTGATTACTTTGAAATTGTGATTTCTTGATTATGAAATTTCTCTTACCAAGCTATGCCCCTAAAAGAAGTAGACAGGAAGACCAAAGTTAGAGTGTGTGAATGAGCAGGAGGCATTATTTGTTTGCTTTAATCCATTATTATAATCATACTGTAGCTTGGGTAATTAAAATTAAGATTTCTTAGCATCAGCTATTCCAGACTCAGGTTTAATTCTATGACATTTCTCAGTTTCAAATTTGTCTATACGTTTTTCTTCTTTAACTAGCTTTGAGCACCAGTGAATGAAGACACTTGTCTTATATATTTTTTCATGCAATGTAGAATATAAAGTCAGCTATGTGTGAAGGAGCACCAAATCATTTTCTATTGTTCCTTGGATTCTTAAACCCGATTGGGCAGTCCAATAAAGCAAGAAGACGGGCAAAACCAGTCAGTAGTGACTGGGTATTCCCTTCACTGATTGAGTCGGCACAACAATTAACTTTCCACATTTTGAGCTATGAAATATGATCATGTTTTCTGTTTTTTTCATCCTAAGAGGTGATGGGGCTAGCATGTGACCCTTGAAGCTCTCATCCAATAGTCTCTCCATTGAAAAAAATGAAGATAGTACCATCATTTGAAAGAGAGAATCTAGAAAGTGGCTGAAAGTGGGCTTCCTAAAGCTGGACTGAACTTCAGCTCCACAACTCATTGAGTTGCCTTGAGCATGTAACTTCTTTGTGCCTCAGATTTCATATTTGTTAAGTGGATATAACAATAGCATATAATTTACAATGCAGTAGTTTTAAAAATTAATGATAATATATGTAAAGTGTTTAGAATAAGACCCCAGACAGTGAACACTATAAGGCTTATTTACTTTGTCTTCTTTTCATCAAATACCAAGCTATTCTAACACACAAAATTGGGTGGTCTGAAAAACTGGGAAGAATTTGTGGGAAGAGAGAGGAATAAGTTTTTGAGCAACTTTCATGAATACATTAAAGCAATAGAAGATGAGTAAAGATGTTGCTACAAACATTTTAGGATTTCATGATTGACTAGAGGTTTACAGAACTCTTCAATCTTTTGGAACCAGATTTGTTTCTGGAACACAAATTTAAGGGAACCAATTATGTTTTATGCCTAAACAGAAATCTAATTTTCCACAAAATCATCTATTCGCTTATTTCTTATAAAAGACTATATATTTTCCTGGTTACACAAACATGAGACCTCAGTGTCATTTTTTGATTCAGTACATCTTCCACTTTTAAACCCAATCAGTGGACAAAACTGGTTAAATATTTCACTGTCGTCTTTTGTACTTGCTTTCTGTTGTCATTTTACAAATGCAGGCCCTCATCTTCCCACTGCATCATTACCTGGGCTTTCCACCACACTCTTTGCTACCAGTGAGCCTCACCACACCCTTACTAGAGCAAATAGAAGAGCTGGTTTTTATTTTTTTCTTTAAAGATATAGATTTCAGAAAATAGCCATATGGGGTCACTTCTACCACTACATTTTTTATTTAAGAAAGACATCAATAAAGCAACCAAGTGGTAGTTTTATTCCTAATACAAGAAGCTGTGTATGAATTTAAAAGAATAGCAATGTCCCATTTATATAATTGGAGATTAAGTGGGGACACATACATACATATATATACACACACACTTATATGTGTATGTATGTATACTGGGTTTTTTTTCATTCTGAGAAACTACAATAATTCTTAACCAATCAATAGATATTTATACTAGCATGAAAATAGATGTTTATAGTGAGTTCAGATCCAATAAGAAATTCCTGTCTTTCTGATTGCTATGCAATAATTGAAGAAAGCTTTGAAATGAATATCATACTTTTACTTTGGACATTTCTTATTTCTGACATGATGCATACTCTTTCTGAATGTTATAAGAGCTGCCATACTTCTGTATACATGTACATGCTTTCTATGGAAAGAAAGCAGTGGGAGCAATGTGTTTGTCAGCATCAATTTTGTATGCATACAAATACATGAGGAAAAGAACTAAAAATGTAAGAGCAAAGAGAGAGGAAATGTCAAGCTTGATATGTTATGGTGAGGAAAAAATTTACTCTAAAAATAGGTCCTACATTTAACCTACTGGTGTTAATTTGACTGTCTTCAGCATGAATATTGTGTCTATCAGTGGTTAAATCTAGATTGTTAGTCTACAAAATTAAGACTTCTGTTGTTCAGTGGAGCTCAGCATTTCAAGGCCCTTAATCTGTGATTGTCATCCATGCGAGTCAAAAAAAAAAATGTTTGAATATAACTGCACAACACACTATTTTGTCCCCTATTCTTGTCCTAAAGTCTCCTGAGACTTAAAATCTATGGCCACATGAATCTGTGCTGTCTACCAAAAGGCTGTTTTCTCCCCTAAGAATGACTCATGAAAATCACCCACCTAAACAAAGAGCAATACACCTCCAGTCTTTTGTTTCTCCTCAGGATTTGCAGGTTCAACAGAAATGAGAGATAAATGGAGTTGGTTTGCAGGAAGACTCCATTTTCTCTCACCTCTTTCCTTCCTTCCCTCATGCATGAGCGCTGACTCCTCTGAGGAGGTGTTCTACTGGATGGCTCCTTTGGAATAGTTCATAACTAATTTTCCCCAGCACCATTTAATTTTAATGTGCTATACCGCCTCTGCTTCTTTGTTCTTTTTGTTGTTGTTGTTAAGCCTCACCCAAGGATATTTTCTAGTGATCTTTTAGAGAATGGAAGGGAGAGGGAAAGACAGAGAGAAACATCGATGTGAGAGAAACACATCGGTTGGTTGCCTCCTGCACACGCCCGACCAGGGCCCAGGCCAGGGAGGAGCCTGCAACCAAGTTATGTGCCCTTGATCAGATTGAACCCGACACCCTTTGGTCTGCAGGCCGACGCTCTATCCACTTAGCCAAACTGGCGCAGGGGTCCTCAAACTTTTTAAACAGGGGGCCAGTTCACTGTCCCTCAGACCGTTGGAGGGCCGGACTATAGTTTAAAAAAAAACCACTATGAACAAATTCCTATGCGCAGTGCGGGCCCGGGGCGAGTTGGCTGCTAAGCAGGACAGGCAGTGGCACCTGGCGGGCCGAGTAAATGTCCTCAGCAGGCTGCATGTGGCCCACGGGCTGTAGTTTGAGGACCCCTAGTAGGGTGTTGTTCTTGGTACTAAATCACATAGTATCTCTGTTATTAACCCACTCCAGGGAGGGCGTGCGCAGTATCAATATCCCCCTTCCCTGTGCCATGGCACTTATAGATAATCAATAACTACATTCTCTTATTCCAGACATCTTTAGAATTCTCATTATCATTGCACTTCAAATAGTCTTCAGCAATCAATCAGGACTAAAACCTACTCATTACTCCCAGGTTACTCATTTTCATTTAAAATATGTCTATTGAAAAAAGAAAAATTATGTCTATTTGAAAAAGAAAAATTCAGGAGACATAATAATGGATCTCTATTTTTATTAGTATTCCTTATTAAATTAACAAATTGGGTATGTGTGTATATATATATATATATATATAGAGAGAGAGAGAGAGAGAGAGAGAGAGACTTATGATATAGAATCATCCTTATGACAGTCATTGACTTTCATGTTTACCCAAAATATGATGAAATGAAAATGCTATGGATGATTGTTAATTTTATTAAAGAGACATATATCTATGCTTTAAAAAAGCCATGTATACATATGCAAATTATATTATTTAGTCTACAGAAAAAGTTGGCTTTTCTGTAGACTAAATAATAGTCTACAGAGGATGGATTTAAGGCAACATTCTTTTTTATGCTCCCTAAATGCATTGTACTTACTGGTAGCTTGATTAGGACACCTACCAGGATGTTTTGTAATTGCTTCCTTTCCTGTTTCCCTGAACAACTCCTTGAAGCAGGAGTCCTCACCTCTCTCTGCATCCTTAGTATCCTGTGCAGAGTTTTTCCACATAATATTGGTTTGATAAATGTTTATAGGTTAAATAGCTGATTGAATGAGCAAGGGATTCTATCTTCTAACAAGTGGCTTTATATTACTCTGCTGTCATGAGTTAATACTATTCTTAGCACATCCAAAGCATTTACATTTTCTTATCCTGATGAAATTTTGTTTAATAACTATTTTCAAATTTGTATTTTCCCTTAAGAAAATTCCATTTTTTTGCTTGTTGAAATATTAAATAAACTGACCTAATTGTTAATTCTTTTAATGAGTTAATTTAATGTTACTAATTAAATTAAATTACAAAATTAATGTTTAATAGCTAAAATTCTTAAAATATATATGCAATTAAATTGGCCTGGGTGTCTAAAAGCTTAATAGTCACACAAGAATTTATACTTGCAATATCTTTGGAGGAGTTCAAAACCCATTTTTAATAAATTACGTCATCTTTGGACCTTCTGAGAAAAATTTAGAATTTGAATTTTTAAAATAAATATTATTAAAAGTAAATTACATTTCCAGTTCTTTTTACAATCCAATTATATTCCCACAGCAGGAAAAAAAATTGAAAAGTTAGAATCTTATAAAAGGTGGATTATTGTGTACTTATTATTCTATCTAATAAAGATGTAATATGCTAATTATCATCACGCCCTCACAAAGATGACAGCGCCCACAGCCAATAAGAGGGGAATATGCTAATTGACTGCCACACCCTCAAAGATGATGGCACCCATAGTGACAAGATGGTGGTTTCCAGTCCCCTCAGCCCCACCAGGGCAGCAGGTGCGCGGCATGGCCGGGCCCACCCCCAGGCACGTCCGGCTGCTCCACGTGCCTGCCTCCAGAGTCCTCTAGTCCCCTCAGACCCCAGCCGCCCAGGGCTGGCCCGAGAAACAAGCAAGACTCAGATGTTGGCTGCCCAGATGCCCAGGGTGGGCCCGAGGCTCAGGCAAGCTTCTGATGGTGGCTGCCCAGCTGCCCAGGGCCACCCGAGGCTCAGGTAACCAGGGCCAGCTGAGGCTTGCACTGTTGTCAGTGGCAGCAGCAGAAATGTGGTGGGGGTGTTGCCTCCCACTCCTGAGGGCTTCTGGACTGTGGCAGGCCGGGCTGAGGGACCCCCCTCCCTCCAGTGCATGAATTTTCACACACTGGGCCTCTAGTCAATAATAATAATCAATGTAAAATCACTCATAGTCTACCCTTAAAGGTGTGGATTTATTGATATCATCAAAGTAAATATTTTTAATTGCAGAAAATTCTGGCATGCATTAGGTATATTTGAAGTTGTCCCTTAAACCTTGTTATTAATGATATGGATTTTTTTTCAAGTTAATGTCACTCTGTCTGAATCCTGACCTTAAACTTACCACTTGGAATCTTATTTTGTGTTTTGAAATTGAGCTAGCATTGGTCCTGTCCAGTCCCTCCTTAGGTGCCCACATTGTTAAGTCTTGATGGCTATGATTCATGAATCTCAAAGATATTTCTTTTGCACATGAAGATCTATCTAAGTAAAAAATGTGGCCTTTGAGGAAATAACTGACCTGATATACTAAAACAGAGTATTTTTTAAAAATACAAAATGTCCAAGTGTTTCTTCTGGATGATCGGGTTCTAGGTGATTTTTTTTTTTGCTTGATAATATTTTCTATATCTGATAAAATAAATATTTATTAATTATATAAAAAATAAAAATTAGTTAATAAACCTATGGAGATAAAGAAATGTCTAATAGCATTAAAATTGTACAATAATACTATTAAGAGTACTGTGCATATTCTATAGTAGATGCTTAATCCAATTATTTCCTATAATCTACTAATGGAGTGACTACATTAAAAAAAGAATAGTATTACAAATTATTTCTGTGTCTGTGTATTGTGATAGTGGATTAATAATAAAAGGAGCAAACACATACACACAGCATATAGAAAAACTCTGGTGTATGTGGGAACACTGGATCTTCAAAAGGCTAGAGATTTAAAGGTAGGTCATGGTCTATAGACCCTGTTAAGAATGTTTGTTTTTATTCTAAGATTAATGAGCTGTCGTTGAAATATTGTAAGATTGATACCATTAGACTTGCACTTTCAAAGTATCATTCTGGCTCTAGCATGGGAAATTAACAGAAGGGAAAGAGGAGTGGATGAAGAAGAGCCATGGCCCAGGTGGTGGATGATGATGACTTTGAAAGAAATAGAAATGAGTCCAGGAATATACTGCAGATGGGATTCATAGGCTCCAGTATTGGGATGCTTTTAGGAAATAAAAAAAGATCCGAAGTCTCCTCTTGGAATAAGTGGCTACATGGTGGTGACACTCACCAATTGGAACATTAGAGGAGGGTCATAATTGGGAGCAAAGATTATAAATTGCATGTTAGCCACACTAAATTTGTGCTGCCTTTGGGATTCATAAGTGAAGAGGACATGTAGGAGATTAGACATAGAGATCCATAACTTAGAAAAAGGTCTTGGATTAGAGACCAAAACTTGTCAGTCATTAATGCCTCTGACACAAATGAGGGTCAGAGTACTGATAGATAAGAGATTAAGCCTTACTTGAATCCAACTACAATGACACCTAAAATAGGTTTTGAAACATTAGTAAGGGCTATACAGACGAAGATATGGTGGTGTGAAACCCCATTGTAGGCCCAGGAAAAATATACGTGGGTTAGTGTTACTTTAATACAAGGTGAGAAAAAGAAATTTAAATAAACGTGGGTACATGCACTAATTAGTTAAGGAGAACTTGCCCTTAAAGACAACTTGCATGGAAGTCAGAATGCCATTTTGCAGAATTAGAATAACTGAAGAATATTGGCTGAGAAGATGCATGGCCAGATTTGTATTTGATAGTGGACACACTGACTGGAGCCTAGAGAATGAAGTTAAGAGCAAAACTACTGGAATGAGAAAAACCTGGTAAGTGTCTGTTGCATTTGTCTGCACTAAGTGCTGAGAGAAGGGGCAACTGGATTGGAGAAATGATAGGTTGAAAAGTATTTAGGAAACATGACACTGCATTGGAGAGTGTGAAGAGTGAGAAGGAAGAGACTGAGGCATGACTTTCAGGTTTCTAGTTTTGATGACTAAGCAGATTACAGTGCCATTAATGGAGGCTGGCAATTTGGGGAGGATTTCCCATTGTAGACATGTTGATCCTGAGATGAGGATGGGCTAATTAAGGGAGTATGATTAACCAACCTTTTGATACATGAGCGAGAAAAATTTGGATGTAGTTTGGGCTGGAGAGAAATATTTATGAGTCATCAGCATATAATTAATTGCCAAAAGTAGAAAAATTAATGAAATTGAATAATTAGTATCAACAAAGCAGGGGGTCAAAGACAGTTTACTAGAGGACATGGATTTTAAGGGTTAGCTGAGAAAAAGAAGAGATGTCCAAAATGAAAACAAGACAAAACACAGATTGGTGTTGAAGAGAACCACAAAAAAACAGCATTTTCAGGATGTGAGGTCCAGAGTGTCAGAGGCAGAGGGGAAGCCTTGGATTTGAAAGCATGACGTGTTCAGAACATTGCATCTCTCATCTGATTTGGAGGTTTTCAATTTTTTTTTTTTTTAATATCACCTGATGATATTTTTTCCATTGATTTTTAGAGAGAGTGGAAGAGAGAGGGAAAGACAGAGAGAAATATCGTTGTGAGAGAAACACATCAATTGGTTGCCTCCAGCATGGGCCCTAACTAGGGCCCATGCTGGGGAGGAGCCTGCAACCGAGGTATATGACCTTGACTGAAATCTAACCTTCAGTCCACAAATGCATCCTCTATCCACTGAGCCAAACAGGTTATGGCTCAAATTTTTTTACGATGATGCTATTCTGTTAAATCAATAGGGATTTCTAGCATGCTTGTAGTTGTGAAAAGACCTAGGACACCTTTTCCCTTCTGCTGAACATAACTTAAAAAAAAACAAATCTATACAAAATAAAAACACCTACCTGGGTAGTCTAAAACAGTAAATAAATATGGGCAGATTGTGGAGGGGAGTCAAAATTTGGAGGAGTGACTGACAATGAGGTGGGTTTTTTATTGTCTGTACTCTTGTGGCTTTATCACAAGAGCAGGCGCTTGTAAAACAGTGACAGAATGGTTAACTGAAACCTTAAAAGAAACTTCAGTTTCTAGAGAAACCAGGAAATAGACCTCAGTGGGTGGAAAGTGTATTGAAATTGATTGAATTTCTATATCATGAAAAAGAGCACTTATCTGAGATTCAGGAGACCCGATTCTAACCCCTAATTCACCAATTTAGTTCCATTTGAGTCAATCTCGTTGAACATTTATGTTACCCCAAAAATTACTATCATGACACTTTCCTGTTTAATTTCTCAGAACTGTTATAAATATCAAATATTGCAATGTCCTCAAGAGTGCTTTAAAAGATCATAAATTTGTACTTAACTATAAGTTATTAGTATTACTCATATTTAAACTTCTGTTGGCTTATAATCTTTAAGATTTTTATAATATGGGTTCATATTTCAGACATCAGCTGAACAGTGTCCAAGTTCAGATAATGATCATGATTCAACTTATCTCAGTACCTTTAATACAATTGTTATTTGATCAGCTGACATCATACTGTAAATGTAGTTTTTTTTCTTGATTCTATCCTTCATATGCAATTGTAGATGTGGTATTCTAGTCTTTGTCTGTCCGATGTGTTATTTAAAGCCCAATGTCTCCTGAGCGAGTGAAACTCATTTAGCAATGATGGAAATGTGCTCTCTATGGCCTGTGACTTCACACTTTCCTTTTTCCCCCATAATTATAGTTCTGAGAGGTTTGTGAACCAATTTAATCACTGGGAACTCATATCATTTAGACTGTTAGTACTTTGGAGTAGTGGTTTCTGAATCAGTGGCACTAGCATAAAAGCTTGATTTTTTCTCTTTATAGTACTATTTGCAATATTAACGGTTTTAATATAATCATTTATAACCAGACGCCCAGGTCTAATTGAATTCCTTTTGAATCAACTGTATTCTTGGTATTTCAAGAGAAATAATTTCAATTGTAACCACAAATTGGTGGTTCTCTGCTCTCCTCTCTTTGTTTTCTTCTTCTCTTCCCTCCTCCTACTCCACCTTTTTTTCTTCTCTTTCCCCTGCTCCTCCTGCTTTTCTGATCCTTCTCCTCTCTTTCTTTCCCTCTTCTATTTATTCTTTCCCTCTAGAGGCATTATTGCCCCATTTAATGTTTTAAAATAAAGGACCACCCATTAAAGAATATTTATTCCCTATAATTAAATCTAAACACATCAAGGAAGTTTAGAAATTATACAAACTCAAAATTAGGAGGATTGAAAAGAAAACTAATATGAATTAACAAAATACCTTAAGTCTATATGTATCAGTGAACTATATAATCTATTCCACCTGTTTCACCAACCATTTTATAAAAATAAAGAACCACTATATTCAATCAATAGACTCTGGAGAAGAAAAGTCTCACAACCTCTATGTGATACTCCCATTCTGTTCAAAATCAATACATTTCTATTACCACAGCACAGATATATTGGCAATATTTTCTGAAAGATAAATAAAATGGAAATACATCTTGATATGAAAAAATTATACATCACTATAAACTACAATATTACTTTGGATTAAAAAAATCTTGAATACATGAGATGACATTTGGAAGCTCTGTGGAAAACAGGCTTAGGTAATTTAATACATCACACACATATACCTCAATAATCAATATAAGCCTGAAATAAAGAGATTTAAAAATGAAAATGTAAATGTACATATGTACATTTGAACTTAGAGCAATACTTTGGATAAATATATATTTATTATTTATGCTTTCTCCTCTCTTGGTTCAGTTACTATCTTTTTCTGATAACGCAACAGCTAAAATATCTATAAATTGACTAAATCTACATGTAAATTAGGTTGACATGTCAATTCCATTTAATAAAGATTATTGAACATTAATAACCCCACAAAAATGATAGCTACCATTTTAGAGAATACACCTGGCATAGTGCCAAGCAATTTAACTAACACACACACACACACAATTTCATCAACACAGTAAATTTGATGTTATTATATTTATGCTACAAATAATTAAACTGAGGTTGGAAATTGATTAAATTGCATGATTTTATATAATGACTGTAGCAATGGTGAGATTTGAACACTGGCCTGTTTGATTATTCCTTAAAACAAAAATGTATGTATGTTGTATTAGGAGCTAAGAAAATAGAAATGATGAATTTCTAGAGAACTAGAATATTCTTTGAATGCTATAAATAACTTGACTGTTTTAATTCACACAGTTAAAAATACTTAGAAATCTGACATGCTGAAAAAAATGTTTGGGCTGGGATTTCCTTGTGCCAATAAGAAAAAGTAACTGTCCACTCTAAGACCATTTTACTCTATCAGGTGCATATGACTGTACTCTCAACAGAGGGTATTTTTAATGAAATTTTTAATAACAGCCTAAAAACACTGCTCTACCCCATTCTTTGGTACATGACATTCCGAACACTTCCCTTCATTGATTACTATGATATATTAATAAATCAGTGAAAATTATGATGTAATTTGAATCCATACATTTATATACATCAGAATTTTAAAGAAACCCTGATAGCAAGACAGATAATAGACATTTCCAAGAGGCAGCATGTTATGTAATGAAGGCTCTGTGTATAAAATATTACCTGATTCCTACAGGTGCTTAAACAATGGGCTAGGAAGTGTGCTAGGTATTTTGCATGTGACGTTCCATTGAAACTTCAGAGCAACATTTATTATGTAATAAGTGCTCTTTTCCTCCCAATTATATAAGTGAAAGCAATACATACTGTTTTATCACCAAATATATGTGACTTGTCTAAGATGTGAAGTGATAAAATTGAATTGGATGTTTGACTACCTGTTCTAACCACTATAAACCCTAAAACACTGTAAACCCCTGCATGGGCACAAAACTCTTTTACTTTAATGGTAAATAATTTAAGACAATAATGTGTTAATAAAGAAGTTCTTGGGAGCATTCCTAACCACTTCTGGTTTGGCACTGCTCAATTGGAATCAATTTTTGCTCAAATAAACTCTTATAATTTTTAGTAGGCCTTGATTTATGTTTTAACATCTCTGGCGTCAGAAGAGGGAACCAAATGGACTCCTGACTACCCCCAGGAGCAGGTAACTGCCTCTTGAAAGGAGGGTAAGCCCTGTTGAATCCTAGCTCCTTGGCCTTTGTGTTGCATGCTTTCAGACTTTGAGCATTTCTTTCTTCTGAGTGGGGCCAGAGTTGGACTACATCTGGGCTTGGACTGGGTTCAACGTAGAAACAGGACTGGGGCCAGTATGAGGCCTCAGTGAATAAAACTGAATAAAATTCTGTTGTAAGGTTGAACAAGTAGGTTAATCTTATCAAAGATAAGCTTGAATTATGGTGGCCGCAGTGGAGAACTTTTAACTATCTTAGATAAGCTTACCCATTTATGAAGTATCCTATAGAAAAAGGGATCTCAGGCACTCATTACAAAGAGTAGAGAGAAAGTTTTTCCTCCTTCCTTGACAATTTCTGGTGACTAGGATGCCACCTGCTGGGACACCCCCTCACTCTGGAAGACTGCAGGCACATCCTGGGAAAACTGGCAGAACCCGGCAAAGGGTAAGACATCTCACCAAAGTCAGCTCTGTTTATGGTGCTGGGATGAAAGAGGAAGAAGGTAAAATTTCACGTTGCCCCTTCTTTCCAAATTCAGATTGGCAGGGAAAACATTCATTATCATTTATTCCTCTCCATGGATAGCTATTATCTTCTTGTTTGTCTCATTTTGTGTCCTGAGAACTTGGCTTGGCAACTGCCAGGTTGAAGGCCCTCAAATATGGACAGACAGAAATGTGGAATACACCCAGTTTCTGACTAGATATGGCTGGACAGAAATGTGGGCTGCACTCCATCTGCAGCTAGGGTCCTATTGACTGCTGCCAGCTCTCAGGGAAATTGTATGTCTTTATTTTGGTTATCTTTGGGAGTGGCTCTGAATCCTGGGAGGGTACCCCCTTTGAGGACCCCTCTTGGTCTATGGGTTTGTTCAATATGGATAGGAATATGTATGTACTGTTTGTCCCAACTGAAACCTGACAAAATATTCAAAAGGATTTTTTTAAAAGTTGGCCAAATGGGAAGCCTATATTCACAGCTGATAAGAAATTTTTTAAAGCTCTTCACCTCTAAGCTAAACTCTGTACTCAAAGAGAAAGACTTATATGCATGCATATAAGCCCAACCAATGGACACAAACAACAGGGGGCTGAGGCCATGAGTGGGGGGAATAGGGGAGTAATGGGAATAAGGACACATGTGTAACACCTTAATCAATAAAGAAAAAAAAAAGAGAAAGAAATAACATTATGAAGCCATCATGGAAAGATTTAATAAAACATTCCAAAACAAAACAAAACAAACATACAGCTCTAAATCTCGAAAATAGGAATCTTTTGATTTTCATCTTCTCCCTGATATTAAACACACACAAACACACACACACACACACACGCACAAATTGGGGGTCATGTAGTTGGATGCCTTGGTCAGAGTCTTGATATCATTCAGGCTGCAATCCAGTTCTTTCATAAATTAAAACAATTTTTGTACTTGTCTTACAAATCAAGTCTATATAATAATGTATATTCTATCCTTCTTCCCAACCCCCAAGCCTCTCCTATTCATCTCAAAAGGCTTGAGATATTGTAAAGGACTGGATTTAGGAAAGAAAAGCCCTTCTGGAAGGGGCATACAACCTTTCTCTGTGGCTTTGAGAAGTGAATGTTTTACTTGGTCTTCTCTGGGAACTCAGATCCATATCTTGAAATCCAGGGAGGTAATTCTCACAGGACAAAACTTGAATAGATTAAAATAAATTGTATATTTGTGAAAAAGGAAGCTTAGAAACAGAATTTTATGTGTGGTCAAGCTGGCTATACTAAATTTAAATGGATTTGTTTAAGATTTTAAAGATTGAGTCTTAATATCCAAAGTACACTGGGTGCAACATTAAAATTTGTTTTTCTCTCTCTTAAAATAACAGTTTTCTTGAACTATTGGTCTTCACTTGATAAGAAATTGCAAAAGTGTTTTTTTTTTTTTTTTTTAATTTTTTGGATAATCTATCCAGAAAGTAAAGATTTTATATTTTATCAATATATGTTTCTAATAATTTTAAGGTTATAAAACAGAACTGGGTAAAAATTTCTAGAACTAATAGAAAAACTGGACTTAAGCAGAACAAGAATTAATAACAGGGTTAAATGAACTGATGATAATGATTATCATTTTTTTACAGCTTTTTCTTTGCAACATTGCTGGTTCCTTCATGTTTCATTTTTCCAGATTTAAGGAAACCAGTTTCTCTTTTCTCTTAGCTATCTGTGACTTACAGTTATTTTGTAAAGTATACAGCTGTAAACATAACTGAACCATTTCCTTTCTCCAGCTACTTGATCCTTCCAGAATGCTGAAGCTTATTGAGTACTCTTATTTTCACAGCAATACAGTTATTTGCATAAGTTCAATAAAAACTGGTTCTCCTTGTAACAGGACACAATTGGACACACTGGTTATGTTACCAAGGCTTTGACTGGAATGGCGTCTTTGAGAATATGCATAAAATCAGATATGCCCAGTTTTAAGGAAAGAAGGTTTACTTTATGGAGTCAATAAAAACCCCTTGGAACAATCAGTCTGGCACCTAGCTTCAAGGGTTCCCTGTGGTCTTACCAGGTGATTAAGAGCCACTTCCTGGCAGGCCCAGGAACCTTAGGCTATTAAAGGGCTCTCGAGAAGAAAGGAATTCACCCAAACCTGTAATTACTGCAGGCAAGGTCTCCTGGTAAGTTCTTGGCTTGGCTTCTTAGCCTAAAGAACTTTCAAAAGTCCAATAAAAGATTCCTTATGAGAAGTTCTAGCAAAGCATATGCAAAAAGAGCCAATATGGTCAATCACTGTTATTTGTGCAGTTAATGTAAATAATCAGGCCAAGTTTAATGAGACTAGACTTATTTTGGCAAACTAATTAGCTTTACTGTGACTATTTTTGATAGAAATGAGGGTTGCTGTAGAAAATTATAACACAACCTTGATAACCTTGTGCATTTAAAATTCTAAGCCCGTTCAATGTCTTTGAGGTTTTATTATATATTTGTAAACTCAACTGGGTCCTGAATTCTAGTGACCTCAAATATCTGTCTGCACTAATGTCCCCAATTTTCTAGCACCTTGTGATTTGGAATCATTAAGAAAAAGGACTGTCCTTAGAAGTTTCATTTGAAGGGACCATAGCAGTCCTCCTTACTACCCAGCTGGCAGCCAAGCTTTGGAGACTTGAATCATGGGTACACATGTTCCAATTTAAAAGGGCTTCTCAAAAAAAAAAAAAGAAAGAAAGAAAAACAATCAACAAAACAAAATTGTCATTTCAATTAAAATACATGAAATAAAAAAAATCAATGGAAAAAAATAATATTCAGGAAATAAGTTAAGTTGTTGGTGTGTATTATATGGTTAGGCATATGATGGTTGTGCCCATATTGTCTTGTCATTATTCATTCCCTAAACAATACAGTATAGCAACTATTTATAAAGCAAAATAACAATAATAAATAAATTGAGAACTGCATACCCTATAGAGATCTCAAATTAAAACTGACTGGAGAAGTTCCTCCCAAAAGTAGGTGGCATCTTGAGGTGGAAAGTTCTCCCAAAATCATGGGTCAAGATCTCATCTGCAATTTAAAAGCTCTAGTCCTTTTGATTTGTACTGTTTACTTTGTCTCTGTTAATGCAGAAGACAATGCTCCTTAATTCTGACACCTCTTGCTGAAGCTGCTGCTAAGGTCCTTGCTGCACAATAAAATTCCTGGGGCTTTCTTACTAAGGTGGTTTTAGGTAGTGGAATTGCTTTATAGTAATTATTGGCTAAAAAAGTTTGTCTTGTAGCACATATCTATTTCCTGCTGTATCTTGATCCATACCTCTGGCATTATAGCAAATACAGGAAATTACAAAAAAAAAAAAAAAAGCCATTTGGCTAAAACAGATTGATCTCCCCTCTGGTATGTTCTTTGATATCAACTGATTTGGTTCATGGGAGCATATGGCTAAGAAGTATACTGCAGTCTCTTGGTGTTACCCTCCTAATAATTATTATTGTAGTCTCCCTAATGTGCTATGTCTTTTTAAAGGTCTTAGATACATGTTCATAGCCATCAGCAGTATACAGACGGGCTCACTGCATTTGGAAAAACAGGAACAAGATGAATAGCAAAAACAATTCTTCTATGAACCTGACATCATAACCTAGGTGTTTCACAAGGAGACAAGAGCAGCTTAACTCTGATGACTGAGAATGGTGCTAGTACCAAATTTTGGCCAATCTCTCATCTATGAAAAAATGGCAAAGGGAACATTGTTCAGTTAATTAATCAAAGAGGCCAGTAGACTGATGTGATTCTAACGTCATGCAATTTATGTAAACAAACCAAAAACTAAGCCAAGGTTACAAAATCAAAACACCAAAGACAACCAATCACAAATAGCCAACTAGGTTTCAAACTGTAGTCAATCAATAATTTCCTTACTTTAGCCTTTTCTCTGGACAAGTCTCTCCCTGAGCTCCTGACAGTGGAGTACGCCTAACCTCTTCTTCTTTGGTGCTGTCTGATATTTGATCAAATAACCTTTTTAAATAAAAAAAAGAAGTCCTTAGATGATGGAGGGGATTACAAAGTAGAATAAATTTTGTGAGAAAACTGAATCTTCACAGAAATTTTGAGGGATATATATAGTCTTCTCTTCAGTTTAGTATCTCAACAAAAAAATCAAGAAGCACTGTTACTGGCATGATTATTACTATTACTTATCTTCTACTCTGACCCATCCCAAATTTGAGGGAGGGTATCAAAATAAAAAAATGTCCCCTCCCCCATGAAACCTGAACCTTAGTGAGTATAATATATGAACCGGGGTCTGAGCTACATTTAAAAGGTAGTATAAAGTAGTGCAGAGCATTTAATGAGAACATACAAAGATATGTCTAAAGACGGCGTTCAAATGAAAAGAAACACAGCCATTCTCCCCTCTAATGTATGCCTTTCAGATTTACCATCAATACAGAAAAATGAAAAGCCATTTTTTTAAAAACACATGTCATTTTTAAACTCTTTTCTATGAAAAAACATTTGCTTAATAAAATTTATTCTTGATAACATGCTATGTAAGTGTTTCTACTTAAATGTAAACAAAATAGCATCCCTCATACACCAAGGAATTTACATTTTGAGACAATTAAAAAGAGCACCCTAAGTATATATGGCAGATCAACACGGAGCATATATATCAAAGCTGTTCCTGAAACTGTTCCAAAAATCTGAACAAAATAGATTTCAGACCTTAGGTTATAAAATATATTTCATTTGAGATTGTATACAAAGGCTTGGAAAACTACTGCAATATATTTCAGTACTTCAATGGACAAAAAAAAAAAAGCACGTAAATAGTTTTGTTTTTCTTTGTTCTTGCTTTGTTGAGTTGTGAAAAAGATCCTCACTGAGTCCCATCAGCAGTCATGGCTGAAAGCACTGAATAGTAGCACCATAGAATGGTACAGAAAAGGCTTTATCCTCAGTGCCACACATTTTTTAAAATATATTTTATTGATATTTTACAGGGAGGAAGGGAGAGGAATAAAGAGTTAGAAACATTGATCAGCTGCCTCTTGCACACCTCCTACTGGGGATGTGCCCGCAACCAAGGTATGTGACCTTGACCAGAATTGAACCTGGGACCTTTCAGCCCACAGGCCGAGGCTCTATCCTCTGAGCCAAACTGGTTTCGGCCACACATTCTTAACTGTTCCCCAAGCCTACATGAAGCTTGTGGAGGTAGCTTATTTGGACCACAAGGTGTTGGCTTTTTAAAAAATAAAAGTATTTACCAACATTTTAAATGCAAACATTTCTGACTTTTCAGATTCTCTTGGAAAAGCAGGTGATCTGGAAACTGATCAATGTCTGGTGCTGAAGAGCAACTGCCCTTCTTAGTTTCCCATTGTCGTCTTCGCTCCTTCCCCCAGCCTGCTTTTCTTCTTCTTACCTCTTGCCTGTTTCTTGCATGCATTTGAGTTTACATCCATTGCCTTTACCCAAGTTTAATCCTTTAATTTTCACATTTCTGTTCATGGCACACCTATTTCTACAGTTTAAGCTCAAGTACTCTTTCAGTCATCTTTACTCATTCCAGCTTTTTCCTTTAGTTCCATCTCCATCAGTCACCGTGTCTGCATGTCCATAAGACATACCACCACTGACCTTATCCAGGACTTAAGACACCATGCCAATTGCTATAAGCAGACACCTAGTTTAAGTCCTGACTTTTTTGTCCCGAAACAAGCCATTATTAATCAGACCAATTTTACTAAATGTGTTCACTTTGTACTTACCCTACATATAGTTATTAATCTTGTCAGCGTGTTATGTGGTTTATTCTTAGTACCATGACATATTTGGAGTCTATAAGTACCTTATTATGGATAAAAATGGTGGAGCAACCTGGAGTTATTTTTGCCCCCTTTGCCAAATGACAAATTTGGCAAATTTGGGGCTTTTCCTTCTTTGCCCTCTATGACCAATGACCTTTCTCTTCTTCAAGATCCTTTACCACTGGTTATCTGATAACACAATACTATTTCTCTCCTTTCAGCTTCTATTTTTCATCCCCAAATTCTCTATCAACTAGTAAAACAGAAATTCTTAAATGGTAAGAATTCAGTTTTGTTCTGCATACTTAGTTATGTACTGGGCAGAATGTGAATTTTTATTAAATACATTTTTGAAATGAAGTGAATTGAATTATATAAACCACAGCTACTGTTCATTCATTTAATTTTTAATCATAATAAAGAATCTTTGAACGAGGGGAAGGAACCAGCAATGCAGTGTTGAAACATACTTAGGCTTTAAAGTAAAACATTCAGACTGAAATTCAGATCCCTACCACTGCCTAAGAGCTGTGAGACCAGAATCAAATTAGTTAAGCTCAGAATTACATAGTCCTTGGCTATAAACTGAAACTAATGATTCAGAATAATCCTATCAACCTTCCAAGGGTGTCTCAAGAATAAAACAGGTTCATCTATTTAACATGCCACTTACTTTGCCTGAGGATAGATAGCATTGGGCAGGCTGAGCCTTATATTATTAGAATTGTATTTTAGGAAAGGAAACCAGAGTAAGGCCTTTTAAACAGTTAACATGCATCACAGAGCTAGGTTCTATGTATGAAGAAATAAAAGCATCTTAGAGACAGAATGAACTAACTACTATAAAGAGGACAATCAATTAAAATGTATCCTATCTAATAAAGATGTAATATGCAAAGTGACCATCACTCGAACACACAAGATGGCCACCCCCATGTGATCAAAGATGGATGCCCCCATGTGGACACAAGATGGCCAACACAAGATGGCCAGCAGGGGAGGGCAGTTGTGGGCGATCAGAGCAGCAGGGAAGGGCAGTTAGGAGTGACCGGGCTGGCAAAGGAGGGCAGTTGGGAGCAATCAGGCCTTCAGGGGAGGGCAGCTGGGGGGAACCAGGCCTTCAGAGGAGATCAATTAGGGGCAACCAGGCTGTCAGGGGAGGGCAGTTAGGGGCAATTGAGCCAGCAGGGGAGCAGTTAGGCATCAAACAGTTAGGCCAGTGGTCTTCAAACTCGTTAGTCAACAGAGCCAAATATCAACAGTACAACAATTGAAATTTCTTTTGAGAGCCAAATTTTTTAAACTTAAACTCCTTCTAATGCCACTTCTTCAAAATAGACTTGCCCAGGCCATGGTATTTTGTGGAAGAGCCACACTCAAGGGGCCAAAGAGCCACATGTGGCTCGCGAGCCACAGTTTGCTGACCACGGAGTTAGGCAATCGGGCTGGCAGGGCAGTGGTTAGGGGTGATTAAGCTAGCAGGAAGAAGTGGTTAGAGGCAATCAGACAGATGAGCAGTTGGGAGCCAGCAGTCATGGATTGTTAAAGGGGTCTCAGATTGGAGAGGGTGCAGGCTGGGCTGAGGGAAACAACCCCCCCCCCTGTGCATAAACTTCATGCACCTGGCCTCTAGTTCAATAGCGTCTCTGTATCTCCTGGCCTATGCCAAGCACCATGCTGGACAGTGGAGATATTGTAGTGAGAAAAACTAGACATGGTTTCTAATCTCATAAGATTAATAATCTGACAAGTGAAGTAAAGACAGACATTTAGGAAATAGTAACAAGTGTCATGAGTGTTATGAAGAAAATGTACAATGTCATCACAGCATACACCTGGGGAACCTAATGCAGCAGGAAAGGGCTTCTGTGCTGCTTAATTTTTGTGTCAACTTGACCAAGCTCAGGGATGCTGAGGTAGCTGATACCACATTTTTTCTAGGTGTGTCTGTGAAGGGGTTTCCAGAGAGATCAGCTCTTGTATCAGTAGACTGAGCAAGATCACTCTTGCTAATGCTTGTGGACATCCACTGAGGGCCCAAACAGAACAAACAAGAGGAGAAAGAATACATTTGCTCTTTCTTCTTGAGCCAGACCATCCATCTTTTGCTGCCCTCAGACATCAGAATCCCTGGTTCTCAAACTCTTTGACTTGGACTAGCACTTGAACACCATCCCTTGCTTATGGGACCTTCAGGTTTGGACTGGAACTATACCACCAGCTTTCCTGAGCCTCTAGTTTGCAGGTGGAGACTGTGTGACATTTTTGCCTCCATAATTGCTGTGAGTCAATTCTTCATAATCAAACCTTTGTATCTATCCATGTATATCCTGTTGGTTTTGCTTCTCTGGAGAACCCCCACTAATATAACTTCCCTGTGAAAGTGCTTTTTATTCCAAGACCTGAAAAATCACTAAGTGTTGACCAGGATAAGGGTAAGAGTAAAGGGAGATAAGTGGGGAACAGAGTAAATATGGGAATGAAAGAATGAGATAGATTTAGAATGTTTCTGAAACTGGACACTAAGATGCTGGAATATGATGCCAGAGATAAGACCAGCATGGCAGGGTGAGGAACATGGACAGAAAAGCTGGAGAGACAGAAGCTACACCATTAAAGCCTTATAAAAACACTCAGGACTTGGGATATCATTATTAAGGGTAACAGAAATCCATTGAAGGACTTCATATACGGGCATAAAGTGATCATACTGACTTTTTTGGTTGTCTTTGGTTTTTATTATTATTATTATTATTTTTATTTTAAGACTAGAGGCCTGGTGCACGAATTCATGCACCAGTGGGGTCCTTCAGCCTGGCCTGCGGGATCGGGCAAAAACCGGCTCTCTGGCATCCCCTGAGGGGTCCCAGATTGCAAGAGGTTACAGGCCAGGCCGAGGGGCCCCACTGGTACACAATCAAAGCCAGGGAGAGACATGGGAGTTTGGCCAGCTGGGGTGGGACTGTGGGAGGGCTCCAGGGCGTATCCAGCCTGTCTCGCTCAGTCCCAATCGGCCAGACCCCAGCAGCAAGCTAACCTACTGGTCGGAGCGTCTACCCCTGGTGGTCAGTGCACATCATAGCGAGCAGTTGAGCATCTTTAGCATATTATTAGCATATTATGCTTTGATTGGTTGAATGGCTGACCAGTTGACTAGACACTTAGCATATTAGGCTTTTATTATATAGGATAATTGTGATGGTGACTTTTAAGAATCAATTTTCTTGGGGAATGATCAGAGAGGAAAATAACTGGATGTGAGGAGATGAGTATGGAGGCTACTGAAGTGATCTAGGTACAGTGAGTACACTTTTAATGTCATCCATCACATTCCTATTCCTAATTTAAGTGGTGTGCATGGAGCTAACACCACTCTTCCTTTTCTGGGGATAGATGCTCAGAGTAGCCACCTCTCTCATCACTGTATTTGTCCTGGAGTGAATTATATACCCAAAGAGAGCAAATCAGCCCTAACTTGTTTGGCTCAGTGGATAGAACGTTGGCCTGTGGACTGAAGGGTTCTGGGTTCAATTCAGGTCAAGAGTACATGCCTGGGTTGTGGGCTCAGACCCCAGTAGGGGGCATGCAAGAGGCAGCAGATCAATGATTCTATCTTATCATTGATGTTTCTATCTCTCTCTCCCTCTTTCTTCCTCTCTGAAATCAATAAAAATATACTTTTAAAAAAGAGAACAAATCATAATTTTTTGAGAGACTGATATGGATGTTGAGGAGGGAAAAGATCTCTCCTTCTCGGTAAAGCCAATGCTAAGGATCATGTAAGTCCAAGCTCTTGGGGCATCTTGGCTGTAGCACAAACAGGCCCTGCTTAAGAAGCAAACCTAAAGAAAGCAGAGGTTGGTGGTTATTTGGATTTCTGTCAGTGGAAACTACAAAGTCCTGACTATTAGGCTGAGACACGATGGTGATATAGGGCAGCATGGTGGTAAAGAGAATAAAGAGAGAATAAAAGACAGAATGCTATACTATAAAACTGATGTTCAAAGAATTAACTATAAAGTTGCCCTTACTATTTGGTGGTATAGGACAGCATGGCAGTAAAGAGAATAAAGAGGAAAAATAAGACAGAACGCTATACTATAAAACTGATGTTCAAAGAATTAAATATAAAGTCGCCCTTACCATTTAGTTAATATAGCTGCACTTAAGTTTAAAACATTGCCCACATGTGAGAGTACTTGCCACATGTAAGACATTCAATGTACATTTGTTGACTTCTATCTGGTGAAGAATGAGAAATGAAAAGGAGAATATTAGTATTATTTTATTACCAAATTTCTGACAGAAACATCACATGAAAATGCCGAGGCCTAATTTCCCAAAGCTCAGACAGGGTTTGTGATTATGTTTTCTATTTTTCTGTCTTTCAGTGCAGCTCTGAAGCAGTCTGCAGCCCAGGAGGCAGAACCTAGTGACACTTCTGGATTCATTCCGCATACAGGCATTCTGAGGCTGGCCACCAAGCAACTCTGGTCTTGGTTGGTTTGGGCAATCACTCTCTGTTCATTCTGAAATGAAGAACTCAGTGAGTCCTTGGTGTAACCAGTTATGTTCTTAAGTGGTGCCCATACCCAAACTACTTGACAGCTATAATACTTTCCCAAGGAGCCATGCTTAACAGAAAGTGATTTTAAAATAGACTCAACCAGGACCCTGGATTCAGGCAATTTTGAACAACAATAACATGTGCTTGCTTTAATACAGCTCCACAAGACTGATCACATAGGAAATGGGCCAAATTGCAACTAAGCAATAGAAACTACCTGGACTGTCTTTTGCTTCAGGGCTTGATATAAGAACAATACACAAGAGTGTGGTTTGCTGGATTAAGTCCCTCAGCTCACATTGTCACTTACCTAAACCCTAATAGAACTTTTCTAAGGCAGTTGTGATTACTTACAACCACAGCCTTTACTTTGCCTTCTGGCTCTTGAGCCACACACATTTACACTCTCACCTGCCTATTTGGGGAAATCCTTTCTTCCTATAGTTTCTATAACTTGAAGCTTTCCTGGTTCTCATGCATAACTGACACTTAATTTTTTCATTTCTTTTTACCTTCTAATTCAGTGAGCCATGAGATTCTATTCAAAGCTAACTTTCATTTGTAATGCTAACAACAAGACACCCATAAAAAACACACATGGTGTCAAAACAAGCCAAAGGAAAATTGTTTGGGCAAAAAATGAAAAAGGATCCCAAGTCAAATTTATAGAAAAGATTCCTTTATTAACTTGTGGTTGAGAATATGTTTGTATATTTTCAGAAAACAACTCCAAGACCATGTGGATTCCTGCAACAGAGAGGAATTGACAGGACTGCTCCAGCATGAAGACAGAAGAGAAACAGTCCAGAGATGGAAGACACTGAGGACACCTTGCCATACTAGCAGTCAGCAGCTGTGCATCGCTGCAGGTTGCCCAGGACCAAACCAGAGAGGGTCGGGCCTGCATTACCACCATTTGTCCAGAACTGAAATACCATTGCTGACATGAACACATAAGGAACTGTTTGACATTGAAATTGAGACTCAAAAGAACTGCTGGCCCAGAAAGAAACTCACTACAGACTGATTCATTTGCCTCTCAGCATAACCATTATTGCTTGTCTCATTTTCGGTTCTTATAAGTGTATTTCTAGTATTACATGATCTCACTCATCTAGGGGAAATAATGAACAACATAAACTGATGAACAAAAACAGACCCGGAGACAGGGAAGCATCGATCAGACTGTCAAACCTCAGGGAAGGTAGGGGAGGGTGGGGGTAAGGGGGAAAGATCAACCAAAGGACTTCTGTGCATGCATATAAGCCTAACCCAGTGGTCACGGACAATAGGGGGGTGGGGGCATGTGTGGGGTGGGGTTTGGGATGGGAATGGGGGGATGAGGACAAATATGTGATGCTTTATTCAATAAAGAAATTAAAAAACAAACAAAACAAAACAAACCAAACAAAACAAAAAACACAAAGCCGTAGACACCTTACTCCCTACATCTGGTGCTCCTGACTTTAGTTTAGGTCCCTACTTCTCACTATCTAAAAGAAACCTCCCAAATATACATCTGCTCAGCATGTCAAACACAACATCCTCAAAGTAAAAACAAATCAATTTTCTTTCTAAATATACCTTCAGATGTTTCTTCAAATAAAGTGAAGTACAAACAAGACATAATTTAAGGAAAAGAAAATGGAACACATGTGAATATTTTATTTTCATAAATATGGGTAAATGACATTTCTCATAAAAAAACAATAGTCATTCTTTTCTCAGCCATATTAAATTCTATTTTAGCAAAAGAGGAGAAGATGCAACTGCTATTTTCCTCAACATTGTTTTTTGTTGACTTACTGATTTCCATTTTTAAATTATGGCAGAAATATCAATGTACCTACCATTTTCTGAATGTTGATCTACAGTAGCCTATACAATTTATTTTAATCTGCATTTAAAGGGCAGGTGCTGATCCAGCTATATCCATTTACCATGTGCTGCTTTGTATTTGGATGAGAAAAACTAATATTAATTGCTGTCTTCTGTATGACACTCAGTCAGTCATTTTAAATGAACGTCCTTTAATCCTCATGATGACAGCATGAGTTTGCTATACCAAGTTCTGCAGTGAATATTTGAACTCAGGTTAGTTCAATCTGAAACCTACACTATTTTCACCATATGAAGCTAACACCCAGGATATGAGACACATTCTAGGCAATGTGCTACATAGTCTGTATGTTTTTCTCTTTTCAGGGGGCCTTTGGGTTTATAAAATTTTGGAAATACATGTTGTTGATCTATTCTGAACTTACAGGTTCTAACTTTTACAGTAGAAGCTATGGGACTAGAATTAAGCACTTCAACCTGTGCTTATATAAATGTACTCATGAAACTACAAAGAGAGACTAAAGGTTCCAAAATAAAGTGAACACTGGAAATGTGGGGTGGAGGGGTTCTTAAAGTCTAAATTTACTCCTTTAGCATGGGTTTACAGAATGGCAATCTAACACAATAGAACAGCATCTGTTTTGACTTTGTTTCCAACTTTTCAAAGTATTTGTTTTTCCCATCTGACAGGAAATATTATAAAATCACCTAATTTGTCACTTTACCTGTAACAACTTTGCAGGTGATGTTTTCATGCAAATGCTTGCCAAATGTGTCCTTATGCAATAGAGAAAGTGGAGATTACATATTTTAAAATCTCCATATATGACTTATATGCCAACTTTATAAACAGCTCACATTGAGGAATATAAAATAACAGTGTAATCTCCTCTATGTTTTAATAAAATAACAAATTAAGGTATAAAACACAAAATGCCACAGATTTATTATACAAAACAAAAACTAGCAAATAAACATTGTGTGTCTTGAGTCATCAGTTTTAAAACAGTATCATTAATTCTCCATTATAAAATACATGGAATTGCTCTTATTACCCTCCTCCTAATCTATCATTCTTTTTTTTTTTTTTTTTTTTTTGGCCTAGATACTCCTTTCGGAAGGAGTAGTACACTTTTATTTATTTTTTATTATTTTTTTAATAAATCTTTATTGTTCAGATTACAGGTATTCCTCTTTCTGTTTTCCCCCTATAGCTCCCCTCCACCTGATTCCCCAACCCACCCTACCCCATGCCCTTAACCCCTGCCAATGTCTTCATCCATAGGAATAAGATTTTTGTCCAATCTCTTTCCGCACCACTCACATCCGCTTCCCCCTGAGAATTGTCAGTCCACTCCGTTTCTATGCCCCTGATTCTATTACATTCACCAGTCCATTCTGTTCTTCAGATTTTTCATTCACTTGATTTTTAGATTCACTTGTTGGTAGGTATGTATTTGATGTCATTTTGTTGTTCATAATTTTTATCTTTACCTTTTTCTTCTGCTTCCTCTTCTTAAAGAATACCCTTCAGCATTTCATGTAATGCTGGTTTGGTGGCGATGAACTCCGTTAGCTTTTTCTTGTCTGTGAAGCACTTGATCTGACCTTCAACCCTGAATGATAGCTTTGCTGGGTAGAGTAATCTTGGTTGGAGGTTCTTGCTGTTCATCACTTGGAATATTTCTTGCCACTCCCTTCTGGCCTCCATAGTTTCTGCTGAGAAATCAGCTGACAGTCGTATGGGTACTCTCTTGTAGGTAACTAACCATTTTTCTCTTGCTGCTTTCAAGATTCTCTCTTTGTCTTTTGCCCTTGGCATTTTAATTATGATGTGTCTTGGTGTGGTCTTCTTTGGATTCCTCTTGTATGGGGTTCTGTGTGCTTCCTGGACTTGTATGTCTATTTCTTTCACCAGGTAGGGAAAGTTTTCTGTCATTATTTCTTCTAATAGGTTTTCAGTATTTTGCTCTCTCTCTTCTTCTGGCACCCCAAAAATTCGGATGTTAGTATGCTTAAAGTTGTCCCAGAGGCTCCTTACACTATCTTCATATTTTTGGATTCTTTTTTCTTTTTGTTTTTCTGGTTGGGTGTTTTTTGTTTCCTCATATTTCAGATCTTTGGTTTGATTCTTAGGGTACGTTGATCTACAGTTGAGTTTCTGTATATTCTTTATTTTAGACAGTGTATGCTTCATTTCTGACTGGTCCTTTTCCATTTTTTTGGCATTCTCATTAAGGTCCTTGAAGGTCTCACTAAGCTCCTCAGAAGTGTCATCAAGTTTCTTGGCGGTTTTTAGAAGATTCTTGAGTATCCTTATAAATGTGGTTCTGAACTCTATGTCGTCCAGTAGTTTGCTTTCCTCCGTTTCTTTCATTCGTGACATGTTTCTTTGTCTCCCCAGTGTTGATGGAGTGGCTTTGTGTGGTAGGTGACCTATAGGGGGCAGTAGCTCAGCCTCCCCGATCACCTGATGTGGACGCTCTTGGTAATTGACCTCCAGGCCAATCGGCTGTGAGGACTCGCTGTGTCTATAATGGAAGAACTGCTGTGCTGGAGACACGCTTGTGGTGCAGGACTTGTTTCAGTGGGGCTTTGGTGCTCGCTGAGTCTGCCTCTTGAATATGTCACTTATGGATGTGAGGAGTTGAAATCTGGTTTCTCACACTGACCACTAGGTATACTGGCTTCTGGATCTCCAATGGGGTACAGGTCAGCTATTGTCTGAGTCCATCCAGCAAGAGCTACAGCGAGAGCTACAGTTTTCTCCTCTTTGCTTGGGGTTTGGAGGTTTTGGAGCTGTCTGATCCGGGCTGCAAGTTTGTTAGGTTAAGCTGCAGTCCATTCATATGCAAAAGCTGCTGCTTGGAGCTTGGGTGGGTTTGTAGGTTGTGTGGGGCGGGGTCTCAGGGTGTCACTAGGCTAGGGCGTGGCTAACAGCGATGGCTGCTAGTTAGCCGGCTCTGTGTCTCCTACTGCGTCCCATGCCCCAGCGCTAATCTATCATTCTTTACCTCTCTCCAATACATAAAAATATAAACAATCCTATGTAATAAAAGAGTAATATGCAAATTGACCATCACTCCAAGACACAATATGGCCGCCCCCATATGGACACAAGATGGCCACCATAAGATGGCTGCAGGGGAGGGCAGTTGGGGGTGATCAGGCCAGCAGAGGAGGGCAGTTGGGGGTTACCAGGCTGGCAGAGGTGGGCAGTTGGGGGGACCCAGGCCTGCAGGGGAGGGCAGTTGTGGGTGATCAGGCAAGCAGGGAGGACAGATAGGGGTGACTGGGCCATTAGAAAAGGGCATTTGGGGGAGACCAGGTAAGCAGGGGAGGAAAGTTGGTGGGGACCAGGACTCCAGAGGAGGGCAATTGAGGGGGGGCAGGCCAGCAGTGGAGGACACTTGGGGGTTGGGGACCCAGGCCTACAGGGGGGGGCAGTGTGGGGGAACCAGGCCTGCAGGGGAGGGCAGTTGTAGTCAATCAGGCCAGCAGGGAGGGCAGTTAGGGGTGACCGGGCCAGCAGAGGAGGGCAGTTGGGGGAACCCAGGCCAGCAGGGGAGGGCAGTTAGCAGTGACCAGGCCGGTAGCAGAAGGCAGTTAGAGGCAATCGGGCTGGCAGGGGAGCAGTTAGGCATCAATTAGGCTGGCTGGGGAGTGGTTAGGGGGTGATCAGGCTGGCAGGCAGAAGCGGTTAGGTGCAATCAGGCTGGCAAGCAGGCGAGTGGTTGGGAGCCAGCAGTCCTGGATGGTGGGATCGGGCCTAAATGGGCAGTAGGACATCCCTCGAGGGGTTCTAGATTGGAGAGGGTGCAGGCTGGGCTGAGGGACACACCATCCCCCTCCCATGCACGAATTTCATGTGCCCAGCCTCTAGTAAGGATATAATTGAAAATATAATTTAAAGTTACAAAGATAACCAAAATAAGGATTTAGAACATATGTTGTAAATACCTATTTTGGTTATCTTTGTAACTTTAGATTAAAGCCTTTATATATATATAGCTCTTTTTTAAAAATATATATTTTATTGATTTTTTACAGAGAGGAAGGGAGAGGCATAGAGAGTTAAAACATTAATGAGAACGAAACATTGATTAGTGCCTCCTGCTCACCTCCTACTGGGGATGTGCCTGCAACCAAGGTACATGCCCTTGACTGCAATCGAACCCGGGACCCTTCAGTCTGCAGGCGGATGCTCTATCCACTGAGCCAAACCGGTCAGGCTATAGCTCTGTTTTTGTTCATCAATTTTAGTTAGCAATTTCATAATTCTCCTCTGAAAGATGAAAACATTATACCTCTACATTTCCCTCTTCCCTTTTCCTTCTTCCACTAAACTCATTGAACACATACTTTAGATCACCAAGATTGTAAGATTGTACATTCTCCTCTACACCCAGAAATAAATCACTCTGCTAGTCATCAGTTGTCTCTAACTGTGAAAAACTAATAAAAGATCATTGAAATTCTGTTCACTCTAAACCTAGGCTTCATAGTAAATATGAATATATTGGAAGTGAAAACAAAGTTAGAAGGGCACTCAATTTCTAGCACAACTATATCCAACTTGCTTCCCTTCTCCCAGCTATTGCTCAGTGCCCTCAATAAGGGATACCTGTACATGGCTAGGCATTAGCATAATGATATTCTGTGGCTTTTGTCCTCTTTGTGTAGCCAACAAATTGCATTATAAAACCTCCATTTGGAGATATCTCAATTAGAGACCATTTAACTTCCCTTGGGAACAAAGATATAGCAGGATAACAAGAACAGATGCTTTGCCTACCTCATCTACAAAATCTAGGTAATTGATTTAAGATATGTGATATTGGGCCACCAAAGTGGCTGACCATGGCTTTTCTGAAATAACAAGGAAACAGAACCTTTGAAGTGAATATTGCTTCGACAAGAACAGATCCCTACAACCACAACCAAGGATGGGGATGTTTTGTTTAATAATAAATAGTGTGAAGATTCTGATAGCTAAATGACACGACTCAGATGATATTCTTTCAAGAACTCCCAAGAGTCAAGGCTTCAGGGCACTTAGTCGTCCTAGCCAAAGGCAGGATGATTAATACACCCTTGAGATGAAAAAGTAGTAGTATACAGAGGAAGCACAAGGATGTGGAGAAGAGGGAACCCTTGTGCACGGTTGGTGCAAATGCAGATTGGTGCAGCCACTGTGGAAAGCAGTATGGGGTTACCTAAAAAATTTAAAAGTGGAACTGCCTTATGACCCAGTGATTCCACTTCTGGGAATTTATCCAAAGAAACCTGAAACATTAATTTGAAAGAATATATGCATCCCTATGTTCCAATAGCCAAGATTTGGAAGAAGCCCAAGTGTCCATCAGTAGTTAAGTGGGAAAAAAAAGCTGTGGTACATTACACAATGGAATACCACTTGGCAGTAAAAAGGGGAAAAAATGTTGCTATTTGTGACAATATGGATGTACCTGAAGAGCCATTATACTAAGTGAAATAAGCCCGTTAGAGAAAGACAGATACCATATAATTTCACTTATACGTGGAATCTGATGAACAAAATGAACTAACAAGCAAAATAGAGACAGACTCATAGGTAAAGAGCAGGATGACAGATTTTGGGAGATGGTGGTGAAGGGATTGAGCAAAAAATAAAATAAAAAACAACTCATGGACACAGATAGCAGTGTGTTGATTGCTGGGAAGAGAGGAATTTGAGGAACAATACAGGGTACAAATGATGCATTGCAGAATTGTGCACCTGAAACCTGTATAATTTTGTTTAACCAGTGTAAAAAAAGAGCAAAAGACCTTAAAGGGCCATTTTATTAACATCTTCCCTGATGTAGCAATTTGTATCCCTTATTTCCCATTCTTGCATGCGCACATACAAATACACTGTTCCCTTAAAACAAGGTTGTCAACCTTGCTAAGATATTTTCTCAAAATCAAGATACGCAATTAACTTCACTTTCTGCATGTGTCAATCATTCATGTCAATCAGGAAATATTACCCAATAAAGGTAAAATGAGTCATAGTTTAAAGATCATCTAAACCTAGCTTGACTTTTCCCATCAGTTATATACATTGCAGCATGTGTTTCAATAATCTCACATTGGTCCTGACATGAAACAAACAGTAGGATATGCCAAAAATCAAGGAAAATAATGCAAAGAAGCAAACAAAAACTGTTTACCTGCTCTTTACCTATATCTAGACAGCAGGTCCTCATATAATGTCCTTGTGTTATAGCATTGGTGAGAAAAATAAGCGATTCTCTGCCAGAGCCACTGTCTGTGTGGAATTTGCATGATTCCCTATGTTTGCATAGATTTTAATTCATTTCCTCCTACATCTCAAACATGTGCATGTGAGGTGAACTGGAGTGTCTCACTTGTTCTAGTTTAAGAGAATGTGGGATGTGGCTGTGAGTGTGCCCTGTGCATCCTGTAAGTGTAGCTTTCATTTATTTCAATGTTTAATATGGAAGTGTTTTGGATCTTTATGTAGAAGTTTGGTAATAGCTTTGTGACCAGAAATATACCATAAGAACCGAAATCTTATTTATATCAATTAGCCTGTGGTAAAATTGGTTTCTTTATGTTGTTTGCTTAAAGTTGCACTTTCCAAGAATCTATTGAGGATATTAAGTGAGGACTCACTGTATCTCTTTTTATTTCTATCTCTATCTCTGTCTCTATCTCTACATCCATCCTATCTAGCTATCTATTTATTTACTTAACTATCTTCACAACCACAGACCACAAAAACATAAATCTTTCAACTATGTGAATAAAATGAGAGAAGACACAAAAATGTGTAGTTACCTCTCCAAAAATTACTTATTGAGAAACTCAACTAATAATCTCGTAATTCAAAATAAAAGGGCATGTAACAAATAATCCATAGGAAAAATGAATAAGTTGCCTGCCTTTAGAATCTATAAAAGGTAAAAACAAAGGAGGTAAGTCTTTAATTCACCATTACACTGAATAACTTTCAATCTGGAATGTAAATTAGACAAAATGAATGGCTATAAATTGAGTGGAGAACCAAAAGGAAAAAGAAGGAAATGCAACTGATGACCAGTGTGAGCAGAAAAGAGATGAATAAAATAAAAACTTAGAGATCTGTAACTTGTAAGACACAAGTGTCACTGCAAAATTACAATATAGGTATCTGCTGACATATCAAATAAAAGATGACAATTGGGAAGCAAGAAGTGAACTCCAAGGCAGAAAACAGAAAATGGCAAAGTTAGCAAGAAAGAGTTTCAGGACTCTTTCAAATGGCCAAATTAACAGCTAACCCAAGTTATACTTCCAACCATCACTACATAAGTCTAGAAAAAACAATAGAAGTTCTAAACATAATATATTTTTATTTTTTATTAATTATTAATAGAAACATCTTGTGTAAAATAAAAGCTTAATTACCATTTCCACTGCCCTTCTACAAAAAAGTAGAAAAGGTAAGAGAACATGACAAGAAAAGAGGCAGATGAATATATTTTAGTAAAAACTTACTGAAGAAAAGTTCAAGCAACTGGAAATGAAATAAGATATCATAAAACAGCTACAGAATTTGAAAAATGTACAGTAGGAAGAAAAGAAATAAAGGAGAGAATATATGGTAGAAACAGTGGGGTCTTCTACTTCCAGCTATTACGAAATAACAGGAAATAAATTTACTGTCCAATCTTAAAAAAAAACTAAACAAAATTTATGAAATAACAGTTGTTATTAATTGGGTAATATCCAATGCGGAAGTTTAATCTCTCAGATAAGAAAAATAAAGGAAGACCTATAATCACTCTAGCTCTCTTCCTGAAAGCAAATTTCACCCTGCATGGCGGCGTGTCGGTCTCACCAGGCAGAGCAGACAGAAACCAGATTTCAGCGAGTCTGAGGCAGCTGCAAGTTGCAGGACTGAATTCCAGATTGGAGGAAGTTAGACAAAAAAAGAGCCCCAGAATTCTTCATGGAGTTCCAAGGAATTCCTGCTGTATCAAAACATGTTCCTGTGTGGGTTCAACTGTATGAAGGCAGGCAAAGGGCAACCAGGGATCTTTCAGGCAAATAAGTCCTGGCGCTCACACAAACAGATATTTGAATCCCCACCAGCCAGAGTAGAGATGCTGCTGATCACTCAGGGCACATCTTATTAGACATCCAACCTATTCCTATTACAATGGCTACTCTAAACAAAACTTTGGAATAATATACAAAAGGATAAAAACTGACTAGCAAATTATTAGATTGTCAAACAGATAAAAAGCCAACTCTCTTTAAAATAAGACAACAGGCCCTGGCAGTGCGGCACAGTTGGTTGAACCTTATCCCATACACCAAAGATCATGGTTTGATTCCTGGTCAGAGCACAGGCTTGGGTTGGGCTCAATCCCCAGCAGTAAAGGAGGCAGTTAATTGATGTTTCTCTCTCTCTCTCTCAATCTCTCTCCCTCTCCCTTCTTCTCTCTCTAAAAAATCAATTAGAACATATTTTAAAAATAAATAAGATAAAACCACATAATCAAGAGCATAAAATGTTTAATGTCCAAAATTCAATCAAAATATGTATATCAATAAACAGGAAAATATAGCCCATGCACATGACAGAATTACCTAAATAGAAACAGATGTAGAAATGACAGGGGTCATGGAATTAACAGAGAAAGATGTTAGCACAGCTATTATAACTGTGTTCAAGCATGAAAAGGAAAAGATGAATGTTGGTGAAAATAAAATATATAAATAATAAAAATGCAAACTCCAGAGATGACAAATGTTTCATCTGAAACAAAAATTCACTGGGTAAGATTAACAAAGAATAGGAAATTACAGAGAAAAAAAGATCAGTAAGCTTGAAAACAGTAATATAAACTATAAACATAAGAAAAAAATTAAAAATGATAACAGCGACTTACAGGATAATCATAAGTGATCTAATATAGTTGCAATTGGAGCCCAAAAAGAAGGGGTTTGAAAAAAATTTGAAAAATTTTGATATCTGAAAAATATCTATAGCCAAAAATATGTTGGAATTAATATACCCACAAACAAAAAACTTTATGCTGTCTATAATAATTCTACTCTAAAAATGATAATATATGTTACAAGCAAAAGAAAGAAAAAGTATATAACATGGAAACACTAATCTTAAGATGGGATGGAGATATTAATAGCAACAAAGTACATGTAAGAATTGAGGCTATTACCAAGAATAAGGAGGGAAATTTTATAATTATAGCAATGTAAATTCGTTAATAAGAAATAATCTGAAATGTGTATGTCTTCAAAAACAGAGCTTTCACCTGCATGAGGGGAAAAAATTACAGACCTGAAAGAAGAAATATACTAACCCACAAAGCTGTTTGAATACATCATTACTCTTGTCTCAGTAATCTGGAATACAAGTAGATAGACATTCATTAAGGATACAAAAGACTTTAGTAATTCTCTCATCCAACTCGACCCAATGACATTTATATTAAAGTCCTTCCAATAGTAGCAGGGTGCACCTTATGCTCTAATTTGTATGGAATATTCACAAAGCATACCATGTGCTAGGCCACATTACAAGTCTCAGTACATTTAGTAACAACTGCAATCAAATTGAATATGTATCCGACCTTAATGAAACTCAATGAGAAACCAATAGCACAAAATCATCTGGCAAAAACAAACAACAATCACACAAACACACATAAAATGTCCAAAACATATGGACATAAAACAGTATACTACAAAGTCACAAGTGGGTTAAGGAAGAAATCATAATAAAATTAGGAAATATTTTAACTAAATATAAATAAAAACAATTGTAATATGCAGCTAAAGCATGGTTTAAAGGGAAAATGTAAGGCTTTAAATTATATTTGAAAAGAAAGCTCCAACATTCATGCCTTCAATTTCTAAGTCAAGAAGACAGAAAATGAAGAGTAAATAAAGCATAAAATGTGCAAAAGAAAGTAAATAATAAATATAAGAGCAGAAATCAATGGAGTAGAAAATGAAAAACACTATAAAAAATTAATGTTGTCCTTTAAAAAATCAAGAAGACTGAAATATCTTTCTACAATGAATTGATTAGTGTCAGACTGCTTACCTGGAGAATTATTTCAAACATTTAAGGAAACTATAATGCTGATTCCTGACAAAGTCTTTCTTTTTTTAAAAATATTTTATTGATTTTTTACAAAGAGGAAGGAAGAGGGATATAGAGCTAGAAACATCGATCAGCTGCCTCCTGCACACTCCCCACTGGGGATGTGCCCACAACCAAGGTACATGCCCTTGACCAGAATCAAACCCAGGACCCTTCAGTCCGCAGGCCAACGCTCTTATCCACTGAGCCAGACCGGTTTCGGCACAACAAAGTCTTTCATTGAAAAGAGTGGAAGGAACACTTCCCAACACATTTTACCAGGCCAGTATCACCCCAGTAACAAAATCGAGCAGACATTACAACAAAAAAGTAGCATACTAAAACAGTGACTTTTATTTTTCCCTTGTGATTGTGGGCAAGCCATTGAAATGCAAACTCTCACCATTTGTTTAAAAATTTGAAAGAGTACCTAGTTCATACAGCAAAGCAAGGAAAAGGAATGAAAGACATACAAACTGGAGAGCTAAAATCTCTATTTCAAGATAATATGACTAATAGAAAATTCTAATGAATCTACAAAAGAGCTACAAGAATTAATGTATGAGTTTTAAAATGTCAAGTGGTCCAAGATCAGTGTACAAAATCAATTTTATTTATATATACTAGTAATAATGATTTAAAATTGAATTTAAAATAACAATAATTTAGAATATATGCACATTCATAAAAATTTATGGACCTTTTTAACAAAACATAGGAAATTATCCATTGAAAACAATAATACAAAAAAGGAGACATATGTAATACTTTCAATAATAAAGAATTTAAATTAAAAAAAGAAAACAATAAGACATTGCTGACAAAGGGAGACCTACATAAATAAAGGGATATATCATATTAATGGGGCAGATGCTTTAAGTTGTTGTTAATCACCTCTATAGATTCAACATAAAAGTCCATTCAAAATGCAAGCAGTAATTTCTTTCAATAGGCAAACCTAATAAAAAATATAAAAATATAAAGGTCCTAGCAAAGACATAACACTTTTTAAAAAGAAGAATCAATTTGGATGACTTGAACTACAATGACTTGACTTCAAGATTACAATGTTACAGTAATCAAAACAGTATAAAATGGCACAGGAATTATATTAAAAATCAATGAAAAAGAACAGAGAACTCAGAAATGCACCCACACAAATATGGTCAATTAATTTTCAGCAAAGATATGAAGGTAAAATTTATGCAAAACAATAGTTTTCAACAAATGTTGCTGGAATAACAATAACTGGGTTTCCAAATAAAAATGCTGAACTAAAACCCTTACCTGAAACCATATGCAAAAATTTATACCAAGTAGATGATAGACCTATACATTGAAACTTAAAAAGTAAATATTTTATAAGAATACATATAATATCTTGCAATTTCAGTGTAGGCAAAAACTTGTAAATTAGATACACAATTAGCATATATCTAAACAATTTCACTGCTAGATATTTAGCTAAAAGAAATGAGAACCTAAATTCACACAGGATTTGAACACAAATATTTATAAAAGCTTTAGTTATAATTGCCAAAAACTGGAATAGATTTTTTTAAATGTAATACAATAAAATGGAATATATCCACTGATATCAAAGAATGAACTTCTGGTAGACAACATGGATGAGACACAAGATTATGTTGAGTGAAAGAAGTCAGACATAGAAGAGTATGATTTCGCATTATTCCATTCACATGAAACTCTAGGAAAGAAAAATCTAATTTAGAGTAACAGAAAGTAGATCAATCATGTGTATCTGGGGAAAGGATGGGTATTGAAGAGTGGCCACTGATTGGCCAGGAGCAAAAGGAAAATGTTACTGATGGAAATGTCCTATATCTTGATTGTGGTAGTTATATGGGTTTTACATTTTTTTAATTAATTAAACATAAACTGTGTTCATTTTATTGTATTTAGTTATATGTCAGTAAATTTTAATTAAAAACAAAGCGTTAGTAGGAGTAGCTAAACACATAAAATACAGAACCAAAAATTAAGCCATCCAGGAGCCCACCAAGAGTCACCTCGTTAGAACAAAATGTTCCTACTGCTCATACCACTTAGGAAATTACAAGGGATTTAGCAGCTTTATGCCAGGAACCAGGGGCAGAAAGCAATATATATATATTTCCATTATTTCATCTTTATATTAAGTATTCTTACTATAAAAAAAGGACACAAGGAAGCTTTTTTGAGGTAATGGACTTGTTTATAACCTTGATTCCTACAACGTTATATTTGTGTCCAAACTTATCAAATTATATCTATTATGTTAAGTATTTTATATACCAATTGTATTTCAATAAAGCTGGAGGAAAGAGAACAGAACAATGTCTTCCTAGCAAAAAATATACAATAAGTGAGTAATAAGGAAATATACAAAGTGAGAAGTTTTATATGAAAGGGAAACACTATAATTAAATTATATTAGTGTTAGAAAATACCCAATTTTCTAAATCCATATGCTGCTTGTATGTGGGGGAAAGATTTTAATTAAAGAGGTGTTTTACTTTAAACTTTCAAATTATTTTGTCATTATGTTATTAAAATTATCTTTTTTTTTTCTCATGTGTCATTTAAATCCAATATAGAATTCATCTCCAGGCATAAACATTTAAATAAGTGTCTAGCTACTACCTAATTATTTTGTCTAAAAACATTTGGTACTATTTAAGCTCATCTTCTTATTCCCCCATTGGGCTTGGAATAATGATATTAGATAATGTAAATTTTATAATGAGAAATAAAGCCAATGGGCCATAAGAGCCACCAAGTATTTATACTAAAACTGTTTATGATCACTAATATGTTTAGGTTCTATCATTTTATTTTCTTTATTCTGTTTTTGATTCCTGTGTTTCTGCAACTTTTTCTGATCAACCATTATGGGCAGTCCTCAGATATCCCTTTATCTATGTTTATTACGTGTGGGCCTAGTCTTTCCAAAAACCTAACAAGTAGTATGAAACTGGGATGACAGAAAGTATCCCAGGTCCTAAGATTCTAGAGCCCTAATTGTCTAGAGCTCTCTTATGCGCATAGCTGCCTTATATATTTTTTGGAAGAAGGTGGTAAATAAGTACACACTTTTAAAAACCATATCCATTGATTGCCTAATAAACCCTTTACAGATTTAATAACTATTAACTGGGTGCTAATATATGCTTGACACTGTTCCAGGTATTCAGAGAGTTTGGGAGAATAAAGTAAACAGCTTTTTTATCCTCATAGAATTTATAGGCTAATAAACATAGTTTTAACACAATGGTCTTCATATACGTGTCTTAATTCATTTCCCTAATTGACAACTTGCCCTAGAAACCTGGTTTAACTCTTTAAACTTGACTCCCATTGCTGACCATTTCTGAGAACTTGCCCATATGTGTACTGTGACCATCTACCTGCTAGGGAGAGAAGAAAACGTCAAACACTTATTCCACTAAAATGCAACTTCTAGAGAGAGAAAGACAAAATGCAATATTTTATAGAAAGAAAAAAATGCAGCTATCACATATGAGCTAGAGATTCTTTATCGAATTCTGTGATCTATAGCAATGCTCCACTCAGCATGTAGAGAGAAGAATAAAGCTCCGTTCCCCTTAGCTATTTCTTCATGTGTAAATTTTGACAGATTGTGCCTTTTAAGGAATTGGTAATCTAGATTATCTACGTTGTGGGTTCTTCATGGTATTCCTTTATTGTTCTGCTAATTGCCATAGGCCCCATAACAATGCCTCCTCTTTCATTTCTGACAGTTGTAATGTATGTCATCATTCTATTTTACTCTTTTTTTAATGTTTCTTTTTATTGATTTCAGAGAGAAAAAGGGAGAGGGAGAGAGAGATAGAAATATAAATGAGAAAGAAGCATTGATTGGCTGCCTCCTACATGCTCCCCAACACCTAGGGGGATTGAGCCTGCTACCTGGGTATGTGTCCTGACCAGGAATTGAACCCACTACTTTTTGGTGCAGAGTACCCTCAACCACTGAGCCACACCAGCCAGACAATTTTTCATAGCTTGGCTATAGACCAATCGATTTAATTGGCCTACCTTTCATTTCATTGATTTTTTTCCTATTGATATCCTATTTTTAATTTTATTGATTTCTGCACTAATTTTTATTGCTTTTCTTCTGCTTACTTGGATTTAATTTTATTTTCTTTTTCTAATTTACTAAGGTAAAAAGTAAGATAAATGGTTTTAGATTGTTCCTTTTTTAAAATACATGCATTCAATATTATCCATTTTACTCTAAGCACTGTTAACTGCATTGCACAATTTTGATAAGTTGTGTTTTCATTTTTATTTAGTTTAAAATAATTTTTAATTTTTCTTGAGATATTTTCTTTGGCCTCTGTGTTATTAGAAGGGTGTTCTTTAATCTCCAAGTATTTTGTGATTTTCTTGCTGTTTTTCTATTAATGATTTCTAGTTTAGTTTCTTTGTGATCTAAAAGCATCTACTGATAATTTCTATTCTTTTAAAATTATTAAGGTGTATTTTATGGCTCAGAAATTGGTCTATTTTGGTGAATGTTCCATGTGAGCTTCAGAACAATGCTTCTGTTAGTGGATAAAGTAGTTGATAAAGGTCATTATATCCAATTGATCAATAGTGTTGCTTAGTTTAACTGTGTCCGAACTGATTTTCTGCCTGCTAGATCTGTCCATTTATCAGAGAGGTGTATTGAAGCCTTCAACTAGTATGTGGATTCATCTAGTCTTCTCTGCATTTCTTTCAGTTTTTGCCTCATACAGTTTGACACTCTATTGTTAGGTACATACGCATTAAGAATTGTCTGTCTTCTTGGAGATTTGACCCTCTTGTTATTATGTTATGTCCTTTTTCTTAATCCCTGATAAATTTCCTTGTTTTGAAGCCCACTCTGTCTAAAATTAATGTAGCTACTCCTGCTTCCTTCTGATTAGGGTAGCATGGTATATTTTTCTGCATGTATTAACTTCTAATCTATATGTGTCTTTATATTTAAAGTGAGTCTCTTTGGATAACATGCAGTCAGATCACATTTTCTGATCTGCTCTGAAAATGTCTTTTAATTTGTGCATTTAGACTACTGCCATTCAAAGTGCTCACTGATATAGTTGGACTAAGATCAACCATATTGGTTACTGTTTTGTGTTGCTCCTGTTCTTTGCTTCTATTTTTGTCTCCCACTCTTTTTCTGCCTTTTGTGGTTTTAATTCAAGCATTTTATTTGATTCCATTTCTTTCCTTTCCTAGCACATTAATTATACTTTTTTTATAAACTTTTTTTAGTGGTTCCCTTAGAGTTCGCAATATACATTTACAACTAATCCAAGTCCACTTTCAACTAACACTAGACTGCTTCAAAGGTAGAGTGAGTGCCTTACAATAACAAAATATTGCTAATTCTAACACCAGCTCTTTGTTTCATTGCTGTCATTCATTTCACTTGTACATAACCACACATAAGCATTTACATATTTATTAGTTGAATATATATTGCTGTTATTATTTTGAACTCATATGCTAGACAAATTAAGAATAAAAAAAGAAGAGTTTTTGTTGTACCTTCACTTATTAATTATCCAGTACTCTACCTATCTTTATATAAACTTGAGTTTCTCACTTATGTTATTTTCCCTAAAAAACAACTTTTAATATTTCTTACAAGACAGGTCTACCCATAACACATTTCCTCAAGTTTTCTTTCTCTGAAAGAGTCTTTGTTTCTCCTTCACTTTTGAAAAATACTTTTACGTGTACAGAATTCCAGGTCAGTGTTGTTGTTTTTCTCTGAACATTTTAAATATTTCACTTAAGTATCTTCCTCTTTACATGCCTTCTGAGAAATTGGATATAACTATTATTTTTGCTCTACTACAGATAAAGTATTTTTTATCCCTCTGACTTCTCCATCTGGATTTTTCTTTATCTTTGAATCTGTATTTTAAATATAATATGGTCAAGCATAGTTTGTGTAGTTTTTTTCTTTTTGACATTTATCCTATGTGGTGTTCTCTAAGCTTCCTTGATGTGTACTCTATGGTCATATTAATTGGAGGAAAAATTCTCAGTTATTATGTTTCAAGTATTTTTTTCTTTTCCTTTCTTTCTTCTCCTTTTGATATTCTCCTTATACATATGCTACACCTCTTATAGTTTTCCCAATGTCCTTGGAGGTGATTGTTTGTTTGTTTTTAAGTCACTGTTACCTTTGCTTTTTGGTTTTTGAAGATGTTATTGACATAGCCTCTAGCTCAAAGGTTCTTCCCTCAGTCAAGTCTAGTCTACTAACCAACCCATCCAAGCATTCTTCATTTCTTTTAGAGTGTTTTTAATCTCTAGCACTTCCTTTTGTTCTTTCTTAGAATTTTCATTTCTCTATTTACATTGCTCTTCTGCTCTTGCATGCTGTTTACCAGATCCATTATATCCCTTAGCATATTATTCATATTGTTTTAAATTCTGATCTAATAATTACAATATTCTGCCATATCTGATGCTTGGTTCTGATGCTTGCTCTGCCTTTTCAAACTGTGCTTTTGTCTTTTGGTATACTTTGCACTATTTTAAAATAAAGAGCAATGCATTTATAAACACAGAAACAATATTACAAGGACATAGGAAAATCAGCATATGGATTCAGGGCTGAGGAAAAGGCAGAGGAAATTCACAAATCATAAAGTCAGTTCCTGATAAATAGAAAAATGCACTCAAGGAAAGACCTGTGATGAAATCTCCTTTTATAATCATTGTGACAAGAGGAATCAACTTGTCTGAATAGACACACTCAACTTTCATTCTTCCGCTGGCCTCCTCTTCCTAAGACCCAGCTCTGACATACAAAGAAATTTCTGCTCAGCAAATGGAAATGAAAAAAAAGCTGGGGTAGCAGTACTTATTTCTGACAAAATAGACCTCAAAGGCCATAACAAGAGATAAGGAAGGCCACTTCATAATAATAAAGGGATCGACACAACAAGAGGATATAACCCTGATAAACATATATGCACCCAATGCAGGAACACCCAAATACATAAAAAAAAACTCCTGAAAGATATCAAAGAAGAGATCGACAATAATACAATCATAGTAGGAGACTTTAGTACACCACTGACATCACTGGATAAATCCTCTAGACAAAAAATCAGCAAAGAAACAGCAATTCTAAATGACACACTAGATCAGATGGACCTAATTGACATCTTCAGAGCATTTCATCTCAAAGCCACAGAATATACTTTCTTCTCAAGTGCACATGGGACATTTTCAAAAATAGACCATATATTGGGTCACAAACAAAGTCTCCCCAGTTCAAAAAGTTAGAAATCATATCAAGCATTTTCTCAGACCACAATGGCATAAAATTAGAAATAAACTACAATAAAAACAATCCAAAAAAATCTAACACATGGAGACTAAACAGCATGCTATTAAACATTGACTGGGTTACCAGAGAGATCAAGGAAGAAATAAAAAACATCCTGGAGACTAATGACAATAAAAACACAACAATGCAAATACTATGGGACACAATGAAAGCAGTCCTGAGAGGGAAGTTTATAGCTCTACAGGCCTACCTCAAAAAACAAGAAAAAATGGTAATAAATCATCTAACTCAACAACTCAAAGAATTAGAAAGAGAGCAACCAGAAAAGCCCACAGTGAGCAGAAGGAAGGAAATATTAAAGATCAAAGCAGGAATGAATGACGTTGAGACCAAAAAACAAACAAACAAACAAAAAAATACAAAAGATCAATGAAACCAAGAGCTGGTTCTTTGAAAGGATAAACAAGATTGATGAACCTCTAGCCAGGCTCACCAAGAAGCAAAGAGAGAGGACCCAAATAAACAAAATCAGAAATAAAAGAAGAGAAATAACAACAGACCCCACAGAAATACAAAAGATTATTTAAAAATACTATGAACAACTCTATTCTAACAAACTAGACAACCTGTAGGAAATGGACACATTCCTAGAAAAATACAACCTTCCACAACTTACTCAGGAAAATACTAAAAATCTCAATAGGCTGATAACTATGGAAGAAATTGAGGCAGTTGTCAAAAAGCTTCCAGCAAACAAAAGCCAGATGGCTTCACAGGGGAGTTTTACCAAACATTCAAGGAAGAACTAAAACCTATCCTCCTCAGACTATTCCAGAAAATTCAAGAGGAAGAAACACTTCCAAGCTCCTTCTATGAAGCCAGCATCACCCTAATACCAAAACCAGATAAAGATAACACAATGAAAGAGAATTACAGGCCAATAACCCTCATGAACATAGATGCCAAAATCCTCAACAAAATTCTAGCAAATCGGATCCAGCACTACATCAGAAAGATCATACACCATGACCAAGCAGGATTTATCCTGGGGATGCAAGGATGGTACAATATTCGCAAATCAATAAACGTGATACATCACATAAACAAATCGAGAGATAAAAATCACATAGTCATATCAATTGATGCAAAAAAAGCATTTGACAAAATCCAACACCCTTTCTTGATAAAAACTCTCAACAAGGTGGGAATAGAAGGATCCTACCTCAACATTATAAAAGCCATATATGACAAACCCATAGCCAACATCATACTCAATGGGCAAAAACTAAAACCATTTCCCCTACAAACAGGAACAAGACAGGGATGCCAACTCTCACCACTCCTGTTCAACATAGTACTGGAAGTATTAGCCATTACAATTAAATAAGAAGAAGAAATAAAAGGCATCCAAATTGGAAAAGAAGAAGTAAAACCGTCCTTATTTGCAGATGACATAATACTATACATAGAAAACCCTAAAGACTCCCTCAAAAAATTATTAGACTTAATAAATGAATTAGGCAATGTAGCAGGATACAAAATTAATGCCAAGAAATCTATGGCATTTCTATACACCGATAGTGAACTTACAGAAAGAGAGACTAAAAAAGCAAAACCATTTACAATCGCACCAAAAAAATTAAGATACCTAGGAATAAAGTTAACTAAGGAGGTAAAAGACCTATACGCGGAAAACTACAGGACACTGAAAAAAGAGATAGAGGAAGACATAAACAGATGTAAGAACATACCATGTTCATGGATTGGTAGAATCAACATCATCAAAATGTCCATACTACCCAAAGCAATCTATAAATTCAATGCACTTCTCATTAAAATACCAATGGCATGTTTCACAGACCTAGAATGAACTTTCCAAAAATTCATCTAGAATAAATGTTCTCAAAATTGCCTGGTATTGGCACAAGAACAGACATATAGATCAATGGAATAGAATAGAGAACCCAGAAATTGACCCAAATCACTATGCTCAATTAATATTTGACAAAGGAGGCATGAACATACAATGGAGTCAAGACAGTCTCTTCAATAAATGGTGTTGGGAAAATTGGACAGATACATCCAAAAAAAATGAAACTAGACCACCAACTTACACCATACACAAAAATAAACTCAAAATAGATACAGGACTTAAATATATGATGGGAAACCATGAAAATACTAGAGGAATCCATAGGCAAAAAAAATCTCTGACATATGCCAAAGCAATTTCTTCACTGATACTGCTCCTAGGGCAATGGAAACTAGAGAGAAAATAAACAAATGGTACTACATCAAAATAAAAATCTTTGCACAGCAAAGGAAACCACAATAAAACAACAAGAAAGCCCACTGCATGGGAGAACATATTTGCCAATGATATCAACGATAAGGGTTTAATCTCCAACATTTACAGGGAACTCATGCAGCTTAACAAAAAGAAGATAAACAACCCCATCATAAAATGGGCCACTGATCTAAATAGACACTTTTTGAAAGAAGACAGAAGGAAGGCCAAGAGACATATGAAAACATGCTCAAAGTCACTAATCATCAGAGAGATGCAAATCAAAACAACAATGTGGTACCATCTCACACCTGTTAGAATGGCTATTATCAACAAGTTAACAAATGACTAGTGCTGGTGAGGATGCGGAGATAAAGGAACCATCATGCACTGCTGGTGGGAATGCAGACTGGTACAGCCATTGTGGAGAACAGTATGGAGTTTCCTCAAAAAACTAAAAATGGAAATCCCATTTGACCCCGTGATCCCACTTCTAGGAATATATCCCAAGAAACCAGAAACACAATTCAGAAAGGATATATGCACCCCTATGTTCATAGCAGCACAATTCACCATAGCTAAGATTTGGAAACAGCCTAAGTGCCCATGAGCAGATGAGTGGATTAAAGAACTGTGGTACATCTACACAATGGTATACTAAGCTGCGGTAAAAAAGAAGGAGTTCCTACCATTTGCAACAACATGGATGGAGATGGAGAGCATTATGCTAAGTGAAATAAGCCAGGCAGAGGAAGATAAATGTCACATGATCTCACTCATTTGTGGAATATAATGAACAACACAAACTGATGAACAAAAATAGATCCAGAGACAGAGAAACAGCAATCAGAACGTCAAACCTCAGCGAAGGTAGGGGAGGGAGAGGGGAAGGGGGAGAGATCAACCAAAGGACTTATATGCATGCATATAAGCCTAATCAGTGGACACAGACAACAGGGGGGTGGAGATATGAATGGGAGGTGGGGGGTAATGGGGGAATAAGGACACATATGTAATACCTTAATCAATAAAGAAATTTAAAAAAAAGAAATTTCTGCTCTAAGCTTTCCTTCCACTTGTAAAAATGTTTGTTACCTACCCTTGTGATTCCCCATTTTCTTCTAAGTGCATTAACAGTGTTCTAAAATAGTGCTGTTATTATTATCCCAGTGTTTAAGACCAAGAAAAAGAGGAATTGAGGAATAAGGGGTAAGTATGGGGAGAGCATAATGAATAAGGATACATATGAGTAAACATACGTGTCATCATGACATGGGCATCATATTTACTGGCACATGCTTAAAAAAATTCTGCTGTGATCTTCCATGTTGTAGAACACATTTCTCTCAAGTGTTGATATCAACTGTGTTTATTAAAATACTACCTAAATAGTAAATGATGCATAAGTTTATCTTTATATATCTTATATAATATAAAAAAAGTAAGTAATTAATATAAACTCAAAGAAAGTGTTGAAATAACTTCTATCTCAATTGAGTCAATGTGTAGGTATAACTACCATGTGATAGAAAAATTATACATATGACATGCAAATTTTGTTGATTTTCTGATTATCTTTAAACATGGGTCACTATGATAATTTTCAAAACTTAGAAATTCACTCTTTTTAAAATTTTTATTGGGACAAGTATTAATAGTTCAAGTATTACTAAAACAATAATACTATTTTTCTTCCTAAAGGAAAAATGACCAAATTAACATTTCCTGGCCGGAGGGAGGGGCCGCAGGAGGTTGGCTGTGGGAGTGCATTGACCACCAGGGGATAGCTCCTGCGTTGAGCATCTGCTCCCTGGTGATCAGTACGGGTCATAGCCACTGGTCCATTGGTTGTTCTGGTCATTCAGTCATAAAGGTTGCTTAGGCTTTTATATATATTGATAAGTTGTCTTTTTTTCTGCAACTGTGGTTTTCAAAGTGTGGTCCAGGGATCTATTTTCACTAAGTCTACAAGGTCAAAAATAATTTAATAAGAAAAAGATGGTATGTTTTTCACTCTCATACTCTCATGAGTATACAATGTGGTTTTCCTGATTACATCATGTGTGGTATTTCAACATATGACATGCTGAAGCAGAGAAACTTAACTGTTTTCTTTAAGCCAGACATTAAAGAGATTTGTAAATGGGTAAAATAGCTCCATGCTTCTCACTCAAGTTTTTATTTGCAAAATATAATTATTGTTCATAAAAATATATTATTTATATAAACATGCAATTAATATTTTGTTGTTATTTTAAGTGAATAAGTGCATAAATATATTAAAGTATTATAATTTACATTAGGGTAATTACCCTAATAGATACAACACATAAACAAAAGGCTCTTTGCAGATCTTGGTAATTTTTAAGAATATGAAGGAGTCCTGAGACTGAAAAAGACTTTGAAAAATGCTACTAGAGCACCATCACTTCTAAGACTTGACCTGACTCATCCATCTAACCCTAACTCTCTAAGTTTGGGTTACATGCTCAAATCTCCTTTGAATACTTTAAGTAGAACCTTTATTCTATAAACTAGAGGCCCAATGCACGAAATTTGTGCATGGGTAGGGTACCTAGGTCTGGCAGGCAATCAGGGCCAATCTGTGGGGCAACCGGTGGGGAAATCGGGGGGCCCCACTGGCACCTGCCTTGACTGGCCTGGGGCCTGTGGGCTGGGGGCAGCTCCTTCATTGAGCATCTGCCCCCTGGTGGTCAGTGCACATCATAGCAACCAGTCGTTCCACCATTTGGTCAATTTGCATATTAGGCTTTTATTGTATAGGATTCCACAGATCCAGTCATTGGCTCTGGGTTAAAGTACTGTTGTCACCAAGATATCTTTTTGGTGAGGTACCTGAGTATTAAGCTTCAGAACTTAGAAAGTCTCTTCGCAACTCTAAATTACCACTTATTCTCTATGAAGCAACCAGGCCAGTTATGTTAAAACGTAAAACAGTCATGTCCTTCCTTTGCCCAGAACTCTCCTTTGGCCCCCACTTCCTTCAACATCAATGATAAAGCATGTACTATGACCAAAAGAGCCTCCATGTCCTCAGGCCTCTTTAACTTCCTCTTCTACTCTAAATCTTCACTATTACTTCTTCAACTACACTGGCTTCCTTGTTGTTCCTTGAACACACCAGGACTGCCACCACATTAGGACTTTGTTCCTGCTCTCCCTATCTATAATGCTGTTTTCCAAGATAGCCACATGGCTGGATCCTCACTTCCTCAAGTCTTTATTCAAATGTTACCTCCTCAGAGAGGCCTATTCTGCCTACCCCATAATTTTAACCTCCCAGACACTTCATAATTCCTTTCTTACTTTATTTATTCTGCTTGTTAGGAGTTATGTCTATCTAACATGAAATGTATTTTCAGTTATTTTCTTTATTGTTTAGTTAAGTTCTCTGATAACAGAGATTTTTATGTGTTTTGTTCATACCTATTTAACAATCTATACTGTCTGTTGTTTACTATTGCTGTTATTTATTGATATTAAGTAGATCCCACACAAGTGAATGGAAGGGATGAGGCAGTTGCTAACCACCAGGTGGCAGCACAGATAGAGGGAGGGGGAGGCACCCAGGTGAAAGAACACTGAGACAGCATGGAGGGACCTGGAGATGATTATGCTAAGCAAAAAAAGCCAGTCTGAGAAAGACAAGTATGACCTCATTCATATGTGGAATCTAATGAACAAAATAAACTGATGAACAAAACAGATCAGAGACATTGAAGTATGTAATACACAGATGGCTGATGTATTTCAGAGGGAAATGGGGGTAGGGGGAGAGGGCTGGAGGAGATTAACCAATGAATTTAAATATGTATATGCATAGCCTATTGACAGACAATAGTTGGAGAAGGTTTGGGAAGGGGAAGGAAGTGGAATGGAGGTGGGGGGCAGTGCAGGGTTATGGTAATGGTTATGGTTAGGATTAGGTTAGAACAGAATTATTGAAGACAAAAGTTCCCAATCTCTGGGTCCTACACTTGGACTGAGGCAATATTGTGGTGGGTTCATTGGTGTGTAGGGGAAAAAGGGAGGAATGCCAAAAAGAGTCCAAGAGCTCAAGCCAGAAAGGGCACTGGGTGGCCTTTCAGCTTTTAGTAATGTCTTGGAGCAGAAATTGCAGAAATCTAAAGAATACTTGCAGGATTGTAATCCACTTAAATACCAAAGAGTAAAAGTGGTTTCAGAAACCTAAGGGCTAACAGATCACAAAGGGAAGAGAAAAAAAGTGAGTGACAACAATAAGGAGGGCATATAAAATTCTAATTAGTCTCAAGTCATAGGGGAAAAATAGAATTTAGACCTGGAAAGGAGCAAATGAAGGAAAACAAGCATTATGTCATTAAGTGGTTACTTGGCAGCATTTGAATACTGATCCCAACTCTTTCCTTGCCTCTTTTGGTACTGGGGACCATCAGTCTCATATCTGAGGTGGATCCTTGCAGTCGGATCCCTAAATCCTTCTTTCTCTAAGCTTTCTTCAGCTATATATCCGAGAAGTCTCTTCTGCTTGCCACACCAAAGACAACTTGGGTTGACCATTTACTGTTACCTTTACTTACTTTTCTACCATGCTCCTTCCCTCCTTACTCTTTCAGATGACTATTGGCAATTCTACTGCCTTCTCTCTTTTTAGTTTCCTTGGCTCTCTTTTCAAAGTCTTTGAGTAACTTACCCACATGAAGCACAGAAGATCCCTAATAGTATCCTAAAATATGAACATTTTTCTCCCTATCCTATCTAAAAAAAGAGTAATATGCAAATTGACAGTCACTCCAACACACAAGATGGCTGCCCCCATTTTGTCAAAGATGGCTGCCCCCATGTGAACACAGATGACCAGCAGGGGAGAGCAGTTAGGGGGGATGAGGCTGGCAGGGGAGGGCAGTTAGGGGTGACCAGGTCGGCAGGGGAGGGCGGTTGGGGGGGACCAGGCCTGCAGGGGAGGGCAGTTGGGGGGGACCAGGTCAGCAGGGGAGGGCACTTAGGGGCAATCGGGTTGGCAGGGGTGTGGTTAGGGGGTGATCAAGCTGGCAGGCAGAAGCAGATAGGGGCAATCAGGAAGGCAGGCAGGTGAGCAGTTGGGAGCCAGCAGTCCTGGATGGTGAAAGGGATGGTCGACTTCCCGTTTAGGTAGGATCGGGCCTAAACCAGAAGTCAGACATCCCTCAAGGGGTCCCAGATTGAAGAGGGTGCAGGATGGGCTGAGAGACACATACCCCCTGACCCCATGCATTAATTTCATGCACTGGGCCTCTAGTGTTACATATTTCTATTATCAGTACTACAGTTTGTCTGAACTTTAAAGGCAATTACACATATAAAACACAAAGACTCCACATTTATGTTTTAACATCAATGCTTCTGGGATTGTGATAGAGCATCCATTTCCAACTTGTGTGCTGCAAGAATTTTTAAAACATGAAATACCTGACTATTTTATCAAGGACACTGACCTGTTTTCCCTTAGATTGTCAAATAAAAAAATGACAACAGCCAACACAACAATAGCCATCCAGTGTGAATGACTCAAAGTTATATCTTTTTTTATGTTTTGGTCAGATCAGCAAAAAAATATATTTGTTGGTGTGCCAAAAGTTTTAGTAATTAGTTTGTATGTGCCTTGAGATGAAAAAGGTTGAAAATCACTGTGGTAGAGGTATATGTCCCAGATTCATTTTCACCCTGAGAGAATATGATACTGCTTTCATTACCTTCCCTCTGGCATAAACCACCTGATATTTACACCAATGCTCTTTTTTTCTACGTACAAACCACCTTTAACTGAGAATTTTGATCTTTGTTCTATGGACATTGAGTTCTCAGTAGCTTTTCTAAATTGGGGAATTGGACTGTTAAACCTTTCTCTATTACCCATGTTCAATGTCACCTTTCAGACTTCTTTTCAGCATGAAAGATTTCTGCCACCTGTCCTCCTGCCTGCTGCCAAGTCTGAAATACTAGGTGTTGCTTTTTGTCCGACTCTTTTCCTTGTCTGAACATTGAAATGTTTCTTGCTCTGACCTGCAGCATTCAGACAAAAAACATGACAGCAACCTCCGTGGATGTGGCTTGAAATGAAGATTAAAGTACAAATGTAACTAAAAAGCCAGTGAGTAATTTTGAGTGCTTGTCAAGTGGCTTTGCATTTATCATTAATAAATGGCATTGACCTTGGGTATAATCACTGCCAAACTACCTTCAGGAACAGAGTCAATTAAACACCACACACACACACACACACACACACACACACATACACACACACACACACACACACACACGTGCACACATGCACACACCCTTAGAGGTGCTGAAGGGTTTTAATTTTTTTAAAGCTTGTCTTGGAAGTCCTTTACACATTATTTTGCTCAGGGCCATCTGTTAAGTTTTGACACAACTTGTGTTGGTTCTTTGCAAAGGTATAGGTCTCTGTGATTTAAAAATTTTAGCCAAGAGACAGCTTATACATTTTTCCTGTTTAGTTTCTCCATCTCCATTTCCCTTATGACAACATTGTTTCCATGACTATCATACAACAGCAGCAGCTCATTAACTTGAGCCTCAATGTTGTCAATAACATCACTTGTATCTACTCTTTTTGGATTATTCTACCTACAGCCTCTACTGTCACTCCTCCCCACAAGAGCAGCACCGTAGATCCAAGGTCTCAGGAGCCTACCTTAGATGCCAGAGAACAGATTGGCAGCTCCAGGACCTCATTATATGACACTTTGTCCAGTCATCTGATGCTAAGCATGGCAGGCAGGAGCAACGGCAAAACACATTTAGGAGGTTAATATAATGTCCTATGTCCATATGGTAGATTGAGCAAAAACACTGTTTTGTGGCTCTAAAATAGAAAATTCTCAGAATATATATATGTGTGTGTGTATATATATATATATATATATATATATATATATACACACACACACACACACACACACACACTGAGTGGCCAGATTATTATGATCTCTGAATGCATAATAATCCGGCCACTCAGTGTGTGTGTGTGTGTGTGTGTGTGTGTGTGTGTGTGTATACATATATATATTTTAGAGACCCGGTGCATGAATTGGTGCATGGGTGGGGTCTGGCCAGCCTGGCCAGGGGGGAGGGTCATGGGTGGTTTGCCAGCCTGCCTGCCCTGCTGGTTGAACTCCTGGTCGAGGGGATAATTTGCATATTAGCCTTTTATTATATAGGATATATACTGAGTGGCCAGATAATTATGCATTCAGAGATCATAATAATCTGGCCACTCAGTGTGTGTGTGTGTGTGTGTATGGAAAACTTTCCTAAATTACAAATATATATTTACCTCAAATATTTGACTTTTCTACTTGACCAAAGGATGCCTGCTTCTGATCCAGGTGCTGAAAGGGAATGTGGGAGGATTTGAAGACAAATGTTCTGTGAGGGAATCACTAAATAAAAGTGTGCTACAAACCCCTTCGAGATCCACAGAATGCCTATTCAGCACTCCAGTGTCTGTATCGAGGGGAGGCATGGGCTATCTGCTGTGCACAAGCGTGATCCCAGGTTCATAGTGATTCTCTGGTGAATGTACATTACCGCAGGATAAGATGATGAACTTCAAGTATTCCACTCAAAATAAAGGTTTACCAATTACCAAAAAAAAAAAAAAGTGCTAGAAAACTAATGAATTTCCTTAAGTCATCATAAATGTTCACAATGGGACAAAGCAGACAAACTTTAGGAAAAAAACAACAAATACATATGAAGAGCTTGAATGCTATTTATCTGATTTTCTGGAAATTATAAATATTTACAACAAATAGTATTTTGAGCGGCCAGGAAGTTCAAAGTGATCAGCACTCAGCTAGTAGTAGTTGCTATAAGCACTAAAGAGAACTTTATCCACACATGTGAAAGTCACCAACAAAAAAACAGATGCATACTTCTATTTCTCCTTTGGATTCAGGAAAGTTTAAACCATAAAAGTAAAAAAAAAAAAGTAAGAAAACAAGAAAGGAGTCACTTTTAAGCCCAAAGAGCTAAATAAAGGGAAGGACACATTTCAGAGAGATATAAAATAAAACTATGTCTTAGAAACATAGCAACTTCTAGAGCTTCCAGCTGCTAATCGATGGCAAAAGGGAGAAGGCTAAAGGGCAAGATATTCATCTACTCAAGTTACTTAAGAGAGAATATTCCAAAAGAGATCTCTATAGAAAAGAAAGTCATCCCAAATTTGGACCAAAATGGATCAAACCCTAGTAAGACTGGGAGGAGTTACAATAATGATGTAAAACAACTGCCTATTTTTGGGGGAAAAAGAATCTAAATATCTATCTGACATAAAATGTGAGATTTATTGAGTAAATAAATGTTTGTTGAATGGAGGAAGGAGGATGGAAATAGAGAGGTACCAGGAAAGAATTCCTCCAAGATTACATAACCATTCTGTAAAACTACTGTATATATACTAGAGGCCTGGTGCACGAAAATTGTGCATGGGGGGTGTCCCTCAGCCCAGCCTGTGCCCTCCCACAATCCAGGACCCCTCCAGTAGGGTCCCTAGACCTGGCTGGTGATCAGGGCCTATCCGGGCTTTCTTTCCCCCAGCTGCTGGCAGCTGGCCCACCTACGCTGCTGCCACTGCTTGCCATCTGTACATCACTGCTCCCTCCATCCCTCACCACCCGTTGCCTCCCTCTGTGGGCGACAAGTGTGGATGCAGATCACTTGGCTGGCCTGGGCCTCCCCCCTGTGGGGCGATTGTTGGCCGGCCCCTCACACCTGCCACAACATCCCTGGTTGGTGTTCTGGGCCTCCCTCTGTGGGGTGATGGACTGCGCCATCCCCAGATTGATTGCCCAACAGAGGGAGGCGGGTGGGTGGGGCCCAACAGAGGGAGGCCCCACCCACCCGCCGCAGCACTGCCAGCTGAGTGGTCTGGGCCTCCCTCTGTGGCCGCTGCCCAGGTGGCCCTACCCACCTACTGCATCGCCGCCAACTGCGTCACCTGGGCCTTCCTCTTTGGGGTGATTGCAGAGCCCCCCCGCCCCACGATGGATCACCCCACCAGCCAGTGGCCTGGGCTTCCTTCTGAGGGGCGATTGTGGGGTGATAGCGGGGTCCCCAACCAATTGCATCACACCTGCCTTGGCTGGCTTGGCACTAGTTCGTGTCATAGTGTGGTCCTCCAGAAGGTTGTACAGATGGTCATTCTGCTCTTCGGTCATTTGGTCAATTTGTATATTATACTTTTATTATTATAGATATTAACCAGAACAAATTAATACAGAAAATGCCCTGTAAAAATCAACACTTAACTTTTATTCAGTTCAAAGATCAAGGTGTTCCTTTGAATACCAGGTGTATCCATTAGTAAGACAGATTTTTTTCAATACATGGAGTTACACATATGTTGATATATATGCGATTTGATATGTATGCTATTTTGTTGCATTGACAGCAAACTTCAAAACTTCATATGTCAAATTTGCTGAAGGTGTTAACATCATAGATATTTTTACGCTTAAAAATGTCAAATTCCATGCTAAAAAAAGAGCATTTGTGGGAAGTTTTAATTCATTACTTCATTTTGAAGAAAAGTGCTGCTGAAAGTTATCGTATACTTCAGGAAGCTTATGGTGAACATGCTCTATCTCAAGATACTTGGGAACGCTGGTTTAAATGCTTTAAAAGTGATGATTTCAATGTGAAAGACAAAGAACATCCAGGTCAACTGAAAAAGTTTGAAGACCAACATTTACAAGCATTATTGGATGAAGATGCATGTCAAACTCAAAAACAACTTGCAGAAAGATTAAATGTTGTTCAGCAAACAATTTCCGATCATTTACAAGCAATGGGAAAGATTTTAAAGGAAGGAAAATGGTTGCCACATCAACTGAATGAAAGACAAATGGAAAACCGAAAAGTCCTCAGTAAAATATTGCTTCAATGGCATGAAAGCAAGTTTTTTTTGCATCAAATTGTGACTGGCAATGAAAAGTGGATTTAATTTTGAGAATCCCAAAAGCACAAAATCATGGGTTGATCCAGGTCAACCATCAACATCGACTGCAAGGCCAAATCGCTTCGGAAAGAAGACAATGCTCTGCATTTGGTGGGATCAGGAAGGTGTGGTGTATTATGAGCTTCTAAAACCAGGTGAAATCATTCATACTGATCACTACAGACAACACATAATCAATTTGAACCATTCTTTGATCATAAAATGACCAGAATGGGCCAGAAGAATGTTCCAGAAGACACGGCAAAGTAATTTTGCTTCATGATGACACACCATCACACACTTCAAAACCAGTTAAAGACACGTTAAAAGATCTTGCCTGGGAGGTATTAACCCACCTGCTGTGTTCACCTTGCTCCTTCAGATTACCACTTGTTCAGATCAATGGCACGCGCACTTTCTAAGCAGACCTTCAAAACATACAAAGAAGTGGAAAATTGGTTTTCTGAATGGTTTGCCGCAAAACAAGAAAAGTTCTATTGGGACGGTATCCACAATTATCTGAAAGATGGGGGAAATGTGTAGCTAGCAATGGACATTAATAAAGCACCTTTGATATTTCTCTTGAAATTATCGTGTTTTCTTTGATTACAAAATCTGCATTATTAACCGGTACACCTGGTAAGGCTGAAGATTTCAGTCTCTGGGCTTTGGATTCAGGCTGCAGTCCTTGGTTTGCGATGGATCACTGAGTGTGTGGCACAGTGCGTCTAACCAGGTTTAAACAAAATGGCCACGTGGCTCAGGTAGAAGTAGATAAAGTGTTTGGTTTCATGTGTCATGCATCTACCAAAGTTCCTCCCCAGATTTCAGGTGCCAAGTGGAGTTGGATTGTACATCTGGTCAAACTCCTTAATAAGAAAGGAAGTCAGGGAGGGAGGGAGAGAGGAAGAGAAGAGAGAGAGATTACTCCAGCACATATCAGATTTTTCTAGCATTTTAGTCCTTGAGCAGATTAATTAAAGCAGAATGGGATTAGGAAATGAGCAGACCAGTCAGATTGGGGTTAAATTTCTCTCATGAGTTTGTGCTATGCTTTATTTTTATTTTATTTTTTATTTTGTCTTTTTTTTGGTATTTATTTTTATTTTTGTTTTGTGCTATGCTTTAGATATTATATTTGACCCAGACACCCTAACAAAACCCTATAAAGCCTAGAGGGAACTTATTTGTGCCAAGATACCCTGGGCATGTGAGGAACCCTTAGAGGAATTCTGGGCCAGTCATCTTCCTGACTGTCTCAGCTAATATGGTCCTTGTTAGGGACCCATTACCTGGTCCCTAACCTAAGACTATGGGAAATAAAGCTAAGGTATATTTAAAAAAAATTTTTTTTTTTACCTTTGAACATATTTCCAGATAGAAAGTAATGTCAATTGCAGTTGTTATCTATTTTAAGAGTGTCAGAATGTCCTAGTGACTAAATGAAAATTAACTATCTTACAGTGTTAAAGAATCCAGAAGTCAGATAAATTCTTTATACAACTTTCTCTAAGATACAGTGTTTTTGTTAACATTTAGTTTAGCTAATGTGAAATTTTGAACAACTAATCTATCATTTCTAGGCTTTGAATTCTCATCTCTTAAATCCATTTGTTGTTGCAACAAATACACAAACACACTATCCTATATAATAAAAGGGCAATATGCAAATTGACCCTAACAGCAGAATGACTGTTCACTATGATGCACACTGACCACCAGGGGGGGCAGATGCTCAATGCAGGAGCTGTCCCCTGGTGGTCAGTGAGCTCCCCCAGGGAGAGCGCCGCTCAGCCAGAAGCTGGGCTCATGGGTGGCGAACACAGTGGCGGTGGTGCGAGCCTCTCCCACCTCCTCTGAGGCGATAAGGATGTCCAACTGAGGCTTAGGGGAGTGGGCCTAAGCCACAGTTGGACATCCCCCAAGGGCTCCCAGGCTGCCAGAGGGATGTCTGACTGCCAGCTTAGGCCCGATCCCCCGGGGAGTGGGCCTAAGCCGGCAGGTGCATATCCTCTGAGGGGTCCTAGACTGCAAGACGGTGCAGGCCAGGCTGAGGGGCCCCCCTCCCCAAGTGCACAAATTTTCATGCACCAGGCCTCTAGTTAGCTAAATGAAGAAGAGTATCCATATTGTACCTTTTTATAGTTTTTCCCAGAGGTGGGGAAAATGATTATGTACAGCCAGAGCCCTCCATTCCAGACAAAACTAACTTAAGAGATGCTGTGTGCTCCACCAGACTTACAAAGTTCATTTTTTACTTTGAATTTTCCTGAAAAGAGTGACCTCATCCATCCATTGTCTCTGTGGCAAATATATACAAACCTATGAACACAAATAATGGTCTTAATTCATTTTTATGTCCAAATTACCATGAAAAAAAGAAAAAACTACTGGCAAAAGTAGGCCCTATCAAAATGCACTTAAGCTAATTCTGGGAGTTTCTTAGGTACTTTTTTTGCATGAGTTCAGAAATAGACCCCATAGGGCTTTGCTTCCATTTCTTATCTAGCTGCCAAGATGGTAACATTGTTTGTATTGGTCAAAGCTCTCTTCTACTGGTCACCATCACTGCGACTTGAAGTGCCCAAGGGATCCACAGGCTCCCTTACCTGAATAAATTCCTGCCTCACATGCTGACCTCCTTGCATAGCCAGGAGAAATTCACTACCATCACCAATGACATTAGATCACTCAATTCCTGATACCTGGACAATACACTCCTCAACTAAAGGCAGTACATTTTCCCCACCGTTTCCCTTGACTCTCACTGTCTAAATTCTGCTACCTTAATCCTGCTCCATAATTGACCTCCTCTCAGTAAGGCAAAAACATTGGGGTAGCTCTATCTGCCTTCCATAGCCAAATGGATGTGAACTAGTCAATTACAAAGTTAGCATCTTTTATGATACATGTTTCTAGTCTTTTCCATGGTCAGCTTTTTATATTTCTTTGACTTCTTTCCCCTCTCATGGCTACAAAGGAAACAATCACTCTTTCTTTACTCTCTCTCTTCAAATACCAGATATATGATTTATGAGCCAATATGACATCCATTGATAACCCAAATATTAGTTGTCCCAAAAATCTCTTCTTTTTAAAGGAATAAACTGAAGCAATAACTACCAGGTTTGAATATCTAAGAAATATCTAAGGCTATGCATGTATACATATATATAAGAATATTTATATACATAAATATACATGAATATATGTGTGTACATTTATACACATGTATACATAAAAATTCTTAGATATTTTATATATATATATATATATATATATATATATATATATATATAAATTAAAATTTACTTAGTTACTCTGGGAGCAAAAGTAGCCATTTGTATTGTTACCTGTAGGTATTTATCTCTTTCCGCATCCAGCGCGGCTAGAGAGCGGGTCCAGTTCCTGAGTAGGGGTGGCTGGGGATTGAGAAATAAAAGAAAGAAAGAGACAAGACACAAAATAGAAAGAAAAAGCTGGGAACCACGTGGGACCACTGCCCTCCTCTGCTGGAGAGACAATGACCCAAAGCCCATGCAGCCTCTTTATTTTATACCCCCAAATACCAGGAAGTTTCACCAAAAGTCAAGACAAAGGAGATTATTTGCATTCTTCAGTAGGCCCAAGCATTCCTGGTGCTTGACTGGATTTACATATCAAAAACACACTCCCTGACACCTGGGCAAAGGTAAGAGTCAGTGCTGATAACACATCTGCCTTTTTGGTAAATGTGTATCCAAGACATGGCTTTGCCTGTCGCCTTGGGTTCAGCTGACAATAATTAAAGAAATGCCCATGTGCCTTCCCAGGCACTGTCTACAGTTACCCTTTGTTTCTGATACTTTCTCACTGAGACCATTGTTTTTCTCTTGCAAAATATATAAAATAACTGATAATACTTCAAAAAATGTTAGAAAAAAACACTCTTTAAAAAAACGATACAATTGTTCTTCTGGACTTTTCAGAAGGGTTCTTACTATAAAAATATTTTAAATAAATCATTTAATAGCAAACTATAAGCAAACCTTATATTGTATATTACAAAACTATTCATGTTAATGCTAGTGAGATATCCTGAAATCTCAATGTATTTCTAGAACCTACATTTCATAAGCACCAGTACTGATAGCACTGATGAATTTACTAAAAATGGTAACTACAACACAGAGCTGATGATGTCCAGTCTCATGAATATATTTATGTCTATCTGCACATTACTGTTGAGGGGATTAAATAAAGTAGTATAGAAAAATAACTTATAAACCATAATATAATCTAAAAATAAAAATACTATTATTCTTAGAAGAATATTTTCTGAGCTACAAGCCGTGCAAGAAATGTGTTCTCATTTTTCAGCACTCCATATAATTATATAGGCTTGCTACTTTGGATGTGATTTCAACCATGAATTTCGGTACTTATTGAAGAGGTGATTCTCAGTTATTACCTTTGGTCTTTAAATACCTATTATAGTAATTACTCTGGTCATAATAAGTGTTTAAAATCAGAGGCAGAACTGGATACTCTTTTAGGCTCCCTCTTTTCCTGCTGCCTCACAGGAGGATCACATCTGTCTGAAAATTAGTGAGGAGCATGGAGGAAGTCACACAGTGACTGGCCCAGCTCAAGAACAAGTAAGTCAACCTTGGATGCATTGGTTAAAAGTCAAGATTTTTTTATTGCACTTATTTTTTAAAATTCTCAATGATAAACAAATGATTGCAATCTACTTTGAGTTCATCTACAGTCTCATTATATTTCTTGGTGTTTAGAACTTCTGTGAACTTATATTAATGAATCTAGATGTGAAAATAGTAAGATCTTTATACACATTGTGAGTTATTGAGACCTTAATATATGAAAAGCCCTGTGCTAAGTGCTTTACATATGTTAACTGACTTAATCCATAAAATCATCATAAGAATATAATTTTTATCACCAGTTTAAAAATGAAAAATAAAAGGTAAGTATTTTATCTAAGGTCACATAACTGGAAGATGACACACCAAGGTTTCAAACTCCTATTAATTCGGATTGGCTCCACAGCACTCTTAACCATTAAACTATACTACTTTGTTTACAAGGAAACAATGTTTTAAGGGAAATAGTCATCCAGCTGACCAAGGTCCTCTATATATTCTCAAAGCCGTCCATTAGAAACTTCAGAGGGGAAAGAAGAGGCCACTAAACTGTATATATGTTTTCTATTACATTTCCAAATATCCCCTGTTATCCCACCATTTTCTCAAAGCAACACTCCAACAGTGTTTTTGAAATGAAACAAATCCATCTGTATGAATAGCTAGCTGAGTCAGTCATGTTAGAAATGATCAATGAAACCTGGTGATTTTCATCACCTGAAAGAAAAAGCATTAAAAGTAGAACCATGGGCAATCAAAATTAATATAAATTGGAGAGTATAAACACAGACAAAAGATGTACAAGCTGACAATTATCTCTAAGAGAAAAAGAGTGGCACAGAGAATGACAGGCCATGGTGTATTTTAATACCTAAATAAAAATTTAGAAGGATGAATCATTTTATCTAATGCCAGATTTCCTAGATACAAAATGGAATTTAACCGAAAGTGACTCCTTATCATCAAAAAAGCTACAAAGTCACCACGTGAGAAAATCAATTAATGTACTTGAATTTGGACACCAAGAAGACTCAGCACTGAGTCACACACATGGAATGGAAAACTGTGCCAAGGAGAATGGAAAGCACTAACTAAGGAAGAGTCCTGAAGATCTGTGACATTCTGGTACCTTTCTTGCTTGGGTTTGTAAGAAATAACACAGCATTTGGAAGTATTACATTCCATATAGTTTTTGCACTAATATTGTTTCAAAAGGAGGGGTGAAAATTGGGGTTGTGTGGGTAAAGAAAGACTTGATTACTTTTTCAATGATTTTAGTGACCTGGGGTGAGGGGGACCTCCATTGAGCTGATATGGTCCCTTGGGACACGCAAAATCTTCCTTTAGTCAACAATTCTCAACCCTGTTGAACACTAGAAACCTTTCAGGAGACTAAAATTCCAATGCCCAGGCTGCACCCAAGAACAATTAAATCAAAATATCTGAGGTCGAGATCAATGAATCAGTGTTTCTGTTTTAAGGTTGTCAAGGTTGAAAACTATTTCTGTATAACTGTTTCTCAAGCTTAAGCTTGCATCAGAATCACTTACAGGGTTCCTTAAAATGCAGATCAATGGGCCATGAGCCTCAGAGTTTCTGACTCAGGTTGGGGTTAGGCCCAAAGATTATGTTTTTTAGCAAGTGACATATGGATGTTGCTGCTACTGCTGATTGGATGACCTGCAAGATAATAAACTGACTGCTGATATGGGGGAACTAGAGCTATGGCTGTAACTACAATGAAATTGAGATGGACTTACTCCTGGGCTAGCTTAAGTTTTAACCTCGGAGCTTTCGGAACCCTGAGTGTGGGACTTAGGTACACAGTGTACTAGCACTATGGCTAAACTCTAACCTCCCTCAGTATTTTACCGGAACCTGTGACTAGCTAGCTTCTTGTGGGACTGATCTTCCAAATTCAATATCAACTCACAGATATATACGCCATGTTGGTCATCCTATTGGCAATCACCACCAATACAGCTCATTAAGACTGTGCCTTTCCATCACCTTGCAGAGTAGTGATGAAGTTTAACTTTAGAGTTTTAGAGAAGTTTGACATAAAATACCCTGATTGCTTTCTTCTACTTCTCAGCAAAAGGGCTATAGCTACCTTTCAAAAATGTATCAAGAGAAAAGGTATCTGTTCTTTCAAAGCCTCTTTTCTTTGACTTTAAAATATATATAACATTTTGGTTTTATTTTCCAGCCCAGCCAGTGTTGCTCAGTGGTTGAGCGTCAACCCATGAACCAGGAGGTCACTGATTTGATTCCTGGCCAGGGCACATGCTCAGGTTGCAGGCATGACCTCTGGTAGAAGGTGTGCAGGAGGCAGCTGAGTGATGATATTTCTCTTGATCCCTTTTCCTTCCTCTCTCTCAAAATCAATAAAAACATATAAAAAATAAGAGTGCACTATTACTTGATGTCTGTCTTTATGAAAAATTATTTCCATAATCATACTCAGCTTTTTCCCCTTTTCTTGACTCCTACAAATTATTTCTGTTTTTGAAAAGATGCACCAGGCTTTCTAGGATACACACCTATTTCTCTGCCATTTTTTTAAATCTCTTGCATCTTCAACTGTTCTATATCTTGGTTTCATAGAGAATGAAGTGAGAAAATTTAAAATTACGTTCATGAAAACTCATTTTTAAAAAGAAAGATATAGACTAGTTTCTCCATGGAGTTAGACATGTAAACAAATGACTCATACAAAGTCTAAATAAATAGTATTCATGTGTTCTCATATTTCTAGGGAGACAATCTCCCCAGGAATTGGGCAAGAGTTCAATTTGAAGACAAAATAAAAAGCACAGCAACAGTTATATTTTTTCTGCCTATTCTACATCCTTGTTTTAGAAGAGTATGTTTCTATTTTCTTTCCAAGTTAGAGGCAAATAGGATACCTAATAATGTATTATTTTCAATCTTTGGTAGATATAAAATGCCTACAAAACTAAAATGTAGTTTTATAGACTAAGTAAAACTCTTTCTCTGTAGATTTTGCTTAGTGAAATCCAAAGTAAGAGGATAGGGAATGTTATTTCTCACAACAGCCTGGATATAAAATTTTTAATATTATTTAAATTAATTAGTAGCACATCTGAAATTAAAGAAGAAATTTTTAGTAATGACTGGAGAGAGAATATAACTTTGGAATATTATGCTAAAAATTATGCAATACATTATAAAATTGGGTTAGCATATTTCTTTCTTATGAGTGAAAACTAATTTAAAGTAGCATTCTAAAGTTTGCTTTTTTTAATAGTTTCTATTCAGTATTTATTTCCTTTTTGACTAATTAAATGTATCCTTATTTCTCAGTTATATATTGAATTATATTCTTTATGTTTTATGAAGTTTTGAATATGAGCAAATAATAATTGAGGATCAAAGCACCAGCATCATAAATGGTGCTTAAATTTATTTAGAAAGATTCCAAAAGAACAAAGAACTAGAGAGGTAAATAAATTATAAGACTCTTCTGTAGAAGATTTTGTAATTCCTAATGTAATTTTATTCTCATATCTAATTAATCACTAAGTTCTTTGAATTCTGTCTTCAAAAAATGGCTCAATACATCACTTACCTCTACACACATTTCCTCCATGCAATATTTTTTCCTGTGTGAGATTTCTAGAGCTTTTCAACCAATCTCCTTAATTGCACTCTTCCCATTTATTCTCCACACAGAGAGCAGAGTGCCTTCCCTAACTAAAACACTGTTTTCAAAATCTGTAGATGGCCTATACTTAGGAAGAAATCCTACAAGGACAAAATGATCTTACTCCCTGTTTCTTTCATTTTATTTCAAATCCCCAGTGCTCTCAGTCATTACCCTTCAGCCACCCCATCCTCTTCTCATTCCCTAAGAGTTTAGGAATGGAGAAAGAACTCATTCCAAAGTTCCTTCAGGACTTTTTCTGAGAGCACTCTTTCTCCCACTCTTTGATTACAGGGCTTCCTCTTACTGTTCAAGTCAAATTAATGATCACCTCTAGTATTCCTGACCATGCCATATAAATTATTTTCCTTTATATTTCATAAACCACTTTAGTATTTTTATAGCCTTCCATTCAATGTTTTTATAGTAGCAATTTCATTTTTATTTGATATTAGAAATCACATTCTAATTCCATTACTATGGTAAAGCTCACTATACATTTTAATCATGTTTGTTTACTTGTTATTATCTCTTTTGAAAATATTTTTATTGAATTTCTTGAGGTTACATTGGCTAATAAAATTATATAGGTTTCAAATGTAAAATTCTATACCTCACTTGTAAATTGTATTATGCATTAACCATCCAAAGGCAAGTCTCCTTCCATCACCATTTATCCCCTCTATACCCTGTCCTACCTCCTCCTACCCTGATTTCCCTCTGGTAATCACCATACTGATGTCTGTATCTATGAAGATTTTTTTGTTTTGTTTTGTGTGTTTTTTGTTTAATCCCTTCAATATTTCACCCAACCCCAACCCACTGTGTAAATTTTACCAAAGCTTTTTTATCCACTCAGCTACAGATGGACACATAGGCTGCTTTCAAATCTTTGCTACTGTATATAGTGCTGCAGTGAGCGTAGGGATATATATATTCTTTCAAATTAGTATTTTGGGATACTTTAGATATATTCCTAAAAGTGGGATCGCTGGGTCAAAGGCAGTTTTAGGAAACTCCATACTGTTTTGCACAGTGGTTGCACCAATCTGCATTATTACCAACAGTGCAAGAGGGCTCCATTTTTTTTCACATCCTTGCCAACAATTATTTGTTGATGTATTGATGAGATTCATTCTGACAGGTATAAGATGATATTTTTTTGGTTTTAATTTGCATCTCTCTGATGATTAGAGATGTTGAACATCTTTTCATATGTCTATTCACTAGCTATCTGTTGTCCTCCTTGGAGGAGTGTCTATTCAGGTCCTTTGTCTATTTTTAAATTGCATTATGGAGTTTTTTTGGAGGTGTTGAGTTCTTTATAAATTTTGGATAATCAACCCTTATCAGATGGATCACTGGCAAATTTACAAATTTATGGGTTGTCTTTTCATTTCTTTGTTGTTTTTTTCTGTACAAAATCTTTTTAGTTTGATGTAGTACCATTTGTTTATTTTTTTTTTCTTTTGTTTCCCTAGCTCAAGGAAATATATCAGAAAAAAATATGGTGATTGTCTATCATTAGATTTTAAGTTCCATGTGGCAGGCAGGATACCTGTTTGTTTGACCTATTTTTCTCCAAGGGCCTAGGAGATAGTCACCTATAAAATCACACTGAACAAAAGGATAAACTTGAAGATAAATTAATAACATCTACCACATAGTCCCATTCCTCTCTTAAATATAAGTAATCCTCAGTTTGTACCCTTCTCTTGACTTACAACATTTATGGAAAAAGAGTTAAAAAATAAATGAAAGGAAAGCTACTTTTTATCAGCCAAAAATTACATTAAGGAAAATTCATTATTCAAATTGGTATTTAGATGTTCTAAATAATTAACTGTTACAATATAATGTGTAGTTAAATCATATGCCATTAGATAATGTTTACATTCTTTTGAAATCTATACCTCTAAAATAGTGCCTTTGTGTTTTGATGCAAAAGACAATATTAATCAGTTTTACTAGTAATTTAATTTGTAAAAACAATTCTTCAGTTGAAATTATTTAATGTTGTGTTTTATGTTTTAAGGAAATACATTATTGCATCAAATGAAAAATCTAAGTAGGTCTCTAAAAAGTTATTGCTTTATGATATGTAAAATGTTAGAAGCATATTTTTAGATAATATGATGGATGGAATTGATGTTCTACACATAAATCTATAAAAGCATATCGTGACTAGAATTTTGAGAGATTTCTGAGAACAGCAGGGAACTTCTCTCAAAGTACCTTGGGAGATAACGTCCATTAAAGTTCATGCTTGGACTTGGAAACTGAAATTAATACTTTATCTATTAAAAATATCTAATAAGTAGAGTTATTGTGTCTTTGTCTATGCTAGGCACACACATACACAAAAAAGATGAATATGTTTTTATTCCTCAGTTTCCATTTTTATTTAAACTTACTTCAATCAAACTTTTATCTGCTTTCCAGTTGCATCAGATCTACTCTTGATGATGTCACCATTGTTTTCCACATTGCTAAACACAATGCACTGTTCTTCTCCTCAATCTACTGAACCTATTATGAGTATTTGAAATAACCAATTATTACTTTGTATAGAAACAATTTTCTTACTTGATTTCCAGGATACTCTCGATTTTCTGACTGGTCACTCTTTTTTGGGCGCTTTGGTTCATCTTATTTTGTCCCCTACCTCTAGAAGTAGTATTTATGAGGGATTGTTTCTTGGATCCTTTTTGCTCTTTATATGCAATCATTTTATTGGTGATCTCACACAATCTAATATCCGTAAATACCATCAACATGGCAATGGCTCCTGTCTCCTTGGCTGGTAGATAGTGCTATTCTCCCTGCCTACTCACACAGTCTTCCCTCAGTGTGTTCTAATTTCCTCTTCTTATAAGGAAACCAATCATAGTGGATTAGGGGCCACCCTAATGACCTTATTTCAACTCAGTTACCTCTTTAAAGGCTCTATCTCCAAATACAGTCACAAGCTGAGGTATGGGGAGTTAAGTCTTCTACATATGAATTTTGAGGGGTTACATTTCAGCTCATAACAATGGCCAAAACTGAATTACTTAAATTCTCTCACAAGCCTGTACTATGCCTGCTTTTACCAACTAGGAAATGGCAATTTCATCCTTCCAGGTGCTGTGGTCAAAAACTTTTGGAATCCCTGATTCTTCTTTCTCTCTTCTCTCCATATCCAATTCATTAGTAAATCCTAAGGGCTCCACTTGCAAAATATACCCAGAATCTAATCTTTTCTCATTATGTCTTCTAATGTCTTGCCTTGATTATTGGCAATAACTTTTTGTCTTCTTTTGTTTTTTTTCTTTTTTCTCTCTCTTTTTCTTCTTTTCTCCTTTTCAATAGCCTCTTAAGTGGCCAACTTGCTCCCAAGGGTGTCTTCCTATACTTGTACCCTACAAGGCAGCTAAAGTGAGAACTTTTAAAAATCAAGTTAGGTCAAACCACTTTTCTTAAAATCTTCCAGTGCTTCACTTGTCACCTAGCAGAGGTCAGCAAACTGCGGCTCTGTTGACTAATGAGTTTGCAGACCACTGGGATAGAGGCTTAATCACAAGGAACAACAGCCTGTAATTATTGGAATCGAGCATCTAGGTCAGTGGTCAGCAAACTCATTAGTCAACAGAGCGGCAAACCATGGCTCACGAGCCGCAGTTTGCCGACCACTGAAGTAACAGCAAATCTTTAAAAAGACCCTCCATGACATTGCCCTCTTGCCTCTCTTATTTCCCAGCACATTCCTCCTCATTCACATAGCTTCTGCCTGCTGAAGCACTTGTCACTTTAAAATTCCAGGTGCCTTCTTGCCTCAGGCATCATGAAACTTCCATACAAAGATCATCATCAAACCCTGTTGAAGCTCTTTATTTAAACTCATTAAATATGAGAGGGTACTATTTTGACAGAATCAGGGGAGTATCTAAAAAGGTGGAAGTTGGGGATTCAGAGGTTGGGGTTAATTCTAAATAGGTTTTCCAGCAAAAGCCAGAGAATGGTGAGACTATGTAAACTAGATAAGTTGCTCAACTAGTCAGTGGTTCTTTGGGAAACCTTGTGAGTCCTGTTAAATCAATTTGCCTGCGATTTTATCTTAGAAAATATGAGCCTAAATTTAGATGATGGTCAAACAAACAAAATTTAGTTTTGAGTTGTATGCCAGTTTCACGTACAACAGTGTTCTTATTACCGGGTTAGTATGAATTCTGGGCTGTGGTTTCTTTATCATTCCTGAGTCTTCGCGTCACCTTTTCCTTCTTAGATCATCCTAAATATTTAACACTAGAGGCTGGTGCATGAAATTCGTGCATGGGAGGGTGTGTCCCTCAGCCTAGCCTGCACCCTCTCCAATCTGGGACCCCTCAAGGGATGTCCATCTGCCCGTTTAGGCCCTATCCTACTGGGATCAAGCCTAACCAGGCAGTCGGACGTCCCTCTCACAATCCAGGACTGCTGGCTCCCAACTGTTCACCTGCCTGCCTTCCTGATTTCCCCTAACCACTTCTGCCTGCCAGCCTGATCACCCCCTAACCACTCCCCTGCCAGCCTGATTGCCCCTAACTGCCCTCCACTGCAGGCCTAGTCACCCTCCCCCCCCCCCAACTGCTCTCCCCTGCAGGCCTAGGTCCCCCCCAACTGCCCTTCCCTGCAGGCCCGGTTGTCCCCAACTACCCTCCTCTGCCAGCCTGGTTACCCCTAACTGCCCTCCCCTGCAGGCTTGATCACCCCCAACTGCCCTCCCTTGCAGGCCTGGTCCCTCCCAACTGCCCTCCCCTGCTGGCCATCTTGTGGCAGACATCTTGTGTGTTGGAGTGATGGTCAATTTGCCTATTATTCTTTTATTAGATAGGATTAGATAGGATTGAGGCCTGGTGCATGGGTGGGGGCCAGCTGGTTTGCCCTGAAGGGTGTCCCGGATCAAGGTAGGGGTTCCCTTGGGGCATGGGGCGGCCTGGGTAAGGGGCCTGTGGTGGTTTGCAGGCCGGCCACACCTCCCAGCGACCCAAGCAGAGGCCCTGGTATCTGGGATTTATTTATCTTCTATAATTGAAACTTTGTAGCCTTGAGCAGAGCCAAGCCTCCTGCTTGCTCTGGGGCTGCAACCATTTTTGTTGGGTTTTATTTATCTTTTATAATTGAAACTTTGTAGCCTTAAGTGGAGGCCAAGGCAGTCCAGGGCTGCAGAAACTTGGCTTCCTCCATCACTGGAGGCAACTCAAGCCTCCTGCTCTCTCCAGCTCCATGGCTGCCTCCATTTTTGTTGGGATTTATTTATTTTCTATAATTGAAACTTTGTTGCCTTGAGTGGAGGCCTAGGCTGGCCAGGGCAGAAAGCTTGGCTTCCTCCATTGCTGGGAAACCCAAGCATCCTGCTCTCTTCATGGTGCAGTCATCTTTGTTGGGTTAATTTGCATACTCGATCCTGATTGGCTGGTGGGTGTGGCCTATTGGTGTGGTGGAGGTATGGTCAATTTGCATATCACTCTTTTATTAGATAGGATAGAAGATATGCATAACCCATGGTTAATCTCTTCCCCCACCTCCATTTCCTCTGAGATGCAGGGGAGTCACTGGGAGGAGAAAGGAGACATCTGTAATCCTTTCAACAGTAAAGATAATTTTTTAAAAAGGTATACCATTCCACTGTTTCCCTGTAAGTCTAATTTTGAATAAACTCTTATTTAGGCAAAAGTTACTGTAGTCACCTCCTATATCTCTTATCTTTGGTGCCTTTCTAATCATCCCCTTTTTCTGCCCATTTTCCCCAGTGCCCTTTCCTACCCTGACCTCTCTTTAACCATTAAAATCCACTCTAGTTTAATTCCTCAGGAAAGATTTTGTCTAGGAATTAGCAGAAAAGTAGACAACAATGACAACCACGCTTTCAATTCTCCCAGTAGCTAAAGACCCTCAATTAATTTCAATGCACAATTTTTCAACAGTCCTTGAAAGATCACCCTATGCTGATTTATTCTGGTATAGAGTGGTCTGGGTTTAATAGCCCTAAAATAACTCTGGCAGATTAATTTTCCCTTCACATTTAGGCCAGTCTGGACAATAAATCCTAAAGTTTTTTTCATACTGAGTCCCTCTGCAAAAGTTCCACAACATGGCACTTAGTTGCAGGTCACAGAATGATCTCTAACAGGATTAAGCAGAAAGAGATTTATTGTGTGGCTTTAGAAAGCTTACAGAATTTCTTGGAGTACCCAGAAATAAGGGCTGCAAGTTTTGCAACTAAGAGAAATATTGAAACACAGGCTGGAACAGTTCCATGGGGACCATTCTGTTGCTGCTTGCCTTATCACTCAGAATCCACCCATAAGAGTGGGGACTTGACAGGTCCATGTCTACACCAACAGAAAAAAATAACCCATTTTCTTCCCATTTGCGGCAATAACTCTTGAAAATATTGGAAAAACATTAACACTCTACCCCTAGAAAAACACAAAAATCACATAGGTTCACTGATTATTCCAAGGATATCCAACCCGTTCCAGGCATGGAAAAATAAGCAAAGGTCTGTAATAAATTTAATAAGGCCACCTTTCCTTTGCACTAGGGTTCTTCTTGTGCCCTACCTTCTACTAAACAGATATGTGAGGGTAGACACTTGGAAAGTGAAAATGGGTACTGGGAGCTGTCAAGAGTTACTGGCCAATTTTCCAATTCTTTTAAATCAATTTCACCATAGATGTCTTGGTAAGAAATTGTTCATTTTTTCTAAGTTTTTTTTTTCCATAAAGTTACCTGTAGTAGTCTCCTATGATCCATTTCATCTCTCCTGTATCTATCCTAATTGTTTTTTCTCATGCCTATGCTCACTAATACTCGCAGATCTTGATTTCTTGTACCTTTTTAAAAAAACAACAAGCATTTATTATCTGTTTCTGTGGGTAAGGAATTCTGAGGTGCTTTAGCAAGTTGGTTCTGGCTCAGGATCTCTCTAGATGTTTCTGTAGGGATCCTGGCAGGGACCACAGTCTTCTGAAGGCTTGATTGGGGCTGGACAATTCACTGCCAAGAAGACTTCCTCATAGGCTATTGGAAGGAAGTCTCCATTCCTCACCACATGAACCCCTGATTGAGTGTCCTCATAAGGAGGCATTGACTTCCTCCAGAAAAAGTGATCTAAAGCCACAATGCCTTTTATATCTAACCTCAAACATGATCACTTCTATCATAGTCTGTTTGTTCTTTTTGGAGATTAAAAAGATCTGAGCTAGAGAGGTTATTGCAAAAAGGAGAGTGAGAGAGATAGAGAGAGAGAGAGAGAGAGAGATCCAAGTATGAACTGGTGGCAAAGCCAGAATTAGAACTTGGGCTCCTTGTGCTTTGTCTTTTGCATTCTCTCAGTGGACAAGGAGACAAATCAAATTAAGCATGAGCATATAGCCCAATCATGTAGACATCTATACTGAATGGAAGAGAAAGGATAGTTTATGTAAGGATGTAAGTGAAGCAATCATACCTAAAATAACAAATGAGTGTGGACTATCAGAAATAACAATAGGACCTGGCCGATGTGGCTCAGAGGGTGAGCATAGACCCCAGGAACCAAGAGGTCACTGGATCATTTCCTGGTCAGGGCACATGCCTGAGTTATGTGCTTGATCCCCACTGGGGGATGTGCAGGAGGCAGCCAATTGATGATGTTCCTTTCTCATCGACATTTCTATTTATCCCTTTCCCTTCTTCTCTCTCTCTAAAAAGAAATAACAGTAGGTAACAAATAAATTTTTTTAAATGGATAAAATGCTGGCAATAATTATATATGGAAAAAAGTGTTGAAAGCACATGCAGAACAATGAGGCAACTATAAAAAGCCAGTTTACAGGGTGAGAAACGGAGATGAAGCCCAAGATTGACGCATGTGGGCCTGATAAGAAAGGAGAGGCTGGAGAAACTTCAGAGAGATAAAATGATGGCAATAGTTAAAAAGAAAATTTTAGATTAAAGCAACTCAGTAAATGAAGAAAATGAGAAAGAAGGTTGTAAAGGGATTAATTTATCTGTAACTTTCTTATAAATATTCAGTACAGACTGATAAAAGCTAGAGTTTTCAGAGAGTAAAGGCTCCTGGCCCACCCCTGAGGAATAGTCTAGGCCAGCTCAAGTGATCAGAAGGTAGTTTTTATAGAGTGTTTTGACTCCCTTACATATTTGTTTTTTAAAGTGAACTGTAAGATATTTTTTTCAAAATATATCTGTATATGTTTTTATTGGTTTTAGACAGGAAGGGAGAAGGAGAGATAGAAACATCAATGATGAGAATCATTGATTGGCTACCTCCTGCATGCCCCTACTGGGGATGGAGCCTGAAACCCAGGCATGTATTCTGACCAGGAATCAAAGTGTGACCTTCTGGTTCATAGGCTTATGCTCAACCACTGAGCCACAAGATATTTTGAATGCTGATACCACATCTTCACCATATTCGTGTCACCAAATTTTAGAAGTACTCACATATAATTCTAATAGGTACTCGCTAATTGTCAAGTTCAACTGGTTATTTTACTTCAGACTTTGGTTATATTTTCATTTTTAAAAGAAAATAAATCTCCAAAAACTTAAGATGCAACTTTGGAGAAAGGAATTCAGGAAATAAGTCTATAGTAAGCCAGATGTTATTTGGACTGTTTTTGAAAATTTTCTAGATCTTTACGGAATTTAAATATTTCCTGCTCAATCATTTATTTTTTATCATTCATGTATCATTCATTTTTTATCATTCATTTTTCCTCAACAGTTTTCAGAGCAATAGAATATGTCTCCTTAGGGATTTCATTTTTCTCACACTCACAAACCTCAGAGCTTATTTGAACACTTTATCAAAGTACTCAGCATAAGTAATTTCATTTGTTACTAGAAATAGAGTATGATCTTCCTTTGTACTTGCCAGTGCCAATATGCCCTCTTCCTTTTAAAAAATTTTACATAATATAAAATATACTCTCTGTGCATGTATGGAACTGAAATACATACACATATGTACATTTGTGTTCATACATATAAATATTAAAACACATCCTATATAATAAAAGCCAAATATGCAAATTGTTTCATTGGGTGGTCATTTGACTGGGAGACTGGGAGTTCAACCACTCGCTATGGCATGCAGTGATACCACATCTTTTTTTAAATTTAATAAATCTTTATTGTTCAGATTATTACAATTTTTCCTCTTTTTTCCCCCATAGCTCCCCTCCACCTGGTTCCCACCCCACCCTCTGCCCTTACCCACCACCCCGCCACTGTCCTCATCCATAGGTGTACGATTTTTGTCCAATCTCTTCCCACACCCCCCACATCTCTTTCCGCCCAAGAATTGTCAGTCCACTCCCTTTCTATGACCCTGATTCTATTATATTCACCAGTTTATTCTGTTCAACAGATTTTTTATTCACTTGATTTTTAGATTCACTTGTTGATAGATATGTATTTGTTGTTCATAATTTTTATCTTTACCTGTTTTTTCTTCTTCCTCTTCTTAAAGAATACCTTTCAGCATTTCATATAATACTGGTTTGGTGGTGATGAACTCCTTTAGCTTTTTCTTATCTGTGAAGCTCTTTATCTGACCTTCAATGCTGAATGATAGCTTTGCTAGGTAGAGTAATCTTGGTTGTAGGTTCTTGCTATTCATCACTTTGAATATTTCTTGCCACTCCCATCTGGTCTGCATAGTTTCTGTTGAGAAATCAGCTGACAGTCGTATGGGTGCTCCCTTGTAGATAACTGTTTTTCTCTTGCTGCTTTTAATATACTCTCTTTGTCTTTTGCTCTTGGCATTTTAATTATGAAGTGTCTTGGTGTGGTTCTCTTTGGATTCCTTTTGTTTGGGTTTTCTGTGCTTCCTGGACTTGTAAGTCTATTTCTTTCACCAGGTGGGGGAAGTTTTCGGTCATTATTTCTTCAAATAGGTTTTCAGTATCTTACTCTTTCTCTTCTTCTGGCACCCCCATAATTCCGATGTTGGTACACTTGAAGTTGTCCCAGTGGCTCCTTACACTATCTTCATATTTTTGGATGCTTTTTTCTTTTCCAGTTGAGTTTTTTTTTTTTTTTTTTTTTTTTGCTTCATTTATAACCGTGGTTTTGAACTCTATATCCAGTCATTTGTTTTCCTCCATTTCTTTCATTTGTGATCTGTTTCTTTGTCTCCACATTTTGGCTGCTTCCCTGAATTGACAGAGTGACTTTGTGTGCTAGGTGTCCTATAGGACCCAGTGGCTCAGCTTCCCCAGTTACCTGAGGTGGACACTCTTCGTGCACCCATTTGTGGGCTGTTTGCACAGTCTTGTTGTAGTTAAGCCTTGATTGTTGTTGGTATCACTGGGAGGAATTGCCCTCAGGCCAATTGGCTGTGAGGTCAGCTGTGTCTACGCTGAGAACACTTCTGTGCTGGAGACACCCTTATGAGACTAGACTTGTAAAAGCCTCTGTGCTCAGCTTGGATGGGGTGGAGTCTCAGGGCAGAGCAGACAGCATTGGTTTCCCATCAGCCCTGCCCTAATAGGCCCCTGTGTCTCAGTGTCCTGTGGTAATCACTGCAAACACCTCTGAGAGAAAGCCGTCCTCAAGTTCCGCCTGCTGTCAGACAGTCCAGTTTCTCCCCAAATAAGTCTGGGTCCCCAGAGTCTTGCCCAGAAATGGAGTTCAGTGCAGTTGGGAGCATTTGTCTCCCTCCCACTTGAGAAAGCCAGCCATGCACTCAGTCACCAGTCCTCTCCTCGCATTTGTCTCAGTACCTCTTCCTCCTGTAGCTACTTTGAGTCTCTGTGTGCTTTTCTCTTCCCTTCTAGTTGTAGAATTTCCACTCAGCCAGCCTTCCTATCATTCTAGATTATGTCAATTTTGACTTTTAGTTGTAGTTTTGAAATTGTTGTGTGAGGTAGTAGTTTAGGTGTTTACCTATGCTGCCATCTTGGTTTCCTCTTGATACCACATATTTAAAAGAAGGCAGTGACACAGAACATGGCAGGCATTGGCAATGCACTGCAACCTCTCGCCGGCTACCTGGGGGTGAGGGTGACAGGAATGGAGGTGCAGTGAGAATTCGGGTTGTCAACCGAGCTTGCTCTCACTCCCCCTGGTACCCTCCCCCAGAACGACAGGGCTCACATGCCAGGGAAGCCCCTGTCCTATAGTATAGGGCACCCATGAGGAGCCTTCCCCGCACCTGTGTAGCCTCTTCTGGATGAGCCGGGTTGCAGCCATTGGGTCCACAGGGTCCAGTCAGGCTCCCTATGGGTTTGTGCAGGAGCCAGTCTGCAAGGCTGGCCAGGAGAGCACGCTGCCTGCCTGGCTTCCTCACAGCACCACTGGGTGTCCCAGAGGCCCACACAGCACCCCGGCCCACGGCGTTTGGCCACGCTCACCACATCTCTGCATGGAGACTCAGGCACCATGACTCAGATGGATTGGGGTTCGTGGGGGCCTGGGGACCCAGGTGCTGTCCAGGGCGCAAAGGTCAGCTGGGACCTACCTTTCTATGTCAGATGCTCACACTTCGATTGCCAGCCAGGCCTAGGAACTGCACCCATGCACAAATTTTGTGCACTGGGCCTCTAGTAAATATATAAAACAGAACTCTATTTTGTCAATAAAACAACTTGAGATTCTGTATATAAATGAGTACTAAGTAGTTATGTAAAATGGAGAAATTTTTATCAAAGGAGATAAAGTTATGGGATTTTCTTGGTTGTTCTTTGTTTCTGTCTTGATCCATATGCCCAAATATATTTATTCGTTAGAAAACTGGGAGACAGTCTTGCATTGCTGCTGTGCTTTTCTGCAACTTCCTTTCCTCTCCACCCACCCACATGTCTACAGCCATGAGGATCCTACAAGGACCAGAGAGCAGGAATTGGAAGTACTGATTGTACAGTGCACAATACACTCTAAGAGATGGAATCCTTCGATGCAAAGCATATGTCCCAGCATTTCTTTCAGGGTGTGGAAAATAAGGTTGTAATTAGAAAAATATCCCAGAAGTGATGCACTAAATCAGTTTTCCAACTGTGCTCCTCAAAACCCTTAGGACCATGTTTCTTAGAATAATGCACAAATCTATTTTAATGTGAACAAATTTATGAAACTATGATGTCAGATAATGTTATTTTATTATATCATAACTGAATCAGTAAGACTGGGAATATATATGTATACATACACAAACACACACACAGATCAAGATAGAGATAGAGATAGATTAGATGTAGATGATATAGATATATAGATATAGATATAGATACATATGTATATAGATCTTATACAACAATGAAGAAAAACAAAACATCATTGATTTCATCCTCTGGGACATGGCTACACTCTCCTTAGACTCTGCCTCTTTCAATGGGACTGAACCTCTAAACAACACCTATGTTGGGAGTTTGTTTTACCTATTCAGGGTCTGCTTTACCTATGCAGGGTCTGCTTTACCTATGCAACACAGAAGCCAGTAAGAAACCCTAGATTAAGAGTATCCAGCTCAACCTTCAAGATGTTATATTCTATAATGTTGAAAATAAGATGTTTCTGCTTATTTAAAGTCACCTACAACAGTGAGGCAAAGAGAAAATTAATATCTCAAAAAACAAAACAAAAAAACCGTCTCCAAAATGTCACAAACCCAATCTGTTAGCACCTCAATCTAAATATTCATTGCCTGAATGAAGACTGCTTAAGACAGTAAACCACATTGGAACTTAAACCATATATTCTACAAAATTGGGTAATTTACCAACAGTGTAAAGATTCATGGAAAGAGCATAAAAATAAACATGATCTGCCAGGGACATGATTAATGGTGGAAATACAAATGTGAAAAAATCCCCATTTCCAGGCAAAGTTAAGCACATATTTTTGAAAAAGGTAATAAATTGAAAATAATGATAAACATTTTCTAAACTACTACATGAAGTCAAAGTAAATGAAACCTATTCTATACTTCACATGCCAAAAAAAACCAGACAATAATGGAAAATGTTGAAAGTACTATTTACTACATAAAAATAAAGTTAAAAAAGATGCCACACATCCATTTTGAGTTTATTTTTGTGTATGGTGTAAATTGGTTATCTAGTTTCATTTTTTTTGCATGTATCTGTCCAATTTTCCCAACACAATTTATTGAAGAGACTGTCTTGACTCCATTGTATGTTCATGCCTCCTTTGTCAAATATTAATTGAGCATAGTGGTTTGGGTCGATATCTGGATTCTCTATTCTATTCCATTGATCTATATGTCTGTTTTGTGCCAGTACCAGGCTGTTTTGAGAACAGTGGCTTTGTAATACAGCTTGAAATCTGGTATTGAGATCCCTCCTACTTTATTCTTCTTTCTCAGGATTGCTGTGGCTATTCGGGGTCTTTTTTTTATTCCAGATGAATTTTTGAAGAGTTCTTTCTAAGTCTGTGAAATATGCAGTTGGTATTTTAATGGGGAGTGCATTGAATCTATAGATTGCTTTGGGTAGTATGGACACCATACGCAAAAATAAACTCAAAATGGATACAGGACTTAAACATAAGACAGGAAACCATAAAAATACTAGAGGAATCCACAGGCAGAGAAATCTCAGACATATACTGAAAGAACTTCTTCACTGATACTACCCCTAGGGCAATGGAAGCTAAAGAGAAAATAAACAAATGGGACTACATCAAAATAAAAAGCTTTTTCACAGCAAAAGAAACCATCAACAAAACAACAAGAAACCACACTGTATGGGAGAACATATTTGCAAATGTTATCACTGATAAAGGTTTAATCTCCAACATCTATAGGCAACTTATACAACTTAATAAAAGGAAGATAAATGAGGCAATAAAAAAATGGGCAATGGTCCTAAATAGAATCTTTTCGAAAAAAGACAGAAGAAAGGCCAAGAGACACATGAAAACATGCTCAAAGTCACTAATTATCAGAGAGATGCAAATCAAAACGACAATGCAGTACCATCTCACACCTGTCAGAATGGCTATCATCAACAAATCAATAAAGACAAGTGCTGGTTAGAATGTGGAGAAAAAGGAACCCTGGTGCACTGCTGGTGGGAATGCAGACTGGTGCAGCCACAGTGGAGAACAGTATGGAGTTTCCTCAAAAAACTGAAAATGGAAATCCCATTTGACCCAGTAATCCCACTCCTAGGAATATATTCTAAGAAACTAGAAATACCAATCAGAAAGGATATATGCACCCCTATGTTCATAGCAGCACAATTTACAATCGCTAAGATTTGGAAACAGCCTAGGTGCCCGTCATCAGATGACTGTATCAGAAAACTATGGTACATCTACACAATGGAATACTATGCTGCCATAAAAAAGGAGGAATTCTTACCATTTGTAGCAACCTGGATGGAATTAGAGAACATTATGCTAAGTGAAATAAGCCAGTCAATGAAAGAAAAACACCACATCACCTCACTCATTTGTGGGTAATAAAAAACACATTATAAACTGATGAACAAAAAGATAGAACAGAGGCAGTAAAGCATCAAACAGACTGTCAAATTACAGCGGGAAGGTTAGGGAGGGGGGGAATAAGAGATCAACCGAAGGACTTATGCATGCATATAAGAATAACCAATGGATGCAAAACATTGGGGTTGAGGGCATGTATGGGAATGGGGGGGGGGAGGGCAATGGTAAGATATGTATACATATAATACCTTAATAAAAAAAAATGAAACAAACAAACAAACGTTAGCGAGAAAAAAAAGATGCTATGCAATTGCTGTCAATTATACTACAGCTTACACTTTAAAGGCACAAAATGATTTCACTATTCAATATGAGATACCTGCATAACCAATTATCATTAATAAATATCAATGGAAACCTGAATAAGTGAAAGTATATATCCCACTAGACTATAAGCTTCATGACTCCAAAAACTATGCCTATGATATTAACCAACATTTTTCTTACTTACACTTACATAGCAGGCACGTGGTAAAAATGTATTTTATGAATGAACAAACCAATTAATGAGAAAAATTACAAAAAGTCAATCTTATCAGTTTGAAATATGTATTTCTAATCAATAAGGCACATCTTAGAAGATGATTAAGTGATTATAAATTTTATCTGTATTCATCTGTATGAATAAATAGGTAAGAATGCTAAAATGTGTCAAGGAAAAATAGTAATGGGAAACTCGACCCATCACATATTAAAAAGCATAATTTTATGGAATTATAATGAAATCTGTCATGGAAGCAATGTAAAAATAGGCAAATTAATAGAATAGTACAAATGGAAATACACACAGACACACACACGTGTAATTTGAGTTAGTCTATAGATACTACTTAGATACTAGGCTGAGTATTTCTTTTAAAATAAACAATTTAAATCTTCACCTTATAAGAAATTTTGATTTGAAATATAAACATCGGGTAATTTTTTTATTGTTGACACTATTACAGGTATCCCCATCCCCCACCCATCAGGCCACCTCCATTTAGCCCCCACCCCCTTTCCCTCTTTCCATCACCAAGCTATTGTCTGTGTCTATGGGTTATACATATATGTTCTTTGGCTAATTCCTTCAGTTTCTTTCATCCAGCCCCCTTCCTATTCCCTCTGACAGCTGTCAGTTTGTGGCATGTATCATGCCTCTAAAGAGTTAAGAATACAAGTAATCTTTAACTGGATAAAATCCTATTAAGATTAAAAGCAATGTAAAGATAGAAGACATTACAGAGGAAATTGACTGCTTATTAAATGATCATAAATTTAAAAGGCAAGTAACAAAATGAAAAACATATTCATATTATCTATCTATAATAATAAAAGTGTAAGATGCTAATTAGACCAGACAGCCAAACGTCCTTCCAGACAAAGCCACAGCAGCAGGGGTGAGGCAGAGGCAGTTAGGGGCAATCAGGCAGACAGGTGACTGGTTAGGGGCCATCAGGTAGGCAGGCGAGCAGTTAGGAGCCAGAGGTCCCAGATTGCGAGAGGGATATCCTACTGCCAGTTTAAGCCCAATCCACTGAGAGGGTGCAGGCCGGGCTGAGGGACTCCTTCCCATGCACGAATTTCATGCACTGGGCCTCTAGTATCTATCTATATATATCATAATAATAAAGGATAATATGCAGATAGTTGTCACACTGTGATGCATAATGACTAATCAGCAGGGACTTGAGGCTGCATAGCACCTGGCTGGGGTGGGGGACATCAGACCGTGTCCCCCCCCCACCTGGCAGGGCTTGATGGGGGACCTGAGGCTGCACCCCCTGCCTGGCACCAGGCTGGGGGACCTGAGGCTGTGCCCCCTACCTAGCAGGGCTTGACAGGGGACCTGAGGCTGCACCCCTACCTAGCAGGGCTTGATGGGGGAGGGGGGGGCTGGCCAGGTCTGGGTCTTGCCCAATGGGGGTGGGGCCAACTGGGTCTGGGTCTCCTGCAATTTTGAAGTGCGTGCCAGTGGGTGGGGACTTGACTCTGGATCCTGCAGCACACCTCAGACTCTGACAGGAGGAAGATTTTCATATACATTTTACTAATTTCCTTTCATCTCTGATACTTCTATTATAGAGAAAGGGCAAATAGCAATATTAAAATATTTCCTCTAATTAATTCCCTTTTAATGTGCACGAATTTCTTGCACCAGGCCACTAGTATATATACATAAGCCAAGTGACCAGAATGACAAGAATGACCAGTCTCTATGACTTGCATTGTGTTTGGCCAACCAACCTAATTGGAGGCGAGCCCAGCGTGCCACCTCCTGTGGCCCCTCCTCCCAGCCTGCCCCACCCTGAATTGCCCCCCCCATCAGGGGTGGGGCCAGCTGACCTCCCACAGGGTCCCCTTCTCTGCCCGCTGGCCCGGCCGGCCCTGATCTGGCCCAATTGAGGTGGGCCAGCCGGACCCCACCCGTGCACAAATTCATGCACCGGGCCTGTAGTATAAAATAAATACTAATAGAAATGTCATAAACATTTAAAAAGAGACACAAAATCATGGAATTGGTGATTTGTTTTTATACAACATTAAAAGTTTGTTAGGGAAAAAAAACTGTTAAAAATCTGAGTCGTCACCTTACCAAAGAAAATGAAAAGATGCTAAATAAGTCTATAAAAACATAAAAAACATAATTTGTGATTGGGAAATGAAAATTAAAGCAAGATACAACCACACATCCATCAGAATTGTTAAGATCCCAACACATGACTGGCGTGGATATAGAACAATGGGGACTCTCATTCATTGCTAGTGGGAATGCAAAGTTTCATAGTCAATTTGGAAGACAGTTTGGCAGATTCTTTCAAAACTAAAAATTGACTCATAATATGATCAAGCAGTTATACTACTATGGATTCTCCTTCCCACCCACCCACCCATCTGATAAGAAAACATATCCACACAACATTTGCATGTGATGCTCATAGCAGCATTCTTCATGATCACTCAAAACAAACTGTGGTACATCTATATAATGGAATACTATTGAGTGATAAAAATGAATGAGCTATTATGCTATGAATAGACAACAACATTGAATATCAAATGCATATTGCTCAATGCATAAAGCATAGATAAATCTGCATAATTCCATGTGTGTGACAAACTGGAAAGGACAAAATTATGGCATTGATAATGGCAACTTGATCAGTGGTTGCCAGAGATTTGGGGTGAACTGAAAAAGTGAAGCACAGGGGATTCCTAGGGTAGTAAAATTATTCAGTACAAGATTGTAACGCAAGACACAGGACACTATGCATATGTCCAAACAAACGGAAATTTACAGCACAGAGTGGACTGTAAAGTATGAAAATTTTATAAATAATAATTCAAGAGGCCTGCTAAATCCATAATGAAATGTAGACTGTGACAAATAATCTAGCTGTATTAAAAATGCAAAAAAATAACCTCACTGAAAGGGATGATGGTAAAGCTGCTGATTTAGGTAACTGAAAATAAAGAGTCTGTGGAACTAAAATTATATATATATATGATCCTGTATATATATATATATATATATGATCTTGTACTCTATTTGATATAGTTGTTTTTCATGGGAGTGCAGGCTAACAAATCTGCTATTGCTATACATGTGTACTGTAAATGAACAATTATGTAAATGGTGCTGGGGACCCAGAGTAGAAATTTACAGATAAGTATGGGGAGTTATGTATATCTTTGGAAATGACAATAATTCTGGGGAAAGTAAATGGCAGCAGGAAAAGAGGAAGACCAAATATGAGATGGACTGACTCCATAAAAATTCCGTAAGTCTATAGGAGCTGAATGGGGCTATTAATGATAGGACATAGTGGGCATCACTCATTCATAGAGTCTCCAAGATTCAAAGCTGACTTAATAGCACATGAGGATGTAAGTTAGAATGACCATGTGGTAATGGATTAGAGCTGAAGACCTGACTATGAAGTCTTGTTTAGCTTAACATAAATATAGGCAGATACATACAGAAATATTTATAGATATATCTTTATACAAAGGTTAGTATGCACACATATATTTCCTTGCTCTCTCAGCTAAGAAGCATGCTATCCTTGTAGTAATGAACATATCTAGTACCCAGATATTGTTTTTTAATACAATATCCAATTAAAGAAACCAGAGCTCCTTTGGAGAAATAGCAAAATCTAAGAACTGGGGAGGGAAATAAAAAGATAAGACTGGAGCAATTTTAGTGCCAGAACAGAAAGAAGTGGCACACATACAAACACATACACATACACACACACACACACACACACACACACACACACACACACACACACACACAAAACAATGAAGAGAGCTTAACTGGTTAGGCTGAGTGTTTGAGCATCAATCTATGTACCAGGAGGTCATGGTTTGATTCCCAGTTAGGGCACATGCCAGGGTTGTGGACTCAATTCCCAGTAGAGGGCATGCAGGAGGCAGCTGATCAATATTGAGCAATAAAATAAAGTAGTACTAAATAACAATCCAAATGAAAAAACAAACAAAAACAAAAACAAATATCCATGAGTGCATGGTCATAAATTATTGAATGAAAAAATAAATAAATGGGGGAGAGTAAACAAAGGCTCCTTATAGAAGAATTCCAAGTGACTTACATAGATTTCCTGTTTGAAAAGGAGTTTTAAACATTAACTTTGGAGAGACTCAATAGGATGAATACTACCTCAGCCTGAGATTAAGGTTACCATCAATACTGATAAGTCCTTATTGAAATGAAGTGCTGAGACTCACCTCTGGAACTGGTGTGAACTTCCTTCTCAAAACCCATAAACCTGGTCTAATCAAAAAGAGACATCAGACAAACCCCAGTTGAGAGACATTCCACTTTATATACAGCGCTGCTCACAACTGAAACTTCATTGTCATCAAAAGTAAGGGAAGTCTGAAAAACTCTCATAGCCAGAAGAACTTAAGACATGACAAGAAAACGTAATGTGTTATGCCAGAATAGATCCTGGAATAGAAAGAGAACACCAGGTAAAAAAAGAAGGCAATCTGAGTAAAATATAGACTCTAGCTAACACTACTGTTAATTGTAACGAATGTACCACAGTAATGCAAGAAAGGGAATAGGGAGTCACAATTTGTAGGACCTGTGGACACTTTGAGGAATTCGGCTTTTACCTTAAGTAATATGACAGCTTTTGGAGGGTTTTAAGCTAAAGGATGATATAATAAGATGAATTTTTTTAAACCATTCTATATGCTGTGTTGAGAAAAGAATGTTGGGGTTGGTAGTAATGATGGAAGCAGTAAGAGTGGTGAGGAGGCTATCAGAATAATCCCATTGAGAAATAAGGATGCCAAGAGGAGACTGATGAACCACGTGTGCAGTGTAAGAGAAAGCGAGAAGTAAAAGTTCTTGGCCTGCCTCAGGTGGAGTTGCCATCAACCAATAAGGGGAAGTCTTAGGGTGAAGATTTGGGGGGGACTATGAAGACAGTAATTGAGCTATTAAGCCCTCAAGTGTCAAATAGATAACAGGATATTAAGTCTAAAATACAGGAAGATCTCCAGGTTGATATATGAATTTAGGATTGCTTCATAGATGCATGATGCAATCAGGTAAAATGAGACACAGATTTTAGCATCCTGAGTATGAAATCTATGGCAATTTTTGTAACTGGCAGTCTTCATTGCATATAGAAAATAAACATCTGACTGAATTAAAGGTATGGAGGAGCACAACAGTTCCTCAAACAAAATTGGTTCAGTAGTACTCTTGTTCGGTTTTCATTTTTCTTTTTCCATTTTGGTCACGTGAGAGTGTTCCTGGTCTCACTGCACACTCTTTAGACCTGGGGGTGTACCTGTTCTGGGAGTGGTATGTGCCAAAGCCTCAAGAAATATTTTCTCCAAATGTTTAAGCTCTGGACCAAGAAAAGGGCTTTATCTCCAGCACTCTAGTTCTATATTCAGGGGACAGAGTGGTATTGGCATAATTTCTGAGAATTCATTTTTTCCTTCAAATTTTTATCAATGCAGAGGGAAGTTTCAAAAAGTATAATGTACCCCAGAGAAATAGCACCAACATTTGATTTCTTCATTTTTATGCACAATAGGGCAAACTGCAGGTGATTACCCAGTAACTAGTGGTAACTCCACATATTTTTTATAGGTTAGCCAAGATTCAACTTATAGTCAAATATTCTTGTGTGCATAGCAAATTATGTTCTGTGCCTTGCATGGTTACATGTGAGACTTAGTTATGATCTGCCTACAAGAAAAAAAAATGTGGGTATTTTAATGTAAATATATCCTTGAAAAAGAATGGAAATCATATAAAAAGTGATTTTTTAGAAAGTATACTGCAGAAATAAGAAAATGACGCTTTGGAATTTGTTTGTCAGGTAATAAACATTGGCAAATATATGTTGCTGGTTAAAATGCAGCATATTTTTCAATGTATTAACATCTGCAATATTTAGAGTACAAAGAAAGTGTTATTCCTGTTATGTATCAATATATGACCATCCCACACACCCATACAAGTATCACCAAGAGACACTTAATTTGCTATATTATTGGATGTTACTCCATTTTATTGAAATTTAACATATTTACTTAAATAAATTTATTTAAAATATTTACTCAAGAGAGAATCCAAGATGGCGGCGTAGGTAAACACCTAAACTGCTGCCCCCCACAACAATATAAACTGGAACTAAAAGACAAAACGTCTATCACCCAGAACCACTGGGTGAGTGGAAGTTCTACAACTAGAAGGAAAAGCTGGCTGAGTGGAAGTTCTACAACTAGAAGGAAAGAGAAAAGAGCATTGAGACGTGCACGAGTGCTGAAAAGCTGAGGTACGGAGGCACGTGATCTGGGCTGGCTGTGGGCGACTGGGTGCGTTGCTTTTTTCAACCCGAACGGAGACAAGCCGCTGATTACTCTGAAATCCAGTCTCTGGGGAGACGCGGGGGACCCAAACTCCTACGGGGAGAAGCTGGACTGTCTGCCAGTGAGGGTGGCTTGCTTGCAGAGCTGCGCGCAGGAATAATTGTTTATGGCACTGGGGCACAGGACTCGCAGATGCCTGCGTGGGGGACCCAGAGCCGGCTAACTAGCAGCCATTGCTGTTTGCCACGCCCTAACCTAGTGACACCCTGAGGCCCTGCCCTGCACAACCTATAAACCCACCCAAGCTCCAAGCAGCGGAGTTAGCATAAGAAAGGCCTGCCCTATCGCAGCTTAACCTAGCAAACTTGCAGCCCGGGTCAGACAGCTCCAAAACCTCCAAACCCCAAGCAAAGAGGAGAAAACTGCAGCTCTCACTGTAGCTCCTGCTGAGTGGCCTCAGACAGTAGCTGACCTGCACCCCATTGGAGATCCAGAAGCCAGTGTACCTAGTGGTCAGTGTGAGACACCAGATTTCAACTCCTCACATCCATAAGTGACACATTCAAGAGGCAGACTCAGTGAGCAGCAAAGCCCCACTGAAACAAGTCCTGCCCCATAAGCCTGTCTTCAGCACAGCAGTCCTTCCATTATAGACACAGGGAGTGCTCACAGCTAATTGGCCTGGAGGTCAATTCCTCCCAGCGTACCAACAGCAATTAAGGCTTAACTACACCAAGACTTTGCACTCAGCCCACAAAGGGGTGTACCAAGAGCGTCCACATCAGGTGATTGGGGAGGCTGAGCTACTGCCCCCTATAGGTCACCTACCACACAAAGCCACTCCATCAACACAGGGAAGCAGCCAAAATGCAGAAACAAAGAAACATGTCACGAATGAAAGAAACGGAGGAAAGCAAACTACTGGACGACATAGAGTTCAGAACCACATGTATAAGGTTACTCAAGAATCTTCTAAAAACCGCTGAGAATCTTGATGACACTTCTGAGGAGCTTAGTGAGACCTTCAAGGACCTTAATGAGAATGCCAAAAAAATGGCAAAGGACCAGTCAGAAATGAAGCATACACTGTCTAAAATAAAGAATATACAGAAACTCAATTGTAGATCAACGTACCCCAAGAATCAAACCAAAAATCTGAAATATGTGGAAACAGAAAACATCCAACCAGAAAAACAAAAAGAAAAAAGAATCCAAAAATATGAAGATAGTGTAAGGAGCCTCTGGGACAACTTCAAGCAAACCAACATCCGAACTTTTGGGGTGCCAGAAGAAGGGAGAGAGCAAAATATTGAAAACCTATTAGAAGAAATAATGACAGAAAACTTTCCCTACCTGGTGAAAGAAATAGACTTACAAGTTCAGGAAGTGCACAGAACCCCATACAAGAGGAATCCAAAGAGGACCACACCAAGACACATCATAATTAAAATGCCAAGGGCAAAAGACAAAGAGAGAATATTAAAAGCAGCAAGAGAAAAACAGTTAATTATCTACAAGGGAGTACCCATACGACTGTCAGCTGATTTCTCAACAGAAACTATGCAGTCCAGAAGGGAGTGGCAAGAAATATTCAAAGTGATGAACAGCAAGAACCTACAACCAAGATTACTCTACCCAGCAAAGCTATCATTCAGAGTTGAAGGTCAGATAAAGAGCTTCACAGATAAGAAAAAGCTAAAGGAGTTCATCACCACCAAACCAGGATTACACGAAATGCTGAAGGGTATCCTTAAAGAAGAGGAAGAAGAAGAAAAAGGTAAAGATAAAAATTATGAACAACAAAATGACAACAAATACACACCTACCAACAAGTGAATCTAAAAATCAAGTGAATGAAAAATCTGAAGAACAGAATGGACTGGTGAATATAATAGAATCAGGGACATAGAAAGGGAGTGGACTGACGACTCTCAGGGGAAGCAGGTATGAGGGGTGTAGGAAGAGATTGGACAAATATCTTACTCTTATGGATGAAGACAGTGACGGGGGGTAAGGGCCTGGGGTGGGGTGGGGAATCAGGTGGAGGGGAGCTATGGGGAAAAATAAAAGAGGAACACCTGTAATAATCTGAACAATAAAGATTTATTTAAAAAAAATATTTACTCAATTTAAATGAATTCAAAGCTATATTTTGAAATAAATGCTTTATATTTAGTTTATTAGATCTCTATTAAGTTAAATGTTTATTAAGCATATGTCTGTTAAATACTTTATATTTAGTATATATAAGTTAAATATTTAATTTTTAATAAGTATAATTATTTACTTAAATAGTAATCATAATATTAAGACTGAGTTATAAATGTCATAGGAAATAATTTTTTGAAAGGGGGGTCTTGAAAATATAACAAAAGCCAACTTTTCTTCAGTGATGACTATCTTTAATACAGAATGTTCTCTTGATGAATATATTCACATTAACAATTTAAGCAAAGAGCCTGTCATTTAATATTGATGAAACACTTAATGCCCTTTTCTATATTTATAACAATTCTAATAAAAAGTTCTACAAAATAAGTTTACATCCAGGTCACAATAGGAAGTACAAAGCACATGATTGTTAATTAACTCAGTTCATGCTGGAGAATAAAGGACAGAGCTTATATGATCGGGGCACCCCACTTGGTATATTGATTGGCTGAAGGGTCAGCTAGAGAGGTGGATGCCATCTAGCAAACATTTGTCTACCTTAACTCATTATCTTTCCTTGACTAAATCAACTCTTACTCAAGAGACAAAGGGACAAATTTGTTAAGGAGTTGTGTAATTGTGTATTCATTTCATCCGCTATCTTGTCACCTCACTAGCTTACCACTGCAATCCCTGAGCAGTATGATGAATTTAGAGCCTGCACTGGAAGCTGGAAAAGACCTACCTCAGAAATAATGGAGGATGGGGAGGACAAGAGTATCTTTTATATGCATTCCTTTAAAAAATGTTCTTATTGATTTTAGAGGGAGAGGAATTGAAAGGGGGAGAAGGAAGCATCCATGTGAGAAACATCAATTGGCTGCCTGCTATACACCCCTACTGAGGATGGACCTCACAATCAAGGCATGTGCCCCCAACCGGGAATCGAACCGGTGACCTTTTGCTGCAAGGGACAATGCTCAACCAGCTGAGCCACACTGGCCAGGGTAATAGGCATTCTTCTCAAACTATCTTTTGTCACCCTATCTGTGTCTCTTGTTCTAGTCCATCATTGACTTGGTTTTTGCTGTTTATTAATAGAATGGATTGGGTGTCAATTTATCATACTAGATTACAATCTATATTCAGGTCTTCCGATTATGCTGGAATACTTCCAGAAGAATATAATCTTTCTTACTCAACTCTGGCCATGACACAGGATTTTCTGACTAGAGAAATACTAAGGACTTCCAGCTGACTTATGTTTTTATTAAAGAAACAGTGGAAGCTGATATGAATAAAGAAAATCATAAACATGGCCATGACCTAAAATTTCTGAAATTCAATAATAGAAGCTCTGTAAAAATTCAGTCTGGCTGGTATCAGTGAAAGCTTATAACACAACCAGAAGGAGGCTATGCATTTCAAATCATGCTGCGTCTGCCTCAGGCAAGTTAAAATATAAATAAACTTGCTACTAGAATTTAAAACTTAATTAGAAAACACACGATTTTGGAGAAATTGAAATCCCAAATATGTGTTCACTACTGCTAATTGCTAAATACATTTGCACCTTTAATTTACTCAAAAAACTCTTTAGAATCATAAATGCGATGCTGCCCTTTAATATTCCAAGTGCACTGCTAACGTTTTAATAGCTATCAACAGCTGCTACAATCCATTTATCCACAGCTCAGAGAGCTATTTCATCAAATTTTAATTCCAAGGCCCTATACTCTAGCATGATCTTCTTGCATATGCTTTATGTGAGCACATGGTTTGCAAAGGGTATGTGAATTCAAGCCTCATCAAAGACAAGCTAACAGTGTGAAATACTAAGTTAATAATATCATTTGATTTATTTGATTTGAGGATGATTAGAGAATTTTTTCAGAGCCTGTAACATTTTATTTCGCATTATAAAAATGTGCTATGCATTTAATGAGACAACTTTTTAAAAGTGACTTGCAATTTTATACCCACCTGGTTGAGAATGAATATCAAGATATTTTAAAAATTAAACATATAAACAAATTCATGAATAACCAAATTTTATTTTCAGGAAAACCTAAATATGTACACAAACTCATATGAATTTACCCAATTTTATGTAGCCATTGTGAATATTATACTGTCAATAAATGCTTTAGTAATACATTGTCCAACAAAGATGTGCTAAGTTCCAAGTTTTTCTAGAAAAAAATATTATTTTAATAATGTGTGTTCTTCTTTTTTAAACTGTTGGTTATACCCTAGCTGGTTTGGCTCAGTGGATCAGCCTGCAGACTGAAGTGTTTCATGTTCGATTCTGGTCAAGGGCACATGCCTGGGTTGCAGGCTCGATCCCCAATAGGGGGTGTGCAGGAGGCAGACGATCAATTATTCTCTCTCATCATTGATGTTTCTATCTCTCTCTCCCTCTCCCTTCCTCTCTGAAATCAATAAAAATACATTTAAAAATTATCAGTTATATTAATTGATGTATATAGCATCAGGTCACATACTGGGTTGCAAGTTCCATCCCCAGTCAGGAAGCATATGGAAGGCAGCCAATCGATGTCTCTCTCTTACATGGATATTCTCTTTCTCCATTTCTCTGTCTTTCTCTCTCTCTCATTCTCTCTTCTCTGTCTCTCTCTTTCCCACCCTTCCTCCTCCTTCTTCCTCCCTCTAAGCATGTCCTTGGGTGAAGATTAGGAAAAAAAGCTAACATGGAAATATAATAAATATTAAAAACATATACAAAGTCCAAATTATAAAAACAGTGTGTTACTAACAGATGTATAGAGACAGCAAATAGAATAGCCCAGTGTCAAAAAAGGAGATCCAAGAACACAATTTTATTGTTATTTTGAAATTATTATGTGCATATTGCATGATAAAGGAAAGGATGTTAATGATAAAGTATACATTTTTAAAAATTAGTAGACACTGTATTGTTAATTATGAATTGGCAATATCAATATAAACTTTATCTTTTTTAAAATGCATATTTTTGAATTTCTGCTTCTGGTCATGATGGACAAAAAAGAATTGCATTCTGCCTCCCACCTTTTAAGCAGTTATAAAAGTGGATATAATATATGGAACAAGAATTTTTAGACATTGGACAGTAGGAAGTATAGGATTATGATTCCTAAGGGAAGGGAAGAAAAGAGATGAGCCCAGTGATTACTGCCTAGAGGCAGCTTCCAGGCCACAGTACAGAGCCTGGGAACCCAAAACAAGCACAGCAGTATCAATGAGTTGAGAAGACAGAAAATCAATTTCACAAAGACCAGACACTGAGAATGTGTCATCTCCAATAATGGAAAGGAAGGGGCACAGAGAAGAGTTTCAAAGACGGCAGTGTGTTCTCTAGGCTCTTTGCTGTAGTGATAATCTGTGCACGCATGGGAAGTTACCCAAGGTCATAAAAGAACCACCAAAATCAGTGGATAAAACAGTGCTGAGAATAGTACTGCGAAGTCATTAGAGGGCTACAAACTGGGGAAAGAAAAAAAGTTGATGTTAAAAACTAGGAAGTCATTCCAATATGGAGGACAACATGGAGAAATAACTCCATAGGAGGAATGGAAAGAGTGAACACAGTACAGGTGAAGGAAGTGTTAGAACCCACCTAAGGCAGTAGCAGTGGGAACAGAGAGGAAGGGTCAGATATGATAAAACAAAAGATTTGACATTGACAGTACTTGTTAACAAATTTAATATAAAGTGAATAAAAGTGAGGACTCTAGAATGGCCTCCACAACTCTGATTTGGATGTCAAGATCGACAGTGATTATATCACCAAGAGTTGGAATACATGGGCCCTGGCTGGTTTAGCTCAGTGGTAGAGCATCAGTACATGCACTGAAAAAGTTGTGGGTTCAATTCCCAGTCCAGAGCATGTACCTGGGTTGTGGGTTTGATCCCTGGCCTAGCTGAAGCACATGCAGTAGGCAACCAATCTATGTATCTCTCACATTGATGTTTCTCTCTCTCACTCTCCATCCCTATCTTTAACTCTCTCTAAAACTCAATGGGAAAAATATCCACAGGTGAGGATTAACAAACAAACAAAACAAATAAAGTATTAGAATACATGGAAGAATGAGAATTGAGGAAAATACTAGTAATAACTACTATTTTTAATATTTTTAGTTTCAGGTCTCCAAAGGATGACATTTAGATCATCCTAAATATTTAACACTAGAGGCCCGGTGCACGAAATTCGTGCATGGGGGGTGTGTGTCCCTCAGCCCAGCCTGCACCCTCTCTAATCTGGGACCCCTCAAGGGATGTCTGACTGCCATTTTAGGCCTGATCCCGGTAGGATCCCGGTAGGATCAGGCCTAAAATGGCAGTCGGACATCCTTCTCACAATTCAGGACTGCTGGCTCCCAACTGCTTGCCTGCCTGCCTTCCTTATTGCCCCTAACCACTTCTAGTGGCCAGCCTGATCACCCCCTTACTACTCCCCTGCCAGCCTGATTGCCCCTAACTGCCCTCCCCTGTAGGCCTGTTCTCTGTGACCAGGCAGTTAGGCCTGGTCACACCTAACTGCCCTCCCCTGTAGGCCTGTTCTCCCCTAACTGCCCTCCCTTGCAGGCTTGATCACCCCCAACTGCCCTCCATTACAAGCCTGGTCCCTCCCAACTGCCCTCTCCTGCTGGCCTGATCACCCATAACTGCCCTCCCTTGCAGGCTTAATCACCCCCAACTGCCCTCCATTGCAAGCCTGGTCCCTCCCAACTGCCCTCTCCTGCTAGCCTGATCACCCACAACTGCCCTCCCTTGTAGGCCCGGTCCCTCCCAACTACCCTCCCCTGCTGGCTATCTTGTGGCGGCCATCTTCTGTCCACATGGGGGCAGCCATCTTTGACTACATGGGGGCAGCCATCTTGTGTGTTGGAGTGATGGTCAATTTGCATATTACTCTTTTATTAGATAGGATAGAGGCCTGGTGCACAGGTGGGGGCCAGCTGGTTTGCCCTGAAGGGTGTCCTGGATCAGGGTAGGGGCTCTCTTGGGACATGGGGTGGCTTGGGCGAGGAGCCTGTGGTGGTTTCCAGGCCAGCCACACCCCCCGTGACCCAAGTGGAGGCCCTGGTATCTGGGATTTATTTATCTTCTATAATTGAAACTTTGAAGCCTTGAGCATAGTCAAGCCTCCTGCTTGCTCTGTGGCTGCAGCCATTTTTGTTGGGATTTATTTATCTTCTATAATTGAAACTTTGTAGCGGAGGCCAAGGCAGGCCTGGGCTGCAGGAGCTTGGCTTCCTCCATCGTCAGGGGCAACTCAAGCCTCCTGCTCTCTCCAGCTCCATGGCTGCCACCATTTTTGTTGGGATTTATTTATCTTCTATAATTGAAAATTTGTAACTTTGAGTTGAGGCCGGCCAGGGTGGCAGGGAAGATTGGCTTCCTCCATTGCCAGGGAAACCCAAGCCTCCTGCTTGCTGCAGCTCCATGGCCGCAGCCATCTTGGTTGGGTTAATTTGCAGACTCGCTCCTGATTGGCTGGTGGGTGTGGCTTGTGGTGTAGCAGGGGTACAGTCAATTTGCATATTACTCTTTTATTAGATAGGATAATGTTATATGTTGGGGTAGAACTCAGGGAAAATTGTTAAACTATAGAGATTCACTATAAGCCATTAGCTTAGAAATGGAAGTCAAGTGTGATGAAGTTTGATGAAGAAGCCTATTCCCCAAGCAGTTTCCCAAAAGGGGCAGTCAAACAGAGAAGGGACAACATATATGTTGCACAAGCGCTAGGAATTGTTAAAGGGTCTTTCTTACTCAGGGAACGTTAGATAGGAGAAGATGAGGTGGGAGATCCTGGAATAAATGAAGCATTGATAAATATGCATACACACACAAATTATATACATGCATACCTGTATACATACATGCACAGAAGTCAATGATAAATGAAAACCAAATGACTATGTTTAATTTATTATATATCACAAACAATTAACTACAGTCTTAGTAAGTGCCCATTAAAAACATTTAAGTTGGTCTATATGAGATGCCTTTGCTAATTCTGCCATGGAGACAGTATGTTCTAAAAGCATATTTTTATAGAACTTTAGGTTTCTAGTAAGATTTCTTTATTATAATAGGAGAGGCCTGGTGCACAAAAATCATGCACTGGGGGAGGGGGTCCCTCAGCCCAGCCTGCATCCTCTCGCATTCCATAAACCCTCTTGGGGGATGTCTGACTAATGGATTAGGCCCAGTCCCGCCTAAGCCATCAGTGGGACATCTTTAACACTGCCATAAAGTCAGGAGAGGCTCCCGCCATTGCTGCTGCAATTGCAGTCCTGAGCTCAGCTTCTGGTTGAGCAGCGCTCCCCCTGTGGGAGTGCACTGACCACTAGGGGGCAGATCCTGCATTGAGCATCTGCCCCCTAGTGATCAGTGCACATCATAGGGACTGGTCATTCTGCCATTTGGTCAATTTGCATGCTAGCCTTTTATATAGGATCCCTTGGAATCATCTTACTCCCTTTTATAGCACTTGCCACCTTAATTTTACTTTTAAAAAGTATTTATTAATGTCTGTCTTTTTCACTATACCGTAAGCTTAATAAGATCATGTCTACTTTTATGCAGCATATTTCCCAAGTTCATAGAACATTCATTGGCACAATGTCAGTTCTCAGAGTTTGTGAATGAATAAATGAACTTCTTAAAAAATGCATTCATTCTTAATTAGTTGAGCAGAAAGATCTAAGAAAGTTACATTTATATAGTTCAGTTTTTATAATAATTTTTTATGATTTCAGATAGAGTAAGGGAGAAGGAGAGAGAAATAGAAACATCAATGATGAGAGAGAGTCATGGACCAGCTTCCTGCTGCATATCCACTACTGGGGGCCAAGCCCACAACCTGGGCACGTAACCTGAGCGTGAATGCAGCAGTGAAAAAGTTCTAGAATAGTGAACTCCTGGTTTATGGGTCAATGCTCAACCACTTAGCCACACCAGCCAGGCATATATAGTTCATTTTTTTAAATTTTATTTTATTAAAGTTTTAGCCACATGTCAATTTGTGATATATAAAATGTCATTATTTAAATTTTTCTTTCAGCCCAATGATTACTTCCATCTACAAAATAATTCCACTAATTTTTCTTTATCACAAAACATTTCTTTAACTAACTTAACTCTACCATTTTTATCATTGATGCCACCATTTGTCAGCACCCTGATGGTGGATGGGTGTAGAGACAAGATAAGAAGCTGGCTGGTTCTATAGAATCAAAGGAGCAATCTAAACATAAGGGTTGAAATCTCTATGAAATACTACAATTCAACATATTACGATTGATAATGATCACAACACTTATAATCCCTTCCTGTGCCAGTCATGGCATTGAGTGATTTATGTATACTCTTAAAATTAATCTTAGTGAAAGCACTGCAATTTGGAGTTGAGAAGGGGAGATTGTTTGAGGTCAGACAGGTAGCAAATTGCTGCTATCATGCAAACTCTCATTTGTTTGACTTCAAAGTTCATACTTTTTCTAATCTTCTTGCAAGGATATATTTATTGATTTTTAGAGAGAGATGAAGATCAAGAGGCAGAGAGAGAGAAACATCAATTGGTTGCCTCCCATATGCACTTTCAGTGGGAATCAAACACACAACCTTTTGGTGTAAGGGACGACACTCCAACCAAGTGAACCATCCAGTCAGGGCCAAAATCCTTTTGTTACTTTTGACATTTTTCTAGGCATCATCTTGGAAAATCAATTGGGATAGAAGCAACTATAAGACTTGTATTCTGAGTCAAGGTTATAAATTCCTTATAATTTTTTTATGCCATTCAAGCACCAGCACAAATAATGGTTAATTATTTTACCCTGGGTCCAATATGAACTCAGCCCATAGATTAAAGTCTAGTCTTAATTCCCCTGCTCAACAACACTCCTCCCTCTCCCATCATGTTTCTCTCTTAGCTTTCCTGGAACATCACAGCTCATCACCAAATATGCTTTTACAATGTGGCAATTAATTGTCCTTCCCTTCCAAGAACAAATCTCACATTTCTTCAAGTGCAGATGTGACTCACCCATTCAGAATTTCCTAACTGACTAATGGTGCCCCACAATTATCTTCCCTTTCCCTTTCTTTTATTTCTCTCAGCCTTTCTGGAGATCATCTGTATCTCACTCTCAGGAAATTCACTTCCTGTTATTTATTCATTCCATTTTTTTCTATTTATGGTTATTGAGTATGTATTTGGTTCCTGGTAGGGATGTAGATGCTATCAAATGGTGGTGAGAAACAGAATAAGGCTGGTTTACTTGTGATCTGGTCAAGAGTAGCTAGACAGCTACTTTAGATTGAAAGTGGGGAAAGCCTCAATGAGGAGGGAAGGTTTGAACTGAGACATGAATAACAAGAAGCCAACCTGTGCAAAAAGGAAACAAAGTATTTCAGATGTCAATTTTCAAGGCACCAAAGAAAGGAGGAACTTGGCATGTTTGAGCTACATCAAAAGACTCTTATGGCTGGAACACAGTGGGGGGATGGGGCAATGGTAGAAGATGTGATTAGCGATCAAAATAATAGGAAGGAGTTTTTACTTACTTGCACTGGAAGTCAATGGATGATTTTGAAAAGGTCTCATTTTAAAAGATCACTCACTCTGGTTACTAAGTGAAGAATGGCTTGCATGGAAGCAAGAATGGATTGAGAAAGACCCCAAGAGAGAAGAGTACAGGCAAATGATAAAGGTGGAGAAAACATTCACACTGGCAATGTGTGTTGAAGAAATGGGCAACATGCCCTGCTGCTGACCTGAATAGGACTTAAATTCTTGAGCAGCTGGTTGCATAAACAGACTATTTGGTAGCTTAGAGAAAAGGCTGGGGCAATAAATAGGTGGCGGCCAAAAATAGGAATCCCAATTTAACTGTGATAGGTTTGACATGCTGGTTAGACATCAACATAGTGACAGGAAGTCACTAGCAGGATGTAAAAGTTTGGAATTCAGAAGAGTAGTCGAGACTAGAGAAAGAAATGTAGAAAACATCTGCAATTGGCTGGCAATTTTAGCCACGGGAAACAATATTGGAAAGGAATGAATGTAGTGATCCCAGTAGAGGGCCTATAAGATAGGCTTCTAGCATCTGAGATACAGATGCTCAATTTTCTGTTTTATTTTCATGTAACATTGGTCTGCTCATAAGATGATGCAGAGGACCCATAGAAAAGGGACTCTATCCAGACCCAAAGATTCTGATTATATGGCAGGTTGCTCTATTTATTTTAGACATATCTCATTTATAATGCCATGATGATTTTTTAACCATGGACATTAAAACCAGAACAAATTATATCTAAGAAAGCACTATGTGTTTTAGTTTAGGATTTTTGTGTAACAATTACCTAAATACATATATATATACACACACTGAATTTGTATGGGTGGGTCACAGGTGAAGTCTTGATTAATCATGAAACCTTCCAAGTGAAGGACTATCAAATTCTTTCTCCACAGCCATCTAGAGATAGAAATCTCAGCCTTGGTGCTGGCTTATTTCCTTCTGTAACCTGTGGTTTACATTTTTGGGGTTTCTTACTGACTTTTGCCCAACTCATGTCATGGGCTCCCAGATTTCTTGAGTATTGTTCTTGGTCTCATATTTCTTTTCACTATAAAATGATTTCTGCTATTACTGACAACACACAGCCTTCACTGCAAATGATCTATGAACAGTTTGGGTTGCACTGTTCTACACTGACCTCGGGTTTTTAATGCTCTTTGTTTACTCTGCATTTTGTTCTCTGGTTCAATGACATCAACTATCACATTATGTTTTTGTTCCACATCCTTTATTTATTGTCATGTTGGTCAAATCAACTACTGTGATTACAATGTTCAGTGCACACACTAAGTACCCAAATTTTGTACTCAGTACTAAAATATTCGGTCTTTTCAATCTAAATCCTGAGCTTTTATTATGACAATTACCAACTATATCTCAGTAATAAACACCCACTGTGCTTGGCTGTCTTTATATTGGGGATGTTGTCTTTACAATTATGGAGCATCTCTTTTTATTGTTCCTGTCATTTTTTTTTTTTTATAGTTAAGACACAAATCCCAACAGGTGACCCTATAAACAGTTATATACTTTTCTCTGTGAAACTTTTTCCTTCTATCATCAAACTTTTCTCTTAGCTATATTTGATTGACAGAGAATAATTCTGAGCCTTTGCACACATACATAAAACTTGGCTCAACTGGAGAGAGAGAAATGAAGAGAGAAACTAACAACATTTTTAAGTTTTAATTCTCTACCTCTGCATCTTCTCCTCACATATACTCTGTGTGTTTCTTAAAATTAGACTGGTTACTTATATTCCAAATACAGATTTTTGGAAGAATATTCTAAATGTGAAAAATATCGAAGTGTTAGTAGTACACCTGATCATTCATTTTATTTTTACAAGCGAGCAGCCTGGTTATCATCATATTAGAGATGCAGAAAGTGTTGTGTGCTGGTGAGTTAGCGCTAGAGCTCGGGTCTCAGGAGTTTCTTTGAACACCTCAGAAAGCCTTTAAGAAGAAGACTGATACATAAATCAAATTTCTTGGTATAAGTTCAGGGATAATAGAAGCTGAGAATTGGAATTTTGCCGATTGGTAAATAGTATCAAAAATATGGGTATGTCTGTAGTCAAAATAAAATTTACATAGAAAACTTCCAAACTCCAGTTTGAAAAGGAAAAATTTTATTTCTTTTACCTCGGGCTAAAAAGTACACAGAATGGCGTAAAACTATGAAGATTCTTTTTTTGAAAAGAATGAAATATATATGATTATGCAACCCAGTATACATTGCAATGAAGGTGAACCTTTATATTCCCACTAATGAATTGTTTTTGAATTAGGGAAAGGGGGTTGGAGGACAGAGCTCAAACCATCTAGGATTCTAATGTTTAAGCTGATATTTAATCAGTGAATGTGACAATTCTCTTATGATAAAACATTAACTAGTCAGTTATGAAGTTATTAAGATAACTCAAGTTGTTAAAATTTTTGAGACATTTTAGATAATCTAATTTTCAACTTTTTTTAGTTTGGTATTTGCTTCTGAAATTATGGAAACAAATAAAAACAAGGAAGGAAGGAAGGAAGGAAGGAAGGAAGGAAGGAAGGAAGGAAGGAAGGAAGGAAGGAAGGAAGGAAGGAAGGAAGAGAGGGAGGGAGGGAGGAAGAGAGGGAGGGAGGCAGGCCACTCAACCTGGATATTCCCTCACACATCTCCTCACCTTCAAAGCTATTCTGTACTGTTCTTTAATACTTTCCAATGTGATGGCACTGCTTCTACTCTCAACCCTCCTAGCATCATAAATATAAGTCAAAGAGGAAGAAAACATCTAGCAATTACTGATATTATTGATACCTGGGATCATTGTTGCCCATAGTTTTGTGATTTTTGAAACAGAAATAGTAAATAGTGATTTAGAAATGTTTTCAAGATCTCTTTTAGTAGACAATGTCTAAATCTTGCATCTTTCTTTTTTATAGTAGTGTTACATTTCAAATTTTTAAAAAAGCCTAACTGGAAATCCAGTGTTTGTGTACTTTAATCCTGGATTACTTTAATAACAATTTTTTTTTCCCGGCTAAGTTCTTTCTCCTCTGAATATAATCCAAAAACCAGCACAATTAATCCTTCTAAAAATATTAGTTTAACATTGTCATCCCAACAACCTTTTTATTTGATATTATTTAAAAATCTAAACTGTAGATTGACATACCAGTTTTACTACCCTCTTCCTTCAGTCTGGAATGAAAGCCCTTTATTGTGCTAATCTCAATGGTACTATAAATCTCATTAAGTCAATTCCTAAGAATTTCTAGAATGCATTAGATTCATTTTCACTTCCAAATTTTTGCTTAAATTGTTTACTTCACACATGAAATGCTCCCTCTCCACCATCTTATCTAACTTTATTATTCTTTAAGGTCAATTAAATTTTCTGAACTATGCAAAATTTTGTCCAGCCACCCTAGTCATGTCTATATTTCCCACACTATCAACATTTAATTGTATATTGTTTATTAGTGTTATAATGATTCACTTATACACTCCCTCCTTTCCATATGACCAGATCGTCCATGCTCTTGGTTTTGTTTGTCTAACTCTAGCAACATCCTTCACAAAATAATCAATAGAATGTTTATGAATGAAACAAAATGGAAAATAAAATTAGTACAAAGTAATATAATATCATGAAACATTTTGTTTTTAGTTGAAATTCATTAATGGTGTCATGAGAGTTGGTATAGAAGATCGCATTTTATAACAAGACACTAAAGAAATGGTTGGGAATGCCAAAAATCAGCTTAATTTGCATTAAAACTCACAAGGTTTGTAATCATACTGACTTGGGTTTCAATCTTAGCTTTCTCAATTCTTGACTAAGGAGTGAGAGAAGGTTGCTTAAGAAAATTTTCATTCAGGTCTCAGGATATGATACACATCAATGGGTTGTTTTGAGGTATAAATGAAATCATGCATTCAAAACATACAGCCAAAGCCAAGCACAACAGAGGGCTCAATAAGTGGTTGTTATTCTCATGGTTGGTAGTAGTTGTGATGGTGTTATCTACATTGTAGTTCAAGGAATATATCATTTGGTACAAACAGACTTCAACACCATGAATCACTCAAGATAGAAATGTGTTTGCCTCTTATGTATGCAAGTCCAGAAGCAGGTGAGTGCTCAAAGAGGTTTTTCAGGAACCCATGTAACTTGAAACCTGTTATTCTGTCATTACAATGGTATGAATCTGTTTCTTCACAACCAAATCTGCCTCACCTTCTCATCTACATCCTAGCCTTAGAGAATGACATAGGGTGAAGGACAGACCCCTGCACTTTTTAAGTGTTTGAAGCAGAATTGCATATACAATTTTTATTCAGATCTCACTGCCTCCTCATCTAGTTGCATGGCCACATTTAGCTCTAGAAAGCTGGGAATTGTAATCTGTAGTCGAGTTCTCTATATGCAGCCCAGGGTTTGGGGAAAGAACTCTCCATCTGGGAAACTGGGAGATCATAGGAACTGACCTTGGATATAAGCTGCCAACAGCCCTCTTTATCGTTTGCTCCCTTTTAGATTAGGGTCTCAATTTAATCCATAGAAAATGAAGCTGCCTTTGGTGGCACTTCTTTGGAATCATTAAAATGTCTTTACATATTCATTTTTCTTTCACTTTATTCCCCCAGGACAAATAGCAAACATTACCTCATGAATTTTCAAACCCAGTGGTGGAGGTAGAGATGAGAATACTTGTCATTTCAACAATGAAGCCTTGGATAGGCTTAGCCCTGTGACAACAACATCCTTAATGACCACGTCCACAGTAAAGAAAATATTTACAATGTGATTCAATGCATACATTCATTTATATTATATGCAAAGTAGAATTTGTTTTCTCTATTTAAAAAATAATAGACACAGCATTTGATTTTATAACTCACAATTTTAAAATATTGACTTGGTTCACATAAGTCTATTAAATATATTGGAATTGATCACCTTTCCTTAAGAGTAAAAATAGTCTTCATATGAATCAAGACATTCCTTAGCCCATTATTACAAAAATAAAATAAAAAGTTTAAAATAGATTATTTGGGCCCCTTATATTAAATGGACATGATAGCCTAATTGAATCAGAAATTCTAGTTTCAATAACTCTCATGCACTAATAAGCATGATCCTTTATTAAGTACTTACTATGTTTCAGAAATTTACATATTTTACTGATGTAATATGGTAGAAAGATTAGAAATATTAACCACCAAAACTAGATGCCTAAGAATTTTTATTCTACTTTAGCAGACTATCTTTGGCAGACTAATTTATCTTTGCCTCACTTCCTCATCACAAAATGATGATAATAATAACACCTACCATCAGGAATGGTTCTAAAAAATAAATTATGTACTTAAAGGTCTTATAATATTCCAGCAAATATTAGCTAACTTAATTCATTCAACTATTATATATCGAACGTCAGCCATGTATAAAGCACATTTTAGGCGCTAAAATGACAATAGTTAACTAAATAGAAATGAGGCCAAGAGACACATGAAAACATGCTCAAAGTCACTAATTATACGAGAGATGCAAATCAAAACGACAATGCGGTACCATCTCACACCTGTCAGAATGGCTATCATCAACAAATCAATAAACGACAAGTGCTGGCGAGGATGTGGAGAAAAAGGAACCCTCGTGCACTGCTGGTAGGAATGCAGACTGGTGCAGCCACTGTGGAGAACAGTATGGAGTTTTCTCAAAAAACTGAAAAAGGAAATCCCATTTGACCCAGTAATCTCACTCCTAGGAATATATGCTAAGAAACCAGAAACACCAGTCAGAAAGGGTATATGCACCCCTATGTTCATAGCAGCACAATTTACAATCGCTAAGATTTGGAAACAGCCTAGGTGCCCGTCATCAGATGACTGTATCAGAAAACTATGGTACATGTACACAATGGAATACTATGCTACCATAAAAAAGAAGGAATTCTTACCATTTGTAGCAACCTGGTTGGAATTGGAGAACATTATGCTAAGTGAAATAAGCCAGTCAATGAAAGAAAAATACCACATGATCTCACTCATTTGTGGATAATAAAAAACACATTATAAACTGATGAACAAAAAGATAGATACAGAGGAGAAACCAAGATGGCAGCATAGGTAAGCACCTAAACTGCTGCCTACCACAACAATTTCAAAACTACAACTAAAAGACAGAATGGACACCATCCAGAACCACAGGAAAGCTGGCTGAGTGTAAATTCTGCAACTAGAGGGAAAGAGAAAAGCTCACGGAGAACTGGAGGAACGGCAAAGGGTTGAGATACAGCAAAGGGTCTTTGTGCTCACAGTGAGGAAGGGCAGCTGAGAGCCAGGCTGACTTTTTTCTGGCGTGAGGGTGAAGGAAGCCCCCAATTGCACTGCACCCCAGTTCTGACTGCCCTGAACCCCAGTTCCGACTGCACTTAACCCCAGTTCCAGGCGAAACCCTGTGGACCCAGGCTCATACAGGGGGAGTCTGGACTGTCAGGTAGAGAGAAAGGCACTCTGAGACTCGGAGACCCGGGGGAGCCCCAGTGGGCAGGGGTCTGGAGGCGCGTGCGCACCAATGCGCACAAATTCTGCGGACATTGCCATAGGCTTTCCCTAGCAGAAGTGAGTCAGAAGGAAGCTCCTGAATGCACTGAACCCCAGTTCCGACTGCACTGAACCCCAGTTCCAGGTGAAATCCTGTGGACCCAGGCTCATACAGGGGGAGTCTGGACTGTCAGGTAGAGAGAAAGGCACTCTGAGACTCGGAGATGGGGTGGGGGAGCTGTGGCAGGCAGGGGTCTGGAGAATTTGTGCACACTGGTGCGTGCACACCAGTGTGCACAAATTCTGCGGAGGTTGCCATAGGCTTTCCCTAGCAGAAGGGAGTCGGAAGCTCCTGAATGCACTGAACCCCAGTTCCAGATGAGCCCCTGGGGACCCACGCTCTTGTGTGGGGAATCTGGATTCTCGGGTGGAGGCTCGGGAGCCAGGGAGGTCAGAGGTCTGGAGGCAGGCCTAAGCTGAGCACAAATTCTGCGGAGGTTGCCATAGGCTTTCCCTAGCAGAAGGGAGTCGGAAGCTCCTGAATGCACTGAACCCCAGTTCCAGATGAGCCCCTGGGGACCCACGCTCTTGTGTGGGGAATCTGGATTCTTGGGTGGAGGCTCGGGAGCCAGGGAGGTCAGAGCCAGGGAGGTCAGAGGTCTGGAGGCAGGCCTAAGCTGAGCACAGAGGCTTATGCAATTTGGCAAGTCTAATCCTATAAAGCTGTCTCCAGCACCAAACTTCTCCCAGCTTAGACACAGCTGATCCTCACAGCCAACTGGCCTGGAGGTCAATTCCTCCCAGTAATACCAACAACAATCAAGACTTAACTACAACAAGGCTGTACACACAGTCCACAAAGGGGTGCACCAAGAGTATCCACCTCAGGTAACTGGGAGACCGACCCACTGGGCCATATAGGAAACCTAGCATACAAACCTACCCTACCAACTTAGGGAAGCAGTGAAAATGCGGTGACAAAGAAACAGATCACAAACGAAAGAAATGGAGGAAAACAAACGACTGGATATAGAATTCAAAACCACAGTTATAAGGCTTTTCAAGAATATCCTAGAAAAGGCCGATAAATATAATGAGACACTCAAAGATATAAAAAAGGACCAACTAGAAATTAAACATACACTGACTAAAATAAAAAATATTATACAGAGACCCAACAACAGACTAGAGGAACACAAGAATCAAGTCAAAGAATTGAAATACAAAGAAGCAAAAAACACTCAACCGAAAAAGCAAAAAGAAAAAAAAAAATCTAAAAAGTTGAAGATAGTGTAAGAAGCCTCTGGGACAACTTCAAGCGTACCAACATCAGAATTATGGGGGTGCCAGAAGAAGAGAGAGAGCAAGATACTGAAAACCTATTTGAAGAAATAATGACTGAAAACTTCCCCCACCTGGTGAAAGAAAAAGACTTACAAGTCCAGGAAGCACACAGAACCCCAAACAAAAGGAATCCAAAGGGGACCACACCAAGGCACATCATGATTAAAATGCCAAGAGCAAAAGACAAAGAGAGAATAGTAAAAGCAGCAAGACAAAAACAGTTAATTCCCTACAAGGGAGCACCCATATGATTGTCAGCTGATTTCTCAACAGAAACTATGCAGGCCAGACGGGAGTGGCAGGAATTTTCAAAGTGATGAATTGCAAAAACATACAACCAAGATTACTCTACCCAGCAAAGTTATCATTCAGAATTGAAGGGCAGATAAAGAGCTTCACAGATAAGAAAAAGCTAAAGGAGTTCATCACCACGAAACCAGTATTATATGAAATGCTGAAAGGTATTCTTTAAGAAGAGGAAGAAGAAAAAAAAGGTAAAGATAAAAATTATGAACAACAAATACATATCTATCAACAAGTGAACCTAAAAATCAAGTGAATTAAAAACCTGAGGAACAGAATAATCTGGTGAATATAATAGAATCAGGGGCATAGAAAAGGAGTGGACTGATAATTATCAGGGGGGAAAGGGGTGTAGGGGAGTGCAGGAAGAGACTGGACAAAAATTGTACACCTATGGATAAGGACAGTGGGAGGGAGATAAGGGCAGAAGGTGGGGTGGGAACTGGGTGGAGGGGAGGTATGGGGGGAAAAAGGAGAAACAATTGTAATAATCTGAATAAAGATTTATTAAATAAAAATAAAATAAAATAAAATAAAATAAAACCAAAAAGATAGATACAGTCAGTGAAGCATCAAACAGACTGTCAAATTACAGCGGGAAGGTTAGGGAGAGGTGGGGGAAATAAGAGATCAACCGAAGGACTTATATGCATGCATATAAGAATAACCAACAGATGCAAAACATTGGGGGGTGAGGGCATGTATGGGAGTGGGGTGGGAGGTGGGGGACAATGGTAATATATGTACAAATATAATACCTTAATAAAAAAAATGGAAAAAATAGAAATGAGAACCTCAGGTTTTTTGAAAATTTACATTTAAATACCATCTTATTTCAACTCTGAGAAATAGGTCTTCTTATTCTCATTTTACACATGAGAAAATGTTACTGAACTAAAGGGGGTCCATATGACTGTGTGCATCAAAGCCTAATAGAAACAAACAGGAGCTTGCAGCAAAGAAAGGGCTTACTAGTTTAGGAAGTGGTAACACACCCAGAGTCACAGCTGAGCTAAGATAGCTTCTAGAAGTTGAGCTATATAGGGGAAAATTATTAACCACGGTGACTAAGGGAGTTAGGGTCATGGATTCTACTGGTTGGTAGGCACTAGGGTAATGGGTATTTGATCAGTGCCTATGGTCCTGATGTTAGCCATGCTGTCCCTTTGTCTGCTTTCACAACAATGTGGTCAACGAGGTAGGTCATTTTGGAGCTGAAACATAACTGAGGCCTAGATGTTATCTCTAGTTTGACTGGCACTCTATCTCTGGGGTAAACAAACCCAAGGCTTTGTTCCTAAGATGATTTGATGCTGATCAGAACCTCATTGTCCTGAGGGCTTAATGATTAAGGGGGTGGTGAGTTGGGTGCTGTATGAGGCCAGTTTGAATCAAAAGGAAAGAAAGGAGAAAAGCTCATATTTTAAAATGAAGTTTCGGTGCAGTTACACATGGACATCTGAGGCTGCATCTATGTGGCAATGGGGTGTGCCGAGGAGTAGTAACAGTCAAGGTCTCTGGAAATGTCACATTTAAACCTGAGAGTGCTTTGCCTCTCATTGGTTATGGGTACAGTGTGTGTGATTTACCTCTTTCATGGTGTGTAGCAGAAGCTTAAGAGAAGTTTGTTGTACAAATAGCATGGTAGTTAGTAGCCAGAGCTAAACTGGCCTGAGTGTCGACTTTTGGAGGTGACAATCATTGTTTACTTGATTAGCTGTTTGGATGAATCATGTCACAGCTCTCAACTCAATTTCTGTAACCTCATAGAAACTTCATTTCTTTAATATGACCTTTTCTTCTTTCTTTCCTTTTGATTTGAACTGGCTTCATCCAGCACCCTGACTCACCTGCCTCCTTCTCTCTTGCACATCCATTTCCTTAATCAGTAAGCCCTCAGGACAATGAGGTTCTGGTCAGCAACCACTAATCTTAGGAGCAAAGTCTTAGGGCTGTTGACCACAGAGATAGAGTTTCAGTCAGACTAGGGATAACACATTCAGTTGTGTTTCAGACTAGGGATAACAATTCAGTTGTGTTACAGAAAACCAAAGAAGAACAAAGCAATACTTAGAGAGATGGAGTTACATTTATTACACGCGGGTCCAGAGGAAAATGTCTCTCAAATTCTGGGCCCCAACATGCAGGAACCTTCCCTATTTATATGTTTCCACCTTCTTTGTCTCCCAAATATGGGGTGTTTCCGGCCCCTTTTACAAGTTCTTAAAGAGCCTGTATGTGCCGGGACCTTGAGACCTCAACCAGAGGCCTGGCCTGGCGACAGCACTGATAACCTTGTCTGGGGAAGGTTTAATGGCCTCTCTGAAGCGGGAGTAGTCTTAGCAAGCAAGATTTTACAGAAGCCAAATAGCAGGGTTAATATTTCAAACAGCAGTATTTATATAAGATGGATGCTTCAGAATGACCCCATTGACCATAGCCTTGCAAAACCAGGCAACTGAGTCATGCGGCCAGGGCTATCACTTACAGTCTTGATGGGTCAATCTATGTAACCAGTTCTTGCCTGACCAGAGGAGTGTAATATGAGTTAACAAGACCAATCAGATTCTTCTTCTGAAATTTAAATCTCAAAAAGAATGGCACTGGATCCAATGCATCTGATTCATGCTTGTGGTGACATCCTGATGAGACTTCGTGTGATTCCCTCCCTAACTAGATTCCATGTGCTGGGTCGTGTTTTTTCCTCAGCCTCATGGTTCAACTCTTTCTTTGATTCCCTGAGTGTGAATGCATATCCTTCCTACCTATCTAGGTAGGCATCTAGCTATCAGCATTCCAAACGCATGATCAATTTTCATTATTTGTGGATTTCACTTTTATGAACTTGCCTATTCCCTAAAATTTAAATGCAACCCTAAAATCAATAATCCCCAAACTTTTGTTGTTATTCACACACAAGTACAGGATGTCGAAACTTTGATTTGCTCAACACCCCTATTCCCAGATGTGCTCTCATACCATAAACAAGTATTCTTTTCACAGTCTATGTAAGTGTCATGTTTTTGCATTTGTGTACCTTTTTGGTGGTGATTTACTTGTTTAAAATGTCTTTAACCATTGAATGGTTGAAGTGATATTATGTGTTCCTAAGCACAAGAAGGCTGTGATGTGCCTCATGGAGAAATGTCTATGTTAGATAAGCTTTGTTCAGGCATGAGTTATAGTGCTATTAGCTATGAGTTCAGTGTTAATGAACTGACAATATAGTGCATCCAGAAAAAGGAAGAGGAAATTTCTTGTTTTGTGCATAAGGCTGTTTTGGAAAGTACTAAAGTAACATTTATAGTATATGATGCAACTATAGAAAAGATGGAAATGTGGTTCAATTTGTGAATTCATGAGATAATTAGGGATTAAGAAAAAGCATATTGGTCAGCATGTGTGATGCTAAAAGCCAAAGAAATTTATGATAACATTACCCAGAGTCAGGAAAATGTTAAACTCTTCTCGGGTAGTGCTAACTGGCTCACACGTTTCAAAAGGTGATAACTGTGTGAGACATGTTACACTGGCAGTCAAGACAATTTAAAAAAATACTTGGTAATTATTGTACAGGAAAAGGGTCATGTGGAACAGCAGATTTTCAACAGTCATGAGACTAGCTTGCTTTACAAGGACATTTGTAAACTAACCTGTATAATGAAAATGGCATTTCAGTTGGCAAAAATTTAACATTACTACCATAAATAACAAGAATCATATATATATGTGTGTGTATGTGTGTGTGTGTGTGTGTGTGTGTATACAAATTTTACATACACACACATACACACACCACCAATCTTTGTGATGATGGCTACTATAGCATACTGTGAATACACTAGATCAAAAGCTGAACCTTAATTACTCTTTTTGTTGTTAAATTTATCTTTATTGATGAATGTATTATAGATGTCCCCTTTGCTTTTTTCCCCATTGACCCCCTCCACCCACATACGCCCCTTCCAGGCCTTCACCACACTATTTTCTGTGTACATGGGCTGTGCATATATGCATATAAATTCCCAGGTTAAACTCTCACCACCCATGCCTCCACTCCTGCCTTCCCTCTGAAATTTGACAGTCTGTTCCATGCTTCTGTGTCTCTGAATCTATTTTGTTCATCAGTGTATTTTGTTCATTAGATTCCACATATGAGTGAGATCATGTGATACTTGTCTTTCTCTGCCTGGCTTATTTTGCATAGCATAATATTCTCCAAGTCTATCCATGATGTTGCAAATGTTAAGCATTCCTTCTAGTTTCCAGCCATGTACTTACTCTTAATATAGCTTTCCAACAACACTCCTTCAGAAGCAACAGAGAGATACTTTCCCAAACAAACAGAAGCAGAGGGAGTACATCACCAACAATGTCTGCCTTACAGAAATGCTAAGAGAGTTCTTCTGGCTGAAAGGATACTAAGATACAAAGAAAAACACATAAATGAATAAAACTCACCAGTAAAGATAAATATGTAGTCAAAGTCAGAATTCATCTAATATTGTAATGGTGATGCATAAATGGTCTCAACACTAGTATGAAAGTTAAAAAAAATACTAAACATAGCTATAACTGGTTTTCAACTCTTCGTGTAAGCAACTTGGAAGTCACCCCTCCATCTTAAAAATAAGTAGATGCTGAACAGACTGAAAAATCATTAACTCTTCTTGGAGTCATAAAACAGACTGGGGAGGACACAGGGCAAATTGCGGACCACAAGACTGGAGAGATAGGCAAACACAGGGAGTCATGGCTTACCAGAGCAGAGCCCCTGGGAACTGTGGTGGGGTAGGAAAACCTGAATTACAATTGGTAAATTGTTAGAGGCAAAACCTTCAGGGGAAACCAATCATGGGAGGATTCACACAATATTGTGAGATTTACTTCCAGTAGCTCACAGAGATTCCCACAGTCAATACCAAGAAAAAATCCCCTCAGGCTTCCAGCAGTGAAAAGGGCCAGGAGTCAATTAGAAATACACAGAGCACTCTGTTCTTCTTATCTTATCATGGAAAACCAGTTAACAAAAGCCTAACCTGCTGGGGTATCAAAGCATAACTGTTCTGGGGAAGGAAAATACCCAACCCTAGCCTGCTCAAGACTTCCAAGTGGGAGAAGGGAAATAACCAACTCCAGTACACTCACCATCCTGTCTCACCTAGGTGGGAGCTGAAAACTGACAAACACTGGGACATTCACGGTCCAGAAATACAGACTTAATGACAGACTGGGACCAGCCCGGCTGGTGTTGCTGAGTGGTTGAGCATCATCCTATGAACCAGAAGGTCATGGTTCGATTCCCAGTCAGGGCACATGCTGAATTTCAGGCTTGATCCCCAGCAGGGGGCATGCAGAAGGCAGCTGATCCATGATTCTCTCTCATCATTGATGTTTCTATCTCTCTCTCCCTCTCCCTTCCTCTCTGAAATCAATAAAAGTATATTTAAAAAGGAAAAGGCTGGGACCTGATTATAGGACTGTAACAGTAGTCCTATAGACTCCTCCCCCTATACCTCAACACCACATTACTAAAGAGCTATTTACAGTAGTCCCTTTTACCTGTACATTATGTACTCTACAAAAAAATTAATGCAAGGTTTATCAACAGAAAAAAACACACACACAACAACAGCAAATAAACCACACAAACACCAAAACAAAACAAAACACCAAAAACAGTTTGAAGAGAGAGATCAGGCATCAGAACCAGACATGAAGGGATTATCAGACCAAGACTTTAAACAATTATGATTTATATGCTAAGGGCTCCAATGAATAAAGTATACAGCATGCAAGAACAGATTAGCAATGTTAAATAAAAAGATGGGAATCCTAAGAAAGAATAAAAAAATGCTAGGGATATAAAAAATTATAACAGAAGTAATGAATGCCTATGATGGGTTTATTAGAAGACTGGATATTGTTAAGGAATAAGTCTCTGAGCTACAGGATATATCAGTAGAATCCTAGAAAACTGAAAAGCAAAGAAAACAAAGACTGAAGAAACAGAACAGAAAATCCAAGGACCATGGGGAATACTACAAAAGCTATAAAATATGCACAATGAGAATACCAAAGGAGGAAGAGAGAAAAAAAGAGGAGAAATATTTGAATCAATAAACAATAACTACTGGGAATTTGCCCAAATTAATGTTAGAAACCAAACCACAGATCTGGGAAGCACTGCGAACACCAGACAGAATAAGTTCCAGCAAAACTATGCTTCAGCATATCTATTATAAATTAGAGAAAAATCAGAGATAAATAAAAACCTGAAAAGCTGGAGGGGGGAAATTATCTACCAAGGAACAAAGAAAAGAATTACACTGGTTTCTCCTCAGAAACCATGTATGCAAGAAGAGAGGGAAGTGACCTATTTAAAAAAACTTAGAATTCTATAGTTTGCAAAATTACCTTTCAAAATGAGAGTAAACAAAGACTTTCTCAAACAAAATGTGGGGAAATGTGTTGCCAGTAGGACTGCCATGCAACAAATGTTAAAATAAATTCTTAAGAGAAAATTAATTAAGATGATAAACTAGGAGCTAAATAAAGAAATAATATTAATAAAAGGAATTGGTGAAGATAAACAATATTTATTTTTCTTATTCTTCACTGATCTAAAAGATAAGAGCTCTTCAAAAATAATAATAGCAAAATGTATTTGATTTTGTATGCTTATAGATAGAATATATATATTTACATATACATAGATATAAGTGTAATGAATGACAGCAATGATACACATGATGGTAGAAAAACATTAGGATTATTTTGTTATTATAGTCTTCACATTATCCATGAAGCAGTGTAGTGTTATTTGATAGTGTACTTGGATTAGTGGTAAATGTGTATTGCAAACTCTAGAGCAATTACTACAAAAATTATTAAACCACATATAATTTATATTCAAAGAAAATAGATATAAATCCCTAAATTAAAACCACAGAAGTGAGAAAAAAAGGTGGAAGACAAAATTGGGGAAAAAGAGCAAGGACAACAAACAGAAAATAGTAACAAATGTGATCGATATTAACCAACTATGTCAATAACCTCTTTGATTACCAATGATAAAGGCATCAATTTATTGTCAGAACAGATCAAAATCCACAAACAAACTCTATGTTTTCTACTAGAGACTCCCTTTAAATATAAAGACACATATAAATTAGAAGTAAATGCATGGAGAAAAATATACCATGCTAACACTAATTAAAAGAAAGGAGGAATAGCTACATTAATTTCAAAAAGAGAGACTTCAAAGCAAGGAAAGTTATCAGGGATATAAAAAAGCATTGTATACATAGTGATAAAGGAGTCAATTCTCCAAGAAATAACAATTATTAATGTACATGCACTCACAACACAGAGTTTTACACGAGGCAAAAACTAATAGAACTTTAGAGAGAAACAAATAAATCAACTGTCGTAGTTGGAGACTTCAACACTTCTCTCTCAGAAATAGGGATTCAGCAGGCAGAAAATCAATAAGGACATAACTGAACTCAAAGAAACCATTGATCAACTGGCTATGATTGATATCCGTAGACTACTTTATCAAACAGCAGCAGATTACATATTATTCTCAAGTTCACATGGAACATTCACCAAGATAGACCACCATAAAACACACCTTAAAAATTCTTAAAGAATATAAATGATGAAACATCTGCTTTATACCATAACAGAACTAAACTGGAAATCAGTAACAGAAAGAGAACAGGAAAATCCCCCAATACTTCAAGATTAAACAACACACTTCTAAACGAAATATGGGTCAAAGATGAATCTAAAGAGGAATTTTAAAAAATTTTGAAGTAAATGAAAATAAAGATACATTATCAAAATGTATGGGATGCAGCAAAAGTAGTGCTTACAGGGAAACTTATAGCATTAAACACACATATTAGTGAAGAAGAGAGACCTAAAATCAATTACCTAAGTTTCCACCTTAGAAAACTAAAAAAATTAGAGCAAATAATTCCAACTTACATAAAAAAGGAATAATTATAGCAGAAATTAATGAAATTAAAAACAGGCAATCAATAGAGAAAATCAATGAAACCAAAATCAGGCTCTTTGAAAAGATCAATAAAATTGATAAGTCACTAGTCAGGCTAAGTGAAAAATAAAAATGGATGACACAAATTACTTAGATATAAAACAGGGGACATCTTTACAAATCTCATGGACAGTAAAAGGATAATAAATACTATGAACAAGTCTGTGTCTACACAATTTTATATCCAAGATGAAATGAACCAATTTCTCGTGAGATACAATACACCAAAACCCACAGAGAAAGTAGATAAGCTGAATAGATCTATGTTTATTAAAGAAACAGAATTAATAATGATAAGCCTTCCAAGACTCAAAGTACCAGGCCCAGAGGGGTTCACAAGTAAAGTTTACCAAACATTCCAGAAAAAAAATCATGCCTATTTTCTATAATGTCTTTCAGAGGTTAAATTAGATGGAATACATCCTTCAGTAATCACTCTTCATTTGAGTCTATTTTGTTACCCATTCTATCTGATGAATTTTATTTAACAAATTCATATGTCTAAGGTTTCTTACTGGCTGTGTGTGTGTGTGTGTGTGTGTGTGTGTGTGTGTGTGTGTGTGTGTGGCCTTTTTTCTTCATCACTTTGAGTTTAATAATTTTATCTATCCTAAAGTCTTGTTCTTTGAATTCAAGTCATACCATTCCATTAGGTGTTAGTTCTTTTCCTTGAGATTCATACCTGCTTTCCATGGAATACTTTCTTACATGACTGGAGATTTTTCCTTGTGTGCTCATTTTGCTGTGCAATATGATGAGGGGCAGGATGGTGTAAGAAGATTTTAATCAGTAGCTACTATTCTGGTCATAGAATTTTCCATTTTCTCCTGGATGTCTCCAGCTACCCAAGGCATTACCATGCCTCTCTGGACCATATGCTAAATCTCTTTGCTTCTACCTGATCACAAAGATGTCTACTTGGCCTTAAACTGAGGAAAGGAGAGGAGAGTTGCATGCTTTCTGAGGCATCCCCACCCACCAAGATTCTTGTCTTGTTGACTCATAGTCTTCTTTAACATATGCATCACATCCTAGCTTAGAATACTTTCCTAGCTCTCTCCAGCTAGTTCCCCTGCTCAGTATCTACCCCCTTCCATCATGAGTTTTTTTTGCATATTGCTTTTGATTTAATCTGATTTGATTGTCTGCCACCATCTAGTGATTCATTTCTGGTCCAGTTATAGAATGACTTTTCTATTTCTACTTCTGTTATGGCTTTTAAAATACATGCTATTGAAAGTGGGACTTCATCAAACTAAAAAGCATCTGCACAGCAAAGAAAACCATCAATAAAATAAAAGGGCAATCTACCAAATGGGAGAAAATATCTGTAAATCATATATCTGGTAAGGGATTACTATCCAAAATATATAAAAAACTCATACAACTTAATAGCAGAAAAAATATCTGATTTTAAAATGGGCAGATATATGAATATACACTTTTCCTAAGAACATAGTATGTTATCTCACACCTGTTAGAACAGGTATTAAAAAGAAACAAATATCCTATATAATAAAGAGGTAATATGCAAATTGGCCATCACACCCTTGCACAAGATGGCCACCCCCATGTGGCCACAAGATAGCCAGCAGGGAAGGGCAGTTGTGGGCGATCAGGCCAGCAGGGGAGGGCAGTTGGGGGTTACTGGGCCTACAGGGGAGGGCAGTTGGGGACAACTGGGCTGGCAGGGGAGAGGTAGTTGGGGGCAACCAGGCCTGCAGAGGAGGGCAGTCGGGGGTGACTGGGCAAGCAGGAGAGGGCAGTTGGGGGCAATTGGGCTGGCAGGGGAGGGAAGTTGGGGGTGATCTGGCCTGCAGGGGAGCAGTTAGGGGGTGATCAGGCTGGCAGACAGAAGTGGTTAGAGGCAATCAGGCAGGCAGGCAGGCTAGCAGTTGGGAACCAGCAGTCCTGGATTGTGAGAGGGATGTCTGACTGTTGGGCCTAAACCGGCAGTTCAACATCCCCTGAGGGGTCCCAGATTGGAGAGGGTGCAGGCTGGGTTGAGGGACACCCTCCCCACCAGTGCACAAATTTCATGCACCGGGCCTCTGGTGTAATAACCAGTGTTGGGGAGGATGTGGAGGAAAAATGAACCCTTGTGCTCTACTGATGGAAATGTAAATTGGCACAGCCACTGTGAAAAAGAGAATGAAGGTTCATCAAGAAATTATAAATTGAACTTCCACATGATTCAGTAATTCTACTTCAGGATATTTATTTAAAGAGAATGAAAACACTAACTTATATGCAACCCATTATTAACCATAGAAAAGACATGGAAGCAGCCTAAGTGATTTTTAATGAGAATGTCTACTGCTAACAAGTAGATATTTATTTTTCAGAATCCTTCCCTTTTATTTCATGTAAAGTAAACATTAGCATATACTGCTAATGATTGTTGGAATGACCTGTTTGCCAAAGCTTTTGAAATATCCTAAAAGTTTTAACCATTTGATCTAAATATGTGACTAGAGATACATTTCAATAAGGATGTTGTTTTATACCAGATATATAGAGGAATAAAAAAGTGTCTAATGATAGAATAACAGTTAAGTGCACTATAGTTGAAGCACATTATAGACTATTATGTTGGCATTAAAGTTGATGATTATGAAGATATTTTATGGGGACATGCTTTCAATAAGTTAAGTTTTAAAAGTAGAGCGTAACTATGCATATATAGTTTGTTTGCAACTTAAAAAATACATCAGAAACTAAAAGGAAATTTGTGGAAATAGCAAAGCTTGTATATAATTGATAAATTTATTTTTAATTTTAATTTTACTTTCTAAAGTATCTGTAGGAAGGAAGTAATACACTGATGGACAATAACAAAAACTATTTTAATAATTAGTCATCTGAGAAATACTTTATTTTTCAGAATCCTTCCCTTTTATTTCATGTTTAACAATTTTCCCTCATTGTATTAGTTTTCTAGGGCTGCTGTTATGAAGAACCAACAATATGGTTGCTTAAAATAATAGAAATGCATTATATCACAGTTCTGGAGACAAGAAGTCCAAATCAAGGTGTCAGCAGATGTATGAGCTTCTGGAAGCCTACAGGGGAGAACCCTGTCTTCCCTCCTCCTAGCCTTTGGTGGTGTCCACCAATCCTTCGTGTTCCCTGGCTTATGATGGAACTCCAATCTCCACATCCATCTTCATAGGGCAGCCTCCTTTTGTCTTCCCATCTCTTCCTTCTGCACATGCCAGTCTCTGTGCTAAATTTTTCCTTCTCATAGGACACAGTCATATTGCATTAAGGCTCACCCTGAGGCTTTCATTGTAACTTGGTTATCTCTGTAAAGACTCTATTTCCAATCAAGGTCACATTCTGAGGTATTGGGAGATTAGGACTTCAACATACATTTTTCTAGGAGGGACATAATTCAATTCATAATACTCCTACTTGGCAAGCTAGGTTGTCTTACCGATTCCACTCTTCAAAGAGATGATCTCTGAACTCTGAGCATCTCTCTTAACTCTCTTGATTATCAATAAATGCTGAATGAGTATACAACTGCTTAGAGGCTTTTTCTCCATTAGTTGGAAATTTCTTTATAGGAAAGGGCTCAGTATCTACCCTCTTCCATCATGAGTTTTTTGGCATATTGCTTTTGACTTAATCTGATGAGTACCAGATTAGGGTGGGGATAATGCCCAGTAATGGTTGATGGGATCAGATACAAATGACAGACTGGTAGATATTTCCAGCTCTTCTGTAATCGTATCATCCAGGAAGAGTGACAAACTACCTCACCAAATGCAGGAGGAGCAAGCAGAGAAGCTGTCCCCACCCTGCCTCACTGGGGACAACCAAAGCAGAAAAGATTTGGAATTATTGAGAAGGGACAGAAATGTCATGTTAGATAATGTGCCTAATAACCCTTTAAACTGCTTTTTTAATTTAATACTGTGATATTTTGCCTAAAGAAACTGCCCTGGAAGCAGTAGTACCCATTTCAAGCAAAAAATTATACATGAACCTATAGCCAGTTACCTTGTTTTTTTCCAAGGTCTGCATTCAAAATATAAAAAGGAAAAATATATAACAAATGTGGTAATTTAGGTGGTCTTAGTAATTCTCAGTAAAACGTGTTAAATAAGGTATCAAGTATATACTCGGGAGATGCTAAGCATGAATTATTCACCAAGTGGGTTATAGATTCAATCCTCAAAGTCAATCTCCTTTATTCGATTTTAAAGAAATCTGGAAACAGTTAATTATTCTTTTTTGTTGTTGTTGTTGTTCACCCCAGTCTCTATTCTTTTGGCAGCGCATATAAAGAAGAATAGTGTTCTGGTATGCATTATGAACTATATTCAGGGGACATCTTTTATTTTAAAGTGACTTTGGATTTGGTGTTAACATATATTATTTAGATCTACATATTAAATTATACAGCAATTTATTCTATTTAATTCCCACATTTAAGATGTATGGGCTGCATGGTGTTGCATCTATAGGCAGACTTGCAGGAACTAATCCCAGAGGCAGCTGCAGAATCAGTGCTCAACCATTATCTCAGTGTGACTCCGTGGCACCACACTGGGAGAAAGTGCCATTTCTTTTAGGGACAGTAATGTCTTTGGCCCTATTCATTCAGGCTCACTATAGCAGAATGAGGGGCTTTGACAAAGCGAAGATTATTCAAAGCCACACCTAAATGACAGATTTGTGTCCTTCCTCTGTGAAACTGTGGAGTATCCAAATGGTGGGCCCATGCTTAAAAGTCCTTATATTCAAATTTAAGGCTATTATTATATTCAAGGCCATTGTAGTAGAACATCATTTTGAGGGCTGTTGTAATTCTGAGTGAAGTGAATATTTACAGTAAAAAAATTTAGATATAAGTACAATCCAAGCAAAACTAGTATTTCAAATAGATAGTCTCTGAAATGTATTGGCAGGCAATTATTAAAGGTGCAAACATTAGTGCTGCACTTCTTTCAAATAATTGTTTTGTTTTGTTTTGTCCCCCCCCCACCCCTGTTCAATATATTCCTTATTCTATGATACTGAATCCACAGAAATGCTACAAAATTCCAAACACATGACCTGCAGGCATGAATTTGTCTTACTGCCTAAATGGTTTCTTAGGAAATCAGCTAGGCACCTGCTAATCCACAGTCCCAACTTCCTGCAAGATTATTTTTCTGGTATACATTACTCCTCTATCTTGAACTTCTCAGTACTTGATCATTATTGGTAAATTTTAAGAATGCAAATTTTCATTTTCTTTTCATCTGAGACAAAGACTATTTAAAAGTTGTTGGCAGTATATCTTTCTTGTGGCAGAAATATCAAATCCTAAATTTTGGGAGTTACACCAGAATTCACTTTCCAGCTATTATCTCAAAATAAAGCAAGTAAATCACTATGTCTGTTTTTTCTTAAAGACTTTGGCTTAGGTGTGGTGTTGGCTTCGATCTCTGCACTGCAATAGATGCTGGGGTTCCTCCTGCCAAGCCATTTACTTGGCATGTGTGGGTGTGTAGCATAAGAGGCTGTGGAGATGTAAAAGAGTTGCTATAAGGACTTAGCCAAACCCAGGAGCCAGAAGTATTTCTTCTTAGAGCTCTGATAATTTGATATGAAAATAAATACAATCTGTTTTCTACTCCAGTGAAAAATGCAGCACTCCAGTTATACTTAAAATAATATTTTTTGCATTTTTAATAGATGATTTCTCTAGAGCAGTTTTATTTCTTCAAAAAGGTATTGTCTCCCTGATAATATGAACCATATCTTCTACATATGTTTGTGTCTTATGATAGCATAACTTGTAGTAATTTATGTATATTAAACACCTGATATATATTTTTGGCTAAATGATACTTCATTTTTATATAACTTTGTGGTTCATGGTATGTTTTCTCTCTCCCCCCACCTCTCTCTCACACACACACACAAGTATCTAACAACCTCACAGAGTGTCAGTTGTGCCAAACAAAATTGTTTCCTTGAAACTTGGGGAAATAAGGGATTTGTTCATGGATAAAGTCTCCTAGCTAATAATTGGGAGAACCAAAATTCAAATCTAAACTTACAAAATCCAAATATATTACTATTCCAGAGAGACCACTGGTGGCAATCTGATGGCCCTCAAACCAAATTTCAGTCACAGATTTTTTTTCCTCTTTTGATTCACCAGTGGTTGACTCTTTCTGCAGTTGACCACAATGACCACCAGGGTTGAGTGACAACTGGTGACCCTCAGTAACTTAAGCTTCTTGTCTGGCACTTAAGGATTTGATATCCAAAACTTCATCATAAACCAGGCAACATGAAAAGCTTCCATACAAGCTTTGGGATTTTCCTTAAAAGAGAATTTATTAAAAGCTAAAAGGAAGTAAAGTAGCAGAAAGAGAACCTGAAAGGATAAAGAACTATTGAGAAAGGTATTTGTAATGGGAGATCCTCATAAAACCTCTGTGAGGGCTAAGACCTCTGTCTTGCCATGATCTTTCCTTCTTATAGAATGAAAAGGAATTACAGATGATGAGTTTTGTTTTTAAACAAATGAAAAGTCTCTTAATACACCTTTTCAAAAACACAGGCAGCATATAAAACAATGGAAAAAATAATGTAAGTCTACAGTTCTACTCTTACAAATTTCTCTCTGCTTCTAAAAATAAGTTGTATTTGCTTGGTTAATTATGTTTATTAGGAATTTGAAGGTAACTTGCTCTTCGATGACATAAGTCAAAAGTGATAACTGAAAATCACCAAGGATCCACAGAATCTACCACATGATGGTAATGGAAGCAGTCAGAACAAATTCGCTTTAGAGCCCGGCCCGCGTGGCTCAGTGGTTGAGCATTGACCCAGGAACCAGGAGATCACGGTTGCATTCCCAGTCAGGGCACATGCCCGGGTTGCAGGCTCAATCCCCATCAATGAATCTCTCTCATTATTGATGTTTCTATTTCTCTCTCCCGCTCCCTTCCTCTCTCTGAAATCAATAAAAACATATTTTTAAAAAATAATTAACACTTCAGAAAGAGATTCAACTGGCCCCACAGGCCACACCTTGCAGTGGCTATACGGTCCAAGCACTTTTCTGTGTCCCCATCCCCAATTACTGTAAGAACACCATGAGCTCCAGGTTCAGAATTTACTGGACAAGTAACGAATCTCAATTCAGATGTAATTTGGAAGCACTGCTATGATAGAATGATATTGTTTAGCATCATACTTGATAGGGAATTAAAGGAGAGGCTATACCTTTTGGCAATTCTGTATCTCTAATTTCCCTGACATTTTCCCTCTCTTTATGCTCTTAAATGAATCACATAAAACTCAATCTCAGAAAAGGGAATCATCCTGAATCTTGTCAATCTTAAAAGAGGATTAATGTTCTGATTCATACGGAGGGCCTTTTAATCATTGAATTGTCTAAAATGACATCTTTTTAAATTAAAAGTCTACCCTCTTATCCTCACCCAACTTCTCAAATTCCTATGGCATTTTCCAAGACTTGGTGAGAAGGGTCTATAAGTCCCTTAAAGAGGTCTTTGGATAAAATGTACTTCAAGTGGAAAATAGGTTAAGATTTTTTTCCTCTTCTAATATATTGGTAGTAGTTTGCTATAGTGGATAGTTAGGAAGAGCTATGAATCTATGTTGGGCTCAGAATGAATTTTGAGATTACTTTGTGGTCTTTCCTCCAGGCTTCACAGAAAAATGAAGATGGGAGGGCCAGGTATTTGCCATGGTCACTCTGATAACCTATCATCAATAGGGAACACGTGTTTATCTCAGATGGCTATGACTCAAGCTTGTTGGAATCTCAATAAGAAACAAAGGTTAAGGGCCTGATTAGCCCTCATATAAAGCTGACAGCTGCTCCTGGCTTAGCAGGTGCTCACAAATTCAACTGCAGTATGTAAGGGGCTAAAAGGGGACTGACACTTCATCAAGTCCATTCTCCCAGGCCTGATTTGGCAACTACAGCCCCACAAGTCAAAACCCCACACAGAAAATTACTTAAATCTAAGCAAATGACCTCGCTGAGCACCTGGTTGATTGACCTTGTTTTTATACCCCCTAGAAGTGAATTATACATAGGGAACAGGACATGGTGCTTGGGTAGCATAAATGGTCAGTTAGGTCAGGATTAAAAAATTGAGATTAAAAGGGAAAATCAGAGATTAGGAAACTGGGGACAGGCAGAGGAGGGGATGTTTGCAGTCCAGTGAACTGAGCCCACCGATCATGGTTACGGTAAAGACACCTGCCCCAAGACACTCAACACAGTCCTAGGCTGTCTCCACCAGCTCTCTATCTCCTGCCTCATGTGGGTTCCAGGGTTGGGGACCCTACCTTGGGCTCCAGAAGGTGGGTGTGAGCCCCTTGAGAGCTGCATGTTGGCAACATTGAGAGGACATATTCTTTTTCTTAGCTGACCACAGGATGCGACTGTCATGGACTTAAACGTGGAGTGTTTTGACAGACTCTTTACTTCTAACCATAGTAGATGAGGTTCAAAACAAACATCATGCCTCCATATTTCATGCCCTCAGCACAACGTCTCCTACCCATGCCAATATATAATTATCCTCACCAAATCACGTTGACTTCTTTAATTTTCCGTAAGTGTGATTTTAAAGAGAGCAGTTTATACACAACAGATCTAATACAAGAAACAGCCAAATGTTGTGGAACACATTTTATGAGAAAGAGGACTTTGAACATATTTGTTGAAATAATTTTCATGTATCTATTTCTTAGAAGATTGTGCCTGTCTTGTAGTTTGTTTCCAACACTATTGGAATGATGCCCATGAAATAAGTGATGTAATGTGCATGTTCATCTCTAAAGGAAAAGTAAATATGCTTTTCTATCAAATGAGATATGGGAATGGGTGTGTGTGTTGGGGGGAGTATTGACCAGCAGGGCCACATAGGAGGCTCCTGGGCTGCGCTCACACAGGCACACTGAATGCACAGCCACACGTAGAGCAATACCCTCCTAAAGGAATCAACTCCTACACATCAAACACATGAGAACTAACCACACCAAAAGGGCAGGAAAGACTGGGACACACTCTGGCCGTACAGCCCACCCCATCTCAGTGCCATACCAAGGTGGGGGTTGGGGGGTGGGGGAGGCTCAACTCCCAGATTCTTTCTGAGGAGCAAAGGGTTTGGATTCCACATCTAAGTGTCCCAACCCCAACTTTTACGACTCCCACTGGAGACATGGGCTCCCTGTTGTGGAGCGAATGTGAGTGAATGACCACTGGAGTCCAGACCAAATTAAAATTTAGGGAGCCTTTAATAGCCAGCCGGCGACTGCTCTCTCTCTCCATGCAGGGAGTCCAGAGAACAGCCCTGACCCTTTGTGCGGGACCACTTTTAAGCACATTAATCACATCCTGTTTTTGCAGAGCAAGTAATCCAAGACAAAACGGTTTTTCCTAAGCAACATCAGGATCATGCCATTGACAACCATGTTATTTACAGGGTCATCCTGTTCTTCAGAAAGCTGAAAGTGATCTATGAAAGAAGGCCTATGTGCTGGGAAGGGGCCATGAGACCGTATCTCAAGGCTTGGCCTGGTGTCAGCACTAACAACTCTATCTGGGGCATAGTCCACAGTCTCTCTGGAATGGGCAAAAATTCCCACTCTCCAACACTCCCCTAGCTCTGAAGGCCAATGAGGAGTGTGTTTATGGACCCACAAGATTACAGCAAATAGAGAAGCAATTTTTTAAAATTTGTTTAAGTAGTAGCTTTCTTTCTTTTTTTAATTGAGAGAGAGGAAGAAAAAGAAAATATGGATATGGGAATGAAACATCCATCAGTTGCCTTCTGTACCCACTCTGACTAGGAATCAAACCCACCACCTGAGTATATGTCCTGACCTGCCACCTTCAGTGTAGGGGTCAAAACTCCAACCAACTGAGCCACACAAGCCAGGGCAAGAAGCAATTCTCAATGGGTGCACAAGCACCCCTCCCCGCCCCCTTTCCCCATCCCCCGCCCCAACACACACACACACACACACACACACACACACGCACGCACACACACACACACACACACACACACACCTATCTCCTCAGGGCTCAGGGCTCAGGGAACAGGCAAAACCACCCACTCCATGTCCTTCCTGGAAAAGGGTTTTTCTGTGTACTTTGAAAACTGCTCCGGAAGGCCTGGCTTCTAACTCAGAGGGCATTTGGGGGCTGGCCATGATGCTCCCCAGAGATCAGGGAAGCCAAAGTCTCTCCCCACCTCTCGAAGCTGCCAATACCTGCCTGGAAGGAAGGAGCTTGTCAAAACAACTGCATCCCAGCTCTAAGGGCTGCTGCCTAAAGGCACAGTCCCCAATTGCCTGGTTCTGATAACCAACAGGCTTTATTCTCCAAATCACACAGGACTGCAGCAAACAAAGAAGCAGTACTTACAGGGCACAGCATTCTCCACAGCTGTCCTCCCAGGGCTCAGCACAGAGGGAGTGGTAAAAAATCCCAGTCTTCCCCTGAAAGGCTCATCTGCATATTTTAAAAGCTGCTGCCTGAGGTTTCTATTTAGCAAGCATCTCTGGGCTGGTCGCTGTCCTACCCTGTGACTGGAAGCCAGTGGCCACCACTCCCAGATTCCTCCTACCAACTGCTCCAATGATTAAACCGAGTCAAGTCACCTGGAAGGAGTTTGTACACACATACTGCAGCCCAGCTTTAGTGTCTCCCACCTGATGGATGGGGGGCCCCAGATGACCTGCCCACCTCCCCACCCATCCCCATACACCTGGGCCCAGTACAGAGAAAAGAGGCAAACACACCATCCCCCAGTTTTTCCCTGAAAGGGGATGAACTGCATACTTCCCCAGTTGCTGCCTGAGAAGGTGGCTGCTAATCAACCTGCAATTAAAACTGTACAAGGGTAGGCTGTGTTTATTACAACAACAAACTCAGAGAAATTAAGAAAACAAGCCCATTGGCAATAGCATCAACAAGAATAAAATATTTAGGAATAAATTTAACCAAAGAGGTAAAAGGCAGTAGAACTTAGTGTTCTCACACACATCCAAAAGGTAAATATGTGAGGGTATGGATATGTTAACTAACCAGATGGGGGAATCTTTTCAATATATATTCATATATCAAATCATCTTGTACGTTTTAAATATCTTACTACTTTATTTGCCAATTAGACTTCAATAAACATGAAAAGTAAACTATGAGAGAAAAGAAACAATTATGGGGGGTAACTGCTCAAATTTGGCAAACGTTAGGACAAGTGTTTCTTAAAATTTAGTTGCATGAGCCTCACCTGGGGATCTCTGCTGAGTCATCCATATAACAGTTTGAGAATTGCAGATCTATTCAATTTAGAAAATTACCATAAGTGGGGGAGTTTTCCAGATTGCTTCTAGAGACTTAATTATGAATACCAAACACAAACTATATTCTGAAAACATTATAAACATTATTTTAAATGGTGCATTATAATTTTAATTATTCTCTATTTCAAAGAAGCAATTATCTCTGTTCTTGGAAACTGAATTGCTTTTTGTAAAAATGAATATAAAATTGCCTGATGAGTAAAATGTTTTCAGTAATGGAATATTGGTTTGTTTGCTTTTTGTGTGTTTGGGTTTGTGTGTGTGTGTGTGTGTGTGTGTGTGTGTGCGTGTGTGTATATAAATTCACCTGTGTCATTAAAATATGAAAACTATGTTTCTATATATTTTTTAATTTCCTGGAAAAATTATTTGGTAAATATATAACTGCTGAAAGGCTCATTACTTCTAAAAGAGAGGGATATGTTCATTCAATTTTCTGAGATATGTTTCTAACAATTAGTTAAGCCTTATAGAAAAAAAGCAGTCAAATAAATAAATAAATGATATGCACATCATCACCAGTACTGAGATCCCTGCTTATTTCATATTAATGCAAGTGTGGGAGTTTTATCTAATCATTTGAAAATAATGTATTTTTCTCACTAACTCTGAATTCAGATATATAATTTTAAACAAAATATAATTGAATATGCCTTCCTTTGAATACAGTGCAAGCCTGGGCTTCTTTGGTCTTTTATATTTCAAAGTCGATTTTGACAAAGCATCAGGAAGGAAGTCATATAGAAGGCTGCCTTGAATTTATAAAGCAGTGTTTTTCCCAGGAACTCAAAATAGCTTGCATTTCTTCTCATACCATGTGTGTCCATCTGCCGGTCTTTATTGTGCTTTCTTATGCACTGAGATGTGCCAGGCTGAATGAAAACCAACTCCTCCTGCCTTCTAATCAAGGGAGCTGGGCAGAACCAAGTCGCTCTACATGGGTTCTGAGTCTGATTTAGTTTTAGGCACAACAAACCTCATACATACACGGACAGAATTGTGTTTGTATGAACCTTGTCAAAGTAGTCACCTTGGAAAGATAAATAGTCCACAAAGTTGCTACTGTATCAGATATATTTGGGAAAAGGGTGGCTGGCGTTGCCTTTGGAGCCAGGTAATGAGCCCTTAGTGCCCCATGGCACTCTGAGCACATCCCATCTCCATTAAACACAGCTGCAACTTATTTTTATTGTTTCTCTTATTGTTTCCATCCATGAACTTACCCCCATGATTAAGAGTTGGTGCCCAATGTAAATATCCAATGAATGAGACACCAAAAACTAATCCCTGCCTTTCATAGATCAGGTCAATAAAAATGATGTTGATAAACATATTAGCTAACACTAACAATTTCCTAAAAGCCAGAAGCTATTCTAGGCCCTTTATTTGCATAATTTCATTTAATGCTCAACACAAGCTGTATAAATAGACTTTTAAAAAGAGATATTGAGAGATTGCATAATTTGCCTATGGCCATAGATACTCAAACGCTCCCATGTGCATATTCAAATTGCCCGTTTTCAAGTCATTTATGACCAAGGCAAGGAATACATGGACAACTGACATAAAGACGACCTCTAGCAATACCTGAAGTGAGAAAGAAAGATTTATGGTCTAAAAATTTAAAAATTTGCAATAGTTGTCAGAGAGGCAGACAGCACCACATGCCTCACCCTAGGATGCAGGGGGATTCAGGTTTTGTGAGGCCTGAAGCACATTTAATTTGGGGACTCCTCTTTAAGGAAAACGTTATAAAAGTATGAATAAAAATATAAAAGCACATACTTAATAAGAATGAGAATAGAAATGGTAAATAATTAAAAAACTTAAACCACAAAGTACCACATCTATGACGTAATGCAGAAAAATAATATTAGTATTTGCTACCTGATATACCCGTCAATATTTTATTTCTATAATTTTCGGTGCATATTCTTTGCTTCTTCCAATGATAATGATTTTAAAATATAACTTTCTAAAAAGAGTGTAGGAAAGTAATTTCAATTGCACCTCTAGCATGGCTGATGGAAAGTTGAGTGTGTTTTCAAAAAATAGTGATTCACTTTTTTTTTTTTTTACTGATATTGCCACATCTGTTTAGAAAGTGTCTCTTGCCTGGAGGCAAGTCATCAGAGAATGTCAATTCCTGGTCCAGCTTGGCCACGCCCTCCCTGTACCATGACTCCTCCCCATTCTAGCCTTCATGGGGCCCTGGGTGTGCACAGCGTGGCAGAGCCCCGAAGCCTGGTCATGGCGATCTGGAGCAGGGAGCAATGAAGCAGACTCTGAATCTATTCCTGTTTTTAAGTCACAGATGGGGTCCGATGCCTAATGAGGTCTACCTACCACAGATGTAACTGTTGGAAGCAAATATGGTAGCCTATTGGCCTGCCCTCAGCCTCAGGGCCACCATCATGGGAGAGAGGGTGTTATCCAAGCTGGAAAGCACACCATGCTCTCAGCAACTCTCCACATCTCCTATGGAGAGGGCACCAAGCCATGCTTCATTAGCTTTCTGACCATAATACTTTACATATTTATAGAGAAGTAGGAGATGGCAAGTGACATCCCATGGATTAAACAACTATGAAAGTTTTGAAACCAGGGAAATGCCTTGTTAGAAAATGAAAAAAGTCCAGGTGAGCCTGAATAAGCAGCATTGCATTTACCTGGAAACCTTGGGTTCTTCCTTTGAATCAGCTCAGTGGGCTAGCCAACTTCCTGCTAGTTTATTAAAACTTGAAGAAAGGGAGAGCTGACAGAGGCATTTGGGAGAAAAAAATTAATCTCTCTTCAAAAAAGAGAATGGACTTTAGATCCAATTAGACTGTGTTGGACTCTACCACTTACTATTTCTATAAAATGGGAATAATACATACTGCCAACCATTGAGTAGAGATTAAATTTTTTTATTATATGTATAAATGAGAGTGAGCTACTTAGCCTATACACACTTAATGTTAAAATCCTACAATCTCTCCTGAACCAATCAAGACCAATATTCTTTACCAGTGGAGTGAGTTTTACTACTGCAAACTGGGCAGGCAGGAGGTCTTATTGAGCCCCAGTAACTAAATATACATTAAGTCATAGCTAACGTCAATCTCTGTTCTCTGTAGAATATTGCCTTTTTTTAGTTTAGCATGTCAGAAAACACTGGATTGAATCCTTGCTGTAAATCTCTGCTCAGTGGACTAATTCTGAGTGTATTCATAATGAGGATACTTTGCATTGATGACTTACTGATGTGAATACTTCTTGATGGGAGTGACCCCTGCTATCTTGTTCAACCCACTAAATTGGATTTCCTTTAGCATTGTTGCTGGCCTGTCTGAAACCTAGAATTACCTAAGCCCTGTGACACTGAGGGGCTGGCTACAAAGCTAAGTCATTTGATTTCATCTAGTGCAGTGGTCAGCAAACTGCGGCTCACGAGCCATATGTGGCTCTTTGGCCCCTTGATTGTGGCTCTTCCACAAAATACCATGGCCTGGGAGAGTTTATTTTGAAGAAGAGGCGTTAGAAGAAGTTTAAGTTTAAAAAATTTGGCTCTCAAAAGAAATTTCAATCGTTGTACTGTTGATATTTGGCTCTGTTGACTAATGAGTTTGCCGACCACTGCCCTCATATATTGCTACCCTGCCTTTGCTGCTTCAGATAATGCTTTCATGCTTCTCTTTCTTGCAGGCCAAATTCTCAGCAAGTAAGAGAGTCTAATCTAGTCTCTTAGGCCATTTCCCCAAGAGGTACACAAAATCATTCTGAGTAACACTACGGCTGAAAAATATATACTAATTCCCAGGATGACTAGTATATAAAAACATTTATGTGAGTAAAAATTATAAAGATCAAAATAATGCTAAGAATTTTAATTCTTTCTCTTATTCATCAGGACACCATAAGGGACCTACTAAGATTATGCCTATTATATAAATCAGGGTTTTGTCACACTATGTGTCTGGGCTGCCACCTATTTGTGTGTGGCCAATCAACTTTTTAAGTGGTTGAACCATAATCAGAGAAAGAATAATCTTTTTTGACATGGGGAAGTTATATGAAACTTAAATTGCATATCCATAGGTGACGTCCTATTAGAACATAGCCACAGCCATTTATTTACATTCTAGGTGAATTTGCTCTCCAAGGCAGAGGAGCGTGGTTGCAACAGGGACGCTATGGGTGGCAAAGCCCAAAACATTTACTAGCTGAGCCTTAATTGAGCAACTTTGCTGACCCGATTTACAGATAATGAAGCTAAAGGTCAGAGAACTCAGTAACTTGCCCTGGTCTCCCCTAAAAAAGAGGTGGTGAAACTAAAATAAAATGGGTTGATTGATTTAAGAGATCATACTTGAACAACTCCTAGCATATACTGTGGCTACAGTTCTGGTTGCTACAAAAGTCAGTGAATCTCACACAGAGAAAATAATCACATTTTAATGATTGTAGTCATATTTTCTCTCTTGACCATTGTAGATAGGTTTGGCAGAAGGTGCCTGCTACCACTTCTGTAAAATGGTGTGCAGCTGAATTTATAAGGAGAACATTTGGCTTTGCTGACGTCTGCATGGTGCAGTGAAGTTCTGGTCCTATTTCAAGTGGAATGATTGCCAAGCCCCATATTATAAACACGTCTACTTCTAACCTAACTTCAAAAGCACAACACATGTGCTAGGCTTTTGGAATTGGATGAAAGTTATGGGACCATGCCCAAGAAATAATTGCAAATAATTATTCAAATTATGCATTCATTTAATTGCCAGTAAAGTGAAAAAATAATCCTTTCCTGGTTTCAGAAGTCGGAAATAGTGGAAAATGATTCAGTCCATTACATAAATTAAAAAGATGCCAGGTTGATGTGGCTCAGTGGTTGAGCATTACATGAACCAGGAGGTCACAGTTCGATTTCTGGTCAAGGCACATGCCTGGGTTGGGGGCTAGATCCCCAGTAGGGGGGTGCAGGAGGCAGCCAATTAGTGATTCTCTCTCATCATTGATGTTTCTATTTCTCTCTCTCTTTCCTTCCTCTCTGAAATCAATAAAAATACATCTAAAAAAAAACTTTATACCCACAAAATCTTTAAAAAAAGGAAAAACAAATAAATAAAAAATAATTGCATCATAATAATCATTATGACAGGATAACATTTTAATAAGTGACATTCATTTTAAGATCAGTTTATAATATAAATATTAAAAATATATTTATGATATTTTATTTGTATTGTAACTGTTAAATTTTAGATCTAATGATTCAAAATAATTGTACATTCTGTTTTTGTTCTTTTTCACCAAAATGGTGATTACATTTTCAATTAGTGGTAATGCTAATTTCCAAGGATGCTATTATTTTATATGTTAGAGCATACAACTAGGACCAGGAAGGATTAAGGAAATCTGTTTTAAAATATTTTCAGAGCTGCATGGATTGCATAGACTACCTCTGCATAGACTGTGGCAAGTGGCAAATTAATAGTACTGTGATGCAAAAGTGACTTATGAATTAACAAAGACATGATGGCATTATCACATGCTATCTTCATTGTGGATGGTATTAGGGTCTTTGGACTGAAACTCTTAATCTGAATTTGTGACATGCTGTCCACTCTGGAAGGCCTCATCCTCCAATTATTGCTATGTTGGATCTTAGAAAAACTGCTTTTGTAGAACTGTTGTTTACCTTAGCGGAGAAGTAAAAGAGGTAAGTTGTTATTTTTTAAAACTCTAGGTAAGAAAAATGGACATAAGTTTTAGAAAATGTTAAAGAGTGAAATACTTGATAAAAATTAAAACTGTCTTTCCAATTTCCATTTCCATTTGTAAGGAGGGTAGAAGTAGTCTTTTCATAATGACAAAAGGCAAAAAGCTGTACAGGCTGGAAAATCAATAACTCTTTGGAATCTGTAAGAGATGGGAAGAAGACACTGGGAAAACCAGTGCCTTGAAGACTGGAGAGACACACAAGTGAATACAGGGAGTGAGGGCTTATGGGAGCAGCGATCACAAGGAAAAATTGCCTTGTAACCAAGTGCCAGAGTAGGAACAATGCACTGAAATTGAAGAATTGCTGGAGTCTCAGTGTGAACAACTCCAAGAGTTAAAAATTGCAGGGGACCCAGTCAGATGGTCTCCATATATAGGGATTCACGAGGAACTCAGCCAGATTCCCAGGGGAGAGTGGGAAAGAAACCAGTTTCGTAATAATTTGACCAGAGCCTAACCTGCTAAGGTTTTATCAGAGCCTAAAGCAATTTGGGTAAGGGAAATACCCAAATCCAGCCCACTCTAGCCATCCTGTTCTACCATGGTGAAGGGGAGGAGGGATGGGGTGGGGCTGAGAAACACTTGTGAAGACTCCCTAAAGTCTGTGGAATACTCTCTCTCCCTTCCATACCCCAGCACCACTTTACTAAAGGCTTGTTTACAACAGTTTCTTTTACCCAGTAAATCACGTTCCCTATAAAAAATAAAAATACAATGCATACCAGAAGACAAAACAAAACACAATACAAAAGAGCAAGCATGATTACTAGATATGGCAGGAATATTAGAATCATCAGACTGAGCATAAAAAAAATCTCTGATTAATATGCTAAGGGAGCTAATGGATAAAGTACACAGTATGCAAGAACACATGGGCAAGGTAAACAGGCAGATGGAAATCCTAAGAAAGAACAAAAGGAAGTGCCCCCATTCTGGTGAGTCATGTCCGTAAGAAGAGTATGCATGTGCAGAGAGGGGGAGAGAAATATAAGGAAAGGCTCTGTACTCTCCCCTTAATTTTGTGAATAAACCTAAAACTGCTCTAAAATTAATATTAAAATAAAAAAATAAATTAAGGTATTCCAAAACTGTGCCTTTGACTAATTTTCTGGACAAAGCTTGCTTCATACTTAAGCTATTTTTATATACATAGTAAGCAAAGCGTGTGAATCTTCACCTGGTGATGTTTCTTTCATCTTCTGAGCCATCTTAGTATTTTGTCTGCACGCCTCTTCTTGAACTTTTGGTGTTTTCTTATTGTTGATTTACTTGAACCATTCTGCTGGATTCAACATATTGTAAACTCTTTGAAGACAGATGCTGAATCTTAAAAAAAATATTTCCATTTCCTAATATAAAATCATTGACTCAAATTTAATGAAACATTTAATTGTGGGAATGCACATAGCACCTTATACTATAAGCCCTCAATAAATACTAATATAATCAGTGCTGATGTGTTGTGCAGCTGTCCCTACTATGCTCTCTTGACCCCTGGGGTATTTTTAAATGAATAATTAATGCTGATAAAGTTTTAATTTATTAACTGGACTTCAATAAGACAGCATTTGTCCATTCAGAATGCTTTATATAAAAATAACTCTCCCAAGCCTGTGAGTCCTTAGTTTTCTCTCTCCATACTTAATAAAGCACAGAATCATCAATCTTGATGGCCTTCCCCTTTTTTATTTCAAATTTTTAACTAGTTCCAAATAGTAAGATGTATTCAAGTATATCTTATAATTCATTAGTTATTTACAAATTGTAAGATGTATTCAAGCACATCTTATAATTCATTCGTTAAATTTAGTCTGAATAGATATATATCAATAATATTTTTAAAAATAGAGTTCTAGTAGTTAAGTCCCTACTTGACCCTAGTATAAAACAAGAGTCCTCCTGAGCATCTACTCTGAGTATAAACATCTGTACTTTCATTGTATTGGCCTTTCTGGTATTACATTCTGATTATTCTTTAGCTTTTCAATCACAAAGAAATGTCCAGTTTCATAGACCATCCAGGTAACCAAAGTCACTCCTTAGTTTATATTGGTGCAGCTTGGTTTTCAGATTTTTTAAAAAAAAATTGAATTGTGGGTTTTGAAATTTTTTTGTATCACCAAGGTCAGTTTCAATGTTATTTTTATGACACAAGCTAGGCCTCCTGAGATGGAATTATGTACACAAACAAAATAAATACTATTTATATTGCAGAATTCAGCTTAGTAATAACATTTATTCTCTGTAGTCCCACAGACATACCTATTTTACTGTCACCTATGACACAGTAACACTTTATTTCAAGTCTCAAATTTATTTAACCTGATCAAATAAATGTATTAAGTAATGAACATCTGGGTACTATTAGGGTTTTGAAATGAACAAGTCATTTAGACATCTAAAAAGTGACAAACTTAACAGTTTTTTGGATGATTTAGTAGACATTCATCTATAATGCTATATTTAAGAACCAAAAGGCTTGACAAAAGTGACTATGTAAACTTATACTGTGTTGAAGCCTCTATTTCTGAACTTGTACTTACATGTTTACATAAATGCCATAAATGTATCCTGTAACCCCTGAGGCCCATGCTCAATAATGTAGAGAAGGTGTTGATATCGCTAGGTAATTTAACAGTATGCATATTGAATTTAAATCCCAACCCATCCTATATGTTTATTACTCTGACATAGGGAGATATAAGACAAATAATATCCAGGTGTAGAAAAGAAAATAATTTGTTAAGTATTTGAAAAATGGACCTATAAATAGTTTTTGCTTAGTATATATTGAGTATAAGAAAAAAAACTTGCATAAATTTGGATAAGTCAGTATGGAACCCGATGTAGAAAAGTTTGTAATTAATCTAAAATTTATAATTTACTGTGTATAAGAATCAGGCCTGGTTATCACATGCGAAACACACTTTTTGTCATTAACCAAACTGAGGTGTGCTGCTCTTAGGATAAATGGTCTCTCAGAATCCCAAACATGAGACAGACAACTTAAAACTTTCAAGAAATCTTACAGTCTCTTAAACCATTGTTTTAGTATTCCAAGAGGCAGCAATGAGATCCTGCCATTTCTGACTGATGGAGCAGCTGGTACTCCATGCATGTCATTGGAGGTTGTGCTGGAACATGTACCCACATGCTCTCCATCTCCCAGTTCTGGCCAATCTCTGACGTCTGGTCTTATATTTCTTGGAACTCATGCAAAAACATTTTAAGCTAGATGACATTTAAAAATATGTTTTATCCTTCCATACTTACAGTTTTAATTACCAGCATCTGGAAAGCAACCTCTTTGTCAAACTTTGAGTTCACTGGAGATAGCTAAGAATTTAAAAGCTATTACTGCTGTTAGCCAACTTAAACACACACACACCACACAAAGCAATGCTATGGAGATGATAATTCTACTACGCTAATATCTACCTTGTACCCTTCTTTCAAGGGGCTCAAATGACAAGGGATGTCTTTAATATGCACTACTCCCATTAAGTACAAAATAGCCTTTTCATTAAATATGAAAGAAAACATGCACAAAGAAGTTCAGTTTCAAAGAGTGGTTTGTCAGAAGATGGAAGTAACTTCAGCTTGCCACGTGCAATTTGCCCTTCCATCTATTTTTATTTAATTGTATTTCCAAACAATGTCTTCTACCTTATTATTATTAGAATGCAAAATATAGCTCTCACATTTTTCCTTTGGAAGTAAAATGAAATTAGTACTTACTCATAGTCCTATCCCTGTGCCAAGCACTGTGAAAGCACTTGATATCACAAATATTGTTTAATTTTGAATCACATAAAACACATTTAAAAGAATGCTTTGCAAAGGTCAATGAATTTACTTTTGATTTGAATTAGCAAAATATATAACATACTTTTGTCTTTAAAAGAGCAATGTTATAATCTGCTTGGGGAAGAAAAATAAATCAAATTTTAAATATTTTAGACTCCTCATTTATGGAATTACATCTAATTCTGAGCTTTATGGTCAACCCTCACTAACTAGAAAACTCATTTTAATTTAATGAATATCTAACTTATTTAGCCTTAAAATGTTATTTTAGTTGACTAAAATAACATTTTTATAGTTTGTAAAACATCCAAATAAATACACAAAAACAAAAGAATGTTTTTTCTAAATTATAGCCTTTTATCTAATGGAATCTACAACGTCCTGTAGTTTTCCAAGTACTGGTCTTTTACCTCCTTCGTTAAGTTTATTCCTAAGTATCTTAATTTTTTGTTGCAGAGATAAATGGGATTTTATTTTTAGTTTCTCTGAGAGCTCATTATTGGTGTATAAAAATGCCATCAATTTCTGGATGTTAATTTTGTATTCTGCTACATTGCTGAATTCATTTAGTAAATACAGTAAATTTTTGGTGGGGTCTTCAGGGTTTTCTATGTACAATATCATGTCATCTACAAATAGTGAATTTTACTTCCTTCTTTACAATCTGGATGCCTTTTTATTTTTTCTTCTTGTCTGATCACTGTGGCTATAACTTCCCGTACTATGCAGTCACTATGGAAAACAGTATGGAGTTTCCTCAAAATATTAAAAATGAAGTTGCCATTTGACCCAGTGATCCCATTCCCAGGAATATATCCTAAGAATCCCAAAACACCAATCAGAAATAATATATGCATCCCTATATTCTTAGCTATTTATAATAGCTAAGATCTTGAAATAGCTCAAGGGCCATTCAGTAGATGAGTGGATACACTTACACAATGGAATATTATGCAGCAGTAAAAAAAAAAAAAAAGTATCTTATCCTTTGAGGCAGCATGGATGGACCTGGAGAGTATTATGCTAAGCGAAATAAACAGTCAGAGAAAGATAATATCACATGTCACATGCTCTTGCTCATATGTAGAATATAATGAACAAAATAAACTGATGAACAAAATAGATCCAGAGACATAGAAGCATGGAACAGACTGATGAATTCCAGAGGGAAGGTGGGGATGGTGCTGGTGGTGGTGGTGATTAGGAAGAGATTAACCAAGTAACTTTTATGCTTATATGCATAACCCATGCACACAGACAATAGTGCAAATAGTGCAGTGAAAGCCTGGTAGGGGTATAGGAGTGGAGGAGGTCTATAGGGGAAACAAGAGGGACATCTATAATACTTTCAACAATAAAGATAAATTAAAAAAGAAAAAAAAATGACAAAAATAAATAAATCTAATGGAATCTGCCTGATGACAAAGACACACAAAGATCATTAACAATCTTTATTCCTATAGCTATAGCAAAAAAGAAATTTAGAGACACAATGTGCTAGTATCAGGGTATGCCCTGAAATTTCTTTTCTAAAATAAATCCCTGATTAAAGTTTATTTTTGTTTTATTTTGGGGGTTGTTGGTTCCCTCTCTCACTCCATTTACCTCTTTCTAACGTGTGTTTCCTAGGTCATTCTAACGCAGTAAGAATGAAGGAACATTAAGTTCCCACCCCTCTTGGCAATATTCTTTCCTGCTCTGGCCCATTGTGATAATATTGCCAATTACCTTCCACACCAAAAGTGGTCCATGTACCTAATTGTTGCCCAGCAGAGTCTGCAGTTATTGCTACAGCCTTTCAACATTGAGAGGTTGCTGTTGAAAACCTGAGGCTGTGTACTGAATTTCATGGTGACCGCCTAGACCCTGACACCTGAGTCTTTCTAAGCACCATCCAGGGAGGCTTTAGAGGAGCCATTCTTTCCTTATAGTTCCATATTTGGCCTACATTGGTTGACAATCTAAATGTCTAACACAAAACACCACTTCCTTCCCTTGTGTGCCAATTGCCTTTGAACTCAATTTGAACAGCTCTACACAGTTTTCTTTCGGATTAATTCTTCATCAAGGGTTTCCTTTCCTTCAAAAATATATATATATATTTATTTCCTCAGAAGATCAGCGCTGTTGGGGCTTTCCTAGGGTAAATGTGGCTGAAATTTAAACTAGAAATCCCTGCTTCATTAACCCATCAATGACTTTGATAAAAATGGCTATTCAAATAGTTATAAAATGCAGATGTTAATACAAGGATATTAATGGAATATATATTTACCAATTACAGTTCAGGAAATGACTGGACTCACACACAGAATACTTCCCAGGCACCTCTCTCTGTGCACCCTTTGCTAGGCACGAGGAGTACATCAAAGCACAGTTTGGACAAGTAGCATACACATTTTGGTTTTAGTTTGGGCTAGTCTTAAAACACACGAGAACTTGCTATAGCTTCTGATTATTCAAGACATTATCTTTTTTCTTACATCAAACGTCTACTCTAACCTACACACTTGGAATAAAGTAGGTTCCCAGTATGTGTTAAATAAATAAATGAGCCAGATTGTTGAAACAGTTACTGTGAGAAAAAATGTCCAATTTGACATGTTATATTTTTCTTTGTTAAATCAAGTTTTCTTTTGTATCACTGGCTTCTGTTTCCTACGCTTTCAGCTCAGTTAATTTCCTCATGAGATTCTTTCCTCAGGCAGGACACTCACACACACACACACACACACACACACACACACACATAATGCCCTTCCATATGTATATAGTCCCATTACCCCAGGATGGTCTTTGATTAGTTAAATCAACTGAGCCTTTTCTAAAGTTTCCTTTAGGATGGTCACAAAAAGTAAACCCTTTTCTATTTTCCTTACCATTCCATTGAACCAGGCTTTTCTTTAACATCAGTTTTTATGGTAAATAAAAATACAAACATTTTTATTTAACTACATAAAATTATACTTACCTACTTAAAAATCACATTTGCCTTTATAAAGTCACTAATTTCCAAAACACAGTATTTCAACTGTATCTTAATCTGCGATATCAGAAATTGGTTTTTTTTTCCTAAGAAAAACACATTTGGAGTTTTAAATAACTTTCAACTTTAAATTACTTAATGTCACTAATGCATCTAATGAAATGTTCCTTTAGCATATTTTACTCAAACTAAATGCTATAGTTATACAAATCAGCTATCAAATTTGAAACAAAATAGATTCTCTATTTTTCAAAGTCCCAAGTTACTTAAAATAGCTACTATAGTGCATTAGAAATAGAAATAAGCAGGTGTATATAATATTGTTCAGGGAAGAATATTGTTACTGGATATCAAATATGGATAGATTATATAAAATATTATTGCTAATCAAAATAAATCTAAAAGTGTTTAAGTATTGTTTCAAAATTTATAGAAAAACATTAAAATGTATAAAAATCTAAATTCATAGTAAAATAACTAAGTGAAAGTATAAGCATATATAGAAAAACCCAGGGTATGAAGAGAAAAAATAAACAACTTACAATATATTGATGTTTGTACAAAATTATTTAATATTCATTTATTAGATCTAAAAACAAAGTTAATTTGGACAAAATATTTCTTTGCTAACATTGTATTTATATTAAAAATTGACTTTTTGGTTTATAATTTTATCCTTTTTATTTTAAATATTCTAGAACCAAACTCAATATTATGATAAACTTTATAAAAACAAACATAGCATCACACATAGTTTACATAAGTTATTCTACTTTACATCCCTTAGCCATAGGCACATTAAGAACGACAGATATTCATAAAAGACAAATATCTGTGGAATAAGAGTTGAATAACTAGATAATCCCGAGAAAAGTTAAAGTTAATGCAGAGTTCAATCTTGTTCCTGCTTTTCTAGATCACATTGGATGTTATCTTGATTAAACAAGGTATTTGGTTCCACAAGTGAGAATAGTAACATATACCCATACGGTAACACAGCACATCAGAACTGAGGTTAACTCGATCTTCATGATAGAGAGACATCAATGTGCTCAGAATACAGGCACTTAAACTATTCTGAAACTACCTGCCAAGAACTACTTTGAAATCACGTCAATTTTCTTGAGTTTCTGCTTACAGAAATCAATGTAGTATGTAGTGAGTAAAAATGACCTTACCAAATTTTAATATGAAAATACTCTTATGTGACATTATCTTTATACCAATACTCATTTGGGAGCAAAATGAATTATATTACTTGAAATAAATATATCCATGAGTGTGGAGTGCCTGTAAATTATTTGAAGTACTGTGTGCTTGCTCAGTTTTAATCTTGAGGAGTTTCTCAGCCACAGAAACTTTGGAAAGTTACTCTGCACAGATTCTGACATATAGATATTTCTGAAGGGAAAAAAAATATAGAAGGAAAACAACCAAAGGAAAAAAAAGGCAGAGAATAAATCTGCTGTGCAAAAGTCTAAGCTACCCGTCACAAGTGGATAAAATGAAGCACCCCGTACTTCCAGTTTCACTACAGAGAGGAGGAACTCAAGACACTGTGTAAAAACTGCTTCCAGAAGTGATGGCAGTGGCTGTACAGAAAGGCAACCAGCTTTTGCTTGTAATTAAACATGATCTACACACTAGTCTTTTTGTAATTTCAGCTTTAAAATTACATTGCTCTATGTTCAGGATTTGCCATTTCAGAGCTGCCTAAAGACAATTAGCTCACTATCCCCTTATCTCTGAAATGTGCCCCATCTAATAGTAACTTAGAATGGGTCAGGTAATAAAGTCAATCTGGTTTGGTTAACTGTGGGTCCAGAATTACAGAAGTCAATTTTTCTAAGAGCAAAATTACAAATCTTTTACTCACCTCTAATGTCTTTAAATAACCTGCAGAGCACACAATTTCCAGTTGACTCTAAAAATTAACCCACTAACAATTAGAAACAGTTTTATTGCAGCTGAATTCCTTTTCTGATTACAAGGAAATGCACATCAGTTTTGTTTTAATTCATTTTTTATAAATATACTTGGCTGTCTCTTCTGTGAAAATGGCTCTTCTGTTTCAAAGTTTTATTTTTATGCTATTTATGACAAAATGTGTAAAACTTTCTATTACACTTACCAAAATAATAAAATCCTATGTTGTAGTACTTGGGAATTCCCTAGGTCAGTGGTTGGCAAACTGTGGCTCGCGAGCCACATGCGGCTCAAGAGCCAGTTTGCCGCTCTGTTGACTAATGAGTTTGCCAACCACTGCCCTAAGTTATAATGAGAGTTTTAAAATCTGCTTTTGTGAATGATGCTAAACTGAACATTATATTCTGAATTTGTTTATAAAATGCTACTGCTATAGAGTTACTGTTATAGTTTTGAAATTTGTAAAGAGTGGAAAAGACAGGGACTCCTTTCAAAGGAGGCTCCTCAAGCATCCTATACAATAGAGGTAATATGCAAATGGTTGTTACGCCATGAAGTGCATGAAGTGTAATGACCAACCACGTAACGACCAGATCAGCAGGAGGGTGGGGCAGGGGCGAGCTACAAGAGGACGGCAGAGAGCTACAGGAGGGGGCAGGGCAGCAAGTTGTGAGGGAGGGCAGAGGGAGGGGGTGGGGGAAGCTAACGAAGAGTGGGGCAGTGGGCAGAGAGCTACTGGAGGGTGGCAGCAAGCTACTGGCGAATGGACTCGTGCACAGGACTACTAGTAGAGGAATAAGAAGCCAGTAGGGTATGGTGTAGTATAGTATTAAAAATATAAGCTTTTGTGTTTAAACCCATTCTACCAATTAAGAGCTGGGTAACTCTTGTCAACTTATGTAACTTCTTTGAGGCTCAGTTTTCTTATTTGCAAAAAGGAGGTACCTCCCAGGGTTATTGTGAATATACAACTAGATCATGTATTTAATTAACCCTGAGTTCCATTCTCTGCCTAGCTTCCTACCCTAATGGGCTTCTTTCTCTAGTACAGAAGCAGGTTGAAGCTCACCAATGGTTCCTCTTCCCTTCCACATTGTCACAGATCAACTGGAAAGAGATCAAAATGACTCCCCAGCAATTAAAACTGGCCTGCTGGGTTACATTCATACATCAATCTCAATTCAATTCCTTAATCTCAACTACTATGACTATTTTAAGCCCCATGTGTCCTGTTGTCTGGTGGCATTCAACTAAATCCTTTTTGGTTGACTGCTCTTGAATCAGGAAATATAAACATTTTTCTCATTTAATCCCTAATAGTTTGGGTGAGGCAGAAATTGAACATATTTTGGAGGTAATGTGATGAGACTGTATGTGACAGAAACTTTAGTACCATTACTTATTAATTATGTGACTTGGGGCATTATCTTTGTACCTCAATGTCTCAATTATCACCTCAGTCATCAACTATAAATAAAGAGGGTAATGCTAATCCACAAAATGTTGTTGTGGTGACTTTAGATTCAGGCTCAAGACCTGGTCTAAGTAAGCACTCGGTAAATGTTTTCTTTTCCTGTTATTATTTCTCCCATTGTATTTCTTATGATGGTTTGAAAATACTGGGGAAAGTTATTTAAATGGCATAGATATTTTAATGCCATTATTTTAATTATCTCATATCATATATTAATATTTGACTGAATCTTGAATTTCTAAAACAATAAAATATTGCCCCATCCAGCCCCATCCCCTGAGAGGAGCTAACTGTTACATCTTCCTTTCTCTTGTGGATGCTGCCTTGAGAGTTTGACACAGGAAGCCTTAAAACCTTCAACCGGGTCCCAAGGTCATGAAAGAACAGTACCACTTTCCATATTCATCATAGCACTCCAATGAAAACACTGCCAAATCACCCGGTATTTGGCACAGCATAAAAAAAGAGCAAAGACTTCTGGAAGCAAGACACTTAAGTACTGTCATACACTTAAGATAAAAATTTATGAAGAAATTTACATTTCTAAAAGGTTATTTTAAAGTATGTAAAGGGGAGGAATAATTCAGGTTTTTCACTTCCTGCTGCCTTGCTATTAGTTTGAAAGAAGAAATGACCATAAAAGCTCAGCAGCTGATGGATACCTGAAGTACAGGCTCCCTGGAAAGGGTGCAGAGAAGCACATCTGGAAGGAAGACACATTCCTAAGATGTACTTGTAGTACATGAGGCTGATACTTTGCAAACACCCTCAGGCAACATAAAAAATATGCTGATCTATAAAGTTTAAATATTATTGTGCTACCTACCCGTGGTATATGCCCCACAGAAAAACTAATACAACATTAATAAAATATAACAAGTTATCCTGTAAAATTTAAAAGGCAATTAAAACAAAAAGGCTTTGTCTTATTTTCTCATAATCTGAAGTTATGTAAACCCCACAAAGATGTGAGCCATTGAGAGAGTATTAGGATCCTTTTATAAAAGGAATGACTTTGCAAAAAATGGTTAAAACCCATACACCATTTCTCCACTAAAGCTTCTAGTTAAGACTTAAGAAGATCTTCATTCTGAAGAAAACAATCACATTTTTTATCATTACCATTTAAAAATTATGTGTTTATAGAAACATTCCATTGGTAGCATAATTAAGCACAACTAACTTTATCATAAACAACAACTTTCCTGTACACAGTATGTTGGTAAAAATATATATCATACCCCAAATCCTGCCTCACAGAAATCTATTGGCATTTACAAAAACTGTCCACAATGTTCTTGGGACAAATAATTATAGCCACATTCATTTTGTATTTTAATATCTACTTGCAATTACAGTATTTCATTTATTTTTGTTTATGAAGTTTCCAAACTTTTGCATAAATCCTCGAAACTTGTTTTCATTTGGCTGATACGTGTGGTAAACATTAGTGTTGTAATTAAGCCTTGGACTGGACCTACCATAGCTATTGCCCACAGTTGTGGGTTTTATTTCTGGGCGGTGTATACTGCTATTTGACATGCTGTTGGTTGGGTGAATAGAATTCTCAATCCTACAAAATGGCTCGAAACGACTGTAAATGCGCCGGTCAGTTGACTGAGTTCTTAGAAGCTCATTGGGCTGTGACCTTGCAGGAGGAGCTGGTTTTCTTACAGGAGCAACAACTCTATTAATCTCCTTTGAATCAAGGTATTGGATCTGTTCTGTGTTAAATCTTGGGGCAGAGGCATCCCCCGCCCTTTCTAAGAACTTTTCAACTGGACTTGGAGAAGGCATTATTTCATTACTTTCATCGGGTGGAGAATGTATCCCCTGAGAGGAGCTAACCGTTACATCTTCCTTACTCTTGTGGATGCTGCTTTGAGAGTTTGACGAGGAAGCACGCTTTCTTCTAGGAGATGACTCAACTTTCGGTTCTGACTTTTTGGGGTTCTGATTCTCTTCAGCCTCAGAAGCCAAAGTGTCAGAACTGCTACACATTCTATAAAAGGGAGATGCTTTATTTTTGGATAAATTTTCTTTCTTTTCTGGGCTAAGGCTAAGTAATGACCTTAACTTCTGAGATCCCTTTTTCAAAAAGCTTGGGGAACCTTTAACTTCTTTCTTTGAAGTGAGGTCTTTGTTAGATTCCTCTTTATTCACATCAAGCAAAGCAGCAATGGAAATGGACTTGGTAGCTGCGCCACTCGGAGGGTCTCCCTTGATCACCTCCTCCTCCTCTTCCACACTATTGGTAACATTGTGCATGCTTTTAGAACTTTTCAGCAAATCCTCTTTGGGTTTCACAGGCTGTCTAATTCGATTCCTGGTAAGCGTACTATAAACATAATGCTTACTATTTCCATGATCTAAATTGACTTTTGAGTGGTCAAAGAATGGGAAACTTCGCCTTTTAAGCAAATTCTCGTTTTGTTGTTCATTCTTTAGGTTTTCTGTCTGCTTATTTGCACACAAATTTGTATATAAATAGTTGCTTGACTCTGGATGGCCATCTGTAGCTTGGTTTAAGACCGCTGAGTGGTTTTCAGGAGTCTGCAAGCGGTGCATTTTTGGCAACTCTGCCTGCAATGGTAGCTTGGGGATGGATTCTGGTGAGGGTTCATCTGTCAAATGCTCTGCACTTGTAGGGGTATCTGGGACCTCCCTGGATGTGTCACTTCCCTGGGAACCAATGATAGTTGAATTTGAAGAGCCGGTTGTACAACTATTAACTTCTTGCTGCTCAGGTAAAGTTGGTTTAAACACTAAAGAGGGGCGAAGCCGCGGATGTGTATAAAGGGCACTGGCTTTCAAGTTCTCACAGCTACCATAGTTCTCAAACCGGTCACCTAGTGTTGATCCATTAGAATCAGGTGCAGCTTCTGAATGATCATTTAAGTAGGATTCGATCCTCCAGTTACGCAAGAATGACTTTGTGGTATTTTCAAGGGTTGGCATTCGTTGTTGCAAAAAGCGAACATGATTATCTGTCCCATTAAAAGACCTCCGCACGTTTGAATTCCTCTCTGCAAGATGCGTTGTTTTTCTCTGGGCAAGCCAATTGCCAAAACTCTGGGCAGGGGTGACTTGGTGGCTCGCATAGCCTCCCCGGGACGAGGATGCCACACTCAGACTATCGGAAGGCTTTTTCCAGTTACCAGGAGGATTGATGGTTCGATTCACGGTCCTGTTCAGCATCAGGTATGACGCCGTTTCTGGCTGTTCCCCAGCGTAACTGTGCCTCTTCCAGTTTTCATTCTGACTGGGCTGATACTGACGGATTGTATTTGGACCATTAAAGTTGGGAACAAAATGAGGTTTGTATCCAGGATTCCTTATGCTATATTTGTCATGTTCATTCCGAGTGTATAGCCCTCTGTTTTTGAAGTAACTAGCATCTAGTTTATGGATTTGGTCTTGTCTAGCAAGAAAGTTTCTCTGGCTGGAAGCAGAAGCCAGTGAAGAGAGTGAACGCTGGTAAGTGCCGTTCTCCCACAGAGCTTTGCTGTGCTTCACCCTGGCTGATTCTTCCTGAGCGAACGGACTGGGGACACAGGACCTGGCATAGAGTGTCCTGAATTCTTCATCAAAGGACTCAACAAGTTGTCCTGTGATTACCTGAACCATGCTGAGGTGAGCTTTTTCAAATGACCACATGTAGCTGGAAAAAAAAAAAATCAAAATTAGAAAATTTTACATTGGCTGAATTAAAAGACTAATGACAATATATATAGCTCTACTAAGAAAAATGTGTGGCTTAATGCTGACAAAAGAGTATTTTTCATTTGTTTTCCTTGACTACCATAATTTAGAACATCTCCAATCATTACATGCTTGTAATACATAAGGCGCCCCATTCCCATATTCATATTTTAAATAATAAATCAACTCAAGTTCTGGGTTTGAATCCACCCACGTTCTTTATACAAGAAGTCCAAAGAAAAGTCTGCTATGCATTTTGGATCTCTGCCTGCTAAGATTTTATGGAATAAAAAAATGGTATGATTTTTCATATACAGCATCCGGGCAAGGTCCAGGCAAGCTAGTGCCACAGGAAAAGTTGAGAGAACTGGTTTCTGCTGATCTCTCTAGTCCCATGACGGGGAGCCTCAGTCTACTCTTATCCAAAATCAGAACAAGAACAGCATAATCACTAAAATTCTTTATACTTTGAACATGTTATAATGCCCGATAGGCCTATGCAAATAGGATGTGGGGAGTTGTAAACCAAGAGAGGGTTTGTGGGCAGTAGTTATTAAACAGTACACTCAGTGTTCTCAGGATTGATAAATTTAATCCTCAAAAACCATGTCAGTCAGAATGCCAATTCAGATCTTCTAATACAGGTACAATTTCTAGGAAAATAAATTTGTGACTACTTTATAGTATTTTGTGGAACTTCCGGTCTCTTTTTCAGAGTTTAGAACAAATAGTTACCTTGAAGCTTCATGTAAAATGTTAAATCTGGTGTTTGAAAATCTAAATAATTAACATGCAGAGTCACTGAGCTAAAAAGGAAATCACTAACATGTTATGCATCAAATAATTACATGATGCAATAGGGGTTAATACAAGGAAAAAACTATAGAAACATTCTCCACAATAAAGGATTTTAGTGTTTACACAGGGGGTACAATAACGAAGGCAGATTAAATTATTAAAAGAATGTACAGAGTAATAATTTAAAATACACTAAATACTATAAAAAGTAGTGTGCAACTTAATTATTCTCATATGCTTAATGTTATCTAGAATACACTGAATGATGGTATGAGTACAACATTTACTACGTGTTCTTTATTTACACACTAGAGGCCCAATGCCCAAAATTTGTGCAAGAGTAGGCCTTCCTTTCCCCGGCTGCTGGCACCGGCTTCAGGCTTCCCTCGCAGCCCTCAGGACCCAAGCTTCCCTCGCAGCCCCTGCTTTTATTATTATAGATGTGTTGGCCACCAGGCTGACTTAAAAGAAATGGTGCAAAAGTGAATCATTAAAGAAATTTCAATCCAACTAAAATTTCAATCCACCTGAAATTTCAATCTAACACTGAAGTGTGTTAGAAACAGCAAGTAAAGGAATGAATAGTCAGCTATCCAATGCAAGAAAAATCCCTGGAGAAAGTGGAAGTTTAGCAATATTTTGATAGAAACTAGACAACCCTGAAGTTCACACACAAAAGGTGTGGGAGGACAATTTGTGTAAAAGAAACATAGAAAAAGAAGTAATAATGGTCATGTATTGATTGGACACAGGAAACAAATTACATTTACTTGAAGTAAAGAAGATATATAAGAGATGGATGAACCTTGAAAGCAAAGCAGAGTTGGATTGTGTGGAATCTGTTCCCAGGTTTGAATAAATTACAATAAAAAGAGATGTTTGAAGAATAACTTTTTTCTTTAGCTAATTGTTGTATAGACTTGAAAGATGAGGGATTGCATTCAGTATGAAGAGTAAAGTAGTTGCAATGAGGTGATAAGAGACTAAACCCGAGCAGAAATTGGAATGAGTAAGAATGGTGAGCCACTAACAAGCAGAAAGAATAAGAATATCTGCAGGTCATAAAAAGGCTGTACATAGGATATAAAAGAATTACCCTGCAGGTGTGGAGCTTAGGAATCTGAGAAGATAATGGTACTAATGAATGTGTGACAGTTGGAAAATGTTCTAGGATTTGGTAAATCAGAAAATACGATTATAATATAATTTCAGATAATGGAAAGATATTCAATTGGAGACATTTAATTTAGAGATTATTCTCTGGAAACACTGAACACTCCTAGAGATAAAAGATATACTTATACTGACATTTAGGCAACTTCCTGTAAAATTTCCAGGACCCCAGCCAATCACTGTTCTGTGAATTCACCTAGATAAACATTTCCTACACAATTTCCACTAAGTTCTACAGTCTCTTATTCTTCAATATAAAGACAGTACAAAAGATAGACAGACATTAGAATAAAGTTTGAAACTTCTTAAATAGCAATTTTGAATGCAGGGCAATGCCTTCCAAATTCAGAGGAAAAAAATGATTCAACTTAGAGTTTTATTGCCAGTTAAAACATAAATCACCTGGAATTATGAATTTTTGGACTTAAAAAATTCCTATGCTGATAGAAAATGTTCTTGAGCAAATTTGAGAGAAACCATAACTGGAAACAAACAAACAAAAAAGTTAAAAATGGGATTAAAAGTAGGATTTTAAAAAGTGTAGCTCAAACTACCTGAGAATATAGAAAATACCAGAACCCCAGCTGTGCTCATTAAAGACCTGTTAGACCAGACTGGACATCACAGATTGTTGGTAGTAATTGAGCATCTGGAAAAGTGTGTGCTAAGAATTCTATAGTCAACTGGGAAAAACAAAAAACAAAAAACAAAAAAACAACTAATAGGAAACAAAGACAATGAATGAAACCAAAATAAAATGGTCATTATTAACATTGTTATGAAGGAGAAGACATAACATAAATCACTTCATCACTTATCAGTAACAAATTCTGACACAACTTCAGTAATGTAAACACAGACTTCTTATTTAACCAAAAAATAATGATAAACTGTATAGAGTGAATGGGAATCAGGAGGGCAAGTGGACATGAGTGGGTACAAAATATAACTCTTCAATTGCCATAATATAAAGTCAAAAGATCATATCTAAAAGTGATCAGTTTAGCCTGGCCAGGGTGGCTCAGTTAGTTGATTATTGTCCTGTGCATCAAAAGGTTGCTGGTTCGATTCCTGGTTAGGGACATACCTGGGTTGTGGATTCTATTCCCTGTGGGTCACATAAGGAAGGCAACTGATGGATGTTTCTCTCTCTCTCCCTTTCCTTTTCTCTCTCTCTTTCTCCCCTCCTTCTCTCTCCAAGCATGTCATCAGGTGAGGATTAAAAAATAATGATAAAATAAAATTGATAAATCTAGAAATAGCAGTATAATCACATTACTTAAGAGAATGAAATACATATCAGGAGAACTAGTTAAAATCCTATCTAATAAAAGAGTAATATGCAAATTAACCATCACTCTGCTACACCCACAAGCCACACGCATAAGCCAATCAGGAGTGAGTATGCAAATTAACCCAACCAAGATGGCTGCGGCCACAGAGAGAGCAGGAGGCTTGGGTTTCCCCGGTAATGGAGGAAGCCAAGCTTTCCACACACCCTGGCCGGCCTAGGCCTCCACTCAAGGCTACAAAGTTTCAATTACAGAAGATAAATAAATCCCAACAAAAATGGCTGTGGCCACAGAGCAAGCAGGAGGCTTGGCTCTGCTCAAGGCTACAAAGTTTTAATTATAGAAGATAAATAAAAGACAAATAAATCCCAGATACTAGGGCCTCCGCTTGGGTCACTTGGGGGTGTGGCTGGCCTGCAAACCACCACAGACCCCTTGCCCAGGCAGCCCCACACCCCAAAGGAACCCCCACCCTGATCCGGGACACCCTTCAGAGAAAACCAGCTGGCCCCCCACCCATGCACCAGGCCTCTATCCTATGTAATAAAAGAGCAATATGCAAGTTGACCATCACTCCAACACATAAGATCGCTGCCCCCACGTGGTCAAAGATGGCTGCCCCCATGTGGACACAAGATGGCCACCACAAGATGGCCAGCAGGGGAGGGCAGTTGGGAGGGACGAGGCCTGCAAGGGAGGGCAGTTGGGGGTGACCAGGCTGGCAGAGGAGGGAAGTTGGGGGTGACTGGGCCTGCAGGCAAGGGCAGTTGGGGGGGAGTCAGGGGGTGGGGGTAGGCTGGAGGGGGATCAATGGGGGAAAGAAGGGGACATGTGTAATACTTTCAACAATAAAAAAATATATTAAAAAAATAAAGTAGCTCAGTTATAGTCATCTCAACATATAGCACCTAATAGCACCAAATGGTAGCAAAACAAAGTTCAGGTGAATTTATTGTTGAAAGATCATCTTAAAAGTCAAGTTAAATAATAAAAATGGAAAGCATTCATTATTATGAGACTAATGAATAAACACCATTCTGTAAGTCAAGCAAATGCCCAATTTCAATTAAAATTTCAATTAAAATCAAGTGGATCTGAACAAATATATACACATATAGAGTTTTTAAAAGGACTCATTAATTTTAAGCACTGGTTGTAATTTCTGCTCTTCACACATTTTCCTTTAGAACTCCAAACTACATTTTCCAAAAAGGATCCCCTAGAAGGGAAATTGGCAAATAACAATTTTTTTAAAGGCCTAAAATAACAGCTTACATTAGAGGTTTTGGATGCATTAACTCTAATTCTCATAACAACGGCATGAGGTAGTTCTATGATTATCTTCCCTTTAGAGAGGAGCAAGCTTAAGTGCAAACACATTAAATAACTTGCCCACAGCCTTCCACTTTAACTTGTTGCCTGATTCTTGCGGACTTTTTAAGTTCCTAAGGTTTCCTCTCACACTGTCCTGCTTACATCCACAGGTCTCCTGGCTTCTTGCCACAGTCTTTAGTAAGGAGTCCACTCTGCCCTGGTGACCTGGCAGTGCATACATGCTTGTTAGTGCTTTCCTCAGCCTGTTAATCTAGCCTGGCTCTATATCCCATTCAGGACCGATGCCTGAAATGTGTAAGAGAATATTAGGGCAGCACTCACAATGTAGAGCCAGTGGGATCTGGACTGTGCTTCCAGTCCTGGACTGCCTGTGGTCCTTAGCTGTGGGGTTTTAGACAAGTCAATTAAACTCCTGGAACTTCAATTTCATCATTTAAAAAATATAGATGAAAACAACAGTTGTAAGGATGGGGTTGAAATATATAAATGAACTAAGCAGGAACAGAGTAGCTATAACACCAGGGGAAGCCTCTAAAGATGCCAGAGAGTAGAATCCGAGTCACCTGTCTAGTGTCTACTATGACAGCCAGACTCAAACGTACTTTTTAGTAGCATTAGTGACTACATAATTATCAGCTTCTCAATAGTGATGAAATAAAAAAAAATCTGTTCAACAGATTCTTCAAAAATGATAAACTGCTTCCATTTAAAAATATATTTTTATTGATTTCAGAGAGGAGGGAGAGGAAGAGACAGAAACATCAATGATGAGAGAGAATCACTGATCAGCTGCCTCCAGCACACCCCACAATGGGGATCGAGCCCACAACCTAGGCATATAGCTTGATGGGGAATTGAAACATGACCTCCTGGTTCATAGGTTGACCCTCAACCACTGAGCCATGCCTTCTATTTTTATGAGCAATTATTTTTAAGTCCATACTATGTATTGCTTTCATAAGGAACAAAAACACATTTACTATTGTAGAGCCATAGAGAACCTGAGATATCAGTTAACCCCCTCATTTTGGGGAAGAAGAACTTGAAGCCAAAGGAAGTTATGGGATTTGCCCAATGTCTTAATGTTCTTTAGAGGTATAGTCAGAACTGAAACCCAAGTCTCCAAGATTGTTTTTATTTTTTATTTTTAAGATATAACTAAATAGGTTACATTAACATTGGAAAGTAATAGTTTTTGTAAATTACTGATAACAACGCAGGTAAACACAAACTAGGCTGTTAGTAAAAAGAGATACGTGTTTTGCACTGTTGGTGGGAATATAAATAGGTTCAGCCACTGTGGAAAACAGTATAGAGGCTCCTCAAAAAATTTAAAAGGACAATTACCATACGACCCAGGAATTCCACTTCTGAATATTTATCTTTAGAAAACAAAAACACTAACTCAAAAAAGATATCTGAATGCCCATGTTCACTGCATTGGCTATTATTTACAACTTGAGGCCCAGTGCACGGGATTCATGCACTGGTAGGGGGCATGGCCTGCAGGGATCAGCCTGTTGTGGGAGTGCCGCTCATTCGGTCAGCTGAGCTTCTGCAGCGGGAGCAGCCACTCATCCCAGTCAGCCCAGCAGCTGTGGACCCACCCTCTGAGTGGCTGCTCCTGCTGCGGAGAGTAGCCGCTCAATCTAGTCAGCCCAGTGGCGCTTTCACTATGGAGTGCACAGACCACGAGGGGGCAGCTCCTGCATTGAGTTGTCTGCCCTGGGGTGATCAGTGTGTGTCATAGCTACTGGTTGACCGCTCATTCTGGTTGTTCTGCCATTCAGTTGCTGGGTGTTTATTATATAGGATAGCCAAGATATGGAAGCAACCTAAGTGCCCCTCCACAGATAAATGGATGAAAAAGATGTGGTACATATATACTGAGTGGCCAGATTATTATGATCTCTGAACGCATAATAATCTGGCCACTCAGTGTAAATCCTATATAATAAAAGGCTAATATGCAAATTGTCCCCTTGACCAGGAGTTCGACCAGCAGGCAGGCTGGCCAACTGCCCATGTCCCCTCCCCCTGGCCAGGCTGGACAGACCCCACCCATGCACGAATTCATGCACCGGCTGTTCAGAGATCATAATAATCTGGCCCCTCAGAGTATACAACAGAAAACTATTCAACAATCCTATCTAATAAAAGAGTAATATGCAAATGGACCATACCTCCACTACACCTTTTGTGCCCACCAGCCAATCAGGAGCGAGTATTCAAATTAACGCAATCAAGATGGCTGCGGCCACGCCCCATCACATACCACGCCCACCAACCAATCAGGAGCGAGTATTCAAATTAACTCAACCAAGATGGCTGCGGCCACGGAGATATCAGAAGGCTTGGGTTGCCCCCGGCAATGGAGGAAGCCAAGCTTTCCGCCTGCTCTGGCAGGCCCAGGCCTCCACTCAAGGCTACAAAGTTTTAATTATAGAAGATAAATAAGTCCCAGATACCAGGGCCTCTGCTTGGGTCACCGGGGAGCATGGCCGGCCTGCAAACCACCACAGGCCCCTCGCCCAGGCCGCCCCACAGCCCAAGGAAACCCCCACCCTGATCTGGGACACCCTTCAGGGCAAACCAGCTGGCCCCCACCCATGCACCAGGCCTCTATGCTATCTAATCCTATCTAATAAAAGGATAATATGCAAATTGACCATCACTTCAACACACAAGATGGCTGCCCCCATGTGGTCAAAGATAGCTGCCCACCTGTGGACACAAGATGGCCACCACAAGATGGCCATCAGGGGAAGGCAGTTGGGAGGGACCAGGTCTGCAAGGGAGGGCAGTTGTGGGTGATTGGGCCAGCAGGTAAGGGCAGTTGGGGTGACCAGGCTGGCAGAGGAGGGAAGTTGGGGGCAACCAGGCCTGCAGGGGAGAGCAGTTAGGGGGATCAGGTCTACAGGGGCGGGCAATTAGGGGTGACCAGGCCTGCAGGGGAGGGCAGTTAGGGGCAAACAGGCTGGCAGGGGAGTGGTTAGGGGGTGATCAGGCTGGCAGGCAGAAGCATTTAGGGGTCATCAGGAAGGCAGGAAGGCGAGCAGTTGAGAGTCAGCAGTCCTGGATTGTGAGAAGGACTGCCCGATGTTAAACGGGCAGTTGGACATCCCTCAAAGGGTCCCAGATTGGAGAGGGTGCAGGCTGGGCTGAGAGACACACACCCCTGTGCACGAATTTTGTGCACTGAGCCTCTAGTAGAAAAGAATGAAATCTTGCCATTTGCAACAACATGGATGGACTTGAGGTCATTACGCCAAGTGAAATAAATCAGATATAGACAAATACGGTATGATCTCACTTATATGTAAAAACCCTGCCCCCCCCCCCAAAAAAAAATTATAGATATAGAGAACAGATTGGTGGTTGCCAGAGGCAGGGAGGTATGGGATGGGTAAAAAGGGTAAATGTGTCAAAATGTACAAACTTCCAATTATAAAATAAATAAGTTCTGGGAATGTAATGTACAGTATGGTGACTATCTATATATATAAAAACCAAGTGACCGGAAGGACGGAACGACTGGTTACAATGATGCGCACTGCAGCAGCCAACCCCCTGATCAGGGGCAGGGCCTGAGGCCAACCTCCCGCATCTCCTCCCCCGCAGCAGCCTGGATCAATTAGCCCTCATCGGAGCTGGCCAGCCAGACCCCACCTGTGCACGAACTCGTGCACCAGGCCCTACTACATTGCATATTTAAAAATCTTTCAAGAAAGTAATCTTGAAAGATTATCCTCATCACAAAGATAAAAAAGTTTTTTTGTCACTATGTATGGTGATGGATGTTAATTACCCTTATCGTGATGATCATTTAGCATTATATACAAATATTAAACCATTATACCTGAAACTAATATAATGCTACATATGAATTATAACAATTAAAAAAAGAACTAAGCAGATTACACTAAAATTTGAAACTAATGAATTCTATAAATGACTATTAATGTGGGAGATGAACACAATGATCTTACCTGTAAGAACCATACATAACTTTCTGGCAGTCAATTAACAAAAATTTCTGTTCCAATTTTCCATGAAATTTGGCTCCTGTTTTTGAAAGATAATCTTGGCCTTTTACTGTCCTCACTCGAATATTCTAGAATTATACATAAATATAACATAAAAATTAAGGCTAGAAAGAGAATATTTTGAAAAGTAAAATATATGCTAATATAAAACCTTAGAACCCAAAACAGTGTACTTGAAATAATTTTTAAACACATAACCAAAAGACAAATAGTGAAAAGCAAATTTTAAAACACCACCCAAAAAAGAAATACACTAGGAAAAGAGTAATTTAAGATACTACTTTACATTTATATGGGATGATTTCATAAATCACTGAAGGGTCCTATTGCAAGATCCTTTCAAGTTATAAATTCATAATGTCCAAACAACTAAAATTAAAATGCACCCGCCTTTTAAAAAATGGAACTGAAATAACTATGCCAAATGACTGTGATAAGCAACATCTGCTGCATGAAAGAATCACTGCAGTCAGTAGTTTCAAGGTTGTATATGCAAAACAGAAGCATTAATTATGACTGGTAGCAAAAAAATCTCAGAAGTTCAAGTGCCTCACTATCAAGAAAAGCACCATATACATTTGTCATAAAGATGTGTGCTTTCAGTTACATTCGAAAAAGTACAAGGGGACCCTTTTGGGATCAACCATCGTTCTATCTTAAATTATACTGTATATGTATGTATTTTTTTCTATTTTACTTTTGGAGTAATATAGCTTAACATGTCTTACGTTCGACTGAGACAAAAATAGTACACAAACTATCAAAACGGTACCTGAGGAAAAAAACATGGAATTCTTACCCTGAGACGTTGAACTTGGCAACCCTGCTTCTCAGTCATATTTAGGAAATGATTAAAGTTGTATTCATCAAGCAGAATGTATACAGATACACCTCGAGTTGATGCCTCCACTATTTCTTTGAAAATGTCCACATCTGTAAACATGTCCATCACTAAAGCAATGACCTGTTAAAGATAAGAATATCAAACAATGTTAGATACCCACTAGGAAAATATTTAGAAATTGGTGCTTTCAATAAAAATTGGATAAAATAGAAAATTAAACACATGAAACATATACATGTATAAACAAGTATTTGTGTTTTCTAAAATAGAAGGTAAAGGATAAAAAGATTATGTTGAAAATAAACAAAAATAAATAAGAAATTAGAGAAAATGGAATGACCTGGAAATAGACACATGGAAACAACAGCCAGGATCGTGTAATACATACACGGTGAATATGTTAGAAGATGAGCAAATCATGGGTAGTATATGAAATCATTTTATTTACTCTAATAAGACGTTAAAATGAAATACTGGACCATCCATAAATTATACAAGTTGATGACATTCTCTAAACTGTGAAACATATTTGAATTAGACTTTCGCCAAGTGGAACAATTTCAATCATTCTAGTGACCTCTCATGATCCTTTTCTTATTTATAAATGGAATAAGGTGCTAGAAGAAGGGAGATGCTAGGGTTCACAACATCACTCATGTCTTGTGAATATTCTTTAATCAAATATGTGACAAAATCTCACATTACATTCATAATTATTTTTTATTGTTGATACTATTACACATGTCCCCATTTTCCCCCCTTTGACCAGCTCCACCCAGACCTTGTCCTCACCCGCATTCCCTGGCCTTCACCACACTGCTCTCTGTGATTACGCTGCATTAATAAGTAGTGTGACAATGTATGGGCACTGAGATGAACACAAGAAAATGTCCATATTATAAACTTACTAGAGGCCGGATGCATGGATTCATGCACTGGTGGGGTCCCTCAGCCTGGCATACACCCTCTTGCAATCCAGGACTCCTACAGGGATTGGGCCGGCAGACTGAAAAGGGTGTAGTATTTTGCACAAAGGGGCAGGTGACTGGGGAGAAGCCCGAGCCTGGCCCAGGTGCTGTGCCACTCCCGCTCACCTGGCCCTGCTGCGCCTGTTACCCCGCTGCTAGGTAGCACTGCCATGGGGCAGGAGAGGCTGGCCCCACCGCAGATGCTCTTTCCAGCCGTGAACCCAGCGTCTGGTGCCCATTGGTCAGCTGAGCAGTGGTCCCACTGTATGAGTGCAATGACCACCCGGGGGCAGCTCCTGCATTGAGCTTCTGCCCCCTGGTGGTCAGTGTGCCTCATAGCAACTGGTTGGCCAGTCATTCAATTGTTCGGTCATTCAGTCACTTAGGCTTTTATATATAGAGATTTTACAAAATAAGTCTTAGAAACGTATGTGTAGAGTAGTCTGGTATCAATTTCTTTTTTAACTTGAAAGGAATTTGTTTTCTTTATTAAGATATTACATATATGTCCTTATCTCCCCATTATTCCCCCACCCCACTCCTGTTTATGCCCTCACCCCCCTGGTGTCTGTGTCCATTGGTTAGGCTTGTATGCATGCATACATGTCCTTTGGTTGATCTCTCCCCCTTAGCCCCACTCTCCCCTACCTTCCCTCTGAGGTTTGAGCATCTGATCAATGCTTCTGTCTCTGGATCTGTTTTTGTTCATCAGTTTGAGTTGTTCATTATAATCCACAAATAAGATCATGTGATATTCATCTTTCTCTCACTGGCTTATTTTGCTTAGCATAATGCTCTCTAGCTCCACCGATATTGTTGCAAATGGTAGGAGTTCCTTCCTTTTTACAGCAGCATAATATTCCATTGTGTAGATGTACCACAGGTTTTTAATACACTCATCTGCTGATGGGCACTTAGACTGTTTCCAAATCTTAGCTATTGTAAATTGTGCTGCTATGAACACAGGGGTGCATATCCTTTCTGATTGGTGTTTCTAGTTTCTAGGGATATATTCCTAGAAGTGGGATCACTGGGTCAAATGGGAGTTCCATTTTTTAGAAACTCCATACTGTTTTCCACAGTGGCTGCACCAGCCTGCATTCCCACCAGCAGTGCAGGAGGGTTCCTTTTTCTCCACATCCTCACCAGCACTTGTTGTTTGTTGATTTGTTGATGATAGCCATTCTGACAGGTGTGAGATGGTACCGTATTGTCATTTTGATAGAAAGGAATTTTTTAAATAATTATATAACATGGTATTCTTTAAGACATTATTAACATATCTAAAGAATTTATTTTTAATTTGCCAGATAGTTTCATGTAACAAATTACTGGAAACTCTGGAAAGGAACAAATACACAGTACCAGGATAAATAAAGGTTTTTGTTTGCAAAAGTAATTGAAGTCACTCATCCAATGGATGATTCTAGCACAGCTAAGGGAGAACAAATGCCAGTCTCTCTTGCCTGACAAATAATACACTGGATCAGAATTCAGGAGACTATATTATATATCTTTGATAAGCTTATCTGATGGCAATTGAGTCTGGTAGCTTATCAGGACTTCTGCTGTGCTGTATTATCACTTGATGTTGAAAAATAATATGAAGTCTACAGAAAATTTCAGTTGTGCCAAGAGAGGTAAAATGAAATGTTTACTTTTCTTTCTTTTTAATAGTGGATTACATTCCTGGAAAGGAATAATTAGAAATGAGGTATGCCAAACCTAATCAGAAGGTATTATATTCTCAGCTATCAAAATCACACTGTGCTTTAGAAATTATCACAGTGGTTATATATAATCAAAGAAATTATACCCATGTTATTAGGATAAAGACTTTTGAAAAGATATATCAATTGATTTTACGTCAGTATAGAAACTGGTTATAGTAAATGGTATTCAACAAACTACCATGGTATTATATAATATTTAAGTTCTTATCTTGCTTCTTCATTAATTCCTATTTTATTCTTGCTTTGTAAGTTGAAAAAGTAAATAAATTCATCCATCAGCAACAAGAGACTTAAACATTTTTAGAAAGAGATTCCAAGTTGTTTTTAAGATTTGAGTAAAACTTCATATTTTTCAGTAGTTTCAAAGAATCTCACTCAAGGATGTTGGTTTTCACTTATCTTTCGCACAGTGGTAAATTTTACTAAATTACCATGATAGTAGAGGCCACACTGAATTAAAATAATATAAATATGGACAATAAATTCACAATAAGTTCATATTCATGACATAATTTAAGGCCAGTCACAAGATTACATAATCATTTGGTAAGTAACATACTGTAATAATAATTCAGAAAAATATTGCTCTATATGTACATGGGTGTTAGGGGTGGTAGAATGAAACAAACTAACAGGGTTTCATGGAAAACCTTAAATAATGAATAAAGTCTATTTTTAGCCATCCAAGCTAAAACACTATAGCACTGAAAATGGCAGTAATATTTTAATACATTTACTGAACTAACCTAAAGTTAAATACTAATTCATGCTTATGAATATAGAATACGTTTAGTAAAGATTTATACAGATTATGAAGGATCTTTAAACTGTGACACACGTTTAGATTTGATCTAGATTTCAATATAAAGCCTAAAAATGGAAATATCTGGTCAAAATAGTACCTTGGAAAAATGTGTCTCGTAGCAATATTCATATTAAAAATATCTAAATTCTATTGAGTCATTTTGACTAAATATTATAAAGCCCTCCTTTATCATTTTATTGTAATTTTCATATTTATAAATGCACTGAAATACTAAAAACAATGTGAGGTAGAAACCAGTGATAGAACTGAAAATTAATGACAGTTTTGATAGAAATTGTTCATCACAATGTTGACATTTAATACATGCAGTTCCTTAGAAATATGCTTCACTATCTACAGTATTTTAATTTAGAACCCTGTATTGTTTATTCCTTTGCAAGCTATTAGGATAGAAAGCCATTAGTAATATGCTTCTCTATGACCTACTTAACAAAATGTAAGTGTACCTTGGGTTAATGTTCTGCAGTCACAGAATGGTCATTATCACCCTCAAAATTGAAAAATTGAATATTATACATTTTCTGCTTCAAAATACTAAGCACCATTCAAAAGGACTCAGACTTTTTTGAAAATTGCCTGCAAAGATACTGGTGGATTTACTTTTTCCCACAGCAGAAAAGCTAATAAGGAGTTCAAATTAAAAAGAATGAATGGAGCTCTATAATGACTGTATTTATAAGAAAATTCCACACAACTAGAAAACTTTAAGAATTGAGTAATAGAAATCAAGGGAAATGATCCCTTAGGAAACATGTATTTCTGAGTCTGCAAAGCCTGTCAAAAGCAATGTGCTAAATGGATTTCAGGAAAAAGACAGGTTGTTATTACGAATAAGTGCTCTTCGCCCTTCTTTTGCAGCCTAAGTAAAAATCTCCATTTTGTGTGAAATTTCATATATAATATTATGTCCATTAGAATATTATATAGTAAGTTACAGATTTACTTTATAAATACTTTAATTTTTACAGATATTTAAGTATCTATCACTGTAGACTAGTAGCTGTATCGATATATCAACTGGTTTGGTCTGCCATAAATTAAGTAATCTTGGGGAAGTCTCTAAAGTGCATGTGAGTCTCAATGCCATCTGTTACATCTATCTATATATAAAAGCCTAAGCAACCATTACGACCAGTCAACGAACGACTGATTGACCGGTCGCTATGATGTGCACTGACAACCAGGGGGCAGGTGCTCAATGCAGGAGCTTCCCCCTGCTGGTCAGTGCACTCCCACAGCCAACCTCCCACAGCAGCTGACCGGCAAACCTCCTGTGGTCCCTCCCCCTGGCCAGCTGGTCCCAATCAGCCCCAATTGCTGGTCAGGCCAAAGGACCCCCCTCCTGTGCACAAATTCATGCACTGGGCCTCGAGTATTAAATAAACCAGAGGAGATCTTGCATACACCAAGTTCTGAAATTCGATGTTTTATTTCCACTTCTCCAACTATTGGATTAAAATGTACGCACTGCACTGAGCTTGTAAAAATCACACCAAACAGGACTTGGTGAAAGTGAAAAAACAACAACTGGATATTGTAATAAAGTGAACAGGATGTGTAAAGGGAAATGGGCTCTGTTATGTCCACAATATACATCTGGAGAGTCAATTCCTATGTTTGACAACTACTCAGAGGGAAACTGCATAAATTATTTCCCAGATTTTTTATTTTGAACAAGGCCCAGTGCACAAAATCTGTGCACTGGAGGTGGGGGATCCCTCATCCTGGCCTGCGCCCTCTCGCAGTCTGGGACCCCTTAGGTGATGTCCGCCTGCTGGCTTAGTACCGATCTCCCCAGGGATTGGGCCTAACTTGCAGTCAGAGATCCCTCTCACAGTCCGGAGCTCTCACAGTCCAGGACTACTTGCTCCATACTGCAGCAAAGGCGGGAGAGGCTCCCACCACCACTGCTGTGCTCACCAGCTGTGAGCCTGGCTTCTGGCTGAGCAGTGCCCCGCCTGTGGGAGCGCAATGACCACCAGGGGGCAGCTCCTGCATTGAGTGTCTGCCCCCTGATGGTCAGTGCGCATCATAGCGACTGGTCATTCTGCTGTTTGGTCTATTTGAATATTAGTGTTGTGTTATATATTGAATTATATGATTGAAAGTACTCATACAGCACTTTACAAACTAAATGTGTTCTCTCAAAATTCATAGGATGACATCCTAACACTCGTTGTGATCCTATTGGGAAGTAGGAACTTTGGGGAGTGATTAGGTCATGAGGGTGGAGCCCTTATGAATAGGATTAGTACCCTTATAAAGGAGATCCCAGAGAGCTCTCATCCCTTCTACCCCTGCATCAGTGTGAGAAGGCAGCTGCCTATGAACCAGGAAGGGGCTCCCCACCTCATACTAACTCTGCCAGTGTCTCGATCTTGGGCTCCAGGACTGTGAGAAACAAATATGTGCTGTGTAAGCCACCCAAACCATGGTATTTTTGTTACAGTAGCCCAGAATGAGACACTGTAAGAATAAATTATGCTTTTATCTTTGTCATATTTAAGGAAAATCTTATATTTGGTTTGCATCCGTAGGCATCCTTGCTTTTTAAAATAGCTTTTACTCTAATACCTCAAGAAGGAAAGAAAGAATGAGGAGCAGGCAGGCCTGAAAAAAATTACAAAGACGAGCTATAGTCCTTTAACTGATTTCACAATTCAGTCCTCTTGCATGCTCTCATTTCCCCAGCACTTCTCAAAAAAAAAAAAAAAGACTTTTCCTGAAACTTGGCCTGGAAAAGGTTTCCAGCATGGCCCCCTAAAGTCCAAGTGTCAGGGGTCTAGACAGAGCAGTGAGCTGTGGAAAAAGAAGCTCAGGACTTCCCAGCCTAAGTGATCTCAGAAACAGTCCACCTCACAGAGCCTAAGGAGGAGTTCTGTGGGAGATACCTTGAGAGGCTGGGAGAGAGACAAAGAGGGAGCACCAGAGCCATTCTGTTCACCCAGCAAGCAGTTACAATACCACTAACTGTGTGCAAAACCTAACTTGTGGTTTATCTTTAAAGGGATGCTCTTTAAAATGAAGATTTGTGACATTATCACAGCACTAGAAATGCTGATCTATTCGGCTGCTACTGAAGAATCAGAGCAACAGTTTAACCAAATTCTGACAATATTTGTAAAAAAAGAAGTTAAAATGTATATATTTATTTTAAAATAATAATACTCTACTAGGAAACTATGAAATTTTCAAAGACAAAGTACATGAGTATTTGTTATATAGTATTCTAATATACCAATGTATATAGGTATATAGTATAATAGTATAGGTATGTGGTACCATTACCTCACTAGGAAAGAACTTAAGCGTGTACCAAAATGTAATATTTACATATGGCTTTTCTTTATCACATCCTTAACTTTTATCATTAAAATTATCAAACATACAGAAAAGTTAAAAATAATACAATGAATATTTATACTTAATATTATACTAATATTTTAAATTTTTCTTGTATTTAATTTTACATAAATATATTAAGAGATTTGGGATCAAAATTCAGAGTGAAAACTGAAATAAATTTATTGATGGCTATAATTTTTACCCAGGGTTAGGAAGAAGGCTGGGGTGGATATATAAGGCAACTTGCTGAAATAAAATATTTATGTAAGCAACTTGCCTTATATATCCACCCCAAAGTTCTTCAAGCCATTCATTAAAAGTTACACATTTCATATTTAATTTCTTTATAGCTTGCTGCTAACCTTTCAATTTTGCACTAAAATTCTATGTGCAATTGGTTATTTTCACTGGTAATATTTTTTAAATATATTTTTATTGATTTCAGAGAGAGGGAGAAAGAGGGAGAGAGAAATAGAAACATCAACAATGATAGAGAATCATCCTTCGGCTGTCTCTTGCACACCCCCTACTGGGGATTGAGCGAGCAATCCAGGCATGTGCCCTGACCAGGAATTGAAAAGTGACCTCCTTGTTCATGGGTTGATGCTCAACCACTGAACCACACAAGCAGGGTTTCATTGGTAATATTTAAAAGAAAACCTATTATGGAGAATATTATTATAGTAAGTATGTTAAATCATTAATTTAATTAACAAAGCAAAACTACTCAAAATTGTGAAAAGAAGGTAAAAATATAACAAAAGATAGATTGCTATTATACTTTAGAAACTTACTTGACTTTTTAATTTTTACTAATCATGAGTATTAAAATGGCATTAAATAATTGTTTAAAATTATTTTAAATTTGGGATAAGCCATTGGGAAGGAAATATTTAGGAATGAAAAAATTTAAATCATTTTATGAAAATGTCTTTGTGAAAACTTTAATTATAAGTAAAACCTCTAAGTTATTCTAAAATATATTTGTGCTTTATGAATAGGTGTTTTATAATTATTAGGTTAATTAGAACTCTCTATAATTAATGCCACATAACTTGAGCATATTTACTCTTTTATACCTTGCTTCCAAGGTAGGTATAACTGAAATACATTAGGTTTCATTAAATTTTTGTTGAAATGCAGTGGCTAGATGGCACCTGTCCTCAAAGAGCTCATAGCTTTATGTGATTTGTTTACAGAACTATACATACATCAATGTGACACTTGCTCTTATAAAATTATGACCAAGAATTAATACATTAGTATATATGGGGTAAGGTAGAAGTTGGAATATCTACTAGTAGGTAGAGAAGGGGGTTTCAGTCCTTCTGTAGCATAAATGTGTAAGATGCTAAGTGGAATGTTGGTAGCAGGGGTAAAAGAAAGGTAGAGAGGTAAAGTTGTAAAGAATGACTGGATAAGACTCAATGGCTGAGAGCTTATGGAAATCAAGAGGGGCTAGCCAGGAATCGTTAGGTGTGAGAGACCTAAATTACATGGATAATTATTGTACCATTATAAAGAAAATTTCATTTTTATATAAAAGGAAGCCCAAAACAATGTGTTAAATGATGTGCTAAAAAGTTGTGTTCTTTATTTTTTCTATCCATCCACCCACCCATGCAGGCTGTTTTTTTAACCATTAACTCTTGAGCACTTTTAAGCATACAGGGAAAGCTGTCAGGACACCACAGAATAAAATGGGAAAGAAATGATTCTGTTGATGGCATATCTCAGTGGTGTCAGAAAGGAATTGAGTGAACACAGGAGAAAGAGTTGGCCTTAGAATTCCTGCTTCAAAGGCTGCATTCTTTAATTGGATAATAATTCTTTCATTTTAATGTCAACTATAAACAATGGGTCAACCTGACATACAAAAATCAAACATAATTCATGGCAAAATACCACAAATTCCATTTATTCAATAGTAATTTCTATTTGATTAAGAAATGTAAATATAAAGTTACATTAAAGTCATGAAGTATACAGCAGCATTTTGTATTTAATGTAATTGTTCCTATGTCTTTACCCTATAGTCAAATTATATAGATTTAATCTCCTGTTTATTTAACTCTACTACTCTTCTTTTCTCTTTTGGATAACTTTCACACTAATAGTTTCTGTAAATTGTGCATTATTTTTTTTACTTGGATGCCTGAAAGTTGAAAGAGAGTACTTTTGGTGGTAGGGTGCAATCATTCTAAAAGCTAAGAGATATGAGAAAGAGTTTTCAGTGGACCACTAAGCTGAATGGAAAAACTTTAACCACATTACTTAGAATATTTCCTGAATAATCCCTCCTCCAACACACTTCAGTTTTTTAGTTTTTAAACACCCATTGATAGTCATTTTATATAGATAAAAATACAAAAGCATAAAATGTTTTCCAGTTGTGCCACAGTAGTTAAGACACAGATTTCATATTTTAAGAGAGCTATTTTAAGGTCTTAATTAAATGATTAAAAAGTCTCATTAAAATCTTTATTTTCTCTGCTGGAAAAAATTATAAAATATAATTTACTTACTCTCCTAAAGTATGTTCATAAAAAGAAACTTATCAGTATTCTGGGTAGCAAATCTGTTTCTGATTATTACATATTTTACATCTGAAAATAGAGGTTTTATCAAAATTGAGATTGCTTTTATCAAAGCTAAAATAACCACATTTAATAAACTGTTTTTATTAGGTATAACCAAATTGTTTTATCTGTAAAATTAAGGAAGTTCTATCTCCTTATACATCAGCTGCTTGATATTATTCATAAATGTTATTTGGAAAATGAAATATGTCCCATAGAAATATCCTCAAACAGCCAGTAAGTGTAGGGAAAATGGAAGTTAATGATTAGAGAAGATAAACAGGTTAAAAGTAGAAAAAATACACAAAAATTCTCTTAAATACATTAAGTTTGGTAAGTATACCAAATTTATAAAATGGCATTAAAAACTAATTTAATCTTGATGTATTTCCAAAGGCCAAATAATGTCATCTTTTATGTATAAGGACACAAATAGTATTAAGAAGGTACTTCCATTCTAACAAAATTCAAGTTTGAGTTTCAATTTGGACACATGAATATTTAAAAAGTAATTTAAATATGCCTATGATTTAGGTTTTATGAGACTTCATCGCTAGAAATAGATCAAATGCCAAAATTACATCAGATAGGTATTATAACATTCAGATAAGCACAACAGAAGAAAAAGTTATCCAAATCATAAAAACATACAGTAGTTCCATAAGAAAGCTTAACCCAAGCTTTTATTATTGAGCTGATCAAATGCAGCCATAAGTCTGCTACATGATAAGGGTCCAAAGATATTTGCCCTGTGAGAGAATAAAAAAGGGTTATGCAAAATACTCTTGTGAATTTAAATACCTGGTAAAATTAACTTTCCTTTTTTTTTTAAAATCTTTTCACTTTCTTGTTTAATTAACATTTTCAATAACATATTTAGTTTTAAATTAAGCTACAATTCTCGGCATCTAGAAAAGATTTCCAAACCTACTTCTTCAGATAAGTTAATTATCCAGCTAAAAAATCATCTTACTGTTTTGCTTTTTTAGACTTGATGTTTGCCTTTTTTTACATTAAACTCAAACTTCATAAATAAAATTTAGAGATATTTTAATTCTAGCATCTGAATCAAAAAATAAGTAAACAAGTAATGAAAACACTCATGACATAAAAAAAATTTACAAAGTATTTTTCTATTATAGAGACACACCATGTTCGTATGTCTTTCTGTGTCTGTCTCTTTCCTTCTATACCCAAAGGAAAAATTTACAAAAAAAGAAAAACAGCAATAATGTCACAACCAGGAACAATGGCATTTTCCTTTAATCTTGTTATATGTATATTTTTACCTGAGACCATCATATTTACATGATGTTATATGCTGTGTATTTACCATTATAGAATAAACTAGAGGCCCAGTGCATGGAGTCCTTAGGCCTGGCTGGCGATCAGGACGGATCGGGGCCTTCTGGCTGCCAGCTGTCAGCCAGGGCCTCCCGCGTTGAGTGACTGCCCCCTGGTGGTCAGTGTGCATCATAGCAACTGGTCGACTGGCAGTTTGGTCTTTCAGTCACTTAGGCTTTTATATATAAAAGAAGATATTTTCCTATTATAAAAACTATGACCATATCACATGTTTGGAAAAGGTAGTTCTCCAAAGCAGTGTGAAGATTGAACTCCGAACACAGAAAAACCTGCAAGTATCACATGATCTCATTCATATGTGGGATTTAATGAACAAAATAAACTGATGAACAAAATAGATTCAGAGACATGTAACCATGGAACAGAATAACAAATCTCAGAAGATTAACCAAAGAACTTACATGTGTCAATGTATAACCCATGGACACAGACAATAGTGTGGTGAAGGCCTCCAGAGAGGCAGGAGTGGGGTGGAGTGATCAATGGGGGAGAAAGGGAGAAACATTTATAATACTTTCAACAATAAAGATAAATTTAAAAAAAGATAATTAAAAAAATAACAAAGAAAGACCAACTAAAAATCTGCTACTGAAGTCCACCAACGTAATTAACAAAGGGGGTTATATCATTCAGTGTTCTGGCAAGAAAAAGAATTTCCTTAAGAGTTTTCAATGTTGAAAAATTTATGATAATGACTATTTATGGAAGTGTGAGCATAGTTAGTGGGCCCTGTAAGGGAGACAGAGGCCTGGTATTTAAGCAAGGAAACAAACAAATACACAGAATATGAACTACTTCTTGTGTTCACTCCCCTGCTGGTGCCTCCTGTTGGGAATCTCCCATCAGGAAGGAGGGCAGCAGGAAAGGCCAGGTGTTGCAGTCTATTGCAACAGCCATGAAAATGGACAGAAGGGCAGAGATGGGTGGAAAACAGATCTGGTAGGAGTGGGAACAGAAAAGAATGTGCAGGGGGATATGGAAGAGGCCAGATTTCAAAGATATTTAGGGATGTGGTGGCAAAAAGAAAATGTGACAGTCAATATATGATGGTTATATGAGGAGAACGTACTTAGGATAATTGAGTGTTTGAGTGGTTGGTGTTATCAATGACAGACATAGGCATATGGGAGTTTGAGTCTGGCTTTGGGTCGGTCCTGTTTGGGTCTATTTCAGCCATTTATGACACAGCTATGTGGAAACCCTTACTGGCCACTGGTTATCAGGGTCTGGGGCTTGGGGGAAAGTTTCTGGCCTCCAATTTCACAGATTTCCATTCTATCTTTGAGACTAACCATTTAAAAAGAATTCCTAGAATCAAATGTAAATTCTTTACAATGACATTGAATATCTATCAGAGTCTAAATAACTTTTCTTCTTAGTTTCATTCATACTACATATTCCATGAATTCAGCTCTGAAGGCTATGTCATTTCACCAGCTTTCATGTCGTCCTTGCACTTCCTTTTATCTAAAATCCTCATCTTCTTTCTCTATGAAAATCCAATTCATGTTTCCAGGCCCAGCCTACCTGCAGGCCCCTTTCACAAAAGCTTTGCCAATTCCCTTAGCCTATATTAATTGCATCCTAATTTATGCTCCATCTATAGTTTATTTATACTTTTACCATAGCATTTTCATTATTTGTTCATTTATTTCATCCATTGTTGCTTACTTATTACTTTCAAGAGAGTAATAAGACACTAAGGGTGGGGAGAACATTGGTCATTTTTGTGACTCAGTCATCCCCATTCAACTTCAATAAAATGTATTAAATTATTTATTGTTTTTCTCCCAAAGCATTGTAGAATTAATTTCAAGTAGTAAACAAGCAAATATTATTTATATTTATTCTTTTACATTCCTCAAAATTCTAGTAATTTACTAACTTAAGCACTGTCTCAGAAATGAATGGTACTTTTTATTTGAAACTTAACAGTTCTGGGAAGGAAGTAGGTTGGAGCACAGGGACTATTGGTATAGCTTTGTGTACTGACCTTCTGGTTCTTGGAAATATTTTATGCATGTATACGTATAAGAAATAAAATACTCCTAAAGATCAAAGTCATCTGCCTGCTATTCAAATGAAAGTGTGTCTTGAAATATATATTCTAAATGCTGCAGATAATAAAATGTAGAAGTCTGGGAATAATAATACTTGCACTGTGGAAGGGAGAGGGAGAGGGGGAGGGTGAGGGCGAGGGCGAGGGCGAGGGCGAGGGCGAGGGAGAGGGAGAAACATTGATTGGTTGCTTTCTGTACATGCCCCAACTTATGACTGAACCCACAACCTATGTATGTACCCTGACTGGGAATTGAACCAGCAGTTTTTTGGTGCACAGGATGCCGCTCAATCAACTAAGTGTTTCCTGCTGGGCCATCTCATTAATTTTAAAGTGAAAAATCAAGTGATGAGAATAAATCATATCCTCATCCATGTTAAATGCACAGAATTTTTAAGTAAGACAGGTTTCAGGATATTTAAAAAAAGTTATTCATCCTTGGTGTAGAACTATACATTAGGAATATTTCTCACAATGGAAGAACCTTACCTATTAAGGAGACAGCACCCCAACAGTGTAAACAGAATAACCCATTAAAGAAATTGCTTAATTTCCAAAAAATAAATGGAGGAAAGAAGAAAGTGGTATAAGGGAATAAGGAATTTGAGGATGAAGTGTGGAGAGAGGCTATAGTGTTTGGACAGGTTCAAGCTTACAACTATAGCCTCTGGCTATAATTGTGCTGGGTGGGCTCTGCCCTCCAAGCTGGGACTTGCACGTGGCAATGAGAGGACTGTGCCCTCTCATTAGTCCGAGGCTTGAATCTGTCCAAACACTGTGGCCACTCTCCACAATAAAGGAAATCACTGAATATAGCTTCTGTTAGTAGAGTATCTTTTACACAGCATGTTTGTCATCATTCACTGGGCTTTTTCTTCTCATGAAATCCCAAGAAAGCAGAGATCTGGTCAACAAAAGAGGTAGCAACAGCAGCCTTTTATCTCACAAACATCAAGTCCATTTATATTTTCTTCCTCTAATTTTTGTAAACAAGAACCTTAAATAAATAATGGCTTAAAAAAAATCCCTGGAGTGGATTTTCTTTCATAGCAATTTCTCTATTACATCTTTTTACTGCCATTCATTGATAAAAATTATATGGCAACTTACTCAAGCTTAATGTGTAACATTTATGGCATCAGGTTACAAGCCATTATAAAAATGTGTTGGCATTAGAAATTGAGGTTCCTTCAAATCTTAATACCTTATCTGAAAATTGGTCAGCACTGCAGTGTTTAACTGGAATCCTGCATAGAATGGAAAAATTCATTCACTGAGCAAAGAAATCAATTTGATCAATTCTGACCTCTGAAATGCTTTGAAATTCTACACTTCTATGAAACAAAACAAAACTTCACAAAACATTCCCTATGAAAATAGTAACAAGACTTTCTCTTCCACCTCCTGTCTCATGACATCAGGAGGCTCCTTATGTCACAACCTAATGAGATGTTAGATTAAAAAGTTGAAAGTAAAGATCAAATAAGAGCAAAGAAAGTACGGAGTTCAGGAGACATAGCACTCGGCTTATGACAATGGCTCATCAGTATGGCTGACATTACTTAAAAATGTCAGCCATACTGAAATTTTTTACTTCTCTATTTTAGCTACATTTAACAATGCTTTGGAGGAGTTGTCCCCCCCACCCCCCATGGTAACATTTCCAAACCACTGAGATCAGTAAATGAAATTGTACTATTTAAGAAAAATAATACATTCTTATATACCATCTGAGTGAATAAAACAATGATAGGATTAATCATATAGGATAATCTTATTTAATTAAAAACATGGTAAGACTAATTGAGGTAATAGCTTTCCTTTACTAAAGAAACAACAAAAAAGGCTAGAAAATTATTCTAACATTTGTCTTTTTTGTTTATCCTTTTCTTTTTTTACAGTTAAGCAGCATTCGAGAAAAGGTACAGGCTGAAAATGCACATTTTAAGAAATGGGCTTTCTTTGTATAACTTCATTGAGGTTTATTGTTTGATGGTACTGTTTAGCCTAAACACATTATAATAACAGAATAAATGGAAATGGGTACATCATATAACATCATATAGCCAGAAAATAATGTTAAAACAAAAAAGGTTCATAAATATATAATGGATGAATGAGATTGCATAATACCTGCTGTACCTGTGAATGGACATTTCACTGTTGTTATTTAGTCTTAGTATTTTATCATAACTTATAGATAACTAGAGGCCAGGTGCACAAAATTCGTGCACTGGGGGGGAGGTCGTCCCTCAGCCCAACCTGCACCCTCTCCAATCTGGGACCCCTCGGGGGATGTCCAACTGCTTACAGGGATCGGGCCTAAACAGGCAGTCAGACATCCCTTTCACAATCCAGGACTGCTGGCTCCCAACTGCTCACCTCCCTGCTTGATTGCCCCTAACTGCTTCTGCCTGCCAGCCTGATCACCCCCTAACCACTCCCCTGCCAGACTGATTGATGCCTAACTGTTCCCCTGCTGGCCCGATCATCCCCAACTGCCCTCCCCTGTCAACCCTGTCACTCCCAAATGCCCTCCCCTGCATATTCCCTCTTTATTAGATAGGGTTTTTTCTTTACCATATTGGACAGCCCTAACTGGTTTGGCTCAGTAGATGAAGCGTAGGCCTGTAGACTCAAGGGTCCCAGGTTTGATTCTGGTCAAGAGCATTACCTTGATTGGGGGCACATACCCAGTGGGGGGTGTGCAGAAGGCAGCTGATTGATGTTTCTCTCTCACAAATGTTTCTAGCTCTCTATCACTTCCCTTCCTCTCTGTAAAAAAATCAATAAAATATATTTTTTAAAAAAGAAACATTTAAAATTCCCCCATATCTGCCTGGCTGGTGTGAGTCAGTGGTTGAGACCCCAGGCTGCTGCCACTGTGAGGGGATCCTGCTGTGGGGGTGCGCGCCCCTCCCAGGCTGAGACCCCAGCCCAGGCTGCCTCCACTGCGAAGGGATTGAGCTCTGGGGGGTGCGCGCCCCTCTAAGGCTGAGACCCCAGGCTGCCGCCTGCTGGGAGGGGATTGCACTGTGGGGAGTGAATTTGTTTTTGTTTTTTATAAAGGGTCTGGAGGGCCTCTAGGCAGCATTCCGCCAGGCCGCTTACTCTGCCAGCTCTCAGCAGCAGTCCTCCCTGAGACTGGGGGATTCCGGCAGGGCTGAGAGGACTGGGGACCGCCATCTTGTGGCTATGGGCACCGCCATTTTTGTCATGGAGTGATTAATTTGCATATTACTCTTTTATTAGATAGGATTCTTAGCAACACTATATAAAACCACCATATTTTCAAAATCACCTGTTAACTGTGAGTAGGGTCAATAACATGTTTTGCTTTCACTATCTACTATAGTAGATTGAGTTCTAAGTCTAGAAAACACTTGAAATTTTTCTAAATTTAAATGTAGATGATAAAGTCAGATAAAATAAATACCAGTCCATGTATGTCACCTTTGTGTGGTCACTGTCATGGGTTCTGGTACTTTTATCTGCTGTTAATAGTAAAAATGAATTAGTTTATTCCTAAGGCAAACCAGACATTCTACTGATATAAATTATGGTCCTTTGAAAATTCCACTTAAATGGATTTAGGTTCCCCGTTGAGATAGAACACGATGTTCAGTTGAAACAAAAGTTGTGGATTTTTAATTTAGACCTTCCAGCACAATCACACACACACTGAAAGCCTCTCATATCAGAGCATGAGAGGGAACCTGTTTCTTGAGTGGATTCCTGGCACCGGGTCGGCTTGAAAGCAGCTATGAAAGGCACAGATGGAGCCAACAGTGATTTCAACTTGCTCCTCAGCCTTGCATTTTCCCTGCAGCAAATAACTGCTCACTGCTTATCCCTAAGTCCTTTGCTCCACCTCCCCCTCTTACCTCCAGTGGGAGCAGAGGAGACTTTACACCCAGAAGCAGCACGGCATTTGCAGGTGGCCTGCAGCTGCTCCTCAGCTTTGCCTCCTCCATTCCTGGTTCTCGCCTTCCACCAGGGCTGCTGCCTCCAGGAATCATTTCCTGGCCCTCCCAGAAGGTCCTTTCTCTCCTCTACAAGTAATTAATCCCCTCTCCTCTCTCCTGCTCTCTGGCCCCTCTCTTAGACCCTCTTTGATCCCTCTTTCTTTTTACTTCTCTTACTGGATACTTTTTTATTTTCCTTACTTCTCTTACTGCTTGGCTTCTCCACAGTTAGTTTTTGCCTCTCACTGCCATTCTGCCAACTTTGGCTTCTGTGAGTTTCACGTGACCAGAGCTAGATAGATTCTGGTTCTTACTATTTCTTGGCCTCACAGTTCTTGTGCTAATTTCATCTGTTACTCAGACTGAAACTCAGTCTCTGAATTTCTTAGTGTGATGTCTTAATACTCATAATCTTTTTTGCTCCACTATGGGAACCAAACAATCAATACTGGAATGCACAGAGGTGGGGTCATATCCATCTGTTTATTTTTATTTAAAAAATAATGTACTGAGCTCTCATTCTCTGTCAGACACTGGGAGAGGTATTAAACCAAGGCTGGAGGAAGGCGGCAGGGTATGGTGGAGGAGTGTTTATCTTAAATCATCTTAGAAAGGAGTAGGGAGGCAATAATCTAGGTTAGAACAATACTTAATCTTTGGATAATTGTACTTTTAGGTAGAAATGATAATATCTGTAAATTCATTGAACAGGGCACCTTTGGACTTTTGGAAGATGATTCTACTCACTGCTTTTGAACAAGTTTTGTTGCTCAGGTAGACTTTTTGACAACTGCCTCCACATCAGCATATTTATTGATCATCATTCCCTAACACCATTAAATATCTGAGACCAAGTACTGTGTAGAGTATTTTAGAAGACAGAGAAATAGTCTTTTTCTTATAATTAAAAAACAACAATGACAATAACTGAACACTGAACAATATCTAAACAAAGATTTTAAATCATTTGTGACTAATTATAGGAGCCTTAAAATAAGAAGTGCATATCTTGGCCAAATGGGGTGGGGCAATAACAATGGATGCACAGGACAGATTTCTACCCAACAAAGAAGTTTTCTCCTGTCACACTGAGTAAGGGTTGACACTCATTCCTCAGTGAAGAGCTGGAAAATAATATACCCTATGTAGACATGACCTATAAGCATTCAGAGCAATGATCCTAATATTTGCTGGGAAAATGAAATGTGACTAATACAGAAAAATCAGAGAAAAGAGTAATTAAAAGGTGTGGTATTATTATAGAATAAAACAGTATGCTTCTGGCACATAAAAACATAGCAGTGGAAAGGAATGGAGAAAAAAATAAAGGAAAGGGGAATGAGTAAAAAACATATTCAAGATACTTTTTGATAAAGACGATTTTAGGAAATAACAATGCATTACATTGAGTTAGGAAATAAAAATAAAAAAAAAAGACAAATACCGCAATAGAAAAATAATTAAAGCCAAAACACGTGACCAATGAACATATGAGAAGATGTAGAAGACCTCAATACCAGACAGGATTACACATTAAGCTACCATGCTTTATCTTTCATTGTGTCAAAAAACTGAAGTGACTGACATCACTCAATGTTGGCAAGTGGTGAGAGAAAATAGGCACTAGCATGAAATCTCAGCAGTAGCATAAATTGAGACAACTTTCCTAGATGACAACCCGGTAATGTTCTTTACAGTTAATAGGTGACTAAACCACATCCTTTACCACAGCAGAACAATTCTTTGGGCTTATCCTAAGGGGAAATGTTACTCAGATTTAGAGAGAGAGATATTTGCATGTTCAACACTGTACTCTCTATAATTACATACATATGTAAGCAACTTATATATTCAATAAGTAATAGTGCATTACAATTATGGTACATCCATATAATGGGGGCAAAAGTGGTGAAAACAAGCCAGGTTCAAAGCAGAATGTAAAATATAAACCCATTTATTGAAATATAGAATATATATACAGAGAAAAAAACCACACCAAAATTACTAGTTCAGGTTATTTTCATTGTCTTCTATCTACCTCCTATTATAAGTATGATTAGTTCTATTTTTATTTTCAAAATATATTTGTTTAAATATTTGTGAAATTAAATTATATAAATTTCGCCTTATATATTGGGAGTTCAGTCATTCTGAACAAATTATTTTGTTTTATTCTAAAGGCTAAAGCTAAGGAGCCCTTCAAGATTCTTGAGCATAGAGAGAGCAATAGAGTAACCAGCATTCCTTAAAAAAATTATGTCTTACTGAGACTTATTTCTATCTGACTGAGCTATAGGATACAAGTATATAAGATTTTAGACATCACTAGTAGAATACTAGAAATACTAAAAGGACCGGTCTGATTCATACAAAATAATGAGGTTTGCCTGGAATTCTACAGTCCTTTTTATCTTAGGACTGTGAACTCTGAGGAGGGTGGCGGGGTGGGGGTAAGACACCTACTAAGAAGGGCTCCTGGTGGCTAACTGGGCTCAAATAAAAAAGGCAAAGCCTAGCAGTCATTTCCACACAGGGCCTCTCACACAAACTGCACTTCATGGAGAACCTCTGGTCTAACCTGCCTTCCTCTGCACTGTGTTTCTGCCATCCGACCCAGCCCTAGTAAAGGTTTCCTGGAATCTATTTCAACCAACCTGGGCCTTCCCCATCCAATCGGAGCTGTGCAACTTTGGCCAATCAGAGAGGCTCTATTCTGACCAATCAAGACAGTGTCTTTTGGGCCAAACTGTGAAATTTGGCATCCTCATTTGAATAAGGAAGGTCCAATCAGGAACTGGGGGCGGGGACTTCTGTCCATATCAGCCAGCTTCCTTCTGGGTCAGAAAGAGCATACTCTCCTCCAAAGACTGAAGACTGTGTTTCCCTGGCTAGAGCTGAAACAAGAGAGATGTCTCATTGGAGCAAAGCATAACAGACCATCTCGGAGAGGAGAACTGTCTAGCTAGAGAGAGGCTTGGCCCCAGGGTTACTGGCCCCAAAGCTATTCCACGACCATGCCGTTTTCATAGCTGAGCTGTATCACTGTTTGCACTGAATAAAGTTTCCCTCTTCACCCCATCCCAAACGGGATTCTTGTTGGCTTTGAATTGGCAAAATGACCATCTGTTGATAGGACAAACACAAGAGTATTGGAAATTATCAAACACAAGCTAATTATAATGATTAAGGAGAGCATGGGTAGCCTTCCCAATAATTAAGACAAATTGATTAGAATTCTTAGAAAGACTATGATCACAACAGAATTAAAAGCTGAAATCATGAGAGACCTAGCCAATTCCTACTAACTTAGCCCCAGATTCAAAGAAATTCCATATGGGTGATATTGGACTTGCAAAATTTCTACCTCTGGAAGTTTATAGTGTCAAATAATAAATATATAATCCAAAATGACTAAATATGAATTCATGATTTACACAGTCACAAATGTCTCTGAAATAGAACATGGAAAAATTTCCAGGATACAATCTCCCATTTCTGGAGTCAACTCATGGAACAAAATTACTCTGTTATTTCACAGCATGCAGTTTTATGTCTATGTCAGAAACAAACACAGAGATATAGAAAACACTGTTTGACTCAACAATGCAATATCTTTGCCAAGAGTTGCATGAAAAACAGAAACAACTGTGCTCAAAGTGAGTCAGGCAAAAGATGGTAAATGACCATATTATGATGAAAATAAAGTCAGCCTTATCTTCCCCAAACAAGAAACACATAGGGAAGACCAGCTGACCTCTAAACACTTGAAAAGGAGGCAGGAGAGGGACTCCTGGAAGGAAATGTAGTCTGCTACTTCCATACAAATGACACACCTGTCACTAAACAACACCAGCCAATTACTTTTTTGTAAATCTGGTTAAATGCAAATGCTCTGAATGTAAAACACTGACTTATCTTCAAAGTCATTCCAAGGTAGAACTTGGTACCTCCGCAACTGCTGTTTTTTTCTTTATGTTTTAGTATTAAATGAATGAATAAAGGAAACAATACTATTTTTATAAGAACCTACATATGTTATTTTATTAAATTTCTGTATTATGGCAGTGTTGAGACCCACAACATTGTAAAATGTTTCTTTCAGTGCGTATGTGATGTTATACACACTTTCATATGACAGGAAATTTTGCACAATAATATTTTCAGGGGATAAGACTATCTTCCCTTTGCCTTACTATATAACAGGGATTTGACCACATTTGTTTCAAGATAACAATACACACTTTTGATAATGGTGAGCAACAAAGATTCTATATTGAGCTAGTTATTTTTCAAATTTCCCAGTCCCAGCAGTGTTTCCTAGAAAAATGTGCTAACTGTATTAAAAGGAGAACAAAAGAACTTAAGGATAATAGCCTAAAAAGCAGGATCAATATGAATTGTATTCTGAGGCACTTGTCATATTTGTTAATTTCCAGGCTTTTTGTTTTTAGACTATTCAAGATTCCAGGTTTGGCTAGGTCAGTGGTTGGCAAACACGAGCCACATGCAGCTCGCAAGCCGTGGTTTGCCGCTCTGTTGACTCATGAGTTTGCCGACCACTGACCTAGACTTTCGATCCAATAATTACAGGCTGTTGCTGTTCCTTGTGATTAAGCCCCTAGGTATATATACAAGATTCCCAGTTTTTTCTACATGTGTCAACAATAGCTCTTGTTGCGAACAACTCAGCAAAGTTGACTAATGTCAAAGAACAGTCATGTTCTATTGAAAAAATTTAAATTTTGACCTATAATCACCCTTTAATGTCTGAAAACACAGGGTTGCTTTGAATGTTGAGTATACCAGTGCCTGATATTACTTAGTGGTTACATATGTGGATATAGTTTTTGGGTCCTACACCCACATTTTCCAGCCATTCTTACTAAGTTGAATGGGGTGTTCTAGCATGTACATTAGTTTTGGCATCTCTCATCCCTTCCCCCCAATATCCCTCCATCTTTCACTTTCTTATTAAAGGAACTTATATGATGGGACCGGTGTGGCTCAGTGGTTGAGCACTGACCTATGAACAGAAGCTGCTCACAGTTTGATTCCTGGTCCGGTCCGGGCACATGCCCAGATTGAGGACTCAATCCCTGGTTGGTGCAGGAGACAGACAATCAATGATTCTCTCTCATCATTGATGTTTCTATCTTTCTCTCCCTCTTCCTTCCTCTCTGAAATCAATATATACACACACACACACACACACACACACACACACACACACACACATATTTAAAAAAGGAACTTATGAGGCATGGCACCATTTAACTGCAAGCACAGAGTTCATTCACCCTTCCAAAATCAAGCATTTTATTTGCTGCATATATTTGTTACATATATGTATATATTGTCATGAAATGTCCCTTTTCCTTCTCTCAGTAATCAACTTTTAATTAAGAGCAAAGACAGAATCTGTGGCACCAAATCATTGTTTTATAAATGCTTCATTTCAGGTATGTAAAATATAAGAGGTACTATATTTTTGGTATTTCTAAAATATGAAACAGGAATCATATCAACTGTTGACTTCTTTATTTAATAGTGAGCTCATTTTTCTGCCTCAATATTCATTAAGAATGCCAGCAGACCACACTACAGTCAAGTAAGGGCTTTCTTTACACATGGTGATGCTTGCTGGGGCCAGGGAGAATGAGCAAACTGCAAAGTCCCCCCAGAGATTATGATAATGCCTTGTATTTACATCATGCTGCTAAAAGTGGAAAGCCCCACCATACAACATACATACTGTATATCATGGGATGAATCATTTAATTTCATTACTAACCTGAATCATTTAATTTCATTATGCTAAAAAAGTGTACTCTAGGTCATTTGGCCCCAGTAGCTCAACTTATCTTCAGTCACCAAAATGTGAGAACATTTGAACAGCATTCAAATTGGCAATTTCCACTAGCTTTTGAACAAATCACTGACGACAGAAAGACCATGTAAAGGGAGTGCCGAGATTATAAGTTCCAAGAAAAGAAAAAATGTGTTTTTGAACCCGGCAAAGGGTTGCTGCATTTCCTACTACATCCTAAAATCCCAGTACAAAATGATCTTTGCTTGTGATTTTTAAAATGATTAAAAAAGAAATGTTTGGGAAAATCTTAAACCTATTTCTCCACTCACACAAATGCTGTATGTAATGTCTGCTTAAATCTACCTAATAAAAGAGTAACATGTTAATTGACCATACCTTCGTGACATCCACCAGCCAATCAGGAGCAAGTAAGCAAATTAACCCAACAAAGATGACCGGTTAATTTGCATACACAGGCACCAAGCGGCCGGGGTGGGGTGGGGCGGGGCGCTTGCATCGTCGCCATTGAGGATGCAGGCATCCCGCACCACCCCTGGCCGCTCCCGACCTCTGGTCAGCCTGGGAAGGTAGAAAGGCAGCTCTGGCCACAGCGAAGGCAGTGCCGGCAGCCAGGGAAAGGAAGGCCCATTCTGGCACAAATCTTCATGCATTGGGCTTCTAGTATAATAATAAGGCCTTTCTAATTTTTACTTTATCAACTTATAAGACTAATTTGGATTTCATGACTAATTGGAACTCTATTTCTATTTCTCATTTTTATTTAGGAAATATGCTAGGCATTGACTATGTGCCTAGTAATTTTAATATGTATAAGAATGTTTCTCTCTCAATGACTTCTTGGAAGTCTAGTTGGAAAAACAGCAGCATAAACAAAGATTTGAATCACAGCACGACTGTTGCAAAGATGTGCATGACAGGTAATACTGAACTAACTTGGGAAATTCAGGAAATGCTCAGCAGTGAAGACATGCTAATTAAAACTTGAATGTTAAAAAGAAATCAACAGGAAGGTGCACTGCAGGAGAACAGAGAGGTAAGAGGTTTCCAACACAGTCCAGGCAAGAAACCAGGCAGGCCTGCAGCAAAGCAGTTGGCAATAGGGGCAGAGCAGAGAGAGTCAATGTGGTCTATGTCAGCAATAGAATCAAAGCATCTTGTTACAAATTTGGATGGGGGTATGGGAAGGTAAGTGGGAGAGGAAGGAGTTAAAAACACACACCTGATTTCAAGATTATGATTTTGAACACATGGTAAGATGGTGATACCATTATCTGAGGCAGAAGATATAATATCTGATTGGAAGAGGGGTGGAGTTCAGTAAGGAATGTACTAAGATTGGCTCATTTGAAACACTCGGGTGGAAATATACAGAAGACAATGATTGTGAACTGGTGACAGGCAGCCCTTCATTCTTCCTGGCCTTTGTCCCAATTCTCACTAAGTAGCAAATGCCCTCCAAAGACCAGCATCGCCATGTCTGAGTCTCTACAAAGTGTAGAGAGCACCGGAGTCTGCTTCACGCCAAACAGAGCTAGTGATGAGTCTCCCAAGAGACTTGGTCATTCCTGCACTGCTTGGGGATACACAGGGAATTCTTTCTTGAGCTAGAACATCAGATAGCAGCAGCCATAGGCAGGTTCAAAGATGCCAGAAGCTTCTTGTTTATCTTGGGCACTAATTCCCTAGGGATATATGTTATGTTGGATCCTTGGAAACCCTACTTAAGAAAAAAGTTTGAACATCCAAGGGGGAGGAAGAAAATAAGACTTAGCCACTCTAAGAAAGGTCAACCTGAGTGGAGGAAGGGACGAAGAAATGTGTTAGTTATATGCAGCCAAGGTATATAAGTGATAGCATGATTTTTGGAATGTCTGATGTTGGAGCCCGGGGCAGGCTGTCCCCAAGTATCCCACAATAACCTATCGATTGTTTTCTAGTTCAAATCACTTAAGAAGCAGTCAGAGGAGCTTCTTGACTCTTCTCTGTTTCTCTAAATGCAGGAAATGTCATTTGAAAGGTGGCCTCCCTGCTCTAAAAGGGCCAAGGAGCAATCAGATAAGGTAGAGACAGCCTTCGGGCCAAAGAGGGAGAACCCAGAGCTCAGAAGCCTCAGTAAACAAACTCTTGTTAACTTGGACTAATCAATTGCCCTGACCTAACCCACATTCTACTTAGATTCCTCACGAGTACACTAAATCCTGTTCTCCTCCCTCTTCAAATCTCCAGAAATGTATTGTTTCTTTACATATAAACTGCTTGTTCCACTTCTCTCCCTCACAGACAGTTATTCTTTGAATTCTGCTGTATACATGTAATAAAACTTGGGATTTTCTCCTGTTGTTCTGCCTGGTGTCAATTTTATTAATGGCCTACATGCAAGAACTCCAGGAGGGTAGAAGGGGGGATTCCCCCTCCCTGACACTGATAATGCTAAGTAAAAATGTATAATTCAGATATTTTCCTTATTCAGGTTTTCTCTTTGGCCCAAATAACTGACTGTTTTATTTGATTATGCTATAATTATAACACTGAAATTCCTTAAACCTTAAGATGGCTCATTAGGAAAATAGTACAGGCACTAATTCCTTTTTATACATGTCTAAGCCCCACTTGCTTGCCAAAAAACATCACTGGCTGTGAACTGGCATGTGAGTTACTTAATTCTTCTGTTAGATAGCTTAGTGTTACTGATGTGTCTTTTTTACTGTCACATTATCCTGCCAGTCCAGAAAAAAACAACAAAAAGAATGACTAAGAAGTCCCAGAATATAAATCTACTGAACAAAAGCTTTGACCTGAATTTGACAGCTAATGTAACAGTTCAGTTTTGTGTATTCTTTTGTCTTTTTCCAGAAATCTGCACTTTTTCAGATAGAAATTGTTAAGATTTCTATAAAAAGTTCTAAGAAAATTTGCTTAGCATTTCATACCTATATTCTATTTGTAGAAAATACAATAATAGGTAAGCAAATGTCAGAAATATTAACTTCGTTTAAGGTCTTTGCGATTTAGAACATTTAACTACTCAGAATATATAACAGGGCAGATATGGTTTTCATTATCAGCAAGATTATAAATATTATTTTAGATTTATCATGGTACCCATAGCTGTTTCCCATCTGTGGTTTCCATGCTATTAAGATGTTGTTGTTTTCCATGAGGTCACATGGTGGGCCACTGCCATGCCAGTACAGCAGCAATTTTAGCTGGTGAATCTGTCCCAAGTTTGTTGTAAGGTAGGAAGCAGTCAGAAGAGCTCAGAGAGTAGACATGAGAAGGCATGCAGTAGCATTAAACAGGAAAACAATAACAAAAGTCATGATAACAACAACAAAAAGACAACTCAAGAGAAGGCAATCCAGAGACAGTTTTTTTTAGCTAAATACTGTCAGGATGGTATCAAATGTATTTTCAAACTATTTTGCATTCCTATTGTTCCCATATGACCTCTAAGAATCTAGATTTGACTATAATATTCAATGATGTTTAATTTTTTAATGAATTTATTTTTGTTAAATAAGTTCCTCCTAAGGATTCTAGTTAACAGAGTTTATCAACTCAAATTACATATTTTTCTGATAGTTGTAGAAGTGTGACTTTAAACACCAAAATATTTTTTGTCTTTATTCTGTCAATCTTAAGTGAAAAACATTCTTAAATGTAGATTGTCTTCCCTGACTTCTCAAGCATTACTGAAAATAATTTACATCTGGTATTACTTAAATGTATTCTAAGACAACACAAACTGTAACGGTTGTTGACAGTGGCCATCACTACTTTCTGGGGCCTTCACTGTTATGCTTATAATATACACTTGTGACTTCTTAACCGGTTTTCTCCTGCTATCAGGATGTTAAGCTAACACATCCATCTCTTGTCATTATGGCTCCTTGTATATACTAACTTAAGACTTTCAATCTGCTCTGCTCTGGGAAACAGAAGATCAGGGAGACTATTTGAATTGTGTGCAAAATAAAGATAAATGGGTTCTGAGGTGGAACCAAGTGGCCTGTTTCATCAAAAAGCTGTACTTTTTTGTCAAGTCTATTTTGGCCGTCCTAGGGCTGATGTGTTTACCTCTTGGTTCTCTGCATCACTAGATAGATGCTATAAACAAGGAAGCCAGCTACGGAAAGGCAGCGTACTAAGTATATACTTTTAGTTTAAGCGATCAATAAAGTATTTTAACCAACAATCTTTTTTAACCTACAACTTGCTATTGGTTATTGGTTTCAGAACTCATTTTTTCCTAATTTAACTGAAGCCGATCTCACAGAAACAACACAAAGTAAAAATTATAAACATGAACCTGGTATGTTTATTTTCATAATATACGATGTCATGATATGTGAGTGTGTGTTAAAAGTCTCTGATGCAACAAATGTGTTTCAACACATACTGCTTGTGAAAGTAAAAGCAGAACCACAAACTGACACATCTACCTAAGGATAAAAAAAGGCATACATATATTATTTTAAAAAATGTACAAGTCTTAAGAAAGTGCAACAAAGCTTAATAGAATTTAATCAAGGCTGCAATGATAGCCTGAAGGGACCTTAGCATAGTATTGAATCTATGCCTTTATCTTCTGAAAAAAATATGCGCTCCAATCTCACAAAATGTGATCTCTACAGCTCAACAGTAATCTTTTCTTCAATGCCTCTTTCTAATGCTTAGTCTCACTGATCCAGATTTTGGATGTTAATGTTATTGTTCTCTCACAACCCTTCTGAATTATTGAGTTCACAACAATAAAGTATTTGTAAACTCCCTAATGATAAGTCAGAGACTTAGATTTCAGTCTTCGGTCTACCAAAAATGAGTTGCTAAATTTGGTCTAATTACTTAACATTTAGGAATTTCAGTTTCTTTATCTGAAAAATGGTAAGATAAAATATACCCTCCAGTGTAGGGAGCAGTTATAGGGTTAAGCCTGGGACTGACCTGCTGGCAAAGCCACAAACAAGTTCCAGCTTAGAGGGCACAGCCCTCTTAGCATAATTAAGCTTGATCTTGTGACTGCTCCCTAGATCTTCCCTGGGTAGCTAATGGGCTGTGGGAGGTGCAGCAAGTGCTGCCAAAATAAGTGAAACTTACAAGAACACTATAAATTACCTTGTTTACCTCTGACTATAAATAAAGCATCAGCTTGCAGTCTGGATCTGTTCCGTGGTCTCAGTCATGCACAGAAGATCCACCTAGACCCAGCTTATTCTCTTTGTCTGTCTTTTCTTCATCCTTCACTGGCCCTCCTTCAGGCTCGCCGAACCCTTGGCTGTGCTGGCCGGCACACTCCAGTGTTTTCAAGGATCAAATAAAATACTTTTAAGTCTGTAGCATCATACTGAGTACATAGTAGTAAAAACTAATTGTAGAGCTGAGTGAGATTCATAGTCAGGTAGTCTAGACCCAGAGGTCCTGCTCATGATGACTGACCTAAGCTGCCACATATATCTGTATATCTTGAAGTTTCTTTCTACAAGGTATGATATCAGATTTGCCCTGCTTATTTCTAATAATCTTTTGGCCAAACAAAACCATTCATTAGAATATTCAATTCCAAGGGCCTGTTATCTTTGCTAATATGTCATCTATTGAAAAGTGAAGGAACAAAGTGTGTATTCTATTTCAGTCAAAACCAAAAAATGTTAAATCAAACACCAGATGGCTGAGGACAAACCCATGCAGAGTTCATTTCTTAGGATCTCTAAGATGCCACATATTCTTAATTAAAATCTCTTTAAGTATGTTCTCTCAAATATAAGACATGTATATAAACTAGATTGTATTTGTACATTTTGGGGCACATTTGTGTATTTTATTGACAAATACCATACACATATGTCAAGTTAAAGAAAGTAGATTATATTTCCCAACTTATCTATGAGACTGTCATATTAAAAAAAGTCAAGAGATTTTATCAGAATCCAAATGAACTGCATGTAGCATCTGACCACTATTCTATCAGAAAAGAAAAAAAGCTTCTAGGACTTGGCATTTGCAAATTCTTGGCTGGTCCACTGCTTCTTGAATTTAAGTACGGAACACTTAGGAGAGCCACTTAAATCAACAGATTCAACACTACAATCACTAAAGGCCATTCATTGGCTACATGTCCTACAGCATTTCTGTGATTAAAGTGCATGCAAAGATACTCTTAAATATCTACCTAGTGAGAACTCTTCTCCCTTTCCCTTAAATTAACCCTTTACAAAAAAACATAAACATCCAAATGAAAAAGAACAGTTTTCCTCCTGGAATAATTAAAGAGCACTGTTCTCTAACCACCATAAAACATAATGATTTAGGTTAAGATAAGATGACAAGAAAGCAATTATATTTTAGCACTAATAACACTTAAAGTCACGAGAATGTCATATCATCTGCATGAAGAAGTAGGAGGGCTATAGTAATTAAATATTGAGGCCTCACATATATACACATGTGCACTATACTCTTTAGAAATTCCTTTTATATTGCTCTGCACATAAATATTATAAAAGGAAAATTCTTGATGCTAAACTTTAGAAGGTTTTAATAAAAAGAATAACTTTCCATCTATGTCACTTTATTTAAGTATTAAGCCTTAGATTTAATTTAGAGATTGGCTCTGCATGTAACTTGATTCAGTAGAATCATAATATTTTATTTTTTTATGGCTGTTGAACATATAATTGGAAATGTGAAACTTAAGATGCTGAGAATGTCTTTTAAGATCCACCAGGTTAAACATTCATATCTAGAACTATGCTATTTAATAAAAGAGTAATATGCAAATTGACCATACTGCTGCTACACCCACAAGCCACGCCCACCAGCCAATCAGGAGGGAATATGCAAATAAACTCAACTTATCCAGGAAAGCAGCCCTTAGCGTTTGAGAAGATATTCAATCCAGTTTTAAATGTTAAGCCCCATGATAAACAAGTGCAATTTTAAACATTGTTTTGATCACTGTTTTTTTCTCATTAATATGGTTACATGAGTTGAACATATTGTTACACAGATCATGGCAATCTATGGAGCAGTTTCTTCAGCAGTTACCAGAAAGGGGAAAAAAAAAAGGACTTTTTCTACTTCTGGGGCTGATGGGAAATTTTCAGTTGTAAATGGATGAATGCATTCTTTGGGTCACATTTCCTGAAATGATATTTTTAAATAATTGTTTGGGCTGTCTCAATTTCTTTGGTCTCACCCTTAAAAATAAGGCAGTGTGGACATACACATTATTGTGAAACTAAGCTCTGGGAACTCTGACTTTGAGCTCCAAGGATTTTGCTTCTGTGAAACTATGTAAATAAATCCTAAGAGCTCTTGTTGATTGAATCAGAATCCGTCTAACTTAACAAAAAAATAAAAAGGCAATTGGCATGACTAATTTTTTTTGTGTTTTTTTGTTTGTTTTTAGGAATAAGCTGAATCGTTTTCAAATTGGATTGTTAACTTAAATGAACTATTTGAAATGTAACAGAAAAAAATGTTGGTGTGCTTGACTCATGAATACATTTATTATTTAAATGTGACAAATGATATTAAAAAAAGATGAAATGAACATATACTCAAAATAATTAACATCATACTTTCCCAAACTTATGTTTTCTAGAATATAAATGTGGGGACTATACTGTTATACAATTCTTGTATTTGCTTTCTTTGGAGCTATTCATTTTCATTTGCATGTTTTGAGTACATTATGGCATTATATATACTTCTGTTTAAAAAAAATAAAGATTAACAAAAATAGTTAAAATATAAGTTATATATAATGTTTACATATAAACTTTACAACTAAATTATATCTGTCTATATGTAATATTTATGATCATTCTAGTGCCATTTAAAAAAGACGTAGAGTTAATTATTTGAGGCTTTAAACCAGGAGTGGGGGATCATTCGGCCACGGGTCTTATAAGGCCCATGAAATCATTTGTTCTGGCCCTCCCAAGGTATTAGGGGTGAGTTAATTAAATGTTTGACTATATACAGCAGGCTCAGTTTTAAGTTGATAATTTTGTAAGGCCTTTGAATGATGTTATAAATCTCCAAATGGCCCTTGGCAGAAAAAAGTTTCCCTAACCCTGCTTTAAGCCTAGGAGCCCTTTAAACCCCATTATATTTTCCATAGAGTTAATATTTGTGTGTTTCAAGGACTCAAAGGTCTCCTTGTAAGATTTTAAACCTGATGAACTGAAAAGTCTGTACATATATCCTCATATGTATACATGGACATCTATCCTTACAGAGAGAATATAGCACATAGAATACAACACACAAACATATTCTTACATATATACTATTTTTAAGAAGTATTTTAAACAGAAAAAATTATCTTTTATCTTTGTAGGTTAGATAGACAAAGCACTGCACAGGAAAATGTTAGATAAGTAAGACATGAGAGAAAAAATAAAATCTAAAATGATTTCCATCCATAAAAATGTTGGAAGTGCTCAAAATAAGAGTAAAACAAACAAACAAACAAAAAGCCTTTAACTGATTCACCAAATGAGCAATATTTATATTTTAGTGCTAGACATAAATTTTAAACAATTTTCTCTAAACATTAAAAAAGTGACAGCTTATCATTTCTATTTAAAACTCCTTTACTATGTACCTAATATGTATAAATTCTTAAATTCACATGCAGATTTTGTAATATTTATTCATACTAATTTATTCAAAATAAAAGGGACTCCTGTAATATAAGACTATGATAGCTTGTATAGACCAACTCTCCCAAAGGAAATCATGATAAGGGCTGAAAAACAAAAATAAAAACAGCCAGGATTTGTGGAGCCAAGATCATAAAAGAGGAAAAAAATGAGGTAAGCTAACATTTTCTTGCCACTTTTCACCTAACATTTTTTTCACATTTGCCAATTCAGAGCAAGGAGGCCGAACAGTAAACAGTGGTGAAGTGCTTTCATCAATCTCAAAGAGATAAAGAAAACAAAAAGCGGACTCCAGGACCACCAGGGCAAAAACGACTTGAAGACCCCTAATCACAGAGAAAAGGGAATCAAAATGAAGTGAACTCAGGACTCTATGCAGTTACTAACCTTAACACATTTGCCAAGTCCTAAATGATCAACGAGCATAAGGAAGAGAAACTAAATAAAAGGAAGTTGATATGAGAGTACAAAGCTCAAGAAAGCTTTTAACAATCATATTGGGAAGATAAAAGCTGGAGTTCATATTCTTCCAAAAGAGCCTACTGTAAAAACATCCAGTGTTTGAAAGAAACTCCAGTAGAGTTGCACTAGGAGTAAGTGAAAACTGGAGATAGATCACTAATCTAAAAGACTAAATCTTGGCCTCATAATATCTGAACCCCTGTCTGAAATAAGGTGATCTACTTCTTACTGTCAATCCAAGAAGAAGAAAAAACCTAAATCCTCTATAAAAGGGATTACTTCCAAGACTTTTCATACTAAATATCCATCATTCAATCAAAAATTCCAAAATTGTGAGAGGACAGAACCAAAAACACCAAACACCACAAGAAAAACAACAAAACAGACAACAAAAACAGACGTCCAGGTGATCCAGAGATTGGTGTTATCAGAAACACACTTTAAAATAACTGTTACTGAGGCATTCAAGATTTACATGACTGAAAAATACCAATACCAAAAATAAGAATACAACAGATAAGTTTAATAATAAATGCTATGTAAATGAAAAAAAGAATTATTTACTTAAAGATAGCTACATAGAAAATATCCAAAATTAAGTAAGGTAAGAGAAAGGTATGTAAAGCAAAAAAATGAACATGAAATATATATATAAGTTGTGTTTAAATAAAGAAACAAAGATGTACTAGTATATCATATATATAACTGGAATTCCTAAGAGAAGAAATAGAATAAAAGGCAGAAGGAATATGTGAAAAAATTCTAGCTGAGATATTTCCAAAACAGCAGGTAGACTTTAAGAAACAGATTCAAAAAGCAGTTAAGGAGAAAAAATTTTTTTTGAAAAATAAGTACTCACATAGTTAACATTCTATTAAGGCTTCATGAAAAGGAACTCTTAAAAGCAGACATAGAAAAAAAAAAAAGCATTATCTTTTAATTAGCCACAAAAAAAGCCAGCTGACTTTACAATGGAAATGATAGAGTATGTTTAAAAACAAAAATAACCATAAATCCACAGCAAGAACTCTAGGCCCTTTGACAGAATGAAGAATAAATTTTATCTATAGTATAAAAACACAGTCGCCCTAATACCTAAAGGACCAAAGACTGGTCACCAGGAGGCCACATGTGTGGGGAGGTACGTGTTGGTGGGCGAGACTGTGCAATTTTGTGCACTGGGCTTCTAGTCTAAAATTAAAGGACAGGCGCATAAGGTGACAAAAGCATAGGGGGTGACTAAGTCAGGTTAGGGCATTGATCAGAGCTCAACCGAACACAAAATTTAAGACAGCCTTTAAATGGAAGATGAATGGAAGGCAGAGAATATGAGAAAGAATGCTCCAAGTAGGGAAATGACCATGTACAAATTTAGGAAGGAAGAAGCTACCATGGAAGGCCCGGAGAATTCAGTAACACCGGAGTAGAAGGTGACTGGAGAAGGTGGAAGAAGATCAAGCACAAAGGTAAGGATGCCTACAAAGCCACATCTTATTGAATTGAACTGTATCTGGTGGATAACCAGGAATTGAATGTAACAGTATCTGCACAGAACTGTGAGAATTCAGTTGGTTTACCAGTACTGGCATGGAATGGTCTATCTTAGGTAATGCTGATGGTGAAGTGTTCTGTGTTGCTAGCTCCTACTTCTAATTACTCATAAATTATTTAACCTCTTTGGTCTGCACCACTGAAAGGAGACAATAGAGGTTCCTATCTTAGAGGCAGGCTGTGAGCCTAAATTTTAATACATATAAAGAGCTCCAAACACTGTCTGGCACACCACTCAATAACAGTCAGATATTATTCATGACATTAACAAATTTAGTTACCTTTCCCAAGTAGTGAAGCAACATAATGTAAGAGTCTTGGGATGGAAATGGAGATGCCTGAATGCTATTTGATTTGATAGATACTAATTAGGTGGGTGATGTTGGACTTTTGAACTTTCTCAGTTTCCAACTGTTTACCTGTAAAAAGACCACGTCGCCACAAGCCCCGGATTATTTACTTATTTATTTTACTTCCATAACTGCTCCAGAATTTCTGCAGGCTTGATTATGACTTCTATGACTCAGAGACTTTTTTTCACTCTCATGATTATGGATTTTCCAGTAGCATCTACTGGATTGATATTTCGCCAGATGGCAATGTTTTTGCCTCTCACATTTATTAACTTGTTTAAAGTATTTGCTTGAATTCTTGTTGGGGGGGGGGGGGGATCAAAATATAATTATTAACAAGAAATTAATCCAGCCCAAAGGGAAGTTCTGGTTTGTGAAAGAAAATGTACATTGCTGATTTTCATGCTTTTAAAGCTTAAGAGTCAAAAATTATTGAATGGCTAATGATCACACAAAAACAGTCAGAAGGCTTTCTTCATTTCTACAGGAAGATTACCTCCTTATATTAGCACAGGTGTACCAAGGGGTGGGAGGAGAGGTAGGGATGAGTGGAGGCTGCAGGGATCTGCCCTGGTGAGGAGAAGCATATTATTACTGATATTATTTACAACTGTCAGCACATGGTGTAATGAAAAGCAGACTGCATTTTGATCAGTCTCAGCATTGTTTTTAAATTCCTTAGAGCCGATGAGATTTCTTACTGCCTACACCCAGGGCAAGTAGCTCCCAATGCCACCTCTTTTGTTACACCATTGCTTATCAGTACAGGAAATCAATTACTTTATCATGGGAAAAGTCCTAAGTGAAAAAACTCAGGAGGCACGTCTTTATATATAAGTTCAAGTATGATCTCAGTATACTACATATGTATATTCTATTTCAAAGGACTATATAAGGTATTATATACACACACAAACATATGTACATGTATGTCTCTATCCATCTATTTATCTACCAAGGAAGAAAATTTCTAAATTGTATTTTCTTAAGCCTTCCCAGTATTTTTTTCATATTTTCTATAAGGAATATATGTACTTTAATAATAAAAAAAATAAATCTTTACAATATACATTTGTTGAACTAATAAGTTGAACTAGTAAGAAAACAGAGTAGTGTTTGCCAAAAAATATTTTAAAGCTATTTTATCTATCTCAAAATTTTTCTACTTTGAAGTTTTGTGTCTCTATAATACTCTGATACCTGAAAATTAAAAAAAGTGTGTGTGGGGGGGGGAAATATAGACCCTTTGTAAAACATAAGTTAATCATATAAATGTCAATGCATTGGCAATATTTTATCTATATAATGAAAGGAATTTTAGGGATAAAAATAGGCAGGTTTAGGAAATCTTAGGAATAAAGGGTCCATGGGAGAGCAATGCATAAGTGAGGGCTTGGAGCATACATTCACAGAGAAAAGAAAAGGTGCCACAGGATAAGGGGCGAGGGAGACATACATTCACAGAAGGTAAAGAAAAGTCACAGAGTATGGGGAAAAAGGAAACATGCTTTCACAGAGGAGAGAGAAATGTCCACAGATCCTGGAAAGTGGGAACCATATGTTCAGAGGAGATAGAGAATGTTACAAGATAAAGGAGGGAGAAAGAGTGGGGCACCATGTGGGTTTTGGCCTTGAAGGTGGTATTTTGCAAAAGAGTAACCGATTAAAAAAAGCACAGGGTCATAAAGTAGGGAAGGGGTCCAATTAGAAGGAAGCATGAAGAGACAAAGAACTACTCAGCCTTTACAAACCTTAGAAAAAGGGGCTTAGTGGGTTACCCTCTTGGGAACCTCTTCCTTCGTGGGAGTCTATATTTGCTTCCAATAAATTTCCACCCTTTTATTAACAAGTACTTTTAGTCCACGAATTTTATTCTTCAAACTTCATGAGCAAGAACGCACAAGGGGGAGATCTGCTCCTTGCACCCTATGTTTCAAATCTCACATAAATCTTTTACCATGCCCCCCAAATATTAGACATGAAGTGTTTCTTTTTCCACTTGTATGACCTAACAGCATGCTTTGTACATAGTAGGAATTCAATAAGTAAATACAGAATTAAACTATGTATACAAAATATCCCAAAATGTGTATGCACACTGCAACAGCTGATAGCTCAATTTTGAAAATGACATGTATTTTAATAAACATTATAATTATTCAAAGTGTGTATATAAATTTGGAGGGCACTCTATATGTAGCTGAAACTTTTTGTATAGAAATAAACTTTGTTGACTTAAAATCAAATAATTAAGACATTTCAAATATAGCTTTACGACCCCAAAAATCACCTTCCTTAAGATACAGAATTACATATGTAGTTATATTTTTCAATTATATTATTGAATACACCATCAATAGCAGGAAATTGATGGTATATTCTCAAGAAGAGATTGTGTTTTACATTTAATTTTAGTCCACTCCAGGCTGCTGTTAGCCTGTCAGTGAGCATTATCCCTTATAACCTGTTTTCTATTTTCCTCTATGTTTTAGCTAACCAACAAAATGTTAATATACCCTATATCAGGTTTGATGGCCTCACTGACTTACTCAAAAACATTTCATGACTTCCCACTGTCCATATCCACAAAACTGGGTTCAAGAACCTTCATAATTTGATCTCAGTCTACCTCTCTCACCAACCCCCACCTTCCTTTCTCGATCCACTTCTATACCCCTCTCATCCCATCTTTAAAAATGCCAAACTCTCCACCATACATCTCCTACGCCTCAGAATGTTTTCTACCAAAATGATTTATGAAAAATCATAAAAAGGTGATCCCCCAAGTGATAGCTTCCCAGTTTTTTATTCTGTCTTTCACATACCTGACCCAGCATATGGAAGTTGCTTAATAATTGCCTTTGGGAGGTTCTGTTTCTCAGGAGGTTATATAATCTGTTTTATTAGGTCCTGGGTCAGCATTCAGTCAGTCTTCCTCTTATCTCACACTCTGTATTTACCCATTCCTTTGTCTCTGAATCATATCCAAGTTATTTTTAATGCCATCCATTAGAATTAGGACTGATCTCCAAGCCCAGGCACTCTGTGTTTAGATTCTAATGTGAACCCTAAGCTCTAGACACATCTGCTGGTCTTGATGGCTGGGGTAATACTAGTCAACCATCTCAAGGCTGCAGTGAAAATGATAAAGTCTCTGTAGCTTGGCCTCTGTGTCTGCTTCCTAATCCAACCCTCTGCTGACTCTGACACCAACTTCAAATGACAATGCCTTCATTCCAATTGCTTAAGCCAAAAATTTTGGAGCAATCTTATATTTTTCAACTTATTTGACATCCACATCTTACTGCCTTCAAAATATATCCCAAATCCAACCATCACTGAGCATCTGAGACATATTCATCTCACACTTGAATTATCTTAATAGCCTCTGCTATTCTTAAGCTTCTCAAGTCAATTTTCAAAACTGCAGCCAGATGTATCCTTTTAAAACAGCATATTTGAAATGGATCATATCTCTCTTTTGCTCAAAGTTCTCCAGTGACTCTCCATTTGACACCGAGCATAAGCCAAGGTTCTTATAATGGCCTGTGAGGACCTCCATGTTACCTCTCTAAACTCACCTACTCATCTCCCCTTTGCTTTCTGGTGACTAGCAGTTGTCATCCATACTGTTTCTCTATCAAACAAGAAGCCATGTTCCTGTCCTAAACTTTAATATATATACACTGAATGGCCATATTATTATGATCTCTGAAAGCATAATAATCTGGCCACTCAGTGTGTGTGTGTGTGTGTGTGTGTGTGTGTGTGTGTGTGTGTGTGTGTGTGTGTATTAGAGGCCCAGTGCATGAATTTGTGCATGGGTGGGGTCCGGCCAGCCTGCTGGCCAGGGGGAGGTGACATGGGTGGTTGGCTGGCCTGCCTGCTGGTCGAACTCCTGGTCAAGGGGACAATTTGCATATTAGCCTTTTATTACATAGGATATACACTGAGTGGCCAGATTGTTATGCGTTCAGAGATCATAATAATCTGGCCACTCAGTGTGTATGTGTGTGTGCGTGTGTGTATTTATTCAAGCTGGTGTGCTCTGCTGGCAAATAGATGCATGGCTCATTCTCTTTCGTCAAATCTGGACTCCAGTTTCACTTTCTTGGTGAGACCTACTCTGACAACTCTATCTAAAAATACCACCCGCGCCCCGCCCCCCAACACACCAATCTCAAGCCTCCTTTCCCAACCATATTTATGATTTGTTTTTCTCCATAGCAATCCTCATTTATTATGCTTATTATCTCTCTCCCTATTTGTATGTAAGCTCCATTCAAAGGTATGATATTTTGGTATTTTATTCTCTTATATATCCCCAGAATTTAGAATGGAAGACAGTAAATAAATATTTGCTGAGTGAATGAATAGTCTGCCATACCTTTCCCTGTAAGGCTAGCCAAATACTGACTGAGCCCTCCTCACAGTTGAACCCAGCAGAGGCCAAAAGGCAACTTCACTGTCTGAATGTCCTCTTACTTTTTTGAATCTTCCTTATATATGAACTCCGAAAACCCATTCCTCTTCAGTGCCTTCAAATCTGCATTCTAGGTGCTATACCTCATCTATTAATTATAATCTTATCTCAGTTCCAGGTTTGTTGTTTATGCCTTCTAATAGCAACCCCATATTATCCTTGTGCCTAGCTCTTTTAGAAACTAAAATACTTCTACATCACCAATTGGTCTCAATCCCAGAACCTCTCAACTAGGTCCTCCAATATCTCTCTTTAGGAATATGTAGTCATTATTACTTTGCAATTATCACCATCTTGGATCATTACCACTGACTAGGTCATATCTATCACAAGAATGCAGATTATTCATCTGTAAAATATGGATGTTAAAAGTATGTATGTCACAGGATGGCTGTGAAGGTCAATTTAGGGTAATATATCTAAAGTGCCTAACATAGGTTATGACATATAAGTGCTCAATAGATAATACCTGTTACTCTTTAGTAGACATTAAATTCACTATACAGAATCAGAAGTCAATTCCCTTGCTGACAATAAAAGCAAACCAATATTTTCAAAATAATTTGAAGAGGGACTGGTTAAAAGACCGGAATAATTGATGTAAAAGCATATACCACATGATGAATCTGTGGCAACCCTAGAAGAGCAGGCAGGATCCTTAAAATATAAAATGTCAGTCTAGTGTTATATCCCTTGTCATCTCAAAAAGGCTCCCATAGCTCACCTCCATGACATTTTACATCTCATAAGGAAGACAGATAAGGAAAGCTAAATGCCCTTATTCTTATGAAAGTTAACTTTTGATAAGATGCGTCAAGGTGTACTGAGGTCCTAAGCTTATCATCACATTCAGCTGCAAGCTACATTTTATTTATAACATTTTAAACAAGAATTCCTACAGAGTCAAGTTATCTTCTCTTCGTCCATGTTCCTTTTGCTCCCTACTGGAATACCACTTGTCCTCTTTTCCAGTGCAGGATTACTTTTCTGGCTTGGCCCTAAAGACATCCGAGTTTGTAAGACTGCTCAGTTCAAGCCCTATGGAATTTAGGTGTTAGTTAGACATTAGAAAAACTGTTTTATGAACATAATGTTTTATGATGACAATTGGCATTGTCATTCCAACAAACTACTACAGATATGTCATCAGAAAAATATTACACAATTCCCTAAGTAGCTCAATAAATATTTGGTTTTTATTTTAATCCTGTGACAGAAAGGAAAATGAGTCAACAGAAATAATCATAAAACATAAGCTCTCTGCTTCAGAGATCTGAGAAGTCACACATCTAAAATTTTTCCTACAAGAACTGTTTCTCACAGCTTATTTGAGAGGAGGGGGGATGTGAAATTAAAGAGTATCAATGGATAATAAATGACCAGAGAAAACTGTATTAAAAACATTTCCCTTAATCAGGTAAGTCATAAGTACTCTAAAATAACTCAAATTTTAAATTGTTTACCCCCAAACAATAGAGATATAGATTAATATTATCAAGGCAGGGTTCCTGATAAATTTATTGACCCTAATAGCAATCATAATTTTTCATTTTAAGGGTAAATTCTTTCTCAAGTTGCCAATTTTCAAATGAAATTCTGTTAAAAATAAAAATCATAGGTGATCTTTAGCTTTTAACTGGTAAAACATCTGAAACTCATAAATTATAGATGACTGTAGTGTGTAACCAAGTTAAAGGTCTCATTTAATAAAAATTTAATAAAAAATTTTATTTTTATTTTTTCATAACCTTGAATTTTTTTGCTTCAACAAAGCATAAAATATAACCTCTAATAAGAAATCATAGTTTTTTTGCTCACTAATTACTGTACTCCTTAAATAATATTATCACTTTTTGAATTATATCAAAGATATTTAGTAACATTTCATAAACTTGTAGTTATTTAAACCAAATTTGGACAACAAATAGTAGGTCTATAATAAATATGAACTTCAAATTTTTTCAAAACCTTGTTCTTTTTCATAAATATAAAACCCTTGTATAATGCATTTATTTAAAAAGCTAATACAATTATCACTTTTAAAATTCTAGATGAAAATGGAAAGATTATTGCTTTCTTTTTGTCTATAGAACATGCTCTCCCTCCCTTAGCTTTTCATCAGATCCCTGCAGTTTTTTAGATCGTCAGAACTTTAGATAAAAATGTATGGTTTAGAATGTTTTCTTCCATGCCTGCCTGCTTTCCATAAAAGAGGATGCCTTTTTAGCCATCTTCACAGTAGATCTTATTTTCAAATATACTTATGTTGAATCAATATTTTCCCAGTTTGAACTTTCTGCAAAATAACACTGGGAAAATACTGTGTTGCTCTACAGCTAATGCAGTGTACATAATCATTATGATACTTCAGAAAGGTGTTAAAGTATTTTCGGGAATAGTCATTTCACAAAAGCTAATAATCTAGATGGCATTCCTAGTAACATACTATCTTGTTCAATACTGAACTTTTAAAAGAACAAATGCCTAGCCGTGGCCAGGTAGCTGGTGAGAGCATCACCCTGATGCGCCAAGATTGCGGGTTTGATATCCAGTCAGAGCACATACAAGAAGCAACCAAAAATGCATAAAAAGGTGGGAAAACAAATTGATGCTTCTCTCTCTCTCTCTATCTCTATCTCTCTCCCTCTCTCTCTTTCTCTCTCTTCAATTAAAAAAATTAAAAGAACAAATTCCCAATCACAGTGATGCAAAAATACAGACTGATGGATTTTTTTTCTTAACAAAATAAAGCTCTGGAATGATGTGGTAAGAGAAGGAGGAAGTGCAAGAGGAAGAGGAGGGGGAGTTGTCCCCTCAACACCATACACAGGGATTTAATGTATGGTAGGTGTCATGTTAGATGTCATGTATTTCATTCCATTCTTGCAAGGATTGTATAAAGTATTAGGATCTTCATTTTACAGCTGGGAAAAATGAAGCTCAGAGAGATTGCAGTATAATATCTAATACGAATGGTCGTTTGAGACTCTAAGTTTCAGAGTCTTCATACCATTCCATGAATGCTCTTTTTAAAAAAGCATCATTTGGCCCAGCCAGAGTGACTCAGTGGTTGAGCGTTGACCTATGAACTAGGAAGTCACAGTTCAATTCCAGGTTAGGGCACATGCTTGGGTTTTAGGCTCGAGCCCCAGTATGGGGTGTAGGGGAAGCTGATCAATGATTCTCTATTGTCATTGGTCATTAATGTTTCTATCTCTGTCTCCCTCTCTCTTCCTCTCTGAAATAAATAAAAATATATTTTAAAAAAGAAAGCGTCCTTTCAATTTGCCAATTTTAAAAAAGACTACAGCTTTGTTATCAAATCAGTCATACAAGCCCAAAACTCCATCTTGCAATGAAGTTAAAGAGTCCTTACATGCTATCTTCTTTCCTCTCTCCTCTCCCTTAAGAACTGTTGAAAAGTATGTATTTGATGTTATCTTGGTTATTGGTAGTAGTAGAGGGAGTGCGTGAATGAATTGGGGAGAATACGGAATGTGTTATCTCTCTGTATAGCACTAGAAGTTTGGCATAGAAGGAGTATTCCCATACACAGCTACTAGAATTACATGGCAATGTCAGTTTTAACAGAATACCCTCCTAGCTCTCTCTTTCTCTTTCCCTCTCTCTCTCCACGCTCCCGACTCTCTCTCTCTCTCTCTCTCTATATATATATGTGTGCATGTGTGTGTGTGTGTTATATACACACAAATATATATTAACAAATAATGCATTATATTCAGAGAAGAAATGCTCAAATTAATAGCAAAAGATAATAATGTCATTAAATCTGACTAAGCAAAATATATTTCCTGGTAGAAACTAATTTTGACTCATATTCAATGAATAAAAGTATTCACAGTGAGAGATGGAATAGGGAGGGGGCAGAGAGGAAGTTCTTAACAAAAATTGGGAATATTAGGAGAGAGACAATTGCAGTCCAAAAAAGATGAATACACAAATATCATTTAGTTGGGCAGGATATAGTTGCAAATTAATGCAGACGGAAATGACACACTGTGACACAATAAAAATTATTCATCAATGGACTAATTCAGCAAGGAGTATATCATATTGAAATATGCTTAAGTGGGTAAGCACTATGAGAGATTTAGATAGGAATATTAGATTTAAAAGACATTAAAGTGCTTTGCTTGACATATTTCACTAAATAAATGAAGATACCTGGGGAGATGAAATAACTTGTTAGTTGTAGAGCCCAGGTGATCAAGCCTCTAATCTAGTACTATTTTTATAATACCAGTCAAATCCCAGGAAACACCCTATCATCTGTTCACCTTCCCAGTTGCAGCCATGCAACAAGCTGGTAGTTAATGTTTCTCTGTATTACTAATAACACCCTAGGCCATAACAGACACACCCAGGAACACTGACTCAGGGAGGAAATAAGACCTGAACTTAGGAGAGGCAGTACAGAGCACCTCAGGAATTACTATGCCCTAATTCTCACTAGACTTTTGCTTATGTATCTTCTTGATTCCATATTTCACAAGACTTAAGATTCACATCTCATAGAATCAGCTAGCCTAGAATTAGGAAATAGACAGGCAAATAGCATTCTGGTTAGACATTTACATATCCAAAACTATCAAAAGTTATAATGCATGGATATCTACCACTGAACGGCTAAAAGAAAAATTCCTTTCATGAAAGATGACTTTAAAGTAATTAGAGAGGATACTTTCATAAGAGGTATTCATAGTAATTAGGAATACATGCATATATCATCTTGGGAACACCTCTTGAGAGACAAATAATTATCTGGTAAAGTCTTGCTAGACGCTATCAGACTTTACAGAGTTGACCCAAATATGTCAACCACATAGTAAAAAATAGAAATAGGTTGAAAAAGGGCCAGTAAATAAAAATATGGCCCTTTTAGGGCACAAGTAAGATGTTACCTGCAATTGGATTTTCCCAAAGGAAAATTCTCAAATAAAATATAAACATACAAAAGAAAAAGAAGAAAAAAAAAAGCAAAGGGGAAAAAAGGCACCCTCTAAACAACTTCTAAGTGACAAGGGACAAAAATAAAATGAATCAATAAAAAAAAAATCTATGATTTTATAAAATATTAATAAAGATTATATTCTTATAAAATCAAATAATTTAATGATTGTATTACTTAAAGTAGAAATTGTGAAGATTAAGAACATAACCTCATTTAAATTGGAGTTAGGAAGGACTTCTCATGTACTACCTCTCCTTGTCAATTCCCATCTCCAACAGGAAGATGTTTTTTTACTACTACTCCAGCAGGAAGAGGGATTGTCTCCTGGCCCAGCAACCACTCAGCCAATGGCAGACTATTATAATTCAGCCAATGAAAAGCCACTATACTTCAAATTCTCATTTTCCTCCAATGCACTCTATTTACAACATCCCCTCTGAGTCCCCCCATTCCCTCTATAAAAAAAAAAAAAATATTTGTCTTCTTTGTTCTCTGAATTTGTGCATGGTTTACCATTAGACCATGTGTCCCAAATTGCTGTGCATTTCTGTTCCTGAATAAACCCATTTTTGCTGGAGAAATCTGGCTATCTATTTAAGGTCAACACATCAAATGCATATAAATTAGTGAAATTCAAAACCAAAATATTTCCAGAATAGATACATAAGATACAGCATTATTTTTATTTACTTTCTCAAGGGACTAGAATGTTAACTTTGTGGTTATGGTCAGACTTCAGATGTTTGGATTGATAAGAAACTTAGTTTTGGATTCTTTTTATTATTTTAAGATTTTTCAATAATATGGCATTTATAGTCAGTACCGTATCTCAATTGCAAACAGAACAGTGAAAATGGATTTAAATTTTTCTCTGAGATGGCTTTCTGGTTCTGTTTGCTGGTTTATAGTCCTACTTGCTTGACCTCAGACTTCCACAGTTGTATAATGTTGATTACCAAAAAATATATCCCTGAGAAATTTGAGAGCATGGAACTTTCTTCTATCTTTTAAAATACAGAAAACAGTTCAAAATCAGAAAGTTTATCCTGATAACTAATAGGCTTCCATTGACTCTGAAAGATTTTAAGAAACTAGCTTATCTGCTAAGCAAATGATAGTCATGAAAACCATGTTTAATCTTTAAAAAGCAATGTGTTCTGACAAGCTTTAATTTCATAAAAATATTTGCTCTTATTTTAAAAATTATCACAGGATCTTGCCCAGTATGTGCTAGTAAATAATCTAAAATCTTGGGGAAAAGGATCAATAACTTCAAAATCTTTAAAATAACAAAGATCTTAAAAGATATTTAAATAAACATAGTGACATATGAAGAAATTTCCAAAATACTTCAGAAATATATATTCTATGCATATTATAGCTCATTTGACCTCAATATTTATTGCAACTGGGTAGAAACTAATCATTTTCAATGCTTTGAAGGGAAAAAAACACTAAGTGATCTATTATGATATACATTCAATTGCAATGTATGCAATTTGCAGAGTTAACATAATTATCTCTACAAAGTGAATAAAGGTAAAAATTCTTACTTATTTTATGTCACTTTGATTACTTCAAATTCCTCAGCTCATTAATGCACATCGGAGTTCCCAGCAGACTATGACCAGGCAGAGAATATATTACTTCTAGAGTCTGTCTAAAAAAATAGCTGCCACATTAAAAAGAATATATATATATATATCAAATGGTCATGACTAGTGTTCAGTTTTCAGTTAGTGCTAGCCCAAGAATTCATGATACCTCCTGAATTTCATTTTGTGTCATAGAAGTGCAATGCTCCATAGGAAACTAGCTGTGGTGTAGGTTGATGAATTCATAACTACTAAGTTTACTCTAATAATAATGTTAATCTTCACTAATGTATTTTTAATTTTCAGTTAACCAAACAGTGGTTCAAAAACATACCCCTAAACAGGAATTAGTAAATGTTGGTACTTTATATTTGTTCTTTTACCTTTGCAAGGACTCATATATATATCCTTGACTTTTGCTCTGTAGTTTTACAAAATACAATTGTACAATTTCTTCACAGAGCATAGAAGAATACAGTTTTAAAAATACCCATGGTTCAATTTGGGAAATTGAACTAATACTTCAACTCATTCAATAAAAGTTTGGACACCTACCGTGTGCCTGATTCTATAGCTAATATTTAACAATTGAAATAGATTAGTGCTTTCTTTAATGTAGTTTTGCTAAAGGCGTTAACACAGCAAAAACGCCAGGTTATTTGAGAGTTTTTGGGGAAAAACACCTTATTTTTTTGCAAAGCCTACATTTGACATCAGCCTCAGAACATTGTGCCTCCCTAACATGATTGCAAAACTTTTAATTGCTTCTCCTACAACTACAGTGTTCTGTAGATTTCAGGGATCTTGGTTTTACATACTTCATAAATGCATACATTTCACATATTTCTATATCTTATTGACATGGAAGAAAGCATCTCCGTGTATGTGTACATCCTAAGGACGTTTTTAGATCTAAATTTATTTATTATATAGTATTTGTAACTAAGAACTAGATACTTTATAGCTTAAAAAAATCATAGCTTTTTTGTCCATGCATTTAAAAATACTAGAGTGATCTCAATAAATACTTTAGAAAATTTTGTTATAGTCTCCAAAGTGCCTATCACAATGCTGAGTACATAGATAACTCTCAATAACTTTTATTTAATTAATTTAAAGAAAATTTGTACAGTTTAATATGAGCTCTAAAATAGAGTTTCTGAGATTTATAACCCAACATAAATATTTAATAAAGAAGACCAAGGCCCCAAAATCGGAAGTACCTCAGGACCTTCTTTCAGAATTTTACATTATCATGCCTGATTTTATACCATTTCCACACAACTCAGGAAATAAATAAGTAAATCTATGATTTATTTACTAGCATAAACCATATCTACAGCAAAAATTAAGGCACAGTCCTGTTGAGAACAAAGAAATTTTCACCGGATTTACTAAAAACATATCTCCTTTCAGACATTAAGGAAAATTTAAGTGCTTTGAACTTTATAAATATGTCAAAGCATCTCATACATATTCCTCATATCTTAGCCTTCATGGACATATGGTCTCCTGGGTGTATGTATATTATGAAGAGAATGAAATCTCTACCATTAGCAGGGACCTCACAAGTCTCTCAGATATTTGCAAGATATAAAAAGTACAATCTTCCTATGTATCCATATGTATATTTCCTAAAAATAATAGGTTCACACATATAGAGATTATTTTAACATGCATGTGTGGTATATTATTCTGGTGCTTTTCCACAGTTTGAGTTTTCATTCAGAAATAGAAATTGTATTACCTTTCTGGCTTCTTTTATCATTTTCCGAATAGTTTCCTTAATTGTAAGTAGCTGTGCTCTTGGTGGATGAAAGAGGAGGTCTATGTGGGTACCCCCTAAGAGTCCAGGCATCACATATGGCCAGCCTAAGTCAAGATCTGGAGCTTCCACATCAGATTCAATGGGCCAATAAGTCCCTGAAGATGAGGTATCATCGCAGGAATTGTCAGTACCATGGACTGTACTTTGTGCAATTTTATGGACATTTTTCAAAATATAATTAATTTCTTCCTCAGCTAGAAAGTCTGATACTCGCTCCTTGGCAAGAAATTCTTGGTATGCTTCTAGTCCATGTTCAATCAGCGTATCGATGGCTACGCGATACCATTCCTTGTAGTGAGGCTCAATGTAATTGTCAGATTTGCACTCATCATTCAGTGAGGACAGCAACGACGAAGTCTCCATGCTTGCAAGTGCTTGACAATAGCACTGTCAAATGTCCATTTGTGCAGCAGCAAGAGGTATCTGGGTGTTTGAAAAGGAGAAAATTAAGATCAGTTGGTGCTCTGTAATCAAATGTTTTACAACCCATGTCAATTATTAGTTTTTACATTTACTCATTTCCATGACTTGTAGGTTAATATGACATACATTTCATATCAAAAGTGGCATTAATTGCACTATAATTCAAAAAATACCACAAATAGATGTGTTTTTTTATAGACTATTTCTTGATTTTTCATTTGCAAGGCCTCTACTTTCAATTTTTCACCTAAGGAAATACACATTTCTTCTCTGACATCCAGAGAGTCCATCCTTCTTAACTTTAATCTGATACTACACAGGGTGGCATCAGTTTTTACAACCCTATTTGATTCTGGTATTAATATATATAAAAATAGTACCAGGCCAGCCATTAATGTGAGTACTTGTTATGCATATAATCACATACTGATGAAACATTAAAAAAGCACAAAATACTTGCTTTCCAGGAATTTAGTAATTATCAGAAGAGGCAAAATGCACACACGAAGCTGTTTGTTACCACTTTGAACAAAGCCATATTAGTATATTGCTAAGGGCCAAAATGAGTACTGTCTGCTGTCAATGCCTTCAGATAAAAGCAAGTAGAAATCTAAATGGAATACAGGAGTTATGGATATCCTTGTGTAGGGCATGGGCGTCAGCTGAACCTGGGATACTAAGTAAGAATACAATCATGTGGTAAGAATGAACATTTTCATCCCACACAAGTCTGAAAAACACATAAAAAGCCCAGAAGAGGTATGAGCTTGTACATTCAGGACTTAGTGAAAAAACGCCGTCTGCTAGAAAGCAGGTTCCTTTGAGTAGGAGTAGGAGATAACACTGAATAGACAAACAGAGCCAGGTGTGGAGGGACACAGGAGAGTTCTGTGATTCAGAAACCCTGTGTTTAAAACAATTAGTCTGGCAGTGGGGAATGGAGGAGAGACAAGTATCCAGTCTTTCAGCATTCAAATACCCAGTGAAGAAGTGACAAGTGTATTCAAGAGATGATTCAAAGCAAGAACTCCTGAGATTTGATAGTTTGACAGCATAGAGGTAGTGAAGAAATTTAAGACATTAAGATAATTCTGGGATCTCTCCCAGGAATCAAAATCTGCCTATTCAACTCACACCTCATCCTTCACAATGCCCCACAATGTTAAGCATTCACTCACTCAGCGTGTGAGATACTGGACTGGACTTTATCTCAGTCAAATAAGGGACTTTCCAGGCTTTTGAAATCATGATCTCCATCGTGTGGATTCAAATAAAGTACAACTCGATGATGTGCTACAAGCCCCGAAGGGCTAATTTGACCAAAATCATCTTTTTCAGTGGCCTGGCCCTAATTTCATTTATTCTTCGTTTTTTAAAATAATTTTAAAAAGTTTTCAATTACAGTTGTCATACAATATTATGTTAGTTTTAGACATTTATATAACTTACAAAGTGATCACCCGGTACATTTAGTACCCACCTGAAGCCATACATAGTTATAGAATGCAAGGTGGGGCAATATTAGGTTTACAAGTTTTCATATGGAAAGCCTGGCCCTCATTTTCAATTGTCCACTGAACTCAGCCTTTTCAGACTCAGGCCCACCAAAATTCAAATCAGATTTGGGAGGGTCACCTAGGAATCATTACCATTTGTTTATTCCTTAGCTCAAAATATGTAACAGAAGCCACTAATCAGACAAAAAGTTGAAAAGGAATGGACAATAGGGACACAAGTTTCGCTGGGCAGGAAAGGACCAAAAATGATCCAGCATCTGCTAAGCAGAGCTGAAGAGCAAAATTAAGAGTCCACTTTACTATTTCAGAGGAGAACATCCTCTCCCCATCTCCAGGCTCAGAATTTTCACTGACACTCTAAAAATATCAAGAACCTAAAGATTAAACCTGATATAAGAGTAAAGACAGAATATGTTCATGCAACTGGCATGTACTGTGTAGAGGCCAGGGATGCTGGTAGACACACTTGAATGCACATGACAGTTGCCCATATTAAGGAACTAACTGAGCCAAAATGTCCAGCATGCCATGGTAATCTTCAACTTGCTCACTTCATAAGCATGGCATCATACTACTAATTAATGATCTTTCAATGTTCATTACAGTTTTGTTACATGTAGTATCCATTTGTAACAAAGAAAAAGTTTTGTATCTACTTAACAGAATCAATCCATTTGATTAAAGTATACTTAGTGCAGTGTGATTTTCATTTGGTAATTCTAGCCCATGACAGGACAAGCATCCAGTTATTGCATGAAAATCACACGTCTTACTTGTAATTGTTAGAAATGGTAGGTAACTGCTGGATGTTAAAAAACACACACAAACACACAAAAAACAAAACACATTATGTTTTCTCAGCACTTATTTCTTAATTTTAAAAATTTAACTTTTGAATTCCCATATCATGTGATATTAAAAACCCATTACCTATTTGGAAGTTAAAATGCATAAAGTACTTTAAATAACTGTATTTGTTTTTGAGCTTCATCTATGCAAAATATACTTTACTATTGTACAAAATTGTTTATTGAACTATGGGTAATCCAAGAAATCATAGAGGGCAAGAGAACTATGAATACAAAATAAAACCACAAAGAGATAGTTGAAAAATTAATCATGGAAGAAACAATTGAAAATGAGAAAAAAGCAAAACATTATAACCCTAATCAAATAGCAATGCCAGATATAAAACCGAAAAATAGATGATTAAAAAAAATGCAATAGCCCTGGGCATGGAAATTGAGATAGCCTGTACAAGGGTTAAGATAAGAAATGAATACACTTGATATTGTCCTGCTAAAGAAGTAATATTCTGACCACTGTCTAGAGTTATGCATAAATTTGCATTTCTAGAATAACCAAAACCATACCAAATGCTGTTTTGTGAAGGAACAACCTACAAAGAAATTTTAAAGGAAAACAGCAAGGTAATGGCACTTGCACGAATAGGTACTGCAATAAAATAGCACCTGTATTTAGACGCAGACTTAATATTGAACTCTTAAGAGTTCAATCTCTGAACATTTGAAGGGCTTAAATTGAAAACAAAAATTAATTGGGTATGCCTTTAGACATATAAAAGCACATTATTTTATTAATAACCATTAAACACTCCTAGAAAGTACATGAACATACATGATAGAGTTAATGAGCAGAGAAAATAAAATTTCACTATGATGGAAAAGCTGAACAAACTGCTAGGCTCATGTATTGGTTAAGTGACTCATTCCAGAAAAACAGTTTTGTATAAAAAGAGGCTCACATCCATGCCTCAAAACCATTACAAACTGCACTTGATATTAAATGTTTAATGTCATTTTTGGAAAGTATAATTTCCAAACATTAAATATGTAAATACAAAGGATACAAAACAAAGTATAAAAAAATAGATTTCAAAACAGTTTGGCAGTTTCATTTATAAAACTAAATATGCAAATGCCATGTGATACAGCAATTTCACTCTTGGAATTTATCCCAGAGAAATAAAAAAATTACCTTCACTCAAAAACTGTCTATTAATGTTCTAATGGCTTTATTCATAATAGCCTCACCTAGAAATAACTCAAATGTCCTTCAACAGGTGAATATGAAACAAACTGTTGTACACTCATGCTATCGAATACTATCAGCAATAACATGAACAAGCTATCGATCCATGTTATAGCTTAGATGGATAGGCAGAGAATTGTGCTAAGAAAAAAAAAAAAACCAATCCCCAAAGATTAGATGCTACATAATTCCATTTATATAATATTCTTGAGATGACAAAATTATAGGGATGGATATCAGATTAGCGGTTGCCAGGGTTTACCTCACTGAGTCATTCTAAGAAAAGTGTGTAGAGGAGGGAGAAGGAAGTGACTCCAAAAGGGCAACAGGAATGATCTTTGTGGTGATGGAAATGGTCTGTACCTTGACAACATCAATGTACTGGCTGAGATATAACATTATGGCTTTTGCAAGATGTTACCACTGGGGGAAACTGAGTAAAAGATACAAGGTTTGGCTCACTAGATAGAGTCGGCCTGCAGACTGAAAGGTCCCAGCTTCGATTCTAGTCAAGGGCACATGCCTGGGTTGAGAGCTCAATCCCAAGTAGGGGGCGTTAAGGAGGCAGCCGATCAATGATTCCTATCGCTCTTCCCTTCCTCTCTGAAATCAATAAAAATATATTTAAAAAAGAAGATACAAGGAATCCAGCTGAAATATTTCTCTCAACTGCCTGTGAATTGACAATAATCTCAAAATAGGAAAGTTTAAAAAACAAATACTGATGAGCAATTTCATGGACCTTGAATAGAAAAAACACACAATACACTGAGTGGCCAGATTATGATGATCTCTGAATGTATAATAATCTGGCCACTCAGAGTGTGTGTGTGTGTGTGTGTGTGTGTGTGTGTGTGTGTGTGCATTAGAGGCCCGGTGCATAAATTCGTGCATGGATGGGGTCTGACCAGCCTGGCCAGGGGGAGGGGACATGGGCAGTTGGCCGTCCTGCCTGCTGGTTAAACTCCTGGTTGAAGGGACAATTTGCATATTAGCCTTTTATTATATAGGATGTACACTGAGTGGCCAGATTATTATGGGTTCAGAGATCATAATAATCTGGCCACTCAGTGTAGAGTCAAGGGTGAGAGCTTATTTGTAGGCTCAGACTGCCAGGTTCAAAGCCAGCTTGCCCGATTACAGTGAGGCTCTTGGACAGGTCACCTATGCCCAAAGCCTGAGCTTGGTCATGTGTAGAAAGAGTAACAGCAGTCTTCACCTCATTGAGTCATTGTAAAGAGTATATGAGGTAAGTCTCTTAAAGTAAATGCTATTAACTTTATTACTTTACATTTAAACAACCTATTAAAGTAAAATTGCCATAAAGACATAAAAAGGTTTGATCACAAAAGTTGTTTTTTAAGATTCAAATAAAGATAATGATTCTGTCATACCATTAATTAGCATTGCCACTCACTATTTCGGCAATTGAAGTATTAAATAAACAGTCAAACCTAGTGTCAATTAGTTTATGGTTTCTGATCTCAGATTCACTGAGTTCTGAAATAATAAGTTAATGGGAAAATGTTTCCAAGAGAAATGATAATGTTGTTAAATCACAAATAGTTTGAGCTTATAATTACTGTATGTAACTAGTGTGCAAGCAGAAGACCCAAAGGATCACAGCTGCTAATGTCTCCGAGTTCCCTTTTCCAATTTCTGTCTTGGGCTATTTTTATTCAACTACTGAATACTGTTATGGGTTGAAGTGTGTCTTCCAACAAGATATGTTCCAGTACAAATCCTCAGTATCCGGGGAATGAAATCTTATTTGGAAATAGGGTCTTCTTTTAGATGTAATCAAGTTACACTGAGGACATATTCAATTAGAGTAGAACCCAATCCAATATGATTGAAATCTGTATAAGGACAGAGTTGCCAGAGACAAATACAGAGGGACAAATCCAAGTGATTACAGAGGTAGAGATTGGAACACTCGGAATTGACAGCAATACCGGAGATAAGAGAAAGGCATGGAACAGATTTTTCCCAAGACCCTCCAAAGAAAACATGGTTTCTGATTTAGGGCTATTTACTAGAATCTCGAACTATGAGATAATAAAGTGGTTTTTTTTTGGTTTTTTTTGTCCAACTTTGTTGTTTTATTTTGTTTCAGCAGGTCCAGGAAGCTAATACAAATATACATAAAGATTGCCTTTACTTTCAAACCTTAAAATTTTAAAATAAAGGAATCTAATAAGTAAAAAATTAATTTTCCATTCAGAAATTATTTCAAGTCTTTTATCTGGCTTATGTGATGACACAAAACTAGTTCTCTGACATAATTTCTATCTTAAGCAAACTGTATTAAGATTCTTTTCACAGTCTTTCAAATACTAAACAAAAAAATCTCAAATCAATCTTTTTGGGATAATTGAATTTTTTATATTTATCAAAATTTCTACCCACAGAATATGAGAAAATGTTTCATAAAAAAATGTTGGAAACATCTCTGTCTCATAAAATCTTAATCCATGGTCCACAAGAGTTGGAAATCAAGTATCTCTTCTTTCTTCACACTATTAGCTACCAAAATTGTGTTCACTTTGAATTTGATTGTCAGAAATTTAAGATGACAATTAAAACATTCAAGAAGCTACTATCAAGTTAAAAATTCACTCTAATACTTAAGCTGTCAAGTACAATTTGATATCTAAATTGGCATACAAACTTATTAAAAAATTCTAAGCTGGCTTCATAGTAACACATAAAAAATGGCCCAATGGCACAGATCACAGGGTGTAATTTTTGGCAGGCCAAGGAATACATGAACATACAGCACACACAGTTCCAGAGTGGCGGGTGCAAACATCTCCAAATGCAGATTACTGGGATCACCCATCCTATCAAACCTATGAAAAGGATAAACCTAAACACTCAAATTAACTTCATAAACCTCAAATGAAAATTCCTCTTCTTATATCTAACATTTCTTAATTTCCTTAATTTCTTTTAAGTGAGGGGTGGGGTGATGTTATATCACGTTCCCACCAAAATAATTCCAGGGTTTATTTATATTGGCTGTTATTCAATATATTTAACCACCACCGTCTAAACTACAGTTCAGATATAAAAAAATTAAGGCCTCCAATATATATTAGTGACATTTAAACATAATCATTCACTATCATGTGGAAGCACTGAGTGATTCTGGTAGAGAAATTCGAAGAGAAAAGCAATAAACCCTTAACTCAGAGCATACCGGTATACTCCATAGTCAAAATGCAGAGGAATACTCTATGCATGCAAGTGAAATGAAAGCAAAATACTCTTTTACCAACAACCAACTACTCCTGAATTGTATTGCATCATGATATTAGCATTCCAGGAGCTCAAATGATGGGGCTGCATCTTGCACTTTGCCAAAGTGCTCCATTTGCCCTCGTTCTGGTCAATGTGTGTAATAGGAACTAAATGAGATAAAAGCTCTCAACTTTGTATCAGCCATAAAAACTGCTAAAACATAGTTAGGTAATAAAATCCTTTCTTACTGAATACCCTCTTTCTGCATGTATTCAAGCAGAGGACATATTTTTGACAGAGTCCTATAATGTGCAACAAGTTGGGTTTTGAAGCACCCCCATTTCAAACTTCTAAGATGATTATTTATTTTGCCTGCTGAAAAATTTTGTGATATCCACAAACCTGCTAACTTTGCTTGGAAATAGGGATATGGTTTGGAAAGTGTTTCTTATTCTGGTAGGACAAGGAACTGCCTACTATCCCTTATCCTTCTTCCCTGTTTCTTCTGAGTTAGCCTTCACAGTTCGGTTTCTTTTCTTTTTAAATTTACATAAATGTTATGCCCACCCATTATCAAATGCAAAACAGACAAACAAAAAACTCAAGAAAGTCAAAAGCTGCCTCTAGTCATTTTAAGAGCATGGAAAAAATGCTTATGTTATGATGCTCTGTGGATAACAAGCAGGCTACCAAACTACCTAAGAACAGAATTATAATTATATAAAATTCATCCAAAAACAAAAAGAAAAACATATGCATAAAAATCACAGTGGTTGTCTTTGAGCGGTGGTTCTAAGGTTCCTTTAAATTTGGTAAAAAACCTATTTACCAAATGTTTTACCAATGACTATGCATTGTTTTGCACTAGAGAAAAACAAAAATTTTAAAAGAAGTACCCTAATACTGTTTTTATCCACGTTAGAGTATCTTCCTTTCTCTTCATTCATGTACTAAGTTGATAGTAATTGGTAATTCAAAACTCTGCATATAAGCTCCTACATAATAAAAGGCTAATATGCAAATTGTCCCATTGACTGGGAGTTTGACCAGGGAGGAGGGCTGGCCGGCCAACCTCCTGCGTCCCCTCCCTGAGGCTGGCCAGATCCCACCCGTGCATGAATTCATGCACCGGTCCTCTAGTATTTTAATAATTCTTACAGAGAAACACATAAGCAAGCACAGAACATCCAGACACTAAAGTTACATGGGTAAGGGACCATGAAGGAAAGAAAAAATAAAAAAATAACTACATGCACTTAATGAGGTCTTGGCAAGTAGCTCACTGACAATGTCATCTCTAAATCTCAGGGCAAGGACCAGAGCCACTGCTGGGAGCAATTCCCATTAGTGAACACTTCTTATGCATTAGTTAAATGCATTATTCTCCACCTTCTTTACTAGACTATAGGCTCTACTAGCACAATTATTAATGTTCAGAACATAATTGTTAAAAAAACTAATAATGCACTGCTGTAATAATGCAACAGCGTGAGCGATGATATAATATGATAGGCCCCCAAATTGCTGAAGTCTAAATGTGTAAAATATACTACCAAAAAGAACTTTACAAGATTGAAGCACATATAGGTTAATGTTAAATGGAGGTTAGGTGTTTTGATAATACAAAATGTTATCTATTTGTAAGTAGAAACCCATTTAGTACTATAAAAGTGATTAGATAAATCCACAGATCACTGTCAAAAAATATAAATACTGATTTCAAATGAGCACTCTGTCAGAAAAATAAATAACATTGTCAAGTGTTGTTTGGGGAATCTCCCCAAAATTTGTATTTTGAAATGTTAAATTATGTTAAACCCATTCTGAAAGTAGTTTCTGTGTATTTGAATTAGTTTTAATAAATAAAGTTCTAAGTCTTAGTCCTATGTTTTCAACATAAACAGTGATAAAAATTAGCTGTAAAGCATGACATATTTCTCCTAAGCTTTTAGTATCAGTTCTGTTGTTATATGAATTTATATCAGCAGAAAGAATTCAGTGGGTGTTTCAGTGAATTATGAACATAGATGTTAATCATTAAGGTGAAATTGGAGGAAACAAAATATTCCAGAGCAGCCCTGAGTTTAGAATGCATAGTTTACAACAGGATAAAACAGAGAAGTACAAGGCTTAAATTTATCCAATAAATCATCCAGGTCCTAACCCGAATTCTGGTTTCAAGAAATATGTATCTCTCTCTACTCTAAAGGTAAGTAAAACTTGCAACAGGATCAGGAGCTATTTTTTTTTTCTTTTTGAGAATGCTAGAGTGCTGGGGGAAAGGATTTTTAATAATGACTATTGACAGTGCTGACAGTTTCTGAGAATCAATGCAGAGAAATCCTCAATGACTGGTTCTAGTACAGAAGGAAGAATTTCCTTCAAATGCCTTCACAGCTACTTATTTTCCTGTTGTGCAGGCTTGGACTTGGGAGCTTTAGTCATCTCTACTGTGAAAATTAATAAACAGATATCTCATTTAAAATGGGTTCCAGAGGCGAGAAGAGAGAATTCCCATGCATGTGTCACTTAAGGCAACACTACTGACCTGACAGGAAGAGATTCTACTTAACTACCTCAGGAGGAGGAAGATTTCTCCTTGCCCAATAACGGCTCGGCTCAGCCAATGGAAGATGGCCATAATTCAGCCAATGAAAAGTCACTATCCTTCGAACTTTCAGTTTCCTCCAATGGACTCTTTGTTTACAACATTTCTACCAAATCCATAAAAGAGGCTTCCTCTCCTTTGTTTCTCTGGACTTGCACTTGGCCATTGGATTGCATGTCCCGAATTGCAATTCTCTTTGCACTCAAATAAATCCATTTTACTGAAGAAATATTTGGCTATTTGTTTAAGGATATCCTGCTCTTCCCAGGATAATCTCATCAAGTTTTACTGCATGAAATAACTTACATTCACAGATGAATTGCAAATCTCCAGACCTGGCTGTTGCCCTAGGTTCTAGACATATATCCAAGTGCTTTCTGGACACCCTCCCTGGATATCTAACAGGTTTCTTTCTTTACATTTAACATGCCAAGTTAATTCCTATCTTAGGATCTTTGTGCTGGTTGTTCCATCTGTCTGGAATGCTCCTTGTTTTCATTCCTATCTTACTCATATGCTACCTCCTTACAGAGAAGTCTTTCAGACTACCCATTTTCAAAACAACCCACCCTCTCTGCCATGCTTAATTATATTTAACTTATGGCACTTATGTAAAATAACTGGCTTTATTTAACTTATAGCACTTACGTAAAATAACAAAGGTATCTGTTTACTTACCACTGCCTGTATCCCACTCACTAGAATGGAAGTTCCTCAAAGGCTGGTATATTCTAATTTATCAATGCCCCTGTCATATTGGTTATTGCACATTTTGTGTATCAAGGCTATCTTGGATAAGGCCTATTGTCTTGCATTTTAAGTATATTGGGATCTATGTTCCATCCTTTCCTCATTGGGTAATCACAAAGGAGAAAAACTAGGGTTCTATCTATCCAACTATGTACCTACCTACCTATCCATCTATCCATCCATTCATTCCTCACTCGTTTGCTTGCCTCTCTACCCCACTTCACAACAACTATCCACAGTTCTCTGATTACCATAGGAAGTAGAGTTGAGGATCGTTCAACCTGTTTTTGAATCTTAGTATAATTTATAACAAAGACTTTATATATATGAGAGCAAAACAGTCAACAGGGGCCCCATGCCGTGAGATGATGAACACAATCATATGCACTCATCTATTTAAGACAGTAAAAAGTCAATCTTGGTACACTTTCACATATACAGAGGGACAGGTAATGTAGGAAAACGGAACAAATATATGTGCTCCAATATAAACTGTTAAAGTGGCTTTCTGAATACATTAAACAAAACAGTTTGCTTCATCTATGAAAAAGTGAAAGTTTGCAAATGAAATGCCTTAAGAAAATGTATTTTGCTTTGGTATGTTGGGAACAGCTATCAAAAGTCAACTGTTATATTTAGTGGCAAAAAGCAATCTTGGACTATTAAAAAGTAGAGATTTAAAAACAGGAATAAGGTTATGAAAACTGGAACAGTGGGAAGAAATTTATTTGATTAAAATGCCAAAAAATATTAAATGTCCACAATATACCTAGCCAGAAAAGATTAATTTCAATTTATGTAAAGAACCACATACAGAATGAGAACATCTAAAACAACCTCAGTGCCTACCAATCCTTTATTAGTCTTTTCCCTTAGAATTCACTTTTAATCAAGCCTGTTTATATAGCTATATCACAGTTGAAATAAAATGATCTTTTATTTTTCCCCCAGAAATTAAAAAAAAAAAATCTGATTGGAAAACTACCCCACACTAGTTCAGACCTTTAATTGTTTCCAAAATAATCTGTATTGGCTCCTCTTGTTTGTTTATAGAACACTAGCACATGTTGAAATGAATCAAGATATAAGCGAATACATCTTTAAATGTGTAAAAAGTTGCTGGATTTGTATAGAATATAGATGGAATTACATATGAACCTGGGTTTCCTGTAATCTCTCTTCTCAATTGTGTTTAAGTCCTCTGACAATGGTTCTAACCTGGAAGACTGTAACTGAGACACAGCTGATGTTCATAAAACTCTAGTCCCCTTTGCCTAAACCAGACCTGAACCAGAAAAGGCACCTGGCAGCTCTTTTGTTTCACTTTCATTTCTCCTTAAGTGCCGTGTGAAGGAGAAGAGGATGGCTTGACCACATGGTATCGTGGCTATCACTGGTGACTTTCTGTTCTGCACAATTTACGTTCATGTGTGTACACTTGTGCAGGTGTGTGAATCTTGCTCTTTCCACTCCTTGGCTGTTCAGAGTTCTGATTTCAAAGACAGGACTCACCTCTTAGTCTCTCAACTTAGCTCCCCCCAAAAAAGTGGCTAGTATTTAGCAATTCCTACAACATGCATTTTGAAGAGGAAAGACCTTAGCACTCTTTGGAAGGTGTTATCATTGATTATACTATATAAACTATCCTCTCTTTCTTCAGTTTTAACCATCTTCTATACAAATCAAGAAAATTACATGAAATGTATACAAAATAAATTGAACTGTTTGGGGTCTCCCACCAATAATGGTACCACTAAGCTGTGATATTAAAACCAAAGAAAACAATTCATTTCCTTAACTCAAACATTATAATTTTATCCAGTTATTCACTCTATGCGTGATACACAACACACCTACTTATGCTTGAGGGCTCCTGTCCCAACTTTCTGGGGGATCACATTTTGGATCCAATATCCTTGAAAAGACTTTATGCATTTTTAAGTTTTTTGTATGCTAACTCTTCTACAAATAAGATTTAATCTGCTAAAAGTGTGTAAATCTTCTCTAAAAACAAATGTGGAATTTAAAAGTGTGAAGATCCTATCTCAACATCAGGGCTCTGAATCTAGGCTTTGAGTGTGTTCCAGAAGTGACTGCATTCTGAGATCATACTTGTAGATATGAGTGTACTAGAATTCGTCTAGTATTGCACAAATAAATGCTTTTGCAATAGAGCACTTTCGATATTACTTTCTATATAAATAAATGGATGGGTGTGTTGTTGTTGTTGCTTTTTGCCTGATATTAGTAGATATAGCAAATGTAGACTTTTGCTATAATTTTAATTTTCTTTGGTATCATATTCACACTGAGATTTTTTTTAAAGAAAAATCTAATTAGTTTTTTTGACCTTCAATTTTTCTGCATTGGACACTGATACTCCAAGTACCTTTTTTGTGATAAATCCAGTCTTTAATCCACCAATTAACAAATGTTTCAATGAACTCCACAGCAAGGCTATCAGCATATCAATATGCAGTTTCAGGAGTTTTAATAGCATTATCCTTCTTTTTACAGTATGATGTGCACTCTTATTTGAATATTTTCTTGCAAATTGAACTTACAAGTTTTTGGAAAATGAAAAATGGAAGTCTTCATGCTAGTGATACAATGTTTAGCTAATAAATTAACTATAGAAGATGGAAAATCACTGGATTGCCAAAAGAGGTAAATCATTAGTTTTATTAGGATGATCATTGTACACATGCTCCATGTTAATGGCAAACACATTTTTTAAATGTACAAAATGATAGAAAAATACTGTAGTTAGCATTTAAAGTATAACTGGACACTTTATTTATAATCTATTTTAGCTATTAGAGAATACAAATTCCCCAAATTGTATAATGTGCCAGAGAACTATACTAATAGAAGAGATGAAATTAAAGAAAACATAAATGAATAAATAGTTGAAAAGAAGAAAAAATAAATAGAAGTGCGAAATGGGAGAAGAGGGAAAAGAGAAATAAAAAACAGTGTAGAAAAAGAAAAGCAAAAGGATGAGGAGATGAGTAAAGAAGGTAAGGGGAGACAAAGGCAAAGAAAGAAAGGGAAGGGAAGAGAAACACTAAGAAATAAAGGACAGGAAAGACAAAGAACAAGAAGGAACAAAAAGGGGCCAGAAAAGATAAGATCAGACAAAGGAATAAAGGCACAATAGAGATGAGAAAGGAAAGAAAGAGTTGAAATTAAAAAAAAAAAAAAAAGACGAAGAAGAAGAAGAAGAAGAAGAATCATCACTAGGGAACACTGTCAATAGTTCCTTACTCTAGAAACAACTGATTTATTTCACTCTTCTCTAATAAATAACTCTAAATTACATTTATTTGAGAAAAACACATATTTTTTAAACATCAGGAAACAACTGTTGAATGAGTTGGATGAGACTAAGTATTTGGAGACATGTACTGTTAAGAATCAAAGCCATCCTTTGCTTGGGCATGTATGTAAGTGACAGCCTAGGCAGGCCTTCCATGTCGAGTGATCCTATTACAGCCAATGAGGTGGAAGATGCCACTTTTTAGTGCTTTGAAAACTGCCTTTTCTCACCCAAGTGTGTAATGGTTGTATAATTAAAGAAGCAACCTGATGACAAATAGAAAACTAAAACCCTTTGAAATGAAAATTTGGCAATGGAAGTGGAAATAGTGAGCTTCCCAGTGGTACTTTGGGGAGACCTTATCGTTAATGTTATTTTATGGTACCCTTGATTAGAAGTGACCCAGAGAATTTCAGAGCAGACTGTGATACACTGGTGATCATGTAGTCCAAACCCTTTACCACGCCAATAAAAAACCTGAGAGGCCAATTGAATGTAAGTACTTTCTCCAAAAGCACAACTCACAAAGGTCTGTTAATGTTCTATTTCTCAAATAACTAATGAACATATATAATATCTGATGAGACCTTCAGAGACTATGAAGGCAGGACTAAGTAAATGGATCTGATCCATTAATTTCTGTTTGTACTTAATGGTTACTGGGAACCCAACAGTGAGCTTCCTAAGATTCAGCATAGCTTCCTATGCTACCTTCATATCCCCAGAGTGGAACACGCACAACTGTCAATGCACACGTTTAATGAACGGATGGGAGTGCAAGAGCGCAGTAATGACCTTTAGATATCATGACTCCTCAGCCTGTGTATAAACTCTTTAAAATGAGCCACTGACAGTAACATTGACATAACAAACCTGACCCTGCGCCAGTACTGACCTGACCATGACTAAGGGATGGGCGCAGTCTACAAACTACTTGACACATAGCTCAAAAGATCAATGACATGTGCCTTTAGGGGACAGCTGGCCTCACTCATAAGGACTTTGTGAAAATAAAACAAAAATACAAACTGGACAGTAATTAGAGATGTCCCCAGAGGAAAAGATTCCCCATCTCATTCAACCATCACGTTATTCAAGTACTTCCCAACACAGACGTGCCCAATGGGTGAGAAAATTCCCTCTATTTGGAACATCTTTCCAACCCAGGCTTATCTTCCTCACAGACTCATACACAGTTGCTGAAAACATCTTTTGCCTCTAATTTTCCACTCTTATTTCCTGTGTATGTTAGCCTCGGGACACCCTAATAAACTCTCCTCCTGAATCCTCCAGCCAATGTGCTTCCACTCTACTTGACCCCCACACATACCCTTTCTAGGGGAGTTCGCCATTTCCCCAGCTCCTGTATCACCACCCCACAGCACTTAGTCTCCAAGAACTGGCAGTGCCAATCCCCCTGGGAACCCTAGTCACCCTTGTGGGGTGTGATAGACACCTCAAAACAGTGCCAATGCCCACTGGCCACCTCGGTAGGAAAGAGGCACTACCTGAAGGCTTCAGCACATTTTCTCAGAGAAACTTGAATGGAGATATTTTTTTTTTAATGGAACTTAGGTGTTATTTGTACAAAATTTAACTTGTTATTTGTATAAAATGGTATCTTTCAAATCCATAACCATCATTTAGAACTGTATTTCCATGGTGGGAGGGTGGGACAAGGAAGAAAATGTATTCTGATTTTCAAATGATAAATTCACCAACAAAGTTCTAAAATACATTATGTTTCCAGATTAGAAATAATTAAGTGAACAAAAGTACACTTCAAAATTAACAGTAACAGCGTGTTTAACAAACTGTGAATTGTGAAATTTCCCTGGAGCATTCAATATTTTGCAAGTTACAGAGGGAGAGACAGGTAAACTTACCTAACTAGCTAAACAAGGCCAACCTGTAATTTTACAAATACTTGGTTAAATTAAGCTAAGTGGAGCCTTGTCAAAAGGCCTCTGCTAACCAGATTTATGTTACAGAAGAAGCCTACTTTCCTACGGTCACATTTTCACCACAATATTCTGCCAACTTCAAGTACAATGTTAAGTCTTGGAAACTCATTACTGAGTAATATACTGGTAATTGAATGGAAAACAGGTATATGAGTTGTTGCGGGGTAAATTGTGGTCAAGAAAATACTCAATGTATGAACCTCCACTGTAAACTGGACAGAGCTCTGGTACCAGGAGGAGTTATAATAAAACGAGTAATAAAGTTAACCCATCCCAAAAGCATTTACTCAGTTATAGTTAAAGTAATAACCTCCAGAGAGTAATCACAAGAGACATCACTGAGTCAGCACCAGAGGTGCGGTTTGTCTGCATCTGGGCAACCCCTTCAACAACTGCTCACTTGGTAATGCTTCCCACAGTACACTGGGAGCATCTGCGGTCTAGAATGTGCCAGCTGTGAAGGCAGGACCCACCCAGCCCCTGAGGCAGGCTCTGTAGGGCGCAGTCAGTACCAGTAATAGGTGTGTGCACCACGTGTGACCTAAGCCCAAAAGCAAGGGAGGTGGAATCTGGAGCTGGAAAGTGTGGGGCTCCTATCCTGCTGGCAACTGTGGGAAGACAGGGGGAAAACAAACAAAACAAAGACCCACCCACGCCTCCCTTCTTCATCCTGTTTCACACCATTCTCATTCTTAAAGTACTTTGCAAAAACAAAAAGACCAGCTTTCTCTCACAAGTTCCTTTCATCATTATCCTATTGCTTGTCAGGACAGATTCAGCCAGTCATGGATTTCCCTGGGGCTCTGGCACTTGTTGGGGATGAGAAAGGGAAAGAAGGGAGGTGCCTGTCAGTAAGTAGCCTGGCAGGATGTCCAGCGTGCGGGGAACTAGATGTGAGCTGTTGAACATGAGTCGGGCCTTGGCTGCTTGCCACCAGCGTGGTTTTTTGTTTGCTTGTTTGTTTTTCAGTGTTCTGGCCTCCTTGGTTCTCTCCTACACTTTCAAGTCAGAGACCCTATAACCTCATCCCTTCATGATAGTCAACATGCTATCCTGTGTTCCCATAACCTCAGACTCCACCCTATAAAGCACTCTTGTCTCTTTACAGGCCCCAGGATTTCAACAACTAACACATGCACATTATCTGCCTCCTCACCCACCTTCTATAGGGAGTACTTCTCCCGGCATGTCACAAAGACTAGGACTGAAGTTTCCAGGTACCTTTCCAGGAGCAATCTCCGCTAGTCACACTCTCCTTTTAAGGTGACCACAACCTACAACAGTGGTTCCCCAATTCCGATACTGTATATCCCACAATCACCTGGCCAGCGAATCAAGGGCACGGGCCCAGGCTGCGGCCAGCTCAAGTTTGAAAAGCACAGTCCACCACTAATCTGGAGGCAGAAGCGGGATTGGATACAAATAAAAAAGAGATTTTTCACAAGAAAAACTTTTCCTTTTCCAGTATTGCTCCTCAAGTGAGATCTAAAGAACAACCCCACACCCCCCATGCAGCCTAAGCTCCCCACCTTTTCCTGGTACTTCCCACCCTCCTACACACACGCCGCTCCACCTCCACCTTCACCTTCTTCCGCCCAGGAGGCTCTTCCCAGCCCCTCTCCACGCTTCCTCTCCGGGTCCTCAGCGGACTCTCCAGAAAGAGGAAACAAACCCCACGCCCATGGCGGGTGACGCCTGTCCCCGGGAGAGCCCGAGCCCACTCCGCCTGAGACTTCACTTTTCAAACTTCCTAACTCCCTCGCGCGTCCACGAAGGGAAAGAAAACAGACAAGGCACAGGAAACAGATTCCGCACCCTGGTCCATTTCCGATCCCGCGCGCGCGCTCTCTCGTAGGGAGAGGTCCCTTTCCCTCCCCGCGGCCCAGGGTGGGCGCAGTCCCGGGCCCCCGCCGCTCCCGCCCGCCGATACCTGGAGGGGAGCCGGGAGCCCCACTTACCCCCAGGAGCACCCGCCCGGAGCCGCGCCGCCGCGCCCGCCGCCGCCGGTTTGCCGCCCAGGAAGCTGGAGCGCGAGGGAGGGGAGAGGAGTTACCTGCCCAGCGTCAGGTCGGCGCGGCGAGGCTCAGTCCGGCCCTCCCCGCTCCCCGCACCCCCGGGGCGAGGTGCAGAGATGAGTGAGGGCGCGTCGGGGGACCAGTTACAACAAGTCCGCAGTCATGTCACACCAAACTCCGTGCAGGCAGAAAGTGCCTCGGAACCTGTCTGAACTCAAACACCCAACCCTCTCTACCAGCAAAGTGTAAAGCTGTTCTTTCCTATCCGCCCTCCAGCCTACTCAGCAATTACTACAAGTCCTCGCATCGGTCCCGGGCGAGCAGAGACCTGGGAGGGCGGAGGCGCGCACCTGGAAAGAGGGTGGGCCCCGCTGAGCAGGGCTGTGCTCCCATTCCCCGCCCTTCCTGGGCTGCGGAATGCACGGAGGGGAGGCCGAGGGGGCTGCTGGGTGAGAGCCAGGGTCCCACCACCCTCATGAGTGGGGCGGATTCAGCCCCCCAGTTGATCATTCCTATCAGCAACCAGCAATGCAGACCCCTACCCAACCGCCCGAGAGTTTCCAGGCTTGGAAAAGACAGGAAGTGGAAAGGTTGAAGGAAGAGTGCTTGTGCATTTACCCTTTTATATGAAAGGAGAATTTTAAGTATCATTAAAGATTTGGTTCCAGCTTAGGACTGCCCTGGTTATTGACTTGGAATGAAAACACACTGTTTTGTTTTGTTTTGTTTGTTAATCCTTACCCAAGGATATTTTTTCCATTGATTTTTAGAGTGGCAGGGGGGAAGGGGAAAGCGAAACATCCATGTGACATGATCAGTTGCTTCTGTGACCAATGCCAGGGATCAAACTTGCAGCCCAGGTGCTTGCTCCTGACCAGGAAAGGAATCCAGGAACCTTTGGTTTGTGGGCCTGTGCTCTAACCACTGAGCCACCGATCAGTGTGAAAAGACGCTTTTAAAAGGAACACCTGAGTGATATGCAGGTCACTCTAGGTCAAATGCTACGGAGCAACGTCATGGCATTAGGAACTTTCTAGTTAGGTTTTAACATAAAAACAGAAGTTAATAAAATTTGTTTTCATTTCCTGGTCTACAACTCAGTAAATAAGTTATGGGTTTCTAGTAATTGTATAACCATAGAGTCTTCAAGATGTAACTATTTAGCAGCAAATGGTAAAAATGCAGCTTCCTAGGGGAACAATGGAACTAAGGGTAATAATAGGCATGTTAAGCTTCCAAGATGATATCTAAATTACCAAAAAATGGTTAAAATTAATTTTATAGCTATTTTGTTCTGAATAAAACACTTGGGGAATACTAAACTATTGGGATTTGAACTAAGTCTTGACTGATGAGGCGACTGAGACAGGAGAATGAGATTTACATATTAGATGGTGAAGCAGAGCAAAGGCCAAAGACAGAAAGTAAAAGTGAGTTTCAGGACAGCATAAAACTAAGATCCCAGATTGTGGCATCTGTGACCTATGGCTTCTTTTTTTCAACAGCATATAGAGAATTATTTTTACAAATTGAACTTCTTTTTCTGTTTCTGCTAATCTCCACGTCTCACCCTTTAATATTTCTTTTGTAATTTTGGTCTTCATTTTTGACATGCCATTATATGACTCACTCAATGTATATTCCCTGCGTGGCACTTTATTTGTTGGTATGCTTTTTCAGTGTTCAAAAATAATTCTGGATGTTTCTTAAAAGAGCAATATTTATGAGCATTTTGAGGCCACATTCATAAATATACACTTATTTATAAAAACAGCAAGAATATTTAGACTCAGCAAGTTAAAATGGGCCCACGGGAACTCTAATTTGATTGATATGCATACATACATAAATCAAGGGAAATCACAAGGAAGGATATCTACTATAGTGCTAATTATTCAAAGCAAATAAAAGAGAGGACAATGTAAAAGAAGAGGGACTACTCATTAAAGGCACTATGGGAAGGGCTTTCTACCCTTACTGGGATAGGAGAATATATAAATTGGATGAACCCATTAAGGAGCCTACAAGTTAGGTGAGGAGAGAAAACACTTGCACAAGGAAAAGGAGCTAATTAGTACAAGCCAGTGTCAGGAACTTTAAGTGGAAAGGACTCAAGTCCTTTCAGAGGTAAGAGGAAGAAATGATTAACAGCTTAGAACATTGGTTTATGTTGGCAAGACTTCACAGAACTGCTAGAATTTGAATTGAGCCCTAATGACCAGCAGACTTGACAGGAGTCTGAGACTGACATCTGACTAGATGCTGAATGCACAGAGTAAAGGCTGGACATGAGAAAGTTCCAGGACCATACAAAGCAATTGCCAGATGTGGCCATGGGCGTGGCATGCTGTGTTTGGAAGGTAAGTTTGGGAATAAAGTTTAGAGTCATTTTATCACTTGCAGAGTGAGATCAGTATTATTGATGATCTAGGATTGTTATGAGAATTATGAATTAGAAATAGTTTATGTAGAACCCTTATCACAGCACCTGATATATGGTAAGGCACAATAAGCGGCCACTATAATTATCCTGGGGTCGGACTGTGAAGGGCCTGATTGCAAGGTGAAGAACATGGACTTGTCTACTGATGGTGTGAGATAATGACTCATTTCACAGTTGGTGACCTTTAGTAGAAATTCTAGGAAGTCAAGAAGAGCAGTTTGGCTCAGCTCTGGTATGAAAAGGGTGACAAGGGAGGAAGTAATGAAAATGAAAAAGTGGAGACCAATTTGAGAGCCAATTAGATTGAAAATATCATTTGGGGTCAGAGTGAATGTGAAACTTAAAGGAAAAGAAATAAGAAATAACGAGTTTCAAATTGCTAAAACTTATCAGTGGAGGGAACGAAAGGGTGTATTAGCCATATGTGTAAAAGGTAAAAAGAGGCAGGAACAGGGTCATGCCAAAGGTTATTTTTTTAAAATACATTTTTATTGATTTCAGAGAGGAAAGGAGAGAGAGAAAGATCAGTGATGAGAATCACTGATCAGCTGCCTCCTGCATGCCCCTCACTGGGGATCAAACCCACAACCTGGGCATATGCCCTTGACTGCAATCGAACCTGGGACCCTTCAGTCTGCAGGCTGATGCTCTATCCACTGAGTCAAACCAGCTAGGGCCAAAGGTTATTTTGAGATGTTGGGGTCCTCTTTATATAGGCACTCAGAGAAAGATGGTGGAGAGGAAGTATAGAATAGAAAGAATAGTGGGTAAGGAACAAGGTCCAGATGGTGTAGGCAGGGAGAAAAAAACTCGGGCTTTACATATGAAAAATGACCTTAAAAATCCTCAACTCTGATTTATTTTTACAATACATAGGTTATATTGAAAAACAGAAACTAAAATTAGAATTTTACAATTAATACTAAAACCTAACTAGTTGAGTGAGAAGATTGTACTCATGATTAAGAGGCCCCCAACGCAGTATCCTATCTAATAAAGAGGGAATATGCTAATTGACCCTCATGGTGTCACAAAGATGGTGGTGCTCACAGCCAATAAGGAGGGAATATGCTGATTGACTGCCCCACCCTCAAAAATGGTGGCACCTACAGCCAGTAAGGAGGGAATATTCTAATTGCTGCCCCACCCACAAAGATGGCAGGGCTCACAGCCAATAAGGAGGGAATATGCTAATTGACTGCCATGCCCTCAAAGATGGTGGTGCCCACAGCCACAAAATGCACACCTGCTGCCCAGTCCCCTCAGCCCCGCTAGGGCAGCAGGTGTGCAGCCGCTCTGCACACCTGCCTCCGGAGTCCCTCAGTCCCCTCAGCCCCCCAGCTGCCTAGGGCCGGCCCGAGGCACAGGCAAGCCTCAGATGGCGGCTGCCCAGCTGCCCAGGGCTGCCTGTGGCTCAGGTAACCAGGGCCAGCTGAGGCTTGTGCTGCCAGCAGTGGCAGCAGCAGAGGTGTGATGGGGAGTCACCTTCCCCTGATCACTGGGTCACCTCCCGCCCCTGAGGGCTCCCGGATGTGAGAGGGGGCAGGCTGGGCTGAATTTTCATGCACCAGGCCTCTAGTTTATTGATAAAATAGCAAGTAAATCTTCATTGGCTCTTTATTCCATTCTATAAAATTTAGGCTGAAGTTCAAGAACAAAATAGTGGACATGTTAAATTACATTCAAAAGACCTCAATTTATCTCCCATATTGAGTTCAAGTACACCAGGGGATTCAAAAGCAGTATCAGGAGTTTTTTTCTGTCCTCAAAGTAATTAAATTTAATTGAGAAATAGAATAATACAAAAATTATATAGATATGCACAAAAATACAGATAAAAATACAAGATGCATAAATTACAGAAAAGAGGAAGCAAGTAGAGTTTATTGGGAAAGAAAAATTATATTCTTTGTGACTTTTTTTCTAATTGTTTATATTGCTTTTACAAAACATGTTTCTTCAAAAATTCTTAACAATGTAAGAAGCTATTTCATTGGGTTAGAAGGCCTCAATCATTATTTGTAAATAAAAGTCATTATTTGTAGATTAAGCTCCTAGTCCTTTCAAGAGCTCTGAAATATTCATATTTTAATGTGCTTCAAGAAAATGGCCTCCAGGCAGATAAAGCCATTGATACAGAAAGAATGTCATGTCTAACATTTCCCCAAGTACTTTGGGGAAGTGAAGAAGCAAAACTTGTTAGTGTTGGCAAAACCTATTGCTGGACAAATCATAACATTAGTTTAATAATCTTATCACATTTCATGTAAGACTACTGTGAAAATAATTGAAATGAACGTTGCAATCATTTCATATATCTGCCATATTTAAATAGTTACATAAAGTTTTCTGTAGGAAAGGCATTGTTCCAGGCACTGGTTGGGCAAAGGATGGGAAGATTAATAAAGCATAGTAGGTATAACTAGGATTCATTTATCTGAATCCTTGATGTGTCTGTGTGTGTGTTTATGTTTGTGAAAAGATGGAAATACTTAAATACAATTTAAAGTTCAAAAAGTTGTACAGTATTTGTGAAAAGCAGTGTGGAAATGAATGTAATTAAATCAAATTAGATAGATACATAGATTAGTAATTGTTTTTCTGTGTGTGTTTTTTTTTTTTCCCATCCCTAAATTCCTTTAGAAGGATAGGCAACATTATTATACTTTGTGCTTCCTCCACTCTTTCAAAATGATGGTGTAGTACTGTAATTATTTTTTAATCTGTAAGTATCTGTAAAAATTAGATAACTATAACAAATTATTTGAATGAATGAGAGAAAGAAAATGATAAAACAGCAGAAAACCACCTTCCTTTGTTTTTAAGCTGAACTCATCATATCCTACTCTCTCATGAATGCATTTCCTCCTTTTTCTCTTCTGCAGATCAAAGACATGAAAATATTAGGTTGTTTATGTTTTTTATAACACATAAATAACTAAAAATCTTGCCAGTATCAATTGCTAAAATGCATAAGCATGCAATTAGGAGGCTCAACAAAATGTGAAGTGATGCTAATACAAAGATATTTGATATAAAATACTACTTATTATAATTATTCAATTTTAAATATATCTTAGGCTTTTGTTACCAGTGTGTACTGAGACATATATTGTCCAGTTTAAATATCTTTAAAAATATGTCACCTAATTTCTGAAAAGTCATTAGCTATTTTCATTTTTATGAATGAAGATGAATAGCCCTCTTCAGAGGTATTTTATCATGACAATATGTAAGAGTCATTATCACCAATATTATTAACAAAACTAGAGGCCTGGTGCACGAAATTCCTGCACTCAGAGGGGAGGGGGTCCCTCAGCCCGGCCTGCACTCTCTTGCAGTTCAGGAAGGCTAGGGACCCTCCTAGGATGTCCGACTTGGACATCCTTAGTGCTGCTGTGGAGGTGGGAGAGGCTCCCGCCACCACTGCTGAGCTTACCACCCATGAACCGGGTTCAGGGCTTCTGGCTGAGTGGCACTCCCGCTATGGGAGCTCAATGGCCACCAGTGGGTAGCACCTGCATTGAGCATCTGCCCCCTGGTGGTCAGTGTGCATCATAGCAACCAGTCTTTCCGCCTTTCAGTTTATTTGCATATTAGCCTTTTATTATATAGGATTACAGACATCCATTGTTATTCCATGTTGAATGCATCAGGTGGAAATACATCAACAGTGATCATTCTAGGTGTCCTCAGAATCAGTCATTACCTGAACTGGGTTTCACAGAAGTCAGTTGAAGTCTGGGATATAATTTGTACTTCTGTAATTAAGAGAAAAAAAGAAAGAGGGAGAGAGAGAAAGTAGCAGTAAACTTCCAACTTTAACTGCCTTTTCTGGAAGGTCTAAATCACAGACATCTGTAATTCTGTATTGCTGTCTCCCAGACATATCATGTCTATTTGCATGCCATGCTTTTGCCCATCTCTTCTCAGTGGTTCTCTAGCCTGTGGCTCCTTTCTTGTTCCTTTCTGCCTCTCTGTAGGATAGCCATCACTCATCATCTAATTTTAGCTTTGACTAGGATGAGCTCCTTAAAATGCATAAGCCTTGATCTCTTTACTACTTTTCTACCAAAATTATGTGACCATATAACATCCCTTTTATTATTTTACGGGCTGTGATTGAGGTTTGCCAGTATAATGTAACCTCCCCAGTGCCTTGTCTTCCAGTCAGCAGAAGTGATACCAGCCAGCCCATAGGAGACATTTGGAAAATGCTACAAATGACTGAGGCACTTCTTAATGTCTACTGGCATTTGGTGGGCAAGGACCTGGAGGAATGACCTATGTCCTGTAATGTGTCCTGCACAAAAATTATCCCATGTTTTGTGCAAATGATAGTAGTTCCCACCAGATGTAATGACGGTGAAAATCCATTATAATTGCCTAAGACTACAACTTCTCTCTGTTTTATATACAAATATAAGAATTTTGTGCAGTTTTAACATCCACCAAATTCCAGAAATATAATTACAATGTATCTTGCTTAATTTAGACATTTGCTAAGAATTATTCTTTATTTTGTAACTCCTAGCACTAACAGAACCACATCATAGTTACCAATAAAACTTATTACTCTCCTGAGCATCTGAAGTCCGATGACTTCATCTTTCCTAGTCTAGTTGTCTGAATATTTACTAAAATAAATAGTATTTTTATAAATTTCTATTACAATTAAGCATAGCATTATTTTTTTAAACCTGTGTGGGTTATTTTATCAATAAATTTTATTTTATTTTATTTCTTTGCTATTATAAGGAGAGATTAACCTTTTTAACCTTAGTTACTCAAAAACATAGAGGGACAGGAGTCTGAGAGTTGAGAACTGCAGAACCAGATTTTACCTTCCATGGGAAAAGCAGGAGATGCAAGGGAGGAATAAGTGAAGTCAAAAGCTAGGATTTATGGAATGATGCCTCTACACCAGGTATAGTGCCTTAGATTCTACTATATGCTCCATACTCTGCAGGATCAGCTCAGTGATGGCATTTAACGGCTATGTGAGAAAAGAACAAGTAGTTCAAAGGTATAAATCACTTACTGAATGGTAACAACAAAGTCCTTAGCTTGGCCTGTTCTTGCATGGTCTCGCCTGTCTACTTCTCTGCTTACCCTGGCCTTTCCTCCTCCCCTTGTCCTGCACCCCTGGCTGCATTTCTGAGCTCTAACTCCATCAACCTCCTTATAGTTCATCTGTTTCATCAGGCTTTCATCTTCCTCAGGGAACTGAAAAATGCTGGTCTCCTTTCATCTGAAAAGCCGGTGCCTCACTCTGCTTCCCCTCTTTTTCCCTTGATGAAATCACTCTCTGGAATTGTTCCTGCACTATAGATAGATAGATAGATAGATAGATAGATAGATAGATAGATAGATAGATAGATAGACAGATAGATACTTATATATATATTTATATATGTAAATATAAATATATATATATTTGTCCCATTTCTCACTCAATATAGCTTTAAGTTAAAAGGCAAAGCTCTAATTGATTCTTTTAGTGGATGCATAGTGTCCCTTTGTGAGATATACTCTATTACGTATGCAGCATTCACCTATTGATTAGAGTTTGATGTCCATATTATATTGTTCTGCTAGTCATAGTGTTGCAATAAAGACCCTTGTGCATTTAAGAAAAAAATCTACTATGAACTCATCCTTCAGAGTTAAATACAGCTCTTCCTTCCAAAGGAAAGTTTCTCTGGCTTCTCAGACTAGACAAGTTCTAGGTTTATAAACAAGATGGTCATAATTATAATTTTAAGTTTTTTATGCGAAAGCCCAACTCCTCTAGTTCCAAGAGAACTCACACTACTTCCCAGACAGCAAGCATCTGTTTCTTTCTGTCCGCTACTGTATCCTTAATATATAATAAGAACTCAATATATGATGAGGAAGTGAATACAGTGTATGAACTCATAGAGTATTATAACTGGAGCATCCTCTGTCGAATGCTTGTGTAGTCTCTTTTGTCACGTAACAATTCCTGTAACTGACATTTATTTCCTCTTTTCTTTCTGAGAATTGAGAGTTGATATAGAGTTGAAAAGGATAAATGGAAGATACAATGATCTTCAAAGATCTGACTTCTATATTCCTCAATATCAAACTTCCAATATTAAAATTTAGCTCTTAATCACTGCTTTAATTATTGAGTGAAATTATTCAGTTTAAACATAAGCAGACACACTTTTGAACAGTATCCTTTTCTGCCTTTGCCGCTCCTCATATTCCAACCAAAACTGTATTTCCCCAGTGGGGATTAAACAGGAATTTAATTTAAACTCACAACACTTCATTTAGGCAGATGTTCCCTAAGGCTCCAACTCTGTTTACAAACATAGGCAAAATAAGATCCACCATCAATATGATTATTAGTTGGAAAAAAGGAATTAAAGGAGAATGTTTACAAAGAAAAAATGTAGAAATCATACAGAATACTGTTGCAGCAGATAGATCACTTTTCTATTTGTTATTATATAAAGAACACACTTCTTTTTCATTTAAAAATTATATTATGAAAAACATTGGGACAGTAGAGTATCTGCAATGAGAAATGAGAGAAGAAAATAGAAATCCAGATAGAACAAAAATTGGAATCCAATACCATTGCTTAAGTTTGCTGAGGCCAAGTTGTTGAGTCAGTTGATTTGCATTCAGAACTGGGATTTGTCATGACCCCTTACCAAGGCTTCTTAAACTCTTGTATCTCCATATCCATATCCCTAAATCTGGCATAATTATAGTGATACTGACAAACCTCAAAGAGATGTTGGATAGCTTAGAAAACCTACAATTATGGTACAAAAGTCTGATATTACTATGGTTATCATTACTGCAGACATTTTACACCTATTTCAAACATCAAAGCCAAGACAAGTCCTAAGATGAATTAAGGCACAAAATACCATATTGTTCACTAAATGGCAGAATTCCATGCTTATGGTTCACCTTCAATGATCGTGTTCTACAAAGATAATCTAATGTTTCAAAATAATTGCGCCACCGCCCCCCCAATTAAATTTTCACCTAGCACAGCCTATGAACTAGGGAAAGTATTTGTCTTAAATTAAGCCAATCAGATTTTCTCTTGGAATTCACAGACATTGTTCGCATGTATCTGGAGTCTGTGGAGCCATGCGTAGTCATGTAGACAGTAAAACAAACTGGTCCACAAAGAGAACCAGGACACAACAGGGCAGAGTGAACTCGAAAGAAAAGCTGAAACCGAGTCCTAAGTGCTTTCTACTTCCTAACTCCAGATTCTATTGTGGATTTAAATGCAGTCCTGTCCTTGGTCTCTGGGAGATGTATATCCATGATCATAACTGAAAGGTTCGGAGTGGGCCGGGGTCACGCACCTATGACATGAGGCCATAACGTATCAAAAGAGATTTTTATTTCAGGCACCTGGGTGCAGCTGGGCTGAGTCTGACAAAAAGGGGTCTTCGGAGACTGAAGGAGGAGGCAGATTTTTATTAATCCTTGCTGGCTGCAAACCATCCTTGGCTCCTCCATGTGCCAGATGTCTAATCGTTATGTAGGCTACGTCATGCTCAAGGCTGCAAGCTTGCTGCAAAATATCTGCTAAGCTCAATAAGTTTTCTCTGCCCCATTTTATTCTCTTTAACCCTTTCAATAAAATATTTCCCAATCCCACAATTACAAACACAAGCTGGTTTCTGTTACTGTTAGAATTTTAAAGAATTCAAATTACCCACTTTAGAATCAGGTGAAGGACTAGGAATAACATACCCCCAGAGAATGCTGAACGGACAAGTCAGGAAGGTTCAGGTTCAAGGAGGACTTTTCCCACCCCAGAAGAGGAAGTTGATAGTCCATATACCATGCCACAATGAAGTATTTGGTTACACTATTATCTGTTGACTCTTAAGTCTTAAGCAGAGTGCCTACCTAATGGTGAATTATGTGTTAATGATGAAACATTAGTGGAAATAGTAGCAAATGACAGCATATGTGGAAATGTGTGGTTTTGCACCTTTAAAGTTAGCCCAGGATGTTCTTCCGTTTTGCATTCAGCTTCTAGCATGTAAAGAAAAACTGGGTCAGTGATTTAAAACATTTGAGGTCTAGACACAAAAAAAAATTAATCATGAATTACAGGAACTGCAGTAGGTACTTTTACCAGGTACTGTGGATAAGACTGATGCACTGATTAAAAATACACAGAATCCAAATATCGGGGGTACATCTATCAAACTTGACCACTACCACCTGGCTGCTTGCCTTTAAAGCAGTCTTCAAACACTTGTTCCCAACAGTGATACTCTCCACATTTCATTGTAAAGCTCATTCCATCACTACATTCTCAGGAGGAAAGAGCAGGATGTGGTCATGGAAAGAAAGGCTCCTTTCTCATCCCATTGTTACCCATCCATGGTCTGTGGCTGAGGTCAATCCTCAGAGAAAAATGGGGATGTTTGAGCACTGATGACAATTTAATCATCTGCAGGGAGCTTTCCTGGTAAAATAAGGTGTGAAGAATTACCAAACAGGCAATGTCTTGTGGAAGTGTGTTTGTTTGTTTGTTTGTTTGTTTGTTTTTAACAAATTGAGTACCCCAAAATGAAGTCAAAAGATGATAGTCCAGGAGGTTTTAGGGCAGTGTGAAGTTCTGAGGCACAATGATGCATACGTAATGAAAAATAGTGTGGGGAGTGTTATCCACTTGGGTCACCCTCAGATCCAAATTCAAGCACCACTAAGAAGTAAGTGGCATTTGCATACCTATGTGTGCAAGCATGCATACACATACACACATACAGAGAAGCCTTCCTCATGCTCCTCCTGGGGGTGGCCTTGAATGACATTGCACGAGGAAAAGATGAAGACTTATTGTGTTTAAGATTCATCTTGTTTCAGCCCTCCCCCCCCACCATTGTTTCCCAGGTATATTGGCCATAGTTAATGCTATAATTTCAGTTGGTAGTATATAAAGTGGTGAGATTCCGTATCTGGACAGATTGAAAATGAAGTAGAGAAAGAATGAGTTACACCTATGTATGTATGTATGTATGAAAACCTTATTTTCCCTGTTCCTTTTGGATTCGATGGGGCTGAGAACAACAGTTTCTCCTCATTCTACCCACAGCCACAGTGGATAGCATATACCCTAGCCTTGTACAATTTAATGCAAAAATAAAAGTGAGGGAAAAGATTGCTCAAGTTATCCAAATAGGGCCTATCAGAGATTATCTCCGCAATCAAAATCTTAATATAAATAACATTATTTTTCCTTTTTTAAGTATAAAACATATTGGCCATACTAAAACATAAAAGAAAACATCACCCATATAGCTGAAGTTTCTAAGTACAACACCACAGCTCATTCCCCTGTGTCCTCACAGAGGTAATTATTCTCCCCAATTTGGTGTTTATCATTCTTATGTCTGTCCTGATACTTTTTTCTTTACATACATGTATATTCCTAAATGACAAAGAAAATTACGTTGTAGCCCTATCTGGGTTGGCTCAGTGGATAGAGCATCGGCCTGTGGAGGGGTCCCAGGTTCAGTTGATTCAGGTCTGGGCACATGCCCAGGTTGCGGGCTCGATCCCCAGTAGAGGGTGTGCAGGAGGCAGCCTATCAATGATTCTCTCTCATCACTGATGTTTCTACCATTTTCTCCCTCTCCCTTCCTCTCTGAATCAATAAAAATATATCTTAAAAAAAAGAAAATTACTTTGTAAAGTTTAAAACTATATTAATACATCAGAAAGCAATTAGATAATTTAGAAGTCATCTTTCCACTGAGGCAGTTAATCTGAGGTGAGGGAGGCTGGAGTATCAGCCTCCTTCACAAGCTGCATTTAAGAATGTGAAGGGGGAGAAAATCAAGCCAGTTTATAAGAGAAAACAAACCATAAGTAGTGTGTGTGGAGGGGGGGTGGGGAGGGAGGAGAATCCTAAAATGATTGGGTCCTGGATACACCAAATAAAAAACCATCAACCCAGTCCTGTTTTAAACTTAATCTGATTTAAATTAGGTTTTTGTCCTTCGCACCCCAAAGAGTCCTCTTGTGTAAATTGGTGTCTTGAAAAGAAATACTGTAGGAACAAAGCCCTGAGATGGGAAACTGTCTGTCCAGCAATGATTTCTGTCTCAGGATAGGAAGTTGGAAGTTGGAAGTGTTTGATGTATCCAGGAATTCATACTTCCTCGGGTGAACTTTTGGGGGATCTATTAAAAAGATGAGAATGTTAGCAAATGTTGGGCATTTCTAGCAGCTTCCGGTAAGATCCTGCAAGAATGGGGATAACCTTTGATTCTCAAGCCAGTGATCTGTAAGCAGAAAGGAAATATTTACATTTGTTAATCAACATGAATCTGAGATGGATGAGAGCCCTAAACCGAGTGCTTTGTTAATTTTAAAACAAAAGAATTATTCAGTTAAATAAAAGTTAGAACAAGCAAAAGCAGTGAGGTGAGAAAATAAGGTTGGTACCCCTGAGTGGCATAAGTCATAGACTCATCTTCCAAACGGAATCTCCTAATGTTGTACCCAGACTGACAGAGGAAGTACTCTACTTAGGCAGTAGGTAGTGTAAAGCACTATCTATTGGGATGCAGCAGGATAGGGCAGAGATGGGCTCACCTTCACCACCACCAGCTGAGGGCTCAGTAGAAGCCGTTCATCAGTGGCTTGGAGAAATGAGCAGAGCATTGAGGACAATTACTGGGAGAAATACCAGTGTGCTTGATCCAAGATGGCTACTGCTGCTTATTATACTGTAGAGATTTCAGAAATGAATTAACAATGAGAAGAGTGGGGGCTTCAGGATGTTTACTTGTCAGAGAACCCTCAAACCTGGAAAACAGAAATCTGTTATTGCTCACCCATCAACTCAACACTCAGGTCATTATAACCGTAGCTTCTGAAAGTGGGTGGATTAAGCAATTACAGTCCTACAGAGGGAATCTTTCCTCCAGCATGGCCATTGAGGAAAATGGCCATGCTGGAGGAAATTCTCCTCGTCTTTTGAGTAAAAGTAGGTAGATTGTGACTGAGTATTTGCTCCGTGGTCAAGGAGGGGCTCCTTACCCTTCCTTCCTATGGAATATGACTTTTGCTAAGGTTCAGTAACAACTATTATTTCTTCTTCTTCCCTTTTCACAAACAGTAGGTTCACTTCTGTTATCTTTTTGTCCTGCCAACCCTATTGCAGACTGTGTTAGGCTGGTTAAATTTGTCATGGAAATCCACATATCCAGAATTGATCAAGGGAGAGTATACATCAGCAGATGTGTCATCTAGAGATGATATTGATTTGTTGCCTAGGGAGAGGGACTGCGTATGCATCTGATGACTTTTGGAATTAGTATAGCACATTAGGTGAAGACATTTATAATTGGTTACAATGTGGATGCTGGACAGCCATGGTTGGAATACAGGAATGGATTAGACAATATTTTATTAGCACTTCTACCTTTGTGAAATTATTATCTTCCCACTCATGGGGTTCCAGTGTGGCAGTCAATCACAGATCATGTCTCTCTCCTTCAGGCCTCAGAAATAAACACCTGACACTGGCCTGCCCATAGACAGAACTCCATTTTTCTTAAATAGAACAATTGCTCCTATGACTAAAACAGGAGCAATTACAACAGTCCTCCTCTGGATTGTATAATTGGATAGTGGAGAGAAAACTAGCTCAGTATACCATGAATCTAACAGTGACCCAGCGCTCCCAGACACAGGGAGAAAATCCCCCTGAAGCACAGACTATCAAGGTCACATACAGAGAAAAGCAGTGGCCATAGAAATACACATATTGGAAAAATTTTCAAACTCTGGAATCTAGTTGAGCCTGAATCTAGAGATACCTTTTGACTTCCCAATTAATGATTTAGTAAATTTTCCTTTTAGTTTTAAATGTTTGAGTTGTTTCTCTCCTAAAAACGTCCCAATATATGCCCTATGGGATACCTCTGGGAAAAGAAATACATTTATGTTAGGTTTCCTCCATTTATGAAATAGTTGAGTGTGTTTGTTGGTTTGCATCATTTAGTTGAATTGTGGATATATCTTTGGATATATGGGAAAAAAGACAAATATGAACTGAGGAATAAGAATAGGACAAAACATGTCTTGTTTTCAGTGCTAACACTAATCCTCTTTTCTCTGGAAACTGTTCCAAGCATCACAAGAGTGAGATGGCAGCCATTTCTAAATTGTATCAACCCTTTGATCCCAACAAGCTCAGGAGAAGATTTCTGAACCACGTTGGACTGCTCCCATTTTCTATCCTGTTTGGAAATGATCTTGAGAGTCAGCTAGTCAGCCATGGCATGTGGCTGGAACTACAACGTGTAAAGTTGAGGACTGTTGCAACCCGGTTCTACCCTAAAGATGGAAAGCAGAGAACGCCATTATGCCAAGATGGGAAAACTTATACATATGGGAAGAGATTAAAAAGAAAGATAAAAAGAGGATTTTGATGGTTCTCCTAGGCCTAATCCCATTATCAACTGGAGCTCAACACTATTCCAGCCCTTTATGTCACTCCTCTGTCTCTGCAAATTCAGCTAAGCTTCATTGTGTGCTTGCCCTACTACTAGTTTGGTTTTGTTTTAAAATAATATATCTGTGTAGTTGTAATAATAATTTGATGACAATGGTAAGCATGTTAGCTAACATTTATTGAACATTTTTATAGCTTTACATATATTATTTCATCTTCTGTAACCTAATTAGATAATATTATTATTCCTAATTTAAATATGATAACATAAATGTTAACATATATTGTTATATGCTTAGTTGAAAAATTACTCGAGCAAAATATTACTATAAATTAAACATGAATAAATATTGAATTTATTTAAATAAACTATAATATACATTAAATTTCCAAAAGAAAAGGTGAATAATAATCTCAGGAAGAAAGCAAATTATTTTTTGGTGTTTGTTGTTCAGTAGCACGGTATGATAGTTATTAAGAGGTAAATACCATTATGAGTCATTTTGACATGTACTATTATTTGATTCAAATATAAAAAGATGTCCCACTGATACTAAGCCTGTTTTAAGTTCTCATAGAAAGTCTTGTGAATATGTTTAGAGAGATAACACTTGGTGCATAAAGTCTTCAATATCTAGTTTTGTTTTCCCCTGGTATTTCTCTTAGCTGAAACTCTGGCTTTAAATTTTAAACAAACGCTTACATGACTCAGACAATTTGATGTAACATGAAAAACCAACTTTGCCCCAAGCTGAAGAGAACTTAGGTGGCTGCCTAAATAAAATGTCAGGGAAAAAACTAATCATAGGAAATCTCACCTATGATATGACCTCCCATAATATAATTCAATATAAAGACAGGGTTTTAATCTAATATATCATTGTATCTTCTTCTGTACTTTGTACACTTTTATGAAGTACTCACTAGGAGAAAATCAATGAAAGGTCGATCTATTCTTGAACTACATCTAGGGATGACTTACGTATGATTCAGAAGGCTTTCATTTCAACAATCCACCACTATCATAATTTCTTGTTATTACAAATATTTCACAGATTGCTGGAATGCATTTTCTCTACATTACATTTATTTTCATGTTTGTCTCCCCTATTAGACTGATGTACTTATATCAGAGACTGTGCATCCTAACTCACCTTTGCTTCTTTGGTGCCTAGGACAATGTGAGCACTTGATAAACATAGGGAAAATAAATTGATGCTGTATCAAACAGAATTGTCTCAAAGGTTCCAGTGCATTCACATAGCTGAGATAGCTCAGTTTAAAGAGTGCATGAGTAGTTTGGCCACTTATCTCTTCTGTGGTCATCTATAATTTCTTAGTCACTCTCTTTATTCCTTAAAAATTCCAGCATCTATAAAGCTCACTAATTTTTGGTGAGTGCAATATCTACATAAATCATCTTTCCGATATACTCTGGTCACTTTTTTGTTTGTTAGTTAGTTTGTTTTTTAGCTCTTCTCCAACCTACCTCAGGTAACCCCTCCCATGAATATATCCTGGACCTTGCTATTATCATTAATGGCACCATCTGAGAAAAGTGAAGAAATTAGAAGAAAATGTCCCAATATTTCAGCAACCAAATAGGAAAGCCTAAAAATAAAATATTGCTCTAACCTTTGGATGAACTATCTTTATTCCTGAAAAATGTTAATCTCTCCGCAGGTTCACTGGATTCCATCCTTTGTCATCCATTCATAGGCAGGACATGTTTCTCTCGTGTTTCATCCTTTCCACTAATTCTCTCTATTGAACATTTTCCATGAATGTACAACTACTATACTGTGCTATAGTATTCCCATCTAAAAGAAAATGAAAAAGAATTTAAAAGCTATTTCCTCATATCTCTGCTCCTCATTACAATAAAGGTTCCAAATAGAGTTGTTTATACCAGGAGACTCTAATGCCTATCTCCTCATTCTTTTAGAATTCATTCCATTGAGGCTTTTCCCCTAACACTCAATGAAAACAACTCTTGGCAAAAGTGTCCACATCACTCACATTGACATATCCAACAGTCAATTCTTGATTTGTATTTAATTGGATCTATTAGCAGCATTGGTCACAGTTGATCACTCTATTATTCTTGAAACACAACCCTCTACTCCATGCCCTTAGGTCTCAAAGAACCTTACTGGCTGCTCCTTTTGAGTTTCTTTGCAAATTAGTCCTCATCTTTTGGAATTTACAGAACTGGTACACCTCAGATCATCCTTTCACCTTTTCTTTATCTCTACTTCTTATCTATGTCTGATAGGTCCATAATTTTATCTCCACCATGGTCCTTTCCCATGAACTGCTATATCATGCCCGCACCATATTTCAGTTTAAATATAGAATATCATCTAAAGCCAATGTATCCAAAATAAAGTATCAGTTAGGCCTGCCTTTCCAAACTGAAACAAAAGAAAACAACACCCACCTCCAAAAAAAAAAAGAAAACAATCCTATCCCAAGTGTAATCTTCCTCAAATCAGTAAATAGTAATTCTATTTCATTTTATTTCAGCAAAACATGTGATGCATGCTTGATTTATCCTTTTATAATATAATCTATATTCAATACATCAATGAATCCTGTTGGATTGTCCTTTAAAATACTAGTATATCTTAAATCTTACCACTCATTATTAAACCATTATGTCTTTACCTTGGTCATTTTTCACTTAGACTATTACAGAAATCTCCAAACTTGTTAACCTATGTTCCCTTTTCTCCTGTTTGTTAGACTTGAATTCTGCTATATTTAATAGAAATACACAAGCAGTATTATGAACAAGTTAGCAATGTCCAGGAGGTTCCATAGTCATCAGGGGCCAGTTCTATCTCACTGTTCCACTGTTCTAATTGAGTAGTCTCACAATCTAAGATGTATGCTTGAGCCGATCGCCCATCAGCATTCTGAGGAGCAAGAAGAGAAGTATAAAGAAAAGGTGGCTCTTTAAGGAGTATTTCTAGGAGTCCTCACATAACATTTCTACTCCCTACTTAATAGCAGGAAATTTGTCACTTGGCCATGCCTAACTATAAGAGAAGTGAGGAGGTATGTGAATCTTCCATCAATGTGTTGATCTAATACTCTGTTACTAGAGAATAAGAGGGAAGTAAATATTAGGATGCATCTAGCAGTTTCTGCCACACTTTCTTATATAATATTTTCAGCATCTGCAATTATTTTCAGCAAGAACAACTATCCAGACACCTAAATCATTGTATGAATGGAATGAGACTATCAACTTAATTATTGGAAGAACCTCTTAGCTGTTCTTCCTACCCTTGCCCATAATGTCTACTCTCACAGAGCAACAAGTGTAAAATTTTTAAAATATATCTGATGATACAGTTCTTCATTATAAAACTTCCTAAAGGCATTTCATCCCACTCAGAGTAACATCCAGTGTTTGTACAATAGCCTTCAAGGTACATAAATTTTTATCTGATTTTCTTGCCATTGACTTTCCCCCTTGCTCACTATTCTACATACACATTATCCTCATACATTTCACACATAATCTGACTGCAGCACCTTGGCACTCCCCATTCCTTCTGCCTAGAATATCCTTCCCTCAAATACTCATGTGGCTTACTAGATATGACCTCATAGTGAGAACTTCCCCTGCCACTTTACACAAGAGAAAGAACCATAGTCATGTTCTAGGCCCTCTCACCTTTCTTTATTTCATTTAATTTACTTACTTTTATATTGCATGATTTTTGTGATCTTTTCCTATTAGCATGTAGTCTTTTCAATGTCAGGGACTTCATCATATTTGTTCACTATTCTACCCCAAAACACCAAAAATAACTTTGGCAGAGTGCATTCAATTGGAATTATACAAAAAGTTGATATCTATTGTAAAAAATTATTTTTAGCTCATTAACTTTGCTTTTCTGTATATTTGATGAGTATTAATTACTCATTTAATAATAGCTTTATGAGCAAGATTAGAAGTGCTGCTACATGAATGTTTTTGATCATTCTGATATCCTAGTGTGAAACATGACAAACACATACCTTCCATACAAAATATTTAAGAAATTTAAATAGATTTTTCTTACCAAGGAGTTTTGCTCAAGGAGGAATAATTCTCAAAGTTAATGAGACTTCTTAGAATTACACTAAAGAAGTTCCAAGATTCACTAAAGCCAGATTTCTCATGCTGGGTGAATATTTTTAGAGATCTTCATTCTACTTCAATCCCTAATGATTAGGGTGTTGAAATAAATTTAATAGTTCTTTTTCCCATAATTTTATATTGCTAATATAAAAAAGTTTTATTATTTCTTCTCATAGATATTTTATTGAAAATTTTTTCTGTATTCTTTAAAAAAAAAAAATATATATATATATATATATATTACGGATGTCCCCTCTTGTCCCCCTCTTTGCCCCCCTCCACCCAGCCCTTGTCCTACACCAGACCTTTACCACACTAATGTCTATGTCCATGGGCTGTGCATATATGCATATAAATACTTTGACTGATCTCTTCCTCTCTCCCTACCCCACTCCCCTAAGATCTGTCAGACTTTTTGGAACAACTGTTCTATAAGTTACAACTATACTAGGGCTAACCTGATGATCTAATTCAACAATCTGGCTTATATTTTAACACCTTAGATTGGTTGGTTATCTCTTAAATCTTAGTTATGAAGCAATTATTTTTTTAGCTGAGTTCCAAGTTAAGAACTATTTTTTCTTTTGTCCCAGTCCCAAGTAGATTGTGTTGCACTACTTCTTAGAGACTTTAGTTGTGAAGGAAAACATAAAAGTTTTACGCTGAGTAGCTACCATTTAATCTGTCGATTAGCTTACTGCAGTGGATATCATTAGCCACTTTGAAGATGAGCAACCAGAAACTCATACTCTTTTATATATTTAAGATCTATTTGAATTTTCTCTTCTGTTAACTTTTTAATTATACCCTCTGGCCATTTTTCAATTGGTTACCGATTATTTTCTACTTATCTGAAGTTTCTTACAAATTAGGAAAATCAACTCCTGTCTGAAAGTTGCAATTATTTTCTAGTTTATCTTTTTAAAAAATATATTTTTTTGATTTTAGAGAAGAAGGGAGAGGGAGAGAGAGATAGAAATATCAATGATGAGAGAGAATCGTAATCAGTTGCCTTCTGCATGCTCCTTACTGGGGGTAGAGCCTGCAACCTGGGCATGTGCCCTGACAGAATCAAACTATGACCTCTTGGTTCATAGGTCAATGCTCAACCACTGAGCAACACTGGCCAGGCTAGTTTGTCTTTTTATTGATTTTTCTTATGGTGATTGCAGCCATACAGAAACTTTTAAAATTTTCATTTTTAAGTAATCAAGTTCAACAATATATTATTTCATGGCTTCTGGTTTTTTTCCATATCATATTTGGAAATTTTTCTCTCATTCTGAGATCTAAAAGAAATTATCCTCACACCAATTAGAATGCCTATAAAAAATAAAAAAGTAACAAGAATTGGAAAAGATGTAGAGAAATTGGAACCACTGTGCATTGCTGATGGGAATGTAAAATGGTCTAGTTGTTATAGGAAACCTTGTTGCAGTTTCTCAAAAATTTAAACAGAGAATTACCATATGATCCAAAAATTCCACTTCTAGGTATATACACAAAGGTATTGAAAACAGGGATTTGAGCAACATTCATGCCGTTTTACTTACAATAGCCAAAAGGTAGAAAACACTTAAATGTCTACCAACAGATGAATGAATAAACTATGGTATATACATAAAATAGAGTATTATTCAGCATTTAAAAGGAATGACTTCTGATACATATACAACATGGATGAACATTGAAAACACTGTGCTAAGTCAAATAAACCAGACACAAGAGGATAAATATTGTATGTTTCCACTTTTATGCAGTAGCTAGCGTAGTCAAATTCATAGAGACAGAAGGTAAAAGAGTGGAGTTACTTGTTTAGGGGGCACAGAGTTTTGCTTTGGGATGATAAAAAAAAAAGTTTTGTCAATGGATAGTGTTGTTTCTGCACACCAATATGAATAAATTTAATTTTACTTAAAAATGGTTAAAATGGTAAAATTTGTGTTATGTATACTTTACCACAATTTAAAAAATATCTCATTATATCATTTAATACTTTGTAGTTTCATTTTGTAGAATTCAATATTGGACCATTGGTCAGTTGCAAGAATCAGGCCAATTTTTAATAGAAAGAAAGTTTAAAGAAAGACATTTATTTATTCAGTTTTATACTAGTTTGTTTAACATTAAAATGGAATTATGTTTTTTAAATGCTAAAGAAACATGGAGACTTTTCTGAAATGTAGATTTAAGTTGAAGATAAAGTAAAACTTTTTGTATTAATTCTAACAGATTTTATTTCATGTTGAGAAAAGGAGGAGGCTACCCCTCAGGCTCACTTTTCACTAGGAATCACCAAAATTCAATCTAGATAAGCATATTAAAAGGTAAGTTAGGGTCAGACTTTTGTTTTGATAAGGTCTCTTTATCAAAACAATGATAGAGATCTTCATTCTACTTCAATGTAGAATTTAGAAAAATGTCCATTGACTAACTTCTCTGGTGTTAATGTTCTTTATTAGTGGCATATTATATCTAGATAAAATGCATTTTTCAAAACCCATGAGAGAAATTAAAAGTAACCTTTAATCCCTGTTTGTTTTCCCAAACACGGAAGTATATTTAAACACTATATTTCTTTAAATATAATGATTGCTTTTACCCCCAGAAATTTCAACCAATATTTATATATATAAAAGTCTAACCAACCAGCCAATTGCCCCACCATCCAGTAGCTATGATGTACACTGACCACTAGGGGACTGACACTCAATGCAGACATGGAACAAACTGATGAATCTCAGAGGCGGAGGGCAGGAAGAGATTAACCAAAGATCTTATATGCATACTAGAGGCCTGGTGCACCCTTTGCCTGGCCTGCACCCTTTTGCAATCTGGGACCCCTTGGAGAATGTTGGAGAGCCAGTTTCAGCCCAATCCCCGCAGGCCAGGCCAAAGGACCCCACCTGTGCACGAATCCATACGCTGGGCCTCTAGTTTTAATATAAAACTCATTTTCCATCTTATTTTATCTTAATATTCCAGGTAGTGATCCTATATTTTCACAAATTACCCCTAAATACATGCCTACTAACAACATTATGTATCAATGTGTCTAGTACAAAGTGATCAAGTGTGAGAGTGGACAGAGACAAAGTCAAAGAGGTTGCTGGGGCCAGATTCTGTAAGGTGTTTCACACTCTGACCTTTGGGCTTTTATCCAGTGTGAGAGTCGCTACTGGAAGGATTATAGCAGAGGAGAAATTTATATTAAAGCAATGTTTTGATTACCCTGTTTGGAAGATTCTGTAGAGAGGTAAGGGCAGAAGCAGCTGGACCAGTTAGGCAGCTCTGTCAATAGTCTAAACAAGGAGTGCTTGGTACCTGATCTAGGGTGGTAGCAGTGAAGGTGTTGAGACATGGTTGGATTTGGGATATGTTCTGAAATTAGAATCAGTGGGATTTGTGAACAGATTGGCTAAAAGATGTTAGAAAAAGAGAGGAGTCAAGAATGACTCTGTGGTTTGGGAATTAGGACATCTGTGTTTGGAAGAAGTGGAAGATTAGATAGATATAATGTAATCAAATGAAAAGGATCTTCAGTGCCAAATGGAGTAGTTTAGACTTGCTCCTGTAAGCATTACAAATGGAATTTAAAGCCACTTAGGTTTTGGGGTGGGAGAATAACATGATGTAAGAGGTGCTATCAGAGCACCTGATGGCATTGTCTAGGTAGGCTGAGGGAAGGATGACAAGGCAGGACTCAAAAAACAAGACTCTGCTTGTTTCTGTCTGAGGATGGTTAGACTTGTTCCTCCTCTTTTCTCCGTTGGAAATGCAGGCTCTCATGCAAAGTGGTTCCTTGTCTGTAGCACATGTGCCCGCCAGTTCCCCATGAATCCCTCAGAGTGAGAACGTGTTAGAATTAGTATGGTGGGTCATACAAACACTCCAATACACAAATGGAGTTTCTGTGCCTCATAAAAAATTCCAGGCAATATGCTGAGCAGCTTGATGGGAACTCTCAGTACAGACTACCTGATTTTGAATCTTGACTTTACTACTTATATCTGCCCAGCCGTGGACAAACTAAGTTCCCCATGTCTCAGTTTGGTTTTGTTTTCAATCTTGAAAATGAGGTTAAAATAATACTTAACTCAGGGGGTCAAGGTGAGAACTTAATGAGTTCTACATTGTAAAGGATTTGGAATACTGTCTAGGACATGGCAAATTGTTCAATAAATGTGAGCTTATTTATTCCCCTTAGCTTTCAAGTAAAAATATCAATGTAGAATAATCCTTAAGATATATTATTATAGTAATCCTGGTAGGGGTTCATAGTAGGCAACAGTGAAAATATCATTTCAAACAAGAATAACAGAATTTGATATCTGGATAAAGAAAATAAGAATGTAAATGATAATACTGAGTGACTCGGAGAATATTGGTATTCTCAGAAATGAGGAAGTTTGGAAAGAACCCTTATTTTTAAAAGAGGAAGTAGGCAAATTCCTTTGAAAATATATTTATTTCCATTAATATTTTTAGATAACATATGACATAAATTATAACTACAATAAAAATGATTCCAAAATTGACTGTAATAAAGTCGCTCTCTAACTGGAATGTAGAGATGTAATGGTTAGCAAAAAAAAGAAGAACAAAATCCTTGAGGAGCATAAACTCATAAAAGTTTATTAGGAAAGATCTATTCTCCATTATTATAAGTCTGTGTTTTCTGTTTGAAAATACCCCAAAGCATTTCTCCTCAATTGAGCTTTTTTTCTTATTACCATGCAGACTTACAAATTCAGTGTATGTGTGCTGATTGGCTGATATTGGTATGGATTAAATAAAATTACATGATTTAATTTATTGTTTGGCTTGCGTCAATTTCTGGAGTCTCTATTCTGTTCCATTGGTCTATATTCCTGTTCTTGTGCTAGTACCAGGCTGTTTTGATTATGGTGGCTTTGTAGTATAACTTGAAATCTAGTAATGTGATTCCTTCAACTTGGTTTTTCTTTCTCAAGATTGCTGCAGCTATTTGGGGTCTTTTTAAAATTCATATACATTTTTGGAGTATGTGTTCTAGATCTGTGAAATATGTTGGTATTTTAATAAGGATTGCATTGAATCTGTAGATTGCCTTGGGTAGTATAGACATTTTAATGATATTGATTTTACCAACTCATGAACACCGTATATTCTTCCACTTGTTTCTATCTTCCTCTAAATCTTCTTTCAATGTCCTATAGTTTTCTGAGTACAGGCCTTTTGTCTCCTTAGTTCAGTTTATTCCTAAGTATCTTAATTTATTTGTTGCAATGGTAAATAGGATTGATTGTTTAGTTTCTCTTTCTGAGAATTCATTATGGTATAAAAAAGTCATTGATTTTTGAGTGGTTTTGTATCCTGCTACATTCCCAAATTCACTTATTAAATATAGTATTTTTTGGTGGAATCTTTAGGGTTTTCTATGTACAATAGCATGTCATCTGCAAATAATGAGAGTTTTACTTTCTCTTTTCCAATTTGAATGCCTTTTATTTTTTCTTCTTGTCTGATCGCTTTGGCTAGGACTTCCAGTACTAAGAGTGGTGAAAGTGAACATCCCTGTCTTATTCATATTCTTAGGGGAAATGGTTTTAGTTTTTGCCCATTCAGTATGATGTTGGCTGTAGGTTTGTCATATATACCCTTTAACATGTTGAGATATGCTCCTTCTATTCCCACTTTGCTGAGAGTTTTTAACAAAAATGGGTATTGGACTTTGTCGAATGATTTTTCTGTGTCTATTGATATGATCATGTGATTTTTGTCTTTCAATTTGTTTATGTGATGTACACTGCTGGTGGCAATGCAGACTGGTGCAGCCATTATGGAAAACAGTATGGAGTTTCCTCAGAAAATTAAATATGAAACTGCTATTTAACCCAGTGATCCCACTTCTAGGAATATAGCCTAAGAAAAACAAAACACCATCAGAAAGAAGTATGCACCCCTATATGTATAGCAGCACAATGTATAATAGCTAAGATCTGGAAACAACACAAGTGCCCATCAGTATATGAGTGGATAAAAAAGCTGTGGTACATTTATACCATGGAATACTATGCAGCAGTAAAAAAGAAGGATCTCTTACCCTTTGAGATAGCATGAAGGGACCTGGAGAGTATCATGCTAAGTAAAATAAGTCAGCCAGAGAAAGACAAGTATCACATGATCTCACTCATATGTGGAATTTAAGTAACAAAATATAATGATGAATGGAGTGGGTCCAAAGACATGGAAGCATGGAACAGAGTGTGGAATTTTGGAGGGAAGGCGGCAATGGGTGGGTGGTAGGAAGTAATCAACCAAGAACCTTGTATGCATATATGCATGGCCCATGGCCACAGTTAATGGGGTGCTGAGGGCCTGGGGTGGGGGGTGAGGGAGCACTCGAGGGGGCCAATGGGGGGGAAAAGGTGACATATGTTATGTTTCAACAATAAAGAATTATTTTTAAAAATAAAAATGAAAAGCAATGAAAGCATATCTTTGGGTGAGGATTAAAAAATAATAAGCAAACAGACAAACCTGATTGGACATTCTAGAAAATAACTGGTCCAGTATTCTACAAAAGCAGTAAGGCCCAGAACATCAAGGAGACTAAGGGACTGGACTGAAGGGGACAGGAAAGAAAAAAGAAGAAGAATATATAAAATGTATAATATCTTTCACCAGAAAAGTTGAAGTTAGATATTCTATTCACTGCTCAAATTAGCACCTATAGCATTTTCATCTTAACTCCATTCTCAGAGTTAAACTATCTCTTCTGTCTCTAGAATTTTACAGATTTGGCCCAAATATAATAGCAGTGAATATAAAATATGAAAACTTAAGAAGAAGAATATTGTATAATACTCGTGCTTGTTACATTAGAGTGGACTTCTTTTTTAAACTTACCAAAGGGGTCATAACCTCTACCTAAAACAAATAGCTAGGGGGCTTTTATGACTCTCTTTAGATTTATACCAGCAAGTTTTATACTCACTAAGCACTGTTCTTCATTTACAGTATTACTGTCAGCACATCACTTAACCTCATCATTTCTTAGAGTCCACTTAAGATGTGAAGTAATGATTAATTACCATGTGTCTATAAAATATATTATACATCTAATAACATCTTTCATCAAAGTTCCCCAAGCACAGTCTATAAACTGTAGTGAGTGTTATTAGCTCAATTTTACAAGGGGAAAAAGGCAGAAAGGATTAACTACATTAGAAAAGCCATAAATTGCCCATTAGTGGTAGCAAACCCTCAGGACTGTGTTTACTATACTCTATTTAACTACCAGAATTTTAATCTCTATTATATACCTCTAGGCTTTATTAATAGAATCAATAACATCACAAGCCCTAAAACTCATAAAAAATGCATGAGAGAGCCTAGCTTGTGTTTTACTAGTACATGATGTGGAAAGGGCTTACTTATCTATGTAACATTTTATTGATCTTGGTTCTAACCATATCATAAAGAGAAAGGAACTTTTAATATTTCTGTCATTAGTCACACTAGCTTTGCTAAGATTGTGGAGGGCTCTCAAAGGAAACAATGCATAGGTTATTTACAGCAATCGAGACTCCAAAATAGTAATTAATTTAAGAGACTTTTGGCTATTGCATAAAAGCTGCTCCTGGGACAAAGTGCCAATGAAGCCAGTGACAGCTAATCTCAGGAAAACACATGGTGCAAAAACTTAATAGCAAAGAGACCAATGTTTAATATATATTGAGTGGCCAGATTATTATGATCTCTGAACACATAATAATCTGGCCACTCAGGATGTGTACGTGTGTGTGTGTGTGTGTGTGTGTGTGTGTGTGTGTGTGTGTTAGAGGCCCAGTGCATGAACTTGTGCATGGGTGGGGTCCGACCAGCCTGGCCAGGGGGAGGGGACATGGGCAGTTGCCCGGTCTGCCTGCTGGTTGAACTCCTGGTCAAGGGGACAATTTGCATATTAGCCTTTTTTTAAAAAAAATATATTTTGTTGGTTTTTTACAGAGAGGAAGGGAGAGGGATGGAGAGTTAGAAACATCGATGAGAGAGAAACATCGATCAGCTGCCTCCTGCACACCTCCTACTGGGGATGTGCCTGCAACCAAGGTACATGCCCTTGACCGGAATCGAACCTGGGACCTTTCAGTCTGCAGGCCGATGCTCTATCCGCTGAGGCAAACCGGTTAGGGCACATATTAGCCTTTTATTATATAGGATATACACTGAGTGGCATATGTAATTACATATAAAATATATGTAATATATATACAAAATATGTATTTAATACAGAGAATCTTTTGCAGTACTTTGCTTGGAGTAAAGGGAGAAATATAACTATATTACAACATCAGGACTAATATGTAGGAGAATTTAGTAATATTTCCTAGACTAATAAAACTTGGCAAAAACATATTTATTTAGCGAGGAATATATATTTTCTGTCTATTCATTGTATTGCCAATCACTTCATAATATTTCCATGTAAGGGGATTATATGTTAGTTCATTGTCATAAGAATGTTTTTGTTACAATCTGACTTTAAATAATATATTTCTAACATGTTTAACAAAAATCTCTGGGACCCTATTTCAATGAATTTCAAAAAATCGATGGGCATAAATGTAATTGCCAAACTGAATTTCCATATCACAATTTATTTATCTATATTGTTACTTACCATATGCATCAACCCACTAGGAACTATGCTTTAAAATACAAGTTTAATACATTCATTATTGGACAAAATAATTAAAAGGAATGTTCTAAATGTTGTTAATATGGCAATATTTTTAACGCAGTAGGTACAATTTCCTCCATCATGACATGATTAAGGTACAAAAGTGGTGTACTTGTTCTTTTCCTTGCCTAATTGTTCTGGGTAGGACTTCAGTATGATGTTGGATAAAAATGGTGAAATTGGGTGTCTTAGAAGAAAAGTTTTAAGTTTTTATTGTTAAGTATGATATCACCTGTGGTCTTTTTATATATAGCCTTTATATGGTAAGGTAAGTAAGTATCTTTCTTTCCTGGTTGGTTGAAAGTTTTTATTATTAAAGAGTATTGAACTTTGCCAGGTGTTTTTTCTGCATCTATAGAGATAATTATGTGTTTTTTATCTTTCATTCTGTTAATGTGGTTTATCACATTGATTTTCATAGGTTGAACCATTTTTGAATACCTGGATATATGCCAATTGATCATTGTGTACAATCCTTTTTAATGTGCTATTGAATTTAGTTTGCTAGAAAAATTGGGCAAGAAAAAAGTACACCAAGTCATTTAAATTAGAAAGGAAGAAGTGAAATGATCTGTTTGCAGATGACATAGTCTCATATGTTAAAAAACACAAAAACCAGCCCCCCCCCCAATAAAATTAATATATGAATTCAGTAAAGTTGCAGGATAAAAAATTGGCATGCAAATATCAGTGTGTTTCTACAAACAATGAATTGTCTGAAAATAATTTTTTTAAAAAAAATCTCATGTACAATAGCATCAGAAAGAATAAAATATTTAGGACTAAACTTACCAAGGTGGCATATTTTACACAAAAACTATATAACATTGATGAGTGAAATTAATGAAAATTCAAAGAAATGAAAATGCACCCTTGTGTTTATAGATTAGAAGATAATATTGTTAAGTGTCCATACTACCTAAAACAATTTCTATCAAAATGGCATTTTTCACAGAAATAGAAAAGACAATTCTAAATTTTATATAAAACCAGAGGTCTCCTGAATAGCCAACATAATACTGAAACAGTAAAACAAAGTTGGAGGCTTTACCAGTACACTTCCTTATTTAAAAATATTTTACAAAGCTACAGTAATTAAAACAGTATGGCACTGATATTAAGACTGACATATAAACTAATGAAATAAAACAGCAAGTTTGAAAATAGAGCTTTGCTTTTGTGGTCAAGTGTTCATCGCAAGCCGCAGTTTGCCGCTCTGTTGACTAATGAGTTTGCCTACCACTGGATTAAGACATAATAGCTGAGACTATAAATTTCCTAGGAGAAAACATGTGGCAAAAGCCTCCTGACACTGGTCTTGGCAATGACTTATTGGATAAAACACCAAAAGCACAGGAAGCAAAAGCAAGGTGCACAAGTGGGTCTACATCAAACTAAAAAGCTTTGCACAGCAAAGAAAAACAACAGGGTGAAAAAAACAAAAACAACAACAAAAAATACCTATACAATGGGAGAAAATATTTGCACACCCTATATCTGGTATATTATCTGATATGTTGATCACATAAGGGGTTAATATTAAAAATATATAAAGAACTCCTTCAATTCAATAGCAAAATAAAAATTTAAAAAATGGGTGAAGGACCAGAATAGACAGTTCCCTGAAGAAGACATACAAATGGCCAGCAGGTTATGAAAAGATGCTCAACATCACTAATCAGTAGGAAAATACAAATCAAAACCATAATAAGATATCACCTCATATTTTTTACGCTCTATTATCAAAACACAGAGATAATAATTATTGTTGAGGAGGCGAGGAAATTGGAACCCTTGTATAATGTTGTTGGGAATGTAAAATGGTGCAGTCGCTATTAAAAACAGGATAACATTTACTCGAAAACTTAAAAACATGATCCAGTAATTCCATTTCTTGGTATTTATCTAAAAGAATTGGAAATAAGACCTTGAAAAGGTATTTTTATTCTAATATTTATTGCAGCATTAGAGTAGCCAATATGTGGAAACAATCTAATGTCCATCAAGAGAGATGGTATAAACATACAATGGAGCATTATTTGGTCTTAAGAAGAAACAAAATCCTGCCATATGCAATAGCATGGATTAACCTTGAGGACATTATGCTAAATGAAATTAGACAGTCACCTGACAAATACTGTGTAATACCACTTTTATGACATATATGAGAAATATAAAATATTCGAATGCATAGAAGCAGAGAGTAGTAGTTATCAAGGGCTGAGGGGAGGGGAAATGGGGGGTTGCCATCCCACAGGTACAGCCTTTCAGTTATATAAGATTACTGAGTTCTAGAGATCTTTAGTTTGTCAAAAATAAATGTTAAACAATATTTAAAAGAATGCATGATCTCATCAGAAAATGTCAATGTCAATTAAGCAAACAACAAAAATTGGAAACAAATATGTAAATGAGGCCCAACATATAAAATCTGAAATAGTTATTTTTAATTTAAAAATCACATTCACAAAAGTGTATAATAATGCAAAATTTATCTCGCTATGATCAATAATGAATATTATTCTTGCCAATATGATTAATACAAAATGTTATTTTACTTTCTAAATAAACTTTAAAATTTTTTCATTTGTAGATTTTAGAGAGAGAGATAAGAAGGGAGAAAGAGAAACTGATTTGTTATTCCACTCTTTAATGTATTCATTGGTTGAATCTTGTATGTTCCCTGACTGGGGATTGAGCCCATAACATTGTCACATCAGGATGATGCTCTAACCAACCAGGGTTTTTACTTTCAATAATATTTTATTTCAACCTAATAACACAAAAAATGAAAACAAATGTTTTAGAGATCTGTTATACAACATTCTGTCTATAGTTAATAATACTGTATTGTACACTTAAAAATTTGTTAAGAGGGTAGATCTCATGTTAAGTGCTCTTACAACAACAATAAAAATAATAACCACCATGGTGATATGTGTTTTTGGATCACCCAAATCAAGTGTAATGCAGCTGGAGCTGCCTAATATAGCTACATTGATATATCATTTTTTCCAGGAGTCCATTCTCCATCCCTGAGTTTGTGCAAACAGCCATGCAGCCCCTGTCCTATTAAATTCAGAAAGTGGTCCACAGTTTCCATAGCAACCTCAGTTTCTAGTAGATGCAGAATATCTTGGAGGACTCAGATCTGTTGTTTCTGTTTAGTGCTCAAGTTTTACTTAATGTGAGATGTTTCCCCCAGCTTCCTGACCAAACCAGTGGATTCCATTAACTGAACAGCTCCACTTGTCACCCTTTTTTTCAAAAGGGTGACAAGTGGATTGATTTTTTTAGAGGGATAGAGATAGGAACATTGTTCAGCTGCTTCCTGCATATCACCTAAAATGGATTGAGCCTGCTACCCGGGCATGTGCCCAGACCAGGAATTGAACAGGTGACCTCTTGGTTCATGGGTTGGTGTTCAACCACTGAGCCATACCAGCCGGGCTCTACTTGTTACTTTTATCCCTCGGGTCCTAGCCTCTGGCTTGGGTTCTTATGCCATGCTATTTCCTTAACCTCCCAACCTACCCCCAGGCTCATAGACACCCAGAAAGCTGTGCTGTTTTTGTTTTTGCAGTCTTACTGTAGTTCCAAGAAAGAGACTGTAAATATGCATTCTCGGGCCCCTGTACCCCTCACAAAACTTTCAGTCCTGACACAATTCCCTGCCCCTAGGTGGGTGTGCCCTCTTCTTATGCCCTTCCCCACATACTCTCCTCAATTCTGAATGCAAAGCTTCCATAACTTTCTCTTTCTGGATACTTATACTTGCTCTAAAGTTCATAAAGGGTTAATAAACCCACTTGCAACTTCTTCCCAGTTCTGACACAGAAAAAAAAAACCAAAAAACTATTGATTCTCTTTTTCTCCCTGACATCTTCATGTGACAAAGGAAAATCTATATAACAGGTTATTACATGAACTTGCTCTGTATAAATTCTCAATAAATCACTATGTTCAAATAGTCTTATAAAGTGCCGGTGGCTACCTAGTATTGTATAACACACTGGTCTTCAGGTATCACTTTTACCAGGAAGTAAACCACCCAGTGAAAGGGGATTAAACTTTCCACACTGCACCCCCTTCTCTTATCCTACAGTGTGGAATACAACTCAAGAGCCCTCTCCTTAGAGATAGGGAGCTGCAGCACCCACTGCCATGCCCAGCATCTGTCAGATCACATGGAAAATGGAAAATGGAAAGACTTCTGAAGTAAGATGTTAACGAACACTGGTATGCTGAGTAAGTCCACTAAAAATATAGACATAAAGGCCTGGGGGACAAAGAGCTGACATATTTTGAATATGTAACAAAGAAAAAGAATTACATGAGACATCTGAAAAGGGGGAATTGGACTAGATATGACTACTGCTTTAGGGAAGACACATTTCTTAAGTTGTTTTTTAAATATGCACTTGAGATTGATGGCATTACCATTCTCTAGTCAGGAGGATTTACTGTATATCAGCTTCTCCTTAATGAGTAGTAAAAATGAATAAAGGCACATTAATATTACTTTCAAAACATTATAGCCTCCACCCTTATGAGAGCAGGATCTCAATTCTACCTTTTAAATCTCTTCAAGATATTACTGGGGGTTCTCAGAGAATTGCTCGTGTTCTGCTCAGTCATTTTGCCTGAATCATTTTGTGATGTTTGTATGGTTCTAAGTTAGACTTGGATATCAATAATGGATGTGCCCTATTTGTCCATAGGAGTCAATATATATAGGTCATTAGAGTGTGCAAACCAGGTAAACAGCATCTCATGGAGTCTGTCCTAATGAATACTATTTTTGTAAAAGTTTCATATATTGTATATGATCTGTCAATATCTATTTTGTATTGTGTAAATATTTTCCTATACAAGGTGCCCTTTTTAAAATTTGCTTGTACTTCCCCAACTCATTTGATAAATACTTCTTGAGCACTTTCTGTATGTAAAACTTGGGCTAAGTAGTTGCATTTCTGAACAAGACTTGATTTCTGCTCTTCAATCTAATGGTAATGAGTACGGACAATGATAATTCAAAGAAAAAATATATGAGAAAATTCATGAAAGATATAAATAAAAGTAAATGGTTGTATTTCAGGGAAGGAAATCCTAGTGCTTGTTGAAGTCTACAAGAAGGCTTCAAAAGGAAAGTGGCCTTGAGATGAGCATTGAAACATGGGTATCTCATCAGAAAGCTGTTGGTTAAATTTAATTTGGCTGCAAGTGAGAGAAAACCCAAAATGGGAGTGGATTGAGATGAGCATTTAAAGTATGGGTATCATGATTTAAAATATTACTTTATTAATTTATTGTATATCAAACTTGCTTACATAAATTAGAAAAATACATTTCATATAAAAGGAAATAAAATCACCTATAAGCCTGCAGGTCAACATTAATTTTAAGATTAATTTTAAGATTACAAGGATCAAGTAATTGATCACAGTTTTTTATCCCCTCCACATATCCATGACCTTTACCATGGTCATGGATATGTGTTTTGCATATCTTCCCACTAAAAGTTGTATATACTTCCCTGGGTTCTGATGGTTGGCATAGCCATGTGATATTAGCAAATAGGATATTAGCAAATGTGACACAATCAATGGCTTAAAATGTATCTGCCCTCTAATACTTCTCCCATTGTCTTTATGGGGCGGGTAGGTGGGGGAGGTGGGGGGGGGGGGGGCGGAAGAAAGCTAGACCACTGGACTAAAGAGAAAAAACTCATAGAGAAGACATGAACCCAATCAACAACTTGAAGCCAAGCACAGCAAGGCCAAGACAAGATTAGCCAATCCACAGTCAACCAATAGACATATGATTGGGAATAAATCACATTTTTTGAGGAACTGAGTTTTGGGTCGGTTTGCTGCACAAGACAATGTTGTCAATAGTTAATGCATTGTTTTCTCTGCTTTCAGATCATACTGTACCTGCTATTTTATTACTCAATATGTTGTGATTATCTTTCCATTCTGTTATGTCATTTTAAAGTCCAAATTATTTTTTTAGCCAGTTCTAAGCAGAAAGCTCTATTTGTCAGATTTAATTTGGCTGCAAGTGAGAGAAAACCCAAACTGGGAGTGGGTTCAGTAAGATAGAAATTCCTTTCATAAATGCAAAACCAAAAAAATAAATTGTGGGCTGGTATGATGACACATGATATAGAATCTCATATCTTTCCTTTAGCTCAGTCTTCAGGAGATTGGAGAAAAGTAAATAGAGGGAAAGTGCATTTCCCACAAATTGCACATACCATTTTGACTTATATCCAATGAGTAGAACTTAGTTACATGGTCATGCCTTCCTATAAGAGAATCTGAGAAAAGTATCCTTTATTTCAGGTAACTGAGACCCAATTAACAATTAGGAGTTTCATGATCAATAAGAATTAGAGATCAAATAGTGTGCCCTAATTGATATTCTCTGTGATTGGCACTCATGCTGTGTTTAGTCTTTTAATGTAATAAGTAACATTATGATTAAATTTATAGTTTTTTTTAAAATATATTTTATTGCTTTTTTTACAGAGAGGAAGGGAGAGAGATAGAGAGTTAGAAACATCGATGAGAGAGAAACATCGATCAGCTGCCTCCTGCACGCCCCCTACTGGGGATGTGCCCGCAACCCAGGTACATGCCCTTGACCGGAATCGAACCCGGGACCCCTCAGTCCGCAGGCCGACGCTCTATCCACTGAGCCAAACCGGTTTCAGCTAAATTTATAGTTTTTGACTACCAGAAATTGAGAAGATATTAGAGAATGAAATGCATGTAGAAAAATATAAGGACTTAAGAACAAGTAATATAATCTTATAATAGTATAAAAGTTGTAGAGGGGAGTAGATGGAAAAAAAACACAAAACACCCACACTTGTTTTTCCAAAAATGTATTTAAAATGTGTGCCTAGCCCTACCCAGTTTGGCTCAGTGGACAGAGTGTCGACCTGTGAGTCCCAGGTTCAATTCCAGTCAAGGGCACATACCTGGGCTTGATCCCCAGTGGAGGGGTGTGCAGGAGGCAGCCAATAAATGATTCTCTCTCATTATTGATGTTTCTCTCTCTCTCCCTCTTCCTTCCTCTCTGGAAAGAAACAAAACAAAACAAAACAAAAACCTGTGCCCAGAAAAAAACAAAATCCTGAGTTCCAAGATTAACAATACTAGACCCTCATTTTCAGACGGTTATCTCATTAGTGCATAAAGCATTTATTTTTACTAGTGAACTGGCTAACCCAACAAATAAACTATCCTTAAGAGTTTAACTCTCTCTAGGCTTTCAACCAAAGGTAATATTTTTCTTTTTCATATTAAAAAGGAACTAACTAGTTGTTTCAAAGTAAGTATGAAATTATTCTAGATGAGGAAACAAAATCTCAATAAATGTTAAATACCTTGCAAAATACTCAGCTAATTTGAGTAAAAGCTTAGAATGTAGGTTAGAATCTAGGACTTCTGACTCATATTATTTCATATTACAATGCTCTTCTAGCCTGAAACCACAAGTACTTAATTTAAATGTAACTAGGTTTAATATATCACATTTAATGAGAAATAAATAGCAGGTCCTTAATTAGAAATTATTAGTAATTTAAAATAATTACCCAACATAGTGTCAATATTTAAGAGGTAATTATACTATTCAATTTACCATTACTATTTTATGTGATCTTAAAAAGCTAAATATTATTGTCTGATAAGTACTATTCCTTTACTAGCTTCTTAACATACATGGCAAGTCATATAGTCCATTTAGTTGGGGGAAAAACCCTTAGGTGACCAAGCACTCAGATGGACTTCAAAGGCTGTGCTGAATTGTCCTCTACCTCATTTTCAAGTGTTGATCTGTGAAAAATCCACCTTGAGTGGGAATTAGGAGTGACTGTTATGCACCATTAAGCTCATTCTACTTGTAGCCTTTCATAGTAGTTCTTTTGAGTGTCCCACTCCATATCTATCTGGGAGCCTTTTTGTAGAAATACTTTCTCTCTTCCCATATGGCTTTTTTTTTGTTTCACATACATGCCATCCTCTGGTCCTAATTCAGACTTTTCACTTGGATTGTCAATCATGCAGTTCCTTTAAAGTTTACCCCATGGAGGTAGAAAGGTCTGACTCTATCTGATGAATGCCACCTACAATAGAAAGTAGCCCTCAGCACCGAGATTATCAGGCCTTTCATTGCAATGAGAGAAAATGCATTCTATTCAATTACTTTATCCTAAAGTAGTCCATCTATTTTTCTGTACTTTTTTTTTAATTATAAAGGTCTGTCCCCTAAATTACGGGTATGGCCCTTATCCTAGCTGGGTAGGAGAGAAACAAAAACATATTGCCACATAGAATAATAAAAGAAATCATTACATAAACATTGGAAATATTATAACATCATTTCTATTACCTTAAACAATATTTTAAATATAGTTGCTAAAAATCTCATTTAAAAGTGACCATCAACCTTTTCTAATTATATCAGTTTCACAGAGAAGCATATTGATTTCTAATTGAAGATGTTTTACAAACATCGGTCATATTTGTAGAGCTATGTTTCTCACAGTTGATCTAAGATTCATCTGGAGGATGACTATAGGTTGAGTGATTTGTACTTATTACTAGTAAAATACAAGTTTCTAGGCAGGGCCCCCAGATCGAATAAATCAGAATGTCTAAAGCACGTGCATTTTAAAGTCTTAGTTGTTGTGTGTCCTTATATTAGAAAATTTCTTCTAAAACATAGATGTAAATGTAATAAAGATTAAGAAGTAAAGATTTGTTTATTCATATAATTATTGATATAACAACTATATTTTCTCAACATATTATGTTTGCAGAAATCCATCTATCTTTCAATTTTAATAAATTTAAATAGGAAATTTATTCTTTGTCTTCTTCAACATTATGTTGGGTCTTCTGCCTCTGCATATAACCTTTAGGATGAATTTATTGATATCGATAAAAGAACTTGCTGGGAATTTTATTGGGATTACATTGAATGCAAATCAAATTGAGAACTGATATCTTGACTATATTGGGTCTTCCTATGCATGATGATAAAATATCTCTATTTATTTAGTTCTTTGATTTTATTTTTGAGTTTTCTTTATATAAATCTTATATATGTTTTGTTAGATTTATACCTAAATATTTTATTTTGGGGGTGCTACTATAAATAGTATTGTTTTTAATTTCAAATTCCATTTGGTCATTGTTGGTATATAGGAGAGATTTACTCTTATAGTTGAAGGATTGCAACCATATTCCTCTAAGATAATAACATTCTTTAGTTATAAAATGAGCAAAAACTGTGTATTAACAACTGTGATATAAATCTGTCTGATGAATGAAAATTCTTATTCAGTGATTATCTGTTATAAATAAGCCAACATGTATGGGTAACTTATTAATATTTTGCAGGGATAGAGACTCAAATAAAAGAAAGCTCCATTAAAAAGCTAATGATTTGTACCAATCTTGTAAGAACAAGGAAATAAATCATTTGGCCTAAACTACTATTTTTCTTTTACAAAACAAATAAGACAAGATTTTAGGTTTAGGCAACTGTACATAATCAACAACAAAGTTGTATTAATGAATATCTTTCATTTAATAACAGAATATATTTGATATCTTACTGACTAAACTTTTCTAATAACATCAATAATAAATATCTGTTGAGTAAGTATTCACATGAAGTTATATATTTTATGACAGATATGCAGGCTTCAAGTTAACACCGTCTATTACATAATATTGTTCAACTTGGTTTTCTATTCTTTGAAACTAATTTTGGTGAATGTTTTATAAAGCTCATCTGAGATCTTGTTCTAAGTACTTTTCTAAAATTCTAATTTTAAAAATAAATAATAGCTTTGTATTTCCTTATATTGCACATACATTAAAGTATTAAATATTTATGGAACATTAGAATTAGTAAGAAATTTAAGATTACCAACAACATGTATATCTTCTAGGAAGTCTCTTCATTTGTTTGTTATTGTGTAACTTGTTATTCACTACCTGCTTTTTCCCAAAATAGGATTCTTATAAAATATATAATAATATATATATATAATAATGAGGTAAAATATATTTAAATATTGAGAAGAAGAAAATGAGAAAAGGATAAGGTAAAATGAGAAATAATAGTGCATATATATGTGTGTATGTATATATATGTATATATATAATCTGTATGAGATGCATTATACTATTTTATCAAAGTTTCTTAGAAGCCAATGCAAAGAGAAAGGTGGTTTCAGATATCCCATTTTTGATGTCTAAAAGATACAAACTGGTGAGATATAAATACATATAGAAATAATAAGACACTTTTTTGTTATGGATTCCCTTAAGACAACATTTTATATTTTATAAAAAAAGAATAACTTCACAACAGCCCTAGCTGATTTGGTTCAGTGGCTAGAGTGTTGGCCTGCAGACTGAAGGGTCCCAGGTTCTATTCTAGTCCGGGGCACATGCCTGGGTTGCGGGCTTGATCCCCAGTAGGGGACATGCAAGAAGTAGCTGATCAATGATTCTCATCATTGATGTTTCTATCACTCTCTCCCTCTGCCTTCCTCTTTGAAATCAATAAAATGATATAAAAAAAAGCATTTAAAAATATCTTCACAACTTTATAAATACTGATTCAAATTTACTAGGGGCTTTTCTCTTTTTTTTTCTGGAATAGCAATGTTTTATTTTTATTTTTAAAAATTTCTTTATTGATTAAGGTATTACTTATGTGTCCTTATGTCCCATTTGTCCCCCCACCCCCCCACTCATGCCCTCACCCCCCTGTTGTGTCCATTGGTTAGGCTTATATGCATGCATGCAAATCCTTTGGTTGATCCCTCTCCCCGTTACACCCACCCTCCCCTACCTTCCCTCTGAGGTTTGATGGTCTGATTGATGCTTTTCTGTCTCTGGATCTATTTTTGTTCATCAGTTTATGTTGTTCATTATATTCCATAAATGAGTGAGATCATGTGACATTTATCTTTCTCTGACTGGCTTATTTCACTTAGCATAATGCTCTCTAGTTCCATCCAGGCTATTGCAAATAGTAAGAATTCCTTCTTTTTTACTGTAGCATAGTATTCCATTGTGTAGATGCACCAGTTTCTTTTTTTTTTTTTAATTTTGTATTACTTTATTTTATTTTTTTACCATATTTTTTATTGTTTTAAGTATTACAAATAGTAGTACATATGTCTCCTTTTTTTCCCCCATTGATCTCCCCCCGACCTCCCCTACCCCCCAGTACATGCCTTCACCTGCCCGCCCTCCCCGCGCCCCAGTGTCTTATATCCATTGATTGTGCTTATATGCATGCGTACAAGTCCTTCGGTTGGTCTCTTACAGGCCCCCTCGCCCAACCTCCCCTGTCTTCCCAATGTAGTTTGACAGTCTGTTCAATGCTTCTTTGCCTCTGTATCTTTTCTTAATCCACTTATTGCTAATGGGCACTTAGGTCATTTCCAAATCTTAGCTATGGTGAATTGTGCTGCTATAAATGTATATCCTTTCTGATTGGTGTTTCTAGTTTCTTGGGATATATTCCTAGAAGTGGTATTACTGGGTCAAATAGGAGTTCCATTTTTAGTGTTTTGGGGAAACTCCATACTGTTCACAGTGGCTGCACCAATCTGCATTCCCACCAGTAGTACACGAGGGTTCCTTTTTCTCTGCATCCTCGCCAGCACTTGTTGTTTGTTGATTTGTTGATGATAGCCATTCTCAATATAGTACAATATTCTGATGAGAAATGTATTAAACATACTTTACAAAGAGTCAAAGGAAGTCATCTTGGAATTAGGATTGATAAATTTAGCAAAAAATAACATAGGATTTCCAGTTAAATATGAATTTCAGATAAACAATAAGCTTAGGACAAGCATGTACCAAATATTGCATGAGATATACATATGCTTAAAAAAAAACTATTGTTTACCTAAAGTTAAAATTTACCTGGGCTTACTGTATTTAAAAAAAAAAAAAAAAATATATATATATATATATATATATATATATTAATTTCAGATAAAGGAAGGGAGAGGGAGAGAGACAGAAACATCAGTGATGAAAGAGAATCATTGATTGGCTGCCTCCTGCACACCCTGAGCGGGAATCAAACTGTGACTTCCTGGTTCATAGGTGGACGCTCAACCAACTGAGCAACACCGGCTGGCTGGGCTTGCTGTATTTTCTTTTTCTTTATTGATTAAGGTAGTACATATGTGTCCTTATCCCCTCCCCATTGCCCCCCCCCCCCCTCACGAGCTTGCTGTATTTTATCTAGCTACTCTACTTGACATGAACTTCTCAGTTGGCCAGGTTTAATTCAGAGAAATATGTTACAGGGTTGAAGGAATGAGTAGTGAACTGAACATCCTTTATAAAAATTATTGCTTTCAACTGAGTTTTTGGTAAAAATCTAGTCATGGCATATGATCTGTGCCTTGTGTCACCATCTTGAAATCTGAAAAATTTTTGAACAAGCAGGTCGATATTTTCATTTTGCACTGGAACCCATAAATTATGTAGCCAGTCTTCTATCTAGCAGCAGTAAATTTAATATTGGAGTTAGGATTGCAGGCTTTTAAACTGCTAGTTCAGGGAAATATCAAAGCTTTCATAGCATCTATAGGAAGAATTGAGATCCTCATAGGAAAGTTCCAAAGTTTGAGGACTAATGCCTGAACTGAAGGTCTTTCCAAACATATATCGAGATTGGTTCAGGGAATTATTATAGGACCAAAGGTAAGACTAAAGAAAATTTTATATCCCTATCAAAACAAAAGGTAAAGAAATTGGATGAAGGAGTTAAGAGGAAAATAGGGATTGTATATAAATTGCACAAAGACACCTCTACTTTGAAAAATTTATTTTTAACAGTCTCTAAGCTAAAAGAACTACTTTGAAACTATGGTCTTTCATTTTCTAAGAGTTTTCATTATTTTTTATAACTTCTCTTCCTCTTCCTGTTATTCCTCTATTCTTTCTCTATTGTTAACTAATTCATTTTCCTTCTCCTGCTTATTAAAGGAAGTATTTTCTAGTGCCCATGTATTAGCCACCTGCTGTTTACTTCATATATACTCTGCCTCAGAGAACTGATTTGCACTGTCCCATTCACTCTCATTCTAGTATAATCTCCAAAAGAACAGAATCATTCAGCCATATTTGTTTCCAATATATCCTTAGCACTTAGCATATGTAAAGACAATACCTTTGCATGTGGAAGACAATCAAAGTTGAAGGAATAGCCAGACCAGTGTTGTTCAGTGGTTGAGCATCCACCTATGAACCAGGACATCACAGTTCAATTTCAGGTCAGGACACATGTCCAGCTTGCGGGCTCAATCCCCATTAGGGGGCATGTAGGAGGCAGGCAATCAATAATTCTCTCTCACATCATTGATGTTTCTATCTTTCCCTCTCCCTTCCTCTCTGAAATCAATAAAAATATGCTTTGTAAAAAGTTGAAGGAATAAATGAATGAATTTTATTTCCTCTGTGCATAAGTCCTAATTCTAGATCTTTGTCCATGGCCCCTCTCATGAGCTTCAGAAATGACTTTCAAACACTTACAGGATATACTGTGTTTAAATGAGCACCAAACCTTGCCTCAGACTCAAAATAACCTCAATTAGCATCTAGGATTCTATCAATGATTTTATCATTCCCTGAAAAATACCTGATTTTTCTCTGATTTCTCTCCCATATGCTTCTCAGAGAAGAAAACAGAAAATTTAGGGAGATAACCACAAATAAAAATAACCAAAATGCAATGTCATAAATACAGCCCATGGACAATGTTCAAAATTGTAAAGAAACAGAGTAGAGAAAACTAGCAATACAAGGAATTCAGGGAAAATTTCAGAGGATGTAGTGGTTGAATAAGATTTGGAAGTAAGTGTGATTTCATCCTGAAGAGAAGGAAGCAAAGTTATTATAGAAAATTCATTTCCTAGTTATTCTATAAAATGGCTGAATATTGTATAGGTCAGACACTAATTTAAAATGTTTCCAGAATCTTGAGGAATCAATTGTAGCTAAAATACAAGTATTATATGCATGTGTTGGGGGTTTGGGTTGGGGCACAGGAGGAACTGGACATGAGGCTGGAAAACTGTTTCAAATTTTATTTTCTTTAATATTATTGCTAATTTAATGAAACTTCCTTTTCTGATTAGAAAAGCAATGCATGTTCATTGTAGAAGTCTCCATTATCTGGCAGCTGGACTCAAGCAGCCCCTTCCTTGTCTCACTTGCCTTTAAACTAGATTGCCCTCATTCCATTCTGCATACCATCTCATGATTGACCATGCTACCAGTGCTTGTCCCTGACATCCTCCTAAGTAGCGTTACAGAGAGGGGATTTGCTCATAAGGTATTTGCTAGACTTACCTTGGCTAATGTAGCGATTCACAACCCTGCTGCTTAATAAAAACATCAATGCCCATAGACTTGACCACCAGAGGTTCTGATAAATTGATTTGAGATAGGGTTCTGATGTCTGTGTAGTTTCAAAAAACAACCCCCAGGTCATGCTAACATGCAAAAGAATGAAGATCACTGAGTTAATCAATAGCTCCTTCTTGCCTCATAAACAGCTGATCATCCCCATTTGGCTTGAATATTTTCATCTTCATGAATCAGGCTAACCTATTTTCAGCCAAGTCTATAAAATATTTCATATGTAAAGCTAAAATTGGCATTGCTGTATCTTTTACCTGCAGATCTATTTCTACCCTGTGACACTACAAAGAATAAGTTTATTCTTTTCTACAATAAAGATTGTAAGATGGTTAATTATTTGAATATTTGCTAACATGGTCTTCCTGAGTATTCTTTTCCCCACCTTAAACACAGAAATAAAAAAACCCAAAAAGGTAAAACTGACCTTTTGCTGTTAGCTTGACCCCATCCTGGTTGAACATAGAGCTTGTCACATCCCAGGGGTCAGAAAGATTTACATTTTAAACACCTTGCATTCCTGAAAGCTGGTTGACAAACAGACTCAGACAGCCTTGGGGCATGCAATGAGCCAGAAAACTTTTTTTCTTGGTTATCAACTCAGGAATGCCTGGCCTATATCAAAATGATTGAAACATTATCCAACTGGAATTTTTTACTTTAAATAATTATTTGAAGGATAACTACAGAAACACTATAGTATACTATACTATAAGCTATAGTAAGTATAAAATATAATATTTATGCTATATAATTATAGTATAAGTACATTAAATATTTCTCTTTTTATTTTGGGATCTCATTTATCCTCAAAGCCAGATTCCCTTTATTTTGTTATCTATATTAATAAAAGGGTAATATGCTAATTAGTCCAGATGTCTTCCAGATAAAGCTGGGGTGTGGCTGGCCTGCAAACCACCCCAGGCCCCTTGCCTAGGCCAGCCCCCAGCAGGAACCCCCACCCCGATCAGGGCGTGGCCAGCTTGAAAACCCCCCCAGGCCCCTAACCCAGGCTGGCTCCACCCCTGAGGGGGTCCCCCACCCCAATCCGGGACCCCCTTCAGGGCAGAACAGCCAGCCCCACCCATGCAACAGGCCTCTATCCTATATAATAATCCTATATAATAAAAACGTGATATGCAAATTGACCCTAATAGCAGAATGACTAGAACTACCACTGGACCAGTCAATATGAGGTGCACTAACCACCTCTTGGTTTCTTTCCCCGCCAGCAGGCTCTGATCACCTGATGGCCACCCGCTGTGGGGGTGGGGCTGGCAAGCAGGCAGAAACAGCCAACCTTTCGGTCCTTTCCCTGGCTGTCAGGCAGCCATCACCTGATGGTGAATGGGGAGCCAGGGGTGGTTGGTGTCAGGCGGGGAGGCTGGCCGTGGGCAGCTGGGGAAGATGGTCCTGATCGCAGGCCAGGCCTAGGGACTGTATCCAGGCATGAATTTCGTCTGCCAGGCCTCTAGTATGATCATAAGAAGATAAACAAAAACCTTCACTCAACCATCAAATAACATGATAGCTTTTTTTCTTGTTTACAATACCCAGACATTTCCATCTTTTGATGACAAAGGTTTCTAATTTCTTACTGATTATGATCACTCTTTTGTGGACGTGCTGTCAACTCAATGAGGACTAGAAGGGGACTCCAAATTCTCTGGTTCTAAAGAGAGTCTCTGACCAATTTTGTAGGCTAGTCTTTGATAATATGTTTAAGATGTCAGCCATGAGAACAGTGTTACAGATTATGACTACATATCTCTCTTCTGGTTGACATTGGCCCATTAATCATAACCCAACCCACTATCAATTATCCACAGAAAAAAGCCCAAAGGCTAGCAGACACTCAAGATCACCTATAATCAGTTCCCAATTTAACCTTTTTCTCCCTTATTAACTCGGGGGAATTAAAGGGGCAGACTTCCAGACACCAGGGGGAATGAGGCTCTTTCAATATCTCCAGAAAATAAATTTTCTAAGGACTCATAAGAGAGGATGGAATGTGAAAGAAGGCTTTATTTATATGAAGTTACATTTCTTTGGTTCCAATGTCCCACTTCCCCCAAGCAGTTGCATGTTCAGTAGAGTCAGAAACAAGGCCAGCATCCAGAGTTTTTGTTTCATGTTGCAGCTGGGTGAAGCTCAGCATTCAGGCCAGATTAAAGTCCATTAGTCCACCTGTGGAGCCCAACATGGCCTTGCACCATGTGGACACTGGGGAGAGCATCCCCCTGCAGCAGGATTCCCAAGAGGGCCCGTGTGTGTGTGTGTGTGTGTGTGTGTGTGTGTGTGTGAGAGAGAGAGAGAGGGGGGGGGGTGGGGTCCCTTTGTCTAGCACTTTATATGTTTTGATTACACACTTGCAGTGGCCACGCCCATCCTGGCCAAAGAGCTTACTGGAAATGCATCTAAACTGCCATCAATCAGGGGGAAATAGACTTGGAGAAAGTTAAATACAGCTTTTTGATGCTTCTATCATGTAAATGGCATGTTTGTATCTTTTGGTCTCCCATTTCACTCCTTTCTTGTTAAATAATAACCAGGATATTACAATGGTATCATTATTATCCATGTCTCCATAAAATGAATTCCTCATTAGACCAGTGTAATAACTATCTCTTTTTTAAATCTTTATTGTTTAAAATATTGCAGATGTCCCCTTTTCCCCCCATTCACCCCTCTACCTTGCACCCATCCTGCCCAGACCTTCATCACCCTATTGTCTGTGTCCATGGGCTATGCATATGCATACAAGTTTTCTGGTTGATCTCTTCCCAGCCTCCACCCCTCTTCCCTTTGAGATTACACAGTCTGTTCCATGCTTCTATGTCTCTGGATCTATTTTGTTCATCAGTTTATTTTGTTCATTAGATTCCACATATAATGAGATCATGTGATACTTGTCTTTCTCTGACTGGCTTATTTCATTGTCCCTTAATGGAATGAAGCCATTCAAAGAATCTTTTCCACCCAAATATTCAACATTCAAATGCCAGCATAAACCCTGTCTTTTTTTTTTAATTTTCCTTTATTTATTCATTTTATAGAGAGGAAGAGAGAGAGATAGAGAGCAAGATCAATTTGTTTTTCCACTCATTTATACATTCATTGGTTGATTCTTGTATATGCCCTGACTCGGGATTGAACCCACAACCTTGGCATATTGAGATGGCACTCTAACCAACTGGGCTACCCCAGCCAGAGCCAAGCCTGTCTTTTTTTGTGAAACTTTTCCAAAGTGATAAAGTTCATAGAATCTTTTACTTTCTTTGAACATCTGTTGCCTTTATTGTGTTTAGGGGCAGTTGTAAGACCATCAACAATCCTATATATTAAAAGGCTAATATGCAAATCAACCGAATGTCAGAATGACCAGTTTCTATAACGTGCACTGACCACCAGGGGGCAGACGCTCAATGCAGGAGCTGCCCCTGGTGGTCAGTACGGTCCCACAGGGGGAGCACCACTCAGCCAGAAGCCCTGAGCCAGGCTTACTGCTGGCGAATGCAGCAGCGGTGGCGGGAGCCTCTACTGCCTCCACGGCAGCACTAAGGATGTCTGCTGTCAGTCAGACATCCCCGGAGGGCTCCTGTACTGCAAGAGGGTGCAGGCTGGGCTGAGGGACCGCCCCCCCGACCCCCCACCAAGTGCACCAGACCTCTAGTCTATACTAATTTTGTGCACCAGTCCTCTAGGCTATACTAATAAAAGTGTAGTATGCTAATTAGACCAGACGTCTTCTGGATGACCATTTAGACAAAGCCATAGTGGCTGCCAGGGCCGGCAGCACAGGAGAAGCGACACCATGGGAGAGGAGGCGGTGCCACGGCCTGGGGAGCGGGAGCAGAGGAGGCGGTACCTCCACCGTGGGAGCCAGAGCAGAGGAGGCAGTAACCGCAGCAGTGGGAGCGGTGCCTCCGCCCAGGGAGGCAGTGGTGGCTGGTGCGAGGACATCACCTGCTACAACATAAAGGGCCACACCCACAAGATGGTGAAGGTGGGGCTGGGTCTGGACAATGAGGGAGGCAGCCAGAGTGAGCTGCATTTCAGGAGCCTCCACGAGTGGCTGCGCTAGGCCATCCAGTACTGCACACAGTCCCTGAGGCATGCCCACCAGTGCCGTGACACCAACTGCCCACAGCTGTCCTGCCAGAAGATGAAGTAGGTTGTGCAGCACACCAAGGGCTGCCAATGCAAGACCAATGGAGGTTGTGGAATGTGCAAGCAGTTCATCACCCTTTGCTGCTACCATACCAAATACATGCCAAGAAAACACATGCCCCATCCCCTACTACCTCAACATCAAGCAGAAGCTCTGCCAGCAGGAGACACAGCACCACCAGCAGCACGGGTAGCTCATGTGCCAGCAGATGCCACCATCAACACCCTTACCATGCCTCATCCAAGTCTGCCTTCCCCTCCTTCAGCACCACCCAGCCCCCACACTGCATCCCAGCACACCCAGGATACCACAGCCCCCGACTGCCCCAGCCCTCGCCTGTGAGCATGTCACTAGCCGGCTTCTCCAGCATGGCCAGAACTCAGCCCCCCACCACAGTTTGCACTGGGAAGCCCACTAACCAGGTGCCAGCCCCCCCCCCCACCCCCCGCCCTCCGGCCAGGCCCACCTGCAGCAGTGGAGGCGCCCGGCAGATTACACATGAGGCATAGCAGCAGCAGCACCTGTACTTGGTGAGCACCAACAACGGTATGCCCCTGAGGCACAGTGACCCCCAAGAGCCAGATGGCCCCCATGGGCCTGAATGTTACCCAACCAGGTCAGTGGGCCTGTTATTCTGCCCCTCTACCCCCGGCAGTGGCAGCCGGCACCATCCCCCCACAACAGCCAATGTGAGGCATGCCCAGACCTGCAATGTCTATGCAGAACCAAGGTGCAGCCACCTCAGAGCATCTCTCCAGATGCCCTGCAGGACCTGCTGCGGACCCTGAAGTCTCCCAGCTCCCCCAGCAGCAGCACGTGCTCAACATCCTCAAGTCAAACCCTCAGCTGATGGCATCTCTCATCAAATAGCACATGGCCAAATAAGTGGCCAGCCAGCCCGGCCTTCAGCTCTAGCCCAGCCTGCTGAACCTGAACACCATGCAAGCCAGCGGGCCATGACCTGCTGTCCCTCTGCAGCAGCAAGCAATGGGAGGCCTGAACCCCCAGGGCCAGGCCTTGAACATCATGAACCTGGGGCACGACCCCAGCGTGGCGAGTATGAACCACAGTACAGAGAGATGCCATGAAACAGCAGCAGCAGCAACAACAGAAAGGCAGCGCTGGCATGGCCGCAGGCCTGGCAGGACATGCCCAGTTCCAGCAGCCTCAGGGATGCTGACATTACCCACAGCCTTGCAGCAGCAGTAGATCCAGCAGCAGATTGGGTCCCAGGCCAGCCAAACCCTGTTAGGCATATTCTGTATCTTTCCTTAGTTTCTCCCCTGTGCTCAGTACTTTCCTATTGTCTGTACTTGAGGTTCCAGCCCTCACTGATGTTTTGCTGTTATTTTCATTTCAGGTGTCACAAGAGAAGCCAAGCAGCCGAGAAAAACAACACTAGACCCAGCTTCCTGCAACCGCCTGCACCTATGACCTACACAGAGACATAAATATTCTGCCCTCCCTACTCTTGCTTGCTGAAATGGATATACTGGTGTGTATTGAAAATAAAATTTCTAAAACTTTCACAACATCTCTTGGCCTGTCTCCTGTCAGCACGGACCTAACAAACCCCATGAACCCCAGCAGCACATGCTCTCAGAGAACCACAGGCCTCACCTTCCTGGCCACCAGATGACCACATCCCACAGTAGCCAGGTGAGATCTCTGGCCCCTGTCCAGTCTCCAGACCCCAGTCCCAGCCTCCACATTCCAGCACATCACCACCGATATGCCCTAGCCTTCACCATACCATGTCTCCCCCCAGATTGGTTCTCCCCACCCAGGACTCCCAGTCACCACGGCCAACTCCATATATCAGGGACACTTGGGGAACCCCAAATATGCAATGCTACCTCAGCTAAATACCCACACAGGAGTGCATTGCCCAGTGAGCTGTCCCGGGTTGGTGACACCACAGTAGACACCCTAGAAATGTTGTGGGAGTGGGAGCAGAGGAGGCACCGCCGCCACCACCGCAGAGGCAGTGCAGGAGAGGCGGCTGCGTGGTCCCGGTCCCAATGCTGCCCCTTCTGCAGAGGCAGCCATAGAGGCAGCTGATTGGTCCTGTCCCGGTGCCATGCCTCCACAGAGGTGCGACCTGCTGTGCCTCAACCTCCCACAGCCCCTCCCCCAGCCAGCCTGGTGGCAGATCGCCCCCCACCCACCAGTGGGCAGGGGCAGGGCCAGCGCTAAGAATCGAGGGCCCAGTGCCAGTAGCCATGGTGGTCAGCAATGGCAACAGCAACGAGGTGGGGGCGGTACCTTCCTATGATTGCCTGGTCGCCTCCTGCAGAGGGAGGCCAGACAGCCACAGAGGAAGGCCAGTAGGACATCCCCTGAAGGCTCCCGGACTGTAAGAGGGGGCAGGCTGGGCTGAGGGACCCCACCCAGTGCTCGAGTTTTATGCACCAGGCCACTACTTATTTAATAAAAGGTATAATTTTACTGAGCACTCTACTAGGCAATTCACATATATCTTTAACACTGATAGATCTTATTTCATATGTTTTACAGATGAGAAAACTGAGAATCAAAGAGGTGAAGCAACTTGCCCAGTACAGCAACGCTAGTAAGAAGTAGAGTTAGGATTTATTTCCTGGTCTTCCTGACTCTATAATTACCAGTCACTTATTCCTATGACTGAATCATGCACTGAGCTGTATTGTTACTTAACTTTACTGGATTTTATATACTTTATGTTTAACTTGTAAAATAATAATCAAGATCAAATCAGCATCATATTAATACTTTTATATTGAGTTTAGCTCTATAAAACTCAAGACTATTTTGAAAGCCTGAAGTAACCCTAGGGACACTGTGACATTTGCCACACAAAGTTAATTTAAAACTATTCCTATTCAATTGGTGTCTCCCTTTCTTTGTTGCAATTTAATCACACCCATTCTATTTAAGGGATTGAATCCAGATGAGATCTACACCTTTTAGAAAGTATGAATTAATAATTATACATAAATTATATATAAACATTGTGAAATGTGAGTTGGTCATAATTCTTAGACAACTAAGGGATTCTCTTTATAGTGACTTCTCCAGATTGTTTGACTCTTCCACCTTACCATATCTGTCCCATAGTGTGTCACCATGTCACCCTTCTGCCAACCTCTGTAGTGCCTCTAGCAATCTTGCCTCCCCAGATAGTGTTCTTTGTACCAGCCCATCCAATTACAGCTCTGTGTCACATTCACTCAGAGCTCTGCTCTTTATTCAAAGTTGTGGTTAAAATGTTTACTAATGAATGCTATTTCTCCGGGCCCCTCATCCTTACCTTAGAAACTTGAACACATTTTATTATAAGACTAGTGACCCGGTGCACAAAATTCATGCACATTAAAAGGGGATTAATTAGAGGAAATAATTTAATATTGCTATTTGCCCCTTTTCTGTAATAGAAGTGTTAGAGATGAAAGAAAATTAGTAAAATGTATATGAAAACCTTCCTCCTGTCAGGGTCTGGGGCTCACAAAGGGACCCAGAGTCAAGTTCCCGCCCACCCACAACACATCAAAATTGCATGAGACACAGACTCAGCCAGCAACCCCCTCTCCCCATTGGGCTAGATCCAGAACCAGCCAATCCCACCCTTGTCAAGCCCTGCCGGAGCCAGGATGGGGGGCGTGGTCTGATGTCCCCCAGCCCAGACCAGGGTTGGGGGTGTGCCTTGAGGTCCTCTGTCAAGCCCTGCCAGGTAGGGGACATGGCCTGAGATCCCCTGTCAAGCCCCGCTGGGTGGGGGGCATGGCTTGAGGTCCCCCATCAAGCTCCACCAGGGGGGGGGGGGGGACACAGCCTCAGGTCTCCCAGCCCAGCACTGGGAGAGGGGTACAGCCTCAGGTCCCCTGTCAAGCTCTGCTGGGCGGGGGTGTGGCCTGAGTTCACTTGACCCAGGACTGGGGGTGCACCTTGCTGTCCCCTGTCAAGCCCTGCTGGGTAGGGGGTGTGGCCTAAGGTCCCCTGTCAAGCCCTGCCAGGCAGGGGGTGCAGTCTGAGGTCCCCTGGCCTGGTGCTGAGGTGGGGGGTTGCGGCCTGAAGTCCCCTATCAAGCCCCACCTGGTGGGGGGCACACATGAGGTACCCTGGTCTGGTGCTGGGGCAGGGGGGAGCAGCCTGAGGTCCCCTAGCCCAGCACCAAGACAGGAAGTGCACCTTGAGGTCCCCTGTCAAGCCCTGACAGGTGGGGGATGCAGCCTGAGGTCCCCTGTCAAGCCCCATTGGGGCTCAGGAGGGCATAGCCTCAGGTCCCTGCTGATTGCTCGTTAAGGCTCCTTATGGGAACTTGGCCTCAGCTGTGGGTGCAGCCATCTTTGTGATGGAGTGATGGTCAATTAGCATATTCCCTCTTTATTAGATAAGATAGCTGGAAAGAGAGCTTGATGCTATGGGTGACCGGAATGCTAGCATTTCTGGCATGATAAAGGATATCTGGCAGCAGAACTTTTCAACCCTCTTCTAATCAAACAACATATTCAGCTCCTGCCAAGCATCCTACTGCAGTGACTCAGTCTCATGGCTTCTGATAGTAAGCAGAGAAAGAAAAGAGCTCATCCCAGCAGTATTGAAGATGTGAAAGAAGCAGTAGAAAGGCACCAAGGAAAGAGCTGGTTTCAGTGTTGGAACTTTCCCACCTTATTACTATGCACAATGTATATAGTAAGATAGAATATTTATTTTCTAACCTCTCATCAGTTAAGACAGAGTAGAAGACACTGACCTTAATTATTATAAATAAATATTGTATCCTATATAATAAAGAGGTAATATGCAAATTGATCATCACGCTCTCACAAGATGGCTGCCTACAACCAGGCCGGCAGGGGGGTTAATGAGGGATGACCAAGTGACTGAACAAGCAGGCTGCTCGGGGCAACCAGGCTGGTGGAGGGGCCATAAGGGTCTACCAGGCTGGCAGAGGGGTGCAGTTGGGGGCAATCAGGCTGGCACACAGAGGCAATGATGTGCGATCAGGCTGGCAGGGGAGTCAGTTAGGGACAACCAGGCAGGCAGGCAGGTGAGCAATTAGGAGTCAGCAGTCCAGGATTGTGAGAGGGATGTCCCAGATTGGAGAGGGTGCAGGCTGGGCTGAGGAGACCCCTCCCCCCCATGCACAAATTTCATGCACCAGGACTTTAGTATATATATAATTATATCTGTATATAATTATATGTTTATATTACTTTTCCTGTGACTTCTAAATTACATTAAGCACATAGCTTATTTTATTTGAAATATTGTATGTGTTTTAAGATAAGTAATTAGCTAATTCTCCAGAACATTTATAAGGCAGTAACATAATCTTAACCTCATTCTACCAAAGACAGACTTTGCTAGCTTATTCTTTAGTCCTTCAGAAAGACCATGGAGAATAGCAGAATTAGAAAAGCTTAAATGTCATCTTTATAGTCATAACTAGAGGCCCAGACCATGGAGAATAGCAGAATTAGAAAAGTTTAAATGTCATCTTTATAGTCATAACTAGAGGCCCAGTGCATGAAATTCGTACACGGGGGAGAAGGGGGAGAGGGTTGTGTTCCTCACCCCAGCCTGCACCCTGCACCCTCTCCAATCTGAGACCCCTCAAGGGATGGTCATCTGCCCTGGTCAGGCCTAAATGGGCAGTCAGACATCCCTCTCACAATCCAGGACTGCTGGCTCCCAACTGCTCGCCTGCCTGCCTGCCTGATTGCCCCTAACCGCTTCTGCCTGCCAACCTAATCACCCCCTAACCACTCCCCTGCCAGCCTGATCGACATCTAACTGCTCCTTGCAGGCCCGATTGGTCCTAACCGTCCTCCCCTGTAGGCCTGGTCATCCCTAACTCCCCTCCCCTGCCAGCTTGGTCCCCCCAACTGCCCTCCCCTGCAGGCCTGGGCCCCCCCCCCAGGTGCCCTCCCCTTCAGGCCTGGTCCCCCTCTCAACTGCCCTCCCCTGCTGGCCTGGGTACCCCCCCAACTGCCCTCCCTGCAATCCTGGTTCCCCCCCACAAATGCCCTCCCCTGCTGGCCTGGGTCACCCCTAACTGCCCTCCCTTGCAGGCCTGGTCCCTCCAGACTGCTCTCCCCTGCAGGCCTGGTCCCCCCCAACTTATCTCCACTGCTGGCCTGATCACCCACAACTGCCCTCCCCTGCCAGCCATCTTGTGGTGGCCATCTTGTGTCCACATGGGGGCAGCCATCTTTGACCACATGGGGGAGGCCATCTTGTGTCTTGCAGTAATAATCAATTTGCATATTACTCTTTTATTAGATAGGATGGTTTCTTTGAATAAATCTGGTGTTAAATAAGGGTAAGAAGTCTATACTTAGAGAGGATTTAACTCTGCACATGAGGTCAATGGAGTGCTTGAATGAAGTAGCATTGTCAAGTGTTCAGTTTGCCATAGGTTCCTGCAATGATCGACTGACCTCATCTTTCAGAATCATATATGTCAAAAATACAAATGAAACATTCTACATCAAGTGAACTTCTATGTTTTCTTTTTTTAAATTTATTTTATTGGTATCAGAGAGGAAAGGAGAGGAAGAGAGAGATAGAAACATCAATGATGAGAGAGAATCATTGATTGGCTTCCTCCTGCATGCACCCTACTGGGAATTGAGCCTGCAACCCAGGCATATGCCCTTTACCAGAATCGAACATGGGTCCCTTGAGTCCACATGTCGACGCTCTATCCACTGAGCCAAACCAGTTAGGGCTTTATATTTTCTTATAAATTCACATTTATTTTATCGACAATTTTAGAAATGTGCCCAACTAGTGTGGCTGAGTGGTTGAGTGTCAACCTATGAACCAGGTGGTCACAGTTCCATTCCCAGTCAGGGCACATGCCTGGGTTGTGGGCTCGATCCCCAGTTGGGGGCTTGCAGGAGGCAGCCAATCAATGGTTCTCTCTCATCATTGATGTTTTTCTCTCTCCCTCTCCCTTCCTCTCTGAAATAAATAAAAATATATTTTAAAAAAAGGGTATAAATTTTCTGTAACAAATTTTATTACTTTCATTTATTATATACATTTAAAAGAAAAAAAAATAGCCCTCATGGGTGTGACTTAGTGGTTAGACTGTCGACCTGCACACCTGAAGGGTCATGGGTTCCAATCCCAGTACAGGGCACATACCTGGGTTGCAGGTTTGATCCCTGGTGCCCCAGTCAGGGTGTATGAAGGAGGCAACCAATTGATGTGTCTCTCTGACATAGCTGTTTCTCTCTCTCTCTCTCTCTCTCTCTCTCTCTCTCTCTCTCTCTCTCTCTCTCTCTCTCTCTCTTTCTCTCTCTCTCTCTTCCCTCTTTACCACCCTTCCAATCTTTCTAAACATTAATAGAAATAATATCCTCAGGTGAGGATTAACAATAAAATAATAAAATAAAAAATAAAATAAAATTACAGCCCCTCAAACCAAATTAATTTAGTTAATATAAGATTCCTATTAGGAACATAAATTTTAAAACAGTGAACCTTATTAATGTGAACTATGTATAATACATATGACATGTATATTTTTCAGGAACATTTAGCAAGAAAATATCTTTTGACTAAATGACTTAGAAATTGCCTTGCCGACCTGATTCATTATGGATTAGTAGTATGAGTCATAAGTACCAAGGTTCAGCTAGACTAGAGGCTGTGACATCATGTCATCACATGATTATGCTGACAGGCATAGCTTCTTAAGCTCTTGTTTCATAATTAAAGTTTCAAGGTAAGATGGATCAGGCATCAATGGTTATAAGGCTTTCAGCAAACACCTGAAACATATGAAATATTTAATTGGTGATTTAGAGTCTGGTGAGTGTAGATCATACAAGGTAATAATTTAATGCTGATGGGACTGTCATTTTAGTTTTAAGATATTGAGATTATAATAACTGTGTGGCTGTTCTAGCTCTTATTCTATTTTTGTTTCAAGATGGCTTATATTTTAAGAAAGGGTTATATTCCAGTGATTTTCCATTTTGAAAATTAAAATACCTCCAGTGGTGCCAATGAAAAAAGAGAGTCTCAATGTTTTACCTACATTGCATGCACTCCACAAATACTTTTCATTTGATTGCCTGGCTGATTAATTAATGTACATGGGGAGGTAGTTGGCAAATTTTCTCATTGAGTTGAGTGCCTTTGACTGACAGGTGAGGTAATTTCACTGTTTATAGCACATGACTTTGGATTTCCTGACAGGTGTTGTAAGTGATAAAAATATTGATAAATTAATATTTTAATGATTTAAGTTATATTTAATAATTTTTAGCTTTATATCTAATGTTTTCTTCCTCAATCTCTCTGATTTATTTTCTGCACTAATGGAAGGAAATGACAACATGGATCATCTGAAACAAGATAATTTTTAATGAATGTTTATAAATTACTGCTTAATTTTGAAACTGAATCTTATATTCTTCTCTATTGTAAATTTGCAAGGGCACAGATCTTGTCTTATTTGACTCTATCTATGGGATATAACTCAGTGTCTGACATATAGCGGGTATTTAAAAATATTAGTTGAACAAAAGAATATATCCCCCATAATTATGTATAGCCACACGTACAAGCCCTACTGGTAGACCAGGAAAGTAGTCTATTTCAAGTTACTTAGCTAGTAGGTTCACTTCATGCTATAAATTGATTAGTAAGTATCATAATTTACTACCTCTTGTTATATGTGTTTTTGAGTATTTTACTTTTAAAGTTTCAACCAGAGATGAGAAAAGTATCAACAGACTCCTATGTTCTTACTGTCTACATGGTTCACTACATTTCATAGCAGTAATATTCTGAGTCGCATGGCAATTTTCCCCCAAGAAAGTTTTAGGCAACGTTTTTAGTCTCTTTCACTCACAAAGTTTCCTACTTTGGAGGATCTATTATTTATGGCACCTCTTTGTGAACCTGAACACGATCATGTTCTTTAAAGATAAAGATAATTGCCAAAACCGGTTTGGCTCAGTGGGTAGAGCGTCAGCCTGCGGACTGAAAGGTCCCAGGTTCAATTCCGGTCAAGGGCATGTACCTGGGTTGCGGGCACATCCCCAGTAGGGGGCGTGCAGGAGGCAGCTGATTGATGTTTCTAACTCTCTATCTCTCTCCTTTCCTCTCTGTAAAAAATCAATAAAATATATTTTTTAAAAAAGATAAAGATAATTAACTTATTGACCCAACAATAACCCCCACAGGTCTGGCACAAAACCAACCTGATTTCTTCATCTTCTTTCGTGTATTTTTTTTTTTTTGTCTTTGTCAGATGTATGTTGGGTGCTAATAGATTATGATTGATACTGTGTTCCAGCCATAATCAGTGAGTGATAAGCAAAAGGGTAATAAAACAATGCCATCATATTTATTGGTCAGCATTTTTATGAGCAAAGTCTACTTATTGATAAATTAAACTGCATATGTGGCTTTTGTGGTTCAATGTGACATCATGGTTCAGTCACCTAAAATTTATTGGCTTTACACCTTGTGCATAGATGAGCAGGAGTCCTTTCTGTCCCCCAGGAGAAAAATAATTCATCACTTGATAGCCACACTATTTGTTTAGAGTAAAATTCAGGCTTGCTCCAGTGAGAGGAGTTTCCTCTTTGTCAGCAGCCACACTCTCCAGTTTAAAAAAAAAAATTAAAGCATTTGGATACTAATGAATGAATTACAGAACATTTATATAACACCTATTTATGAGTAAGAGAGGTTGGGAAGAACACAGGCCAAAAAGAAGAGAAAGAAGAAGAGGATTTTGACTCCTATTTTTAAATAATTTATAAGCTAATAGTTGAACAAACACTGCCCAAACTAAATGATTGATAAAAATGGTAGATAGAGAGCAAGGTGTTCTGTTTATGTTTGAAAATATTGAGTCTTTTGAGATAATAGCACTGATGGAACAAGTTCTTACACTTATCTGTCAATCTTTGGATCATTGACCCAAGCCCAGTAAGCTCTCCTGTTTAGACATTTAAGGCATTTTATATTGAAATAAGATTAGTAACTGGACAGGGCAACCATGTTAAATAAGGGGTTTCATTATTGTTATTAAGCTAAAGGAGTTATCTGCATGCTAAAAGCAACTTTACTAATGAAAATGGAAGGAACGCTAACAAGTTATTGAAGAAGTAAAAAAGAATAACATCAGCATTTACTGCAAGTGAGGTATCTTTAGATAAGAAGTGGACTTTTCCTATGTCCAGAGAGAAAAGATGATTATAGATGTAGATAAAGAAGTATGCTGGACTAGAAGTAAGAGAAATATGGGAGCTCACTCCAGGTGGACTTTAAGGCCATCGGCTGAGACAGAAGGCTGAAATGAGGGAGTAATAGAGAAGATTTGAGAAAGAAAAAAGTCTGGGCACTCACTACTGTGTCTTCACTGAAGAATTACCAAGTGATCTATGAAATAATTGCACAGGAGTGGAAAGGACCCATCTGAAATTTGACCATTTCTGCATTTGGTCTAAATCTGGTCAGGGGCACAAAGGTTGGAATTATCTAGGACAGAGATTGACAGGACAGGTAAAATGGGCTTGAGGGAGGTGAGAATGGGTCATTGAAGGTTAGTGGGGAAGGAGACACAGGCTGCCCATGGTCTGCTGCTGCTGGGAATCCAGTGTGAATGCTGCTGCTCCTTATGTAACAGTAAGGCTAATCAAAACCCACCATTAGTATGTCTCACTGTCCTTTCAGAAGATAAAAAAAGGTCTGTTCTCCCCTCTCCTTTGCATAAGCTCAAGCTTATTGGAGATTCCTCCTGCATTTATTAAAATGCTCAAAAGTATTTTAATATCCTTTATATATGAATCACAATAAAGAACCTGGTAGAACTTGAGTGAATTAGAGTATACAGAAGAAAATCTGTATAGGATAGATACAGACAGAATAAATACCAACTTTGACATAACACAACATAGTACTTAAAAAAGACCAAAGGAAAAAAACAAAACAAAACAAAAAACTTTCAAGGAACCAATTCCAGAGAACAGCTGATTTCATGAAAATTTGGGGGATTTGAAAAAATATTCTGAATCAGGCAAATTATAAATTGTTGTCTCTGATATAAAGAGATAAGAAAAGATTAAACAAGTTAGACTTTTCAGAAGCTTTTATGTATATGTAATGCCATTTCCTAATAATGTGGGAAATGGTCACTGAAGGTACTGACTCAGGTGATTACAGGATTTGTATGACATCAAAGAATGTTGCTTCAGAGTTGATCTTTTTCCAATGGAATCTACCCTGAGGCTTCCAATAACATTGTACTTGAAAATGAATGTCCAGCCAATCATTTGACAGTAGAAAATCAATGGAGAGTGTCACTAGAATAAATAAGTATCTTCCAAAAAGGGCATCTAGTTACCACCAATATGTAATATCATCATCTTCCTGAATTCCTACCAGCTCAGAAAAGGTGAGCATTAAATTGTTTCTAATATTATTTGCAGCCAATTTAAATATTCAAATATCAATGTATAAATTAAGAGTAATCATCCTATCTAATAAAAGAGTAATATGCAAATGGACCATCACAGCAAGACACAAGATGGCTGCCCCCATGTGGTCAAAGATGGCTGTCCCCATGTGGACACAAGATGGCCACCACAAGATGGCCGCCTACAGGGGAGAGCAGGTGTGGGAAGTTAGGTGTGACCAGGCCAGCAGAGGAAGGCAGTTGGGGGGGGCAGGCCTGCAGGGGAGGACAGTTGGGGGGGACCAGGCCTGCAGGGGAGGGCAGTTGGGAGGCAGTAGTCCTGGATTGTGGGATTGGGCCTAAAAGGGCAGTCTGACATCCCTCAAGGGGTCCCAGATTGGAGAGGGTGCAGGCTGGGCTGAGGGACACGCCTCCTCCCGCCATGCACGAATTTCATGCACCAGGCCTCTAGGAATAAATAAAGTATAAGATATATTCTAGCACCCCTCTGTTTTAAGGATAAATAAAAATCGTGAGCAGCTGTCTGCCTTTAAATTTAGCCTGAAGAGAATAATTGTTTTTTCATATGTGCAGATAGCATCATGGAAAAACATTCTACTTGGAACCACATTTCTTGCATTCAATTCTGATGATGACTAACTAGTTTAAACTTGATCAAGTTATATAGAGGTCCTGTTCTTTCATTCCTTCATGAACTAATCAGATACAACGCCTTTAACACCTACTGCATGTGGATGTTAGAAGAATCAGATTAGGTAACAAAAGAAAAGGTCTCTGAGCCTACTGAATGTTTATATATATGTCAACCTAAAAAAATACAAGAAGTGTAAATTTCACAAATATTTTGACCTAAATATAGTGATTTTCAGTAACAAGTTAAATGACTTGTACATCACAGTGAACTAAGGTTGGATTTTTGCTGTATCAAATATTGCTTTAAATAAATGACATGAAACATATTTTTGGGTAATTATGACTTTTGTTGCAGTAATTGATCTAAGATCGATACAAACTTACCCGTATACACAAATACACACAGAGTAAATTTTCCCATAACTAATATTAAAAGATAGATATCATGTCAAAAATTTATAGATATACTAAGTCTATTAATCCATTCAATTTTTTCAACCCCATAAATATTTTAGTAGACTGTCCTATAATTATATTGGCATCTCAGTGAATGGGTATTGAATTATTTAAATGATAATGTGAATGCTGATTGCTTTATTTTCTAACCGAGGTTTTCTGTCCTGCTTAGTAAAATGTTTAATGTTTTTATATAAATTGATTAGTGTCTATGAAAATAAATTAAATTTGAAGCCAAATCCTAAAGAGTGCAATTATTTTACAGGTCTTTGAAAACTCTCCAGAATTTTATTTTGGGCTTATATTAATAAAAATAAATTATTATGTGGTTTACTTGACTAATATTTAAAATAAACTGTGGCCTCTATACAAAAATTAAACTTGTAAAAGGTTAAGATTAATCCTGTATCTTTGTATTTCTATGTCTATGAAGATAATTTAAAGAGTAAAATAAATCAAGGGATAAAAATATACCAAAATCTAATAAAAATTAGAGCAAATTATTTTGTGGATATTGACAAACATTTTAAAGTTTATACAGAAAGGGGAAGACCCAGAATAACCACACAATAGTAGGAGAGAAAAACAAAATCAGTATACTGATACTACCAGACTTACTATATAAAGCTACAGTAATCAAAACAATATGGTATTGACTAAGTAATGGATAAGTAAATCCATGGAGTAGAATTGAGTACCCAGAAATAGAGCCACACTAAAATAGTTAACTGATCTTTGATTAAGGAGTAAAGGCAACTCAATGGAGATATGATTTTTTCCCCAATAAATGGTACTGGAAAAATTGGGCATCCACATGCAAAACTGAATCTAAACACAGACTTTGTGCCTTCCACAAAAATTAATACAAAATGGATCATAAATCTGAAGGTAAAATACAAAACTATAAAACTTCAAGATCACAATGTTATAACATAGTACATAGGTAATCATGAATTCAGCAATGACTTTTTGATCCAACACCAAAAGTATGATTCATGAAAGAAAAAATTATAAGCTGTGCTTTATTAAAACAGCATTGGCATAAAAACAGACATATAGATAAATGGAACAGAATAGAGCCCAGAAATAAATCCACACCTTTACAGTCAATTAATATTTGACAAAGGAGGCAAAAATATACAATGAACTAAAGATAGTATATTCAATAAATGGTGTTGGGAAAATTGGACAGATACTTGCAAAAAAATGAAAATAGACTACCTTTATACACAGCATATAAGAATAAACTCAAAATGGATTAAAGATTTAAATGCTAGACTAGAAACCATAAACATCCTAGAAGAAAAGATAGGCAGTAAAATCTCAGACATTTCTTGTAGCAATATTTTTTTCTGATATATCTCCTTAGGTAAGGGAGACAAAAGAAAAAAATAAACAAATGGGACTACATCAAACTAAAGAGTTTTTGCACAACAAAGGAAACCATCAACAAAATGAAAAGGCAAACCACTGAATGGGAGAACAATTTTCACCAATAATACATCGAATAAGGGGTTAATTTCCAAAATTTATAAAGAACTTATAGAACTCAATACCAAAACAAAGAACCCAATTAAAAAATGGGCAAAAGAGCTGAATAGACACTTCTCCAAAGAGGATATACAGATGGCCAATAGACATATGAAAAAATGCTCAATGTCACTGATCATCAGAGAAATGCAAATTAAAATCACAATGAAATATCACCTCATACCTGTCAGAATGATTATCATCAATAAATCAACAAATAACAAGTGTTGGCAAGGATGTGGAGAAGAGGGAAACTTCATGCACTATTTGTGGGAATGCAGTTTGGTACAGCCACTGTGGAAAACAGTATGGAGTTATCTGAAAAACTGAAAAATGGAACTGCCTTATGACCCAGTGTTTCTTCTTCTAGGAATTTATCCAAAGAAACCAGAAACACTAAATCAAAAGAATATATTTAATCATAATTGTTAAGACATGGAGGTAACCAAAATGCCCTTCAATAGATGAACAGATAAGACAAGCTGTGGTGTGTTCATACTATAAAATATTATTTAGCAATTTTTAAAAATGAGCCATCAAGCCACCCAAAGACATTGCAAAAAAGTAAAGGCATATTGCTAACTGAAAGAAGCCAATCTGAAAAAAACAAAACAAAAACTTTATACTGTTTGATTCCAATTGTAAAACATTCTGGAAAGACAAAACTATGGAGACAGTATAAAGGTCAGTGGTTGCTAGGAGTTAGGGGGAGGAAAAAGGATGAACAGGTGAAGCATAGAGAGGATTTTTAGGACAGTGAAACTATCCTGTATGATACTGTAATGACGGATATGTTATACTAGAGGCCCAGTGCAGGAAATTCATGCATGGGAGGAGGCAGGGTTTGTGTGTGTGTGTGTGTGTGTGTGTGTGTGTGTGTGTGTAGGATCAGGCCTAAATGGGCAATTGGACATCCCTCTCACAATCCAGGACTGCTGGCTCCCAACTGCTCGCCTGCCTGCCTTCCTGATTGCCCCTAACCCCTTCTGCCTGCCAGCCTGATTGATGCCTAACTGCTCCCCTGCCAGCCTGTTTGCCCCTAACTGACCTCCCCTACAGGCTTGGTCACCCCTAACTGCCCTCCCCTGCAGGCTTGATCACCCCCAACTGCCCTCCCTTGCAGACCTGGTTCTTCCCAACTGCCCTCCCCTGTTGGCCATCTTGTGGTGGCCATCTTGTGTCCACATGGGGGCAGTCTTCTTTGACCACATGGGGGCAGCCATCTTATGTGTTGGAGTGATGGTCAATTTGCATATTATTCTTTGATTAGATAGGATTAGGTAGGATAGAGGCCTGGTAAAAAGGTGGAGGCTGGCTGGTTGACCCTGAAGGGTGTCCTAGATCAGGGTGGGGGTTCCCTTGATGCATGGGGTGGCCTGGGAGAGGGGACTGTGGTGGTTTGCAGGCCGGCCATGCCCCCCGGCGACCCAAGCAAAAGCCCTGGTATCTGAGATTTATTTATCTTCTATAATTGAAACTTTGTAGCCTTGAGTGGAGCCAAGCTTCCTGCTCACTCCATGGCCACAGCCATTTTTGTTGGGATTTATTTATCTTCTATAATTTAAACTTTGTAGCCTTGAGTGGAGGCCTGGGCCCGCCAGGGCAGGTGGAAAGCTTGGCTTCCTCCATTGCTGGGGAAACCCAAGCCTCCTGCTCTCTCTGTGCCCACAGCCATCTTAGTTGGGTTAATTTGCATACCCGCTCCTGATTGGCTGGTGGGCATGGCCTGTGGGTATAGCAGAGGTATTTTAATTTGCATATTACTCTTTTATTAGATAGGATATTTACCCAAACCCACAGACTATACAACACAAAGAGTAATCTCTATAATATAAACTATGAACTTTGGTTATAATAATCTGTCAATACTGGCTCATTAATTATAACAAATGTACCACATTAATGCAAAATGTTAATAATAGGAGATACTATGTAAAAAGGGATATGAGCACCCTACTTTCCACTGATTTTTCTGCAAACCTAAAACTGTTCTAAAAAAATTAAGCCTATTAATAAAAAATCTAATGAGAAAATAAACAAGAAGAAAAATAAAATGTTACCTAAAATGTATTATTATTGTTATAGAATTATAATTTATTCAAATTTACCTCATAAATATTAAGGTATGGTGGTTACCACTGAGCCTTTGATATAGTCCAAGAATAAATAAATTTGAATGATACTCAAATTAATTTTGTAATATCTTCTAGCAATTCCTAATATTTTTATATTTAGCTCATGACATAGTTAAAATGAATAATAACTGTACACTACACTTTTCAGCACCTTGAAAACAAAATATTCTGGACATCAAGAATGAGTTAAATTAGTTAAAGGGGCAAGAAATACCTTGACAGTATGCTTGGATAGTTTGGACATTTAAAATATGTCATATTGGTTTATTCCAGAGAATAAAATATCTCAAATTTATAGGGAATTCCTTTTATCTAAAAACAAAGATACAAGTTTTGTAAATTTTATCTTCACAGAGTAGGCATTAAAAAAAATCTAACTAGTATCTGACATAATTAATTGTTATTTAGTACATTTTATCTAGTACAGTGTATGGTAAGATTATCTATAAATATCAAAACCTAGTAAGAGTTTTCCATTAGAATAAAAATCAGTTCTATTTTAGGAAATCTTTTGGTAAAATTCACAGCCCTGGATGATGGGTAGCATACAGGCCTAAGGGGTCTGACATTTATGAGGGAATCTGTGAAAATGGCAATTGTGTGCAAATGTTTACAAGTTGGGTTTTTGTTTTCTTGAGAGAGCTCATAACTCTCATTCAGTAATGAAGAGGTCTAGATATTACATAAAAAATTAATAAGGATGTTATTCTTTTCTGGTAGATACCACTTTGTTAATATCATCCAAGTGTTCGTTATAACTTTATTGAGCAATATCTATTGACCACCCATTCTAGCCCTGAAAAAAAAAGATTTTAAAAATGCATTTCTTGCACCCAGCCAGCATGGTTCATTAATTGAGCATCAACCTATGAACCAGGAGGTCACAGTTCAATTCCCAGTCAGATCACATGCCCAGGTTGTGGGCTCCATCCCCAGTGGGGGTTGTGCAGAAGGCAGTCCATCAGTGATTCTTCCTCATCATTGATGTTTCTCTCTCTCTCTCCCTCTCGCTTCCTCTCTGAAATCAATAAAAATATATTTTAAAAATGCGTTTCTAGCCTTCAAGGATAGAATATTGTCAAGTAATAAATGTATACAGTAAAATAACTTACATTTTATATTTGTACAAAACACTTTAATCTGACAGATAAAATTGCATTTAGGCATAGACTTTAAGAAGAGCTTTAGTCTTCCAAGTTTCTAATCGCCCCAGTAGCAGTGGGATAAAAGGTGTGAGTTAGATGTAGTAGGCATGGGGAGCCTCCCAAGCAGAGGAAATAGTAAGAGCAGAAATACCAAGCACTCAATAGGCCTGGTGTGTTCAGAGAACTACAAGAAATTCTTGTTATTGAAGCTCTCAGTATGAGGCATGAAGTGAAGGTGGTGAAGCTGGACTTCTAGGTAGATCCCAGATCCCAGAAAGCTTCTTATCCAGGAAGAAAATAATAATTTGAATTTCAGCCTGGATCAAAACTTCCCAAAAAGCTGTGCAAAATTATATGTGTACAGATAAGAATCCTTTTAGTCTTGAGGTGGTGGGGTGGGAATTGGGGTCTCTGGAGGATGATGGCTGTCTCCTCAGGCTGTAACTCTCCACACACTCTCATGTGACATCAATATAATTTTCTATGTGTGTTATGTGTAACAGAGAGGACTGCTGAGTATGTCAGAGACCCACTAAAAATAGTGTTGAGCAGGATGTGATGTGACATTTTTCTCTCTCTCAATTGAAATGTATTTTACTGTATAATTGACTGTATTTCACATGTTATTTATTCTCTGTAAATAAATATATGGACAATGTAAGAGCTATGCTTTTCAGGGGGTAATCTCTCTTTTTTTTCAGCTACCATAAAATTTAATCTATTACGATGTCATCATGAAAATGCAATAGAGAGATTTTTAAGTAAAAAATAGTATGTAGAATTTCACTTCTTTTAAAAAAATACATTTTATTGATTTTTTACAGAAAGGAAGGGAAAGGGATAGAGAGTTAGAAACATCGATGAGAGAGACACCAATTCAGCTGCCTCCTGCACACCTCCTACTGAGGATGTACCCGCAAATAAGGTACATGCCCTTGACAGGAATCAAACCTGGGACCCCTCAGTCCGAAGGCTGACGCTTTATCCACTGAGCCAAACCAGTTGGGGCTAGGATTTCACTTCTTAAGCAATAGTTGTTTCCTTGTATTTTCATATAATCCTTATTTTTACTATGCTTTTAATTGCAGTGTGCATTATTTTTTAAAGTAACATTTTATCTTGATACAATTTTAGATTTATATACAGTTGTGAGAAATAATATATATAGAGAGATCTTATGTACACTTTACAGTGTATCTTCAATGGTGACATATTGACTTGAACTCATATGTGTGTACACATGTATGTGAACTTAGGTCTATCTAATTCTACAACTTGTGCGATTCATGTATTCATCACAGTCAAGAGACTAAACACCACAAAGATCCCTTGAGTTGCCTTTTTTTTCTTTTTACTTCTTTGAAAAAGATTTTTTATTATTTTTGAGAGCTAGCAGAAAAAAGGAGAGAGAGAGAGAAAAACACTTCTGTGAGAGAGAAACATCCATTGGCTGCTTCCTGCTCACCCACCCTGGGGATTGAGCCCACAGTCTGGGCATGTGTTCTGACCAGGAATTGAACAGGTAACCTTGGAGTGCATGGACTATGCCCAAGCAACTGAGCCACACTGGCCTGGGCCCTTAGGTTGCCCTTTTATAACCACACTCATCTTCCTCTCACACCTCAATATCTCCCGTCACCCCCCCCCCCCACCCCCAACTCCAGTTTGGACCTGTGAGACCACACTTTGTCTTCAATTTCTTAAATTTTGTCATTTAGAAAATATTATTCAGTAACCAAATTATATAGTACCATATTTTCCCATGTATAAGACACTATTATTTTTTCTAAAATTGTAAGCTGATAGTAAGTAAGCCAAGGATGGAGCTGAGCAGGTGCATAGCTGCCCCCATACCCTGTCAAACAGGCTTCCTCTAATCACGAGCCTTATTGTTACTGACATCAGTGGATGCCATAATTGGAGGTGGAGAGTGCACAGATGCAACCAGAGCATTCTGAGCCCCTAAAGATGTCAAAAATAAAAAGATAAGTACTAGTAAGCATAAGCAATTGTCTTACTCTGCAAAATTCGAACTGAATGTAATCAGCTATGCAAAAGAGCATGGAAAGAGAGCTGCAGAGAGACAATTTGGACCTCCGGAGTGTGTGATCAGACAGTGGAGAAAACAGGAAGAACAACTCCTTAAGATGCCAAAAAAGAAGAAAGCTTTAAGAGGAAAACCAGCAAAATGTTTAAAATATGTTTGATTTCTTAATTTTGGGTTGGAAAAGTGGGGGCGTCTTATACATGGAGAAATATGGTATATAGTCATTTGGGATTGGCTTTTTCCCTCCAGCATAATTCCCTGGGGATTTATGCAAATTTTGCATGTGTCAATAGTTTGTTCATATTGATTGCTGAATGGTATTCCATGGTATAAATATACATAATCTCCAACATCTGATTTTATTTGTGTTGGCAACATTTTATTGCTTTTTTTCTAATTCCAATCATGGTATTCCTGGTTATTGCTGTGATGAGTTGTTGTTTTTATTGTATCCTGGACATTCTGGATATTACATTAGGATATTACAGGTCTTATTGAAATACCTTATTATAGTTGGCAGTCACTCAGTTCCATGCTACTTATGCTGACTGTTGGCTCCAAAGATAATTTGACTTTCAGAGCTTTTATCTTGATACTAGGGGCCCAGTGCACCTGGAAAGGAACTGTGGGTCCGGAGGCTGCTACAGGCATAGGGGCGGGTCTCAGCCCATCCTCCACACCCCTGCCCGGCCCCTCCCACCGTGGTCCCAGGTCCCCGGTCTGCCAGCAGCCCCACTCCTACTGCCACCGCTCCCATGAGCTGACGGGGCCGGCCCCACTCACACCCGCTGATGGTGTGGATTGCAGAGCTATTGGGGCCAGCGCCAGCAGCAGGTACAAGTGCGCCGACACCGGCAGCAGGTGTGAGCGCCGGGTGGGACCATGGCGTGGGAGCAAAGAATTTTCAGTAACCACCAGAGGCTCGCCCGGATGACAGCAAATGGTGCCCCACCTTGGTCTGGCAACCCCACTCACCTGCTCCACCATCCCGCCATGGCCAATGCCCAACATGTTCCCCACTCTGCCACCTGCTGCTGATGCCCACCATGTTCTGCGCTTGCCCCCTGGTGGTCAATGCATGTCATAGCGGCCAGTTGGCTTTTCCGTTGTTCTATTTGTGTATTAGCCTTTTACTACATAGGATTATGGCCAGCTTGGTTCATCTGGGGTTCTTACTGGTCCTGGCTGGTCCTGCCCAGACGAGTAGAAGGGGTTTCCTTTTGCTGGGTCACCTGGTGCCTTGAGGGGGTGGGGGAGTCTCTGGCCTATAAGGACTATATCGCAGGCCACCTGGTGCCTCTCCCTGGGAACAGTAGTTTTCACCTCACAGGGAAGGAGACCACTTGCCCAGATACTCATTCCTATAATGACTCCAGATCAATCCTTCTTGCCAATGGTGCTGGGCTTATCTGACGTTGTGGACAGGCTCTTGTTTGAGCCAAGAGAAAATGAGCCTCTTTGGACCATTTTGTGTTGCTTGCTTTGGTTTTAAGAAATGCTTTTTCCTGGTCACTTTCTTCTGTTGGGTAAAAGGTAGTTAAGATGTGGTTTCTCTAGTCATGGGGCTGCTAACCAATTTGCCTTCCTCCTTCTCATTTTGAAAGTTATCCTTTGGTTTCCTTTTGCATTCCCCGCCCCCCCTCCCCCCCCCCCCCGCCCCAGGGGGTATAGTTTTACTTAGCAGGCAAGACCAGGACAAGATGAATCTACAAAATCATGCCTAGACATAGATTCTTCATTACAAAGATAATTTTGGCAGTTGTGTAGAGACTGGGTTGATTGTCAGTGAAGCTATGAGATTAGTAAATAGCTATTACAGCAGTCAATGGTGTAAGATATACTACTGCAGATGGAAAGAGTATAACAATACAAAAGGCATTTTAATGGTTAAATCAAGTGAACTTGTGCCCAACAAGTTAATGCTTCAATGATAAGGATTAGAAACTTTTTAAAAAATATATTTTTTATTTTTTATTTTTGATAAAATATATTTTATTATTGATTTTTTTTACAGAGAGGAAGGGAGAGAGATAGAGAGTTAGAAACATCGATGAGAGAGAAACATTGATCAGCTGCCTCCTGCACACCTCCTACTGGAGATGTGCCCGCAACAAAGGTACATGCCCTTGACCGGAATCAAACCTGGGACCCCTCAGTCCACAGACAAACGCTCTATCCACTGAGCCAAACCAGTCAGGGCAGGATTAGGAACTTTTTGGGGAAAAAAGAAAAATTCCTAACCCTTCCACTTTAACTTTAAAATAAAAATAATAGTAATATGACATAATAAAGTTAACTATGATGTTGTTAATTATTGAGATGTTACTTTGTAATAAACATTGTGCTAATGCCTTAAATGGATGTTGTCATTTAATCTTTTAATAGTAATAATTGTATTAGGTGATTATTTTTAGTAACAGTATTTAAAAATTGAGATAGCTATGCTTTAAAGAGGTTAAGAAACATGCCCAAATTGACCCAATAAATAAATGGATTTATGACTGAATTCTTTAAAAAGTTTTTCAATTGTTGTTTCCTTTCCATACTATGTTAGTTTCAGGTATACAGCATAGTGGTTAAGCATTTATGTCACTTACTAAGTGATTCTCTATAAGTCTAGTGTGCCCATGACATCATTCATAGTTATTATAATTTCATTGACTATATTCCTTACTAGAGGCTCGGAACATGAAATTTGTGCACTTGAGGTGGGGGGGGGGGAAGCCCTCAGCCTAGCGTGGGCCCTCTCACAGTCTGCTCTCGGGGGATGTCCGACTGATGGCTTAGGCCCCAGGGAGTGGACCTAAGCTGTCAGTTGGACATCCTTAACACTACCATGGAGGTGGGAGAGGCTCCCACCACTGCTGCTGTGCTCACCAGCCGTGTGCCTGGCTTCTGGCTGAGCAGCACTCCCCCTGTGGGAGTGCAATGATCACCAGGGGGCAGATCCTACATTTAGCATCTGCTCCCTGGTGGTCAGTGCGCGTCATAGCGACCAGTCATTCCAACTTCGGGCCGAAACCGGCTCTCCGACATCCCCTGAGGGGGTATCAGATTGCAAGAGGATGCAGGCCAGGCTGAGGGACCCCACTGGTGCATGAGTAGGGCCAGGGAGGGATGTGGGAGGTTGGCCGGCTGAGGAGGGACTGTGGGAGGGCTCCAGGGTGTGTCCAGCCCATCTCACTCAGTCCCGATTGGGCGGACCCCAGTAGCAAGCTAACCTACCGTTGGAGCATCTGCCCCCTGGTGGTCAGTGCATGTCACAGCAAGCAGTTGAATACCTTAGTATATCATTAGCATGTTACGCTTTGATTGGTTGAATGGCCAACTGGACAACTGGACACTTAGTATATTAGGCTTTAATTATATAGGATGCTGTATTTTACATCTCCATGACTGTGTTATAACTGCCAATTTGTACTTAATCCCTCCACCTTAAACTCTGTGACTGCCTCTATATTAAATTAATACATAATTTATTCAACCTAATTTGTTAATGACTTGAGGCTCAATTTTAAAACCAAAATAACACCAAAGGACTTGTATGCATGCATATGAGCATAACCAATGGACACAAGACAGGGGCATGGGGGCAGCTGGGGAGACGCATATGGGGGAAAAAGGAGACTTATGTAATATTTTAAACAATAAAAAATTTAAATTAAAAAAAACATACACTCAAAATAAGTATATATTTACCAACTTTTTGATATGTGCTATTAAGGGTTCAAATATACTTAAATTGTTTACACTCTTAACTCCATATTAAATTATAATACCAGTTTTTCTTCATAGTCTAAAACAAGACAGAGTATACAAAAGAAACATAAATTTGACCATGTTTTCATCATAACTCATGCCAGTAACTCTTGCATAACTAATAAGTGTGTTACTGGCACAAATAAAAACTATTTTGTGCCCACAAAGAAGTTATATTTAACACCAATTTGCTCCCATCTTGTCCCCTCTCACCCAGCCCAGAAGCATTAGAAGGAAAAGCACAGGAGTATGTTCACTGAACAACACAGTGTTACAAATCAACAATTACTATTGCTCCCTCCTTTTCAAATATCCTCCAGGCAAAACAGGCTTGAAGATCTAAGAGATATGGCACAAAATTCTCCATTGAATAAAAAGCACTTGGCAACAATTAGCTCTTTCTACCTTGAACTAGTCATTAAATTGCTTTGCTAGATACATTATGTTCCTTACTCTGATTAATGATGCCTATATAAAATGAGATTCTGAAATTCCCATTCTGTTTGTATTATTCTGGAAAAAAAAAGTTTCTGGGACATTATTAATGGTATACTCCCAAAGGTCCCATACTCCTTCTTGATTATTATAATAGGGGAGGGGATGGATAAGGATCTTCAAGTCATCTATGATAATGAATTTCTATTAAGTTTCCAAAAATGTTTATTTACCTGGCTATGAAATGGAGTAAGTATTAATTATAGCATTAACTTTCTTTTAAAATTCCACAAAGGGATGTTTGGAAGATATACAAAAAAGTGGTGAGATTAGGGTTTTTTTGTATGATTATATCAGTAGGCATCATTTAGCAATTCTTTTGGTATTAATTAAAATACATTAAGATATGCCCTAGCTCGTTTGGCTCAATGGAGAGAATGTCAGACTGTGGACTGAAGGGTCCCAGGTTCGATTCCAGTCAAGGGCACATGCCTGGGTTGTGGGTTCGATCCCCAGTTGGGGGCATGCAGGAGGCAGCCGATCAATGATTCCCTCTCATCATTGATGTTTCTATCTCTCTCTCCCTCACCCTTCCTCTCTAAAATCAATAAAAATATATTTAAAAAATACATATATATTAAGATATAATTTGCATTGTCATAACTTATATAAACAAAAAGGTATTTTTGGTATGGCATAAAATATACTCTTTTTAATAATGATTTTGTCAGCCCATAGTGTATCTTAAATAATTTAAAACATAAATGTAGAACCAAGATGGTGGTGAAGGTAAATGCTGGTACTCACAGCCTCCCACAACCACATCAAAATTAGAAATAAAATACAGAACAACCATCATTCAGAACTGCCTGAAAGCAGGCTGAATGAAAGTCCTTCAAGTAGAGAAGAAGAAAGCACATTGAGATTGGTAGGAAGGGTAGATGTGCGGAATGGGATGGTCCAAAAACCACATGTAGCATTTTTATAATCAGGAGGGACATCTAGGCTGCAGAGACCTCCCATAAGGAGCAAGGGGCCTCAGCCTCATACCGGAACCCTCAGGACAGGGTTCCAAAGCTGAGAAGAGAAGTACTTATAACTTCAGACTGTAAAAATCAGTGGGGATTGTGACTGAATGACATAGAGGCTCTCACCCAGCCAAGAAGCATTAGAAGGAAAAGCACAGGAGTATGTTCACTGAACAACACAGTTGGAGTCCCAGGAAGTTCCTCTTAAAGGGCCAGCAACTGGACTTACTCAGACTCACTCCCTCTGAGCTCCAGCATGGTGGCAGTGGCTTGGGGGGGTGGGGGGATCCAGGGACATACCAGGAGGAACTGAATTGTCTGGTACTGGGGCAAGAACTTAGGGGTGGCATTCTCCCACACACACAAAAAAAAAGTGCTGGCAAAGGTTATAGTTCCTATGCTGAGACCTCCCCCATTGTAGAGCTGACTGACAGGTGCCATATCTGAGTTTCCATCAGCCTCACAGTGTTTGCTCCACCCTAGTGATTCCCTGAGATCCTGCCCCACACAATTTTCAGCTCCATCTAAGCTGTTTGCAGCAGCTTTTCCATATGAATGACCTGTCCTGTCTCAGGTTTCAGACTTTCCTAAAATTTCTCAAACAAGCATCAGTTGGCATCAGCATGGCCCATTCCACTCAAGAAGAGGCCTTAGGTCTAGCACTAGCAGCAGCCTGCCTTTTTTCACAGTTTGGCCTCACCTGGGCACTTTGAAGACAAACACAAGTAGCAGTCCTCTGTAAATCCCTTTATAGCTCTTGACAGGTGGCAACAAGAAGGGAATAGGCAGTGGCTGACTTTGCACTTCCAGTGGGGCCCCACAGTCAGTGTGTCTTGTGGACAGCTTCAGACCATGTAAAATTACAACTCTACACATCCATGAGTGACACACTCAAGGGGCAGACTCAGGGTGAGCACCAAAGCCCCACTGAATCAAGTCCTGTTCCATAGGGGTGTCTCATGATCACTGTAGTTGCAGCTGGTCCTCAGAGCCAATTGGCCTGGAGGTCAACTCCTCCTAGTGACACAAGCAGCAATCAAGGCTCACATACAACAAGACAGTGCACAAAGCCCACACAGGGGCACAAAGAGAGAGCCAAGCTCAGGTTACTTGGGGAGGCTGAGCTACTGGGCCCTACAGAACACCTACAACACAAGGCCACTCTACAAATTCCAGGAGACATAGCAGCTCTCCCTAATACATAGAAACAAGAATAGGGAGCAGCCAAAATGTGGAAACAAAGAATCATGTCACAAATGAAGGAATCTTCAGAAAAAGAACAAAATAAAATTGAAGCAAGCAAACTACTAGATACAGAGTTCAAAACAGTGGTTATAAAAATGCTCAAGGATCTTAATGGGATCTTCAAGGGACTTAGTGAGAATTTCAAGGATCTTAGTAAGAATTTCAAGGAATTAGAGGATATCAAAAATACAAAAAGAACCAGTCAGAAATGAAGGCTACACTGACTGAAATGAAGAATAATTTACAGATATGCAACGATAGAGGGCTGTGAGAAGCAAATCAACAATTTGAAATATTAGGAAGCAATAATCACCCAATCAGAAGAGCAAAAAGAAAAAAAAAATGAAGATAGGGTAAGGAGCCTCAGGGACAACTTCAAGCATACCAACATTCACATCATGGGGGTTCCAGAAGAAGAGGGAGAGCAAAATATTGAAAACCCATTTGAAGAAACAATGACAGAAAACGTCCACTATCTGGTCCAGGAAGGGGAAGCACAAAGGGTCCAAAATAAGAGGAACCCAAAGAGGCCCACCCCAAGACACATCATAATTAAAATACCAAAAGTTAAAGACAAAGAGAGAATATTAAAAGCAACAAGAGAAAAACAGTTAGTTACCTACAAGAGAGCACCCATGTGACTGTCAGGTGATTTCTCAACAGAAACTTTGTAGGACAGAAGGGAGTGGCAAGAAATATTCAAAGTGATGAATAGTAAGGACCTACAACCACAATTACTCTACCCAGCAAAGCCATCATTTAGAATCGAAGATCAGATAAAGAGCTTTACAGACAAGAAAAAGCTAAAGGAGTTCATTACCACCAAACCAGTATTACATGAAATGTTGAAGGGTATTTTTTAAGAAGAGGAAGAAAACAAAGAAGAAGGAGGAGGAGGAAGAGGAGGAGGGGGAGAGAAGGAGGAGGGGGGAGGAAGAGGAGGGGGGGAGAGAAGCAGGAGGGGGGAGGAAGAAGAGGAGGGGGAGGGGGAGATAGGAGGGGGAGGAGGAGGAGAAGGAGGAGAAAAATAACAATAAAATGGCAATAAATACATAGCTATCAACAATCGAATCTACATATCAAAATGAACAAGGAATCTATTGAACAAAATAAACTGATGAATAAAATAGAACTAGAGACATGAAATAGGAAATAGGCTGATGAATCTCAAAGGGAAGGTGGGGAGAGCACGAGAAGAGATTAACCAAAGAACATATACATATATGCATATATAATTACCTATGGACACAAAAAATAGGATGGTGAGGGCCTGGGCAAGGTGGAAACCAAGTGGAGGTGGGTGCCAAAGGGGAAATGAAGGCTGTAATAATCTCAACAATAAAGATTTAAATTAAAAAAACACATAAATATAGTCAACATTTATGAGAGTTATTTGAATTTGAAAGTTGAATTTAAAAATTCTAGAAACAAATTTATTGTCAAGAGTTTGAAAGATTTGCTTAAAGTTAGGTTGTAGAGCAAGTAGATTGCACTTCATCAAATGGCAGTTAAGTCAATAGAAAGCGATTTGACTGGTGGTAATAATACTTATTCTCAGGATCTTTCCATGAGCACCAGAGTACCTATTACTACACCACGCACTAATTTGTGACATTTTTTAGTGTCCTTGGAAGAATCAAGTCATTCATGAGGACTTTTCTGTAGATGAATACTAAAAAGGACTACTCAATGAATATATGGATATTTGGGATTTTAAGAACCAAACAGATGAATAAATTTAAAAGCAGCTACTTCTCATCAGCCTAAAACTGTGGTTGGCAAACTGCGGCTCGCGAGCCACATGTGGCTCTTTGGCCCCTTGAGTGTGGCTCTTCCACAAAATACCACAGCCTGGGTGAGTCTATTTTGAAGAAGTGGCGTTAGAAGAAGTTTAAAAAATTTGGCTCTCAAAAGAAATTTCAACCGTTGTACTGTTGATATTTGGCTCTGTTGACTAATGAGTTTGCCAACCACTGGCCTAAAACAAATCTTTATGGAGCACTCACAAGGTGTCAGGCATTGTAAGCATACAGGAAACAAACAAGAGACTTGCCTGGAGTCTCATTATTGACAAGCACCAAGCCAGAAGACATTATTCAGTTTATTGGGTTTAAACCCACGATCTAATTATCCACAATGCCTAGGAATTTTTTGGAATATTTTCTACCAAATATATACATCTTGTCCATCTATAGATCTCATTACATATTTCACCTTTTTATATAGAAGACATTTGCCCCTTCCCAGTTTTTCAGATGGAGAAATAAAGGTACAATGAGATTCAGGAACTTATCTCAAATTGTTATGAAAGTTGTGTTGAAGCAGAAATACTACAATAAATAATATCCTAGGGACCTGAACTATATTATTTACATGAGATGTACTAGTATGTGTCAGCAGAGAGGAGGAAAGAACAATGGACCACAGGTTAGGAAGCCAAGGCCTAGGTCTTCAATGTCCCGCAATAAAACCAATAATGGGTGACACTACCTGGTGACTTCTCTTGGGGCTTTTGTTGCCTCATGTATGAAATGAGGGCAGTGGATCAGGAATCCTCAGCCATCACCCAACTTCTCGTTTATATGCTGCTATAACTTCAGAAATATATGGAGAAATATATGCACTGAAAAATGCTATGTCAACCATTTGGAAACCCTTGAAGTAAACATACTTAGTATTTACATCAACTTGGATAAGGCAGGGAGAGTTTTATTAGATACATTTTTCAGTTGACAAGTTGCTTTTCAATATTTGTGTAACATATGCATACTACTGCCTTTTTTGTGATAATCAAATTTGAATTTAGTCACATATTTTATACTGCCTCTATGTTAATAAATTTAAATGAACTGTGGTATAATTTGAAGACTAAAATCATTATTCTTATGTGTGTAAACTAAATTTCATATGATAATAAACATTTTGAAAAGCAATATTGATGAAATGGTGAGAGGATATATAGTTACAAATGGCAGGCAAAAATGTGTGAGATTTTTGAGCTGAAGTTAAATAAAATATATAGGGAACCAATGCCATTTTATTTTTTAAATTAGATGTCTTCAATTTTCAGAGTCTTAATTTTCTGGCTCCAAGTTCATAGAAATCAGGATGCATATAGGAGGGGTTTGGACTCCTAATCAGAATGAAGTGTTGACACAGTAAGAAAGGTGAGTCATTGAATATAAGCTCCAACTATTTTTCCAATTTGTCTTCCCTTTACTAACTTCTTTGATGTCTCCTTGTTTTAGCCTGACTGTTAACTTTATTCTACAAACTTATTTTGAAGATACAAACATAAGGATACTATAGAGAACACATGCTATACTTCACACCCCCATGACTATTTTGTAATGACCAATTTGTACATCTTAATTCCTTCAACTTTCTCAGCCAGTCCTCACCCCGACCCTACCCTAGCCTCCTCTCTGGTAACTATCAGTCTGTTCTTTGTACATATGTCTGTTTCTGTTTTGTTTTTTTCATTAATATCATTTTTTGGATTTCACATGAAAGTGAAACCATGTGGCATTTGTCTTCCTTTGTCTTATTTTACTTAGCATAATGCCCTCTAGGTCCACCCATGTTGTCACAAATGGTGGGTGCAGAGAAGGAAACTGTCTTGCCCATTGACAAGGCACAGCTTGCTGCTCTGAAGGATGGACCCACACACTTTTCTTTTGGTTTTCTTCAAGAAGTTTCTAGCCACCTTTATTTTTTCTTTGGAATGTTTTAGGCGACCTAGCTACCTAGTCTGATTAAAAAACAAACACATACTTAAAATAAAAAAATTATTAAAATGTAATAACTACTGAAAGTAACATTTGAAGCAAAATCTTATCACAAGGGAGGCTTCTCCCGGGGCAGTTTGACAGCCTGCAATGGCTGCCGTTGTTGCTTCTAGTTCCCATTTGGACTTTCCCTTTACTTCTAAATCCAGATTTATAAATAATTTCCCGTGCCCACTCATTGAGTGCTTGGTCTGTACCAGTCTACTTCTGTACTCTAAGGGAATTGACTCATTTAGTCCTGACAGTAACCGTGGCAGGGATAATTACTACCTCCATTTCATAGGGGGTGCACCTGAAACACAGAGATGCTTAATCACTTTTTGGACAGCACACAAATAGAACACGTGGGAGGCAAGATTTCAGTGAAAGCAGGTTCCAGAGCCCATGTCGTAGCCAGCACGTTATGTACCTCAGTCGACATGTTCAAAGCTGTAATTATCTTGCTATCTCTCCACACCGCACCACCCCGAACTGGCTTTTCCTCCTAGATTTTCTCTGTCTCTGAATGACATCAGTGTAACCTAGTTCCCCGAACTGAAAGGAGCAAACGCATCTTCACCTCCTCTCTCTCTCCTCCAACATTTCATTTCTACCTCAGCAACATTTACGCACTGTCTTGAATAAAATTATTAAAATTTAGTTAATATGTTAATCTTTTCACTGAATAACTAACATGCAGAACAAAGACAAGAAGAGGAAAGTTTTACCACTAGCTTTACATTTTCTGTCGTCTTAAGAAAGTTGCTGCACATAAATAGTGAAGAAAAATGTTGGGAATAAAAACACGGGTCACTGGATCTTCCACCACAGAGATATGAGAATGAAGGAATGATGGCCATGTACTATTTAATGGAGACTTTTGGCTACTCCAAACAACAGCAATCTTTTCAAGTTCTCAAGGGAAGGTGATCGAAGTTCATTCCTTTCCTTAGGAATTCACAATGCAGGACAAGGTCAAGCACTGAACATTCATTTTATTAAAAAGAACCAGCAATTTTTAACAGATCTTAACATTTAGAAAATTCTGACTCAAAGACCATGCTTCTCCTTGGAGTCATTGTTTCCCAAATTACAAGTCAGTAGCCGAGAAACATCTGCAAATGAGAATAATGTTGTGAATCTTGTTTAACGTTTTAGGTCAGTCTTGCTAGGAGACATTGTCCACCATCTGTCAGGTTGTTGACGTGTGAACGGTCTCCAGAGAATAAAGACTATTTGGTTGGAAACAGTCTCCTCCAATTTTCTTTTCAAATAATGACTTAGGTCAAAACCATTCTTAGCAGGTCACTGCTAAATAATATGTCTGATATGTTTGACATGTTAGTCTGCATTACAACAAACCAGTTTTGATCATACTTCATAGAACTTCTGATATGGCTAATACAATGACTTTCTCCCACGAAGCACTTGAAAGTGGTATTAATGATGTCCAGAATCTACTTCTCATTTTAATTTACTTTAAATTTTCCCTTTCATTGTAGTGTTACTATGAGGATAAAATGAGTTAGTAAGTCTAAGAGTTTATAACAATTTATTTTTAAAATGCAGTGTTAAAATGGATTTTTTGTTCTAAGTAGGACAAAAATGCTAATTTAAAGGGAATTATTTAAGTTTTTTTTACATACTTTTGTTTGCAATTTGCAAGGAAACACACGCATGCTCAACTACTACCATAACTTCATTCATTAATGTGCTTACTTATCTGAGGCTCTCAGGGCCCCAGGAATGCATTGAACTCTTTTGTTATAGTTTTCCTGTATTTATGGCATTTGCTTTCTCTCCCTTCCTATATATTTTCACATTTGTTCAGATCACATTTTTGCCTATATTATATGCATTAAAGGTATAAGGGTTTTTATTGTTTCCAAGTACAACAGAGTTTTTGTTATATGGAAAAATAATAAGTAACCACTCAAGTATTTATGGGCAAAGATATTAAACATAAGAGCTATCTACAGATCACCCACCCCCGCCCTCTGTCCCCAAACAGGAGAAGTAATCAGCCTTTCCTCTATCCCATGTTCTTTCCCTCAGTGGTGTTCTAGATCTTATCAGTCTAGCTTGCTACTCTAATCTCCATCTGGGACAGAATCAATTGGTACTGAAGCCCAGATAGATTGACATCATGGGAATAAATTGCATTAGTCTTACATAGTAATTGTTCTTCATGTAATCTTTTCATTTATGAGTGTAAAAGGGTAGTTTTCAATAGTACACTCATCTTCCCTTTGCCCAAAGTGAAGAGCAGTAATTGACACACTGCATTAGTGCTAGCTGTCACATGACTTAGTCCAAGTTACATAGCTCTTAAACTGCCCTCAGTCTCTCTTTGGAGGGGCCTTATTGACTGAAAGCACCATGCTAATGCTGCAGCTACTGTGAGGGTTCTAAAAGCCAAATCATATGATGCTGCTTGCACCCCCCAAATCCTTTAATGTTTCTATGCTGCTTACAGGATCAGGTCAGATCTCCCTGACATAGCATGCACCTGCCTCTCCAGCCTCGTCCCACCTCTTCCTGACACGTGGCCTGGACTCCATCTGAACCCTGCTTGCACAGTCTGGATTGCAACCTGTTCTCTCTGCGTGTTCCTGCTATGTCTTTTTACCTCCCTGTCTTCCTTGAGAAATAGCATAAATATCACTCCCCTTCACACTTCTAAGTAAGAAAACTTCAGTGACCTTTCAAGTCAGAGATATTGTCGTGTTTTGCTCTAGCATTTTTGTTATTATTTGTTCCAGGTCCCCACTGCCGCTGGCTGTGAGTTCCTGAAGCTAGGCCTGAGGTTCTTCATCGGAGTTACTAATATTGGTAAATTATTTTTCTCTACAGATCACTTAAAAGGAAAAAAGGAGTTTTTGAAAATTTTAGAGGAAAGTAAAGAATGGTCCTTATGGATTTTTGTCACATTATTAAACAGGAAAAGGATTAAAATGAGCAAATCTGGGGAAACGCTAAGATAAGTTGAGATGGGATTTAAGGAGGTTAGTTGGGTAATTAACATTTATTGAGCACTCCTATGTATCAGGCATTTTACGGAGATTTTTCATGAGTCAACTAACACAATTAAATAGGGTGTGAAGAACTTAGAAAATAATCAAAGCTTGACTACAAAATAAAAGGAAAAGAAGTTCTAGTCACTGATTTCTCAAATGAGAAGACTTGTAACCATGTTATCTACATACTCAGCATATCCTATATAATAAAAGGCTAATATACAAATCAACCGAATGGTGGAAAGACTGTTCGCTATGACATGCATTGACCACTAGGGGCAGACGCTCAACGTGGAGGGGCGGGGAGTGCCGCTCAGAGAAGCCAGGCTCACAGCTGGCAAGCTCAGCGGCAGTGGCGGGAGCATCTTCCACCTCTGCAGCAGCTCTAAGCCAGACATCCCTTGAGGGCTCTGGGACTGTGAGAGGGCACAGGCCAGGCTGAGAGACCCCTCTTGAGTGCCCAAATTTCATGCACTGGGCCTCCAGTATTCAAATAAATAAATAAATAAAGCATAGAGAGACACATATTGTTAGCATACAACTCTTGTGTTTAATTTAGCTCCCAGGACTCAGGCCTTAGAATTTATAACTATTTGTTGATTTAGATAGAGGAACAATAGAAACTACTGCAATGTATATAGATTATGAAATCCTAGGTTATAAAACATAAAATATATTATGGTTGGGCTCTTATGGGAAAAATTTAGTTTGAATGACACTGACACTTTTAAGCCTTTTTATAAAATAGTACTATGGATCATGTATTAAAAGCCATTAATCATTTTTAGGTTTTGAATATTTTTGTGTGAATATAAGAAAAGTACAAAAATGGGTTCTTGATCCAAATTTAGTATTATCAACTAAAATATAAATCTTAAAACGTATGCTAATTAATTAACTCGGTTTAATTATACCTTGATCATAATTGCAACTATAACTTGATGCAAAAATGATATGTATATGTAATCAAACTTAAGTATGTACATATTTTACATACATTTTGTAAATATATCCCTGTGTATGTGTGTACAAAGAATCTTCCCAGCATTCAGCACAGTTTCAGCCATGGATAATTAGCCCTAGTAAACTCAACTTGGGAGAATAGACAACTATGTTATAAAAGTATTGAAATTTAGCAGATCAGAAAAACAGCTGTCCATTGAAATTACCTGAAGTGTGATTATAGTTTTAAATTGTGTAGATTTAAATCTTAAGGCCTAGAAATGATGTGTGATTAGACTGCCACCTTTGATTCTGAGTCAGGAAGCCTTTCCAGGTAGAATTCATTTGAAAGCAGATGTCTGAGATTGAGGTGTCAGCTGAGCTGATTTCTTCGGAAGCCTCTCTCCTTAGCTTGTAGATGACTGTCTTCTCCCTGCATCTTCACATGATCTTTCCTGTCTGCCTGTCTGTGTTTTAATCTTCTCTTCATATAAGGCCACTCCAGGGGTCCTCAAACTACAGCCCGCCGAGGACATTTATCCGGCCCGCTAGGTGCCGCTGCCTGTCCTGCTTAGCAGCCAACTTGTCCCGGGCCCGCAGTGCGCATAGGAATTTGTTCATAGTTTTTTTTTTTTAAACTATAGTCCAGCCCTCCAACGGTCTGAGGGACAGTGAACTGGCCCCCTGTTTAAAAGGTTTGAGGACCCCTGGCACACTATATGGCCACATTTTACCTCAATTACCATTTTAAAAGCCTTAATTCTGAATACAGTCACATTCTGAGATACTGGGGACCAAGGTTTTGAAATATAAATTTTAAGAGGACACAATTCAGCTTGTACAAGGTTATATTCACTAATAATTATAGCTCATAATAAATTACTACTTACTTTGGTATTAACAAAAATATCGATATCCTTTGTTGAACAATGTTCTAGAAATAAAACTGGGATTTCAAATAAATACATTTCATATTCTTTATTTTCTCAAAACTGTGGTCAGCAAGCTGCAGCTCGCGAGCCACATGTGGCTCTTTGGCCCCTTGAGTGTGGCTCTTCCACAAAATACCACGGCCTGGGCAAGTCTATTTTGAAGAAGTGGCATTAGAAGAAGTTTAAGTTTAAAAAATTTGGCTCTCAAAAGAAATTTCTATCGTTGTACTATTGATATTTGGCTCTGTTGACTAATGAGTTTGCCGACCACTGTCTCAAAAGTTTCTAAAGAGAACCAGTTAAGTAACCCATCAAATGAGAGGATCAATAGAACGTTCACCTTCATCATGCATGGGTATTTCATGCTATTTACTGTCATTTTTTGTTGATCTAATAAATGCTCTTTTGTTGAAAAGATGGAATGGGATAATTCCTTTAATATTCAATAACACAAGGCAAATACAGAAGAATGGAAAATAACTAGGATGCACTGGCTAGGACTTAATTCCATGGCAACCAGAAGTGGATGTGGGACTGTGTCTCTCTCAGTTGCATGCTATGAAACAAGGTGAAGCATCAGAGATGGAACCTAGTTACTCAACAATAGCACCTAGATAATGTTGCTGCACTTACTTTTCAAAGTATGGATTGAAGAGAAACCCTGTATTTCTTCAAACAAGGACCTCATTGGGCAGATCTCTTGCATCTCTTCATATTTTCATTACTTACACTAAAACTAACCTTCCCCCTCTCATTTCTGAAGTTACAATAAACTGCTGTAATTCTGATTATGCAAAGACTAGAAAGCATGAAGTACAAGTTGACTATTGTCTGTGGGAACAATCAGTACATATTACTGATCAGCAGGTACTCTTCTTGATGCTGTAAATGGCTTACGAACGGAATCATTGCCAACCCAGAAAAATGACATCATTCTAGATAATCACCTTGATTCAGGTGCCACATCATTTCATTTGCATCCTAAACAATGCCAAGTTAGTGAATGCAACATATATGAAGTCATCAACATAGATGGAGTTTGTGTTTGAAATACCTCTGGCATCTATCCCCGCCTTTCATCCTCTGATAGGATTACCAGGTTCTCATCATTTTCAGGTTCTCTGCATTTTCACCTGAATTACTTTAAAAGCCTCATAATATTTTCTCTAAATCTTATCTTGTCTTCCTATAACCCATCTTGCCTTATCAGATTGAAATATGAATTAGATCAATTACTGTTCTTCTTAAAAACTTATAATGGCTTTACAATGCTTACCGAATAAAATCCAAATTCTATCATGGCCCAAACAATCTTTATGATACTGCAAATCATAACAAATTATGTCCTACGAAGTCATCTTTTATTATTCCCTTCCATCTTCTCACTCCCTACCCAACTACTTTTAGTTCACCAAATATATTTAGTGATTTAATATACTTATAGCTGTGCTATTTCCTCTATTTGGATAGCTCTGCCTTTCTTTCATCCCTGCTAGTTCCTATGGCAAATTTCTGCTCATTATTTCAGATAAAACTCAAATATTATATTCTCAATGAAGCATGAGAGACCATCACATTTATTTATCTATGTTCTCTGTCTCATCATGGAACATTGCACATGTTACAATATTTTGCACTTGATTCCCATTTTTCAACTCAGAATTTGTTTTAAAAAATCCTAGGCACACACAACAAGCAAAACTGGCATGTAATCACTACTCAATAAGTTATCCCACCATCATTTCAAACTCAATATGTTATTAGACAGGGCCCGGGCCTGGGGCGGGTCTGCCCGAAATGTGTGGGTTCTTGATTTTGTGTAGGAAATATTTCAAAACACAAGTCTAGGTGATTTGGACAGTATGTTTACTAAAGCTGGAGATAGTGAACCAAAGGGAGGGCTTAAGACAGAAAAAGCAACAGGAGAGAAAAAGTCAGAGAAAAGGGGACCTTGGAGATAGGTTGAGGGGATTATCCGTGTCCAACTGCCTCTGCCCACCACTCCCCTGGTTGCAAGTCTCATGGAGCACCTTAGAGTTTAGGAGAAAAAAGCAAAGATACAAGGTGTGGGCATGGTCTTACAAGAGATGCTATGGCTCCTTTGTCTTGAGGCTTTTTACCTCTCTTTGGCCTGCTGGAATACTAGGAGGTCTCAGGGCAGGGTCTTCACAGAATACTCATTAGCTTTTCAGGTGTGTCCTTCAATATGTTGGCATCAAAATGTGCATATAGAGGGGACAGGGGTTTATTTTTTCTTAGTTTAATTTTTGAAGAAGGTCATCAAGAATATCATGAACAGGGACTGGGACAGCTAGTTTAAAAGTTGACAGCTAGTTTCAACTTTTCTGTGCCGGGAGGGTCAGGAATGTGAAATCCATTTGCTCCTAAGTGTCTTTGCTTAGGGAAGATAAAACCCTGTGATTCATTAGCTGCCTATAATTGCTCAGATTGTTTGGCCTTGTTTAATTATACTGTCTCACTTTCCCTTATTCCACTTGTCAAGGAATCTCCCTAGCTTCTTCCTATCCTGCCTCAAATGCATCCAAAGCAGAATGCTTCATCTTCCACTTAATGTCTCCAATCTTCTCTGCTGTCAGAGCTGCTATCATTCTTGTCATTTAGGATTAAGCCTTGGAGTCTGCTTTGACTCAGCCTTCTCCTTAATTTGAGCTGTCCAATTAGGAAACATGCTCACTCTAAAATAGAGAAGGCAGAGCTCCCATGTTTACCTCTCAAAGAATAATGTCTGCATGGAGCTTCCTGCTATCTCTGCATTTCACCTTCCCTGGCTTCAGTTCCCACAGACAGCGCCATGCATTCCTTTCAACCACGTGGCCGGAGCATCAGCACACACCCTTCTCCTGATTTCATTTACAGCAGGTAAAATAGATTGGAACTTTCAATAGATGAAACTAGCTGTCAACTTTTAAAAATTATAGTGAACCCAGGAATTAGAAGACATATAAAGGTAAGATGACTTCCACAGAGCATATTGCTGGTGCTCCAGCATCTGTTCTCTCTCCAGAATGTCATCAGTGTCTTCCTCAGTTGCAGCCATAGCCTAGCAGAGGCCCTCCTCAGGTAGTAGGCCTTCAAAGCTACCTTAACTCTTAGATCTATTGATTGGATCAAAGAGGTGGTTGATATTGGGATAAAGATTGTCAATAAAAGAGGACATCTGGGAGCATTACCAACAATAAACAGAATCTGGAAGGGTGTGTTATTCTCCAAACAGTATTCTCCGTTTTGCTGGTATAGGAGGGCATACTGGAAGAGGATCTGGGTCACCCATGACCTTCTACTCATGTAGGACACTGGCAGTGTGTGCTTACTGATATGCTTGATACTTGAACGCCCAGGGGCTCTCACTGTGCCAGATCACAAGGGTTTCAGTTGGTAACTGGCAACAGTGCCTCCAAGCAAGAATGGGACCCTGTCTTTAAAAGCCTTGACATCTGGTATTGACTTAGTCTCCTTATGGATGGAGGCCCTTTCTGCCATCTGTTTCCAGAATGGCCAGGTTTCATCCACACTGAATATTTGCTCTGGCAGGTAATTTTCCTCCGCAATCAGCTTATCTAGAGTTTCCAGAAGTTCTTCAGCTGCCTTCACATTAACATTCATGGACTCACTTTCACATAATGGAATGACTAACAATTCCTGAGTCATTTAAAGCACCCAGAGCTCTCACTAAATTCAACATCATAGGTGGGTCCAGCCTTTTCTTTCAACTTGGCAATCAAACATTTTTTCTGTGGCTGTGTTCTTCATGGTGCAGAGAGGTACAAGCTCCTGCATCTGGTCTTCACTCCATATCATTAGAAGTTTCTAATAACATAGGCCTGTCTCAAATTCTTGTTTGTCTTGTTGCCTTCAATGAATCAGATCCTTTACACAGCTTCCACCGCTTGTTACCCTTCCAGATTGTAGCTATGGTGAAATGGTACATGCCTGACTGGGGAGCAATAACTGTTGCAGTCCTTAATCACTTTAAATTTCATTTCTAGGTCAATCACTTGATGTGGCCTCTTAGTGACAACTATAGCAGTGGATTTTGTACATTTAGGGAACATGATGAACGAAATAACATGGGACTAAATCAAGCACAAGAAAAATGTACAATCAAGATTTGCGGAGGCTCTTGGAGATGTAACACAGCATACTGTTTTACAGAAAACTTTCTTTTTATAAGCAAAAGAGTACACTTTAAAATAACGACAAAAGTATAGTACAGTAAATACATAAACCAGGAACATAGATGTTCATTATCATTAAGTACTATGTACTGTACATGAGTGCATGTGTTGTACTTTTATACAAATGACAGCACAGTAGGGTTGTGTCCACCAGCATCAGCACAAACATGTGAGTATGCACTGTGCTATGACATTACCACAGTTACACCATCACTAGGTGATAGGAATTTTCAGCTCCATTGTAATCTTATGGAACTGAAATCTTATTGCGGTTACCAGCTGGGACTTTGGTTCCTTTTGTCAATGCAGAAAAGATTTCGAGGTCACTGAAAATGAATAAAGCAAAATGGGTTTATTGAAGATAGATTCCAAAGAAGAGGGGGGAGAGAGAGAGAGAGAGAGAGAGAGAGAGAGAGAGAGAGAGAGAGAGAGAGAGAGAGAGAGAGAGAGAATGGTCCTGAACTCCAGGGTTTAAAAGAGGTATTTTCTGGGTAGAGACTCATTTGCACTCAGGGATGATTGGCAGAAACTATCTTTCTTCTGGGCATGCCCCTATCCATAATGCATACAGAAAAACTCATAGGTGGCTGTGTGTCAAAACTGAAATGCAAATTTTATTATAATTATTCCAGGACCCTAGTAAGTTCGCATTGAGGTCATGTTGTTTTCTTCCGAGTGCACCAAAAACAGGTTGGCTCCAAACCAGCCTACTGGTGGTTTGCTGGCTGCTGGGCCACCCATAGAGAGGCAGTCTGAAGGCAATGTTTGGTCCCACCTCTGTTCAAGACCCCAGAGCACCAGCCACTCATGTCTAACTTCCTAGCTAACAGGACCACCATCATATATGTGGTCTATTGTTGACCGGAACATTGCTATGTGGCGCATGAGTGTAGTCTGAATGAACAACTGCCTGATCATAAGTAAATAAGAAGAATTTCCTGCTCCTTAAATATAATATTTCCTTTGTAAAGCTCTCTGTTTGCAAACAGTTACATAAAGAGATAGCAGTAATGTAGTAATCCATTGAGTGGTCAATCACTGAGTTATAATTCAATGGAATTGAATGTTATTGTGTAACTTGGATTGATAGGGAGATATTACTCTTTTAATAATTTTTGTTATTCTTTTATAACCAATAACTAATTCCTGAGTGAACATAGTTTTAAATTCACATATTATGATTAGATATCACTGAAAGCCAAACCAAGCTATATTGCAGCCTGTGACAAAAAGAAAAATTAATACTAATCCTATCTTTATTTTCATTTTGATATTTTGATAGTAATGGAGTTTTTAAATGAATTTTGATTCTTTAAAATATTGCATTAAAAATCATTTCCCTTTATTTTGAGCTTTTTGGCACACCCCCTTAGGTTTCACAAAAGAAGGGAGTGTTTCATTCACCTCACCCCAGTCCCAGGCCTGCAGCCACCCCTAATTTCTGGAGAGAGTGGAGAAGTGCAATTCTGGGTTGTACACTGCAAAAAGACAAATGGGGGGGAATGGCGAACTGTACTAATGATTACTATGTCCTGGTAAAGTAAAAGATATTAATGTGGAATTAGCTGATAAAAGAAAACAATACAGCAAAACTCAGAGGATCATTCTGTTCCTCAACTAAAAAATTCTTCATCAAATCATTAGAAAATGTAACTCTACATATATATGGTTATAGTCCCATCACCATTAAATATACATTCCCCTGTGAGTCTGACTGGATTTTTTTTTACTCAGAAAAATTTTTATTTAAAAGCCAAAGTCAGATGCTTTTCCCCCAAAATGAGATATAATCATTGCATTGCGGTTACCTAAAAACTCCCTGTGGATGTCTAGTACTCCTTTATTTATTTTTAAATAAATCTTTATTGTTCAGATTATTACAATTGTTTCTCTTCCGCCACCCCATAGCTCCCCTCCACCCGGTTTCAACCCCACCACTGTCCTCATCCATAGGTGTACGATTTTTGTCCAGTCTCTTCCCTCACCCCCACACCCCTTTCCCCCTGAGAATTGTCAGTCCACTCCCTTTCTATGCCCCTGATTCTATTATATTCATCAGTTTATTCTGTCCAACAGATTTTTTATTCACTTGATTTTTAGATTCACTTGCTGATAGATATGTATTTGTTGTTCATAATTTTTATCTTTACCTTTCTCTTCTTATTATTCCTCTTCTTAAAGAATAACTTTCAGCATTTAATATAACACTGGTTTGGTGGTGATGAACTCCTTTAGCTTTTTCTTATCTGTGAAGCTCTTTATCTGACCTTCAATTCTGAATGATAGCTTTGCTGGGTAGAGTAATCTTGGTTGTAGGTTCTTCCTGTTCATCACTTTGAATATTTCTTGCCACTCCCATCTAGCCTGCACAGTTTCTGTTGAAATATCAGCTGACAATCGTTATGGGTGCTGTTTTTCTCTTGCTGCTTTTAATGTTCTCTATTTGTCTTTTGTTCTTGGCATTTTAATTATGATGTGTCTTGGTGTGGTCCTCTTTGGATTCCTTTTGTTTGGGGTTCTCTGCACTTCCTGGACTTGTAAGTCTATTTCTTTCATCAGGTGGGGGAAGTTTTTCATCATTATTTCTTCAAATAGGTTTTCAGTATCTTGCTCTCTCTCTTCTTCTGGCACCCCCATAATTTAGATGTTGGTACCCTTGAAGTTGTCCCAGTGGCTCTTTACACTATCTTCATATTTTTGGATTCTTTTTTCTTTTTGCTTTTCCAGTTGGGTGTTTTTTGCTTCTTTGTATTTCAAATCTTTGACTTGATTCTTGTGATCCTCTAGTCTGCTGTTGGATCTCTGTATATTATTTTTTATGTCAGTCAGTGTATGCTTAATTTCTAGTTGGTCCTTTTTCATATCCTCGAGGTTCTTACTAAATTTATCAGCCTTTTCTAGAAAATTCTTGATAAACCTTATAACCGTGGTTTTGAACTCTGTATCCCGTAGTTTGCTTTCCTCCATTTCTTTCATTTGTGACCCGTTTCTTTGTCTCTGCATTTTGACTGCTTCCCTGAGTTGATAGAGTGGCTTTGTGTGCTAAGTGTCCTATGGGGCCCAGTGGCTCAGCCTCCCCAGTTACCTGAGGTGGACACTCTTGGTGCACCCCTTTATGGGCTGTGTGCACAGTCTTGTTGTAGTTAAGCCTTGATTGTTGTTGGTGTCACTGGGAGGAATTGACCTCCAGGCCAATTGACTATGAGGATCAGCTGTGTCTACAATGGGAGAACTTATGTGCTGGAGACACCCTTATGAGACAAGACTTGCTTCAGTGGGGCTTTGGTGCTCACTGAGTCTGCCCCCTGAGTATGTCCCTTATGTATCTGAGGAGTTGTAATCTGGATGGTCCCACTCTGACCACAGTTCAAATGGAGAATCACAGAGATGAGCATTGACCCTCAAGCATGGAAGTGTAGGTGGATGAAATGTGGAAGAACTTGCATGGTATCAGTCAGTGCCATATTTACTTTGTGACCAATTCTATATTATCAGAAAAATGACATTAATTGTATGTTAAATCAATGTTGTAAATTTCAATTTCTTTAGTTTTCTGTTTTTAATTTATACATTTATTTTGGTATTATAATTGAATGATACACAGATTAAACTATTAGTAGATTTATGTTCTCTCTTCTTCTCTCTGCATACACAACATAAATCAACTAACCCCTGTGATAATTCATCATGTCAATATGTAAATAGAGAAATTGAAATAAAGAAGATTTTGTTCAAGCCAATTTGATAGAGATTGACTGACTTAAAAAGTGTTTCCTGCTTTACAGTTACGTGTCCTTTCTGATATCAACTTCTTTTATAGATGATGGGTTACATATAAAGAGAAACAGAAAAGTTAAAAAGAGATCATAGGACAAGCTATGGGCTAGAAGGAACTATACTTGAGCTTAAATCATTCTACTTCAATTCAATGACCAAATTAGGGACTGTTAGGTTCCTTTCCCAGTAAGCAATGATGGCGTAAGGCATTATATGTATGGGCACTGCCAGTCTAGAAGCATTTTGGTCATCAGTCTTTAGTTAAAGCAGAGATTTTGCACTGTGTGGCTTCAAAGGTCCTCTTCTCAGCTTTAAGGACCTTAAGGGAACAGTGTGGGGGAGCAATTTATGAGTCAGGACCTTGTCCTTTCCAATTAATCTGACAAGCTTTATTTTGTTTTCTTTAGAGCATATTTGACTTACAGTTAAGATCTCATTTGATAAAAATACTCTGAAACTTATTTTTGTTTGTAAAATACTAATTTAAGGAAATAAATCAAGTGGAGATATTTTGCATGACATAAAATATCTCTGATCATCCTATTGGTGAACTCTTCATCATAAAAACTTTGTTGTATATTTGAAATGTCAATAGTCTTAAAATTAATAAGAATCCCAATTAACGAATGGTTAAAAATAAAAGAACAAGAAATCTAATGTATAAAATAAACTGGTGAATAAAATAGAATCAGAGGCTTGGAAGCATGGAACAGGCTGATGAATCTCAGAGGGAAAAGGGGAGGAGGATGGAAGAGATAAACCAAAGATTGTACCTATGGATATAGCCAGTAGTGTGGTGAAGTGGGGTGGGGCGGGAACCTGGTGGAGGGGGGCAGTTCTATATAAGAGAGAAACACTTTTCTTTTTATTTTTTTTTATTTTTATTTTTTTTGTATTTATGATACTTTATTTCTTTTTTTAAAAAAATAAATCTTTATTGTTCAGATTATTACAGGTGTTCCTCTTTTTTTCCCCCCATAGCTCCCCTCCACCTGATTCCCCACCCCACCCCATGCCCTTACCCCCCGCCACTGTCTTCATCCATAGGAGTAAGATTTTTGTCCAATCTCTTCCCGCATCCCTCACACCTGCTTCCCCTGAGAATCGTCAGTCCACTCCCTTTCTATGTCCCTGATTCTATTATATTCACCAGTCCATTCTGTTCTTCAGATTTTTTATTCACTTAATTTTTAGATTCACTTGTTGGTAGGTATGTATTTGATGTCATTTGTTGTTCATAATTTTTATCTTTACCTTTTTCTTCTTCTTCTTCTTAAAGAATACCCTTCAGCATTTCACGTAATCCTGGTTTGGTGGCGATGAACTCCTTTAGCTTTCTCCTGTCTGTGAAGCTCTTTATCTGACCTTCAACTCTGAATGATAGCTTTGCTGGGTAGAGTAATCTTGGTTGTAGGTTCTTGCTGTTCATCACTTTGAATATTTCTTGCCACTCCCTTCTGGCCTGCATAGTTTCTGTTGAGAAATCAGCTGACAGTCGTATGGGTACTCCCTTGTAGAAAAACAGGTAATTAACTGTTTTTCTCTTGCTGCTTTTAATATTCTCTCTTTGTCTTTTGCCCTTGGCATTTTAATTATGATGTGTCTTGGTGTGGTCCTCTTTGGATTCCTCTTGTATGGGGTTCTGTGCACTTCCTGAACTTGTAAGTCTATTTCTTTCACCATGTAGGGAAAGTTTTCTGTCATTATTTCTTCTAATAGGTTTTCAATATTTTGCTCTCTCCCTTCTTCTGGAACCCCAAAAATTCGGATGTTGGTTCGCTTAAAGTTATCCCAGAGGCTCCTTACACTATCTTCATATTTTTGGATTCTTTTTTCTTTTTGTTTTTCTGGTTGGATGTTTTTTGTTTACACATATTTCAGATCTTTGGTTTGATTCTTGGGGTACGTTGATCTACAGTTGAGTTTCTGTATATTCTTTATTTCAGACAGTGTATGCTTCATTTCTGACTGATCCTTTTCCATTTTTTTGACATTCTCATTAAGCTCCTTGAAGGTCTCATCAAGTTTCTCAGCGGTTTTAAGAAGATTCTTGAGTAACCTTATACATGTGGTTCTGAACTCTATGTCATCCAGTAGTTTGCTTTCCTCTGTTTCTTTCATTCATGACATGTTTCTTTGTCTCCACATTTTGGCTGCTTCCCTGTGTTGATGGAGTAGCTTTGTGTGGTAGGTGATCTATAGGGGGCAGTAGCTCAGCCTCCTCAATTACATGAGGTGGATGCTCTTGGTACACCCCTTTGTGGGCTGAGTGCAAAGTCTTGGTGTAGTTAAGCCTTAATTGCCGTTGGTACACTGGGAGGAATTGACCTCCAGGCCAATTAGCTGTGAGCACTCGCTGTGTCTATAATGGAAGAACTGCTGCGCTGAAGACACGCTTATGGGGCAGGACTTGTTTCAGTGGGGCTTTGGTGCTCACTGAGTCTGCCTCTTGAATGTGTCACTTATGGATGTGAGGAGTTGAAATCTGGTGTCTCACACTGACCACTAGGTACACTGGCTTCTGGATCTCCAATGGGGTGCAGGTCAGCTACTGTCTGAGGCCACCCAGCAGGAGCTACAGTGAGAGCTACAGTTTTCTCCTCTTTGCTTGGGGTTTGGAGGTTTTGGAGCTGTCTGACCCAGGCTGCAAGTTTGCTAGGTTAAGCTGCGATAGGGCAGGCCTTTCTTATGCTAAAACCACTGCTTGGAGCTTGGGTGGGTTTGTAGGTTGTGCAGGGCGGGGTCTCAAGGTGTCACTAGGCTAGGGTGTGGCAAACAGCAATGGCTGCTAGTTAGCCGGCTCTGCGTCCGTGAAGGCATCCGCGAGTCCCGTGCCCCAGTGCAGTAAACAATTATTCCTGCGCGCAGCTCTGCAAGCAAGCCACCCTCACTGGCAGACAGTCCAGCTTCTCCCCGTAGGAGTTTGGGTCCCCCGCGTCTCCCCAGAAACTGTATTTCAGAGTAATCGGGGGCTTGTCTCCCTTTGGGTTGAAAAAAGCAACGCCCGCCGCCAGCCCGGATCACGCTCCTCTGTACCTCAGCTTTTCAGTGCTCGTGCAGGTCTCAATGCTCTTTTCTCTTTCCTTCTAGTTGTAGAACTTCCACTCAGCCAGCTTTCCCATGGTTCTGGGTGATAGACGTTTTTTCTTTTAGTTGTATTTTTGAAATTGTTGTGGGAGGCAGCAGTTTAGGTGTTTACCTACGCCACCATCTTGGATTCTCAACACTTTTCTTTTTAGCTGTTTGCTATCCTGATATCAATGTAAGGCTGGTTTATTATTTAATAAGTCAAAGAAGAAAGATCACAAGGTCATTTCAATCAATGCTAACCAAGCATTGAAAACATTAGACATCCATTCATGATAAAAACCTCTCAGAAAAATAGAAATAGAAGGGAATTTCTTCAAATTGTAAAGAAATGTAGACAATTCTGCCAGGGTGTACTCAATCATGCACCCTACCAACAAAGTGAATTTAAAAACTAACTCCCTTGAGAATTTTCCTTTAACATAGGGCTTATTTAAAAGTCTATTGTATAGTGTTTTGAGATTTTTTTGTTATCTTTCTGTTATTGATTCTAGTTTGATTTCATTATGGTTAGAAAACATACTTTGTACACACTATCTATAATTAACATATCCAGTTATACAAATACAATACCTACACAAGTTGTATAAGCTATACCTGTACAAATATAGTAGCCAAGTCTATGTGGTATTGACAGAAAGACTCACATATAGGTGAATGGGACAAAATGGAGAACCCAGAAATATATCCACACAAATACACCAAACTGGTTTTTGCAAAAGTAAAGAAGTACTTCTTTGTAAGAAAGACAACCATTTCAATAAATAGTCTTGGAAAAATTAGACATCTAGAATGTAAATCCCATGATGGGAGGGAGATTGTTGCCCTGTTCACCAGTGCTCCCAGTGTGTGGCACATAATAGATACTCAGTAATTCTTTGTTGAATGAACACTGTGGCATGGTAGAAAAATAGGAACACTGGCATCTGTAGACAGATCCTGGATCTGTTTCTTCATGCCTATGTTGACTTGGATAAGGTACCCATTTTCACATTTCACATCTGCAACAGAGGTACTGTGAGTAATAAATGAAGTGACTCTTGCAAAAGTGCCAAGCAGAATGACTAGTACCCAGCAGGTACATGGTAACCTTCATTCTTTCCTTTTCACACATCCTTTCCTTCCTTCTAATGAGCAGTTATTCCAAGAAAGATGAGAAAGTTACAGCTTTCTTTAAACATCTTAGCTCTGATTAATAGTGTAGTATGGCTCTCTAAACTACATGGTTTAATTTGATATTCTTCATAATCCTATTCATGGTGTCAGTCTGTGCAAACATAAGGGTATAGTGAAATTTCTCTGTCTGTAATAATCCAATTTTTTAAAATTGATCTTAGAGGTAGAGAGAGGAAGGGAAAGAGAGAGAGGGGGAAATAGATATATCAACCTGTTGTTCCACTTATGTATGCATTCATTGGTTCACTCTTGTATTGCCTTGACTGGGGATCAAATGGGTCAATGTTCTAACCAACTGAACTACCCTGCCGGGACCTACCAACTTCTTCATTGTCCTACTCCTTCCTCTTAAAGGCTTTTGGAGAGAGCTCTAGGTATTGGTTCTGGTATGCCAAGTACCTGACAAGTCTTCAGGCAGATTATCCATGCCCTTTAGAATTTTGTAAGGTTAAACTAATATATATTTTCACCCTTCATTTTCTGAGACTAAAGATTTCTTTTAGTCCCTTCAACTAATATGTTTGTCCTTTTCTGGAAACCACCTTTTTTTCTGCTTTGCTATATCTTTCTAGTGTTGTATCTAGAGCTTCATGAAACTTCCCTGGCATAGAAGCATTTTCTTTTATTTCATTCTCAAATAGAGGTGGGGAGAAATGAGTGTACTATATCAGAAATAGCAGAGAAAAATTAAATATTTTATTTTTATAAATATGCTCTTCTACATACCCACTCAGAGTTTATTTTCTTTGACAATTCCTGTTTTTGAAATAAAGAATGCCTTTTTCCCCCTGCTGTGTTATGTCCATGTCCCTATCTGACAGAGATTCGTGGGTAGCCTTTGGGCTCAAGCAGGCTATTAATTTATTGTCTTTTAAGTCAATTTTCCCAGACAGCAATGGAGACTGCTAGGATTTTATCAAATACATATGGCTTGAATTATGTTCCTTATTGTAAACTTATCTAATATTTTTCACTTCCTTTGGTATTTTCATGCAGAAACATAGCTCACCACACTTTCTCACTAGTATTTTGCTAAGTAACTTTTAATATAGTCTATTAAAAATGATTTATAGACTAGGTCATATCATGAGAAGTTCCAATCCTTCCTGTTAGTAGGTGAAATCAATAGAAATATTGACAACCTAATCTTTCATTCTGGAGGCCTCTCATTTGGGTAGTGTGAAAGTTTTTCATACAAATTGAAAGTTATTTTAAGAAAAATAGGGAAACTTTTTAAAATGTTTAGAGAGGACATTAAAAGAAAATAACCCAACAGAGATATTTTGCTCTTGTTAATAAAAAATAAAACATTAAATAAGAGAGTAGAATTCCCTAATGACAGAGGCACATTAGTATGAAAACTCTCCTTAAATTTATACCACAATATAGTGTCTATTGCACTTTCACAATCATTATATCATTTAATTTTCAAGAAATCCTAGAAGGCAGATAGGAGAACTATTGTCCTCACCTTTCAGCTGAAGAATTGGGAATATAAAAAGCTCAATTACTTTTTAAGTGCCACACATTTTCTTAGTGCTAGATCATACTTTGGTAGGAAGATTTGTTTATAGATACCCAACAAACATTAAAAATATTACCTGCAATCTTCCAAGCTGCCTGAGCCACCATCACGCACTCTCCTCGGGTATAACATTGAGCAAGTACCTTGCAATGGCTAGCTTCCCAATAAATCTTGTGTTAGAGGGAACCTCCCGGGATTTGTAGACTTTCCTACCCCAAGGAATTGTTGGGTAGTCATTTCCAGATGAATGAAAACTGCCACTCTCAGGTAATATCATTCAAAGAGCAGTTATAGATTCTTAGAACCCCAACGCTAGTTCCACAGGTTTGTCATTCAGGCTTGGTCATTCCTTCAGGGGATAGCCATAGGATTATGTTTTCTTTCCTGCTGATGACATATAATAATATATTCAGTGAATTATTTATTGAATGAAAAATCTAAAAGCTTTTCATCATCTCAAAGTTTAGATTAGGAAATATATATTCATCTCATATCAATTTCATTAAGAGTCTCAGATATTAGCCTTGGCTGGGTGGCTCAGTTGGTTGGAGTATCATCCCATACACCCAAGGTTGGAGGTTCAATTCCGATCAGTACACATACCTAGGTGGCTGGTTCAATCCCTTGTCTGGGCATATACAAGAGGCAACCAATTGAGGTTTTTCTCTCACTTCCATGTCTCTCTCTCTTTCTCCCTTCCTCTCTCTCTAAAAGCAATCAAATATATATATATATATATATCCTTAAATGAGGATTAAAAAAACCCTCTCAGATATCCTGCCACCAACATTTATTTCTGTGCTTCATTTTCACATGTTGAAATGAGGAATTTGTTCCTTTCAATAATCATTGAACTTTGCTGTTTCTAAATGTTTTAAAAACATTAAATCACAGTTTATCCATAATAATTCTATGAGGTAGATAAATTTTATTAAAAATTACACTTGACAGAGAAGTTATATTACAATTCAAGGTCACATAACTAATAAATTGAGACCCAAGGCCAAACCAAAGATCTCTAACATACAGGGTGGGGCAAAAGTAGGGTTAAAGTTGTTCATATGGAACATAACACAATAATTAATAAATAACAATACAAGAATAAACCCTGTTTTGCATACTCACAACTGTAAACCTACATTTGCCCCAACCTATATATCTCTAACTCTAAAATCTCAAATCTACTCAGGTCTGCATTTTTCCATCAATGCAATTATATAAAATATGACACCTTCTTCTATCACTTTAGAAATGCTACCTAATAAAAAGGCAGCAAACTATAGTACAGTTTATTACCTGAGCAGCTTAAAGTATTGAACTAAGGATTTCTTAGTTTTCTCATGTGTGTCTTTGGAGCATGGCTTTAATTATATCTGTAATTATCTGGCAGCAACTGGACAAAGAGGTAAGCTCCTCAAGAATTGGAAAAAACATTCGGGTACAGAAAAATGACTTGATGCAATTAGGAGTCTTGTTGAATGTGATAAAAACTCTAAACACGTTTTTGCCTATCTTCCTGATAATGCTCATTTCGGAAAGTAATTACTTGCTTTGAAAGGAATGAGCCTACATGCTAAAACATCCCTGGGTGAAGAAACTGTCATGTAAATACTTGTTTAAACACTTTTACAAAGAGGTATTATTTATTGAGGGTCACATAATTCTCTCCCGATGTTATCCTTCATTATGAGTAGGAGCTTGGGATGGGTTAATGGGCTGGTCGTAAGGTAGCCAGCAAATCTTATGGCTTAGGGACGGTTTCAATACAGGTTCTGGCTTAAGTCAGTGGGAATCAGAAGAACTAGAGTTTAGCAAGTGTTCTGTTGGCAGTTCCCTGGGCAAACGCTGCAGCTAATTTTGTTTGTTTGTATGGACACTGTTTTGCAGTGTCTATAACTGATAAATATACCTTTCTGATAATCAGGGAAGAATGTCTAAAGATTATATGAAGGTAGAAACTCAGAAATTACTGAAGGAGGTCCCCTATAAATTCAGTTTGAGATACCTCTGTAAGGGAGAGTAATGAAGGCTTAGCCACAGCTATGCATGCTGGGTTTGTGTTATGAACAAAGAACTTTAGCCTTCAATACATTGATTTAATGCCAGCCATAATCAACCTACTCAGCTTGTGAAAAGCAGAGCTTTGAATCAAGAGATGTGAAAAAGCTTTTTTAAGAAGTTTCATGTAGTTGCTGTTTTCAATTAGGGGCCCGGGTTCAATTTTAAACTGAGAGTAGAGGGGAGAAAGCAAAATTGTATTGTGGATTGGTTACCTGCCATAGTTTAATTTACTCATAAAAGAAGTAAAAAATAGGACCCTTTGTCATCCACATATAAGATTTATTCATTACCGGAATTCGAAGTGCAGAGATTCCTGTGATGAAAATATGACAACTTAAATTCAATGCAAAGAGACATAGAAGATAAAGGCATTCAACAATGGATAGTGCTTTCCCCCCCCCTTGAAAACTGCTTAGAATAAATGGCTGTATGACCTAAAAATGTTGTCCTTTAAAAATTTCCAATTTAAAATTTCCATCACACTTCAGAAGAAATAAGTTTAGTTTTCCTAAATTCATGAAGCTACTGACATTAACATGAAGGCATTATCTGCAAATGATGCTCTTTTTAAAAAAGGCAGACATTTGTACTGTGTTATTTTGCAAGAATCCTTGAGCTAAAGCTCAATGAAATTGGCACCTCTCCTGCATTCCTTTAGAAGCAGGCAAGAAAGCCAAGAGGCAATGCTACACCTCTCTCCAGCTTGGCTTCCCACTCTAGAAATAATCATCAAAACCACACCCAGATCACATATTCAGCCATGTAGACAAGAACTTGAAAAGAGGAGCAGAAATACTAGCTCCCATATTATGCTCAAAGGACCCAGATAGTGGATTTGCAAATTCCCATTTAAAACGTATATGGTGTTTATATGAAGTTCAACTATCCCAGCTCAGGTGGGACAAACCTCCCCAAAATTGATTTGCAATTCTGACCCTTTCTTCCCAACAACAAAACAGGTGAAATGTTTTTGTTGTTGTTGCTTGTTTGTTTTGCTTTTATGCAGTAATGCCAAGAAAACCCAGGTAGGGTTAAATGTGGCCATTTAGATTATGACCCCTCTCAGAAATTTGGCCAGCTACCTAGATCCTTTCTAATTAAATCATTGTTCTGCACACATTCATGCTTCAGTAACACAGTATTGACTTTTTTTTTTTTTTGGAAAGGAATTTAAATTCTTAATCATCTAGTGCAGTGGTCAGCAAACTGCGGCTCGAGAGCCACATGTGGCTCTTTGGCCCCTTGAATGTGGCTCTTCCACAAAAATACCACAGCCTGGGCGAGTCTATTTTGAAGAAGTGGCATTAGAAGAAGTTTAAGTTTAAAAAATTTGGCTCTCAAAAGAAATTTCAATCGTTGTACTGTTGATATTTGGCTCTGTTGACTAATGAGTTTGCCGACCACTGGTCTAGTGAGTTTAACTGAACCTTTCCCATTCTTATAAAATTCATGTTCTGATATTCTGGGTTATCCTTTGGGGGAGCTGGGAAAAGAAAAGGCACTTTCTCACTTTAGATCCTATCTCATTTTAGGGACCGAAATACTAGTAATTTTCCTCTGCTGGTGTCTCAGGAACAAGCAGATGTTTGAATAAGTAATAAGAGAAAGAAGGTATTTATTGGGGATGGTGAGGTGACAATGTGACTTAGTAAAAAAAAAAAAAAAAAAAAAGCCAAAAGCTAGGGTAGATGTTGTGAAGTGTTTCAGTGCAGCTTATTATTAGCTCTGTGGCTTTCAGTTACTAATCTCTTAAGCCTCCATTTCTTCATCTAAAAGATGGAATTCATACTTTTGCCTTGCCATGTTATTGTGAGAATTAGATATTACATGTGTCAAGTGCCTAATACAGCACCAGACTCAGAACAGAATCTCCATAAATTGTAATTGCTTTCTACTTTAGTCTCAGATTACTCATAAAAATATACTCACAGGTTATCTATAATAATAATAGCTATCTTTATGAACTCTTCGTATATGAAGGTAAATGTATAGAATACATGTTCTGTTTCATTTAATTCTTACTATATTGCCTGAATATTTTATATTATTATTCCAATTTTCCATTTGTAAAAATTAGGTCCTGCCGAAGTCAAGTAATTTGTTCAAGGTCAAGTAGCTGAAAATGGATGAAAATGTAAACTCAAGTTTAACTTCAAAGCCCATGCTATCCACCAGTAATCCTATATAATAAAGATGTAATATGCAAATGGTCATTAGGCTGTGAAGCGAACGAATCACAGATCAGCAGGAGGGTGAGGCATGGAGCTACAAGCGGGTGGCAGAGAGCTACAGGAGGGGACAGGGCAGCAAGCTATGAGGAGGGGGACAGGGGAAGCTACAGGAGGGTGGGGCAGCAGGCGGAGAGTTACTGGAGGGCGGCAGCAAGCTACTGGCGAGCTATTGGTGAGCTACTGGCACACGGATTCGTGCGCAGGGCTACTAGTAATCCTATAAGGGCTTTGTAGTTAAGTGCAACCTGAGACATTTGCTAAACTACCATACCCCATCAGGTAATAGAAAACAGCAAAGCATTCAGGATGTATTTGTTGATGATATGGTGATTGTTGATAATGTTGAAAGGATTTAAAGAGGGAAAACCTATGGAGGTGAGGAAAGACAGAATGAGTAAGAGTTATTAGGAGGCTTATGCTACCTTAGAGAACCCTGTTCTGTCTGATGGCCTCCTTTTTCTGGTCTCAGAGAGGCCTGGTTTTGTGTTACTTTTACCTTTGGTATAATCTAGAGTTTTCCCTCAATTTCATGTTATGCCCCAGTAAGTTATCCTTATTGGTTCTCATAAGACTTATGTTTAAATATGGTCAAGTCCCATATAATCACCAATGTCCATCACCTAGCACTGCAATTGGCAACCTTTTTCATCTCACAGCACATATAAATTACTAAAATTCTGCAGCATGCCAAAATTTTTATATTTTTTGCCCATCTGACAAAAATAGATATATAATTTTGATTCATTCACACCAGACAGTTACTGTTGTATTGGCTGTTTTCGTTTTTATTATTTGACAATCTAAAGGAAAAGAGGTCAATGCCCCTGAATAAGTAGTCAGGTATTGCATGTTTTAAAACTTCTGGTAGCACAGCAGTTGAAAATCGCTGACCTAGCAAGGTAGTCCACCTTTCTGAGCCAGTTCTACCTGCATAGCAAGCAGGGTGTTTTTGGCCTTAGAGGCATCATTCTGTAGGATCGAGTTTGCAATTCAAGCCTTGGCATGCCTCCTGCCTAATAAGCCTTGAGGAAAAGAGATTCCACTAAAATTTAGCCTTTTAAAAAACTTACAGAATCTTCCAAGTCCTTATTATGTGTTCACTGTCATAATTTCTCTATCTCTACTTAGATCTTGCTCTGAACACTAAAGACACATTTCTCAAGCTGTGACTATGTCCTTGCTACAATGTGAGGAATCCACCATATAATCAGAAATTATGGGGATGACACTCAGGAACCTGAATTTAAGCAGACTCACCCAGGTAGTTCCTATGTATGCCATAGTTGGCAATCACTACATCAGATCCACAATCCTGTTGTCTGCCTAACATTGAACTTCGTCATTATGTGGCGTCTTCTTCCACTGGGATCTGTCAGAAGTGATCCATTGGATTCTGCCTCTGAACAGTCATCAGCATCAACCCCATACAGCTGCACACCTTTGAGAATGTTTCATTCACCTTCCACTCACTGCGTCCCCTCCCCCGGGTCAGCCCTGCCTTCCTCCTCCCCACCTGTTCAAGCTGTGAGAGCCTCTGCAGGCCCAAATTTGAAACTCCCACCTAATTCTTGATGCTCTTTTCCTTAACACAGTCTTTATTTTCTTTTGAATTTTCCTCTTTTTCTTGCCATTCTTAAGTTTGGATTCCCTCTGCATTTTTATTTTAATTTCATTTTTTAAAAATAGTATTGATTTGAGAGAGAAAAGGGGGGGGAGAGCGAGAGCTATATTGATTTGTTGTTCCACTTATTTATGCATTCATTGGTTGATTCTTGTATGTGCCCTGACTGGGAATCAAACCCACAACATTGTCACATGGGGGTGGATGCTCTAACCCACTGAGCTACCCACCCGGGACTCCCTCAGTCTTTTGAATCTATGCTTTAGCTACCAGTAGTCAGGCTTTCATAGGTTAGTGCTGTCCATTACCAAAAGAAATACATGACAATATTTTTACATTTCCACAAGTAAACTCACAATCAATTCAGAGGTGTAGTAAAAAAAAATCATGATAGAGAATTTTTTTTATTCTCTATCCCTCATTAGTCACATGTAGGAGATGATATCAAGCAGCGTGTGGTGAAGTGTATTTGGATCTTGATGCTATTTAACTTTTTGCTGTACAAACCAGTTTATTTCTCAAAATGCAGAATCAATTTATTAGTCTCTATCAGAACTTAAAAATAGAATAGACAAGAAATATCAGATTTTATTGTATATCTTAAAAGTATTGTATAATGAAAATATTTTCATGACTATGTGTGTATATTTGTGAATACCTGGGCATGACAGAAAGTGTCTTAATTTTTAATTGTAATCTATGGTTATTAAAAAAATGAAAGTAATGCATCTAAATTTCAGAGGATTAGATTGGCCTTATGCATGCTGCGAAGTCAGAGTGTCTTTTTAAGTAAAAGTTGTCTCTCCAGAGAATTGGCCTTCTTCCCAAAAAAAGCATGTATTTTCTTTAGTCTCTACAAGTCAGTCAGAGCTGAAATTTTCCATTCCAATGGTGCTTTATTCAATTTAATAGAAATATAAAACATTGACACAATAGTATTTATTATACTACTTACTTAACTATCTTAGTCTCAATTTTGTTAACTGTAAAAACAGAGATAATAAAGACTGGGTTTTGGTAAAGACTAAGTGAGATAATTTACATAAAATACTAAAAATATATGTTTAGTGCAAAGGAAGCCATCAATAAATGTCAGCCATCATTATTATTATCATGTTCAATGGCATAAACCAAATACAAATCTTAGCTCAGATCTGTGCAAATAGGATAAAATAAAGCATTCAGCGCCAAGATCTTGGAGTGTAAAACTGCTGTAAATTTGTTCTAAGATTTTTTGGAAAGCCTGGATCTTATGAAGCCTCAGAGGAAATTTCAAGGAAAGAAGAAATCTATTTATACTCTTAGCAAATTGTTTAAGGCTAATTAGTTCTTGTGTGCCAGCCAAAAGAAATATGGATTTCCCCCTGAGATCTAAAAATACATTGCCCAATAAATTGAACATTTGAGGTTATTCTTCTCACAAGCATGGGACGGGAGTGGGGGGTTGGGGGGGAGAGGGAGAGAGAGAGAGAACCAGCAACCTTTTAAAACGTATTTTACTTTATTAATCCATTGTTATTTGTCTGCACATCTTTCTTCTCCATTCAACCTGTTGCAGAAGTAAAGAGCCAGTCTTCATGGAAAAGCACAAGCCAATGTGTTTCTTTAGCTACCACTGTGTCCATGTCTGTTTGCTATAAATTAATCTTTGTCTTCAAAGTGCTATGAATCACCATCAGTGCAATTTCAAGAGCCAACCCCTCTACTACTCTGTGGGTGTTTTTTTTTTTGCTGTGTTTCCTGAATGTGTTGAGGCCCCGGAAAGTTTGATGTTACTCCCCCAGCCTGGCCTCTTGGAGACAGTATTAGTTTTATAAGAAGGTAATTCATATTGGTTAATGTTTATAGAGTTTAAGAGAAGTAGATTTCAATAGTGTATACAAAAGCTAAGCTGACTGACAGCTTTTGATTGCCCAGTGGTAAGGCTTATTAACAGTTATCCCATTGTGTTCTCAATAAGGTCATCAAACTGCCCAGGCTTGCCCTAGTCAGTTGAGAATCTCTTTCAAAGGCTTCTGCTGATTGGACCATCCAAGGATAGACAGAAGAAAGTAATGACTGTTTTACAACAAGTTGGGCCCCGTTTAATTAAATATTGGATGTGGAATTATAGTAAGAGGAGTAGGCAGAGTTGTAATAAAGAAAGAGCTGAGAAAAATGCATGAACTCAAGAAGTGACAGAAGACAGCTCTATTCTATTAACTTAAAATAGTTCTAACGGTGCTGTTAATGTGTTTACATGAAAGAACGCTGGGAAGCATAGCAGAGAGACACAGACAGATGCACATATAAGCAAAGGGAAACATGGAAGATGCGAATAGATCATGTAAGTCATAAAAAAGTGCATGGGGAGGAGATCATTGGTTATAATAGAATAATGAGGGGAAACTGAAAAATATGGTTGTTCTGGAAATGGCACTCTAAATGGAAAGATAATTTTGATTGATACTTGATACCAAAAACCAATTACATAGTTAAAATTATGTTTTATAATTAAAAAAAAAATGGCACAGTGGGTACAGTATATTTTTCCGGATTTCTGAAAGGTACCTGAGTAACCCAAGACTGCCCAGCTACGAATTACTAGTAGTGCCACCTAGTGTTTGGATGTTCACACTGCAACTATATGTGGTTGTACAGGTAAACTGTGCCTTTGAGAAGAGCCTGCACTGAACCTCTGAGCTAACCCCCTGGGGAATACGTGTGGTGAAGTTATAAGGTCACACACAACAGAATGCACTTTATGGAGAAATGATCAAGTTTAAATGCTGCTGTGTGGGATCCATACAGCAATTTCTTTACCTCTTTGGTCACTATGTTGAAATTACAACTAACTGGGTTAACACAATAGCTACCAGTTAAACAAACAAAACTATAAAGTTAGATTAGGACATACACATGTTCTAATCATGAATCTGAGATTCTTAGATATTAGCCAATATCCTTTACCTATTCTTAGAATTATAAGAATTATGGTAAGAGGAGTAGGCAGAGTTGTAGTAAAGAATGTGGAGAACATGACTGTGTATTATGAGGTGATTTGATCTCAATGTAAAAATAAAATAACAACAGTTAAAGGCTTAAAAATATCTCAGCTAATAAAATGGTTATTATTTTAAGTAAGTAAGCATCTTGTATTAGCAACTTCAGACCAGCAAGTTACTTATTATAAAACTAGAGGCCCAGTGCGTGATTGAAATCACGCGAGGAGGCACCCCACGGGCTGCTGCGGGAGTCAGGCCCGACTGCCACCGCAGGCAGCCAGGACCCACGCCTGACTTCCGTCCCAGGCCCCCCTGTCCCACTGCCTGTGTCTGCTCTGGGCCACCAGAGCTGCTGTGCCAGCTGGGGCAGGCGCCTCTGTCTCTGTCTCCATCTCCACTCTGGGCCTCACCTGTGTGCACACCTCCTCCTGTCTGGTCGTCCCGTTATGGTGTTCTGGCCTAATTTGCATATTACCTCTTTATATATTAAGATATGAGCACTGTAGAACTCATAGAACAAAGTAATACAGACTGTGTATAAGACCAAGAGAAACTGCATTCTTTTCTTAGTCACATTACTTTTTTCTGTAAAATAGTCACTAACTTTATTAAATATACAGAACTGGAAATTTTCCAATTTTTCTACTCGTGAAGAGGGTTGGACTATAATATTCAAGGTTTCTCACAGAGAGCATATGTTGCTGTTTCACTTCATTACTCTTACGCGTTGCATTTATCCTCCTATCCTCGGTCATGTGTACAACTTGCGTTAGGTCTGAAAATGCCAGCTTGCTTTATATTCCTGGGAGGATGAAAGATGAGGGAATAGAGGAGATGATGACTATGCAGCTGAAGGGATGCATAAAGTGGCTGGGGGTAAAAATATTGGGAATTCAGAAAGAGTACCAAACTGAGGAGTCCATTCCTTGTTCAAGGTACTCACAGTGATTAAAAACAATAGATTTCTACAACTAAATCAGTGGTAATAACAAATTCCCACCATACTGGTCAAATACAAAGCAGCAGCCTGCTTGGCTGGTGAACCCCTATTTCTGTGCCCCCAGCTCTGATCTTACCATCAGGTGCTAAAGCCTATCTCAGCCTGTTTGCTGAGCACTGACCTAGTTGATGAGTAACCCTAACTGCCTTGTGGAGTGGGGTTGAGATAAATTGTTAACTTGAACAGGAGGAAATAGTCAAAGTATGGTCCATGTTTCCAGGCAGTCCCATTTGAACATAAACTGGAATTACAAGCACATTTAGGAGAACTTATTTTTCACATAACACATTCAAGTTCAGAGTTGAGACTTCTCTTCTTAGTGGCTTATTAAAAATTGAAAGAAAGAAAGCCTGCCCAGTGTGGGTCAGTGGTTGAGTGTGGGCCTATGAACCAGGAGGTCATAATTTGATTCCCAGTCAAGGCACATGCCCAAGTTTTGGGCTTAATCCCTAGTAAGGGGGCATTCAGGAGATAGTACATCAATGATTCTTTCTCCTCGTTGATGTTGCTATCTCTCTCTCCCTCTCCTTTTCTCTCTTAAATCATTAAACATATTAAAAAAATTAAAGAATGATGAATATGGTATCTTTGATTCCATTAAGCATTTCCTAGCTGTAACCTTTTCATTCTCATTTCATACAACTACTATTTCATGGTCCAATGGTTGCAGAAATACCCATAAAAACTAAATGACCTTTCATTATAAAAGAAAAAATTTCCCATTTAATATATTACTTGGGAAAAAGAAAGATATAAATTAAGTCCAAGTTACAAAACATGCCTTAAAAATCAACCTCTGCTCCAATGGGCTGCGCATTATGCATCAAAAAGCAATCAATAGAAGGTCAAATTTAGAGAAGAAAGTTTCAGACAGCACAGCACTAGAAGCAGCAGCAGAGATGATACACTTTCATTTGATTTTATGGCCTTTGGTTCCTTAAGTAAGGACCTATGGCAGTTAGTATCTCATAGCTCTATTTATCCCTTGTGTGTCTGTTTAAGATTAGTTTTGAGCAATGTCCTTAATTTAGAATACTTCAAGATGAACCATTATTAATGAACTTCTACAAAGATAATTGCATTTTTAACCCACATTGCAAAATACAGCAAGAATTGCTTTCGTGTTTCACTACAATTTAAATAGGAAAACTTGTATTGCATAGTGCATACTATTGAATCCTAGTGTGCAACTACATCTTCTTTGCAGCACAGCACAGTTAGCAATGTTTTCTTTACTACACTATTGGCTTTGAAGGTTTAATTAATAAACAAGATACAATTTCAATGTACTGGAGTGACTGCCTATCTCCTCAACTGTGTCAAATCAGAAAACATTTCCACTTACCATAGTTTCACAGATGTAGTTAATTACTCAGAGTTCAACTAGAGCAGCACTAATAGAATTTTCTGTTATCATAGAAACATTCTGTATCTGCACTGCTAATGCAGTAGCTCTTAGCCATGCAACACCACCAAATGTGGCTACTCTGACTGAGGAATGGAGTTTTAAATTTTATTTAATTTTAATTAAACTTACATTTAAAAAGACACAGGTGACTGACTAGTGTTATTGTTTTTGGAAAGCACAGAACTATACTAAAAGCATCTTGTGGGATAAGTCCTTATTCATCCCATTTATTTGTTGCATACGTGCTGATACATACTGATTACAGTATAGCAATGAATTATAGAAAAATTGTCACTCACTCTCATTATTCCCTAAAGCATTGATTTTTCAGTTGTATCACTCAATAACATCTGGAATGGATACTATACCAATTTTCAGCTTCACAGCATTTGTACCAAGCAGAGTTGATTTAACAGAGCCTGGTTGCGTATTAAATGTTTCACACTGGCAGAGTTACCAAAACTTTCATAATCTTGGTTTGCTCATCTATAAATTAGGAAATATGAGTTTGGCTATTGTAGCAGAATTCTGATTGCTTAAATGAGATTGCTTGTAGAGAATTTATACCTTTCTAGTGTTCACTAAATTTAGTGTTCTATTATTCCTGACACAGAACACTCTGCCACACAAACAGAACCTACAACAGAAATGCATTTACTATGAACTGAAAGCTTAGTAAATGGAAATCACAGTAAAAGTTTCATGCATATTTACAAAAACGGGAAAATTATAAGGAGCCATCTGAAGTCTGGGGATTTACTTAGGGCCAATGTAATCATTTAAATGTTCAAAGGTTTAGCACTCTGAGGAAAACGTAATAAGCTATTTTTAAAAGCAATTTCAATTTGTTTTGAGAGCCTTGTGAACAGTACTTGAAGCAACCACAGCATAATTCATTCCCAAAAGCTGGCCTGCATATTCAGACACATGGAGCATGTTCATCCATTTTCAATGCTTTGGGATGGGCTGAAAGGAGAAACTAGAATTTTTGCAGAGCACCTGTTTTCTGCAGCTGAATGTCTGTGCACAGAAAGTGAAGTAGTTGACCATCTCTCTTACAGGCCTTCAGCCTCAGCTTTTCCACTGTCTGCCCCCTGCAGCCATACCACCAGGGAGGAGAACAGCATTTTTAAGGGAGGATGATAAAAGAGAGACCACACCTTCAAAGCATTTCAGTGCATTCAAAATGCTGAGAGCACGCAGTGCACTAAAAAGACGTGGCAGAATCATACCCATGCTCTTCAAGTCCCATTTTAAATATCTGCCTTTATGTACAGACTGGCACTTAAAAATGTACATTTGTCATTTTTATAGCTCTAATTTCTAACCAGGGCTGGTAGGATTTTTTCCTAATCAAGGCAATATGATAGTGTGGTTTTTAAACCTTTGAGCAGGAAAAAAAAATCCAATAAGATGCTATCTTAGAACCTCATTTATAAAACCAATAAAAGTTGCTTGAGCCATTAATATTTCTATTTCAAGGGCATGGCATATTCCCATGTCCATAGATATCCAAGAGTTTGGGTGTTAGGATAGAGAGGCATTAATCTCTTAGGACTCATTCCTGTGTTGCAATGCCTCTGTTCTAGACTCTAATTTTTAGTCATCCCCTAAATGTATGGCCCAAAGCATAATGTCTCTGATTATTTTTGTGCTTCGTATTTACTAGTAGAATGTGTGTCTATATTGTGTATACATATATTCACATATATCAAATAATACTGTTATAAAATGGAAGGTGTTCTTCTTAAAAAATTTTTAAATCTTTATTATTGAAAGTATTATATATGTCCCACTTTTTCTTCATTGACCCTTTCTAGCCCTCCAACCCCCCACCCCAGGCCTTCACTACCTTATTGTCCGTGCCCATGGGTTATGCATATATGATTACAAATTTTTTGGTTGATCTCTTCCCACCCACCCACCCTACTCAGCCTTCCCTCTGAGATTCAACAGTCTGTTCCATGCTTCTGTGTCTCTGGATCTATTTTGTTCATCAGTTTATTTTGTTCATTAGAGTCCACATATGAGTGAGATCATGTGATCTTTGTCTTTCTCTGACTGGCTTACTTTGCCTAGCATAATACTCTCCAGGTCCCTCCATGCTGTCTCACAGGGTAAGAGATCCTTCTTCGTAATGCTGCATAGTATTTTATGGTGTAAATGTAAAATGTTCACTCTCATTTCTTGTTGACAGTACTCTGTGCCGTGTAGTCCTACATGGGAGTGCTTGGATTATACTTTCCCCCACCGTAAATCAGAGAAATGTTTTGTCCTCCTTACTGGGAAATAATACTTTTTTTGGCCCAAAATTATAGTAAACAAATGTTGAACCAATCACATTGTCAATTGCTCCCATTTTCTCTGATCCAACTCTCTGAGCTGGAATCAGTGTTGTAGCTTTGGGCCCTAGAGCAACCCTATTAAAGGGGTTTGTTTTACTCCCTTTTTGCCTCCAGCACCTTGATGTCCCTGGCAGTGCCTGGCTCATAGTAGAAATGAATAAATATTTATTGATGAAGACCAAATAGTTACTGAATGAATGTTTCTCTGAGTCAGAGGTTCTCATAGTTGAGTGTTCCTCAGAATCACCTGGAGGGCTTGTTACACCATAGACTGCTGAGCCCTGAGCCCCAACCCCAGAGTTTCTAACTCAGTACATCTGGTGTTAAGCTCAAGCATTTGCATTTCTAACAAACTCAAAGCTACAGTTTACGCCGCAGGTCGGAGAGCCCTTGTTCTCTCTATGCAATGCTAACTGGCTCATGGAAAGTCAGTCCTTTATCATTTTATCATACTCAAGTCAGCTGAGCTAAAGGCTCAAAGTTTTCTTCTCCCAGGGGAGACATTGGATTGACCAACAGAATATTGAATTAAGTGTGGCAGCAAAACAAATACAGGTTGGTAGGAACAGAAGGACACAGTGAGGCACAGTTTCTTCTAATGAAGCGCAGTGGTGATCTGCTGAGCAAAGCTGGGAAGAAAGTCAACAAGCACTTATTATCCAGAGCCAGGAGGTTCCAGAGCCAGTCAACAGGCACAACCTGTCCCGCAGCAAATGTCACCAAACACTTTTACACTCTAAGCATGTCAAGCATGTGTGCCCACTGCCTCTTCTTCAGCTATTAAGAAGAATAGTATGTTATTGTTTACAAATTGACACGACAAAGAAATCCAATTTGAAAACAAGATTTCAAAAGGAAGTTTGAGAACACCTGTTGAAATGAATTAGAACACCTGGCCCAAACTCCATAAACTCACTGGACACTGCCGATGAGTGGAGGCAGCAGAATTAAGTCCCAACTATGTCCTGTGAGTAACATTTTATGACATTCTGAGCCTGAATGTCAATAATGGAATGGCTTGATACTACTTCGGAAATAACTAATAATCCAAGTGAAAATTTGGCAATAAGTTTAAAGGCATTTTCTCCTCCTTTTTACATAGAAGGAAATTCTATTTTTATTCATGATATCTCTTAGATACTACAACCTTGTAATAATTATCTTCATAAATGATAGAAACATGTTTAACTCACATCAAAACCAGGCTACCTTCTGATTCCATTCCTGGTCAGAGCAAAGGCCAACCCAAACTTGTATTAAGGAGTTGTTGGACTGTGCTACTATAATCTTTGTCAGCTTTGTATTTGTGTCTAAATTTTCTTTGTTTACAAAAGATCAGAATTTATATTTGGTCATCCAAAGTTTGGCTAACAGGATGAGATAGAAAGCCTTCTTAATAATGGTTAGACTTTGGAATCTATTCCAAAAGAACATTCTTATCTACAAAATTGGATATTTCAGTAGATACCAACCATGGCCATGCTTTAGAATCACCTGGGGAAATATCTATTTTTTAATATAAATTCTAGGTTCACATTCTCAGACCTCCTAAATTAATATCTGCAGCAGGAGCAGGTTTCAGGAATATGGAGTTTCTTTAAAGGCCCAGTGGGGTAATTCACCACCCTGGGCCATCCCTAGTTAGCAATTCCTCCTCCCATGTAACAAAAGGGGCCCCAATTATGAACATATTTATCTATGCACCATTTGCTATGTCTGTAAAATTGTGCTGGACTCAAAACTCACAGTGGTTGAATGTATAATGCTTTTCATTTTGATCTTTTCTCTCCAGCACATGTAAAGCAGATAGATAAAAATCTTGGAAAAAGAGACTTCGGAACTTCATTCTGAAAGTGATACTTGAGCTATGTCATAAAAGATGGATAGTTTTTATAAAAAAATAGATTAAGAAGAAGAGGAGACTGTAAAAAAAGTTTAAGAAAAAGTGATCAAAAACAGAGTTAAGAAATCTGCTATATGAGTGCCAAGCAAGCTTCCACTGTTAAATACCACAAAGAAATCAGGAGTATAAATCTGAGAGAAGCCCTTTGAATTTGGTAAGACAATAGGAAGGAACACAAATTATAAGGTGAGCAACATAACTTTCTAGAACATTTTTCTCATCAAACTATGATCAGAATTCAGACAAGGGTAGGAAGCATATATATTAGCCAGATTTTGGATCCATACTTGTTCTATCAGTGGTCAAAGAGATAGATTGGTGCCTCTGTTTGCTGTGTTTATTAAGGGATAAGCCAATGGGATCATGACCAAGTATTTAAGCTGCTGTCACATTCCACTGAACAGGACAGCAAATGGATTAATTTGGTCAATAAATATTTATTGAGCACCTTGCTATATGCCAGGAACCAGAGATAAAGCAATGAAAAAGAAATAGAATCCCAACGGTTCCAGTGTGGGAAGGACAGTTGGGATAATACAGTCCAGGGCAAGGCTTGTCTGTCCTTAATGTGCCTATAAAAGTATCTGGCAAACTCGTTAACATGTCGATCCTGGCTCAGTGCTTCTGGAGCAGGGTCAAAGTGCCTACATTTCAGCATGCTCCCAAGCAGTGCCTGTGCTGCCAGAAGACAGATCACATTTTGAGTAGCAAGGACAAGGGGATCCCCAAACTGATCTCCACGTTTGAGTCACCTGAATCTCCTTTATACATGCAGGTTTGGGGGCCCCATTGCTACAGATGTGGGTTCAGAAGCCATCTTATCCATCCTATGGGTAATTCTAAGGCTTACTCAGGTCTGGAAACCAATGCTTTCATCCGACCATCCCACTTTCCAGAGGAGAGAATTGACTTTCAGCAAATAAAGAGGTTTAATCATTAGTGAACACCTGAACCAGATTCAGGTCCATTAATAACTAACTGCTGGCCCTAGCTGGTTTGGCTCAGTGGATAGAGTGTCGGCTTGTGGACTGAAGGGTCCCAGGTTCGATTCCAATCAAGGGCACATGCCCTGGTTGTGGGCTTGATACCAAGTGGGGTCGTGAAGGTGGCAGCCTATCAATGATTCTCTCTCATCATTGACGTTTCTATTTCCCTTCCTCTCTGAAATCAATAAAATATATTAAAAAAAATAACTAACTGCTGGATTGTGGAGGATGTCTAAAAATGCCATCACTTTCCCACATCCATTTCTGAGAAAAATATAAAGCAAGATGAGGAATAACCATCTTAATTATTGATAAAAACTAAAGCACCAGATGGGCCTCTTAAACTTAACCCAGAATTAGGCAAGCTCAAGTAGCCAGCCAGAAGTATAGACAAACTGGACCACAGCAAACCTTCTCCAGGAGGGAAGGCGCACCCATGGAGGACAGTGAAGAATGCACTGTCCCTATGGCCAGCTAATTCCCAAAAGGAAAAAGGCAGAAACTACACTAAGCATTCCTAGATATTCCCTCAAAATTAACCAAATGACAGTGCCATGACTAAAAAGACATCATGAAGAGGAAGAGAAGCCTGAAAAATCCCATCTCAACCTGGAAGGAAAGATCAGAAATGGGAAGAACCATTCTCAGCAGCATCAGCGAATCCTGTTCTCTTTCTACCACCTGTCACAACCATCCTGCAATGTGCCAGGCACTGAAATCAAGAATGATGAGAGGGGGAGGTGAGATTTATGAAGTTTACTAGTACATACTAGCTATGGGTTAGGGCAGTGTATTTTCCAACATTATTCTGCACACAAATCACCCAGGGATCTTATTAGACTGCAGGTTGTTTCAGTAGGTCTGGGGAAGGGCCCAAGAGTCCAGACTCCAAAAAGCTTCAGGAGATGATGCTGAAGGATACATTTTGAGTAGCAATGGAACATAATTCTTTATTTAAACACTCAATTCTGTCTCTGCTTCTATTTAAAAAGCAAGATTAGTAGTAGATTGTTCTCATTTTCTGTTTACCATGGGCTTGCTATTTAAAGTGCATTGCCACCAATATATATTTAGGGTCAAAAACCTTGTTAATGAAAGTAAGGTTAATTAGTCATGTCCCTGACCCTCTTCCGTGTTACCGATTAGGATGCTGAGAGTCAGAGGGGACATTTGCTACCCCAAACTCACATTAGTAGTTGATGTGAAAGCCTGGAATAAAATAACTTTCTTCTAACTCTGAGACTAGTGTCTTTTTCACTTAGCTGTGCCATTCGTCATTGGCAGACTGACTGTGCCATGTGTTTCCCCATGTACCTCATGATATCTTATTGATCAGATTTTATCTCTTTATTGTACTTGAATGTCTAGAGAGGGATGATGTGGTTTTAAACATCTCTCAAATATTACTGCCACTCAATTTGGCACGATATCTCTTTATCACTATCCAAGTCAAGTTCTAGTTCCTTCCCTTTAGGTCCACCCAAACTGTCACAAATGGTAAGATTTTATTCTTTTTGATGGCCAAGTAATATTCCATTGTATATATGTACCACTACTTTGTTATCCATTTATCTATTGATGGGTACTTGGGTTACTTCCACATCTTGGCTATCCTAGCTAATAAAGAGGGAATATGCTAATTGACAGTTATGCCCTCACAAACATGGTGACTATAGCCAATAAGGAGGGAATATGCTAATTGACTGCCATGCCCTCAAAGATGGCGGCGCCCACAGCCACAAGATGGCGGTGCCCAGTCCCCTCAGCCCTGCCCGGGGCGCCTGCCTCTGGAGTGTCCCAGTCCCCTCAGACCCCAGCCACCCAGGGCTGGCCCAAGGCGCAGGCAAGCCTTGGATGGTGGCTGCCCAGCTGCCCAGGGCTGTCCGAGGCTCAGGTAACCAGGTGTGATGGGGGCGTCGCCTTCCACTGATCACCGGGTCGCCTCCCGTTCCTGAGGGCTCCTGGACTGTGAGAGGGACCCCCCTCCAGAGCATGAATTTTCACGAACCGGGCCTCTAGTTGTAAATAATGCTACAATGAACATAGGGGTGCATACAGTCCTTTAAATTAGTGCTTTGGGTTTCTTTGGATATATACCATGAAGTAGAATTGCTGGGTCATAAGACAGTTCCATTTTTAATTTTTTGAGGTACCCTCACACTGTTTTCCATAGTGGCTGTACCAATCTTCATTCCCACCAATAGTGCATAAGGGTTCTTTTCTCCACATCCTCTCCAACACTTGTTTTTTGTTGATTTATTGAAGATAGTCATTCTAAAAGGTGTGAGATAACATATCATTGTGGTTTTAATTTGAATTTCTCTGATGACTAGTGATGTTCAGCATCTTTTCATATTTCTATTGGCCATCTGTATGTCCTCTTTGGAGAAGTGTCTATTCAGGTCAACAGCCCATTTTTTTAATTGGATTGTTTTTTGTTGTTGTTGAGTGACTGATAATTCCTAAGAATTTACTTTTTTACTATCGAACTTTTAACTTTCCTTTCTTCTTTGAAACATTTCTTAATTTTTACCTAGGTGGGTTGACAGTTTACAAAGTTGAATAAACTTTTATCATTTCTTTCTAGCCCAAACCTCCAGACTCTTTTGGAGTTTGTTCAACATAAGTAATCACTGATAAAATACTAGCAGAAGTCAATGCCCACCAGTCAAAGACCACAGGAACTCCCACCTCCTCTATGTCAACAAAGTTGCTTTCATTAATATGTGTTGCATGAAGGGAGAATACACACTGTGGAGATCTTTGGCTTGTGGGCTTCAGCACTGACATCTGGCATAATTCTTTGTAGACCACAGCTTATTGCATGCCAATACGCCTATAAAGGCCATCCTTTATTGATAATTGGGACATTTGAGGTGGCAGCTGCTTTGCTCAGAGGCCTTCAAAACCAATTTAGTAGGCACTTATCTAATATATTTATATAAAGTTAATAATACATTTAAATTTGTTTCCCTGAAGAAAGGGATGGGAAACAGATTTTCAAATACCCTGTACATAGAAAGGAAATAGCTCAGTTAAATGTAAATGTTGTGTACTGTGGGACTACTGATTAAATTTAAATATCCATATCTCCTGTTGTTAAAGTGTAAATGCTATACCAAATACTAACAGACTAAAGAAATTTCCTGTAATATTTTTCAGAAGTTAATATTGAACAGGAAACCCAGTTGCAATATTAAGAAATTCAATCAAGAATAATTCAATGGAAGATGTAATGTATTTATATAATATTTATATAACAGAGATAAGTTGCTTCAATGACTTGAAACTAGGTTCATAGAATTTTAACTAAAGGTTAAGCTTTTAGAGTAATAGGCTTCAAAATAGCTATCACTGAGCTCATGTCTCTCTTGAAGTTTAGATTACATTTTGAATATATGATTTATAATATGTAAGGTGTTAGTTAAAGATAAGTACTATTATTAAATGTATCTCATCTATGTAAAGGGCATTTCCCTATTACTGTTTCATCTATCTATATTCAATTATTGTGAAAAATTAACAATTTCCAGGACACATCAAAGACAAATGATTACAGGTCTATTTCTGGCCCTTATAGTCAACTGATTCTCAGCCTGTTAAAGGTCAAATTTTCAAATATTCACCATTCTAAATGGAAAGGAATAACTATTTTTTTTGCATAGACCTAGGAAATGGTCTTGTTTTCAGAGTCTAAGTTCCTTTTATGATGTTACTATTCTCATAAATATTTTTTTATTCCTAAACATCCCTGGCATCACAAATATTAAGTTAGATATATTAGAAGGAGTCAAATGGAAAAAAGAGATATCTTGAGGCAAATTTCCAATACATCAACTATCAACTGAAGTACAGAGTCCATGACCTTAAGGCCTACTACAGAGTAACACCATCTCACCAGTGTGGTTCAATCTAGTACGTCTCTCCCAGAAGACCCTGCTCTTCCGTGAAACATGATTTTATATAGTACATGAGTCATGCTGGGTGACTGCTTCTTCACACATTTCCTCAGATCATTTCTTTTCCATGTATGAATTTATCTTTTCTTCTCCATCACACTTTCATTAATAAAATATCTTTCATTTCAGCAAAGACTTATGTATAGAAAGGTCATTACATTATTATTTATAATAGCAAAAAGAAATGATAAAATGAATGCCAGTAATGAGAATTGATTGAATTAAAACATATCCACATAATGAAACATTATGGTGCCATAAAAATCATATTCTTTGCTTTAAATTTTCATGCTTTATTCACTTTGTCTTTTTTTTTTTTTTTTTTGCTTTGTGCTTTGAAATAATTTCAGACTTATTTTAAAAACTACAAGAATATTGCATGGAGTTTCTATATATATTTCTCATTCATCTTCCCCAATGTTAACATCTTATCTATCTAAACTACTATTATCTAAATGAGGAAGTTAACATTTATATGATATTAACAAATCTACAGACCATACTTGAATTTCACCAATTGTTCTGCTAGTGCTCTTTTTCTGGTCTAGGATCTAATTCAGAATCCTATGTTGAAGTTAGTGTCATGACTCCTTAGTCTCCTCCATTTAAGGACAGTACCTAAGTATTTCTTTGTTCTTCATGAACTTGACATTTTGAAGTATATTGGCCAGTTATATTGTAGAATTTCCCTCAATTTGGGTGTCTCTGATGCTTTCTTATAACTAGACTAGGGATATGCATTTGGAAGTAGAGAATCTAGCTATGTCCTATTATAAGAGATTAAAAAATGATATTTTTGATAAATGATAAATTAAGAACATTTATTTAAAATTTTATGTGTTTATAATGTTGGAAACACATGTAGGTATATTTGAAAATTACAAGTTGTAAAAAGGTCAATAATAGTTATCTCTACGTTATAAGAGAATTTTTTTAGTGACTTTAGGAAATATGTGTATGCTTTTTTATTTTATCTAATAAAAACATTTTCATAATCAGAATTGGAAAAATATAAACTTGACTTGAATGATGCCTTTTCTGTAATATTTCCTAATCCCTATGGCTGGAAATTTCTGTCTTCTATTTCTTTGCATCTCATGTATGGTCTGTATTGTATATTTTCTGTACTACAGTTATTTGTGCTTCTCTTTGCTAGAACATTATCTCTTTGATGGCAGAGAGCATAGCTCATTCAAAGTTAAACTGTCTACAGCATGTTATCAAGTGCCTTATACACAGAACTCATCAAGAAGTATTCATTGACTAAATTATTTACTTATGTAATTTCCATTTGGAATGCATCTTCTGGTATCCCACCAGTTTAAGAAAAACAATTGTCAAAGCCCCCCTTTTATCATTACATATGTATGTCTAATATGTTCATTTTCTATAAACAAGTGAAAGTCTTTAAAGGATAAAAAATACTAACAGAAAACCCTATCAGTTAACTAAATGTGTTTTACTGGCCATATAAGCATACAAGTTAAACAAAAGAAATGTGTTACTGTTAGCATGAGAGGAAAAGATTAAGTCAGCATCATCTCTAATTCTTTGCAGCATTCTTCTCCCAATTAACTTCTTTCTATCCTATCTTTATATGGTCTAGACTATAAGGTTATTTTTAAGGAAGCAGCTGATTCATAACATCTATGTGAGCATAGCATTCATAAAATGAAGTTTGCCAATATTTCTGCTGTGTGACAAATGGCTGCCACAGTCATTCATGAGTAGTATTTGCATGAATAGGGTGTGAAATGATGCCCCTCCCTTCTTCCACATGCAATGGTTCTGGGCAGGTAACAACACTGTCTCCCTCTGAGCAAGCATTTCCATGAGCCACCCACCAGCTCAGAAAGTTATGGGCTTTACAGTAAAGTATTTTGAATTATGTAGCATGGTTTAGAAGTTAAGTAATCTAGAAGGAAGTCATGCTAACTTGATTTAAAAAATACATACATTTTAAACTTGAGGTGGTGAACACACAATACAATATACAGATGATGTATTATAGAATTATATCCCTGAAACCTACATAATTTTGTCAGCCAATGTCACCCACAATAAATTCAATTAAAAAGACCCACATTTTAAGATTCTGTCTTATGTTTTTTGACTACTGGAATTTGGCATATTGCTTAGAAAATATACATTAATAGGGCAATATGTCATCCTAAGCCATTTATTTTTTTGGTGTCCTTACCAAGTTAAACAGAATTTTGCAGAAAACAAAGCAAAACCAAACAAAACCTTTCTTCCAAAAGCCTTGAAAATAAACTTTGAGAGACAAAAGCCAGTTTTTGGATTGGAAACATTTGTAAAGTCTTTGGTTAAAACACAGGCCCAGCCAGAGATATAATAGACTAATATGCACCATGTGTTTGAGAAAGAAATATGACACCCAGTGTTTTCCAAACATCAATTGATCAGAAACCCATCTTTTAAAACCATATTAAGTTCTCTAAGAGAATAAAACTTCAGAAGTGTTGGACAGCATATGTTCTTTTAAAAAATAGATATTTTATTGATTTTTCACAGAGAGGAAGGGAGAGGGATAGAGAGTTAGAAACATTGATGAGAGGGAAACATCAATCAGCTGCCTCCTGCAGCACCACCTACTGGGGATGTGCCTGCAACCAAGGTACATGCCCTTGACAGGAATCGAACCTGGGACCTTCCAGTCCGCAGGTCGACGCTCTATCCACTGAGCCAAACCAGTTAGGGCAGCATATATTCTTACTGACTCCAAACTGTATGGACATTAAGAAATTTTTAATCCCTTTTAAATCCTCACGGAGGGTTCCTCAGCTCCTACTTCCAAAGACATGTAGGGCATGCCCTTCCCCTTCTAGAAAGTACTGGTTAAAAGAAAGAATGAATCTTTTTATTCTGTGCCTGAACTGCCCACTTTTAACATTATTGAATCATTCCAAAGTTACTTCTCTGAGGTAGCAGGACCTTCCACGTGATGGCAATTCATTGGACAAGCTGGGGCTTTACTAGTATTTGAGCTCAGAATTTCTGAATGACCAGTTCATTGGTCAGATATGTCGAGGATTTTGTTTATAATAATTCTTCCTGGGTTTCTAGCAAAATCTCTAGTGGTACTGAATATGGCCTTAGTCATATTCTTGCTTTCGCAGGTGATTTTTTAAAGAGGGTAGAACCATGAGGTAAGGAGGACGCCCTAAGCATGAGAACATAGGCAGGTAGATCCTGCTTGACAACTGTCTCAATAATTCTGAGTTGTGGAAAGGGAATTCCTGCCCTGCCCATGACTGCCAGAATCACAGATTTAAGAAGACGGTTTAGAAAAGCTGCTTTGTCTTTGAAAAAACATCTCCTGTTACTCACTAAGGGGAAAACCAGAGCAAATGCCAAGACTCTGCATTGCTAAAATAATCATCTGTCACAGGGAATTCTATCAGGGGATCCAAGAACTGGGATGACCAAGCATTTTGAGAACATATTTAAACAAAAAGGAAGATAACTCCCTTATTTGCCTTAGACTCTGAATGCCCTCTGAGTCTAGAATATATACCAGAGGCCCAGTGCACAAAATTCATGCATGGGTAGGGTCCTTAGGCCTGGCTGGTGATCAGGGCCGATCTATGGGGTGACCAGTAGGGCAATTGGGGGGCCCCCGCTGGCACCCTCCTTGAAGGCGACTGGTGGGGTGATTGGGGGGTGGTGCCAGCCCGCTTGCCCCCTGGCCCGGCCTCTTGCTACCACCACTGATTGCCTCCCTCTGGTGACTGGTGGGCTAATCCATGGGGCCCCACTGGCACCCACCTTGACTGGCCTGGGCCTGCAGGCTGGGGACAGCTCCTGCATTGAGCATCTGCCCTCTTGTGGTCAGTGTGCATTATAGTGACCAGTTGTTCCACTGGTAGTTCTGCCATTTGGTTGATTTGCATATTAGGCTTTTATTATACAGGATTATGTACATGTATGTGTGTGTGTGTGTGTGTGTGTGTGTGTGTGTGTATACTTACAAAGCTAGCACCCTGAAAAAGACACTTATTCAGTTAAATAAAATATCTTTAAAAAATTTAACAGTGTATATATTTAAAAATAATCTGTTGATTAATATTCCAACAGTGTTTAGAGTATACACACTATAGAATTTACAGATGTCTATAATAGTTTGTAGATTGTTACATATATTGCTTTTTCAAGAAATGCCATTAGTAAAAATACATGCTGTACAATATCCCATTAGAGCAAGAAAAAGAATAGATTTATAAGATAAAACATCTTTTAGGCTTGACTGTTCATTGAAATCACCTGGACTGGGATTCATAGTAGGAAAAACAAACCCAACACTCTTCTCTGCAACCTGTTCTGAGTTTTCAGAGGTTCAGAGTCAAGAATCTTTTAGTTGTTCCCCAGCATAACAGGACATACAGGCTTGCTCTCCCTCTCTTCAGGAAGTCTGATCCTCTCCAGTGCTTTGTCTTGAAACTACTTTCCAACACAAGATGTAGCCATGCTGGTTAAATTCTTCCCACTGCCTACTTTGCACCTGCTGTAGTCATACAGGTTGGCACCTTGTAGCACCACACCCAGGGTAAGCACTGCCACCCACTTCACTCTGAAGGAGAAGAGAGCCCTGAAGGTGAATATCACCCACAGCACTGGACAGGCAACACGTCCTGGGCCAGAATATTTTTGACTTGGCCCCTAATATAGTTTTATTTTCTTGGGGGGATGACTTCCTGGACTCAAACACCCAATGGCTTTTCCATCTTCACCAATATGATTCTATCAATGTACACCAACCATTAGTTTATCTGTGACATGCTTGACTGCCCAAAGTCACATGACAACCAGGTAATTGTCACCATGAAGGCAACAACTTATGGAGAAGATGGAGTACAATTACATTGGTTCGAAAGAATGAATGAGAAAATGATGCCACTTGGTGTCTTATTTTTAATGTTTGAGGTCTATTAGCTGTTTCTGCTTCGTATCAAACAGTGCAACATTTTCAGTATCCTCATTACTGTCTTGCTGCAACATGGAGACCTTGTGCCAACTCTGAAATACAGGTGCAGCAAAAGTAGGTTTGCAGTTGTTTGTATGGAAAATAATACAGTAATTAATAAATAATTAATTTTTTGCCCCACCCTGTAGATCCAAAGTACTAAGTTTGTACACATAAAGACTCAGGTAATATTTTACATAGCAGGTGCCAATTCCATTAGTCTTAAGGATATACTGTATGTTGATTCACTCAATACCCTTTTTTCCACCTTTTTTTCCACTGTCACTTTCCTAGAATCCCTTACAAATACCTCTGACCAGTAACACTAGTACAACCAATGAGACAAAAGGAAAAATTTAATGGGGACTTGGGGGAAAGCTTTTTGCTCTCATGATTAAGGCTCTGCCCCCTTTTCCACTTTTGCTTGTTTGTTTTCTAGTCTGGACTATGTAAAAGATAGCCTAACTGATAAGAATAAGGGAATTCCAGACAGGGAATCATCACAGATTAAAATGAACAAGAGCAAACAGAGATTCTCACTGTATAGTAACCATAGGAGTTGAATGTTGAGAGGCAAGGAGAGGTTGGAGAGACAGACAAGAGTCCTTGTTATGGGAGTCTTGGGACACTAAACAGCCTACCATGAGGCTCTTTTATTAAAAAGAGTAATATGCAAATTAACTATCACTCAAGTACATCCACAAGCCACACCCACCAGTGAGTATGCAAATTAACCCAACTAAGATGGCTGTGGCCACAGAGCCAGCAGGAGGCTTGGGCAATGGAGGAAGCCAAGTTTTCTGCACACCCTGGCCAGCCCAGGCCTCCACTCCAGGCTACAAAGTTTCAATTATAGAAGATAAATAAATCCCAACAAAAATGGTGGCAGCCATGGAGCTGGAGAGAGCAGGAGGCTAGGGTTGCCCCCGGCGATGGAGGAAGCCAAGCTTCTGCAGCCCTGGCCTGCTTTGGCCTCCGCTTAAGACTATAAAGTTTCAATTATAGAACGTAAGTAAATCCCAACAAAAATGGATGTCACCATGAATTGAGCAGAAGGCTTGGCTCTACTCCAGGCTACAAAGTTTCAATTGTAGAAGATAAATAAATCTCAGATACCAGGGCCTCTGCTTGGGTTGCTGGGGGCCATGGCCAGCCTGAAAACCACCACAGGCCCCTTGCCCAGGCCATCCCATACCCCAAGGGAACCCCCACCCTGATCATGGACACCCTTCAGGGCAAACCAGCTGGCCCCCACCCATGCACCAGGCCTCTATCCTATCTAATAAAAGAGTAATATGCAGATTGACCATCACTCCAACACACAAGATGGCTGTCCCCTTGTGGACACAAGGTGGCCACCATAAGATGGCCAGCAAGGGAGGGCAGTTGGGAGGGACCAGGCCTGCAGGGAAGGGCAGTTTGGGGGGACCCAGGCCTGCAGGGGAGAGCAGTTGGGGGGGGGACCAGACCTGCAGGGGAGGGCAATTATGGGCAAACGGTCTGGCAGGAGAGCAGTTAGGCATCAATCAGGCTGGCAGGGGAGAGGTTAGGGGGTGATCAGGCTGGGAGGGAGAAGTGGTTAGGGGCAATCAAGAAGGCAGGCAGGCGAGCAGTTGGGAGCCAGCAATCCTGGATTGTGAGAAGGATGTCCAATGGGCCTAAACGGGCAGTTGGACATCCCTCAAGGGGTCCCAGATTGGAGAGGGTGCAGGCTGGGCTGAGGGACACACTCCCCCTGTGCATGAATTTTGAGCACCGGGCCTCTAGTTCATTTTATAAAATGTTTCCCTCTTTCCTCATCTTCTATGGTAGCATGAGAATGGTTCTACTATTATTTCACAGAATAAGGTTTCTGTTACCAATGTTCATGCCACTTCTTCCAACCCTGCAATCCTGGTGTTATCGAAAATAAGACCCTAACCCCCCCGCCCCCCCCCCCCCCTCGCAACTGTCCTCATTATACCTTTTCTTAGTCTCATTGTATCTGTTCTTGTTGTCATCATTTTTAATTGTCTCTATGATGATGACTTTTAAATGTCCAATCCTTTGTCTACAATATCATGCATTGGAGAAATAGAAGTTTAAAAATATCTCCCAGTACAGAAACTCTCTCCACAAAGGTAGAAGAGAAAGAAACAATTTTCTAACTGAATAAACATTAAACTAGAATGTGAAACACATTACAGGCAATCTGCTAAAAGGTTGCAAAGACAAAAATATATGTTACCCTTATATATGGCTGAGTAGTTACAACACATTATATACATGTGTTTTTGTTCTTTTTTTAAAACAAAATCACAATAACTAGTCCTTAAGTAAGAGGACTTGAAGTATCACTGTTCACACAAAATTAATTCAAATTTTACTTGGCAATTGGGGTGACCATCTGTGTCAGCTAATTAACTTTATCCAGAAAAAAAAAAAAGGCTCACACATCTTTGTGACAGGAGGTATTTCTACAACATGGAGCAAGGCAGTAAGCACCTAGCTCCAAGTAAGTCTCCTACCCTCCCAATGGAAACTGGGAGATAAGAGTGCTTTCTCCTTCGATGTTTGCATTTCAAAAGTTTACAGATTCCAGAGAAGGACATTCTTGGGTCAGTAAGCTGACAAAAGACATATTTTGTCTTCAAATGTATACATGTGAGCAGATAAGAAGGTGCTTACAAGTTTTCTGAGGAAAGTGCTCTGAGAAAAAGGGAGGAAAGCTCCTCTCCTTATTTTCAAATTTGTATTTGTTCTTAGACATACTTTCTCCATGGTATCACTACTTGGATAGTTCACCATCACCTCAAATGAAATACATTTAAAAGCCAAGTTTATTATCTTCTATCCTAATTTATTTCTTCACTCCTGTCAATAATTTTACTTCTTTCCCAATACCCAAGCTTGAAATGTCAGAGCAATTTTTGAAATAGCTCTTTTTTCAGACTGCCACTGAATTCTCAGTTGTTCCCCCTGACTTTTTCTTCTTCCTTCCAACATTGTCATTACTACAGCCACCACCTTATCTCATGCCTAGATTATGCAATGCCAGACTAACAGTGTTTTGCTTACATTTCTTCCTCATTTCATTTTACTTTGTACACTTCTCCTCCCCTAACTCATTTTCACAATCATCTAGCCATCCTTGTTTAGACTCTACCCTTGATTTTTAAGAACTATGAGAAAGAGAACTATAGGAAAAAGGTAGCTACCTTACCAAGTGAACTTGGTCTTTCTATATATTTCACACTAATATAATTTCTCAACTCAAGTCCAAGTCCTCCTTGCTGATTGTTAAACACACCATGCTCTCTTGTGAACTTCAGGTTTTTATCCACAAACTACCTATTCCCTAATTTTCTCTCCTCTTCCCTTCTCATTATAGCATTATATATAACATAAGCACTATATATATTTTAGCAAATATATATATATATATATAATCATAGCATTTATCCTAATTTATTCTAATTAAAACCTGTTTAGGTTTCATCTTCTAATCAGACTTTGCACAGTGTTTTGTCTCTGATCCCTCTGGGTTCTACAAAGCTTACCTGGACTCATTTTATAACCTCTAGAATAAGACTGGAAAAATAAGTATTCTGCATTTTAGTATGCCTTGTTTTCATGTCAAACTAATATGCCCTCTGCAAAGTTCTCTTTTTATAAGTCATACATCTCATATACAGCTGAAGTTTACAAAATTAAATGGTTGTTTTTATGGAATTGCCTTCATTAACTTTTCAATAAATTATTTATAATCCTGATATTCCTATTAAAATAGTATCCTCCATCTCAGTGTTTATATTGGACAAAAACACCCATTAACTCTGAGAATGGTTACTCAGCCTTGGTCAGCAGTGAAGACAAATTTCCTACCTAGAAGCGTGTACAATTAAATCTAAAATATTAAACTTTCTAAACAACTATTTGGAAACCCATATAAAGAAAGCATTGCTTCTTTGACAATGGAAAATAAAGTTCAGTTTATATAGAGGGACAATAATATCTTAATATTCATGCAGCTTAAATAAAATAATGAATAAATCAATGTTGTGGCTTAAAATACATTAAAGCAACATATAAAGGCAAGGGCATGCTTTACTCACGTATAACTGTCTATGGATTAGAAAAGTAGGTGGCACAAGTGTTCAATTATTTCATTTTTGAATAAATGAAATTAATTAAGATTTAGTTCTTAGCCGAAACTGGTTTGGCTCAGTGGATAGAGCGTCGGCCTGCAGACTGAAGGGTCCCGGGTTCGATTCCGGTCAGGGGCATGTACCTTGGTTGCGGGCACATCCCCAGTGGGGGGTGTGCAGGAGGCAGCTGATTGATGTTTCTCTCTCTTCGATGTTTCTAGCTCTCTATCCCTCTTCCTTCCTCTCTGTGAAAAAATCAATAAAATATATTAAAAAAAAAGATTTAGTTCTTAAATAAAACTTTCCCTCTACCAACCACCCAAACTGATAGTATTTTTAAAATCTTAATCACGTAATATTTGTATTTGGCATTTATATCATTCTATATTATAGATGTGCTAAATGAATGAATGGTAACATGAATGGAGAAATTCCCCATTTAAAAAACTCAACTGAATCCACATGTATTTTAATCGTGGTAATGGCAGCTAAAAGCTTTAAAGCCAAAGCCAATCTTCAGTGCCAACAGGAATAAAATGACTTATCATACTCTAGCTGGCTATGGGTCCAGTCGCTTCTAACTGCTGTTAACAGAAGTTTCAAAAAGACTCATTTCTAACAAATTCATGTGAATTTATTCCCTGGGAACTGAATGTACAAATAAAGACTCAGATTTAAAAAGGTAATTGAATAAATGTCAAAGATCAGCCTTGGAGTTATAAGAAAGCGAGAGAATACAGAACTAATCTTGTCAGTCTGCATTGCATTTCATTTGGTAATCATTTGTGGCTGCTCATCTCACCCTTTACATGGAGACATACCACACATGCAATAAATCATTAGAAGAACAAGGTGGCTTTAAATAGCAGGTAAAATTCTATGTAGTCAGTCCCTAGAGAGAGGGTTGTAAGATCATGCTCAGTTTATTTCTTGTTGGGCCAGTGAGACTATCCTTTGTATTAGGATATAAGATTAATTAAATATCAGAAACATATTTTTACACTGTAAGCAAACAGCTTATAAAAAGATAAAACAAACCATATACAGTAGGCACTTGTAATAAATATTGAAACTTGTAATAAATATTTCTAAAAGGAGGATAACTTACTAGGATATAAAGCTGAAAAGTGTTTTAATAGCTTTGAATGGACTGTCAGTAATAAGCCAAATCTAAGCACTTCTCCATGAACAAATGAAAAAACCCATTTAATGTGAGTCACTCAAAACCACCTGTCAGGGTTGCTGTAGAGACTCATTCTATATGATAAAACCCTAATATGCAAATCGACTGAACAGTGGAACGATCGGTTGCTATGGCACACATTGACCACCAGGGGGAAGACGCTCAATGCAGGAGCTGCCCCCTGGTGGTCATTGCACTCCCAAAGGAGGAGCACCGCTCAGCCAGAAGGCAGGCTCACAGCTGGTGGAGAGCGGTGGTGGCAGGAACCTCTAAGGATGTCCGACTGGAGCGGGCCTAAGCCCGTAGTCGGCAAACTGCGGCTCACGAGCCACATGCGGCTCTTTGGCCCCTTGAGTGTGGCTCTTCCACAAAATACCATGGCCTGGGCAAGTCTATTTTGAAGAAGTGGCATTAGAAGAAGTTTAAGTTTAAAAAATTTGGCTCTCAAAAGAAATTTCAATCGTTGTACTGTTGATATTTGGCTCTGTTGACTAATGAGTTTGCCGACCACTGGCCTAAGCCATCAGTTAGACATCTCCCAAGGACTCCTGGACTGTGAAGAGGGCATAGGCCGGGCTTAGGGGATCCCCCCCCCCCCCACAACTCTGCGAGTGCACAAATTTTCATGCACCCAGCCTCTAATCTAAATGATAATATACAGAAAAGCTGTGAAAAGTAATTGAGAAGAATATTTTGAAAAACTAGAGTGAAGTTACAGTCTCTTCCTCACAGTTTGTTTTCTTTCAAAGCAACAACTTTAAGCAGTTGGGCAAAGTGTCATTACCCATAAAAGCACTTTGAGAGCTATTTAAAACTCACACTTTGTGCCAGAGTTCAGTTCAATAACATAAAAATATATTTATTGAGCTTCTAGTATATATCAAGCACTTGCCAGGCACTGGGGTAATAAAAGACAAGTAACACATCATCATATAGCAGGAAGAGAACTAGGAAGATTTCAAATACCACATGATCATTAATATGATAGAGGGAAAGATTAAGGGTTAATCAATGCATAGGGGGAGGCCATTTCTTTGGGAAAAGAACAGAACAGATGGCATCTGAGCTAGTTAAGCCTGGTAGAAGAACTAAGATTTTATAGAGGTTAAAAACTGACATCAAGTATTCCAGGGACAGGTAAAATAGGAACAACAGCTCAGAGCATTGAATGTGTGTGCATATGGAAAATAACTCAGTGGGCTTTCATGAATGGCAGGAGCAGAGGGAGAAAAGAAAGGATTGCTGGGATGTAAGATGGAAAGGCAGTTTGGGGCAGATAGATCATTTAAATTTCTTTAAGCAATTATCAGACATGGAATGAAGTGTGATACATAAATGCAATCTAAATGTCCTCAGGTCCCTCCAACATGCAGGTACAAATGATACTATATTAGCATCAAAACTCAAATTTAGGTCTCTGGTATGTCCTCTGAGTAACTTCAGGTGGATCACCCCTGCCTTCTTCTCTGAACAGCTGTGGAGTCCAGAGGACATGTTCTACACTCCGTATGCATCGCTCCTGTTGGCTGCCAGGGCTGTCACTGGACTCTGCATGAGATGAAAAACCTGTTTCTGAGAGTGCCTGTCTCCTGCTATTGCTCCACATGGGAGCTCTGAGTGCTCCCACCTCAATGGGCTGCATCGCCAGTGTGATGCAGCGTGTTCATGTTATGGAAACTAGGAAACTAACCTAGGTCTGGAGGAGGACACGGGGCTAGGGAAAATTCCTTTAGAAACCTGATGCCTGACCTAGGTCTTTAAGTAAGAAGTTAACAAGCTGAAGAGGAAGGAAAGAACATTTCAGACACAGATCCAATTATTTAAGTCCTGAAATATCACACTAAAGAGCATGACTCTTATTCTCTCACCAATGAGAAACTATTGAAATTTTGAAATAGACTGGAATGATTAGATCTAAGCTTTGGAAAGAGGAACTTGGCAGTTTAGGAGAAGATAATTTAGCATATGATTAACCTGGAATAGAGGCACTATTTAAGTTAACATGTTGCAATAATTCCTTAAAGCTAACCAGAGCAAAGACAGTGAAAGGGCGAAGAAAACCGATTTGATTTCAGGGAAACCAACAGACAGAATTGAAAGGGAATTACACTGTAAAGTGTGAGAAGATTTAACAGGACTGAAGCTGACGTTTCTCCCTTTATTGGGGTGAAAATGATGCCTTTAAGATAGAAAACAAAGGAGGATTGAAACTTGTTTAGAAGTTGAAGAATAAATATGATACACTTTAGTATCTAATTTTCCCTGGTAGAATGAGGGGAGGAAAATAAATATGGAGTAAGAAGAAATATTATACAGAAGTAGTCAAATAATACTTTAAAATACTGTGCTATCATACCTGTTTTTCAGGGTACGATTTCACCTAAACCTTTCATATTTTAAGTGAGTACTATTTGTTCTGAAAAGGATTTGGCTGCATTTTATTTACAAATTAGAATTAAAATAAAGTTAGTGTTTCTTTTCCTAGTGGTTAAAAATAATGCTAGCAAACATTTTAACAGCCTTGGAAGAAATAAGGTTCCCTGGGATTCTGTGTCTAATTCTGGATGTAACACTAAGTCCTCAGCCTCATGTCAAAAAACAAAAGCCTTGGGAATCAGTGAACTTGTTCTATAAAAGGACCCGGAGTAAAAGTTTTCAGGTTCCTGGGCTTCACAGTATCTATCACAATCACCATGCTGCCTTTGAATGCAAACTTAGCCATAGACAATCATGATTGTGTTTCAATGAAGCTTTATTTATCAAAACATGCCACAGACTGTATCAGACCCACAGGCTAGAGTTTGCTGACCCCCTCTCTTAGCTAACAAATTACCTCATTTTATTCAATTTATTACTAGAAACAAATTTGGGATAGAAAAGCATTCATGTACAATTACATAGATATAGAGAGTTTAATTTATACATCTACTTTTTTTTTGTTTAGGGATTTTCAAATGAATAAAAAAAATTAAGGGGATCTAACACATTTTTCTTTTTATCTCCTCAAAATTCTCAGTTGTTGCCTTTTTCACACCCTCACTGAAGCTCTCAGACAGATGCATTATGCTGCATCATAATGGAAAATGGAAGCTTCTTTACCTGAAATCACAAGTGTGTCAACAATTTAGGGGGTGACTATACTTCTTGGAACCCATCAGCTTGTTGTTATCTTTAAGGCCACCTTGGCTATGACACCAATATCTTTCCAAAGCCCGTTAAGGCTCACAGGAAATTCAGAGTCACTGAAGATGAATCAAAAGGCCACAGAGACCTAAAAACACAGAAGTAACCGTGAACTCCTGCCACACAAAGTTAGCCACCTCCTCGTGCAGTAACCTGGATTTTCTGACATCAAGGAATGAGGTCTCTGCACCTCCAGGCCTAAATGTGAACTAACACTCTACAGGAAATGTTAAGCTCACAGGAAAATTGGGATGGTAGGTAAGTACATGTCCTTGCAGTCAGAGGCCTCTTTATAAGAAAAATTTCTAGTATGTCCTCAATTCTTACTAAAAATATCTCTCTGAAAATGCTATTTACATCTCTAAGTAAATGTAGAGTTGAGAGAGACATTAGAGATTATCTAATCCAACCAACTCACTTTACAGGCAAGTGAACTGACTCTTGGGCCTGCTAAGTGACTTGAACAATTTCCTGGACAATTCAGTTAGTGAAAGAGTCTAATACCTTTAGTTAATTGATTACCATTTTGAGTGTTTGATCCAACAATACAACTCCTGTGAATGAAGCAATACAAGGGAAGTATGAATTTCTCTGGGTCCAATTCCTGCAGTTCAGTATGAAGTACTGTTCTAGATTCAGGAACACAGTTATATTCTATCTAATAAAAGGCTTATATGCAAATTGTCCCCTTGACTGGGAGTTCAACCAGGAGTTCAACCAGGGGGCAGGACTGGCCAGCCAACTGCCTGTGGCCCCTCTCCCCAGCTGTCCACGACCTCTTCACCCAACCGGCCTGGCCCAATCAGCCCCAATTGGGGCAGGCCAGCCGGACCCCAACCATGCATGAATTCGTGCACTGGGTCTCTAGTGTAAAATAAAGTCTATTCCCTGAAGAATGTTATACAGACAATAATAAATACCAATACAAAGCTATCTATGGGACAGGCACTATTCTCGACACCTTGTCTATCCTATCTAATAAAAGAGTAATATGCAAATTGACCATCACTCTAACACACAAGATGGCTGCCCCCATGTGGTCAAAGATGGCTGCCCCCATGTGGACACAAGATGGCCACCATAAGGTGGCCAGCAAGGGAGGGCAGTTGGGGGTGATCAAGCCTGCAGGGGAGGGCATTTAGGGGTGACCAGGCCGGCAGAGGAGGGAAGTTGGAGGCGACCAGGCCTGCAGGGAAGGGCAGTTGGGGGGGGACCAGGCCTGCAGGGGAGGGCAGTTAGGCATCAATCAGGCTGGCAGGGGAGTGGTTAGGAGGTGATCAGGCTGGCAGGTAGAAGTGGTTAGGGGCAATCAAGGCAGGCAGGCGAGCAGTTGAGAGCCAGTAGTCCTGGATTGTGAGAGGGATCCCAGATTGGAGAGGGTGCAGGCTGGATTGAGGGACACACACCCCCTGTGCATGAATTTCGTGCACCAGGCCTCTAGTATATATATAAGAGCCTAATATGCAAATAGACCAAACGATGGAACAACCAAACAACTGGTCGCTATGATGTGCGCTGACCACCAGGGGCCATGCGCAGAACATGGTGGGCATTGGCCATGGCAGGATGGTGGAGCAGGTGAGCAGCGGCGCCAGACCAAGGCGTCTGGTTGTTGTCATCAGGGTGAGCTGGTCGCTGTCATTGGGGTGAGCCTCTGGTGGTTACTGAAAATTCTTTGCTCCCACATTCTGCAGTCCCACTGGGCTCTTGCACCTGCTGCTGGTGCAGGCCCTGCTCACAACCACTGCCAGTGCCGGCCCTGCTTGCTCCTGTAGCTGGTGCTGGAACTGTTGTTCATACCTGCTGCCAGTGCCCTGCGCCAGTCCCAATCGCTCAGCACTGTCAGTGGGTGCGAGTGGAGGCTGCTGGCCTTGATTGCCCCTGAGGGCTTCTCCACCTCCCCCTACTCCCGAGGGGCGATTGGGGCAGCAGCCACCATTCGCACCCACTGATAGCACCAGCCCTGCTGCTGGCGCCAGACCCAATCGCTCTGTGCTGTCAGCAAGTGCGAGTGGAATCGGTGCTGGAGGAGAGGCTGCAGCAGGAGTGGGGCTGCCAGCAGACAGGGAACTGGGGGCTGGGGCAGGAGGGGCCGGGCAGGGGCAGGGAGGATGGGCCGAGACCCCCCCCTGTGCCCACTGCAGCCTGTGGCCAACAGTTTCTTTTAAGGTGCTCACTAATTCGTGCACTGGGCCCCTCATGAATTATAATTCACTTAATTCTCAGCAAAAACAAACAAACAGAAGTAAGCCTAGCAACTTTTCCAGTTCAAAGAAATTGAACCAAAGAAATGAAAAAAGTATATATATATGTGAGTTTCCCCAAGGGATTCTACCAAATGATTAGATTTTCAAAGGACTTTAGAGTCTTGTTATTTTATAACTCAATACTACAGACTTGGTGAGGAACTGGAGATTTTTATTTTGCCATTCTTCCTCTGATAATACTTAGCTTTTAAATACACCCTTTCCTTAACAAACTTGCTGCTATTCTCTAATAAAGTCTATGATGTTTTTAATAGCAAAAATGACTCATTTGTCAAAAGTACATGTTTTACCCATCACATTAAGTTTACACAGGACAAATTTTAATGAACCCAGGAGGATGAATATAGAGAAAAAAATTTCATTTCATTGTAGCAGACTATTTTCTACTAGAAATGAAGAGATTGTTGAGAAAATTCTGTGCTTTTCCCCCCAAATACTAAATGATGTATACTGATTGTCCTAAATCCATACATAGGTTCCTCTCTTAAAATCATGATTAGCGATTATAATAAAGGTGTGACTAAAATTGTGAATAGTTCTCTAAAATTGGAAAAACAACTGAAATGCAAGTTCTTTCCTTGGTCTTTTAAAGTATGTTTGGTTTCGTCAATAAAAATAAATAAATTCACTCAATAGACATCATGCCCTTCAGCCCTGGTGTGGTCTGCAAAGCTGATAAAACAACAACAACAACAGAACACCTGCCACAGGAAGAAGGTTCATACAGAACCTAGATTTCTCAGGAAAAAATTGTATGGTTTTAGCATACAGTGCTTATATGTAGGTTTTATGTGCTTTTTTTCATACAGCATTCAATGAACACATTTTTAAAAATTAAGGACAAATACAAAACTGTTTGCTAAAACATTACAATTTCTACAACACTAATATAGTGAATAAAATATTTCTGGAGAGATTTAAGCATGGCATGAATTCTAAATGCAATTATCAATGGCCTTTGTCAACGTAGTATTTAAAGTAATTAGAGATTTTAACAGTAGACTCCCTCTCCTACTCTGAATTCAGTTTTTAGACTGATAATCAGAGCAAATTGTCATGCCGATATCCTTGTTTTAAAAAGTTGTTATTTTTACAGGGTGAAATAATCTAAAGAACATCCAAATAAAAGTTCATACAGTCCTGGAAATGAGCTTCATCAATTTTCATAGGAGCAATGACACTCTACTATATACCCTTCAATGTACCTTTCCTCAAGGCTAATTTTTATAAATTGAGAATTTGTCTTGCCCGATTTTGTGAGACAAAGCTAATTCTGGAAACAAAGAGATCATAACAAGAGTTGACACATTTTAGGTATATTTCATATATCCCAACAGTTTCAGAAATGGAAATATATTAAAAGTGGAAAAAGTAGCCCTAGCTGGTTTGGCTCACTGGATAGCATTGGTCTGGAGACTGAAGGGTCCCAGGTTCAATTCCGGGCAAGGGAATGTACTTTGGTTGTGTCTCTTTCTGTTTGGCCATTCTGCGCTCATGTGTTTGCTGTTTGCAAAATCCTTTTGAAGCTCTTGTGTGTGTTTTTTGTTTGTTTGTTTTGGCTACAATTCTCTTTACTGCTGATTCAGTTTTTTTTCCTTGTTTCTTTTACTTCCACTTCTTTCTCCCATTTTTTTTACATACTTAAATTTTGACTTTCCTTTATCTCTCCTCTTTCCTGAAGAATTCATGCCATTTTATAGCTCCAACTACTTTTTAAATAATAAAAAAAGACTGACTTATCTAGGTCTGTTAGCTCAGTTGGTTAAAGCATAGTCTCGACACATCAATGTTGTGGGTTCAATCCCCAGTCAGAGGACATACAAGAAGCAACAAATGAATGCATAAGCAAGTGAAACAACACGTGGATGTTTCTCTGTCTCTAAAATCAATTTGTTTTAAAAAGAAGCTAATTTTATAAAAGATTTGGAATTTAAATGTAGCACAGATATATTAATAAATAAGAATTTTTTACAGATATTCTCCAACCAACCATGCATCTTCCTGCTAAGGTAGGGTTTAAGGAAGTGTTTATTTATTCATAGCAGCTACCTCTGGGCACAGAATAATGTGAAGATGCTTTAATGGTCTTGTTTATGGATTGTCCTTCAAAGTTCTAATTTTTTAACTCTTTTGAGCAATATATACCTTCAGGCTTCTTCACAGTATAACAAGCCTCAATAGGACGACTCTCATCCAATATTGACATAGTTTTAACTTCAAAATTTGGTGGCAAAATGGTATTGCCCTTTAAGTTTTATGGATTCTTCCATAGCTTCAATTTTTAAATAAATTATTGCATTTCTACTCTATTACTCTTGCAATGGACTCCTTTACCCCAGCTTTCACTCAATTACCCAGCTTATTAATATATTCGCAAAATTACCATTGCTACATTATTATTGGGCTGTTTATAATGGCCATTATAATTTACCAGTGCAATAGCTACTGTTGAAATGTCTTCTGTAAATTATTATTTCAACTGTCATCAATACAGACTGTTTTGTGGTGATTTATATAAATGTCCTTCCTATGTGGATGACTTTAAAAAATATACATATCTAACGCTAACTTATTTTCTGTTTTATGTCTATATTAGAGGCCCAGTGCACAAATTTCATGCATGGGGTGGGTTCCCGTCAGCCTGGCCTGCACCCTCTCCAATCCATGACCCCTTGGGGGATGTCCGACTGCCGGTTTAGGCCTCATCTGGCAGTCGGCCCATAACCGCTCTGCCTACCTGCCTGATCGCCCTTAACCTTCCTGCCTGTCTGCCTGATCACCCCTAACCACCTCTGCCTGCCTGCCTGATGTTCCTAACCACCTCTGCCTCGGCCCCTGCCACCATGGCTTTGTCTAAAACAGTGGCTCTCAACCTTTCTAATGCCGCGACCTTGTTGTGGTGCCTCATGTTGTGGTGCCCCTCAACCATAAAATTATTTTTGTTGCTACTTCATAACTGTAGTTTTGCTACTGTTAATGAATTGTAATGTAAAGATCTGTGTTTTCCAATGGTCTTAGGTGACGCTGCTAGTGGTTCTCAACCTGTGGGTTGTGACCCACAGGTTGAGAGCCACTGCTGTAGAGCCTATACACACACACACACACACACACACACACACACACACACACACACACTCTGAGTGGCCAGATTATTATGCATTCAGAGATCATAATAATCTGGCCACTCAGTGTAGAAATATCTATAATAAGAGAGAAACATTGATTGGCTGCCTCCTGCATGCCCCTCACTGGGGATCAAGCCTGCAACCTGGGCATGTACCCTGACCCAGAATCAAACCATGACCTCCTGGTTCATAGGTCGACACTCAACCACTGAGCCACACTGGCCAGGCTAGATATATCTTTTTTATGCTATCTAGTGTTCTCAGAATTATCTATTGGATCATTTTATTGGTATGACTTTATCATTTATTTCTATTAATATAATTGACTAAATTACCTTTAGTAAAATTTAATATAGAAACATATTACATGGAATAATTCACAACAGTAATTTGCATGAGTAGACTGTTATTGTCATTCTTAGAATAGTAAAAAAAGTCACTTAATTAAAAAAAAATTCTATATGCTAGAATATCAAAGAAAGTATTCCTGTGGAATGAACTTGTAATTCACCACCAGAATAAGTAAATTATTATTGTTTGTAAAGAACATGTTTTTAAAGAAAACGGAGAAATATAAGTAAGATTTTTAAACACTATAGAGTTTATCTGGACATTTCAAAATTTATGTTTAGGAATAAAATAAACCATAAAAATATGCTTTTAAAAATCTATCAGATAGCTCTGAGGGTGGGGAGGTTAGGAGTGGAGGGATTGAACAAAAAAGAAAAAAATGAGAGAGAACTCATGGACATGGACAACAGTGTAGTGGTTGTGGTGATAGAAGGTGATGGGTGGAGGTGGAAGAGGGCATAGAGGGGATAAAAGGTAATGGGAAAAATAAAGTAAATTAAAATATTTTTAAAAAGTCTATCTATCATTTATTTACTCTTGGGGTCTAAATGTGTTCATCCCAAACCATAGGAATTAGTGGTGAGGTATAAACAAAGAATATTCCAAAGACAACTAATTCCCTTTCTGCTATATTAGTCCTTGTGTACAGGGATAATAATTAAATGCACTAAATTAACTGACCTAAAGATTTTGTCTCCACATTGTGGGGGAAACAGCTACTTAATTTTTCTATTATATCAACATAGAAGTCCAATAATGATCAAATTATTAAAAAGTAATTTTAAATTTTCTGAGGCACTCCCCACCCCCGGGTCTAAGGAAGGCAAACAGTTGACAGTTGATGTGCATACTGCAGAGTGGCTAATGACCTAAGTAGGGATTGCAATCCGGTTTGGAAGGATTACAGTCTTGGCCACCTGACCAGACCTTACTTCCCCTAGGTTGGGCAAAGATAATGTTTGAAAGAATCATGCAAAACACTTTGAAGGAAATAGTATAAACCATTATTTGAGTGTCATCTTACAGATTACAAACTACTTTGACATATATAATTTCATTTGAACCACCCTATAAACAGCTGCTACCACTATGTCCAATACAAAATTGAGGAAAGTGTGCCTTATGGAAGTGAGGTAATTTTTCCAATATCACCCAGATCGTAGGTGGAGATGTCAAGACTCACAACCAGTGACTGTAAAATCCACGTTCATTCTGATAGCAAGCTGCTTCCTAAGGTGAGTGCACGCTCAGCAGGGAACATTCATCTTTTTTTGATCCAGCTATCCAGATTGTTTCTGGACTTCATTGCTTGCTGTGACTTCTTTGTAATTTGCATATTTTAGTTAATCAGATTTTAAAAATAGACTATGCAATGATTTGTACTCATGGTTTTTACCATTCTTCACTCAGCACCCTGGTCATTCTGTATCTTGTGATTGCCCTCCTTTGATCTTGTTTATTTCTAATTAGGTTGATATTAACAATTGAAGCAATTATCTTAAAAACAGTGTCAACCTTTTTCTTCCCATAGCCAACAGCATTGACTGATGATACAAATGTTTTTGGCATCCAAAGCTGCTATCCTCATTTGGCATTCCCACCCATTTTCAATTACACAGGTTTTGACAATACCTATTAATTTATGATAGAATAACAATGTCACAGTCATGGATGATTTGGGCACTATGAGATACAGAGGCATTTTGGAATAATTGTTTTTAATTCAGAGCTTTTATTCTGTTGTTTCTGAGTATGTGTTAAGTCATCTACTTAATAAATTGCAATGCTATCTTCTATTGATTTTGATTATTATCGTCTATTGATTTTGCTTTTGCATTTTGTTTCTTTAATATCAGAGCCTTTTATATTTAGTGGCATTACACTTTAATTAAACTTACTCAGTGACCATTAGTTTTCATGTCAAATGAGCTCATCTTGTGTTTTAACTCATTCTTTGATCTCTGGTGGTCAGATATTCTAAATACTAACAGCATTCTACTAGCAAAGCTCTGTATTGATGTTTAAAGGATTTATTCTAATTCTTGTAAACAAAATTGCAAACCCAAACATTTAGATTTGACTTGCTAAGTGGTTGAATGCATTTATTAATACAAATTACATTTTAAAATAATTTCAATTAAAAACATGTTGAAGTTTTATTGTTTTACAAGAATTTTTATCGATTTTTTAGAGAGAGAGGAAAGGAGGAGAGAAGGAAACATCTACGTGAGAGTGTAACATTGATAGGCTGCCTCCTACTGGGGATTGAACCTGCAAGTCAGGCATGTGCCCTGACAGGGTATGGAACCAGCAACCCTTTGGTGCATAGGAACAACACCCAACCAACTGAGCCACACTGCTCAGGGCTTGAAGTTTTATAAAACTTGGAATAGGTTTTTATTCCCACTCCACTTTAGATTATTGCATTATGACCTGGCCTAAATACATTTCTAAAATAATACCTCTCAGAGTAATTAAACTACCCCAGAGACCTATGACATTGACCTAAGAATATACCATCCAACCTTTTACTTTGCACCTAGAAAAACATGGCAATTTTAGATGAGGTGGCCAAGATGTCACCATTGGTTGGCGAAAAAATCAAATTTAGAACCTAAATGTTCTTCCTTTCCTCACATATTTGCATGTTTGCTTTTTGCTTATTTCTTCTTTTGCCAATTAAGAATCTATATCATCTACTTCTGTTAAGGAGGTATGTATCTTTCTATGTAACTATGTATCTATTTAATCTTGTATCTAAAGTCACTATAAAATATACAAACATGTGCATGCATATGTGTACATACAGGAGGATCTTATGACAGAACTGACATTCCTTTGAACATTAAGGGAAATCAGATGATTTAGCTGAGACACTGATAGACTAAAGAAGAAGAACTAAACAGAAGAGAAGAACCAGGAAGCTGAGGAGGCTCTAACAGCCACACATTACAAGGAAAATTTAAACAAACATGACAGGTTAGCTTAAAGGAGGAAATATTTGAGGGTTACATGAATCCTATTTTAGTCCTATTCTCAGGAAGAGTGACTCATTCCTCCAAAACTAAAATGAAAGGAAACCAAAACCAAAATGAAAGGAAACACATTATATAAAATAACATTTTAGTTTGATATAAGGAAGAACGTTCTGTCACTCAACACTGGCCCCCTAACCTCCACCAAAAAAAGTGTCAAATACTACGTTGAATATCTATTGATTCCATACTACTGTCTGATAGGGATGTGATGGAAGGGATTTTGCATTAGTAAAATGTCTGGGTTAGAGTTATTTCCAATCCTATGCTCCTAACTAGTAACTCAGGAAGATTTATCTGATATTTGTATCAATAATTTGGCATAAGTTTTTTTTTAAAGTGGAATCATGTTCCAGCCAGGCTTACCTTTTATAACTGGTCTTTCTGATGGCAAATAACTATGATGGTCCCAGCAAGGACACAACCACAGGAAGTGAAATTAGTTTCTCCTCTCCTCACCTCCCACATGTCCTAATAGCCAGAATTGGGAAAGGTGGTGCTCTTATCCTTTTTCTCTAGGAAATTCAAATTTCTTTTTTTAAATCTGCATTAATTTTTCATAATTAGTGTTCTTTCTATGAATGATGAATCATATTTTCTTTGTTTCCCTTAAGGAGACTTGTTGCTATCTAGAAACAACAACAACAACACACACACACACACACAAGCCAAGAAGAAAGAAAACTATCCCACTTCTCCACTCAAAATGTCAAAACGTATTAAATGCAATATGCCATTGGGAGAAAAATGCGAATGTGTATTTTTTTAGTACTAGGGAACTTTCATGGAGTCTGACATCTTTCCTTATCTCTGTGGGGAGCATCTTATTTGATTTCCTCAGAGAGCAATCTGGAATGAATATGTTGATCCTCCTTAGAAGGGCAGAATTTATATAATTGCTGATATAATAATCACCTTCCTAATGGCATCAGCTTTTTCTTTTAGTTCTAAGTTATAAAGAATGTCTCCAAAGACTTTTATGAATGCCTTAAAATTCTACTTCTTGAGAAATGAGAAAGGAAAATTATACTCATTTGTCTACTAAAGAAAAATTCTCATTGTCCCTTCATAAGAATCTCAATAACCAATTTTAATACCAAAGTTTTCATAGGAAGGATAACAGTTATATTGAGTTTTTAATTTAAAAGTGTTTTGAGCAAATGGCACATAGCACTTTCCTTCTGGGAAACGCAGATGTCACCCAGAAAGTGATAGTTATAAAAGAAGATTAATAATTTGATATTCGCTGTCACAATCTCTCTCACCTCTGAATCCCTAATCAGAAATGGAAATATATAGCTCACTGGGATCATGATAGCAATGAGTGCTCCATGATGGCCTGGCATAAAGTAGCTAATACACACACACACACACACACACACACACACACACACACACACAGAATGATAAAATTATCCTGGACGGAGCCTCCACTAAGATCCTGGCCCATTGATATGAAATCAGCCCACATTCTTGTATGGTCCTGGTGGTGGGTGCACTTTTTAAAATCTCAGGAGCTGCATGAATGCAAGGGCTGCTTCCACTGGCCATGGAAAAGAGAGGAATGAATGTTTCTAGGGACGATTTGCTCCTCTGCCTGCTACCACAATTTCCCTATTTCAGGCATTTGCTATCCCCAGTCCAAGAGGCCATTTACCAGAGGACATTTATCAGTGACACATCATATCTACCTTTCCAACCTACCTCAGAAGTACCCCATTTATCAACTGGAACTCTGGTTCAGCCCCACAAGGTTCTCCTAGAAATATGAAGCCCTCTTCTTAGCCACATATTCTCCAGAGCCCAAGTTTTATTTATCCTTGCTTCTTCCTTTCAACATACTTCTCAGAAGAAATGAAAGTATAACTACCATGTGTCACATAAATGTTGGGTTATAGTTTATGACTTCTACCTGCTGTCTATGGGAGAGCTTGGTTATCTCATAATTACTTTTGCGTATGCCACCTAATGTCATCATGTACTCAGTAAGCTTTTCCAATTTTTATTTTTCTGAAAATAATCTAATGGTGATGAGAAAACTTTCCAAATTTAAGTTTCATATTTTACAAAACAGGTTAAAAGTTCCACCAGGTTATTATATCCTTGTATTCAAACCATACACTTAATTAACTTCTTAAGCCAATAAAAGTTAATTACAAATGAGCAGAAGGTGTGATATATAGAAGATACTGAAATTATACTTAAAGTTTTGAAAAATTTAATTTGAACTAATCACACACTCAATTTTCTGAGTGACAAATTGAGGACTAAAGAAATATAACATATGTACCTGGTTTGGGCTTGGTACAGAGGACCATGCAACACATGTGTAGCGGGTACCAATTCCTTTTGGACATACCACACTCAGGGCCCTGCCCATTTGCTCATAACGTACTTAAAGAGACTTCTCTTTCTCCAGCTCAAACTTCCCAGCTTGGAACAGCCTCACCCACATATCACTCCTTTAGTGCTCTCTCTCCTATTCCCCAGCTCCTCTGGCCCCACCTCAGCCCCGCTCTCTCCTTCCTCTGTGCTCCCTCACTGCATTATTCATGCTGCTCTCATAGTGTGAATTGCTTGTTAGTGTAATTATAGGCACTTGTATAATATTATGACACCAGTGAGAACAGAAACAATATCTTATTAATTTTCATGTCCCTAAGTGGCTTACAAAGACACCACTATTTTTTTAAGTCAATGAATGAATCAATAAACTAATTGTCCAAAGCTAACAAAAACAAGTTGAAATACACTGGTATTTTAGAAATATCAATAAACTTTAGTTCCTATTTACTCTTATTGTATAGTGTATATTTTTCATTATTAAAATAAGGATAAAAATAATAACTTTTAATTTGAAGTAAATAAAAGACTAATATTTTTTTCTATGTGTGCTGTGTACATGAGTGTGCTGTGTGTGGAGGAAGAAAGAGAAGAAAAATTTCCGTGTAATTAGATACTAAAATGACATGTCTATGTCTCATATGTGATTGTGTCACAAGACAATAGGTGTCACCAACTCCATGTTCAAAGCAAGACTTGCTGAGAATTAGGCTAAAATAATTCTTTTTTTATTCTTGGTGAGCTATCTGTCTTGAGAGCACAATAGACTTGGAATTGTAGGAAAGTGGAAGAATCCTTTGGAGAGAGCTGTCACTGTTCTAGGCACGTACATCTTCTCCTTTGGGGAAAGGGCAGGGTCCTTTTCCTACCCTCAAACAGTGGGAGAGGGACTAGATTCAAGAAAATACGGACAACTTGGCATATAGATGTGGGAGGCACCATGTGCTTATATCTGGCATGCACCTGGATAAAAACAATGACAAAAAAGCTAAACTCTACCAGGTGGTTAAATAAGGTGGCCACATAGGAACCAGTCTGCAATACCAGTTAGTCCAAGTAAAGGATACTGGAAGGATTTCTGTAGACCAGATGTGAGCTATTCTGATGAGCATGGGGACTTCTTAAAGAGACCTGACCTAACAGAGGTTATGGATCTCTACTGCTAAGAGAAACACTGTATGGTATTTTTATTGAGAGCTGCCCCCCTCTCTACTTGTGTAAAGTCCTTTACTTAAAGCTTTGGTTCTATATCGATCTCAAAATTTTTATTTTTTAGATTTTAGGAAGGTAAAAACACAATGTATGTTATATATTATATGCATACTTATAATAAAATACATTATTATATATATATTTACAGTGACATATAAATATTTCACTAATAAGCTATAGTTCAAGACAGGTTTTGAATCTAATCGAATTAAAGAAAACATTTACTTTTCATAATGACTGACATTGAAAAAATATTATGAACCTGTACATATTATACTCAGCTGAACACAGACAAAGTTAGTTCATTGGTGCTCTACCTCTGGTTTGGTTTCCATTTGTGTAATCTTGAAAAATACTTGTTGTCTTTAGGCCTTGATTACTACAATTAAAAAACAGGAGCCTTGGACGAGATCAGAAATCATAAACTCAAATGTATTCAGAGTGAAGGCAGTTGGATCTGGCACTGTAGAAAGAGCTGATGAGGCTGGAGTGGATTGGGACACACTCACCCTGTCTAGAGGTGTTCATACACCGAAGAATTTCAAACTGCTCTGAGGATTTAGTTCTGGGTAGCCAGGACATCTCTGGATAGCCAGCTCCTGGCCTCTGACCTATGTTTACCACTAATACTAGAACCTAGTAATTTAGTTAAGGTTCTATAACTCTCCTATTGCCATGATAACCTGACCTATGTAGTTCTTTGTATTATGTTCTGCAACACTGCCCTCAAACTCCACACACAATGCTTGCCCATCACATGAAGTCATCATCCTGTGAAGCATATTCCTCCTTCATCGTTTCCCTGTTGAAATCATTACTGTCTTTTCTTCTTCATTCATTTATTTTTCCTATCCTGGAGGATTAAGTGCTTAGAGCTTCCTTTTATTACAACAGAAAAATAGCCAGGAGTTTAATGAAAATATCCAAAGAATTCCAAAATTGGTCAAAGCAAATTCAAAGGAAAAAATAATTGAATTTAGGATTATTGAATAACTTTCCTCTACTGTCATGCAATGGACTTGATGGACCATAAAAAACAAGCTTTGATAAGTAGCCCTTTTTTCTAAAATATCTTTAAAAATAACAAAGCATTCCATCGCATATACTGCAAATTCATTATTCATTTAAAGCATCCCTGTCCACTACTTTCTCCTTCAACATTCATCGTGTTCTATTGAAGAAGAACTTACTATTTCAGAGCTCTTTGAAAGTTTGATTTCTCTTCTCTCACATTTTGACATGTTGGGAGACAGAATTTAGTTAAGACGACCTTGAAGAGCCCTGGTATTTAATGAATGTCCCATTTTCTCCTTTTCTTATACTTTTCCTACTTCTATTTCTCTAACATACCCAGTTCTGCCTTAAATTTGCTTCATAAGTGAACTGCTCAGGAAAGGCAGTTCTGAATTAAATCATCAGGTGCCATTCCCTTCCTGAAACATTTCTGTGCAGTGTGCATTTCTTCCCAGCACGGTGGTGTGACTGTTGATGTTTGGAGTTTACTCAATCTTTTTGACCTGTTTATATGCATTGGGCTATCAAGTTAAGTATTGCAAACTCCTTCCCTTTGCAATGAATACTGAATTAATTTTTTCTCTGTGGCATCTGACTAAGAAGAAGTGCAAAGCATTTCCATGGCTGAGAGAGAGAGAAAACAGGGCAGAGATCTGATGATTCTAAAAGAAAAGGTATCATTTGTCTAAAGATATAACATTACTTTGACTCTCCTCACTTCCCCGTTCCTATGTTTGCCTGTCAACAAAAATACAATTTTATACAGGCATATTTTGTGTTATTAAATTTCAGAGATGTTGTGTGTTTTACAAATTGAAGATAAGACCCTCCACCATGAAAATGATAGTTGAAGATGACTGGAGCCAAACCCACATACCCTAAGTTGTGCTTGTACTTAATACTAATAGGTTCAAGAGTTTATTCATGTATTCACGATCTAACTTAGTGCTTGGTACTAAGAAGGATCCAATAAGAAATCTAAGATAAGAGTCCCTGATTAACATCAGCAAAGTACCTAATATAGTATTTAACTCCAAATAGAAACAAAGATAAAATTAAGGGTTCTCAAAATTCTTCTCAAATTCCTAGATGAGGGGAGAGGAGGAGGTGATATAGCCACTCCTATGTAATCACTTCTCTCTTATTCTGTCCTTACCAAATGATCTTTGGCAAGGAGTGTTTCAAACAAGGGGAACTGAAGACCTAGGGAAAATATGTGTGTGTGGTGGGGGGTAGGGGGTGGAGGGGGAATGAAGAGCAGTGATTTTTAAGAGAATACTTTAAATTTGCATGAATTAAATTATGAATGCATTACATTATTTTAATAATATTGTGACAGGTGACCAAACTGATTATATATCTAAGTAGAAACTCAATGATATACATTTTATTCTCCACACCTCATAATTTGATTTGGGGGAGAATAAGTCTATACACTTAGGAAGCTAAATAATGCATCGTATCATGTAGAGATTTCACGAGGCAATATATACATGTACTCAGGGACTTAAGTTTTGGAATTCAAAAAATAAGTAAAGACCAAGATGAGTCCTGCACAACCAGGGCTTTGGTATCAGTAGGTACCAGCTAATGACGTCCATCTGTATGTAAATACTGATGAAAAGTGACTGGAGGCCCTGAGGTATAAGTGCTTTATTTATGCATTCAGATTACTCTCCTGCCACCTGCCCAAGCCTGTTTGACCCACTGTTCCTTGGAATCCTGAGTCTCTTGAGGTGCCTATGGCATCTCTTGCCCAACCATCGGCTCAAGAAGTCATTGTGATGCTTACCAGATATAAAATACCCTTCAGCACAGGAACTTAAAAGGAATCTTTCAGCCTTTTGGAATGAGGTCACCATTTGCAGGAGCTCTCCAAGATATGCAGAAGGGCATGGGAGGAAATGGAAACACTGAGAAGTCAAATAGGCTCACATAGGTAATATGAGTCCTGGGAGAGTCTTTTTGGGAATGTTCTCCCTACATGGGCCTCTGCGGCCAGGGGAGTGCATATTTCTGACTCCACATAACCGTGACCCTGAGCCAGGTGTGTGTGGGATGGAAAAGGCAGCTGCCGACACAATGAAATCTCAAAGGTCTCAACCAGTTCTCCTGCCCATCTGCCACATGCTTGGAGTTCCACCCATAGATATCAGTCATCAGAGATGAAGCAGTGTGTTCTTAAGCAGTGTTTCTTAATAGCAAAGAGAACCTTTGCTATTAAGAAAAGGGAGCCACATATTTATCCATTACAACTCTCTCTTAATTTAGGATATTATGGATGCAGGTTATAAAAAAATACTTCATATTTCCATAAGCTATTTTCCATAAGCTATTTCCGTAAGCTATTTTATTGTAAAGTAATTGATATATCCCTCCATCTAAGAAGAACATGAATAACCAGTATCAGAGAGTGAGGGACTCTATAGAGAAAAGCTATCAGAAAAAGAAAACTCTTTTAAAAGTTCTCTCTCCTTTCTCTCTTGGGCTGTATGGACTCTGCTGTGCTTCTATGAAATGTTTCCCTTTTCTCTCTAGGCAAACCAGCTGTCCACATTTCTTTCAAATCACCAGCTCAGTTCTAATTGAATTTCTCATAGGTTAACTCTTTCTGGCTCAGCATTAGTAGGGTGTTTGTCCTTGACTAACTGGTCAGGAGTGTGAGAACAGTCTCCATATGTATGCAACAGCCAAGATTTACAAGTTTTGAAGCAGTTTTCAGAGAAATGGCATCTTTGTGTGTTGAATAAATGCTCCAAAAGTTATCTACAATAAGCCCATTAAAGTCCAGTAAGAAGAGTGAGGATGTGAAATAGAGAAACATGGTCTGGAGTAAAAGAGAAAAAAATATTGCAACTTTTTAAAAATTGATTTTTTTAAGAGAGGAAGGGGAAGGGAGGGAGGGGGGAGGAAAGAGAGGAGGAGGGGGAGAGAGAGAGAGAGAGAGAAGCATTGATGTGAGAGAAAAATAGTTTGGTTACCTCCTGCATGTGCCCCCCAAAATTTGCATCTTTTGATGGAATAGGGAAGGATGGCAATGTTGGGGAACTCAGAACTGGCTAGGCCTCAAAGAGGCTTCTAGTGTCAGGGAAGCTGCATTAAGTAAGGTCAACGCACACCATGGAGAAGCAAAGAACTCTGAGGATTAACACTGTATTAAGGAGGCCTTTGGTCTCTAAAGACACCCTCTTCAACAAAGCCAGGAACTTTCCTCTCCTGACTGTTCTGAACAATCAGCAGTTAAATTATTTCTTGCTAAGATTACTGGGTAACTTCTAGAGAACATATGGAAATGCTTGGCTAAACCAGCAGTTTGCAAGTAAGATGTAAAGAATGATCATTCCATGACATAATAGGTCTTCTTAAGAAAAAATTGTCGCCAAGGTTTTTTTGAGAATCATAAAGCTAGGAAAAACTAGCAGAAAGTCCTATTATGATAAGACTTTTCAGAACTTTTAAGATACTTTTGCTCATGTTGTAACACACAGCATTTTTGGCCAAGGCTCTGTTTCTGGGGACTGCTTTCCTACAGCTCATATTGCAAGAAATGATGAGCTAGCCCTAGCTGGTTTGGCTCAGTGGATAGAGCATCAGCCTGAGGACTGAAGGGTCCTGGGTTTGATTCCAGTCAAGGGCACATGTCTGGGTTGCGGGCTAGGTCCCTGGTGGGGGCGTGCAGGAGGCAGCCAATCAATGATTCTCTCTCATCATTGATGTTTCCACCTCTCTTTCCCTCTCCCTTCCTCTCTGAAATCAATAAAAATACATTTTTAAAAAAAGAAATGATGAGCTGAACAAAACTGGGAATTAATCTTTTACTTAGTAAAAAGCATAGGCTGCCTGGCTGCAGTGGCTCAGTTGGTTGAGGGTCATCCAAGGGGTTGCCCATTCAATTTCTAGCCAGAGCACATACCTGGGTTGTAGTTTAATCCCCAGTCAGGGCACATGCATACATGCACACATGCAGAGGGCAGCCAATGGATGTTTCTCTTTCACATGGATCTCTCTCTCTCTCTCTCTCTCTCTCTTTCTTCCTCCCTTCCTCTCTCTAAACATGTCATGTGTTGGGTAAAGATTAAAAAAGCAAAGGCTAATAGCATTTATTTTTATTAATTTACTAGAGGTCTGGTGCATGAAATTCGTGCACGGGGGTGTGTGTCCCTCAGCCCAGCCTGCACCCTCTCTAATCTGGGACCCCTCGAAGGATGTCCGACTGCCCTTTTAGGCCCAATCCTACCAGGATCGGGCAGTCGGACATCCCTCTCACATCCCTCCCAACTGCTCGCTTGTCTGCCTTCCCAATTGCCCCTAACTGCTTCTGCCTGCCAGCCTGATCAACCCCTAACCACTCCCCTGCCAGACTGATTGATGCCTAACTGCTCCCCTGCCAGCTTCTTTGCCCCTAACTGCCCTCCCCTGCAGGCCTTGTCACCCCTAACTGCCTTCCCCTGCAGGCCTGGTCACCCCTAACTGCCCTCCCCTGTAGGCCTAGGTCCCCCCCAACTGCCCTTCCCTGCAGACCCGGCACCCTTAACTGCCCTCCTCTGCTGGCCTGGTCCCTCCCAACTACCCTCCCCTGCTGGCCTGATCACCCCCAACTGCCCTCCCTTGCAGGCCTGGTCCCTCCCAACTGCCCTCCCCTGCTGGCCATCTTGTGGTGGCCATCTTGTGTCCACATGGGGGCAGCCATCTTGTGTGTTGGAGTGAATTTGCATAATACTCTTTTATTAGATAGGATGCTGGGTATTCTGGAAAATGTATATCATTTGGACAGACTTTACCTTTGCTACAACATTGAGTAAATTTTCCATCAGATAGTTTTTCATCAGAGAAATTTAGTGATAGGCAAAATTGACATCTAACAGTCATTCCACCACAACTACGTTCAAGAATTGCATCCTCATGTACTCCATTTTCGATGAGAAGGCAGTTCCTACCAGTATTGGTAGTACTTGTTGATGACTGTTCTTTGGACATATTCTGTAGACACTGCCGACTTCTTTCAAGTTCGGAGGCACATTGATCTTTAGACATTTTCTGTCCATGACGCCGGCTTCTTTCAGCTTCAGAGCGATGTTTTTCCAATAGCTGCTCTTCAGATACATTCTGTCACAGGTGCTGCCTTCTTTCAAGATCAGAAGCATGTTGGTCTTCAGATATTTTCTGTCAATAACTCTGGCTTCTTTCGGCTGCAGTGCTACCTTGTATCAATAGATGTTTAGACATAGTCCCACCTCCCTGCTGTCAGGTGAATGAGAGTCCTGGCTGTCAGGTGGCAGGGAGCTGTCTGACCAATGGCCAATTCTCTAGAGGTGGGACTTCCTCCTCCCTGCTGTCAGATGGTTGTCAGGCCACTGAGAGCTGTCTGACCCATGGCTGATTCTGGATGATTCTGTGGGGTGGGACTTCCTCTTCCCTGCTATCAGAGTCTGGGCCAGCACAAACTGGGACACAGCATCAAGTCCCCCTGCACCAGAAGACCCAGAGTCAACTCCCCGCCCACTTGTGTGTCCCCTGGACACAACATCCAGCCTCATGGAGGGGCTGACAGGCCCAGACATACCAGAGGCTGGGGAGCAGTGAGGCTGGATCTGCCACTGGAGTGGGTGGATCCCGCCTGTCCACTTGGTCCCCACGACCCCTGGCCAGGCCCATAGGCCCAAACACTCCAGCCTCACTGCTCAGCCCCAGACACTCCAGAGGCCGAAGAGCAGCCAGGCTTGATCCGCTACCTGAGTGGGCGCACCCCACGCAATCCCTGGCCAGACGCCTCAGGCACCTCCCCACCGGACACCCCGGGCTGCCTCCGCTGGCAGTGGGGATCGGTGCGTGGGGGCGTGAGTGCCTCCCAGCCAGACTGTGGGACTCTGGTGGGGCTGGATTGGGGGACTCTGGCGGGGCTGGACTGGGGGACTCTGGCAGGGCTGGACTGGGGACTCCCGCGGGGCTGAGAGCACTGGGTGCCTCCATCTTGTGGCTATGGGCGCCGCCATTTTTGTAGCTGAGTAATGGTTAATTTGCATATTACTTTTATTAGATAGAATTTTTGTTGATTTCAGAGAGGAAGGGAGAGATGGAGGGATTGAAGTACCAATGCTGAGAGAAAATCATTGATTGGATGCCTCCTGCTCGCCCCCTACTGGGAGCTGAGCCTGCATCTGAGGCATGTGCCCTGACCAGGAATCCAACCCTAACTTCCTGGTTCATGGATCAATGCTCAACCATGCCACATTTACTTATTTGAGCTTGGATGCAATATATATTGCATGGAACATGCCATGCTCTCAGATAAGAAGAAAGGTTTGGTGAATAATTTCAGAAGCATAGTATTTCCAATCTCCTAAAAGAGAGGCAGAAAACTATGAGGTGATTTCTAATCTTAGATTGACCTTGTCGTCCATAGAATCTTTGGCAAAAACACTGCCTCTGTGAGCCTTAGATCACAAGTCACTCACTTTTGTAATCACAGCATCAGCATGGGAATTTAAAGCACAGTATGTGAAAAAAAAATCATGTAAATCATAAACTACCTTACTGAAGGCTTTTCCCAACTCTGACAAGAGTTCATGTGTGAAACTTATACATGGTACAGAATAAACACTGTTTGTTCTCCTATTGGTTCATGACTCACTGGTATCTTTTTTAAAAAGTATATTTTATTGATTTTTTACAGAGAGGAAGGGAGAGGGATAGAAAGTTAGAAACATCAATGAGAGAGAAATATTGATCAGCTGCCTCCTGCACACCCTTACTGGGGATGTGCCTGCAACCAAGGTACATGCCCTTGACTGGAATCGAACCTGGGACCCTTCAGTCCACAGTCCAATGTTCTAGCCACTGAGCTAAGCCTGTTAGGGCTGAATCACTGGTACCTTAATTGTCATGACAATTGGCACAAACTATCTTCAAGTAAGTTTATATTAGCTCTATATAGCTTTTCAAAAATTTTACATAAGTTCAATAAAGAACACTACAGATTATATAAAAGTATAATAAATACTTATATTTGTATCAAGCTTATTATTTTACATATGATATATCGTGAACTTGTTATACAGTTTATAAATTACACCTAGCACTAAACCCCACATTTTTATCAATAATCTTCATAATAACTGGAAAATATTCTATTTTCTTATGTCATACATGATTAAGTCATTCCCCTATTAGTTTTAGTTTTATTTATTATTGTGTGAAATCCTGAGCAAGATGCTTTAGATACATTACCTTTAATTCTTGCAAAAGCCTTATGAGATCAGTATTATTATTATATCTATCTTATGAATTATAAAATTGAGACTATGAGAACTTATATAACCTTTGTAAGATCACATAGGTAGAAAGTGAAAGAGCTGCAATCCAAATTCATGTCAGTTTGGATTAAAATTGTTTCTGATTTTATTTTAAACTGGAGGCCCAATGCATGAAATTTGTGCAAGGGGCTCAAGCCCTTGCAGCCACAGCAGTTGCCTCTGCCCTTGTAGCCCTGGCTTCGTCCGGAAGCTCATCCAGTTGGTCTTCTGCTGTTAGGCTGTTTGGTCGATTTGCATATTACACTTTTATTATTATAGATATTTCTTTAACAGATGACTGCATGCAGTTCTTTATTCCTTTTGCCTTTAATAAATTGCTCTCTAGAATAAATTCCTGGAGATAGACTTACTGGCTCTCAAAGATACATTATTTCTTTTGCTGAAATTACTACACTGTGCTCAACTAACAGTTCATTTTCATCCCAGATCTACACAACTTTTCATCAGTCTTGATTTTACAATCTTGTTTAATTCTCCTTTCTCGGGAGGAAACAATAGAAATAATATTAATATTTTAACTAATAAGCTTTCTATAAACAGTATTTCAATAATGTTACTATAAGATAAATTTAATATAATCAAGATTTTTGTATACCTACTGTGTGCATGGTACATATTTATAAAAAATGTCTTTATCCCTTGACATTCTTCAACTTTAATTGTCTTTTTTTTTTGTTTTGTTTAACCATCTTTCAGAAATTTTCTATTTCCTGTCATTTTCTATTTCTTTCTGTTCTCAATCAAGATATTTGGGGGATGGAATTAGAGGATAACAGATAGTCTTTTCTACAAAGTAATTCACATCCAATTAGAGGAATATTTCTATTAGGAAACTAGTTCCATGAAAAGCTCTTTGAAGAAAGAATTCATTGTCAAAGTTTTGGAACTCTTCATAATGTATCAAAATGTACCCTCTCTTGGAGTCAGTTAGTCATTAGCATCTGAAAGCCTCCAAGAAAGCCTTTAAGAAACTGGTATGCTTCACATTATTTAATCCAGAATTTCTCAAACATGTTTGACCTCGAAACTCATTTTCAATATTACCCAATTAACATTGTCTGCCAATGAATTCTTATAGCAGCTGCAGTGATAGCCCATTAATTTTAAAAAGAAGTTGTCATTATTTATAACCCAGTTTTGTTATGAAGCAAGAATTGCTGGGAAATCTGGGAATGTTGATTTAATCACACATGTAACCTAAATTTCTCCGGGAAGTACTAGCCTGTAGGGCAAACCAGGATACACTAATGGAAATAACTCAAATTTCACTGACACATGGTTCTTTTACATGAAGCAACTCATATGAGTTGCACATAAAACACAAATTGGGACACATGTGTGTGTATGTGCACACATGCATGTACACATATTAGATTTTTTGGAGCTAGGGAAGGGCAGTTTTTAGTAGATATTTCACACATGCTATCTAATAAAGAGGGAATATGCTAATTGACCCTCATGCTGTTGCAAAGAGGGTGGCGCCCATAGCCAATAAGGAGGGAATATGCTAATTCAGTGCCCCACCCTCAGAGATGGCAGTGCCCACAGCCAATATGGAGGGAATATGCTAATTGACTGCCACACCCTCAAAGATGGCAGTGCCCACAGCCACAAGATGGAGGTGCCCAGTCCCCTCAGCCCCACCAGGGTGGCAGGCATGTGGCAAGGCCAGAGTCCCCCAGTTCCCTCAGTCCCCCAGCCTCCCAGGCCGGCCGGAGGCACAGGCAAGCCTCAGATGGTGGCTTCCCAGCCACCCAGGCCTGACCTGAGGTGCAGGCAAACCTTGGATGGCAGCTGCCCAGCCGACACCCGAGGCACAGGCAAGACTTCAATGGCGGCTGCCCAGCTGACGCCCGAGGTGCAGGCAAGCCTCGGATGGTGGCTGCCCAGTCAATGCCCAAGGTGCAGGCAAGCCTTGGATGGCAGCTGCCCAGCTGCCCAGGGCCACCTGAGGCTCAGGTAACCAGGGCCGGCTGAGGTTTGCACTGCCAGCAGTGGCAGCAGCAGAGGTGTGATAGGGCATTGCCTTCCCCTGATCACGGGGTTGCCTCGGTTCCAAAAGATCCGTAGTCTCGGCTGCTGTCTAGTAACACCTGCAAAGGCCAATAACTCGGATGCACTAGAATGGTCATACTCACCCTGTGATATGTCTAGGAGGTGAGAGAAATTCCTCCCTGAACATTGGGAACACTCTGTTAACATACTTATGGAGCTTGAATATTTTAAGAGGTTTTAGTGAAATAGCTGTTATAGTTATAATTTTGTGACTTGAATCACTATTTCTTCTTACCACTACAGTTTGATAGGATCTATTTGGGATAATGTCTTCTTTTTCACTTGGCATGACTTCTTCCCCCAGAAGATTGCTCAGTCTTCCAGTCTTCTGTCAGGTCACCAGTTCTCCAAGTACATTTGATTGTCTCAACTTTGACACATTTTGTGATTTTTTTCAGGTGTATAAACATGTATTCAAATAGCCTTCTGTTGGGACAATTTTCTGGCCATCCATGTAGCTACGGACAATCCACATAAGATTATTCACCTCCATCCAGATCAGGACTATGGACTCTCTCCTTGCCTGAGTTTATAATTGCAAAGTCCCCTTAAAACTGACTCATGCTTCCAGGCTAATCTTTCAACTCTATTTGAATCCTCCTGTATTCAACTGGGATCACTGGGTGCAGTTCTCTCTTACTTTATATCCAAATTGTCCCATCACTTCATCAGTATGGAGGAAAAACACAATAGGTTGGTCAGCCACAATTTGTTTTGAATTGCTCATTCTAGCTCCACACACTGCCCTGCGGTCCAGGCTTTTCACTTATCTTACAGAAGGAAATCAGATGATCATTACTTATAAAATCAATGGCTATATTCTCAGTTGTACTCTTCCTCAACAACTCTTTCAGGTTTTTATATTGTTAATGAGCTACTTAGTCCTGAAACTCTCTCTTCCTGGCAACATGACTCTCCACTAATCTTATTCTATTTTAAATGACCAATTATTTGGCTTCTCTTCCTCTATTGCTTCATCTAAGTAGCTGCTTTCATCCTTAATAATTCAGCTCTTGCTGCCAACAGAACACTTTAAGACACATCTTCAGTTATAACTTGTGCCTTATGTATCAGGACCTGAAAACTTACTACCCCCTGAGTATCTATACATCAGTGATTTTCAACTGATGTGCCATAAGAATTTTTAAAACCTGCAACACCTAACTATTTAGTCAGGGGTACTCACCTCTTTTCCCTTAGATTATTAAATTAAAAAAAAATGACAACAGCCAACACAGCAATAGCTGCCCAGTATGAATGAATCAAAGTTATACCTCTTTTTATGTCAGATCAACAATATACATATTTTTGGTGTGCTACAGAATTTTAGTAATTAGTTTATTTGTGCAATGAGATGGAAAAGGTTGATAATCACTGCTCTAGATGGATGCTTGATGCACCAAACCAGCAGGTCAAAAAGCAGCTCTTGACCTGGCTAGTGTGGCTCAGGTGATAGTGTCATTCCATGCACCAAAAGGTTCCTGTTCAGGGCACATGCCCAGGTTGCAGTTTCTGTACCCTGCCATAGAGGGAACGGGAGGCAGCTGATTAATGTATCTCTCTCACATCGATATTTCTCTCCCTCCCTCTCCCATCCTTCCTCTCTGAAGTCAATCTAATTAATTAGTTAATTAATTAATCTCTTCTTTAAAAAAAGAAAAGAGCAATTCTTCACTCTCTTTTCCAAATATCCTCTCCTTAAGTGTTCCTACTAACACTTCATTTGCAACTCTTGCATTCTCAGGCATCTTCGAATCCTTCCTTTTTGCTCATCCTTCACATGCTGTTAGTTTCTAAGATTCATTGATTTTTTACCTCTATGTTTTTTATTTTTTATCTTTGTTACTGGTAGTTCTCCTATTTGGTCACCCTGTCATAAGCCTTTCCCACATACAATCCATCCTTTGATTATAAAGTACAAATTTGGCTCCTAATATGCTACACTATATACCAGATTCATTCACCATCCAAATGACTCCTTGCTGTGCCTCATACAAGGGCCAAGTTTTCAGCCTGGCTGGGTTTACTTATGCGGCTCCTCTGCACTGGAGTGCCCTTCTTCCTGCTAGATGATGTTCTCATCTTCAAAAATATTTTTATTCCTTTTAGATTTATTATATTTATTACTTATTGTTGTAACATTTCCTTTTGTTTTCCTTCTCAAACACTCCCCTTCATTGAAGCCTTTCACAGTGCAACTATTCAGAAATAATGATTGCCTCAGTGTGATACTTTATGGAAACTTCCCTTTAGGTACCTAATATTTTCTACCTTTTATTATAAGTGTGGTTATATGTTTTTTCTTCTAGAGGTTATGAAGAAAGAACCCATAAGCCTTATTTATCTTGGTTTCCTTCACTATATTTGATGAATAATTCAAACTGTCGTATAGATTAAGTAGTAACTTTTAAAAATTTAAATAGGTTGACATGCTAAAAAAGTGCCATGTCTCTAGAAAACTTACTAATTACTAAGCCTAACTTGCAACTCTGTGTGATCAGAAAGTTTCTGCAATGGAATTGGATTAATGTTGCCTCTAAGGATCAAGTTTGGCTTAATCCATTCAATTATCAGAATCTGTTGGATGTGATAAAAGAATGAGTATTGTTCCTGTCAAATTGTTTTATAAGTTAAACTACTTTCATGAAAACTAAACTATAAGATGAACTGAAAGGTAGGATTTAGCAAAGAGGAAGCCAGATTCTTCTAATTACCTATATCATAAGCAAGTGAATTAAAGGATAGAATGTGAAAAACGGGGAGACACTGACGCTCCTGACTAGGAGAGTGGGAGTGATAACTTCAATTATAGATGCTCAATTGCCCTGCCAGGGGAAATGTTCAGGAAAAAGAGGATACTTTTTCTCTTAAATGGATTTAATACTCCATGTCTGCAACCACCAGAAACCAGGCGGAAAACTGACAGTATCATGTAACTGAATATACGCATAGTCTCTGACACAGTAATCCCACTCTTGGGTATATAACAAGCTGAGATTCACAACTATTTATACTAAAAAGTATGTCAATAGTGTTCATATTAGCAATACTCATAATAGCCCCAAACTATAAATACTCAAATGTCTATAAATAATGATATGAATAAGTGAATGGTGGTATAGTCAAAAGTATTACACAAAAGTGAGAAAAACCTAGTGTTTCCATACATAAAAACATCTATGAATCTTTTATTTTTATTTATTAATTATTTATTTATAATCCTCACCCGAGGGGCATGTTTATTGATTTTATAAAGAGAGGCCTTTCGTATGCGACCCAACTGGTTACTGAACCCACAACCTAGGCATGTGCCCTGACCAGGAATCAAACCTGAGACCTTTTCATATATGTGATGATGTTCCAACCAACTGAGCCACACAGGCCAGGGCTCTATAAGTCCTTTAATCATAACATTAAACAAAATAAAATACAAATAAAATAATACAGAATGATTCCATTTATATAAAGTTCAAACCCAAGCAAACCTAAGATTTAGCAGCAGAAAGCAGGAGGAAGGCAGTGACTAGGAAAAGGCTACATACAGTGGGTTTGGAGTTGTAGGTCATGAACCATCCCTGATCTGGGTGATTTTTATTTATTTATTTACTAGAGGCCCAGTGCACAAAATTCATGCACAGGGGAGGGGGATACCTCAGCCCAGCCTGTGCCCTCTCCAATCCAGGATTGATGCAGGATCAGGCCTAAACCGGCAGTCAGACATCCCTCTTGCAATCTGGGACCTCTGGCTCCTAACAGCTTGCCTGCCTGCCTGCCTGCCTGATCACCCCTAACCACTCTGCCTGACTGCCTGATCGCCCCTAACCGCCTGTGTCTGCCTGATCTCACCCTTAACTGCTCCCCTGCTGGCCAGATCACCCCTAACTGCCTCTGCCTCAGCCCCCATCACCATGGTTTTGTTCGGAAGGAAATCGGATGTCCGGAAGATATCCAGTTGATCTGGTCTAATTAGCATATTACCCTTTTATTAGTATAAATTGAGATAGCATTGACTTACAATGTTTCCTAAGTTTAAAGTATACTGGGTAATGTTTATATGACCATGTTCAATTAGTGTGCATAAATGATTTGTGCAGTTTTCAGTATTTGATTAAAAAAATCAATAAAACATCAAAAAATTTAAAAAAGTGATGCCTGGGTGTAAGAAAAATGCCTTGTGCAAGTTAGTAAGCAGTATGGTTCCAAATTGTAGCAAGACCCATTTGATTGTGATGCCAATGCATCACCCACTGTATTGTACACTTTTCTGTTCAAATGTGTGCATTCTAACACTCACTCTAATATCAGGCTCCCTGAAGTCATGCATGCTCTCACTTTCTGCTGGTGCCCACTGATGGATAACATTAGCTTTTTTTTTCTTTTCCAATTTCTTCTCCTTTGGCATTATGTTGTTTTCTCTCCTTCCTTGCAAGTCTTCCCCATTGTTTCTAAGATATACTCTTTAGTCTTTATTTATTTATTTTTTTCATTTTCAATATTTTATTGTATCTTCCACTCAAACTGCTAGAGAAAATGCTCTTGCTATAACCAACAGGCCGCCGAGAGGTGTAAAATAGCACCAAGAAAGACTCACTATCTCTACTTCTCTCAGAATAAATCTTATTTTTCAAAGTAATCAATATTAACAATGTGGTCTGGAAACTTTAAAATCATTCTTTATGTTAAGATAAAAAGAAGACATAGAGATGCACACATATTTTTTCCTTGTCTTTCAATAATAGGATCATAACATGACTTGTCTCCACTGTCCCATTGATCAATACACGTGGGTTTTGGTCAGTACACAGATTATCAACCTTTCTTCCCAACAAACAATGTTGCAAAAATATTCATTATATATTTTTGTGAAGGATTGTTTCCAAAAGTGGGACAGTTGAAGTATTTGCATATCTCTTTGTATTAGATATTGCCAGTTAGTGTAACTAAGAGACGCAGCCCATTTTCTCCTACTAGCTCCATGAGTTCCTCCTATTCCTCATGCCTTCATCAGACCTTATAAAGCTTTTAAAACATTTTCTAATATGCTGAATAAAAAATGCCATTTCATTGTTATGCTTTTAATTTCCCCAATTACTTGTGTGGTTGAGCATTTGTGTGGGGGATTTGGCAATTCGGGTATATTTTTTGTGAATTACCAGTACCTATTAATTATACTACCAGGTAATGTTCATTACTTTTCCCCCTGGATATCTAGTAAGCATTTCTGCTAAATGTTATAAGATTGCATTAGTTTTATGTTGACTTTCAATTGTCCATTTATGTCTAAAAATGAGATTAAAAGTCTGCCTGGCATACTTTGCTGACTTTTTTTTTTCTCCCATAGCTTGTTTGACTTGAAATTCCTCAATAACTTAAAAGTGGAAAGTGCCTGATTGTAAGCCATTTAGGATATGGCATCTTTAAGTCATCCTGCAGCCCTCTTTCTTATGCTTGTCTCCAAGGGCCAACATGCTCATGCAATGGGGTCTCTGCTCCATTCTCTGGAACAGGTAGGCCCCTCCTCTCAAATTCCCGACTGGGCATTCTTCTACTCTTCTCCATCAGTCACCACCCGTCCATCTACTTTCTTTCTCCAAGGACTGTTTTGAAATTTCTCATCTGCAGACAGTTTCCTATCCTACTGCCTTCTTCTTATGCGTTTTATAATCTATTTGTTTATTTACTAAATGTTAACATCTCTGGGAGACTAGAAGGTAGGTTATGTTAATATGATTATTTAATAAGATACTGGACCAGAAGGCCTGGTATTTTTTTTCTGGTCTCTTAAATTGAACACTTAATTAAATTATTTTCTTCCTTTTCATAAAAGATAAAATGTTATTTTGATTGGAACACTCACTTTCATATGAAATGTTCCCATTTTTGTCAATTTCTACATAATTTGGAATTTCTGTTTTTATTATCTTTTTGATGAAAGATTTTATTAAGTTGGCACATATGAATTACCTTTTCTGTAGGTCAAAATGGTAAAATACCAGCAATTTCATATAATTCAACTTAGGTTGGGTATTTCCTAACCTGCTCATTTTTTTTAGTGTTTTTTGTTTGTTAATTCTAATTTATTATATTTGGTTAGAGTATATAACTTACAAATGTATGTTTTTAGGTATATAACAAGGTTTTAATCATGGGTAAATATATAAAAACATTTTTATAAATTATGAACTAGTGTTTATTATTTCTATAGAGGAAATACAGTAATGTGTGAGTATATGTGTGTGAATTTTAGTTAACCAAAGTATTTAGATCAGGTGTCTTCAATGTGTGATATACTTTACAGATTACTATTAGTAGACAACTTTATTTTTTGGCTTGTTGAGTATTTGAAGACTAAACTTTGAATATCTCTAAAACAGGATGTGGACTCTCCATGTAAGCCATATCCTTCTTGTTTTATTATTAACCTAATCACACAATTACGTTATCTGCCAAGATCCTATTGGAATTTGAGTTTTTGTCCCTACTCTAAATTTTCCCTTGTGATTTCCACTTTTTTTTTGTATTTTTGTTGTCTTGACCTTCAATTATTCTCTCTGACCACTGAAGCAACCAGCCTCCTTTTCTATTCCTGTATTAAATTTTGCAATTCAAACATCTGGCGTCTTTGGCTTCAGAAAGCCCTTTTTATAACTCTGAGAACATCTTCTTGAGAGGCTGCATTTCATTTTTGTTTAAGCTTTTTTTCTGTCTTTCTCATTTATTTTGTCTCAATATGAACAACCTGTTCTTCACCTTAGTCTTTTTCTAGTTTTGCTGTGTTTTTTTAAAGAGATCCTCTATGCCTTTTCATGAGTTTAGGTTCCCTCCAAATCTTCTCAGTTAAGGTCTAGGGATTTCCTAGGCACTGCAGTAACTGAGATACCACAGCCCTTTCCCTATGAGGCAGTGGAGGAAGTCAATTGATAGTACTGAAGCCTGTGATGAAGACTGCTTAGATTTCATCTTTTACCACAGTTTTAACCTTTTTCCAATATTCTTGGGAAGTAGTTTCTTCTTCCAACCACGTGGAATGTTTGTGCAGCCCACTAGGGGAGACCCTTTCCTGGGCCATTAGTATCAAGAGGACTGGGCAGTCTCCTCCAGGACTTGATATAATGAACGGCATAGACTGACGGACAAGAACAGATCCAGAGGCTGAGAAACGTCGATCAGAACATCATACCTCAGGTAAGGTAGGGGAGGGTGGGGGTAAGGTGGAGAGATCAACCAAGGGACTTGTGTGCATGCATATAAACCTAATCAATGGACACAGACAACGAGGTAATGGGGCATAATTGGGGGGTGGGGGGTTATGGGGGAATAAGGACACATATGTAAAAAATAAAAATTAAAAAAAATTAATTAAAAAATTATAAAATAAAAATAAAATACTAAATCTAATCAATACTAGTGGTCACCATAACCTTAAGAGAAATTGTTTCATGTGACAATAATTTTTAAATGAAACTCTCTGTAGCCTGAAAATTATTTTGGAAGGAAACAAAGAGAAGTTTCCTTCAAAAGTCCTAAGGATTGTAATTGAAAGTCAATATATTTGACCTCTTGAACTAAAGTAAATAATTTGTGTTTTAGCCTCCCTGACAAAGTTTATATAAAACTACAAAAAGAAATTGACAGCCAGTTTGAAATGGAATTGCCATGCCTAGAGCAAAGAATATCTTTACATGATATTATTCTACAATGTCATTATAATTTTAGATATTTTATAACAGCATATTGTACAATTATCCCAAACAAACTTACAAACTAATTCTTTGAATGGTTGGCAGCAATTAAAAAAAAAAAAAGGACATGAAAGGATTTAATCCCTTTCAGAAGGAATTAAGGGCCTGGGAAGGCACTTGAGCATCCTATATTGGCCCCTCTTGCCTTTTGTGCCAAGAGGGACCCTCTTCTCACAATCCAATTGCCCTCAGCTGTTGCCTGAGCTTTCTGTTCATCCTGAGCTTGAAGCCTCGTGGGGGCTGGTACCATGGATCTGTCTCACACCCAATTGTGTGAGCTGGTCCCTCACTGGAGAAGAAATCAGCACCAGGACCCCGCCAGCAGTCCAGGGGTTCCCAAGGCAGGTGCTGGGTGTGGAGGCCATGGGGGCATAGGCTACCAAGGAGACAGAACTGAATCTCACACCACCCTGCTTGGCCCCAGAGGATGGCTAGTTAGCCAGAGACGGGTAAGATTCCTCAAGGAAGGAACAACCTAAGACAGGCATAGTCGCAGAGGGGCCATCAGGAGAGAACTTGGGGGGGGGGCAACAGAAGTGGGGCACAGACCCTCACCCCCCCAACATTTCAAGGGCTTGAACCCTTGCCCCTTCTGAAGGAGGTCTCCTGCCCCCATGGCTGCTTCGCGCTTCCCACAACCAGCTCAGATCGGGACCCAGGCAACAGAAAGAGACTTGGCCCAGCTCAGATCAGGACCCAGGTAACAGACAAGAGACTTGGCCGACAGCAGCTTCCCTCTATCTAAATTCAGCCTAGCTCAGGAATGCTCAGGGCCCACTCAAGAATGCAAATAATCTTTCCCACTAATATTTACAGGGTAAACTAAGATTGTTGGTAGAGTATTAAATTTGACAGTAAAATAGTAATCAAGGTTTCAGATTAATTTAAATAGGCTAATTGAAATAAGTGAATATTCAAGTAAATTTAATTCTACTGGACAAAAAGCTGTTCTTAAAGTAATAACTAAAATTCCTATTGGTAGTTCATCTCATGGTAAAATTCCTGTACATGCAATGAACCTAAAGCAGCCATATTTTTGGGCAAAAAAAAAATTTTAAATTTAAAGTTATCAAGACTGCATTATAAAATTTACAAAAACCTCCATTAATCAAAGAAAAAGGGCGGGGGGTAGTAGAGTAATATCATGTAAGGAAAAATACCCTGTAAGTAAATTACATCTAGAAAATTTTTACTTTACAAAATTAATTTTCATTTGTAATGCTAACAGCAAGATGGCCATGAAAAACACACATGGTGTCTAAATAAGACAAAGGAAAATCATTTGGGCAAAAATAAAAAGGTTCCCACACCAATTATATAGAAAAGATTCCTTTATTAACTTGTGGTCGAGAATATGTTTGTATATTTTCAGAAAAGAACTCCAAGACCATGTGGATTCCTGAAACAGAGAGGAATTGACAGGTGTGCTCCAACCACGAAGACAAGAGGAAAAACAGTCCAGAGATGGAAGACGCTGACAACACCTTGCCATGTGAGCAGTCAGCAGCTGTGCACCACTGCAGGTTGCTTAGGACCAAACCAGAGAGGATCGGACCTGCATTGCCACCATGTGCCCACCATCCACAACCTCTTGTCAGAGAGAAAATAGAGCTGTTTTTCTTGAGCTCTAGGTAGAAAATACAAATGGAAAACTCCAAGTGACCCAGTTTTAATATGTATACAAGCCAGAGACCAGAGGGCAAGGGCCCGTAATTGGCCTCTCCTAACAAAGTTGTCTCAATAGAATGTGAAGGAACAGTTCCTCCAAATAGACGGCACTTCTAGTAGGAGCAAAGAATAGAAGCCCTTCATTCATTACACTCCATTCTATGTAAATGTCAAATAGCCAGTAATTGGTTCAAAAATGAACATTAGCCCTTTCTACCAACATTAGCTTTATATGTGCTTGAGATTTCTATAGCCCAAGAAGTTCCCTCTTTTTAAATAGCAAAACATTTTATTTATACTTTTTGCCCCCTGAATAGAATGACTAACTCTAGAGGCAGAGAACAAATATAACTTTTCAGTTTTGCTATTACTCCATTGCTATAGTAGAGAGATAGATTATTTTATAAGCATAATCTTCTTAAAAGAACATTGCTATGGACACTAAAAATAAGTTTATATGGAGAAATAACTAGTTCCACAGTGCAACAGAATTTTAAAAGTATGTTAATGTCTGAGAGCTCAATTAAATGAGCAAAAAAAAAATTCCCAATTGAATATGCATGCATTATTGATTATACCTGCATCTGTTTTTTTAATCAAATATTCTAAGAGAATCACACAGCACTTCAAATCCTGATTGGCCCATAATTTAATGCCTCCTCACATAGCATCAAATGTAACCTCAATTTAAAAATGTTGTACAAATTATATATTGAAAATTTCAAAGTGCTCATAGCTAAGTGATATATTTTCTACTGAATAAGATTAAAACAGAAAATCTTGAAAGTTAACTTTGGTTGTACTTTGGAATACATGTGTTTATTTTGGCAAGAGAGTTACTTAAATTTTCTTGATTAAGCAAATATTAAATTTTACCTTATATTGCCTGAGTGTGTAGAGTGTGGGAATCATGTATCCCATTTCCATTGACTGAATGTCTATTTATATAACAGAATTATATTTTGTTTCATGAAGCAGAAAACAACTCAAGATTTAAGCAAGCATGTGTGTACATGTGCACCTGTGTGCATGTGCACGTGCACGTGTGCGTGTGTGTGTGTGTGTGTGTGTGTGTGTTTCAAGCAATAAGAATTCTGGCTTCCTCTGAGGTATTATCAGAAACCCAGGCTCTCACCCCTACCCTTAGCATGCAGCTCTCAGGTTGGGGCTTCCAAAATGACTACTGAGCCTTCAGGAAGAAGGCAATGATAGAGATCAAAGGATGATGCCTATCATAAGACAGTAAAACTTCCCAGCAATCCACAATAGATGTCTTCTTACATCTCATTGACCAGAGTTATGTAATACACCCATGATTAACTGCAAGAATGGCTTATAAATATCATTTTTAGGCTGGGTCCGTATCATCAGAGTTCTCTTAATTTAGCAAAAGGAGGCACAGACAGGGTGGCTAATGACAAAAAACTCCCAGTGTTCAACATCTACTCTGTATTGGTGATTGTGTTATTCACCAGATAAAGGAAACTGAGGAAATGATTAAAACTTCTTAAAGCTTTGTGGTTATAATCAAATACAACTCAGTCAAAAAATATTTCTTTTGGTCTGAAGTAGGCAGGCACACATGTATCTTCAAGAAACCTCAGGTGAAGGAGTGGTTTCTATATGATATGAAATAATGGGCTGACTCTGTCTCTTTCTGGAACCATGGTGGCCCATGGAAAAGACCTCCCTTCCTGCTTGGATGAAAAGCCTCTACTTTTGAGTCTGTCATTTAATTTGTCAAAATAATATTTTCTTTGAAAAACCATGAAAACCTACCTTGGAAATAAGGGACAGTGTCTAAAACTTTTCACTCAGCACACTACCATGAACTTTATTCACATAACCACACATCCCTTGAGTGACCTGAGTGATGCAGAAGGCCTAGACCTCTGAAGCGAGGGGGAAAGGGCTCAAGAGGCCTTGGGAAAGAACCAGAGTGCTGAGGACCAGAACTTTGCCTTTCTAACATGTTGCCTAGACTTCTTTGGAAGCAAACTTATTTCATTACAGACTAGATGGGAATGGAAGAAGGATCCAATGTCATGTTGCTGAGAAGGTTCTTATAAACTGTTCAATAAATCTCAAGCATAATTTTTCTCTTGCATTAAATATTAATTTGATCTCACAAATATATCCACAGGAAGAACAGTGGGAATACTATTCAACTGGGAATACTCAATTTTAAATGACATAGGGGAATCTAAAAAAAACCCTCTAAGCTTAGAAGTTAATTGCAAGATAAGTAGACAAGCTTGATTTATACAGTGAGAATGAAAGAGCTTCCACTTCTCTCTTTTGGCCCAATAGACCCATTGTTTAAAGAAAAACAAACATAAGACCTCTTTTCAACAAGGACTGCTGATGAAGATAGAGAGGTAGAGAAAAATTTTTGCAGTAACTCTCCACATCCCCACCTTGGAATTCCTCACTCCTAGGTCTGTTCTAACTTGCAAGAATCCATAAGTACCAATGACTTACAATTCTTTCTAGAACCCATCAAAACATATTATTCATTCTACCACATTCGTTCATAGGGCTACCATTAAAATGTACTGCAAAGTGGATGGCTTAAAACAACAGAAATGTATTCTCTCACAGTTCTAGAAGCTGAAAGTTCAAAACTGAAGTGTAGGCAAGGCCATGCCCTCTGTGAAGATGTTAGGGGAGAATCCTACCTTGTCTCTTCTAGCTCCTGGTAGCCCCAGGTGTTCCTTGATGTGTAGGAACATAACTCCAATATCTGCTATCTGGCTTCTGTGTCACCATCTCTGTCTCTTCTCCTATTTATAAAAGGACACTAGTTACAATGGATTACAGGCCACATCATTAACTTCATCTTAACTTGATTACATGTGCAGAAACTGTTTTCAAATCAGGTCATATTCACAGGAATTTTGGGTTAGGACTTTAATATATCTTATTGGGGAACACAATTCAACCCATGATACCCACATTCCATTCTTTCAGCGGGGATGTGATGAGGACTTCAAAGTATTTTATTGGAGGACACAATTTGACCCACAACACCTACCTCCCTTCTCATGTTTATTCAGAGGAGATGGTGAGTGGCAACATAAAGAGAAAACTCATCTACCCCACTGCATTAGCAAACATGGACTGTGATACATACACAGTTACATTCATGGGACTTAGGAGAAATCTCCGAATGGTAATCCTCGGGCTTTCCCCAGAAGACACCCAAGGGCAGAGGAGAAGGAGTGCCACCCCCAGATGCCTAGGGACATAATAGCAGCCCTCCCAAAACCCAACATTTCTTAGAAGTCTCGTGGATTACTTTTAGGTAGTTGCATACTTATATTCAATTTCATACCATATATATGCTGTTACAATAGAAAAAAAAATTGTTGCTTTCAGGTAGAAAAAATCAAAACAAAAGTCTTTAAATGTTTTATCAGACAATGGAAACAATCTTATTGAAATAAACTACTGTGGGTCAATGTACTTTATGGGGGTGCAGGGCATGAGACTCAAAGATTAGAATGTGGCTCCATCTATTTCCACTTCTCTGGGAAGTTACTTAGCTTCTCATTGTCTGTTTCCTTATCTATAAAATGAAAATGATACCTGCCCACTACATTGTAGAAGAATCAGATGAAGTGATGCATGCAAAGTAGCTATCTCATTGCCTAATAGTTAAATCATACTCCAATAGGTAGAAATAATTATTAACAGTGTAGAGAAGTATAATGAGTTTAAAAGAGCTTACATTGCATATGAAACTTAGCATTCTTAAGATCTGAATTGCTGTCAGAGTATTACAAGAACCTAGACTCCTACCAATATGTGCATACCAATGGTAGCTCAATAATTCATCATACATGACCCAATAAGGAAGGATACACTTACCAAACCCCCCAAAGAGGCAATATTGTATGATTTTTAAAGCTGATATTGGTGAAAATCTTAGTAAATGCATTTCCTTGCTGAGGGGTGTGATCATTTGATTCCTTGAGCATTCTGAATGATTCTCTGAATTTTATTTAGCAAATGAAATAGCAAAATTCTTGCCTAGGAACTTTATAGTGAAGAAAGTCAACTTCTTCTACAACTATTTACTTTCCTACCAGCATTTTTATTTTCTTCTTAACAAGTCCCAACCAACTCTTCATGACAAACTCATGTCAATACAACTCTCATAAAATCTGACTTCTTTTCTCATAGTATTATATTCTTACTTTTTACTTTTTTCTCCTTTTAATTCTTTGAGCATTTTTTATATTTTTTTAATTTTTTTTTATTGTTTGAGGTATTACAAATAGTAGTACATATGTCTCCTTTTATTTCCCCCCCATTGACCTCCTCCCGGCCTCTCCTACCCCCCAGTACCCCGCCCCCCCCCCCCAACCAGTGTCTTGTATCCATTGGTTATGCTTATATGCATGCGTACAAGTCCTTCGGTTGATCTCTTACAGCCCCCCCCCACACCCCCGCCCAACCTTCCCTGCCTTCCCGCTGTAGTATGACAGTCTGTTCAAGGCTTCTTTGCCTCTGTATCTATTTCCCCCCCCTCCCCATTTCTTTCCTTTAAAAAATGTTGCCTCTGCAGACTAGAAATAAACATACAATAACAACAACAAAAAATGTTTGAGTCCCAATTTCAATGTCCAACAGTTCTGAGTCCCCGTTTCAATGTCAAACAGTTCCTTATGTGCACATGTCAGCAATGATATCTGGATGGTGGGCACATGGTGGCAATGCAGGTCCAATCCTCTCTGGTTTGGTCCTAGGCAACCAGCACCAGTGCACAGCTGCTGACTGCTAGCGTGGCAATGCGTCGTCAGTGTCTTCCATCTCTGGACTGTTTCTCCTCTTGTCTTTGTGGTTGGAGCAGACCTGTCAATTCCTCTCTGTTTCAGGAATCCACATGGTCTTGGAGTTCTTTTCTGAAAATATACAAACATATTCTCGACCACAAGTTAATAAAGGAATCTTTTCTATATATTTGATGTGGGATCCTTTTTATTTTGCCCAAACGATTTTCCTTTGTCTTATTGAGACACCATGTGTGTTTTTCATGGCTGTCTTGCTGTTAGCATTACAAATGAAAATTAATTTTGTAAAGTAAAAATTTTCTAGATGTAATTTACTTACAGGATATTTTTCCTTATATGATATTACCCTACTATCCCCCCTTTTGTTTTTTGATTAATGGAGGTTTTTGTAAATTTTATAATGCAGTCTTGATAACTTTAAATTTTAATTTTTTTTGCCCAAAAATATGGCTGCTTTAGGTTCATTGCATGTACAGGAATTTCACCATGAGTTGAACTACCAATAGAAATTTTAGTTATTACTTTAAGAACTGCTTTTTGTCCAGTAGAATTAAATTTACTTGAATATTCACTTATTTCAATTAGCCTATTTAAATTAATCTGAAACCTTGATTACTATTTTACTGTCAAATTTAATACTCTACCAACAATCTTAGTTTGCCCTGTAAATATTAGTGGGAAGGATTATTTGCATTATTGAGTGGTCCCTGAGCATTCCTGATGCTAGGCTGGATTTAGATATAGGGCAGCTGCTGTCGGCCAAGTCTCTTGTCTGTTACCTGTATCCTAATCTGAGCTGGGCATGGGAAGCAACGCAGCCATGGGGGCAGGAGACCTCCCTCAGAAGGGGTGAGGGTTCAGGCCCCTTCAGGGTTGGGGGGGTGAGAGTCTGCATCCCACCTCTGTTGATCCCCAAGTTCTCTCCTGATGGCCCCTCTGCGACTGTGCCTGTTTTAGGTTATTCCTTCCCTTAGGAATCTTACCCGTCGCTGGCTAACCAGCCATCCTCTGGGACCAAGCAGGGTGATGTTCAGTTCTGTCTCCTTGGTAGCATATGCTCCCATGGCCTCCATGCCCAGCACCTTGACGCAGTGATCCCACTTCCAGGAATATATCCGAAGAAACTAGACACATGAATCAGAAAGGATATATGCACCCCTATGTTCATAGCAGCACAATTCACCATAGCTAAGGTTTGGAAACAGCCTAAATGCCCATCAGCAGATGAGTGGATTAAAAAACTATGGTATATCTACACAATGGAATACTACGCTGTGGTAAAAAAGAAGGATTTCCTACCATTTGCAACAACATGGATGGGGATGGAGAATATTATGTTAAGTGAAATAAGCCAGGCAGAGAAAGATAAATATCACATGATCTCACTCATTTGTGGAATATAATGAATGGCATAGACTGATGAACAAGAACAGATCCAGAGGCTGAGAAATGTCGATCAGAACATCATACCTCAGGTAAGGTAGGGGAGGGTGGAGGTAAGGTGGAGAGATCAACCAAGGGACTTGTGTGCATGCATATGAACCTAATCAATGGACACAGACAACAAGGGGGCAGGGCATAAGTGGGGGTGGGGGGTTATGGGGAAATAGGGACACATATGTAAAAAATAAAAATTAAAAAAAATCATTAAAAAATTATAAAATAAAAATAAAATATTAAATCTAATCCATACTAGTGGTCACCATAACCTTAAGAGAAATTGTTTCATGTGACAAAGATTTTTAAATGAAACTCTCTGTAGCCTGAAAATTATTTTGGAAGGAAACAAAGAGAAGTTTCCTTCAAAAGTCCTAAGGATTGTAATTGAAAGTCAATATATTTGACCTCTTGAACTAAAGTAAATAATTTGTGTTTTTGCCTCCCGGACAAAGTTTATATAAAACTACAAAAAGAAATTGACAGCCAGTTTGAAATGGAATTGCCATGGCCTAGAGCAAAGAATATCTTTACATGATATTATTCTACAATATCATTATAATTTTAGATATTTTACAACAGCATATTGTACAATTATCCCAAACAAACTTACAAACTAATTCTTTGAATGGTTGGCAGCAATTAAAAAAAAAAAAAAAAAAGGACATGAAAGGATTTAATCCCTTTCAGAAGGAATTAAGGGCCTGGGAAGGCACTTGAGCATCCTATATTGGCCCCTCTTGCCTTTTGTGCCAAGAGGGACCCTCTTCTCACAATCCAATTGCCCTCAGCTGTTGCCTGAGCTTTCTGTTCATCCTGAGCTTGAAGCCTCGTAGTGGCTGGTACCATGGATCTGTCTCACGCCCAATCGTGTGAGCTGGGCCTTCACTGGAGAAGAAACCCGAGTTCCCTGAGATATGAGATCAGCGCCAGGACCCCGCCAGCAGGCCAGGGGATCCCAAGGCAGGTCTTTGAGCATTTGAAATACTCATTGAAGTTACAAATATTCCTTATTATGTTGTTTGAATTCTCCTGTTTGTTATATCATATAGCTCCCCTTTATAAATTGTTATGTGCTTTAACCTTTTGCGATCTGTGCGAGTTCATCTTGTTCTCCATGGGAACCTCACATGCTCTGTGCTGTGGAAACACTGACCCCTTTAGGCTAAGGTCCCTTTGGATTCATTGATTCTAGACATTCTCGTGCTAATTTCTTGGCTTGGGGACGCCCACATCACACCAGTGGTATGAAATTGGACTTCCACATACAGTACAGAACTGAGAGCCCAATGCTCGTGAGCTGCACTTTTTCTAGTGAGAATTCCAGGTGTCTGCAATTTCCTTGTAGCTTCTTTGGCTTCTCATCTGCAGGCTACACAGTAATTCCTATGCAGATTTCCAGAACTTTGAGAGTAGAACCCCTTCATAATCTGCTGTGTCCCCTGTGCAGATAAGAGATTTCTCCTATATAGTATTTCTTGGTTTATTCTTTCTTCCTCCTTTGGAATATGAGCTCTCTTGAGGCTAATGTTGGAGTCTTGCTCACCTCTTCTGGCCTAGTCATAAGCCTATAGTAGACCATTATAAAATTAAGGAATAAATAAATGTTAATCTTGTGGACTTGAGTGTTCTGTGACCTACTACTTTTATATCTAGGGAGTACATTTACCCCAGTGTGGCAATCCCAGCTTTAATAGGCAATGTCAAAGTAGACATTCCAGGCATTATGATACACTGATAATGAAGTCACAGTTATACAAAAAAGAAAATTGCCATTTCCTTGTAAGAGATGGAGATATTAACTTATTAAGAATAGCAGGACAACATTTCATACTTAGACCAGTTATCCAGTTTGCAGCAGGAAGAACCTATTATTCCCCTATATTCAGGTGAGTACACGAGAAGACAAAGCATGGCTCTGGCAGACTAATATTGACAACTTGCACTCATTTATGCTATTTCATTGAGGTTCATTCAACTTTAAGAATATTATGTTCTAGAACTCCTTTCTGGCTTCACAAATAATACCTTAATTGCTAATTTTTCAAAGATGTTTCTTTCCTGTTCCAGGTCACTCTGTCAGTCCTGTACTGTACTTAGATATAATCTCATGTTGCCTACTCAAGCACATACAGGTATTTTCTTAAGGACATTTCAGGATTTATTTTTTTAAGATTTTAAGTATAATGAATGGATTTACTTATATAACTGCTTTTGCTTTGGATTGTTTTCCTGAGCAGGATGCAAGGGTGATTTCTTTCCCAGGTCCTTGCCCAGGTGGATTCCAAGAATGAAGCCACGGACAGAAGGTGGTAGAAGAAAAGGGTGGAAATTTATTGGAAGCAAATAGAGACTCCCATGTAGGGAGGAGGTCCCAAGGGGGTAACCCACTAAGCTCTTTTTTGCTAAGGTTTATAAAGGCTGCAGTTCTTTGTTTCTTCATGCTGCCTTCCAATTGGTCACTCTTTTTGCAGAATATCAGTTTCAAAGCCCAAACCCCACATGGTGCCCTCCCTCTTCCTCTCCCCCTTCTCTTGTAACATTTCTCTATCTCCTGTGAAAATCTGTTTTCTTTCTCCCATTTGTCAGCATTTCTCTATCCTCTGTGAACGTTTGTTTCCTGTTTCTCTCCAAACCCTGTGGCATTTCTTTCTTTTCTGTGAGTGGATGTCTTCCTCTCCCCTTATCCTGTGGCACCTCTCTCTCTCTCTCTCTTTTTTTTCCTGTGAATGTATGCCTTCTGGCAGCTCCTAGCACTAACCTATGCCTTCCTCCCCCATGGGCCCCCTTTATTCCTAAATCTCCCTAAACCTGCCTATTTTGTCCCTAAAATTCCTTTCACTTTCACACTGAGTATCTGTTTGATTTAACAATCAAAATATATTTCATCTTCATTTTGTTTTTATAGAAACCTGAATAAATTAATAGTAATACAAAATATATGAAGATATAAAGAATAATGCTATAACGATGACTTGGATATCTACCACCTGTTTTAACAAAATAAAATCATCCCTAGTTTTCTTTGTACCACTTCCTGATTCCTTCCCTTTTCATTTTCTCTCAGAAGAAATAACATCATAAAACATGTTATTATTTTCTTCTATTTCTTATGCTTTACTTACATTTATTTATACTTATTCCTAGTTATTATTTGTAGTGGATAAAATGCAATATGTGTATTGTATTATAAAAGTACAAATAAATATCTATATTGTTAGTTTGCAAGTTGCTTCTTTGCTCTGCATTATGTTCTTCATCTATCTGTTGCCTGTGGTTATAGTTTTCATTTTTCAATAAGGTAGCCTATTCTATTATCTGAGTTTTTTTAAACTATGCTGAACATTTTGTTTGTTTCCTGTATCTTTTGCTTTTACAAATAGTGTTTCAATGGGAAACATTGTTTTTTTGGGGGGTACCTATGCCTGGAGCACATGTGAGTTTCTCTATGGTAGAGCTTTTCAAGAAGCATCATCACCCTAAATTATAGATTAAGCTATAAAATGCTGCTCTCCTCCATCCTGAGGTTACCCAGGGAGTCCTGGGTTGACTGGTACCCCTGGGCAGGGTTACCAGAAACACTGTCTCATCACATTCTTCTTAGAGCATGGCCAGGGCCAAATGGGGTCTGATAGGGCATTCCATGTTCTCCTCCAGTTGTGAGCACACTGTGTGTCCTCAGATGCTCTGTGCCTCATCACAAAAGGCTCAATCACCTGGATATCTACTCTAAAATCTGACTACAAAGTACACAGTTGTCCATCATAGATATGGGTCCCTCTACAACTTCCTTGAGGTTAAGAGTAGGGGGTTGATGGGACTCTAAATGGTATCCTTGAATCCCTGTTTTCAAATATAACAGATAGATGTTTATTTATATCTGACGTGACTTTGTTAATACTCACCTGAAGCTATTTTTCCATTGGGTTTTAGAGAGAGTAGAAGACAGAGGGAAAGACAGAGAGAAACTCGATGTGAGAGAAACATATCAGTTGGTTGCCTCCTGCACAAGCCCTAACCAGGGCCTGGGCCAGGGAGGAGCCTGCAATCAAGGTACGTGACCTTGACCAGAATCAAACCGAGGACCCTTTGTTTCATAGGCTGATGCTCTATCCACTGAGACAAACTAGCTAGGGCACTGACATGCCTTTTAACTAAGAAAAATTCTTATTCAATTGGGTTTATGAAAATTTGGGGTTCTGAATTATTTTAAAACTAGAAGCCTGGTACACAAAAATTTGTGCACTGGGTTGGGGAGTCCCTCAGACCAGCCTACACCATCTCACAGTCCGGAAACCCTCTGGGGATGTCCTACTGATGGCTTAGACCCACTCCCTCTGAGGGAGGCGACCAGGCCAATCAGGGATAGGCACCCCCATCATCCCGCTGCCACCCCGCAGCTGCCGCAGCTTTGTCTGGAAAGACATCCGCAAGGATATTCGGCTGTCCAGTCTAATAAGCAGATTATGCTTTTATTATTATAGATAGTTGATGTATTAGTAAGAATTTTATAGAAAAAAAAAAACCCACATATATATTGCATTAGCTCATCCAATCGTGGAGGCTGAGAAGTTCCAAGATCTGCAGTCAGCAAACAGGAGACCCAGGACAGTCCATAGTGCAGTTTTGGTCCAAGTCTGATGTCCTGAGAACCAGGAGAATAATGGTGTAAGTTCCAGTCCTAAGCAGGCACACTTAAGACCCAAGAAGAGATGATGTTTTAGCTCAAGTCCTAAGAGCCCGAAAAGACTGATTTCCCAGCCAAAGGTGGTCAGGCTGATGGAATTTTCTTACTTGGGAAGGGTCAGCCTTTTTGTTCTTCAGGTTTTCAACTAATTGGATGGGGTCCACTCACATTAGGGAGGACAATCTGCTTTATTCAAGTCTACCAATCTCATTCAAAAACATCTCCACAAACATACCCAAATAATGTTTGACTGAATAGTTGGGCATCTTACTCCTAGTCAAGTGAATACATATCATTAACCATTACAACTGATGAAAAAGACCAATTGAATTGAAAATATGATTATATACCATTGGTATAAAAATATGTTTTTTACTCAAAATAGTTTCAACTGTTGTAATGTTTACTGGTTTTGAGAAATTAATTTTAAACTTTTATTACATATTTGAGTGAAGAAATTTGTTGTTGATGCTAATTTTTGAGAAAGTAAGGAATTCATTATGCAAGTGCTTTAATCAAGAACTACACATAACAACTGTCGTGTAAGGCAAAGTGCTATTTATAGAAGAAAATTTAACATTTCCATAAATATTTTAAAAACATATTATTTGGAAGTTGTAGACAAACTTAATATCAAATTTATTCCTAAACACCTTTTATTTTACTTTTTAAACACCAATTATATAATACAAAGAGTCTAATGAAGTTTTAAACATCTAAGCCTCATTTTGTATGCTCTCTCACACTCCTTAAAATTTGCATTAGTTTATACCATATATATTTTTCATTATTTATGTCTCATAATTTAAAAAATGTTGGGAAATACCGCTCTGAGTGTGTATCTAGGAATATAAATTCTGTGTTATATGGTATGAGCAAAATTTTTATAAGATAATTCTTAATTGTTTTCTAATTTACACTCCAAGGAGCAAAGTACAAGTGGCAACACATGATGTTTTTAATTTTGACAATCTTAGAGATGGGCTTTTTAATTTGTAGTTCCCTAGTTTACCAACGAGTTTAATAATCTTATATATTTGTCAACCACAGTTGATTCTTCATTTAAGTATACATCTATATATTTTGCTCGCTTTTATTGCATATATTTTTAAAACTGACTTATAATTCTTTTTTTATTCTAGATAATAATCACCTGTATCTGCATTGTAACCATCTCCCCTCAGTATATTGGATGACTTATTCTATTTCTGGTGTTTTAATGAGCAAAGTTTTAATTATTTTAATTTATTAATCATTTCCCTATGGTTTATATTATTATGTATTGCATAAGGTACTTTTCCTGTACTGAGATTATTATTTTCCTGTATGCCTCCTAAAAGTCTTATGGTTTTGCCTTTCACATTGAGGTTTTAATCCATCAGGAATTAATTATCGACAAGTGGGTGAAGATTAATTTATGTTTATATCTGATATATTTGCATCATATGTATGATTCTACATACTCAGGGCAGTGTTTTCAGACTCTCCCGTCTATTTAATTTATAATTTTGGTATCTCTGCACACATTCTCTACAGTCTTAATTACTGTAGTACTAAATGAATTCTAAGACTTAGGATTTTGATTGAAGTTGCATTGAATCTGCAGGGAGAACTGAGATATTTCAGCATCAATTTGAATGTATGAACTTATTATTTCTATCACTTAGGCCTTCCTGAACGTCTCTTGTAATGTTTTGCTTTAATGAAGTTTTTAAAAATGTTTTTAGATTCATTCCTATTTTCTATTTCTGTGGTAATGTAAATAATATATTTTATGATATTTTTATCTGTTTGTTGTAGAGAAATTCAGTTGACTTTTATAAAATGACTAGTGGCCTGGTGCACGGATTTGTGCACATTGAAAGGAAATTAATTAGAAGATGGTGGGTGGGGCAGGACTGGGCGAGATGGGCTAGACATGCCCTAGAGACAACCTCCTGTGGTCCCTTCCTGGCCAGCTGCACCTGGGGCACACCAGGGCTTGAAAGGCATCTGTGGAGCGAGTGGGATCACACTGGCAGGTGGGGTCCCTCCTCCTGGCCTGAGGGGATCAGGCCGAAACCAGCTCTCTGACATCCCCCGAGGGGTCCCAGAGTGCAAGAGGGCACTCTGCAAAGTTGCTGTTGCTTACAACCTCCTGTGTTGAGCATCTGCCTCTTGGTGGTCAGTGCATGTCACACCTATCAGCCAGTGGGATGATCGGTAGGTCGCTTAGCCTTTTATGTATATAGACTACAGGCCCGGTGCACAAAATTCATGCACGGGGGTGTGTGTCCCTCATCCCAGCCTGCACCCTCAACAATATGGGACCCCTCAAGCGATGTCCGACTGCCCGTTTAGGCCCGATCCTGGTAGGATCGGGCCTAAACGGGCAGTCGGACATCCCTGTCACAACCACTTCTGCCTGCCAGTCTGATCACCCCCTAATCACTCCCCTGCCAGCCTGATTGATGCCTAACTGCTCCCCTGCCAGCCTGATTGCCCCTAACTGCCCTCCCCTGCCAGTCTGGTCACCCCTACCTGCCCTCCCCTGCAGGCTTGATTGCCCCCAGCTGCCCTCTCTTATAGGCCTGGTCCCCCCTAACTGCTCTCCCCTGTAGGCCTGGGTCACCCCCCAACTTGCAGGCCCAGTTGCCCCCAACTTCCTTCTCCTGCAGGCCCAGTCCCGCCCCCCCCCAGCTGCCCTCTCCTGAAGGCCTGGGTGCCCCCCAACTGCCCTTCCCTGTAGGCCCGGTCACCCACAACTTCCCTCCTCTGCTGGCCTGGTCACCCCTAATTGCCCTCCCCTGCAGGCCTGATCACCCCCAACTGCCCTCCTTTGCAGGCCTGGTCCCTCCTAACTCTCCTCCCCTGCTGGCCATCTTGTGGTGGCCATCTTGTGTCCACATAGGGGCAGCCATCTTTGACCACATGGGGGCAGCCATCTTGTGTGTTGGAGTGATGGTCAATTTGCATATCACTCTTTTATTAGATAGGATAGAGGCCTGGTGCATGGGTGGGAGCCTGCTGGTTTGCCCTGAAGGGTGACCCAGATCAAGGTGAGGGTTCCCTTGGGGCATGAGGTGTCCTGAGCAAGGGGCCTGTGGTGGTTTGCAAGCCAGACACACACCCTGGTGACCCAAGCAGAGGCCCTGAATTTATCTTCTACAATTGAAACTTTGTATCCTTGAGCAGGGGCCAGGGCCAGCTGGTAGCCTGGGTTGCCCCAGACAACCCATGCTCCCAGCCCCTTCTTGAGCAGAGGCCAAGGCAGGCCAAGGCGGGCAGGAAGCTTGGCTTCTTCCATTGCTAGGGACAACCCAAGCCTCCTGCTTGCTCCAGCTCCATGGCCACTGCCATCTTAGTTGGGTTAATTTGCATACTCGCTCTGATTGGCTAGAGGGTGATGGTCAATTTGCATGTTTCTCTTTCATTAGATAGGATAGTATATTTAGCAGAATTGTTATATCCTTCCATAAGTGCTAAAAGTTATGTGTAGACTCCTTAGGGTATTTTATATAGGAAACTCATACCATCTAAATTACTGATAATTGTGATTCTTTCCTTCTAAACTGTATCTGCATCTGTTTCTTCAATTACATTTACAGTGATGATCAGAACCTCCAATTTTATTTTGTATTTTTTCTGCTATACTTCAAGATACCTTATTTCCTGATGCAGGGATGTGCATGCATGCGTGCATGCATGTGTGTGTGTGTGTGTGTGTGTGTGTGCGCGCGCGTGTGTGTGATTTGCTATGGTGAACTCTTACTTTTATGAACCTCATTACGTAAAACACTTTGATAACTATGCGAAGGTGAGTTATTTTGGAGAGAAGATGGTGTGTACTTGTTTCTATCAGGTACCTGGAGTTTCTTTAAATTTTTACTTAGAGATATTTTCAATAAACCAAGCTAAGGAGAATTTGAACTGTAAACCTGCCTGAGCACCTTCTAATAAATATTCTAATTGTTTGTGCCCCTTCCACTCAGTGATAGAGTATGAAACAATTTTTCTTATAGTCTCACAGGAACTAATTTTAGTTCCCTCTAACCTGGAGGAAACAGCCCAGTACAGGGAGATCCCAGATTTCTGTGAAGAGCTCTTATTAGACCTTCCATGGTAGGAGCCTTGGGCATTGTCTCCTCTCCCACAGCCCCTGGGTTCAAATCGGTATTCAAACAAACACCCATATCAGTGCTCAACTTTCCATCTGGGTGTCTTTTTTATTTAGATTTAGGCCTTTGAGTATTTCTTACTAAGCTTTCACTTCATTGATGGGTTAGAGATATTTTTAAATATTGTATCCAGCATTTTTAAGTGTCTTTTTTTTTTAAGGAGAAGTTGGCCAAGGAGGTGGGAAGGGGTTAGGATAGTCATACAACCAGAAGCAGAATGATCAATATGTTTTTCTTAGTGTTTTTTCTCATTTGTCCTTTATCTCACACTTTACTTCAATTTTAAAATAGCAGTCCTGATTTCTAGGAGAAATTTTTACCTAATTCAAGAACGTCAATTAGTAGAATTTTCTGAGTAAAGAGTTAAAAAAGAAGCTGTGGCAGGCAGAATTCTGAGATGGTCCCCATGATTCTTGCCATTTAAGGCCCATGCTGTGTATTATCTCCTTTCTTTAAGTGAAGACATGACTATAAATATGATGACTCCCATGACTTAGTCACACTATATGTCAAAGGTGAAGAGATGTTTTGTTTGTAATAAAGGCCCCAAAGCAGTTGACTTTAAGTTAATAAAAGTAAGATTATCCTGGCTAGGCTTGACCTAATCTGATGCTGCCCTGTTTGGAAACTTCCACTGCGTGGAGAGAGCCACATGGCAGGGGTCTGAGGGAGGCCTGTGGATGCTGAGCGGAATTGCTGACAACCAGCAAGCAAGACAATAGGACCTCAGTTATACAGTCACTGGAAATGAATTCTGCCACAATCTGAGGAAATTTGGGAGGACATTGTTCCCTAGTCAAGCCTCCAACATGAAGATAAAACCAGCAACACCTTTAGCTTGTGTTGGGAGACACTGAGCAGAGAACCAGATAAAATGGTTGATTGGTAACTCATGAAAATGGTGAAATAACACAGTGGTATTGTTATATGCTGCTAAGTGTGTGGAGATTTGTCAGGCAGCTATAGAGACCTAATACAGAAGTAATCACAGATAAAGCATGTCAGCACCCACCACTTTTTCCTTTGTCCTCCATTTTCTACTTCCTGGAAAGGAAGGATTTATAACTATTCCTTGGTATGAAAAACAAAATTGTACAGCAAAACCTTTCCAGATTGTCTTTTTTAACAGAAGAACAGGGGTTGACTTTTGGGGAAAATAGCATTCCCCTTTATAAATGTATTTACATATTTTTATTTTTTAACTTTATTTTTATTGTTGACACTACTGTAGATGTCCCCATTCCCCTCTTTGCTCGCCTGCACCCAGCCCCCCACTTCCCACTGGCCATCACTTTACTGTTGTCTGTGTTTATGGGTTATGCATATATGTTTTTTTGGCTAAGCCAGTTAGAGAAAGACAAATATCATACGCTCTCACTAATGAAAAAATAAACTGACAAAATAGAAACAAAGGCATGGATACCATAGAAAAGACTGACAGCTGTCAGAGGGGAGCTTGGTGGGAGTTGGGGGACTGGATAAAAAAAAGTGAAGAGATTAGCCATTGTAAATTTAGACAAAGTCTTCTATTAACAAAATAGCTTAGAGAACAATTATCTTACTTTGTTTATGGGAGATTCTTAGTATTTTACAATATAGAACAGATAGTATATAGAAAACAGTAATTATATTTTTAGAAAAGTATTTTAAAAATTAAGATAAAATCAATTTTAGAGCCTATAAAAACTAATTAAGATAAAATAATGATGCTCATTTATATCATCACTGCATCTTAGGGAGTATAATGGGTGTCAAGGGAACACCCTGGTGACTCACTTAGTACAATAAGAAGCACCTAGCTTCCTCCTTATAAAATATCATTACTTAAAATGCAATGTTGAGTGCCTCAAGATTTGAAAAATGGTGTAATTTTGTTTTCAAACTCATACTTGACAAGAACGTGTGCATGTAACTTACAACACTTAACAAAGAAAGTTGTTTGTGACCATTATGAACTATTGATTGTGTTACCAAAAACAAGGTCTTGTGCCTTGAACATCTTGCAAAAGCGCACTGCCACAAGCCCTATTCCTGACCCGTTCAGCTTTGTTGGAGGGATGTGAGAAATTCGTTTATGGTAAAGAGCTGTTCGATTCTGAGTAGAAGCCAAATTCCTGCCAGACAGACAAAGTTTGACCAAATGAAACCAGAGAAACATGCCTTAGGCCACTTGATCACTTGTTAGCTCTCAAAAGTTTATTAATAATCCCAAATCTCAGTCACTTCAGAAAAAAGTCGGGCAGTAGAACCGTAACAGAATGATTTCCCCCATGCGGAAGCATTTATTTCTTAGTTCCCCTGAGACTTACATGTGTCATAAAAGGCCTGTGGGTCCAGGATGAAGCTGAGAAAAGAAAAATGACTGTGACAGTCTAAGCAGAAATAAAAGTCATAGCCTGGAGCAGCAACACTGGTGTGAGGAAAAACCCAACCACTGGTTCTTTCTGCTGTAAGCACAGGCGAGGTTTTGCCATGCCTCTCTTCATCAAATGCTATCTTTCCCATTAAGAACAAATAAAACAAAACAAAAGCGAAAATATCTATACTACTTTAGAAACCAGCTATGATAGAATGAGGAAGATTTCAAATGGCTGATCAATGCTACCAAGAGTTGGTATGACAGTTAATGTCAGTGTCACTCTGATCAGAGAGAGCCCTTGCCTCCTCTGAACATTACAGAATACAAATAAAATGTCTTAGCCTCATGCTGTTACCCCACTGCACGCCTGCTCAACAATCTGGTTCTTATTCAGGCACTGGCTATTTCCTCTACTCTGTCCCTGATGCGTTAAGCCAAGAATACTTGCTGCTTGCTTATAGTCCAGCACAATTCAATGGTGTCCCTTAAGCACAGCAATTGACATACAAGGCACAGTTTTGCTTGCTGTAGGATCCAAGAAAAATGAGACATGATCTCTTTCTTCAAGAATCTTACTGCCAGAAGCAGATGCACAGGACTTTTCTGATAATAGCCTTGAACCCCAGTTCCACTACCTTAGACCAGCTCTATCCTAGTCCAACTTCTTTATTGGTTTCATCCTTTTGACTCTGAGCCACTAACCGGATTCTTGCTTTATGTCCCAGCAGCTAGTATTTGTACTTTGGATCTGTAGTATTTGGTCCTTGCTATCTGTCTCCTGCTCTTAATCTGAGTTCCCTGGGTCGTTTCCAGCAGAAATGTCCATGTCCAGAGTGCATAGCTTGGCCAGTATCTAGGACACTCTACCCTCCCTTCCTTCTCCTTAAAGAGAATATTTGAGACCCATCTCTCTAAACATCTCCCTAAAGACTTCCCTAGAGATGCTACCTTGTTAGTAGAGACTGATAGAAAGCTCCAGCATACCCTTTCGATCCAGAGGAGCTGGTTAGAGAGTGTGGGGCTGAATGCAGATGAGAAATGAAGTTAGGGTTGGACTGAGCAGGGTATGATTCTCAACACAGCCTCTTCCTGGTTGTGTTCTGTTGGGAAAATGACTTAATATCTCTGAATCTCAGTTTTCTTCTTTATAAAAAGAGGGAAAGTTTTATTTTGCAGAATCATTGTGAATACTAGAACAAAATTATGCATGGTAGTCACAGAACAGTACAAAAAAGAAACAAAACTAAGTACAGCTATAACCACAAAGCTGGTTACTTACATGCCTAAAAAATGGCTTTAAGGGGAACAAAATACTGAAGAACAGTTGCAATCTAATACAAGTGCAAATTATATCTGTCCTCCGGCTGAACTAAAAAAACAAAAGCTATCTGGGGAAACTGAATAACCCTGAAATTCCTCTGAGCAGACAACAGATGTCTTAAATACATGTGTATTTCATAATTAATAGGATATTCACATGATATTCATATCCAATAGTTCATAACCTATTCATAGGATAGCCCCTTAAATCAGCATTCAGATCCTAATAACTCTTATTTTACCAAAAAAAATTATCAATCTTACCTTTCTATTTTCCCAGGTTATAGCATATTAGAAATAACAAATGAAGTGGGGAGAAAGTATGACGGAAAGACAGAAACTGATAATTCTATTATCCAACAACTCATCACTTGAGGGTTCAGTATAGCAGATATTTTTTATGGCATTTAGTGTTGAAAAAAAACCCCTAATATTTAGCTTTGTATTTTATTTATTGTATGGTGTTATATACCTTTAATATGACATTATTATTATATCTTGAAATTCTAAATATTAAGCCCCACTCAGAGCAAAGAATAAAGACATGTCAACAAGTTTTGTTGTTTTTGTTTTTGTTTTTTTTTAACAAGTAAAGGGCTAATATAAATGATGTGACATTTGGGTTTTATCCTGACCAAAAAAATAAAATAAAATAAAATTACCTTTCAGTAGAGCCTGCTTCAGCCAAATGGAACAGTGTGTTAAGTGAGGTCACTTTTTCAATGACACTCAGTAGTTTTCTTCAACACAAGACATCTGGCTTTATTTTCCTGCAAATGCTCGCAAACCAATTCAGGTTTAAGATCCTTTTAAAAACAAAGTAATTTAACATGTTCACTTAGAATATATAAGAGCAGATTGTTATAAAACAGAATATCAATTTTTATATTTATATAATCTGGTAATATGCCGGGGAGTACTCAAAACATAAAAATGAGCCAAATGTCTTGCTTTGGATAGCCTAAAATGACCAAGAAATGGTAATGCCCTGTACTCAGGTTAAAGTTTCTTTTCAAATGTCCCCATCATAGCAGGTCTTTCTAACAAAGATCTTTTTTTTTTTTTTAAATATATTTTATTGATTTTTTTTACAGAGAGGAAGGGAGAGTGATAGAGAGCCAGAAACATCAATGAGAGAGAAACATTGATCAGCTGCCTCCTGCACACCCCGCAGGAGTGTGCCTGCAACCAAGGTACATGCCCTTGACCGGAATGTGCCTGCAACCAAGGTACATGCCCTTGACCGGAATCAAACGCAGGACCCTTCAGTCCGCAGGCACGCTCTATCCACTGAGCCAAACTGGTTTCGGCACAGAGATCCTTTCTAATTCCAAGTACTGTCAGCTAGAGATCTTAACATTTTGTCTTGGGAATTGACTTGGTTCATGCCATAGTTGTTGAGTTTTATTGTTTTGAAATTGGATACCTGCCCTCTCCCATACCTGATAGGCATTCTAGCTGTCTGGGCAGCCAGGCCTATATCATTTACAATAATATAGTTATGCAAAGTTAGAAAGAATATCGCCATTATAAAAATGACTGGTAGTCATTTAGAAGTAGTTATGGATTAGAAAATAAGTGTCTATGTGTCAAAGCTAATTCAGAAATAATCATTGATTATAAATCCAACATATAGTATCAGGTGGATTTTCATTAAAATAGTTTAGAAATTATTATGACCCCATGATTGGAAGACACTTGAATGTGTCTATTTGGCCACAAAAATTTAAACAAGCTTGCATGACATAGTCCTATGTGTTATATGACTAAAGACCACAGTATCCATCAGAATAAAATTGTAGTGAATGTGTGATAAATATTGCAGGATCATCAATTAAAAAACTTAATATTCCTGGATGAATAAAATATCATAAACATTTCAAGAGAAAACACTTCAAGTAGGCCAGAGTAACAATATAAGAATAAGACAATGTAAACAAAAGCACTTAATAGTGTCTGTGAAATGTAAAAGCATATTGTAATAAAATATTAATATTTTAGTGTATATATTTATATACATATATTATAAATTTATAAATGTACAAATAAGTTCACAATTTTACTATACATTTAGATGTATATTTAAATTTATATACGTAAACCTATACATTTATATATGTGTATACATACATGAAACTATATATTTATATGTATATATATTAAAATGTTTACACTATACCTGAGCCTATAATAAATATATGTATAGGTATTAGTTTCCTAGAGCTGCAAATACAAAGTACCACAAATTGTGTGTCATAAAATAATATATATATTTTTTTCTCACTGTTCTTGAGACTAGAATTTGAAATGAAGGTGTTGGCAGGGCCATGCCTTCTCTAAAGACCCTAGGAGCAATTATGTGTTATCCTTTTTCTCAGCTTCTGGTATTGTTGGCAGTCCTTGGCATTTCTTGATTATAAATGCAATACCCCAAATCTTTGCCACCTTCATCCATACACAATGTTTCTCCTGTGTGTCTGATTTTGTCTTCAGATGGCATTCTCCTTTCTGTATGTGTCTGTCTCTGTGTCTCTTCTATAACAACACCAGTCATATTAGATCAAGGGTCCACCCTACTCCTATCTGACCTTGTCTTAATTTACATCTTTTTAAGATATATATATTTTGATTGATTTCAGAGAGGAAGGGAAAGGGAGAGAGAGGTAAAAACATCAATGATGAGAGAGAATCATTGATCAGCTGCCTCCTACAGGTCCTTCACTGGGCATCCAGCCCGCAACCTGGGCATGTGCCCTGGCCGGGAATTGAACCTTGATCTCCTGGTTCATAGGTTGATGCTCAACCAGTGAGCTATGCAGGTAGGGTTTAATTTACATCTTGATTACATTTGCAAAGATCTTATTTTTAAATGAGTTCACATTCATAGGTACCAGGTGTTAGAACATCAACATGCCTTTCTGGAGGACACAATCCAACCCCAATAGTATAATATATATATATATATATATATATATATATATATATATATATAGTGTATAATTATATATATTAAGATTTTTAAGTATATGAATGTCAGCTATGATATATAATAATATAAAGCATAAGATGTAGAACATAATATATAATGTTATATTATATAACAAAATAAATATATAGTATAGTATGTAATCATTATATACTGAATATATATTTTATACATATAAACATATGTTACTATCTATTCCTGCTTTAAATATCACATGTCACAACCCATATTATTAAAAATATTTTCAAAGCACAATCAAATTAACATAAAGTTTTGTGGGTAATTTGAATATGGAGGAATCATTAAAAAATGTTCAGCATTAGGAGGCCCAAGATGGCAGCATAGGAGGATCCTGAACTTGCCCCTCCCTGAGCCAACTGTAACTTAAATGTGTTAGAGAGCAATTACTCCTGAGAGACAACTGAGGCTTGAATGAACAACCTCTTAACAATCAAAGAGAGGAAAAGACTGAATAGAGAAGGCTGGGAAACCACAGGAGCCCTCAGAGAGCTGTGGGAACTTTCCAGACTGGAGATACTAGCAAATGCTGCTGTTTACATCCCTCCATTTCTGTAGAATGGTAGGACTTTTATTTTGGTGCTTTGGCCTCCTTGTAAGATCAGTGCAACTTGTTTTCAGCCACACTAACCAGAGCCTTTTGGCTCTAACAAAGGGAGCTAGTAGGATCAACAGGGCATCACCAAACACACCTGGCCTCCCAGGCTAAAGCCACTGGGGCACACAGCAAGCCAGCACCCCAGGCACCATAGTTTCTGCCTAGCTGAAACCAGTCTGCCAAAACTATCTGGAACACACAGCCTACACAGAGGTCACTTAAACAAACGACCACTTTTGGTAAAACAAACAAAAGTAAGACCATATAGATAAGTATGCGAGCAGTAGGAGCATTCTGGGAACTTCAGGAATTTTCTAAGGTCAGGGGGGCCAGTGAGTGCCATAATCCTATGTAACAAAATCCTAATATGCAAATCGACCCAATGGCAGAACGACCAGAGAATGACTGGTCGCTATGACGTACACTGACCACCAGAGGCAGACGCTCAGTGCAGGAGCTGCCCCCAGCCTGCAGGCCCCAGGACAGCTAATGTGGGTGCCAGCAGAGGCCCCGCCCCCCTGATTATCACGTCAGTCGCCCTGCAGAGGGAGGTCACCAGCAGCAAGGGCAGGGCTGGCGAGTGGGTAGCACCAGGCCAGCCAAGGCTTGTGCCAGTGGGGGCCCCCCTATTGCCCCACTGGTTGCCCTACAGATCAGCCCTGATCACCGGCCAGGCCTAGGGAACCTACCCATGCACAAATTTCATGCAACAGGCCTCTAGTATATGTACACTGAGTGGCCATATTATTATGATCTCTGAACGCATAATAATCTGTCCACTCAGTGTATATCCTATATAATAAAAGGCTAATATGCAAACTGTCCCCTCGACCAGGAGTTTGACCAGCAGGCAGGCCGGCCAACCGCCCATGTCCCCTCCCCCTGGCCAGGCCGGCCGGACCCCACCCATGCATGAATTCATGCACCGGGCCTCTAATATATATATTATATGTATAATATATATATTATATATATATATATTTTTTATACACACACACACACAGAGTGGCCAGATTTTTATGCGTTCAGAGATCATAATAATATGGCCACTCAGTGTATATATCCATAGTGTGTGCAGGAATTCTGTTCGGGTGCTTGGGTCTACCTGTAAGGTTACCAGATCTCATTTCTAGACATATCACTCAAGCCCATTTTGGCTCCAAAGGAAGGAAGCAAGCAGGATCAACAAGGCACAACTACGCACACCTGGCCTCCATGCCTAGAGCTGGTCTGTAGGGACCTGCTTGGCTCTCACAAGCCTGCCAAAACCACCATCAAGTTAAAGGTTTCCCAGACAAGCAAAAACTAGAGAAGTTCATCACAGTTAAACCAGCTTTTACAAGAAATGTTAAAGGGTCATCTTTAAGCAGAAAAGGAAAAGCCATAACTATAAATAAGAAAATATGAGAAAGAAAAAATATCACACAGGTAAAGTCAAATATTTAACAAACATAGCAAATCAGACATTTAAAAAGGCCAAAAAGAAAAGTACCAAACTCAACTCAAACTAAAATAAGCAGTTAGGAGACACACAACACAAAAAGATACAAAATACAACATCAAAAACATAAAACATGAAGGGGTGAGTAAAAATATAGAATATATTCTTTTTAGAATATATTGGACTTAAATGCCTATGAGCTTAAAACATACTGCTGTAGATATAGCTTAATGGAACTAGCAAAAGAACAAACAAAACCCGAAGTAAACAGAAGAAAAAAAAAATAAGATAAATGAAATAGAAATTTTTAAAAAATCCTATATAATCAAGAGCTAATATGCTAATTAGACTAGATGGCAGAAGGACTTTCTGGAATGACCTTCTGGAACAACCAGTAGGCGGTGCTGCAGGGCAGCTGGGGCTGCGAGGGCCGAGCCCCTTGCAGGAATTTCATGCATCAGGTCTCTAGTATATATATAAAATATCCCTGAAACTCAGAGCTGGTTCTTTGAAAAGATAAAGAAAATTGGCAAATCTTAGCCAAACTCATTGAGAGAAAAAAAGAGAGAAGCCAAGTAAATAAAATCATAAATGAAAGAGAAGTTACAACCGATACCACAGAAATACAAGAACCATTAAAGAATGCTATAAACAATTATATGCAAATAAATTTGACAATCTATAAGCAATGGAAAATTTTTCAGAAGCATATACCCTATCAAGATTGAACCAAGAAGAAATAGAAAATCTAAACAGAACAATTATTTGCAACAAATTTGAAAAAGTAATTGAAAAACTTCCATCAAATAAAATTCCAGTACTTGATGGCTTCACAAGTAAATTCTACCCAACATTTAAAGGAAAATTAATACCTATTCTTCTTAAATTATTTCATAACAATTGAAGAGAAAAGAATGTTTTCAAGCTTATTCAATGAAGTTACCTTGACCATAAAATATAAAAATTATATGATAATTTCATTAGATGCAGAAAATGCATTTCATTAGGTGCAGAAAATGCATTTGACAAAATTCAACATCCTTTTATGATTAAAAACTCTAAAAAGGAGACTGTAGAAAAAATATACCTCAACATAATAAAGATTATTTATGAAAAACCCTCAGCTAATATACTAGATGGTGAAAATCTGAACACTTTCCCTCTAAGATTAGGCACAAGACAAGAATACCCACTATCATTTCTATTTAACTTAATATAGGAAGTTCTACCCACAGTAATCAGACAAGAAAACAAAAAGAAAAATGCGCCCAAATCATAAAGGAAAAGGAAAACTCTCCTTATTTGCAGATGGCATGATACTCTACTTAGAAACTTTAAAGATTCCACCAAAAATTATTATAATTAATAAATATATTGAGTAAAGTTGCAAGATACAACATCAATATACCAAAATCTGTTGTGTTTCTATAGTAATGAACAATCAGAAGGAAAAATTAAGAAAACTATCCCATTTACAAATGCATCAGAAGGCATAAAATAAGTTGGAATATATTTAATCAAACAGATGAAAGACCTGTACTCTGAAACTATAAGATATTAAAGAAAGAAATTGAAGAGGATTTAAATAAATTGAATGATATAACATACTCATAGTTTAGAAGGATTAATATTGTTAAATTGTCCTTACTAATCACAGTATTACAATAAATCAAAACAGGTCAATGGAAGAGAACAGAGAGCCCCGAAATAAACCTTGTTTGTATGGTCAATTAATCTATGACAAAGGAGGTAAGAATACACAATGGGTAAAGATAATCTATTCAATAACTACTGTTGGGAAAACTGGACAGATACATGCAAAAAAATGAAATTGGACCTCTTTTTTACACCACATAAAAAAAATAAACTTAAACTATATTAAAGACTTCAATGTAAGACCTGAAACCATAAAACTCCTACATAGGCCATAAACTCCTTGACATCAGTCTTAGCAATCTTTTGGATATGTCACCTTGAGGAAGGATGACAAAAGAAAAAAAATTATCAAATTGGACTACATCAAACTAAAAAGCTTTTGCACAGTAATGGAAACCATCAACAAAATAGACTACATATAAAAAGAATGAAGATATTTGCCAATGGTACATTTGATAAGGGGTAAATATCCAAAATATATAAGAAACTCAAATAACACCAAAAAATTAAACAAGCCAATTAAAAAAATGTCAGAGGACTGAATTGACATTTCTCTAAAAGAGTATTTACAGATGGACAAAAGACAGAAGATATTCAACATATCAAGGAAATGCAAATCAAAACCATAATGAGATATTACCTCATACCTGTCAGAATGGCTTTCATCACAAAATTAAGAAATCACAAGTGCTGGTGAGGATGTGGAGGAAAGCGAATGCTTGTGTACCGTTGGTGGGATTGTAAATTAGTGCAGCTACTATGGACAATAGCATGGAGGGTCCTCAGAAAGTAAAAAATAGAGCTCCCATATGTCTCAGTAATACCACTTCTGGGAGTTTATACACACAAAAAATGAAAACCACTAATTTGAAAAGATATATGCACACCTATATTCATTGTAGTATTATTTACAATAGGCAAGATATGAAAGCAACCTAGGTGTCCATAGATACATGAGTGAATAAAGAAAATGTGGTGTGTGTGTATATATATATATATATAGGTCCGGTGCATGAAATTTGTGCATGGGGCAGGGGGAGGGTGTCCCTCAGCCCAGCCTGCACGCTCTCCAATCTGGGACCCCTCGAGGGATGTCCAACTGCCCATTTAGGCCCGATCCCGGTGGAGGGCAGTTAGGGGTGACCAGGCCTGCAGGGGAGCACAATTAGGGGCAATCAGGCTAACAGGGGAGCAGTTAGGCATCAATCAGGCTGGCATGGGAGTGGTTAGGGGATGATCAGGCTGGCAGGCAGAAGCAGTTAGGGGCAATCAGGCAGGCAGGCAGGCGAGCAGTTGGGAGCCATCAGTCCTGGATTGTGAGAGGGATCGGGCCTAAACAGGCAGTCAGACATCCCTCGAGGGGTCCCATATTGGAGAGCATGCAGGCTGGGCTGAGGGACACACGCCCCCATGCATAAATTTTGTGCACCGGGCCTCTAGTATATATATAAATGCACACACACACACACACACACACACACACACACACACATAATGTAATAAAAGAATGAAATCTTCCTATTTGCAACAACATGGATAGAGCTAGAGGGTATTATCCCAAGAGAAACAAGTCAGACAAAGAAAAATATCTAATGATTTTACTTATATGTAGAATCTAAAAAAACAAAACAAATGAAAAAGCAAAACTGAACGGAAACAGACTTATAGATATAGAAAAGCAAGCTAATGGCTGACAAAGAAGATGAGGGTGAGGGAGATGGGTATGGGAGAAAAATGAAGTGACTAAGACCCCAAATCTAGGGGAGCTTCCGCATGTGTATTCCCTGGGCAGACTCCATGGCCCCACCTGTCAGCTCCTGGTCTATGGGAGCTCATAAAACAAAATATTATGTGAAAGTGAGTAAAAGACTTAGTATTCATAAGATGTGCTGTGATCCCTACATAGGATCTAGTTAAACAAACAAAAAAAAAAACAAAAGAAGCTTGGCTTTGATCTTTTTTCCTTATCGGAGTGGCCTTCTACACTCCTCCACTCCCACAAGCATCAACAGGATCCATATCCACTCATGCCTTATTCCTCCCCACACTGCCTGCAAGCATAAACACAGCCCCTGCATTGGTAAGGTAACAGTCTTCCTTTAGCCTTCAGACCCTCTATTTCTAAAGCCCTGTCTCCTCATTCCTAGACATCTTATGCACACGCATAATTAGCTTATGTTTGGCAGATTTTATTCTTAGACCTCTGCTTCTAAGTTAGGAAGGAGGCTTGCCTGGGGGATTTCACATGGCAGTTCGGCCCTCATCCTGCAGACCCATAACTAATCTGGCCCCACCAATCCATTTACTACAACACAGTACTCCTCAATCAAAAGGCACAATGCATATATTGACTACTGTGAAAACAATGCAAGTAGAGAAAAAAGTTTTTCTAATCAGTTAACTATATATTTAAAAGAACATCTCATTAATACTAAATTTCCTGAAAGTGAAATGATGCCTTAACACTCAGGTTGCTATGACTTTATCCCACTTGCTCTTAATATACTAATCTAAAAAGTATCATAAAAAACATACATCCATAATAAACATGCACATAATTTCAAATCCTTTTATTTTATCCTGTATAACTTGAGCCCTAAGAATGTTTGAAGGACATTTACTGCAAAAGCTAAACAAACAAACACCTTGCTTAAAGCTGCACTTTGTAGGATAATTAACTTCTTTTTAAATCCATGCTTGGAAAAGACATATTGTCTGATTCAGACATACTTATATTATTTCTTCTCATAGTTTTCTACATCTTCATTTGGTATTTTTGTTGTAAAATGGGACTAAGGTAGGGTTGGAATTATATAAGCAATGATGCTCGGGTCTCCAGAATTCTACTTACCCAATAATGGTGATACATATACCTATGTAGTGACAGGAGTAAAGGTAATTGGAAACTTCATTTATTGACATAATACAGAATATATTTTAAACTAAAAATATGCTATACTTCATATTAGAAAACAAAAACTTCTTGCAAATAAAGAAATTTTTAAAAAAATACATGAGGAAGTTTAACCCTGAAAATTATTTAAAATGCTTAGGAAATATTGGAATTAAAAGAGGGATAAAATGCAAAGTACAGAACAAAAAGCTCAGTGCATATATTACAAGCCAAAATCCACATCTTGATCAATAAATGGAAAACACTAAATGTTTTATAAAGACGTTGAAAAAATTCAAAAGCCAAAGACATAAAAAATAAACTGGGAGAATTACCTTACTAACCTTACCAAAATAAATTCAAAAAATTTACTCACTGATGTGTTTTGTCTTTTTAATTTTTCCCCCTAATTGACATAAAGGAAAAATTACTTTGTGGTATATATTTCAATAGGTTTTGATAAATGCAGAGAATCATGTCAACCACCACTACAGTCAGCAAGAGTCCGAGTCCTGTCACCCAGCAAAATGCCCTGTGCTGTCTCTTCTAGTCAATCACTCTCCCCACTGCTGGCCCCTGGAAACCACTGATCTGTTCTTCATAGTTTTGCCTTTCCCAGAATGGCATATAAATAGAATCACATAATATGTAGTTTTGTGAGTCTGGATTCTTTGATTAAATGTAATGTATTGGATATGGACCCATGTTGTTGCATTTATAAATAACCCATTCTTTTTATTGCTGAGTTGTATTTTATTGTATGATTGTACTAAAGTTTGTTGATAAATTCAGAAGCTGCAGAGTATTTTGTTATTTACAGGTTTTGTGATTTGCTTCTGACATTAAAAGAAGTGTTATTTCATTCTTGTCTCACTGTTTTAGTATGGCTTTCTTCACGCTCTTAAACTTTTCCAGTTTGACAATTAGTTGCAATAATTGAGATAGCTACAAGAGTCTCCCACTTTCATGTATCATGCTTAAAAAGGTTAGTGAAGCCAACCACCATTTCTAGGCCAGCAGCAACTGGGTCAGTGGGTGCTCAAACAAATAAGCTCTTCTCTTTTTCCAGCCACTTACTACTTATCTTGCTTAATTGAAACCTGGTGCCTTTTGTTTAATAACTTCCCAAACCCTCTTTCCCCCTAGCTTCTGGCAACCATCATTCCATTCTTTGATTCTATGAATTTTGGCTATTTTAGAAACCTCATATAAGTGAAAACATGGAGTATTTGTCTTTCTGTGACCAGCTCATTTCATGTAGCATAATGTCTTCAAGCTTCAGCCATATTGTCACATATGGCAGAATAAAATCATTTTTTAATCTGAATTTAATTCTATTATATTTATATAGTGTATCGATTTTCAACCTTTTTCATCTCATGGCACACACAAACTAATTGCTAAAATTCTGCAGCATACCAAAAACTATATTTTTTGTGGCTCTGACCAAAAAATAGGTATAATTTTCATTCATTCATGCCAGATAGCTATTGCTGTGTTGGCTGTTGTCATTGTTTTACATGACAATCTAAGGGAAAAGAGGTCAGTGCTCCTGACTAAACAGTCAGGTATTGCATGTTTAAAAAATTCAGATGTGCTTCTTGAGGCAAATGGTTGAAAATCGCTGATATAGTACATATTCTTTCTTCCTTTTTTTTTGCTTTGGTTAATCTCACCTAACGATATTTTTTCCATTGACTTTTAGAGATAACGGAAATGGGAGGAAGTGGGGAAAGAAAGAAAGAGAGAAAGATCCATGTGAGAGAGACATATAGATTGATTGCCTCCCACATGTGCCCCAATCAGGCTAGGAATAGAACCTGCAACCCAAGCATGTGTCCTTGATTAGTATCGAACCCAGGACCCTTCAGTCTGTAGGCTGGCACTCTATACACTGAGTCAAACCGGCTAGGGCTTGTTGCCTGTGCTTTTAAAGTCATAGCCATAAAATCATTGCTAAGATCAATGTAATGAAGCTTTTCTTTTCTTTTTTTTTCTAGGAGTTTTAGTTTCATGTCTCACATTTAAGTCTTTAAGCCATTTTGTGATGTGTGGTTTGTTTTAAAACCATAGGATATGTTTATTGATTTTAGAGAGAGAGGAAGGGAGAGACAGGAAGAAAAAGAGAGTAACATCAATGTGAGAGATACGTGAAGTGGTTGCTTCCTGTACATGCCCTTACATGGGACTGAACCCACAAACTTTTGGTGTACTGGACAATGCTCCAACTGAGACACCTAGCCAGGGCCATTTTGTGGTGTGTGTTTTTTGTGTTTGTAAATAAGGTTCCTATTTTATTTCTTACATGCAGGTATCCAGTTTCACAACACCATTTTCTGAAGAGACAATCTTTCCCCAATGTGTAATCTTGGCTCCCTTTTTGAATAAGAGTTGACCATGTAAGCATGGATTTCATTCTGGGTCTCTATTCTCTTTCATTGCTCTATTTGTATGCCTTCATGCCAGTACCATCCTTCTGTATTTTCTTCATAGTTTTTACTAACAATCAGTGGGAGAGATAGGCTGTGGTGAGCTTATCTCATCTTGGCTGTCAAAGCAGTCTCAGGTCAATGATACCAGTTTTAAAAATGAAACTGTGTAAAAAATAGAAATGAAAATGGAAGTCACTAGAGAAAAATACAGGAGAAAATATTTTGTAAGAATCGGAGAAACGACTGCTAAGTGATAGTGAAAGCTTGATGCCATAAAGAAAATATAACTTGACCTCATAAACGTAAAATATCTTCCTGACAAAAATAATACAAAGTGAAGAGAGAAAATATAATTGGCCAAAATATTTGACACATTAAATGTCAATGAAAGTCATTGAAGAGCTCTTATAAATTAATGTGTACAAGACAACAACACACCAAAGGTCAAGAAGAGCAGGCAGTTCATAGCAGAAAGACTTTTTAAACCTCTGCCAAGTCGCCCAGCCTCACTCAAAAATCAATGAAGCATAAGTTTAAACAAAATATATCGTTCCATCTATCAGACGAAAATGCTTATAAATTCAGAAGCTGCAAAATATTTGGTAGTTTACAGGTGTTTTGTTTTGTTTTTGTCATTAAAATAAGTGTTATTTCATTCTTGCCTGACTTTTCTAGTATGGTTTTCTCTATAAATTAAACCTCTGTCAAGTCGCCCAGCCTCACTCAAAATCAATGAGGGGCAAATAGAAAAGTTTGGGTTTTGTACTTGAGTTGGCAAGAGTTTGGGAAAACAGTCTCTCATATACTGTTACTGGACATTTTACTTGATATTTTCCCACAGGAACACAGTTTACATTATGCATAGTCATTAGGATTTCATGTGTACAGAGGTTATTTCACAAGCATTAACCAAATGTATCCTCCTCCTAACACTCAGAAGGGTTAGTTATTTTTATATATTCATTTTGGAAATAAGAAAACTGAAGCGCAGAGAGAAGCTGCCTCATGTTATGTCATACAGCTAGTAAGTGGCACAGCCAGTTTCAAGCCCACATCTTGGATATAAATTACACTTCCATTAATTAGAGTTGACTTGCCTTAAACCCAAGTGTTTTGTGCAGCACAGTGTGTCACTGTTTGACACAATGAATATGAAAGATGCTGCATGTTATTAACACAGAGACAGTTAATGGACTGGTGTTATTCCTATTTTCAAGTTGGTAGAATTCCTATACTAAGAGAAGTATTATATAGCCAAGGAAAAATTAAAGACATTCCTCCTTTTCATTAAAATATGGAATACGTTCTTCCATTCATATTTATTTTATTTGTTTTAAGGACATCTTTCTAAATCTATCAATTGGAAACTTTTGGTTAATAATCCTTGCTTGGATGCTTCAAAGAACAGGCTCAGTGGAAATATGTAATTAGCAATCTAAATAATTAGTTTAAATAAAATACATGGAAATAATGAAGTCTGGTTTTAAAATAATTTACTACCTGGCATTGTACCAGCTTTTGAGAGAGGCAATTATTATGAGTTGTTGAAGTTTACTGTAATTTTCCTATGGAGATATTTCTGCTTCCATTTCCCTGTGATATTGAAGACACATTATAAAAGCTTGCAATTTGAAACTCAATTGATTTAACTGATAAGAATCTTTTTTATTTCATAAAACATCACTTCCCTTGGAAAAATAAGACTGTTCTGCTGTAGTAAGCAGTGAAGAACACCACAGCAATGGTAATTGGCTTTTGGACTGTATTTGAGTCAGCTCCTTCCTCATTATTTTTTCCATTAGACTTTGCTTGGAATATGCACAAAAAACAAGGTAATTGGTTTGTAATGCTGAAATATTTTTCTGATTGCTATTTAGCATTTTTAGAAATTCTCTGCACTGTAAAAGACTCACTATAGTTAATCCAGAATGTGTGTTTGGCTGAATGGCCATTACATTTTTTTCACTTTTCAATAATCTTCAAGGAAAAAATATCAGATAGGGCATTTAGTTATGCAGTGATAAAAGGAGTAGGATGTGTTTGGGAGCTAATCCTTTATAGGATTGAATCCTGACTTTGTTTTGCTGTCTCTCCTCCAGTGGCAGGTCTAGGCACTAGTTCATGATATAAACCCTCCTCTCAAGCAACCTTTCTTTGACCACCTCCTAGCCCTGTGATTTGGGGAAAACTACTCAGCTTCTCTGAACCTTGGTTTTCTCATCTATGAAATAAAGTAGCCACTTAAACACAGAGAGATTTGTAATATTTAAATGAGGCAACCAAGAGGATATCTGTCCAGTACCTGAAACACAATAAATATGAAATAATTATTAATTTTTATTTCTCCCCACTCCTTTACCTCTTCTCTGCAGCGAATGGGGGCTTGCTGTGGTCCCTGTGATGTACCCAGATTCCCTTTCAAGGAGGGAGTTACTTCTTCAGCTGCTGGGAGTCTGTAGGCAGATAGCCTTCAGCTGCCTGCACCTTCAGGATTGCCTAGCCACTTTCAGCAGAGTCATACCCCTTCCCAGGGCTGTTCACATCCGATGACGGACCAGTCCTTGCATTGAGGGGCAGGCTATCTCCACCCACATCTTAACAACCCTAGAGGGTCATCTGGCTCCAGAGCTTCTCTGGGGTCTCTATGACTCTCACTGATCTTGAATCACAGCTCAGCTTCTCTCTCTGCCCACTGTTGCTGCTTTTCCCTTTCCTGAGAGATTGATTCTAAGGGCACTATTTTTTTAAATTAAGGTATTACATATATGTCCCTATTTTTTCTTTATTGATTAAAGTACTACATATATGTCTTTATCCCTCCATTGCCCCCCACCCCCCTACTCTTGCCCTCTCCCTGCCTAGTGTCTATGTCCATTGGTTATGCTTATATGCATGTATACAAGTCCTTTGGTTGATCTGTCTCCCTTCCCCCCACCCTCCCCTACTTTCCCTGAGGTTTGATGTTCTGATTGATGTTTCTCTGTCTCTGGACCTGTTTTTGTTCATCAGTTTATGTTGATCATTATATTCCACAAATGAGTGAGATCATGTGATATTCATTTTTCTCTGACTTGTTTCATTTAGCATAATGCTCTCCAGGTCCATCCATGCTGTTGCAAATGTCCCTTCCTTTTTACAGCAGCATAGTATTCCACTGTGTAGATGTACCACAGTTTTCTGATCCACTCATCTGATGATGGGCACTTTTCGATAAACATCTCCTAATTAAACAGCAACTCACAGTTTGCTCTCCAGAGATCCGTACCTGCAGTCTGGGTCCACTCTATATTCTTTGTAAATCTCCAACAAACATTCGATGCAGAGCATAACCGAGGACATTCATTTTAGTCCCTACCTGCTCCGCACCACTGCCAACATGTCCCCAGCCCAGGTGAGAAAAGAACCAAGTTAAGGGAGTGCAATGACTCCTGATAAAACATCCTTGGCTTTAAACTCATTTCTTTTGAGCTGGAAAGCTTAATTTCAGGTTGGTCAGATTTTTAATTCTATTGATAAGAATAAAATTATTTTAAGACATTGACATTAAAATCAAATTAACCTCAGTGTTATAGTTTGCTCATGACTAGGGTGAGTTTTTCAATGACATAATCTTATTTAAACAAAAACAAAACATTCAATCCCATCATTCTACTATGAGCCATGTTACCACTATTACTGATGAAAGCAACAATGGTAATAATACCTAAATTGCAGATACCGTAATAGGGTTTAGAAGATTCAATATATAAAAATGATATAGGAATGTTAATAGCACTACCTTGGTACTATATGTAAGAAAATTAGGCCCAGATCATTTAACCACTCCTGGAAGGCCCAAAACTAATTGGTAATATTGACACTAAATTCAGATTTCTGATGTTACACTTACTGGTTTTTCTCCTACATTGTAAAAAACTCTACATCACTTACAAAAATAAGGACTATTTTAAAACATAAGTAGTCTTAGTTCTTTCACATTAGACTACTGTGAATATGTATATTAATAACGGTGCTTGTCCGTAAAATACACCTTGCAGAATACTAGTTTCAAGAGCTGTACTTGCCTGTACATAACAACAAACAAATTACCTGATTTGCATCCATGTACTGATGATAATTATTAACCTGAATTACTGAAAGATAACATTGCACCAGTGGGTAATGTGGCTTTTCCATGGATAATTAAGAAATCAACAGATGACATGATAGGGCCATCATCTGGGGAAATGTTCAGCTGGGTGTTCAAATCAAGAGACCTTGCCAGAAAGGAAATGGAAACTTGGACTTGGAGGCTGGGTTTCTTTGTTTCAACATATATTGACCTCTGGATACAGGCTACATAGTGATTTGAATGGCAAGTGCTTAATAGCATGTTCTAGATTTAGAAATCACACTAAGCACCCTGTCAGGATAGTAACAGCCTGGTGCACTTTGTGGCTTGTGTTTGCGAAGAGGAGTCGCTAATGATTGTGCAGTTGACATATATCAGATATCTTATCCGGCATATGTTCAACATTAACAACAAAAGCATGCAAAGATTTCCATTTCATTCACGTAAGCATTTTGATTGAAGGCCATTTTCTCAGCCTTCCCAATTAGCCATTTCTGTTGTTTGCTGTGATTCATTTGCAAGATATTGAGAGATTCCAAGGTATTGAAAAAAAATTTTGTTCAAAAGCAGCAAAGAGAGATTTTATCCACTTAAAAATGAAAATGCATAAAGCCAGATTGATACAGGAAAACATCACTTCAGCATGTTTATCATGAGATGATAGCAGGTGTTGTTCAGGACAGAGCTATTTCTCTTTGTCATTGTGCCACATGGAAGACAGGTGACCATGAGGGTCTGCTGGGGACTGGGCTGCATACCTCTCTGCTGTGCACTGCAAAGCACAATGATCACTAAAGTAATAAATCTTCCCTAAAAGAACAACTTGGTATTTTCTTAAATTTGCGATGAGCACATGCTTTGTTTTGAACCACGTGGTAATTAATAGGGAATTGCTTTATAACATAAAAATCGCCAAACTGAATATTTTTATATATCTCCTTTCAATAAGAGGAAGGAGAGAAAATGGTTTCATCATCTTGAGTATTTATTATGGCTAAACCCTAAATGTATACAGCTAAATATTTATTAATAGTTTTATAAACTTTTAGTTCCATCCCCACTATGGAAGTTTGTCATGGCTCATCTGAATGTATTTTTGGATTTTCACATAGCTGGAGCAATGGGTTTCATTCCATAAATGTTATTAAAATGTTTATTAATATAACTCACCATCTTAAAAGTCAAAATTATCATTTCAATAGTCCTTTAAAAAAGCTTCTGATAAAAGTTAGCACCTGCAAAAATTCACTTATTAAAATACAAATCAGCCCTGACTGGTTTGGCTTAGTGGATAGAGCGTCAGCCTGTGGACTGAAATGTCCCAGGTTCAATTCCAGTCAAGGGCATGTACCTTGGTTGTGGGGACATCCCCAGTAGGGGGTGTGCAGGAGGCAACTGATTGATGTTTCTCTCTCATCGATGTTTCTAACTCTCTATCCCTCTCCCTTCCTCTCTATGAAAAATCAACAAAATATATTTTAAAAAATACAAATCAAAAGATATATGCTTAGAAATAAAGCTTAAGACATTATTTTTCTAAGGTTATGGGAAAAGTGGCCCATTCCTAGTTTTATATTGTCCAAAAATATGACTAATTTAAACTCGTTCTCCAGCTATCCAAAGATGTATCTTTGTATTCAGGATATATCTCTATTAGGGCATCAATTAAAATATTTAGGACTCCCCTATATTACTAACATTTTATTTACTTAGTTCATTAAAAACTAAGAAAAGACTAATAAAACATTACATTAGTATTGTTTTTGTTAAAATTTTCTAATATTTCTGATAGTTTCTAATCTATATTTCAGTGTTCTGTCAAACCTACAAAGAACTTCAGATTATAATTTTTGTAAAATCATCTCAGGAAGATAAAATAGCTTTATTCTAGCAAATATTTTATTATCTAGAGTATATATTATCCTATCTAATAAAAGAGTAATGTGCAAATCAACCATCACTCTGTTACACCTACAAGCCACGCCCACCAGCCAATCAGGAGCGAGTATGCAAATTAACCCAAGATGGCTGCAGCTACTGAGTGAGCAGGAGGCTTGGGTTTCCCTGACAATGGAGGAAGCCAAGCTTTCCACACCCCCTGGCAGGCCCAGGCCTTCACTCAAGGCTACAAAGTTTCAATTATAGAAGATAAATAAATCCCAACAAAAAAGGCAGCAGCCACGGAGCTGGAGAGAGCAGGAGGCTTGAGTTGCCCCAGCAATGGAAGAAGCCAAGCTTCTGCAGCTCTGGCCTGCCTTGGCCTCTGCTGGAGGCTATTAAGTTTCAATTATAGAAGATAAATAAATCCCAGATACCAGGGCCTCTGCTTGGGTCGCCAGGGAGCATGGCTGGCCTACAAACCACCACAGGCTCCTCGCTCAAGCCACCCCATGCCCCAAGGGAACTCCCACCCTGATCCAGGATACCCTTCAAGGCAAACCAGCTGGCCCCCACCCTCTATCCTATCTAATGAAAGAGTAATATGCAAATTGACCATCACTCCAACACACAAGATGGCTTTCCCCATGTGGTCAAAGATGGCTGCCCCCATGTGGACACAAGATGGCCACCACAAGATGGCTGGCAAGGGAGGGTATTTGGGAGGGACTAGGCCTGCAAGGGAAGGCAGTTGGGGGTGATCAAGCTGGCAGAGGAGAGAAGTTGGGGGCAACTGGGCCTGCAGGGAAGGGCAGTTGGGGGGGACCCAGGCCTGCAGGGGAGGGCAGTTAGGGGTGACCAGGCCTGCAGGGGAAGGCAGTTAGGGGTAATCAGGAAGGCAGGCAGGCCAGCAGTTGGGAGCCAGTGGTCCTGGATTGTGAGAGGGATGTCCGACTGCCCGTTTAAATTCACATTTGTCAACATTAAATACAAATTAAGTTCCTCAGTTGCACTAGTCACAATTGGTTAGTAGGTACCATATTAGAAAAAGCAGATAGAGAGCATTCCATCATTACAAAAACTGTTCCATTGGGCAGCAACTATCTAGACTTCGCTACACAAAAACGTAGTCTTTGGACCAGAAACATCTACATCCTCTGGGCTAGTTAGAAATGCAGAATCTCACATGCTACTGCAGATATCCAAATTAAAATCTGAATTTTAATGAGTCCCAGGTGATTAACATAAACCCTAATGTTGGCATTTCACTGCCCTATATGATCTGTTCCTGCATATACCTTGTTCTCAACATTTAATAATGATCTAGCACTTACTGACCTCTAAGAAGTGTCTAAGAACTATTCTAAGAACTCTACACAAAATAGCTTTTAGAAAAGCCACACAAAGACCCAGAACCTGGGGCTATATAAGACTAGGTTTAGCAGAACAAAAGAGCTCAGCTTTTGGGAACTGATTCTCATGAGCCAGCAGGGTTGCTTTTGGAATAAAGGTGAATTTCTGCATCTTCCACGTGCTTGGTGGTCTGTCTCTTGGTTACTTTGCTGTAACAGCCCTATATCAAGCACTATGAAAGGGAAAGGGCAGAATGTGTTTAGTGATGAGCAACCAGCAAAAAAATAACAAAGTGTTCAGAGTATGAACATATTTTAAAGACCAAATCAGGAGAACAGCTGCTGTAACAAACACAACCCGGGATATATAATGGCTTCAACATAAGAGAAATTTAACTCTTATCAATGGAAAATTAAAGACAGGTGTTCCTACTTGGGGCCTCCCTTCACTTCAAATGCTTTTAGGGGTGAGTGTCCTTGCCTCTTGTGACTGCGCCAGGTTTACCATACAGATCACAGTTCTCAAAGTTCATTGATAACAAGCCAAGAAAAAATGTTTTAAAAAGGGTGGAGAAAGCAAACCCTCTTTATAACCCTCTTAGCCTTGAAGAACACACATCACATGTCCTTACATTTGTTGGCATAAGGTAGGCATGTCACTCCATCTAGAAGCAAGGAGGGGGAAGTGTTAGGAAAATACTGGCATCATGGTAATACCTGACTGAATAAACCCTACCAACCACCTAATTGCCCAGGTTATGCTGTTCTGAGTCAACCCACATCCCTCTTACCTGATAGACATATAGGGAGAGGTGACACCCACAAAAGAGATATTTATATAAATACTAAGCAAAAATTAAGTAAATCCATAAGATCTATCAATGGCACAAACAGAATAAAAGTGAATTACATTAAATAAGGCCTTTAAGTCAGATAAATATGGATCCATCATTTAAAGGCATTGTGAACCTGGATGGGTAGATGGTGTAACCCTTGTGAATCTAAACGTCTCCAGAAATTAATAAGGATGCGCTAACACCTACCCCGTAAGTGTCCAATGCCAGTGTTTTATGCTAGAGTGCCTGGTATAAAAGGAAAGCCAAAAACTTACTATATATTTTAACATTGAGACAAAAAAAATCAATAGCAAAAAGAGAACAAACCAATTGAGATGAAGATAACTGTAAGAATTTCAAAAAGAGTAAATAGGAACTTTATACTCAAGCCTTGGCTGCACAGAAGTATTCTCATTTCTACTTCTAAATCAGCTTTCTACACGCAGTGTCATATTAGTAAGAAAATGCCTGTGGGTTTTAGGAATGTTTACAAAATCTATTTATTTCAGAACTAACACTGTTCTAGTCAAGGTGAAATTAGTTTGTTTTGTTTTGTTTTTCCCCTGCCATTGATATGTCTCCACAGCTAAGTCTAAAAAAACAAACAAAAAAAAATCAATGGCAGTACCTCCTTAGGCTCTTTGGAAGAACTAGAAGCAAGTCTGACAGCTTTGGAGTTTATTTCTGTTAAAGGATGGACACAAGAGAGGATATCCTCAACATCTGTAGCATCACTGATGAATTATTTATTCTTGGTTATTCTGAGAAGATAGACTTGTTTGCATTAAATGTCACATGCAGAGCACCTTGGGTACTATGGTTCCATAAAGTTAGACATGGTAGTAGAAGAAAGTGATACAATCATATTTTCAGAACCATAATAATTCTTTTATATTTAGAAATATTAATTAATGTCTTTAATATTAGGACAAAATCTATAATAACAAAAGCATAATATGCTAATTAGACCAGATGTCCTTCCAGACGACCTTCCAGATGAAGCCAGGGCTACAAGGGAAGCCCAGGTCCCGGGTGCCAGAGGGAAGCTGGTGACAGCAGCTTGGAGAAGGAAGGCCTACTCTTCCACGAATTTTGTGCATCAGGCCTCTAGTATTTTTATAAAGCTCTGGCTTCTAAGAATACATTATCCCTATGCTTATATTTCTACTAGAGGCCCAGTGCACGGATTTGTGCACTGGTGAGGTCTCTCAGCCTGGCCTGTGGGGATCAGACTGAAACTGGCAGTCTGACATTCCCCAGAGGGTCCCGAATTGTGAGAGGGCACAGGCCAGGCCAAGGGACCCCACCGGTGCATGAATCCATGCCTCTAGTACTATTTAAAGATTTTATTGGCAGCTTGCTTCAGTGAAGTGATAACTGCCACAACACTTGCATGAGAACATTTTCTCTCCACCCGTCTTAGACAGGTCTCAAAGAACTCATTAACTGAAATGCTGGTTGCTATTATCAATTCTAAATTTGTCATCTCCTCGGGGCTCCAACAATACTTTGTCTATATTCCAACCCTTCATTGCACTTGTTTTTCTTGTACACATTGTACACATCTGTCTGCCCCACTGGACGATCAGCTCTTTGGGATATTAGTATAATATAGGGAACTTACAAGAACATCAATAGATACTCGCCAAAGACATGAATGATTTTTAACCGAAATACTTATTAGCCTCATAGTTTCTAATTTCCAGTATATACCACAAACACTGAACTACACAAAACGTAGTTTTTACAATTTGTTTTAGATCAAGTCCTTTAATAGTAGTCTCTCTTTACTCCAGGAAACACCCAATGCAAATCTGGTATATAGCAATGACTGTCAAGTGTTACTTTTAAGATTATGAGTGCGGAAACTTTGTGACTATGTAATTTATGAGTGTGGGAGAGGTGCTGGCCAACTGCACTTTCATTCACAAGACTCTGAGAGCCTGTTTTTGTTTGTTTGTTTCTGGTGGCTCACTGTCCTACTTGCTTTGCTCAGCCTAAGGACTGTGGTGAAAGGGAAGTCATGACCTCCTCTTCCCAATTACTGCCTTGACAAACTGGCATATCTAGAAGAGATCATCAATGTTGAAATCATGTTATATGCGAAATAAAGAAACTGTGTTAATTTAAATTGTATTCATGAAAAAGAAAAATACAATTTAAAAATTCATCATATGAAAAATTATCATATGAAAGAGGGAGTATATTTATTTTCTATTCATTGCTATTCCAGACACCAGAATTTAGGTGAATAGGTGGGAATTATAGGAAGGAGGATCTAGCTTAACACTATAATTAAATATGACAGTCTTATCATGTGATGAGATAGGTAGGACCTAGTTTCCTGCAAATTATCTAACAAAGCATGTGCAATCATCTGAATAAATGAAACCCTTCTTTGAGGTGGTGACAAGATACCACTTAATAGTCTTGTGTATAATAAAATACGATTTTCTTTATTATTCACTCCCAGTACAAAGTATTCTTAATATCATTCTCAAACGTTCAGAATGAGAACTCTTGGGTCAAACTGCCTGGCTTTGAATTCTGGTTCACATAACTTCATAGTTGTTTGACTAAGCAAGCTTTGAAACTTTGTTTGTTTGTTTTTATCTATTTCTTTTTATTGTTTAAAGTATTACATATAGTAGTGCATATATCTCCTTTTATTTCCCCCATTGAAACTTCTGTTTGACTCAGATTCCTCAACTGAAATCTGGGGAATTTACTCTCAGCGTATTGTGAGGAATAAATGAGATTAGGCATGTAAAACATCTGAGACACAAGTACTTGAAAATGAAATATCAATATATGTTAACTAACATTCTTAACAATTCTGTATTACTTCATCAGCAATGAGATTTCTTTCCCAATAATTAATTTTTAAATACTTATTTTATAAATTTAATATTTATAAAAATAAATATGTAATAAGTGCCCTTAACCTCAACAGAAATTAATTCCAATTTTATATGTATCATAAAAGAATTTTAGCCATCCTATCTAATAAAGAGGGAATATGCAACGGAGTGATGGTCAACTTGCATATTCCCTCTTTATTAGATAGGATGGCTAAAATTCTTTTATGATACATATAAAATTGGAATTAATTTCTGTTGAGTCCCAGGAGGGAGCAGCGTGAGTGAGTGGCCTGGTGGAATGCTTGCTTCGTCGCCATGGTGATGAGGCATGCATTTCACCCCGGCCGCAGAGGGCCTCTGGGCAGCAGGCACGGAGCGGCTGGGGCGGGGGGTTAGGGAGGAAACACTTGCGGAAGGCCTCTGACCAGGCCTGGCGCAGAACACTGTGTCGTTGCAGTCCGGGCTGAGGGCCTCCCCTCCTGTGCACGAATTTCGTGCATCTGGCCTCTAATATAAATATATTTATGAGACATGTATATGGACTTACCTATATAAATGCATGTATTCACATATACTGTCTTGTTCCTTATCTTTTGCCCTGATTATGTATTGGACACTTCTCTCCACTTATGTACATATAACACAAATGTAACCTTCACAGCTGCAGGTTAATCTATATTAGGGGTCCTCAAACTACAGCCCGCGGGCCACATGTGGCCCGCCAAGGACATTTATCCGGCCCGCCAGGTGCCGCTGCCTGTCCTGCTTAGCAGCCGACTCGTCCCGAGCCCACAGTACGCATAGGAACTTGTTCATAGTTTTTTTTTTAACTATAGTCCGGCCCTCCAATGGTCTGAGTGACAGTAAACAGGCCCCCTGTTTAAAAAGTTTGAGGACCCCTGATCTATATCAAGGATATATTGTAAATTGTTTAATTCTCATTTGATGTATATTTCAAATTTTTACTATCACAATCAGCGCCACAATGAATACGCCCAAGAATTGTGAATATATTTTTGTTAACAAAATCTTAGATCAAGAATTGGTTAGTCACATTTTAAATTTTATCTCTGTATCAAAAATGTACTCCAAAAGTTTTAGCCAATTTATATTATTACACAATTTTTACCAATTTCATAGATTAACATCATATTTCACTGCTATGATTTTCAGTTCTCTAATTATACTTCCTCATATATTTACTTGCTATTTATATTTTTGTTATTTTTACTCCTTTGTAAAAATAAAAAAAGTACATCCCAAAGGTAATAATTTGTTCATTTTGTTGTTGGGTTGTTTTATATTTATAACAAAACATTTTTATCTTTGCCATCAGTTGTTCAACTATATTTGTAATGTCTTATAGATAATATAATTTTAAAATATGAAACCAAAACAGCTTTTTTTCTTTATGCTCACTCACCTCAAAGTAATGCTTAAAAAGGGCCTTTCCAACAATGGATTGTAAAAATATCTTTCAACATTTCCTTCTTTTATGTTTACAGATCTACTTATTTCTTTTTAAATTTTTAATTAACCTTAAATTCATTTTTCTCTTTTGTATTTAGCTGAGAGATGATTTTCCCATGCTCAAATATTCCAATTCTAGTTATTCAATAATCCATCTGTACTCCACTGATTTACAATGTCATGTATGATCCATTATTAAATTCCCACTTTTATATTGGATGCTTCTGGACTTTGCAATTTATTTCTTACTATTTTTCTATTTTTATGTTAATATGCCATAATTATTTATTTACTAACAAGCACTTCATAATATATTGATATATTTCTCAAAATCATTTTGGTTATTGAACAAATATATTCATCTAGATGAACTGCATAATTAGTTTGCCAAGATCCTCACCTCAAAAAAAGAAAGGAAAAGAGAGAAAAATAAAGCTAAAAAAAAAAAAAAAAAGGGAATTACCTTATACTCCTACTGAGGGAAATTCCACCTAATTTACATTTTAGAAAAATATAAATGCTTACAATCTTAAAACATTCCATTCTGCACATTTAATTTCATCTTTCTATGACTCAGTTACATCTCTCATTCTATCTTTTTTACTATATGAATACTAATATTGTATAAAAATTATAGTTCAGTTTGGGGAAAATTGATTTTTTATACAATGCTTTGGTTTTTTCATTTTTTCATTTTGTTTCTGTACACAACTAATATCTTCTTTTATGCTCTTTCAGAAAATTTGATTTTTAAAAATATCAGCCACTCATTTCTTATCTTTATTTCTAGATGTTTGACTGTTGTTACTTTTCTTATTCTTTTTCTTATTATTTGCTTTTGTAATTATGAGTTTTTTCCTACAATATTTCCTAATTTGTTATTGTTGGTATTGTTTTGTGGGTTTTTTGTTGTTGTTTTCTTATCTTGCATTTGGCCATGTTTTATTGAGTTTCCACTTGAGGGTAGAATACTGCTGCTGACACCTAACTTTATGACTTTGTAGATCAGATAGTGCCCCATTCAGTCACATGGACGCTTAGTGTCTCATGGTCAAGCATTTGACTTCTATCAGGGCACAGTATCAAGCCAGGAGCTATTTCTCAAAGTGGAATAGTCATCTGCAAAAAAGTCATGCTTTTTTCATAACTCTAGGACCCGCCTTGCAATTTGTTCATTGGGTGCTTGCCATAGGTGGGCTACATTTCATGTAGGTCACCACTGAATGCAGTTCTCAGTCAACCAACCTGGCAGGCACACAGAGCCTATCAACATCCTCACCTGAGTGGTCAATTTGTTCTAAGTACTGATCTGACATTGACATAACCTTATCACCCAAAGGCCACAATCAGCTACTTGGGCTAGCACAATAAATTCAAAGAAATCTGGCTCACATTCCTTTAATAACAAATTCAACTTAATCTAAATTTATAGTCTTTTTTTCCTATGTTTAGCATCCTTAGATTCTATTCTGACCTATATTCCTTAGATTTTTAGTGATACAAATTAACAAAATCTTACAATTCTTTTTGAGTCAAACTTTGTATATCGTCTCTGGGGTTTGGGTGCGGGGTCTTGTTTGAGATAATGACTTATAAGGAATGAACTTAAGGAAAATTCCTGTCTCATGAAATATACAGTTGTTAATGTCATTGAATAGTCTTCAAGCAAGGTAGGACTTGCTTGCTAAAACAACTTAAAACACACACACACACACACACACACACACACACACACACACACACAAAACTACTCGTTAACAAGGATGATTTAACAGGGATTTTAAATTCACAGTGAATATAAATGTTTAAAAATATTCCAAGACCATTATTCAATATCCCAACTTAACCAATATCCCAACTTCCACATAAAAGATCTAATACAACTCTAAATTCAACTTGTATTTTATTAACCCAAAGAATTAAACTTTGTATCTTATTTTTAGAAATTTTAGCTCTGAAATTATTTTAGGCCAGTGACAGAAACTATTCCTAGTCCTCTGATCATGGCTATAGGCAATAATTTATTGGTTTTATTGTTTAATATACTTTATTTTTAGAGCAGTGTTAGGTTCACAACAAAACTCAGCACAAAGTGCAGACTTCTCATATTCCCCTACTCCCATCGTTGCAAGCATCCCCCACAATCAACAGCCTGCGCCTGAGTGGTTAATTTGTTACAAGCAATGATCTGACATTGACATAACCCATCACCCAAAGACCACGGCTGATATTAGAGTTCACTCTTGATGTTGTTTCCAATTATGGGTTTTGACAAATGTATAATTATATGAATCTACCATTAGAGTATCGCACTGAGTAGTTTTACCACCCTAAAGACGTTCTGTGCTCCACCTATTCATCTCTCCCCAACTCCTCAATAAATAATAATTTTTTTATTGTCTTCACAGTTTTGCCTTTTCCAGATGTCATATAGTTGGAATCAGATAGTATGTAGCCTTCATAGATTGGCCTCTTTCACTTGGTAATACTCATTTAGGATTCCTGTTTTTTCACAGCTTGATAGTTCCTTTATATTTATAAATGAATAACATCCCATTGTTTGGGTGTGCCATAGTTTATTCATTCACCTACTGAAAGACAACTTGGTTGCTTCCAAATTTTGACAATTATGAATAAAGCTACTATAAAAGTCAATGTGCAGATTTCTATATACACATTAAGTTTTCAATTTATTTCGTAAATACCAACAAGCATAGCTGCTTAATCAAATGGTAAGAGTATGTTTAGTCTTTAAGAAACTGCCAAACAGTCTTTCAAAGCAGCTATACCATTTGCAGTCCCATCAGGAATAAATCGGAGTTCCTATTGTTCCACATCCTCACTAGTATTTGGTGTTGTGTTTTGAATTATGGCCATTCAAATAGATTTGTAGGGGTATCTCGTGGTTGTTTTAATTTGCATTTTCCTGAGGATATATGATATAAAACATATTTTCATTGGTTTATTTGCCATCTGCAAATCTTTTTGGGTGAGGTGTCTATTCAGACCTTTGTTGTTGTTGTTTTTCCTTTTCTTGTAAAATATAATTGTATGTTTTGGATAAGTCATTTATTTAGATATGTCTTTTGCAACTATTTTCTCCCAAGCTGTGGCTTGTTTTCTAATTTTCTTGAAGGGATTTACCTTTTAATACCCCCAGTGCTGTCAGAATTAGTCTTCCCTCTCCACAGTGCCTGTGATTCTCATTCACACCCTGTCCTACTTTCACCCCCACCTGGTCCAATAAGAGCTGCCTTCCATAAACATGTTGCTGCAGGTGATCACTAAAGTAGTTTAAGTAACTAGCCTTTGCAGTCTAAGGAATGCCAATATTTCATTTTCCAACCATAAGCAGATCATCATTGTCTTCAGATCCTATCAGGTAAGACAAACATCACAGATTTCCCTCCCTATAGCTGTATTGTATGCAGGCATTTATGTTGTCAAATAGGGTATCAGTCAAGTTTAAGAAACAGAAGCCAGTTGAAATTTCTTAAGAAGAAAGGAATTTAGTACAAATAATAAGGTGCTTTCATATGTATGACTTGATGAATAAAATCAGGAGGCTACCTCCTGGAATTATTGATATAAAGTGTGGATCGTTGTAACAACAATCCAGGTATCAAAGAAACCAATGTCAACAATATCCTTGTCTCCAGAACCTGTTTTACTTATAGAAGCAGCAGCAAAAACAGGGTTTTTGCCTTGTTATGCCTTTTACTAGTAAATCTCATATAAATGCATCTAATTAGTAGGATCTAGTTCTCATCTAAAACCCTGGGTGTAAGGGTATGAGATATGTAGTTCTTTGATTTCTGGGCTCTGCCAGTCAGAAAAACATAAAGGGAGTGGGATGATGTTAACCATATCAATCTTAGTCATGCTATATGCTAGTAATTAGTTACAGTCCATATACATTATTTAAAAATCGATCACTTCATTTTTGTGCTAGAATACTCTGACCCATAGTAACTACATAATTGGCAGCTATTATTATCACTATACATAAAACATACCTTTCTAGACCAAAGTATGTATGGATTACTACCATTAACATACTAGTAAGAGCTCCTTTAGCACATCTTTAAGTCTTTGTCAATCCCTAAAGGGTCATGGGGTTCTGGAGGTGATTCTCAGCAGCTAAATCCATATGTCCCCCACTTTCTGGTGGAAGATGAATTCCCAGACAAGATGAGTGATAGCAGGAAGTGAGGAGGCAGATGTACTACCCGTGACTCACCAGCTCTGCCTCCGGGGATCGTGGCTCCTCCATGTTTTGCAATGATGATATAAATGGCAACTGAGTTCCCTTAGAGAGGATTGTGAAAGAGAAGGAACTGAATATGTATGTGCCCTTAGATCTTCTTAACTACTCATCTCCAGAGAGAAACATAGCTTTAATTCTCTCACTGGGGGGGGCGGGAGAGGGGGGGAACTGGAGGTGGAGATTGTGAAAAAGGAGTCCAATCCCTATTTTCAGGTGTCACCTTAACTTTCCTGACAAGGTTGTATTTTGATTTTAAATGGGAATAGCAGGATTTAGGATTAAGGCAGTGTACTCTATCATAGACTATTTGAAGGCAGTTAGATGAAACCTTAAAGGTTAACAGTATTTTCACAAACTTTGTTAGATCTGAAATAACTGCCATTAGATGAAAAATAATAGCAAATGTTAATAATTCAGAAGGAAGAGGTGCTCCTCTTTTTATTTTTCAATTCCCTTTTGAAATTATGACAACAATGAGGACAGTTTCTGCAATATATTCAAAGGCCCTTCTAATATTTCCTTCATTATAACTGTGTTTTAGTTATACTAACAAAGATAGTTCGAGAGTTAAATAAAGAAGACATTAAATAAGTCATAGATTAGTCAGAATGAGAATGGTTACCAAACACACTGAATGGCCAGATTATTATGATCTCTGAATGCATAATAATCTGGCTACTCAGTATATATATTAGAGGCCTGGTGCATGAATTCATGCATGGGTGGGGTCCAGCCAGCCTGGCCAGGGGGAGGGGACATGGGTGGTTGGCCGGCCTGCCTGATGGTGGAACTCCTGGTTAAGGGGACAATTTGCATATTTGCCTTTTATTATATAGGACGGATATACACTGAGTGGCCAGATTATTATGCATTCAGAGATCATAATAATCTGGCCACTCAGTATATATCCTGGTTTTTGTTAGTCAGCAGTTCTTTTTGTTCATGTTCTCTCTCTTCCATCATGCCTGCTGAAAGTTAATTTGGCAGGAAAATATATGTTATAAATATGGGTCTTACCTTTTGAAATTCATTAGAGAATGTTTCCCCTGATAAATCTCCCTCCATCAAACACTATTTCTAAATTACCAACCAAAGCACACTGATTGCTTGATAAACTCCCTGGGAGTGAGACTCCATCATGAGATTCCCCATCAGCATTTTCCCTCTAACCTGCTTCCCCCCAGAGACTCTGCACTCTGACAGTTAATCTTCTAGAGCCGTGGTCGGCAAACTGCGGCTCACGAACCACATGCGGCGATTTGGCCCCTTGAGTGTGGCTCTTCCACAAAATACCACAGCCTGGGCGAGTCTATTTTGAAGAAGTGGTGCTAGAAGAAGTTTAAGTTTAAAAAATTTGGCTCTCAAAGGAAATTTCAATTGTTGTACTGTTGATATTTGGCTCTGTTGACTAATGAGTTTGCCGACCACTGTTCTAGAGGAAAAGGAGAATAGAATTTCCTGAGTCAAGCCCACCTCTCAGGATGGGTGAGAATTATTGATCAGGATAATGGGAGACACAGAATTTTTATTTAGTTCTGCTCATCTTCAAAGTCTTTTACAATTTGCTATAACCCCTGAAGAGAGACCAGGACTAAACCTCTGGGAAAACCACGCTTTTTAACTTACTTTGTGTCTGTGAGGCTGAGACAGGAGGAGGCTCTGAAAATGTATTTCAGACCCTCCTAATAAAAATGCCTGCTTTAAACTGACCCCTCTCCACGACTTTCTTGGAAACATGAATCACTGTCGTTTTCAGGGATTTTCTTTCTTTCTCCAGGAACTTAAATTGGGTGTGCAGGTAAAAAGTTTCAAGTAAATGAGCACTTTAATATTCTGAACCAAATTATCAGGGACTGAAATAGCAAAAGAAGTGACCTTCATAAATGATCACCTATCATGGCACTTGGACCTGGGCATAAAATGATACAAATGCATGCGGAGTCTGTCACTGTTAGAAGTTCAGACTGGAAACACCTTTTAAATTATTTATAGAAGGGAAAATATATTTGTGAGGAAATAATGCTCTATTAAAAGTTATGGTCTTTCCACAGAAGGACACAGAGGCCCCTCCTATTCTCGACATTATTTCATTATCGTGCATTTGTGCCTCAGCATAAATGTACTTGGTGTTATTCAATACGTGAAATTTTACCTGAGATCAGGATCTCAGCTTTCGGTGAAGGAAGAACAAACTGGCAAAACAGAGCATTCCCAGCAAAGCACAGACTCAAATGCTCTCCCTAGAGCCAGGCTGCTTCTTGAATAAATCATGTCACAGGAAACAGCTAACGTGGCATTAGCTCAACGGATTCCCACACAACTTTAAATAAATCTTTTGAAAAATATGTACCAAATATGAATTTAGTTTATGAGTCTAACCAACAAAAATGCACTTACTCTACCAAGTACCAGATCAGGCACCAAGGGGACATAATATCATACTACAGTGGTAGTGGAAATGTGCTTTGGACTCCATAGACCTGTATTTAAGTCTTGTGTTGATGGCTTCATTATTATTTGTCTTAATCTGTACTCAAGATAATCTAGGTAGAAAATTATTAAAAAGTCCACATGCTTCTCTGGAGTTATTTTTCATTGATTTCTATGTTTTATTCAATTAGACTATCTTGTGCCACATGAAAACACTGCTAAGTGAAATAAGTCAGACAGAGAAAGACAAATACTGGATGATCTCACTTACATGTGGAATCTAAAGAAAACAACAACCAGCTCACAGATACAGAGAACAGGCTGGTGATGGCCAGAAGTAAGTGGTCAGGGGGGTGTTGGGAGTGAATGTGGTCAAAAGGTACAACTTCCAATTATAAAATAAATAAGTCCTAGAGATGAGATGCACAGCATGGTGACTACTACATTGTATATTTAAAAGTTGCTAAGAGAGCCCTAGCCAGTTTGGCTCAGTGGATAGAGTGTCTGCCTGTGGACTGAAGGGTCCTTGGTTTGAATCCAGTCCAGGGCATGTACCTTAATTGCAGGCTTCTCCCTCACCCCAGGCTCTGGTGGGGCACATGCAGGAGGCAACGAATTGATGTGTTCCTCTCACATCGATATTTCTCTCTGTTTTTCCTTGGAAAAATATACTCGAGTGAGGATTTAAAAAAAAAAGTTGCTAAGAGGTTAAGTCTTAAAAATCTCATCAAAATAAATTATAATTGTGTAGTTAAGAAAAAGAATATTCATTTTTAATTTATGGCTCTTGGTTACAATGACTTCAGTATTAGAGAAATAGTCTCATAGGCTCATGCCTAAACCCATTTCATTTAGCTCCCTATGTTACAAGAGAGAGAATTCCAAACCCAAACTGCCTAAGACAAAAAGTCCTTACTGCTTGACAGAAGTACAGCAACTGCCAGGCGTTAGTCAGCTGTACCATGTGATGTTTACCATATAACATCAACACTCAGTTTCTCTCTCCCCACCTCTGGACTTCTTCTTCTTCTTTTTTTTTTTTTTTTTTTGGCTTGTTCCTTCTTAGATAAAATCTTCTATCCTGATGCTAAAATGGCTGCATGAACTTCATCCTTTGAGGTTAAATAGTGAAATTAAATATTTCACTATTTAACCTCATATAGTGAGCTTCTGTCCTAGTGGCCCCTATGGAAATTTAAATGTTCATTCTGATTAGAGTCACTGAAGTTACATTTCAACATGTGAAATAAATAGTATGGCTAAGATAACATGGCAGTTTAAATTGAAGTGGGCTTCAGTTAGGTGCTCAATTGTGGTGCAAAGGTATGAAACCCCAAACACAAAAAAACACACTGAAAGTTTTCTGAGGCCTGGATCTTCATCTAAAAATTGGGGCTATTTGTAGAAAATGGCAAAATGGAGGCTAGCTAAGGAAATAAATAATCTATAAGCAATATCTAATGGAGAAGAAGGTAATAGGCAGATGGTGAAGTAGTTGCTCTAATAGAACACTTGCTCAGTAGTAAAAAATTGCTACTTTGGTGTCAAGTGACAAGGTGGGCCATAACAGGTAGAGTGGAGTGTATTCTCTGCACATCTTAAAATATCACTTAGCTTCAGCACACCAAGGGATACAGAAATGCAACCTTACATGCGCAAAACAAGAATGTGTGGCTTGAGTAGGGTCAGGAAATAAAGTGTTCTGGACGCATTTGTCGTAGAAAGGTGCCCTTAAAAAGCTTCCCAGAGAATAATAAAGGAGAACATGAGAGGACTATTTAAAAACTCATGAGTCATCTCTGATACTCCCACAAATTAGTGACTTCAATCAGAGAGTGATAAGAGCCAGGAAAATGACCATTACCTTAGAGTTTCTCAGGTTACACCCATAGGCTGCTGAAACCACAGGAAACTTTTGTTCAAACTACCAAAATCCAAAATTAGTAAAAGTATTAGGAATAGAGAAAAAATTACAGGGGGAGCAAGAGAAACAAAAAAGAAAGCAAGAAAAAAAGAGGGAGGAAAATTATATTCCGTTCAGGGAGTTGTATATTGCAATGCCCAGGGATGATGAGAGGGGGGAAATGAACTTGGCCTGAATCCTTCTCTTGAGAAATCTATAATCCTATCTAATAAAAGAGTAATATGCAAATTTAACATCACTCCAACACACAAGATGGCTGCCCCCATGTGGTCAAAGATGGATGCCCCCATGTGGACACAAGATGTCCAGCAGGGGAGGGCAGTTGTGGGCAATCAGGCCAGCAGTGGAGGACAGTTGGGAGGGACCAGGCCTGCAAGAAGGGGCATTTGGAGATGATCAGGCCTGAAGGGGAGGGCAGTTAGGGGTGACCAGGCCAGCAGAGGAGGGCAGTTTGGGGCAATCAGGCCAGCAGAGGAGCAGTTAGGTGTCTATTAGGCTGGCAGGGGAGCGGTTAGGGGATGATCAGGCTGGCAGGCAGAAGTGGTTAAGGACAATCAGGGCGGCATGCAGGCAGGCAAGTGGTTGGGAGCCAGCAGTCCTAGATCGCAAAAGGGATGTCTGACTGCCCATTTAGGCCCGATCCCAGTGGGGTCTCAGATTGGAGAGGGTGCAGTCTGGGCTGAGGGACACACACCCCCGTACACAAATTTCATGCACCGGACCTCTAGTCGACACATATATAAAAGCTAAGTGACTGACTGCCCAGTAGCTATGATGCACACTGGCCACCAGGGGGCAGACGCTCAACACAGAAGCAGAAACCACAGGCATGGAAACATGGAACAGAGTGATGAATCTCAGAGAGCAGGGGGAGAGGGGGGAGGGTGGGAAGATATTAACCAAAGATCTTATATGTATACTAGAGGCCTGGTGCACAGATTTGTGCACCAGTGGGGTCACTCGGCCTGGCTTGTGGGGATCAGGCCAAAACCAGCTCTCCGACATCCCCCAAGGGGTCCCGGATTGTGGGAGGGCACAGGCCAGGCCAAGGACCCCTCCAGTGCACAAAACCAAGCATTGGGCTTCTAGTCTATGAATAAAAATAAAACAATTACTTCAATAACTGTCTTTTTTATGTTATATGTATATATGCAGCCACTGTGAAAAACAGTATGGTGTTTCCTAAAAAAAAAAAAAAAAAGAAAAGAAAGAAAGAAACTTCCATATGACCCAATAATCCCACTTCTAGGAATAATCCCACTTCAAGAAGCTAGAAACACCAATCAGAAAGGATATGTGCACCCCTATGTTCATAGCAGCACAATTCACCATAGCTACTCAGCAGATGAGTGGATTAGAAAACTGTGGTACATCTACACAATGGAATAGTACACTGTGGTAAAAAAGAACAAATTCCTACCATTCGCGACAGAATGGATGAACTGCAGAGCTATGCTAAGTGAAATAAGCCAGTCAGAGAAAGATAAATGTCATGTGATCTCACTCATCTGTAAAATATAATGAATAACATAAACTGATGAAGAAAAATAGAACCAGAGTCATAGAAGCATCGAACAGACTCTCCAACCTATGAAGGAAGACAGGGGGTGAGGGTGTAAGAGATCAACCAAAGGTCTAGAATGCATGCATATGAGCATAACCAATGGACACAGACTGGGAGTGGGGGGTTGAGGGCATGTGCTGGGGGTTGAGGGCACCTTAGGAGAGGTTGATGGGGGAAACAGGAGACTTATGTAATACTTTAAACAATGAAGAATTTAAAATTAAAAAAAATAAAATAAACTGATGAACAAAACAGAAAAGAAAATGTAAAAAGCAATGAGGGGATCTTGTATTCTTTTGAGAACTCAATGAAATAATAAACATATGTGAAGCACTTAGTATACACCTGGCACACAAATGAAAACAATAAATGTGGTGATTATTATTATTTTTAAATAGTAAACACGAAAAACAAATTACATTAAAAGCTACTTCGGAGTTTTGTAGATGAGGAATATGTGGAAGAAACATTTCTGGTATAAGAAAATAGCAGAAGCAGAAATACAATGGCAAAATTTTCAGAACATTTGTAACAGTTAAGTTGATCAGTTTCACCAGGGTGAAGAAACTAGCTTATAGCAAATGATAAGCGGCAGATTAATCACCGATAGCAGATTCCCAGAATATAGAAAAGTGTGTTGTGATGAGTAGCACCTGCTCTTCGTAGTGAAAACTAGAAGTGCTGACAGGCATGCCAAGAATGTACCATCCCAGAGAGCACAACACACTGGTGGTGGATGAGTCTGAAAACAAATGGGGTATGGTTAGATGAAAAGGGACTTGAAAAGCATGCTCAGAAATGTGCTTTCCCCATAAGTAACAGAAAACTAGCAAAGATTTGTGTGCAAGGAGATGATATTATAAATTTATTTTAGAAGCATAGCTCTGTCAGTATGTGAATGATGGAGGCATACATCTATTTAGGAAATTATTGCTATGACCCTGCTGGGAGTCATGATAAGGCTTCAAATAGGATTATGGCAATAGGGATGGAAAGAGAATGGATAAGAAAAATGATTCCAAAATACAATGAATAAACTATACTGCGAGCATTGAGTAAGAGAAGAAAATGTTAAGATGCCGCTTCCTCTTTGTAAAATTCTTTGGAAGTTTCTCATAAAGTTAAACACAAACCTACTCTACCACCTAGTAATTCCAATCATGGGTATTTACAAAGGGAAATGAAAGTATGTGTACACAAAAAGAAGAATCTGAGAATATTTATAACAGCTTTATTTAAAATAATCCCAAACTGGAGAGAATCTGAGGAACTAATGTCCATTAACAGAGAAAGAAGAGTCAAATTGTGGTATATTCATACAATGCTACTCAGCAATAAAAGATAATAATAATAAGCCCAGCCAGTGTGGCTCAGTGCTTGAGCATCGACCGATGAACCAGGACACAGTTTGATTCTGGGTCACAGCACATGCCGGGGTTGTTGGCTGGAAGGGGGGTGGAGCTTAAGGGAGGCAACCAATCAATGATTCTTTCTCATCATTGATGTTTCTATTTCTCCCTCTCCCTTCTTCTCTGAAATCAATATAAATATATTAAAAATATAATGACAGTAAAATAACATGGATATAACTTAAAAATAAACCTATTGCGCAAAAAACAAAAAGCCAAAATATTAGTAACTCTATTAGGTGATGATATTCAAAAGCAGGCAAAATTAATCTGTGGCTATTAGAACAGTGGTTGTTGCCTATGCATAGTGAGGACTGACTAGAAGAGAACAGAAAGGGATATACTTGGGAAGGATTTTTTCTGTTTTGACTGGAGTGTTGGTTACCAGAACTTATTGAATTATATGCTTAAGATCTGTATATGTCACTGTATATAAAGTTTGCACACATATATGAGAAAGAATGTGTATTGAGACTCTGCTAAAGTGTGAGGCACTGTCATAGGCAGTGAGAGGGTCTCAAAGAGCAGTGAGATACCATCCTAATATATAAAAAGTCAGGGGCCATCATGACCAAAACAGCCAGATGGAGGCCGAACAGTAGGTTGCATGGGGTGACAAGGCCAGCAGGGAGATTAGTGAGAGACGACCAAACGACTGAACAGCAGGCTGTGTGGGGCATCCAGGCTGGCAGAGGGGGAAGTTGGGGATGACCAGGCTGGCAGAGGGGGGCAATAAGGGGTGACTAGGCTGGCAGGGAGGGCAGTTTAGGGAGATCAGGCAGACAGGCAGAGGCAGTTAGGGGTGATTAGGCTGGCAGGGGGGCAGTTAGGGACAATCAGGCAGGCAGGCAGGTGAGCATTTAGGAACCAGTGGTCCCAGATTGTGAGAGGGATGTTTGACTGCCAGTTTAGGCCCCATCCCAGGGATCGGGCCTAAACTGGCAGACAGACATCCCCTGAGGGGTCCCAGATTGGAGAGGGTGCAGGCTGGGCTGAGGGGAACCCCCCCCCCCCGCCACAAATTCCGTGCACTAGGCCTCTAGTCTATATATATATATATATATATATATATATATATATATATATATGCCTAATATGCAAAGTGTCCCCTTGAGAGTTCGACCAACCAGAGTTTGTTCTCTCACTATGATGTGCACTAAGCACCAGGAAACTGCGTGGAACAAAGGAAGGCCCTGGCAGGCAGCTGGCAGCCAGGGAAGGGAGGCCCTGACCAGCAGCCAGGGAAGGGAGGCCCCGGTGGGCAGCCGGCAGCCATTAATGCACAAATTTCGTGCACTGGGCCTCTAGTTTAGAATAAGGGATATGATGCCATTTGTTAACACATAGTTTGGAGGAGCTTTGCACAGTGGCAGTATCTAGCCAATGAGGTGAATCCAAGGTGTGGTCACTGCTAATTAAAAACATGGTTTGGAGGTCTAAGCATCCAATGAGCCTCAGTAAATCATTGTGTTGCCTTTACCAACATTCTGTTGCTTTTTTTTGTTGTTTCTTTGATTTTATTACAACAGTTACACATTTATAAACTAGAACAATTACTCATTTTTAAACAGATAATTTAACTATGGATAATTGCACACATACACACATACTTCTAAACTATTCTGTAAGTTTTACTCACTTATATTTTAACCACATTCTTATTTGTGTGTTGTTTTAATGTTTAAGTGTATTGCCTTTTTGTTGCTGTTGATTGTATTACAGGTATCTCCTATTTTTTCTATTCCCCCTCCTCCTCCCATCCTCTATCCAGCTCCCCAAGTCTTCACCACCGTATTGCCCAAGTCCATGAGTTATGCATATAAGTATATAAGTTCTTTGGTTTATCTATTCTTGTCTTTTAAAATCCATTCATACTTCATAACATTTTCTGTGCCTGACTTTCTTCCAGGTCTCCAGAAAGTCTTTACAACTTTCTAAAGGTAGCTTCCTTTCCATCTTTACTCTTCACTCTGGGGAGAAGGCCGCTCAGCTCCATCTTAATCTTTTTAGCATTCTCAATTAGCCTGCTGAACACCAGGCATCCCTGCTGTGTTCCCTCTGATGTCCTTGTTTCTTTCCCTTTCCTCTTGGCAAAACAGAAAGAGACAAGAATTATGCAGCAGCATGAAGCCTCTGGTCTGAAAGAAAACTCTGTGATTGTCTTTTTCTAACCACCAAATTCTCTGGCTGACAGCTTCTAAATTGCCTTAAGCTCCCCTCCCTGTAGATACACTAGGTGCTTACTAGTTAATTTGAACTGAATGGGCCCTTAGCAACTCTCATTCACAGAATCAAATCTCAGTGCTCTGTAGATCTGAAAGGGCCATACCTTCCAAGAGGAGATCATTTTACAATCTGAATAAGGTTTATGAGCAGATATAAAATCTATAATAATAAGAGCCTAAGCAACCATCGCAACTGAACGGATGGCAGAACAGGCTGCGTGGGGTGACCAGGCCATCAGGGGGGTTAGTGAGGGGTGACCAAACGACTGGGTAGCAGGCTGAGTGGGGTGACCAGGCCAGCAGGGGGGTGAGTGAGGGGCAACCAGGCTGGCAGGGAGGGCAGTTGGGGGCAACCAGGCCAGCAAGGGGGGTAGTTAGGGCAATCAGGCAGGCAGGCAGGTGAACAGTTAGGAGCCAGTGGTCCCGAATTGTAAGAGGGATGTCTGACTGCCGGTTTAGGCCCGATCCCCAGGACTGGCCCTAAACTGGCAGTCAGACATCCCCTGAGGGGTCCTGGATTGGAGAGGGTGCAGGCTGGGCTGAGGGGACCCCCCTGTGCACAAATTTTGTGCACCAGGCCTCTAGTAATTTCTATAAGCAGCAAGTTAAGCCTAGCTCTTTATAAAACACTAGGGGCCCGGTGCACGAAAATTTGTGCACTTGGGGGGCGGGTCCCTTAGCCCAGCCTGCACCCTCTCACAATCTGGGACCCCTCGGGTAGGGTCCCTAGTCCTGGCCTGAGATCAGGGCCTACTGGGGTTTTCCTTCCCAGGGCTGCAGGAAGCTGGCCCCACCCCTGCCACTGCCACTGCTTGCCATCTGTGCATCACTGCCCCCTCTCCCCTTCCACCAGTGGCCTCCCTCTGCAGGCAACAGGCTGGGGTGCAATGGCTTGGATGGCCTGGGCCTCCCTCTTTCTTTGCTTTGGGGCGAGGCCAGCCTGGTGAGGGGCCGTCTGCCTACCTGATCACCCCTAACTGCTGGTCTGCCTACCTGATCACCCATAACCCCTCTGCCTGCCTGCCTGATTGCCCCTTACTGCTTGCTTGGGGGCAGGGCCAGCACTGACTTCCAGTTGGTCAGCCTCCAGTCATTACCAGTCATTACGACCCAGGGTTTTTATATATTAGGATACTAGAGACCAGGTGCATGAAATTTTTGCACTTGAAGGGGGAGGTCCCACAGCCCGGACTGCACCCTCTTGCAGTCTGGGAGCCCTCAGGGGATGTTTGACTGATGGCTTCAGTCAGACATCCTTAGCACTGCCACAGAGGTGGGAGAAGCTCCCACCACTGTTGCTGCACTAGCCAGCCATGAACCCGGCTTCTGGCTGAGCAGTGCTCCCCCTGTGGGAGCAAACTGACCACCAGGGGACAGCTCCTGCATTGAGCATCTGTCCCCTGGTGGTCAGTGCATGTCACAGTGACTGGTTGTTCTGCTGTTCGGTCGATTTGTATATTAGCCTTTTATTATATAGGATAATGTTTTATTATGGGCAAGGCCTCTAATTCCATTTTTTTAGGTAGTTAAAGGGGGGGATAGAATTTTCACTTGAGCCTGAAGCTAAAGTTGCCTTTAGCTCAAAAATCTGCATACCACTGAGACACATCTTGGTGAGACTCATTCTGAACCCCCACACTGTTCTATTATGTGTATAAGTATTGGGAACCATCTTATCTATTTAATGAAAGGAACCTTTTGTTATCTTCCATTGACTAACTTTATCTCATGAGTTGTGTTTTGGCTTTAAGCCTGTATCCAGTATTCATGCAGGAACTTCAGCTCTTCTGTTCAATAGTTACCTGGCATATCTCTTCTTTTCTCTAAATCTTTCTAGATTTTTATGTACTAGATAAGAATAGCCCATGGACACAGACAATAGTCTGGCAAAGGCCTGGAAGGGGAAGGTGCAGGCTGGAGGAGATCAATGGGGGGGGGGGGGGAGAAACTAAAACAAAGGGACATCTGTAATACTTTCAACAATAAAGATACATTTTAAATAAAGGAAAATATCTTAGTTGAACAGAGTTTTATGTGAAATAATATAATTGCTTTACATTGTACTTTATATTCTCAACTCCTCTCAAAGAGATGTTAATTGATCCTATGTTCATTGACTGCAGGACTGCCTTCCGCCACATGGGCCCAGCACTGACTGCTACAGGGGCTGCTATCAGACCCTGATTTTCTCTCCCGGCCTCTTTCTGGGCCTGATCGCAGCCCCCTCAGCAGTCAGTGCTGGGTCGCCGCAGCAACCCATGGCTGACTGCAGGACTGACGTCCGGTTGGTTGAGCATCTGGTTGTTGTGGATGTGATGGATCCAGGGTTTTTATATATTAGGATTACAAAGAAAAGAATAGGAGCTACTCCTTGTTCAGAAATTTTAGGCATTAAACTGAGTCATTTAACTACAATAGATTTTTAAGTACCTATATTATACATAGTAATAATGAAGAGAACATTTGACCACAATATATGCATCTTTTCTGAAAATCTATGGTATTCACTGATTATTTTTATGTAGGGGATCCTCAAATATGAGAAATAAAATCAGATTATAAAAGAATACAAAGTGAATTTTTCAGAAGTTGATAAAATGTTAGGAGTGGGGTGCATGTTTTCAAAGAGCAAAATGATAGTTGTGCAAGAATATCTGGATTAATAACAGTTCTGTAATGCTTACTGAAAAGAGAAATTGTAAAAAGCATCCGCCTATCATTATCTTCACCCTTACTGAAAATAATTTTTAGAGAAAGGAATGCCAGGAATGGTGTATGTTACTGGAACTGAAATATCCCTTGTGGTAACATTATATGACTTGCAAATGTATCTTTTCTTCAGCTTTGCATGTGTAAAATAGCACACCCCAGAAAAGTTTGTTTTGTCTACATGTCCAAAAGTGGCTTAGCTGACACCAGGTGCCATAGACTGAATGTTTGTGCCCCCCGCCCCCTATCCTAATGCCCAATGTGAGGACATTTGGAAATAGAGACTGCATAGTGAGGAGCTCATTAAGGTGGAGCCCTCATGAATGGGATCGGTGCCTTTATGAGAGACCCTAGAGAGCTCCCATGTCCCTTCTGCCATGTGCGGGCACAGCAAAAAATGGCCATTTATTAACTGGGACATGGTCTCTCATCTTACACCAAACCTATTGGTACTTTGATCTTGGACTTCCTGGTCTCCATAAGTGTGAGCAATAAATTACTATTGTTCATATGACACCCAGTCTATGGTATTCTGTTACAGCAGCCCAAAGTGAAGAAGATATCAGGCCATGCCTAAGGTATCTGCAATCTGGATGTTCTCAATTCTGGTTATTCATAGAACTGAGTATGAAGATTTTTAAGGATACACAAGCCTTATCCAGACTTGCTGAATCATAACCTTCAGAGGAGGGGCCTTTCCACCAGCACTTTATTGAGAGTGGCACAGGTGAGTCTGATGTGTATCCCAGCTTGGTAACTACTGGTGTAGACCAACTCTCCTACTCAAGAATGACAGTGGAAATCAAAGCCAATTATATTGGGGCAAGGCATGCTTTCTTATCCCTATTTTAAAGAATGCAGGGATTAAGCAAAAATAATTTACCTGCTTGCTCCAGGGAATATTTGCTTTTGGAAGATAAGTCTGTAGAGCAACTAAAAATGCTTACTTATGAAGAGTAACAGTTCATCATCAAAACTGACTTCAAAACCTTTGCCTCCTTGTGCCCGTAAGTCCAAAGCTATTATGTGATAAAATCTGTTAAATCTTGAATAGTTCTTGCCTTGTAAACTGACCTTTAAATTTTCCAGCCTGAGGCCCTAATACATTATAAGTGTTCTCCTTGACTCCCTCTCTTCTGAGAAATTGCTAAGCCAGTCAAAGGCATTATGTCCTATAAACTAAGCTTTGTTTGATCAACAGGTAGTTTTGATGAGTTGGAAGTCACAGTTAAATCAGCATCACTAGATTGCATTAATGATATTTTTAATAATTACTATATTTAATAAAAAATAAAATAGGGTTTAGTGAAATACATGAATCTCCTAGGTACAGACTGATGACATTAATTAATATGGAGATTTTCAAATGTTCCCTTGTTTTTCCCCATCTGTAGATGGTTTTGTTCTTGGGTAAGCTCTTGCAATGCTGCAAGCTTTGGTATTCTAGAACATCCGAGTTTGACAGCTTCACCCAAATCAGCTGTCCAAAAATTTTAAGATGCTTTTTCTCTTGAAAACCTCTAACTGGTCAAGCATTGAGCTACTCCCAGAAATCCGAAGTCCCTGATTGTTTTCCTTATTAGGGGTCATTCTGATGCTGTCCCTATATACATCTATTAATGTATGTGCTAAACCAATTAGGAAAATATTATATATAGCAATTAGGCAATTATGACATTTACTTCAGCTTCATCTTTGTCTCCTCCTTGAAATAACCTGTTTCTATTTATTTTACATAAAAATAGCTTAACATTACTTTATACAAATTCTAAACCTATGACTGAATTAAGATACGGATTTCAAAAATTCCTAAGAAAATATGTCTGAGCCCTTAAAATGAATTTCCAAAAGGGAAAAAATAGTCAAGATAGGATACTATCACAAAAAAAGAAAAGAAAAAAGGAATTTATCAAAAATAAATAAATAAAAATGAAAATTATCTAAGAGAAGGAAACACTGGGATAAATATCCAACAGATAAGTAGGAATATTTGTGACCAAGGAGCCTGTATTTTTAAAGGGCATGTATGTATAAAAGAAAACTAGACTGAGATGATTTAATAGTCTAAAAAGGAAAGGAAAAATTCAGAATAGCATTTATGTTGCCCCACAAAATAAAATTAAAATTATTTCAAAGCTAAATTTAGCCAAAAAGGCCTCTTAAATTATGTGTACAGTATGAAGAAAAAAGACACTGGACAAAGCAATTATATCCATTCATGGGAATGTGTGGTTAAAGGTAAGAATTCTTAAAATCTTTAATTCATCCTCAAACTCCCATATTTAAGATAAAAGGATAGACTTTAAACATAAATTTCACTATATGCATTTATGATCCATTATTTGAGACCCTGGGACATGTCTGGTCTGAGATGATAAAGCAGGAAATTACTTAGAAAAAGTCACAGACTTTAAACTCAGGGAGGTTATTTACCTCTAAGGAACTGAAGTCAATCTGCAAGTTCAGGTGCAACTATGACACATGACATAGTATAGACTAGAACTCTGTCATGTTTTTAATAAATTGGGCATTAGACGTATCCATCATAATTTATTTCTGGTTTTATTTGATGATAATGTTGAAATCAGTAGTAAAGACAGCAAAAATGTGCATTGAGTTTGGACACCCAACTCTCAACATCACATAAAACATTTGCTAATATTTTAGAATTTGTATAGGTAGATATAGATGTAGACACACAAAAAGATTGGCATAATGGAGTATATATTTTATAACCTTTTAAATTTTATATATTAGTGCTTGTCAAAATATTTGTCAATAATTTTTCATTTCTGCACTGAGAAACAAAACATGATTTAACTATCAAACTAGTGCTAAAATGTTAATATTTTTACCCCCAAAATATTCTTATAGCTGTAATATTTTCATACACTACTAATTATTTTCTTCAGATAAACTCCTACAAGTACATATTGTGGGTCTAAGGCTTTTCACATTTTTAAGGTTTTTGTCTCATTATTTATGTTGTACAAGTCTTATTGGTAGACCTTTGTTGATGACAAATGTAATAAATTACATATGTGAAAGAAATAAAGACAAGTGGCAGTCACTTTACTACTTTACAATATGATATTTTAACATATCAGGTTGTATAAACTTGGCAACAGATGAGGAAGTACTAAATATAAGGTCAGAAGACCTGGATTAAATTCCCACAATGTCACCTACTACTACAGTCTCTCAAATAATGCATTAATCTCTTTCAACCTCTATTTATCATCTTTAAAGTTGGATTAATAATACCTTTCATAGCAATCTCTCATGCTTGTTTTAAGGATCAATATGAAACAAAGGACATAGAACGCTTAGAAAAATATATGAGATTTTCACTAAGGTCAAGGCTGAACGGAGGTCACAGCCAGACCTCAGAGGGTATCTACAGTATACACAGGAGCTCAAGTGTGGCTGAGGAGGACAGGAATCTGAACAGTGTTCTTAACCATCCACAAACTTCAGAGACACAGAGACAGCGAGAACCAGGAATAAACCACTTAGCCTTAATGACCTAGCAAATAGCTGTGGAAGGCATATGGCATTATCTCCACCACATTCTATTGGTTAAGATAATTTCAAAGGCTCATTCTGGTTCAAAAAGAGGGTACACCTCTTGATAGAGGTATAGTCAATGTCACAGTGTAGGTCACCATATGGAATGCAATATATCTTGGTGAGACCTTCTTTGATAAATACAATGTGATACAGAGCCAGAATATACAGCCCCCTAGAATTGTTCTCTCCTCCTCCACATAGTTGTAAAACACACTTTTTTTCCTACGAGTTGTCTTGTAGAGGTAGGTACCAGAGATGGTGATGTGGGGTGAAAGACTCAAGAAATCTGAATGATTCAAAAGGCTGAGCATTATAAAAAAAATAACTTGAAAATTTTTAATATTAACTAAGTTCTAAAAAAGATTGTATTCATTATTTTATTATTATTATTTTACTACTCAATGTGTGAGTATTGGAAGAAAAATCATTTTAGTCATACATAAAATTAAAAACACTACATTTTCTCAACACCTTAAGTTAAAATGTTACTCTGGTTATTGTATTATGTTTGTTAAAAAAATTACTTTGAGTTTAGAAATACTCTTCAATATTGTAAAATGTTGCTTACTTGTACTTCATATAGCAAGTTGCCTGATTAGGATGGAATATTAAAATAGTGGAAGTTGGAAAAGTCTCATCTGGGATTCAAGGCAGACACCTTTGAAGTAGGAAAATGGTTGTAATTTGCTAGGCCTATTAACATGCACCTGTTAAACAGATAACATAATTCTTGATATTCTTAATAATTACTAGTTTTAAAGCTATGATTTTGATGTCCCAGAGTAAATAGCTAATATGGTAGATTTGGGGGAAACTTCCTATCAGGTGTTAAGATTGCCCTACATGATTCATGCATGCCAGAGTGAAGAAAATGAAAGTTCTCAGTATCAGTATATCTAGTGATAAAAGGACATAGGGAGATAAATAGCTCCTCTTTCTTTTTACCCTGGAGCTGCCAGTCAGGAGCCATGATGGGGTCTCTTCTGTTCAGACCTTTCTGTTTGATTTTGTTCTACTTTTAGGTTTTGTTTTGTTCTACTTTTTTTATTTATCTGATTTTGTCTTTCATCCCCTGCACTCAAATCCTTATTTTAGACATATTTATTACTTTCAGAGGTTTTTCAGTTGTTCAATGTTTGTAGCATTTTTTTTCTCTCATCAATGCAATATTTCCTCTTACCTCTCAAGGACATTGATTATAGTTTCTTTGACCTACATTTTCTCCAAGCACTTATTTTAAATTTTCTTATTTTGTGGCTATCTTTGAGTTGAAGAATTTCCTAAATTGCCTGTTTAAATGGTGTTGGTTTTATTGAAGAGTGAGACACCAAAGTTAATCAGTAGCTTAGTGTCTGTGGGTGGGGTTAATGAACTGGAAGGTTTCCTTGGAGGGTGGTAGGATGAACAGCTGGCTTTTCTCTAGCTTTCCATATAAATTTTGATAAACCCTGCCACTTTTGGTTGATTTTCCAGAGAAGGATCCTCAAGTATCATCACAGGGAGTTTTAAGGCTATTTAGGTGTTATAGAAAACTGGAGAAGAACCAAGCAATACTTAGAGAGATGGAGTTACATTTATTACACATGGGTCCAGGGGAAAATGTGTCTCAAATTCTGGGCCCCAACATGGAGGAACTTTCTCTATTTATATGTTTTTATCTTCTTTGTCTCCCAAATATGGGGTGTTTCTGGCCCCCTTTGCAAGTTCTTAAAGAGCCCCTATGTGCTGGGGCCTTGAGACCTCAACCAAAGGCCTGGCCTGGTGCCAGCAATGATAATTTCGTCCGGAGAAGGTTTAATGGCCTCTCCGAAGTGGGAGTAGTCTTATTTTCCTTATTATTTAAGCAAGCAAGCACTTACAGAAGCCAAATAACAGGGTTAAAATTTCAAACAGCAGTTTTTATATAAGATGGATGCTTCATGGGAAAGATATACAGGCTTCTCGCTATTCCATATGCACATCTTTACCTAATCTCTCTATGTTCAACTTTGTTCTTTGGCCTCCCGTGCGCTTGCCTCTTTATATCTAGACTTATATGGAGGGGGGATTAAAGAGGGATAGTTATCTGTGTTTTCTTAGGTAAAAAGCCTGATGGTAAAGCAATTCCCTTATAGTCAACTCCTTGCAGACTCTCACATTCTGCTTTGCATGTTACATTTACTTCCTGAAGCTTTCTGAGGTTCCATGCAGTGAATTGCCTTGCTTCTCACCAAACCAACCCAGCAGTTGCAGGAACATTAGTAAGTCCTGTATTTCCCTCCATCTGCCTTATGGTATTACATACTGGGATAAGAGAGTTATAGAATTCTCTTAGTTTCATTTAAATTCAGAATTCATATTTCTGTTCTTTGTTATCCTTGATGGTTTGAGATAAGTTTTTTTAAAGAGAAGGGGAAAGATATGTTGACTCTATTGAAATTGTAAGCCTGATGTATATGTAAAGTACATTTGTATAAAATTTGTATGTGTATATGTTAGAACAGCTAAATTAAAAAAAAATCCAGAATTCTATCACTGATAATCACTCAAAATACATATTCTTAATTGAGAGATTTGTTCTCATTCTATCTCACTGACCTAAAGTTAATTGTTAAATCACCCAGGGCCTTAAGATGTTTTCTAGCTAAATAAAGAGGTTACACCAAATAAATTGAAAGGTAAAATACACCTTCTAGAACCAGTTTGCCATTTAGTGGCGTGAAGCTTCCTGATAGTGTCAAGTATATCTCTATATTTATTCGGTTTTTCTGGAAGGTGTTTACAAATATTAGAAAGCACTACATACATACTGGTATTCCAAAAATTGATACTTGTTGTCTATACAAACAAACTAAAATAAAAAACAAAAACTCCCATACAATGGAGAAATTAAAAGTTTTTAGTCATTAATTGCTTCTCTAGAAAGAAAATTACCCAGAGTTTCCATTTCCACAGCTCAGAAACAATAACACTGTGAAGCTCTCTTAAACTACCTAATTAATCAATCATGATTCATAACATTCAAAAATCCCTTCACAACCAGGCTGTGTATTACTTATCCCAATCTCTCATGGTGCCCAGATAACTATATGCACATTTGGCTCTTAAGGAAAGAATATTAAATACCTGAAAAAATATAATACCTCTGACTATATTTTGGCAAGCAGGTATTTTTTTCCCTTCCCTTTGCTCAGATCAATTTATATTTAAACTAAGATATGAGAAAATTTAACTTATTGTGCAGATGGCATTTGCAAGTCTAAATAAAATGCAGTTGGCTTGGCTTCACTCTACATAAGGGTGCTTCTCTTTCATATAAAAAATATAATTTCTAATAAATGTGTGAAAGATGATTTTCATTTTAGTCAGGTTTAAGATACAGTTATTAACTATTTTTTTACTTCTTCAGGTTCTCAAAATTCATTTTTCCAGAGAAAATCCAAGCAAATACAAGTGATATTTCAAAAGTAAAAAAGGTAAAATATACTTTTCACAATCAATATTATTATATGAAATTTCTTAGTTTTATTGTATAGCAATAAAATATATTGACCTTACTATAGTGTGACTATAAGTGCCCAATATTACTTCTAATAAGGAATTTAAAGTTTTTTTGTTGAATTCTTTACATTGGTTAATAAAAGCATACAGGTTTCAAGTGTATAACTCAATAAAACAGCATTTGCACACTGCATCACACGTTCCTCACCCAAAGTCACGTCTTCTCTGTCCTCATTTATCCTCACTTTGCCACTTCCACCTACCCCACCCCCCCTTTCCATTGTTTTTGAAAATATCAAAGATGTATTTGGAATAAAATAACATTGGTAAATTAATGTTTTAAATTTAATGATTTATTTATTACTAGACAATATAGATTTATTGCATAAAAAAAGCAGATAAACAAAAACAAGGAAGCAAAGATAGAAAAAGGAACTTAGAACCATAACCCCAAAGTAGTCAAAGATAGGCATGGCTTACATTTTGTTCTAGGTTTTATGCATAATATGTTTACTATATTTAAAAGCAAAAAAATGCATTACTTGGTCATACTAATCGTCAGAAATGAGCTCTATTTTTCTCAGTCTTCTGAGTAAGCCTGAGAATTAAAGGCCTGCCAGAGCCTCCCATACACTGATCAAAATGGGCACTCAGAAACCCAGATTCCACACAAAGACTGTATTGTGGATGGAGGGGATGAACCTGTTTCCTTCAACCTACCATCTTGCTTGCACAACGTTTTTCTTTGGAAGAGATTTAACTGGTAATTAACGGGAAACCCGTGACTCATCTGGACAAAGACTTGTGTCTACCTGAACTCCTAACCATCTTTTCAAGTTAGGAAATGATCCAAACACATAGGATGTGCAATCACTCTCAGCCTGAGATCATCCATGGTTCAACCAGGAATTGGCAGTCCATGGTTTATGGCACACGTTCAGCCTGCTGCCCACTTTTTTATGGCCTGTGAGCTAAAAAATGGTGTTAAATTTTTTACATGGTTGGAAATAAAATTTAAAAAAGAATAATATTTTATAACCATCATATGAAAGTACTATGAAACTGAAATTTCAGTGTCATAGTAAAGTTTTATTGAAACATCCAAACCCATTCATTTATATTTATTTGTAGCTGGTTCCCCATTATGCAGAGTTAAGTCGTTGTGACAGAAATTGCATGGCCTAAAATACTTACTCTCTGGCCCTTTACAGAAAAAGTTTGCTGGCTCCTGGTTTAATCTTTTTATCCCTTTCTGATACCAACATCAGGGGCTGGTCCTCCCTGGCCTATCTCCTGGAAGGGTGATATTTTAAAATAGGAAGTTTAAGCCTATTTGGCTCATTCAACCTAAGACTAACTTATTAAACTGGATGCGTATTTTGTAATTTGTTCAGCTTATTTTGAATAATAAAGCAAAATTCAGCAGAACTAAAACAAATAGGGAGGCGGCTGCTAAAGAGTACAACATTTATCCACTGACTTGATTCAAGAGTGTACTCCAGCCATAAGCATCATTCACTTTCTCATGATCTTTATCTCATGGTGAGATAATCACTGAAATATCACTGTTTTAAAATTCCCCTTTTTAATTGGCCTATTCATCTTTCAGGATTACTTCTTAGAAGCTGGGATCTATTTCTTATTGTCTCACTGATTCATCTTAATTAATGAGACCAAGTTTAGAGGGCCTGGTTATTGTCAATAGTCACTGATGACTTCAGCATTTTTATCCCAGTATTTGCAGTATATAAACAAATGTGATGTGTACATTTCTTCATCTCTTAAGGCAAGATCATTCCTACAGAACTTAACTTTCAAAAATTGTGGGAGATTTTAGTGTACACAAAAATGAAAAAAAAAAAAATCAGCAGTCATTTGAAATTGTATTTACCATTACCTGGAAAAAACCTTGAGTATATCTTCCTTTAAGTTTTGAGAGGCACACTTAGTTTATCACCAATATTTGGTATTTATTATCAAGATGCATATATAATACAGTGAAGTACATACTTTTGTTTGTTTCTGGTCATATTATTACAGACTCAGTTTCTGAGACTGGGGTACATAACAAGCTCCATGGATAATTGAAAGAGGAACTCAGAAATATGTAGGTTATCGACAGAGACCTTCATTTTCTTTGTTCATCTACAGCTTTTACTTTCAGGAGAGATAATTTAATTTGACCAGTTTCACCAGCCAAAATGGAGTGCCAACATGAAATAAAGTCTCTTTCGAGATAGTCTTCAGAGATTACATAGATGCTTGGTTGCCCAGCATTTTTTTTGGAAGGGGGGCGGTGTGTGCATCATTCCTCCTCTCTTTCACAGTAACACCATTCCAGATATTTGGTTTGGTTAGAATGGATGCTGCCATCCCAATGCCAAAAGTAGCCATTTGATCCAGTCCTGGCCAATATTCCTGGCCTTTAATTAGTTCAGACATGATCCTGTGGCCATATTCTAGGAGTCAGAATTCTTGACAGGGATTTTTCTATCAAAAGGCATACTTTTTAATTTAAGCTCTTCATTAATTAGGTGTTTTTTTTTCCCCCACTAAACAAATGTTAATGAATATCTTTATGTGCCCAGCTCTGCTTTGGCTTGTTTGAATCAGTGAAACCAAACAAGACAAATATTTCTGCCCTATGCAGTTTACACTCTAATTGGGATGGAAGATGGATAATGTGCTATAAATAAAATGCCTATGTAACATTTATTATGTTAGGAAGAAATAAGAGTCGAGAAAAATAGAGCAAGGTAAGTGGGATTAGGAGTACAGGGGTTGATGGGATGCAATGTTAAGTAGGGTGACTAGATAGCTCTTATTAAGATAATGACATTTGAGCAATAACTTGAAAGGGGTGAAGGAGTTAGTGGTGCAGATATTTGAGTGTAAAGTGTTGCAGCTATGACACTGATGATATTATAAAAGGGAGATAAGAGGCAAATAAAAAAAGTGTGGTGTCATGGAAGAAGGTATAATCAAGTTCTAGCCACCTTATTGTTGGGTGAAGAGGACCTATCTGATATTAAAGCCAAGCAATGCAGAGAAACTATGGTGAAGCAAATTTATTTGGCTTCCATTCTCACTCCAATCCTCTCTAAATCACTTTTGCCTAGGACAGTGGTCGGCAAACTCACTAGTCAACAGAGCAAAATATCAACAGTACAACGATTGAAATTTCTTTTGAGAGCCAAAAACCGACTTCTGCGCATGGGCATGAAGTTTCAATCGCACTGTACGTGTGCATCCGCACATGGTATTTTGTGGAAGAGCCACACTCAAGGGACCAAAGAGCCGCATGTGGCTCAAGAGCCGCAGTTTGCCGACCACTGGCTTAGGACAATGAATTTGGATCCATTCAAAACAAATGTGACAAGAATCATAGTTACTTGAAGAGAGTTCTATTTTGAAGTTTTTCCTAAAAATGGAGCAGTGTAATTGATATATATTTCATTTGTCTTCTACATTAAAGACTTTACTAGTTAGATTCAGCATTTTCTTTCTAGCTTTATACTTTCAGAGAATTATTTTGTAATATAGTTAGTTCACATCAAAAATACAATCCTTTCCAATTGAGTTGCAACCAAAACATTTCTGTAACTAAAAAATATCTTCCAATCATTTTGAAGCTAATTTCTAATATTATGATCTACTCTCGTTAGCGATATTCATATACCTTGTAACAGTTTTTGATAATACCTTATTTATACAACTACAATAAAACCACTTTTAGTGTTAAATTTTGTTCTCTTTCCTTTGCCTTTATCTAGTTCCTCAGTTGACCTGGGATACTTGCTTCATGAAATAGTATGGACCATGATTTCTAAGAGGTCTAGAGGTATATTTTCTCAATGACATTCAGCAGGAAATTTAAAAAGCTACCCCAAAGACTCCTAGTTCACTTACAATTTTTCCAAGCCCTGTTTTGGGGTAGCAGACTTATTGTTCCTACCAACACAGTAACGATCCTTTTTACTAACCATTCTTACCAGGTCATGAGATGCCAAGATTGTAAGGTGCCAGCCACAGTTTACAATTTAGGTGAATCATTTGTATAATTTACATAAAATCCTATCTAATGAAAGAGTAATATGCAAATTGACCATCACTCCAAGACACAAGATGGCTGCCCCCATGTGGACACAAGATGGCCACCACAAGATGGCCTGCAGGAGAGGGCAGTTGTGGGCAGTTAGGGGGGACCAGGCCTGCAGGGGAGGGCAGTTGGGGGGGGACCAGGCCTGCAGGGGAGGGCAGTTGGGGGGGACCAGGCCTGCAGGGGAGGGCAGTTGGGGGGGACCAGGCCTGCAGGGTAGGGCAGTTGGGGGGGACCCGACCTGCAGGGGAGGGCAGTTGTGGGCGATCAGGCAAGTAGGGAGGGCAGTTAGGGGTGACTGGGCTGGCAGAGGAGAGTAGTTGGGGAAGACCAGGTCATCAGGGGAGGGTAGTTGGGGGGGACCAGGACTGCAGGGGAGAGCAAGTTGGGGGGGAGCAGGCCTGTAGGGGAGGGCAGTTGGGTGGGACCAGGCCTGCAGTGGAGGACAGTTGGGGGGTGACCCAGGCCTTCAGGGGAGAGCAGTTGGGGGGGACCAGGCCTGCAGGGTAGGGCAGTTGGGGGGGACCCGACCTGCAGGGGAGGGCAGTTGTGGGCGATCAGGCAAGTAGGGAGGGCAGTTAGGGGTGACTGGGCTGGCAGAGGAGAGTAGTTGGGGAAGACCAGGTCATCAGGGGAGGGCAGTTGGGGGGGGACCAGGACTGCAGGGGAGAGCAAGTTGGGGGGGAGCAGGCCTGTAGGGGAGGGCAGTTGGGTGGGACCAGGCCTGCAGTGGAGGACAGTTGGGGGGTGACCCAGGCCTTCAGGGGAGGGCAGCTGGGGGGGACCAGGCCAGCAGGGGAGGGCAGTTAGGGGTGACCAGGCCAGCAGGGGAGGGCAGTTGGGGGCAACCAGGCCTGCAGGGGAGGGCAGTTAGAGGCAATCAGCCTGGCCAGGGAGTGGTTACGGGGTGATCAGGCTGTCAGACAGAAATGCTTAGGGGCAATCAGGCAGAGGCAGGCGAGCAGTTGGGAGCCAGCAGTCCAGGATTGTGAGAGGGATGTCCCACCGGGATCGGGCCTAAACGGGCGGTTGGACATCCCTCAAGGGGTCCCAGATTGGAGAGGGTGCAGGCTGGGCTGAGGGACACCACCCCAGTGCATGGATTTTGTGCACCAGGCCTCTAGTATAAATATAAGTGTGTCTCTTGGAATTATCACTTTCATACCTATGACTTCATAATACAGAAGTTAGAAGAATATTTTGAAAGTGAGACATGAGGTAAGATTTTAAAAAGGCATCACTCCTACTACTTCTCAATTCCTAGACCTATGCACTTAGCTATGAATGGGGCAGCATCCTATATAATAAAGAGGTAATATGCAAATGGTTGTTACGCCATGAAGTGTAACAACCAATAGCAGGAGGACGTGGCAGCGGGTGGAGAGCCACAGGAGGGTGGGTCAGCGAGCTATGTGTGGCAGAAAGCTATGAGCGGCGGTGGGCTGGTCGGCCAGCTGCAGCGAGCTACTTGCACACGAATTCATGTGCAGGGCTGCTAGTTATACTATATTAGTATTTGTCTCAGATCATGTATCACACAATATAAGACAAGGCAGATTTTCCCAAATGGTGAATGAAGGGACACTGTGAATGAGGTTTTAATAAATCAAGTTATTATTATATGAGGCCAACCACTTTACATGGTGTGAAAACAGTAGTTCCTTTCATGGGTTTTGGATTATTGCTTTTATCTCTGGGAAGTGACATTAAAAGAAGCAACACTGATAAAAGAACTTGGTGATGTATGAGATATTCAGTAAGTCTATTTTGATACACAAAAGAGAAATGGCCACAGGAAACAAAGTTAGATTCCAAATAGTGTTTTCCAGTAAGGGTAAATAATTGTCATATTTATGATATACAAGACATGAGGTAATCAGCATGCTATATCAGTAGATAGGTGTTTTCTACAGAGTATAGCACTCTATTTAAAAAATTCAAAGCTTGTTCTTGGCAAAGTGGCCCTTCAGTAATGGTTACAGTCAGAATCACCTTACTAAGGAGAAAACAAGCCACTAGATCCAAATATAGTCTCTGCTTTTTTTCTGGTGAGATAATGAGGCTCTGCCTCTCTTAAAAGATTTATCCACACAGTGTTTGTCTAACACCTTAGGATGCAAATCCTCCAACTGTAGTCCTTTAAAGTTCATGATAATTTAGCCAAGTGCCTGCCACTCTCCCCAAATAAAGGTAAGCTAGCATCTCAATCTAGACTTCCAGGCATAACAAACTGCAAATGTCCCAATTGAAATTTTGCTGAATGGGAGGATTTCCTCATCCCATTATCTTTTAAGCTCACTCTTACGTGTTCTAATGCTGTCGCAATCCACTTTTGGTTAGTGCTGTCCTATGTTGCAGGATTCCCTATAAGCATATCTTAAGAACTTTATCCTCATTAATTTGAACAAAGAGAACTTTCTATGAACTCATAGGGATAGGTTAAGAAAAAAACAGCAATATCACATACACAGTGTTGATAAATATTGGGAGAATTTGTTCACTTAGTGTTCCCAGACCCTTATTCCTAAAAGACCACTTCCATTGAATGGTGGACTTTATATAAGTATATCCAAACTTATGGTTTTGTTACAGGATAGTGAGAAGCTAGGAAAATTCCTAAGCAAGTGGAATAGGGAAACTGTGACAAGAAAATTAAACAAGGCCAGTTTGGGGAGCTTGCAGCTAGCTTTTAAATAGCAAGCCATTATCTTCCCCAAACCAGGGACACTTTAGAGCAAATGGATAAATACTGTTCCTCAGGAGGGAATGCAGGAAGGGAGGGGGGAAAGGAGGAGGAATATTAATGCAACCAGAGAATCAACGTATAAAGCACCCTAGAACTGCTAAGGCAGGAGCGGGGAAGGAAAGAAGAGACACTGTTAAAAGCCTGCCTCCTAAACAAAGAAGGCAGCCGTTTTGGGAAAGTCAAAAGTGCGGGCCGGGACGGGGGTGGGGAGTTTTATTTCATTCCCTAAAGCCAACAGTTTGCCAGGTGCTTCTCATAAATTATGAGAAAGGCATAAAGTAAAAAGAGAGATTTTTCAGAGTTAATTTGTACCAAGATATTTGGCAGAGGAATTTTGAAACCTATAGGCAGAAGGGCTTGTAACACCTTGAACCCCCACCAGACTGGCTTTTCTAAATACTTTGGGAAAGCCCATCTGAGCCCGAGCTCAGATGTAGTTCAGTTGATTTGTCTTCCTTGCTTCTTTAATAAATCTGCTTTTTTAAAATTAATTGTTTTATTACAAGGCAATCATCTGGAGTCACTTGTTTGAATTCATTCATACAAGAAGACAAGAATTGAGGAGTGGATGAACCTCTCCCTCCACTCAGGGGGCTGATAGCACCTCTCAGGTATCTGTGAGAGGTGCCTGCAACAGTTTGGTGGATCATATAATAGATAATAGGTCACAATAGGCAATTCAAGGTCACTTGTATTTCATGATCAGGCTCTGTACTCTAGATGCTTGTCTTGTGGAATATCAAGTAATCTTTCTCAAAAGGGAGATAGTATTCTTCTACAAGATATACAATTTTATGTCTAAACTTCAGGGGCCACATTTAAAAGTCCTCCTTGAGCTTTGATCTCTTGAGATTCTTCTTTGTTAGAAACTACAGGCCTCCCCAAATCAGCAGTTTCATAGGAACTAACCAAGAGCAACTCATACTAGGCCCACTTAACATTATTCAATGGTTCTATAAAGTATGCAGAGTGGAGCATAGAACAGCCAACATACATTATTAAGCAACAAAGGCTATCTAGGATGGGCTATAAGACACTTCTAAATTAAGAGGGCAATCCAATGCTACATGTATCTCATAAATTAAAAGATGTAAAAGCTGTCCTTAACCTTGGAGAGGATTACAATTTACCCCATATCCTTACACTGATAGGAACTTCATTAAGATATATATTACTATGGGCTTCAGTTTTAACCTCTAACACTTTTTTAAAAAATAATTTAGAATATTTATAACTTCTTGTTTCCTAGGGCCAAGTATCATCACATTGATAGAGAAGTGTAATGCCCTATGATGAAGAGATAGCCCATATTCTTGATGACTAATTCATATATAATCCTTCCTGGTCAAATATAGGTGCTATATAGTATGCTCCCTAAAATGTGTTTGAAAACACATACAAAAAAATAAACATGCTAAGTTGTTAAACTCAGTTTAATATTCTGGGACTCACTGTGTTTTGCCCAGACCCAAGTCGAGAAGAAAAGAGAGGTAATAGAAATACCATACCTAGGAAATCTCAGGTAACAACTGAAGTCTCAAAATATTTCTTGAAATAGAATGTTACTTCAGTTTATAAACAGAGTAGATAAAAAGAGTGTGCATGGCTTTCTCCTGGTCAGCAACATCCTAACTCCATCCAACATAATTTACTTGATGGGTTCAGGAGCCATCAACTTGATTTTGCTTTTTCCATTATTAACTCTATATTCCTGAATTTGGAACACAACTATTGGAAAAAATATAAACTATCTGCCCTACCTACTGTGAGATAAACTCAGTCACAATAATTTATCATTTGATGCTGTAAGCCTCCAGTGAACCACTGGGGTCAATATCTGCAACTTTTAAAGCATCCCTGCTCTAAACAATAATCATGTCTTTATAATTTTTTGAGTTCTTGAAGAGAACAGAGAGTAATGACAAAAGTATGTATAAAAGTAATGATAACAGCCTTTTCTAGAGGTTATTTTCTGGTTTTCTAATTGTGTCCAGTTTTGTTACAACTAAGGAAACCAAGTATCCTTATCTTTAATAATCAAATATTTACATTTCCAGAATTCTCTTTGTTTTTAAATCCTCACCCTACGATATGTTTTTCATTGATGCCAGAGAGAGAGGAAGGGAGAGGGAGAGAGACATTGATCAGTTGCCTTCCACTGGGGATTGAACTCACAACCTGACTGGGAATTGAACCCATAACCCTTTGGTGCACAGGATGATGATTCACTAACAACTGAGCCACACTGGACAGGGCTCCAAAACGTCCTTGAATATATATTTTTATTTTTTTATTGTTTTATTACAAATAGTAGTACATATGTCTTTCCCCCCCCCCCCAATGACCTCCCCCCGACCTCCCCTACCCCTCAGTACATGCCCTCACCTGCCCGCCCTCCCCGCCGCCCCAGTGTCTTGTATCCACTGGTTGTGCTTATATGCATGTGTACAAGTCCTTCAGTTGGTCTCTTACAGCCCTCCCCACCCCCCCCCCGCCCCAGTGTCTTGTATCCACTGGTTGTGCTTATATGCATGCGTACAAGTCCTTTGGTTGGTCTCTTACCAGCCCCCCTCGCCCAACCTCCCATGTCTTCCCAATGTAGTTTGACAGTCTGTTCAATGCTTCTTTGCCTCTGTATCTTTTTCCCACCATTTCTTTCCTTTAAAAAGTTTTGCCTTTGCAGACTAGAAATAAAGATATAATAACAAAACAAAACAAAAAAATGTTTGAGTCCCAATTTCAATGTCCAACAGTTCTGAGTCACCGTTTCAATGTCTAACAGTTCCTTATGTGTACATGTCAGCAATGATATCTGGATGGTGGGCACATGGTGGCAATGCAGGTCCGACCCTCTCTGGTTTGGTCCTAGGTAACCTGCAGCAGTGCATAGCTGCTGACTGCTAGTGTGGCAAGGCGTTGTCAGCATCTTCCATCTCTGGACTGTTTCTCCTCTTGTCTTCGTGGTAGGAGCAGACCTGTCAATTCCTTTCTGTTGCAGGAATCCACATGGCCTTGCAGTTGTTTTCTGAAAATATACAAACATATTCTCGACCACAAGTTAATAAAGGAATCTTTTCTATATAATTGATTTGGGATCCTTTTTATTTTTGCCCAAATGATTTTCCTTTGTCTTTTTTAGACACCCTGTGTGTCTTTCATGGGTATCTTGCTGTTAGCATTACAAATGAAAATTAATTTTGTAAAGTAAAAATTTTCTAGATGTAATTTACTTATAGGATATTTTTCCTTACATGATATTATCCTACTAACCCCCATTTTATTAATGGAGGTTTTTGTAGATTTTATAATGCAGTCTTGATAACTTTAAATTTAATTTTTTTTTTTTGCCCAAAAATATGACTGCTTTAGGTTCATTGCATATTCAGGAATTTTACCATGAGATAAGCTACCAATAGAAATTTTAGTTATTACTTTAAGAACAGCTTTTTGTCTAGTACAATTAAATTTACTTGAATATACACTTCTTTCAATTAGCCCATTTAATCTGAAAACTTGATTACTATTTTACTGTCAAATTTAATACTCTACCAACAATCTTAGTTTACCCTGTAAATATTAGTGGGAAGGATTATTTGCATTCTTGAGTGGGCCTTGAGCATTCCTGATGCTAGGCTGAATTTAGATATAGGGAAGCTGCTGTCGGCCAAGTCTCTTGTCTGTCACCTGTATCTCGATGTGAGCTGGGCCAGGTCTCTTTCTGTTGCCAGGGTCCCGATATGAGCTGGGTGTGGGAAGCGCGAAGCAGCCATGGGGGCAGGAGACCTCCTTCAGAAGGGGTGAGGGTTCAAGCCCCTGCAATGTTGGGGGGGGTGAGGGTCTGTGCCCCACTTCTGTTGCCCCCCCCCCCCCAAGTTCTATCCTGATGGCCCCTCTGCGACTGTGCCTGTCTTAGGTTGTTCCTTCCTTGAGGAATCTTACCCGTCTCTGGCTAACCAGCCATCCTCCGGGGCCAAGCAGGGTGGTGTGAGGTTCAGTTCTGTCTCCTTGGTAGCTTATGCCCCCGTGGCCTCCACACCCAGCACCTGCCTTGGGAACCCCTGGCCTGCTGGCAGGGTCCCGGTGCTGATCACATATCTCGGGGAACTCGGGTTTCTTCTCCAGTGAGGGACCAGCTCACACAATTGGATGTGAGACAGATCCATGGTACCAGCCCCCACGAGGCTTCAAGCTCAGCATGAACAGAAAGCTCAGGTAACAGCTGAGGGCAATTGGATTGTGAGAAGAGGGTCCCTCTTGGCACAAAAGGCAAGAGGGGCCAATATAGGATGCTCAAGTGCCTTCCCAGTGCTTTAATTCCTTCTGAAAGGGATTAAATCCTTTCATGTCCTTTTTTTTTTTTTTTTTTTAATTGCTGCCAACCATTCAAAGAATTAGGTTGTAAGTTTGTTTGGGATAATTGTAAAATATGCTGTTGTAAAATATCTAAAATTATAATGACATTGTAGAATAATATCATGTAAGGATAATCTTTGCCGTAGGCCCTGGCAATTCCATTTCAAACTGGCTGTCAATTTCTTTTTGTAGCTTTATATAAACTTTGTCAGGGAGGCAAAAACACAAATTACTTACTTTAGTTCAAGAGGCCAAATATATTGACTTTCAATTACAATCCTTATAACTTTTGAAGGAAACTTCTCTTTGATTCCTTCCAAAATAATTTTCAGGCTACAGAGAGTTTCATTTAAAAATTTTTGTCACATGAAACAATTTCTCTTAAGGTTATGGTGACCACTAGTATTGATTAGATTTAGTATTTTATTTTAATTTTATAATTTTTAATTTTTTTATTTTTTAATTTAATTTTATTTTTATTGTTTTAAGTATTACAAATAGTAGTACATATATCTCCTTTTTTTTTCCCCCTTGATCTCCCCCCGACCTCCCCTACCCCCCAGGACATGCCTTCACCTGCCCACCCTCCCCCCCCCCCCCCTTCCCCAGTGTCTTATATCCATTGGTTGTGCTTACATGCATGCGTACAAGTCCTTCGGTTGGTCTCTTACAGCCCTCCTCGCCCAACCTCCCCTGTCTTCCCAATGTAGTTTGACAGTCTGTTCAATGCTTCTTTGCCTCTGTATCTTTTTCCCACCATTTCTTTCCTTTAAAAAGTTTTGCCTTTGCAGACTGGAAATAAACATATAATAACAAAACAAGACAAAACAAAAAAATGTTTGAGTCCCAATTTCAATGTCCAACAGTTCCTTATGTGTACATGTCAGCAGTGATATCTGGATGGTGGGCACATGGTGGCAATGCAGATCCGACCCTCTCTGGTTTGGTCCTAGGTAACCTGCAGTGGTGCACAGCTGCTGACTGCTCCCATGGCAAGGCGTTGTCAGCGTCTTCCATCTCTGGACTGTTTTTTTCTCTTGTCTTTGTGGAGGAATCCTGTCAATTCCTCTCTGTTGCAGGAATCCATCTGGTCTTGGGGTTGTTTTCTGAAAATATACAAATATATTCTCGACCACAGGTTAATAAAGGAATCTTTTCTATATAATTGATTTGGGATCCTTTTTATTTTTGTTCAAACGATTTTCCTTTGTCTTATTTAGACACCATGTGTGTTTTTAATGGCTGTCTTGCTGTTAGCATTGCAAATGAAACCTAATTTGGTAAAGTAAAAATTTTCTAGATGTAATTTACTTATAGGATATTTTACCTTACATGATATTGCCCTACTATCCCCCCTTTTTTTTTTTTTTAATAATGGAGGTTTTTGTAAATTTTATAATGCAGTCTTGATAACTTTAAATTTAAATTTTTTTTTTTCCCCACACATATGACTGCTTTAGATTCATTGCATATTCAGGAATTTTACCATGAGATGAACTACCAATAGAAATTTTAGTTATTACTTTAAGAACAGCTTTTTGTCCAGTACTTGAATATTTACTTATTTCAATTAGCCTATTTAAATTAATCTGAAAACTTGATTACTATTTTACTGTCAAATTTAATACTCTACCAACAATCTTAGTTTACCCTGTAAATATTAGTGGGAAGGATTATTTGCATTCTTGAGTGGGCCCTGAGCATTCCAAATGCTTGGCTGAATTTAGATATAGGGCAACTGCTGTCAGCCAAGTCTCTTGTCTGTTACCTGGGTCCCGATCTGAGCTGACTTTTGAAGGAAACTTCTCTTTGTTTCCTTCCAAAATAATTTTCAGTCTACAGAGAGTTTCATTTAAAAATTTCTGTCACATGAAACAATTTCTCTTAATGCCCCGCCCCCTTGTTGTCTGTGTCCATTGATTAGGTTCATATGCATGCATACAAGTCCCTTGGTTGATCTCTCCACCTTACCCCCACCCTCCCCTACCTTACCTGAGGTATGATGTTCTGATCACCATTTCTCAGCCTCTGGATCTGTTCTTGTTCATCAGTCTATGCCGTTCATTATATTCCACAAATGAGCGAGATCATGTGATATTTATCTTTTTCTGCCTGGCTTATTTCACTCAACATAATATTCTCCATCTCCATCCATATTGTTGCAAATGGTAGGGACTCCTCCTTTTTACTGCAGCGTAGTATTCCATTGTATAGATATACCACATTTTTTTAATCCATTCCTCTGCTGATGGGCATTTAGGCTGTTTCCAAATCTTAGCTATGGTGAATTGTGCTGCTCTGAACATAGGGGTGCATATATCCTTTTTGATTTGTGTTTCTAGATTCTTGGGATATATTCCTAGAAGTGGGATCACTGGGTCAAATGGGAGTTCCATTTTTAGTTTTTTGAGGAAGCTCCATACTGTTCTCCACAGTGGCTGCACCAGTCTGCAAAAGAGTTCCTTTTTCTCTGCATCCTCGCCAACACTTGTTTGTTGATTTGTTGATAATAGCCATTCTGACAGGTGTGAGATGGTACCACATTGTTGTTTTGATTTTCATCTCTTTGATGATTAGTGACTGTGAGCAGGTTTTCATATGTCTTTTGGCCTGCCTTCTGTCTTCTTTAGAAAAGTGTCTATTTAGATCAGTTGCCCATTTTTTGATTGGGTTATCTTCTTTTTGTTAAGTTGTATGAGTTCTCTGTATATGTTGGAGATTAAACCCTTATCATTGATATCATTGGCAAATATGTTCTCCCATACAGTGGGCTTTCTTGTTGTTTTATTGATGGTTTTCTTTGCTGTGCAAAAGCTTTTTATTTTGATGTAGTTCAATTTGTTTATTTTCTCTTTAGCTTCCATTGCCCTAGGAGTAGTATCAGTAAAGAAGTTCTTTCAGCATATATCCGAGATTTTGCTGCCTGTGGAATTCTCTAGTATTTTCATGGTTTCCCATCTTATGTTTAAGTCCTTTATCCATTTTTGAGTTTATTTTGTGTGGTGTAAGTTGGTGATCTAGTTTCATTTTTTTGCATGTATCTGTCCAATTTTCCCAACACCATTTGTTGAAGAGACTGTCTTGACTCCATTGAATGTTTGTGCCTCCTTTGTCAAATATTAATTGAGCATATTGATTTGGGTCAATTTCTGGGTTCTCTATTCTATTCCATTGATCTATATGTCTGTCCCTGAGCCAGTACCAGGCTTTTTTAAGAACAGTGGCTTTGTAATACAGCTTGATATCTGGCATTGAGATCCCACCTACTTTGTTCTTTTTCTCAGGATTGCTATAGCTATTTGGGTTCTTTTTTTATTCCAGATAAATTTTTGGAAAGTTCGTTCTAGGTCTGTGAAATATGTCGTTGGTATTTTAATGGGAAGTGCATTGAATTTATAGATTGCTTTGGGTAGTATGGACATTTTGATGATGTTGATTCTATCAATCCATGAACATGGTATCTTCTTCCATCTGTTTATGTCTTCCTCTATCTCTTTTTTCAGTGTCGTGTAGTTTTCTATATATAGGTCTTTTAACTCTTTAGTTTATTCGTAGGTATCTTAATTTTTTTGGTGTGATGATAAATGGGATTGCTTTTTTAGTCTCTCTTTCTGTAAGTTCATTACTGGTGTATAGAAATGCCATAGATTTCTTGGCATTAACTTTGTATCCTGCTACATTACCAAATTCAGTTATTAAGTCTAATAATTTTTTGATGTAGTCTTTAGGGTTTTCTATGTACAGTATCATGTCATCTGCAAATAAGGACAGTTTTACTTCTTCTTTTCCAATTTGGGTGCCTTTTATTTCTTCTTCTTGTCTGATCGCAATGGCTAGTACTTCCAGCACTATGTTGAACAGGCGTGGTGAGAGTGGGCATCCCTGTCTTGTTCCTGTTCTTAGGGGAAATGGTTTTAGTTTTTGCCCATTGAGTATGATGTTGGCTGTGGGCTTGTCGTATATGGCTTTTATTATGTTCAGGTATGATCTTCTATTCCCACCTTGCTGAGAGTTTTTATCAAGAAAGGGTGTTGGAATTTGTCAAATGCTTTTTCTGCATCAATTGATATGACTATGTGATTTTTATCTCTCAATTTGTTTATGTGATGTATCACGTTTATTGATTTGCGAATATTGTACCATCCTTGCATCCCTGGGATAAATCCTACTTGGTCATGGTGTATAATCTTTCTGATGTAGTGCTGGATCAGATTTGCTAGAATTTTGTTGAGGATTTTGGCATCTATGTTCATGAGGGATATTGACCTATAATTCTCTTTCATTGTGTTGTCTTTATCTGGTTTTGGTATTAAGGTGATGCTGGCCTCATTGAAGGAGCTTGGAAGTGTTCCTTCTTCTTGAATTTTCTGGAATAGTCTGAGGATAGGTTTTAGTTCTTCCTTGAATGTTTGGTAAAACTCCCCTGTGAAGCCATCTGGCCCTGGGCTTTTGTTTGCTGGAAGCTTTTTGATGACTGCTTCAATTTCTTCCATAGTTATCAGCCTATTGAGATTCTTAGAATCTTCCTGTGTGAGTTTTGGAAGGTTGTATTTTTCTAGGAATGTGTCCATTTCCTCCAGATTGTGTAGTTTGTTAGAATAGAGTTGTTCATAGTATTTTTTAACAATCCTTTGTATTTCTGTGGGGTCTGTTGTTATTTCACCTCTTTCATTTCTGATTTTGTTTATTTGGGTCCTCTCTCTTTGCTTCTTGGTGAGCCTGGCTAGAGGTTCATCAATCTTGTTTATCCTTTCAAAGAACCAGCTCTTGGTTTTGTTGATCCTTTGTATTGCGTGTTTTTTGGTCTCTATGTCATTCATTTCTGCTCTGATCTTTATTATGTCCTTCCTTCTGCTCACTGTGGGATTTTCTTGTTGCTCTCTAATTCTTTGAGTTGTTGAGTTAGAAGATTTATTACCATTTTTTCTTGTTTTTTTTGAGGTAGGCCTGTAGAGCTATAAACTTCCCTCTCAAGACTGCTTTCAATGTGTCCCATAGCATTCGCATTATTGTGTTTTCATTGTCATTATTCTCCAGGATGTTTTTAATTTCTTCTTTGATCTCGTTGATCACCCAATCATTGTTTAATAGCATGCTATTCAGTTTCCACGTGTTTGAATTTTTTGGAATGTTTTTATTATAGTTTATTTCTAATATTATGCCATTGTGGTCTGAGAAAATGCTTGATATGATTTCAATCTTTTTGAATTTAGGGAGGCTTTGTTTGTGACCCAATATGTGGTCTATTTTTGAAAATGTCCCATGGGCACTTGAGAAGAACGTATATTCCGAGGCTTTGGGGTGAAATGCTCTGAAGATGTCAATTAGGTCCATCTGATCTAGTGTGTCATTTAGAATTGCTGATTTTTTGTCGAGAGGATTTATCCAGTGATGTCAGTGGTGTATTAAAGTCTCCTACTATGATTGTATTGTTGTTGATCTCTCCCTTGATCTCTTCCAGTAGTTTTTTTATGTATTTGGGTGCTCCTGCATTGGGTGCATATATGTTTACCAGAGTTATATCTTCTTGTTGAATTGCTCCCTTTAGTATTATGTAGTGGCCTTCCTTATCTCTTGTTATGGCCTTTACTTTGAGGTCTATTTTATCAGATATAAGTATTGCTACCCCAGCTTTTTTCTCATTTCCATTTGCCTGAAAAATATTTTTCCATCCCTTCACTCTCAGTCTGTGTGAATCCTTTGCTCTGAGGTGGGTCTCTTGTAGACAGCAAATATATGGGTCATGTTTTCTTATCCATTCAGCTACCCTATGTCTTTTGATTGGTGCATTTAATCCATTTATGTTTAATGTTATTATTGACAAGTACATGTTTGTTGTCATATTTTTCCCCTTAGTATTTATGTTTCTTTTTGCCTTTCTCTTTCTTCTTTTTACAGCAGTCCCTTTAGCATTTCTTGCACTGCTGGCTTGGTAGTGATAAACTCTCTTAGCCCTTTTTTGTCTGTGAAGCTCCTGATTCCACCTTCAAGTTTGAATGATAGCCTTACCGGGTATAGTATTCTTGGATTCAGTCCCTTGCTTTGCATCACTTTGTATATTTCATTCCATTCCCTTCTGGCCTGGTGTGTTTCTGTTGAGAAATTAGGTGATATTCTAATAGGAGATCCCTTGTAAGTAACTTTGTCTCTCTCTGGCAGCCTTTAAGATTCTTACTTTGTCATTGGTATTCACCAATTTAATTATGATGTGTCTTGGTGTCGGTCTTTTGGGGTTCAACTTGTTTGGGACTCTATGTACTTCTTGGACTTGCATAGATTTTTTCTTGCCAATATCAGGGAAGTTTTCTGTCATTATTTCTTCAAACAGGTTTTCTATTCCTTGCTTCTCTTCCTCTCCTTCTGGTATCCCTATTATTCAAATATTGTTTCATTTTGTGTTGTCCCAAAGCTCCCTTAGGCTCTCCTCTTGCTTTTTAAGTCTTCTTTCCAGTTGCTGCTGTGTTTGTGTGTGTTTTCCTACCTTGTCTTCTAATTCGCTGATGTGGTCCTCAGCCTCTTCTAGTCTACTGTTTAAGCCTTCCAATATGTTCTTTATTGCAGCTATGTCGTTCTTCATCTCCTCTTGGTTTCTTTTCATGTTGGTGACATTTTCATTCAGCTCCTTATAGTTCTCATTGAGTTGTATTTGTCATTGAGTTGTATTTGTCATCCATCCATTTAAACATCCTTATAATCATTACTCTGAATTCTCTGTTAAGCTGCTAGCCTCAATTTCATTTAACTCCCTTTCTGGTGATTCCTCTTTTTCTTTCCTTTGGGTGTTGCTTTTTTGTCTCCCCATGTTTTCCTGAAATGTTTTAATTGTAGATCCAATTGCTTTGCTACCCAGGTTCTTTTGGTGATAGTGCTACTGGTGAAATCTCTCAGTTCTCCTGGGCTTGGTAATCTAGTGTAGCTCCCTACTTGCGCTATTTTGGTTCTCTTGATGTAGGCCTGCGAGCTTGAGAGGCACAACTGCGGTGTCTAGAAGTCAGCAGCTGTGGAGGGGAGTGTCCCAATTTTTGCTATCTTGCACCCTTAATTGAAATCATGTGTGCCCAGTGGGGCCTCACAGTGGCACCAAGGAACCGTCTGTCAGGGTGATGTGGCTCAGGGGGCTACACTTTGGAAAGGGGTAACTGTGTTGCCCAGAGTTCTGTAGTTGTGGGGTGGGCAGACTCAACTTTCGCTGCTGTGTCTGTGGTGGATAGGCGCTTTCTCCAGGTGGCGGCTCACAGGAGCACTGGCGGTAAGTTTTCCAGCGAGGTACACTGAAGCACTCTGGAGGGGCCTGGCAGTGTAGCTGCATAATTGAGGTGCTTAGCTTCTAAAGATTTCTCTTTAGAGTAGATCCTATGGCCTCAGGGAGTATTCAGATTCCATGGTGTTAATCAGGGTGGAATCTGGGTATGGCTGTATTGGTTGCCTGGAGACTGGAGGGAGGGGCTATCTCTCAGGAGAAAATGGATTCTGTGGGCTTAGATATGACTCAGCACCAGACTTGCTACCACTTCTCCTGGACTGTCCGTTGCCTACTCTCCCCAGATTCCACAACTCCACCCCTTCTTCCGCACTTCAGCCACAGGTAAGTGCCTGTCTCCAAAAGGTCCCACGAACTAGGTTCAGTGGGGAAAGGCGCAGGCCCCAGCGTGAGGAAGGACCACGTCTCTGCCAGTTCCTCTCTTGCCGGCACTCTGAGGTCCGGCAGCTCTTAAAGGCTGCCTTTGAGCTCAGATCCCAAATCCAGACTCTAAGGTCTAAAATCCACTACCTCCCACAGTCCCGTTGACCCTTTCCTTTTTTTTTTTTAAATTATTCAGACCTTGCCTGTCCTCAGGGACGTGGCTTGGCACTGTGTAGTTTCTCCCTGACCTTCTCGGCACAGAGGTCCAGGAGATTCTACTGCCTAGATCTTTGATTTTACCTTTATCCGGGGGATCCCTGCTCTTCCCGGCTGCAAACTGTCTCACCAGCTATGCCTCCTTTGCCAATTCGAGCTGGATTCCACTCGTTTCAGCTGCTCCCTCTATTTGCTCCGGGACAAGGCTCAGGACACGTCCTTCTATTCCGCCGCCATTTTGTCTCTGAATATTTTATATACATTATCTTTATTCTCACAACAACCCTTTTGAGTAGTAATCCTATCCCCATTGTATATTTCTTTTGAAGAGACTGAGGTCCAAGTCACACAGCAAGTATAATGGGTCCCAGCATTTGAATCCAGGCTCTTTGCACTACACTGTTAGTATAATGTCTTGTCGGTATGAAAGCTCCCCCTTTCACTAGGCCGGAAATTTCCTTGACTATACAGATCAAATAGAATCTGAGGGAATACTTTGAAATTTCATTCTATACTTTCTAAATATCTCTACTGTTACCATTTCCTAACTCTGGAATAGCATCCCTCTTCTTGCTCTTATTGAAAGTCACTACCTTCGCCTACCAATTCTGATCATTTTCATTATAATCAACAAGTCTCTTGAGGTTACAGCTTCCTCCACAGTAGAGAAACAACAAGAGGTCATTGAACCCTCCTGGAGCTTTCCTTTACCAGATTCTCTGAACAATGACAGACAGGTAGTGCTCTGTAGAAAACATAATGTGGACTCTGGGAATCAGGTAGATGATAAATCTACTAGATAAGACCTCTCCCCGCAAACTATTAAATTCATTTTCCTAAATTATGTCAAGATCTGGCTCTTTACAGCAGTCATCATAAGACAGGGCCTAGTGTAATTGCACATCACTTAAAATATCAAGCAGTTAAAACTCCTGAGCACTGTCCAGAACTGTGCTTTAATGTGCCTTCCTGGTCAGTCTAAAAACAGAAGTGAAGCATACTCCAAGTACACGCTCTTGTCTCCTGGCCAAGGTCCTTTTAAAATCAAAAGCCACTTCATCTCTCCTACCTTCTTTCAGTACTCTGACAACTTATACAACTCCTCTTGGGTACATTTCCACTTCTGAGTATGGTTTTGCATATTGATGCTGAAACCAGTGACAAATTCCAACTTTTTTTTATTAGATATGTCTCTAATTGCAAAGATCATCCTAATGGCAACAAAAGAAAGGATGGAAGGAAGGGTTCACGTGATAGGAAAATTATTACAAATGCTCTGGTGTGTCAGGCAAACTACTCTAAAGTTTCACTTAATTCTTCTTAAAGTCCATACTTCAGTAAAAAGAAATCTAATTTTATCAACCAGAAACTTGACTTGAATCATGAAAGGGTAATGCGAATTCAGCATTCCCTTACATGGTCCTCCATGCCCCACACCATTGCACTGCCTGGCATATAGCAGTGCGAGCACTGGATTAGAGATGAAAGTGTTTGTTTGTTTTTCTAGAGTCAAATGGTTTTGTTGGGTCATGCAGAAACAATAATATAGTGGGTTGATACCTTAATTTCTCATTTTCTCTCCAAACCCAAAGTATTACTGAATGAGAGCACCTCTTGCTAGGAGTTTCACCTAACTGCATTCCAAGTCTGAGGCCTTTTTCTTAAAACCTCACTGCCAGGTACCAATATTTAGCAAAAAGCCTATAAGGAAGAGCTCAACCCAGGTGCCTTTGCTATGAAACATTTATTATAAGAGTACTCAAAAATGTTATAACTGTTTATCCATGCTGTTATTCTGGGTTTGGGTCTCAGTTTTTATAAAACACTAGAGGCCTGATGCACAAAATTCATGCAAGAGTAGACCTTCGCAGCCACAGCTGCCTGGATCCCTCCCTCACAGCCATGGCTGACTGCCTGGATCCTTCCCTCCAGCCATGGCCAGCTGCCTGGATCCCTCCCTCGCAGCCGCAATGGCTGCAGCACTGGCTTCAGTCTGGAAGGATGTCTGATCTAATTAGCATTTTACGCTTTTTTGATTATAGATGTATACCAAGTAATTCAGAGTAATATCAAGTAGCCTGCCTTCTCTTTATTTATTCAGTAGTTATATATCTTAAGAGTGATCATTATGTCATCATTCAATATGGAGATTACTAAGCAGAGTTTCACCCTGGCCATCTCAAGAGGAAATGGTTTTATTCAAGAGCAGATGCCAATGGACTTCTTTGACTCAGGTACCATAATCCCTGATTCCATTTGTATTTAGGTCACCAGGGTCATGGCCATTCAATACAGGTAGCATAATCCATAGTATATTCCACAGAAGTCTATTGTTAAAACAGTTTTTATCAAAAGGATGCAATTTCAAACATTTCTTAGACTTGATTTCTGAATCAATCCAAAGCATCAATACCAGCCTTTTAGAGAACAGTTGTTTCATGCCACAAACATGCTGTGTTGCCTATTTAATCAGCATAGAGGTAGTAACAGTTCCATTGTACAGGTGAAGAAACATAATCAGAGACTGTGACTTCCCCATATTTATATAGCAGGGAAGCCTCTTTGTACTCACTGAAGTATATGACTTTGAATAGCCTAAAAGCAGATAGTGAAAAGTTAAAAGAAAGCCATTTAAATTATCCACCCTTCAAATCCAAGGCATGTGAAAAGAAACTTGAGACAAAAAATTAACTAGGTTGTAAATGTTTATGGCTAATATTTAAAGCAGTTTTTAATTATTAAGTAAAATAATGTGAAGGTAAGATATGCCTGAACTTTAAGTAATAATATTCATACTAATAGAATTCTACTTAGAGAAGGGGTAGGGAATGTCTGGCCTGTGAAATCATTTGGTCTGTACTTGAAATTCAACAAATCTAGGAGCTTTTTCTCATAGTAACATACATTTATATTAAGTGAATGATATTTAGCAAATAATGTTATAGATATCCAAATGGCCCTTGGCAGAAAAAATAGTTCCCCACCTTGACTTAGAGCCTCAGTTTCTTAAATACATCCTTTACTTGCTTTCATTTTAGATGTATTTTCTTGTGTGTGTTTCTTTTCCCTTCCTATCTGTTAAACTAGAAATAAACAAACTCTATTGTGACTACTGTATGCCAGGCATGATGTCAGGTGTTTTATGTGTAGTGGGTCACTGAATTTCATTAATCTTACCGTTCTCTTTTTTGAAATCCCACTGATTCCAGAAATAAATTACAATAACTTCCTTAATATATATATTTAAGTATCCTATATAATAAAAGGGTAATATGCAAATTGACTCTAACAGCAGAATGACTGGGAATGACCAGTCGTTATGATGCACACTGGCCACCAGGAGGCAGACACTCAATGCAGGAGCTGCCCCTTCGTGGTCAGCTCCCACAGCCACAAGCCGGGCTGATAGCTGCAAGTGCAGCAGCATTGGTGGGAGCCTTTCCCATCTGCTCGGCAGTGCTAATAATAGCTGACTGAGGCTTATGCTCGCTCCCCAGGGGGCGGGCCTAACCTGCAGTCGGACATCCCCTGAGGGCTCCTGGGATGTCTACCAGCTTAGGCCCGATCCCCCAGGGAGCAGGCCTAAGCCAGCAGATGGACATCCCCCAAGGGGTCCTGGACTGCAAGAGGGTGCAGGCCGGGCTGAGGGACTCCCTGAGTGCACAAATCTTCATGTGCTGGGCCTCTTGTGTATATATATAAAAGCCTAAGCAACCATTACTGATCACTATGATGCGCACTGACCACTAGGGGGTAGATGCTCAATGTAGGAGCTGCCCCCTGGTGGTCAGTGCACTCTCACAGCAGGAGTGCTGCTCAGCCAGAAGCCGGGCTCACAGCTGGTGAGCACAGCTACGGAGACTATTGAATGGTGGCAGGCACAGTGGGGCCAGGATGAATGGGAGCAGCACAGAGCCTGGCCCAGGCTCGGGGTCCTCCCTGACCACCTGCCACTTTGCACACTGCTAAATCCCTTGGGGGATGTCAGACTGCCAGTTCTGGTCAAAGCCAGCAGTTCAACATTCCCGAGGTGTCCTGGATTGCGAGAAGGCTCAGGCCAGGCTGAGGGGCCCCACGGGTGCACAAATCCATGCACTGGGACTCTAGCAACATTATATCATTTACATGAGAACTTTAAGTCATCTCTGAAATATCTCCAAATTTATAAATTATGGGTTTCCAAAAGTGATCACAGGTATTTGTCATTGTTACCATGATGAGTGCCTATAATTTTCCCCCTTACAAACTAACCTGGGTAATGAATTTGATCTATATTCTGATGTTGTGTTACATGCCCCTCACTTTTAATTTGCATTGAGATATTCATATCAGGAGGCAAGAATCTAATTGATTGTTCTGAAGACAGAGTGCAATGCCACATCAAAATAATTGGAAATTTGGGACTCAGCCTTACATACATAATGCATTTTTCCCTAGTTAAGATTTCTTTTGAACTTGAGGTTTTGTAGTAAAAATGCAAACATTTTGAAAAGTTTCAAACTGGCAATTTATTATTATGGATACTCTGCAGTTCATAAACATGTGTATTTAAAATTCCAAAAATGTCAAGGTTTAGGAACTTGCTTTATTTGTGGTATTTGCCTAAATTAAACTTCATTCAAAATTTTTTATTTTTTTACTTTTCTTTGTTAGACAAGTAAATACAGGTTCAAGTTCTGCCTCTCATCCTCTCACCTTGTTTAATCTCATGTTCAAGCTCTTTACGAATCTTTTCTAACCTAGAAAATCCCATAATAATTAAATTTTTTTTATAAGGATTATGAGAGGACATATGTGAAAGTGCCCACCCAGCCCAAATAGGATTTTGGTAAATGTTTATATATATTCTTTCTGTAAACTGTTAATCTGTCTAAATGTTACATAGGCTACATAAATTATCAAAATCTAGAAAAATAAGAGTTCATAAATATATATACACTAGAGGCCTGGTGCACAAAATTTATGCATGGGGGGGAGGTGTCCCTCAGCCCAGCCTTCACCCTCTCCAATCTGGAATCCCTTGAGGGATGTCCCACCACCCGTTTAGGTGCGATCCCACTGGGACATCCCTCTCACAATCCAGGATTGCTGGCTCCCACCTGCCTTCCCCTGCAGGCCTGGTTCTCCCTAACTGCCCTTCCTGCTTGCCTGATCACCCCCAACTGCCCTCCCCTTGCAGGCCTGGTCTCCCCCAACTGCCCTCCTCTGCTGGCCTGGTCACCCCTAACTTCCCACAACTGTCCTCCCCTGCAGGCCATCTTGTGGAGGCCATCTTGTGTCCACATGGGGGCAACCATCTTTGACCATATGGGGGCAGTCAACTTATGTTTTGGAGTGATGGTCAATTTGCATATTACTCTTTTATTAGATAGGATGCTATATCCTAACCATTTTCTTTTCACCTCCTACATGTACAAATATTGAATTTCAAGGTGAAGAGTTCTGGTAACCAATGGCAAGATATAACTGTTACTTTTCTTTCGTCTTAATTACTTAATCAAATATTTAAGACTCTTAGGGGTAGAAGCACTAAGTCTTTCCAGCAGTCATTCAGGATGCCCTCCCATATAAAATACTCTTGATGTTTCCCAATCCTTGCCTCCAATCCAATGTCTACCTTACAGTCCAGGTTTGCTTTTAAACCTGAAAATATACCATGATCTTACCTTCACACATACTATTCACTTGGCTTTGAATCACCTATTCTCTTATTACCTGACTAATTCCTCTACCTTACATCTCAAGCTAGATAATACCTTCCCTAGAAGCCCTTACCTGATAATACATCCCCCCACAAACAAAACATGATTACTTATAATCCTATCATCTCCTTTGTCACTGGCTAGAGTAGATGCTCAATAAAGAAGAGCACAATGAGGTCCTCAATGCTTGTTAATGTAATCCATTCTCATTGCACTATTTTATTTTCCTACCCTCCTGTCCATTATCAGCTAAGGCAATGTGTTCACTCAGCAACCCAATCTGATACTTCTAAGGACTAATCAATGTGATTTTATTAGCTCATCTTTGTATTTTGAGTCTAATGTACCTGTCAAGTCCATGGGCACAAATAAGCTTAGAGTGGAAAAAAGAGAATTTAGGAAAACAACTTGGTGTACATTATGAATTTACCTAGGCCTTATCATGAGCTCAGCCAAAGGGGGGGGGGGGGGGGCAGGGAAGAAGTGAAAAGACCATTAAATGAGTAGCTACAAGGGCAGTGAACTATTAGTATTTCTGCACCTGGGACCTTATAGTCTGATTGCCCACAACTGCCCTTCCCTGCAGGCCATCTTGTGGCGGCCATCTTGTGTCCACATGGGGGCAGCCATCTTGTGTGTTAGAGTGACAGTCAATTTGCATGTTACTCTTTTATTAGATAGGAGATGGAAAGTATTTTAAATGTACATATCCTCATTTAGATCATTCAGTTCTCTAAGATCCACCTTTTCCCCTGTGACTATGAGGGCTCCTCTCTAAGCTAGACCTGGAGTGACTGTGGAAATCACCCTGCTGATGCTTCCAGGTCTCCCACTGGCACAGGTCCCTTCCAGGTCTCTGGAATCCATGCACAGGTGATGCATTTTTAATGAAATTTGCAAAATACATTCATATGAATCCCAACTGATGAAGACCACTGGCTATTTCCACTCTGCCTCTTTGTCGTAGTTCCCCTCTTGTTTGGTAGCATTGGCAAGGCCTGGGAAATTCTGGAGTCAGCCTCTGGGAACATTTAGCTGAAAATGCATATAGTCCATAAACTAAGACTAATGTATTTTTGTCATTTGCAGTCATTTCTATATAAATTAAGTTCATGCTTACAGTCTTGAAAGGCTTCTAGGAATGATGTAGTCAATTGAAAGAGTCATTTGGGTAATATGGACATTTTAATGATGTTGATTCTACCAATCCATAACGTCTTTCAGTTTTGCTACAATAAATCCTAATCTACCCCAAACCTACAGCCATGAAAAATAATGGATCTCAAGCTGATTAAGGAAAAGGTCATAGACAGAGGGAAACAAAGGAACAAAATAGATATTCCTTAATTTTCCTAGACTCCCCCTACCCCTCACTTCGCATGAATAGATGAGAAAGAAAAAAATAATGATTTCAGAAATCTTATTTCAGAGCTAATTGAAACTGAAAATGGGAAAGAAAAAGTCTAACAAGTTATAAGCCCTGAGTTTTCTTCAATTTTATCATATTTACTCTTCTTTAAGGACTTTCCACTGAGTCATCCCTTTCATGAGGGAAAAACAGAGGGAAGAGCAGAGGATTGGCTCTGCCACCAGAAGTGACTCGGGGCTGGCATCCAGCATTACAGCCAAAGGCTGATCCTGCTCCCAGAACAGACGTTGCTCTTAAAGATTGGGATTCTGTTAAGATGACAAAGCAAAAAACAGAATGAAGATCCATTTAAATAACTTACCTTATTTGCATTTCTTTCTTTTCCTTTTAGTAACTGGAAGCAGTCTATGCAATATGAATTTTTAATTTCATACTTGCTAATGGCTTTTCTGACAGACATGGCATCATAATCTGACCACTGAATTCATTTACTCTTGCTTATATTAGGCCAACTATGTCACGAAGCAAAAGAATATGTTTATAATTAATAAATATATCAACCTAAAGCAAAGAACAATACCAATAATCAATTCTGTTAGTTAAAACATAAACTCAAACCTTAAAATATTAAAAGATGTTTTCTGTTTCATTTTTCCATTAAACATTTCATAGATATCACTGAAGCATTCAAATGCTGCCAACATCTCTGTTTCTCTGTGTTTTCCAATAACATTCCTAATCTGCTAGATAATGTTAAACAATCCTACTTATACTAAATTAGAAGAAACTGAGACTCTTACAGAAATATATTTATTTTCTAAAAACTAACACCAAGACAACTGAAACTGTCTGGTGACTCTCAGCCCTCATGCTTTATACTATGCAATACTCTCCTGAATTTGGCTACAAACAATTGTATCATCTCCATTTTACATGAGCTTGGCTTGGTAGAATCATAAAGCTCTTGAGAGATACCTCAATGAAAATATGGTTCAAAGCCTTTTGTTTTTAACAAATGAAAACAAAAACAGAAGAATTTAAATTTCTTATTCAAAGTCTCACACAAAATGGTGACACATCCAAGAATCCCATATTATACACCATAAAAGATTGGTTAAAATATGGACTAAAAAATAGGATGTAAGATAAGGAAAAGATGATTGTATTTGTCACTGGGTAAAGCAAAAATTTTAACCTAAGAACATTGAGCTTTTTCACAGCACATGGGGAATAAAATATTATTTTACATTTTTTCATATATTAAAATATGCTCAGGAAAATTATTTTTAAAAAGGAGCTAAAACAAATTCCATATAAATATATGAGTACATTTTAAATGTAAAAATTTTATTTTAAAGAAAACAATAATTAGTGATTTTTAAATCTCTATATAGAGTAGGATTTTCTAACATTAAAATCAATTGATAACAAAAATAAATGAATCTGACCACCCAAAAATACAAAAAAAAATATTTGCATAAAATACATATAAACAAGCTATCAGAACTAAAAGAAAAATTAATTTCTGATCACAAAGAGAATTAAAACTCAAACAATAAACCTGGAAAATATATTTGTAAAACATTGCAGATATTTAATATCTTTAATATTTATAAAGAAATGAAAAACATGAAGACTGTTCTGAGTTTAATTGTGTCCCCTAATAAAGATATGCTAAAGCTCTAACCCCTAATAACTTCATAACGTAACCTTATTTTGGGTCCTTGTAGAGGTAATTAAGTTAAAAGATGTAAATTATGGTGGGCCCTGACCCAATATTAGCAGTGTCCTTATAAAGGGGGAAAGTTTGGACACAGAGAGACTCATGCATGAAAGAAGAGTGCCCTGCAAAACAGTGCACAGATGGGGTTATGTGGCTACAAGTCAAGGCACAGCAAAGATTGCCAGCAAACCACCGGAAGCTGGGAGAGAGGCATGGAACCGCTTCTCCCTCCCAGTTCTCAAAAGGAACCCACCCTGCCAACAGCCTGATGCTGGCATTCTAGCCTCCAGAACTGTGTGTCAGTAGCCTCTGCCTTGTTTCTTTCTTCCTGTTTAAGCCTCCCGATCCATGGGAGTTTGTTAGGGCAGCCCTAGCAAGCTAATACAAACTTCAAATCATACATGGGCAGAGGACACAGCAGATAATTTTTTAAAATAGCTTATACAAGTGGTTAATAAATGGTTTTAAATGATTAAAATTTGCTGACAAAATTTAAATGCATATTTAAGCAAGATAATTTTCTTTTTCATAAAATAAATTGGCAATTAAAATGCTAATATTGAATGCTCTTGGGTATACATGGGGAAACAGTTTTTCATTATGAAGCAAGAGACTTCAAAAAAATGTTCTTAATTGTTACTGGGTATTTTTCACATCTCTAAATATCTCTTTAAGGAAACAGGCAGATAATGGTCAATATACACAACAGTACTTTGAAAGAGCAAGTAACTAGAAATTTAATTTTCCCAAATATGGAAAGAGTTGAATAAAGTACCTTTGTAGGAAGGATTACTGTATATGTACTGACAAAGATATTAAACAAAACAGTTTTTACTACTACTAGGGGAGACTCAGTATTTAATTTTTTTAAAAAGGAAAACTCATAATTTCATGTGATTCATAATTATAAGCTTAGCTATGTAAAATTGTATTTGAAGAAAATTGATAGTCATTTAAAAATGTGAAAAGTGACTGTTTTGAGGTACATGTGGCTTATCTTACAGATAAGGAAGCCTCTCAGGTTTCCCTGTGAAACACACATAAAAGAAGGGAAAGGAATCAAAATGGAAAGTGTCATAACAAATTACCATAAACTAGGAGGCTTAAAAAACAAATGTATTTTCTCACAGCTCTGGAGGCCAGAAGTTCAAAACCAAGGTGTTGGCAGGGCCAAACTCTACCTGAAGGCTCCAGGCAGTGTCTTTCCTTGCCCCCCCCCCGCCCCCCCAACACACACACACACCATGCCATGGCTTCTGGCTTTGCTGGCTGTGGCAGCATAGCTCTATTCTGCCTCCATCACCCCAAGACTTTCCTTTCTATGTCTTTGTGTCTTCATCTCTTCTTATAAGGAAACCACTCATTGGCCTTAGGGCCTAGTCTAAATCCAAGATAATTTCATCTCAAGTTCCTTAACTACCGAATGTCAACTGTAATCACAAAATTTAAAAAAAAAACAACAACACCCAACAGTATAAGATGAAAGTAACCTAGATAAATTCTTAATAAATTCTAAAGACAAACTTTTAAGAAAACAAGAGTCTCAACTAATTATATCTGCAAAGACCCTATTTTCATATTAGTCAGACTCTGAGGTTTTCGGTAGACGTAAACTAGGTAGGATATTTTCCCACCCATTATAGAAAACAAAAGAGAGAAAAAGCATAATAAAAAAGTGATTATCTTTTGTGTTATGAAATTATGCATGATAAATTTTACACAGCTTCTTTATATTATTCAGTTTGCAATTTCTTTACACTACCACAGAATAACTTTAAATCGAGATCATAAATCTTATGTAAATGCACAATTAACATGTCAAATATTTCATTTAACTCATTTACTGAAGAAACAGTAAGATGTTAAAAATGATTCAAAGATATTTCCAACAATCAGGACAAACTGCACTGCTTTCAGTATGTCTGAAGTGGGGAGAGAAGAGCAGACAAAACACAGATTTCAATACCAAGGTGCTCTGGAGATCTGGTGGTTAAATATCATTGGTGACCCAGACCCAGCCTATGTTTTTCCCGGAACAAAAATCAGTTCTAAGCTCCCGAGTCTAGGAGAAAGCCAAATTATCCCATGGGCCTGCTAACAAGAGAGAAAACTGGACAAGGGGCAGTTGAATATTTTCACAAGGTTGCTAAACGCTTTGTGCTGCAATGAAATACTATGCAGCAGGGGTTAACAAGCCACAGCCCATAGGCCAAATCCAGCCACTGCCTGACTTTGTAAAGAAAGTTTTATTGGAACGAACGAACGAATGAACGAACGAACGAACGAACACACACACACACACACACACACACACACCCCTAATTCAAAGAGCATTTGAGAAACTTCAATATTAATATACAATATTAGGATAAGATTGCTGATTTAGATATAAAACTGGTTAAATTTAGAATTCAACTAAATGCATTCCCCTCCCAACCATGTAACACTGAAAGAATTTATCCCAAAGAAAAATAGGAAAAATTACATACTGAAAAATTCAAGTTAGTTTTAATTATATTATCAGAAAAAAATAGTTCATAAAATGGTAAAGGGATATGATTGAAAACATTTATTATTCATTTTAAATGTAAATAAAGGTCCCATATGCAATTTTAATAACAAGAGTCTTATGTGATTATAGATTATTTTGAGTAACAAAAATGTATTATGAATTATTAGTTTCTATTTTACAGGACTAAATTTAAACTCATTTACAGGTCAGGTTTGTTTCTATTGAACAGTTTTACATTATAACTAAAATTGCAGTGTCATCTACATAATTGCTAAAATAATTAACTATATATTAAAAGTAAAACCATTAACACTATCATATCCACAATATTCCTTTATTTTATTATACATAGTGGGGCAAAAGTAGGTTTATAGTTGTGAGTACATAAAACAGAGTATAATTCTGTATATTATTTATTAATTATTGTATTATTTTCCATAAGAAAAACTGTAAATCTACTTTTGTATACATATATATATAGTATGATTTAAATGTATACACAGGGTATCCCAAAAATTGTATATACAATTTAACAGCTAATAGCTCAATTTTGAAAATGAAATGTATTTTAATAAACAATGCCTTATAATTATTCAAAGTGTATATATAAATTTCTTTGGAACACCCTATATAACAATCAATATATAACTCCATATGATTTATAACTCTATATTGTTTAAAAAACTATATGTATAGTTTTTTAATCTGCTTAAAATTTAAATTAGGTCATAATTTAAATTAACCCCATTGATAAAAACCTGCCAAAAAATACTTTATTCATTAATAAAAGCAAGTATCTTTGCAATGGCCTATGAAGCCCTACCTGGCTGTTTACCTCTCTACCTTGATGGCTATTCAATGCAAGTATCTGAGTATCTCCCTCTCTAACTTCCTCCACTCTCTACTTAAACATCAGCTTATTAGAGACTTTCTCAAGGACTACTGTATACAAATTAATAATATACCTCTGCCCCTGTCCACCTTGTCCTATTAGTTGTTCTTCATAGAAGTTAATTGCCATTGATTGCACTAGATATTAACTACATTTTTCCTTTTTTGTGGCTTGCAAAAAGATGAAAAGAATTCTGGACAGAGGAAGTGCAAAGTTGTTTAATTAGCACAGAGCTGCCTGTGTTTTGGGTCAGTGGAGCTGGAACAGAGAGAGGGAGAAGGAAGGAGAAAAGGGGGGAGGGGGAGGGAGGGAGGGAGGGAGGGAGGAAGAGAGAGGGGGAGAGGGAGGGGGAGGGAGGGGGGGAGAGAGAGAGAGAGAGAGAGAGAGAGAGAGAGAGAGAGAGAGAGAGAGAGAGAGAGAGAAGATGTTTAAATAAAAAGCTAAGCAGAAGGAGGCATAATGAAAAGTTTGAATTTCATTCTAGCTGCAACAGGTGTTTTAAATATTTGATTTACAAGGTAAAAATGATATTACTGAAAGATCACTTTACTGTGTGGAAAAAGAACTGTGGTGGAGTGTTTTGAATATTTTCTGGTACTCCCTACTCAATTTCTTCCTTTGACTATATTGGGAGACTGATCTTATAGACAGTGTAATCAAAAACTCTGGCCTTCTGACTTCCATTAGATTTGGCCAATGGCAAAATTCAAAGGGTGAAAGGAGAGAGAAACTGGAGGAATTTTTTTTCCTCCAAAAACATACATGCTGAGCTGAGGTTCTAAAGCCTCCATGTTAGGCTACCAAAGACCTCAACTGCTATGGGGAGGGGCAGGGTGTCCTACAGTGACTGCTTGCACTGCGTGGGAGTAACCAGTCCCTTGCCTTGCTCCTTATCTTATGACCTTGAGCTGGCTCAGACATATTTTACCATCCCTTCATAGACAGTAAGTTAAGAATGAGTTAGGAAGCAACTGTGGCAGTTCAGAAGGTGGCTTAGATAAGCACAGTGTCAGCAGAGATCATTAGATATAAGAATTATGTTGGTGGTAGAATTAGAGACCTTTCTGTTAGACTGTCACTAGGAGATTTTTAAAGAGGAATAAATAAGAACTCCTATGTTTGTGCTTGTTTCTAGCTGGATTGTTGAGTTATGTAAAGAGAGAGAGAAAAACCAAGATGGTGGAAGACAGTGTGTGAAAAGAGCAAAATATCAAGCTCCTATTGGCCACGTGGGGCTGAAGTTGTCTCTTCAGCACAGAACGAGGTTAGGAGGGTGGATACCAGGGGAATACAAGTGTAAAAGTTGTGTGCAAACAGGTGGTGTTTAGATGAAAGCATGAATTTAAGTTTTAAAATATTGGGGCAAAAAATCCTATCTAATAAAAGAGTAATATGCAAATTGATCATCACTCCAACACACAAGATGGCTGCCCTCATGTGATCAAAGATGGCTGCCCCCCTGTGGACACAAGATGGCCATCACAAGATGGCCAGCAGAGGAGGGCAGTTGGGAGGGACCAGGCCTGCAAGGAAGGGCAGTTGTGGGCAATCAGGCCAGCAGGGGAGGGCAGTTGGGAGGGACCAGGCCTGCAAGGAAGGGCAGTTGTGGGCAATCAGGCCTGCAGGGAGGGCAGTTGGGGGGGACCAGGCCTGCAGGGGAGGGCAGTTAGGGGTGACCAGGCCAGCAGGGGAGGGCAATCGGGCTGGCAGGGGAGCAGTTAGGCATCAATCAGGCTGGGAGGGGAGTGGTTAGGGGCAATCAGGAAGGCAGGCAGGCAAGCAGTTGGGAGCCAGCAGTCCTGGATTGTGAGAGGGATGTCCCACTGCCCGATTTAGGCCTGATCCTATTGGGATCGGACCTAAATGGGCAGTCGGTCATCCCTCGAGGGGTTCCAGATTGGAGAGGGTACAGGCTGGGCTGAGGAACGCCCTCCCCCCCCCCCCCCGCCCCATGCACGAATTTCATGCACCAGCCTCTAGTAATACAATAAAATGAAGAAATAAAAATAAAAATATCAGGTCATAGCTCTTCCAAAATGAACAACTGAAGCATTTAGAAATTGTGTAGAGAAGGAGGAATCAGAAAAAGTGACTGAGAATAAATGAGGTAGTGTGTGAGAGGATTGGTATAAGAGCATCAGAATGTAGTGCATAAAAGTTATTGCATGGAAACAATTTTAGTTTAGGTGTGGAGTAGGAGTGAAAGTTAAACCAAAGCTTTTCAATATCATCCAGTCAAGCTCATTAGAGATCTCCTCTGAGTATGAAGAATAAGGCATCACCTAGAAATAAAATGTTCCTTTGTCTTATTTTTATGTGTATTTATTTAATACTTAATTCTGACAGCTGAGGATATATTTTTCTTGGCACTATTTAGGTAGATTGTGCTATTCACTAGTAAGATTCAGGTGTTCACAGCCTCAGCCCTGTCATTATATGTTTATTCATAAGTATTTGTTATCACCTCATCTAATTGAATTATATAACAAATTATGCTTTACAAGCAGAATAACAACAATCACAAATAAATTAGAAATTCAAGATGGTATAAGAATGAATGCATTGTCTTCCAAAATCCTACTTACAAAGTTTTCAGTATATCCAATGACCTTTATTATTTCTTTCAGGGACTAACTTTAGAAGTAACTATTTCAAATTTTGGGATTTAGAAAATAAAACTATACTAGTTATATGGTCTCTTTTATTAATGAATTCAATGGAGTATTTTGATTAGAAAAAGAATTTCATTACTTTCAGGTAAATATACAAATCATTTTGGAAAAAGTGACGCATTTATTCTTCAAGAATTCTTATCCCCTAAATATTCCACCAAAAAGCTATTAAAATAATAGACAAATACAGTAAAATTGCAGGCTACAAAATAAATATACATTAGTTTATTGTGTTTCTATACATTAACAGCAAAAAAAAAAAATCAGAGAAATTAAGAAAACAATCCCTCTTACAATCTCAAATAAAATAAAACAACCAAAAAAAATACACTTGGGAATAAATTTAATCAAGAAGGTGAAAAACCTGCACACTGAAAACTGTAAGATATTGTTGAAAGAAACTGAAGACATAAAGAAATAGAAAGATCCCATGCTCCTGGATTGGAAGAATTAACATTGATAAAATGTCCATATTGCCTAAAGCAACTACAGATTCAATGCAATTCCCATCAAAATCCCAATGGCATTTTTTTTTACAAAAATAGAACAAAAAAATCCTAAAATCTGTATGAAAGTACAAAAGACCTTGAATAGCCAACGTAATTTTGAGAAAAATAGAACAAAGCCAGGGGGATTATACTCCCTGATTTCACCTATATTACAAAGCTATAATAACCTCAATAGTATGGTATTGACAGAAAAACAGACACACAGATCAATGAAACAAAATCAAGAGTCAGGCAGTGGTTGGCAAAAGGAGGTGTATAGTTTATATAGAAAATAATACAATTAATAAAAAAAATATAAGAACAAATGCTATGTTTTGCATACTCACAACTGTAAACCTACTTTTGTCTCTCCCTGTACATGTACAACTAATTTACAACTAAGGAATCAAGAACACGAAGAAAGGAAAGTCTCTCCAATAAATGGTGTTGGGAAAACTGGACAGCCACATGCCAAAGAAAGAAACTAGACCACTATCTTACCCCATATGTCAAAATTAACTCAAAGTGAGTTAAAGACTTGAATGTAAGACCCGAAACTATAGAATAAATAGGAAAAAACATGGGTGGTTTGCTCCTTGACATTGGGCTATAGTGATGTTTTTGTGAATCTGACTCCAACAGCAAGGGAATAAAACAAAAAATAAACAAATGAGACTACATCTGCATAGCAAAGGTAACTACCAACAAAAGAGAAAGGCAGCCTACTAAGTGGGCAAAGCTTTTTGCAATTACACATCCAATAGGGGTTAATATCAAAAATATATAAAGAACTCATACATCTCAGCAACAAAAGACAACACAATGAAAAAATGGGCAGAGGATCTGAATAGACATTTTTCCAAAAACATACAAATGGCTGACAGACACAGATGTTTGACATCATTAATTATTAGGGCAATGCAAATAAAAAAGAGAATGAGATATCATCTCATACCTGTTAGAATGGCAGTGGTCATCAATAAGACAGGAAATGACAAGTGTTGAAGAGGGTGTGGGTTAAAAAGAAACCCCCATATACTGCTGGTGGGAATGTATATGACTGCATCTACTATGGAAAACAGTATGATTAGTCTTCAAAGAAATTAAAAACAGAACTAACATATATATGACCCAGATATTCCACTTGTGGGTGTTTATCTGAATAATATGAAAGCACTAGTTCAAAAGGATATGTGCATTCCTATGTCCATAGCAGCATTATTTACAACTAGAAGCCCGGTGCACGAATTCATGCCCTGGTAGGGTCCCTTGGCCTGATGGGCAATTGGGGCCGATTGGGGCCCGCCGGTGTGGAGGAGGGACCATGGGAGGTTGGCTGTGGGAGTGCACTGGCCACCAGGGGGCAGCTCCTGTGTTGAGCGTCTGCCCCCTGGTGGTCAGTGCACATCACAGTGAGCAGTCAACCGGCTGTTCAGTTGACAGGTTATAGTGGTTGTTTAGGCTTTTATATATATAGATAACCAAGAAATGAAAACAACCTAAGTATTCACTGATAGATGAATGGATAAAGATGTGGTATGTATATACAAAACAATATTCCTAGGTCATAAAAATGTAAATAAAATAAAAAAGTGAAGTCCTGTTATTTGTGACAACATTGATAAACCTTAAGGGTCTTACACTAAGTAAAATAAATCAGACATTAAAAGACAAGTAGCATATGATTTCATTCATGTTAAAATAAAAAAACAAAAATCCAAAATAAAACAAAACAACCTCATAGACAGACAACAAATTGATGATTAACAGGGAGACGCAGGGAGGGCAAAATGGATAAAAAGATACAAATGTATGTTGATAGATGCAAACCAGACTTTTGTGGTGAAGACAATGAACTATATACCCATATTGATTTTTAATGCTGCACACCTGAAACTTACATGATGTTATACACTGTTACTTCAATAAATTTAAAAAAGGAGTTCTTCCCTGGCCAGTGTGGTCCAGTTGGTTGGAGTATCACCATGTACACCAAAAAATGGTGGGTCATGGTACATAACCAGGTTTCAGGTTTGATCCCCGAGGGGCATGGTTTGTAGGCAACTGCTGTATGTTTCTTTCTCTCTCTCTCTCCCCTCTCCTTTGCATTAATGGAAAAAACAAAAACAAAAAAAACATATCCTTAGGAGAGGATTTTAAAAAATTATTTAAAAGAAAGAATTTATTTTTCCTTTTGAAATTAATTCCAAATACGTTTTTAAATAGTAATACTTACATCGCTTTTTCTGTTTCAAACATAAAATGCACTAATAAATCACATGATTCTATCTCATAATACTATCTAATAAAGAGGGAATATGCAAATTGACCATCACAAAGATGGCAGTGCCCAAAGCCACAAAATGGTGGTGCCCAGTCCTTTCAGCCCCACTGAGGGGGGCGGGATGGCAGGCTCACTGTGTGGCGGGACCCACCCTCAGCCCCCCCCAACCCCCTCCCAGCTGCCCAGGGCTGGCCCAAGGTGCAGGAAAGCCTTGGATGTTGGTTGCCCAGCCACCTAGGGTCAGCCCGAGGTGCAGGTAAGCCTCAGATGGCAGCTGCCCAGCCGACACCTGAGGCACAGGCAAACCTCAGATGTTGGTTGCCCAGCCACCTAGGGCCGGCCCAAGGTGCAGGCAAGCCTCGGATGGTGGCTGCCTGGCCACCCAGGGCCGCCCGAGGCTCAGGTAACCAGGGCCGGCTGAGGCTTGTGCTGCTGGCAGTGGCAGCAGCAGAGGTATGATGGGGACATCGCCTTCCCCTAATGGCCGAGTCGCCTCCTGTCCCTGAGAGATCCCAGACTGTGAGAGAGGGCAGGCCAGGCTGAGGGACGCCCCTCCAGTGCATGAATTTTCATGCACCAGGCCTCTAGTTAAGATAGAATTTTCCTGGCCAATGTGGTTCAGTGGTTGAGCATCAACCTATGAAACAAGAGGAGATTCAGGTTTGATTTCTGGTTGGGACACATGCCCAGGTTGTGTGTTTGAACCCCAGTGTGGGGTGTGTAGGAGGCAGCTGATCAATGATTCTCTTCATTAATCTCTCTATTTCTCTCTCTCCTTTCCTTTATGAAATCAATAAAAAATATATTTTTAAAAGAATTTAACCTTATTGTCAAGAAAAGCCTAATTAAAAAAATTTGAGTTGTAGAATTCATTTTTCCATTTTAAACTGAATTTTATTATAAATATTATGCCAGATTTTCTTACTAGTTATCCTGTTTTTCAGATTTTATTTAAAAAGATGACATTCCTCAAAGTAATATAAATAAGAACACAATATATGTAAAATTATCTGAGGCCTAGCTCTAATTTTTCTGTTCCAAATTTTAAGTCTTTTAGATGTGCCAACTGTGTTTAAAAGAATCAAACAAAATGAGAATGCAAACTGACTAAGATGTTTTATCTAATATGAAAATGAATGCTTTGATCCAAGACATGGACAGATGGCTAATGTAGTAATTAAATAAAACATGGATCTGGTTTTTTTTTACATTTATATAAACAGCATCCAAAATAATTCCTTTTTTACTTAAAGATACCCACATTTCTCAAACTTGCTTCCCAGCTTCAGAATTGTATTTAAATAAACCAGAATGTCAACTGATTAAAAGTGGACCATTCAACTGCGATATAGATATTATATTCAAAATAGGACATTGAAATGGAACAAAACCATCTCTCAGAATAAGAACAAAATAGATTTAATGCAAAACTTTAACCACTCACTCTTGCAAAATTTTGCTTATGTTACTTTTGAAATTGCTTTTTTTCTACATGAGGGATAGTTTAGTAATTTTTTGAGATAGGAGGATTTGTTTGTTTTGTTTTTGTTTGCTTGCTGAAACCCCATGGAAATGAGAGTATAAGTACAGCTTAAAAAAAGCAAGCTACACAGTAACACATATTTGAAAGAACAACTCCTTAAAAGACCCAGTCTTCATGGATTGCAGGCCTTAATTTTAATAAGGTGTCAAATTTCCACAGTATGGATTTGGTTTTGCCATGTGAAACAAAAACAATATGTATTTATTGATAGAAATATAAACTGTGTGGATAACTATTTTTTTTTTAGCAGTTCATCAACTTGTACACACATTTAGAGTTTCCAATCTGATATCGCTCTAGTGACATAACTTGGAAATGGCATGTACTTGGTATTAACATTTATTTTTTTGTGTGTGATCTAAAAGCAACTTTACTTTTGTCTTCCACTATTTAAAATTTAATCAGAGGAAGTTTTCTCTGCTGAAGAGGAAAAACAACCTGGTAGAATCTATAATTTTTCTGGTGACTTGGCGGCATTAGAAAATCCTATGGCCACTTTAAGTTGTAAACAATCTCGACTCAAAAATTATATTGTCAAGACTAATATGTTCAACAATATTTCAATTTGTATTGAAAGAATGGACTTTTTCCAACCCTCTAGTGGGCAGGCTGCCCACTTCAGAGGAGAATGTGGAGTGGACTCTGCTCACGCTCCTTTTTCTCTTTTAACTGTTTGTTGTTGTTTTTTTGACATATCAGATTTACAAAAACACTGAAAGAATAATAATGGAAATTCCCTCATGCCCTTTCCTAGTTTTGCCATCCATCGGGTTTCAGAAATGCTAAAATAAATACTGTATCATATCTGTTTTATTCTACTCTATACATGATTTCTTACTGAGTTATTAGATAATAACTTGCAGTCATTCATGACTCTTTCTTCAGTGACTCCATGTATAGTTCCTAACAACAGGATGTCCTCTTATATAACTTCAGCATTATTTTCAAAGTCAGAATAATATTATTGTTACAACACTATGACCTACTCTGCAAATGTTATTCCAGATTTTGCTAATTGTCCCAATAATATCCTATATAGCAAAAGAAAATCCCATGTCACTCATTACCTTTACTTTTCATGTTTCTTGAGTCTCCTAAATTTATCTCGAACAGTTCCTCAGATATACAAGTGTGTTTCAAGACATGGGCCAGTAATTTTGTAGAATGTACTTCAATTTGAGTTTGTATGACCTTTCCTTATGAGAGTCAAGTATTTGGCAGGTGGCCCACTGAAGTGATCTTAAATTCTCAATGAATTCTATCAAGAGGTGCATGATGCTGATTGCTCCCATTACTGGCTACACTGACTTTGGTCACTTGGTTAAGAAGTTGTTTGCCAGGTGTTTCCACTATAATGGTACCACTTTTCCTTTTGTAACTAATAAGTTTCTTGTGGGAAGATACTTTGAGATTGTGTAAATACCTGTTATTCTACAAGTTTTCAACCTAGTTTTGCCATCCATCGACAATTTTTGCCTGAACAATTATATAGCAGCAGAGGTGATGCCCCATCACACCTCTGCTGCTGCCACTACCTGCAACACAAGCCTCAGCCGGCCCTGGTTACCTGAGCCCCTTACTGCTTCACTGCACCTTGGGTGGGCAGCTGGGCAGCCGCTATCTGAGGTTTGCCTGTGTTTCAAGCCCGCCCTGGGGGCTGAGGGGCTAAGGAGATGGGGGGACTCGGGAGGCAGGCGCCCCAGAGGGGCTGAGGGGACTGGGTGGCACCATCTTTTGGGGCGGGGCAGTCAATTAGCATATTTCCTCCTTATTGGCTGTGGGCGCCGCCATCTTTGTGATGGCGTGAGGGTCGATTAGCTTATTCCCTCTTTATTAGATAGGATGTTTCCTGAATGGTGATTTTAAACTTCATCAGTTCTTCTATGGTTGTTATTTTATACTCTACTGCAAGAAAGGATTTTTCTTTTCCTTTCTCCCTTTTCTTCTCACTATTCTTTCCCCCCTCCCTCCCTCTCTTTCTCCTCATCAGTGTGGGCTCATGTACCCTGGTTTTATTTTGTGGGTAATATTTTCTTTACTATCATTATTCATTTTGATACTCATATCCCAGATTAGGGAACCCTCTGAAACTAGCTCCAGAATTCCTTTGACATGTCTTCATCATTCTTTTAATATTTATTTTCCAGAAAATTGAAATATTTGAGATGATTCCTATTATCCAGCACTGGAATCAGATATTTGTCCAAAGAGACCTAGCTCTTTTTAATGGGAAAGATGTTTAGAAACCAAGGTCTGAGATCTGGGTGACATATCATTCTTTCCAGATCCTCTCAGCAGAAGTAGGAAACATATGCGTGCATGCGTGCATATACAGGATACAAACACACACCCATATCTATTGCTATATATATTTCTCTATTAAAAAAATAACATGAGTAGGCCTTGCCAGTGCGGCTCAGTGGTTGAGCATTGACATATGAACCAGGAGGTCATGGTTTGATTCTTGGGCAGGGCACATGCCCAGTTGTGGGCTCGATCCCCAGTAGTAGGCAGCCAATCAATGATTCTCTCATCATTGATGTTTCTCTCTCTCTCTTCCTCTCCCTTCCTCTCTAAAATAAATAAAAATATATTTTAAAAAATAACATGAGTAGGCTTTCACATCTCCAGTTTTAATCCATGCCCTTGGGTTCATTCTATCTTCCCCTCTCTATTATCTATAAACTAGTGGCCTAGGGGTCCCTCAGTCCTGCCTGCACCCTCTCGCAATCCAGGACCACTGGCTCCTAACCGCTCGCCTGCCTGCCTGCCTGCCTGCCTGCCTGCCCCTAATCACTCTGCCTGCCTGATTGATTGCCCCTAACCACTCGCCTGCCTGCCTGCCTGCCTGCCTGCCTGATTACCCCTAACCCCTCTGCCTGCCTGCCTGATTGCCCCTAACTGCCTGTGCCTTGGCCCCCACCACTGCAGCTTTATCCGACGTCTGGAAGGTTGTTCGGGTGTCCAGTCTAATTAGCATATTACATTTTTATTATTATAGATCCTTTGGCCAACAGTGAGAAACCCCTCTCTTACTATCCACAATAAGCTAGTTATTTGCTCAGTCCTTAAATACATAAAAAACAGTTCTGGAATTACTAACCCATGCTACCAACTAGAGCTCAATATTTCTTTAAAGCTCTTTTTTGTCTTTAACCTTGGAATATATGAGCCAAACACTATGTTTAAATTTTTCTAATGATTAATTTTTCCTCTCTTCAGTGTGGTTATGGTATTCACTTGTTAATACAACTCATTTGTTTGTTTTTATTACAATTTTGGAGTTTCTATTCTTGTTGATTTCATTTATTTTTACTTATTGATTATATGAACCATAAACAGGGTTCCAAAAATCAGAGCTGTCCCACTCATGAGATGTCTTTCTTACCCTCTCCCTTTGGTATTTTCTATCCTGTCCTGATCTATCTCCTATAGGTAACCAATCTCATTACTCTCTGGTTTATTCTTTGTGCATTGTATTTTGCACAAATTAGCTGATATGTGCAAAAATGCCTCATTTCCCCTTTCTTCTTACACAAAATGTTTATTTCTATGTTGCTATTCTAAATGTTTTCTCTTGCCTTTTTCTAACTATCTCCAGGGTTCACAAAGTGGCCTGAGGGCCAAATCTGGTCCAATGCCCATTTTTGTAAATTAAATTTTATTGGAACATAGCTGTGCTCATTTATTTATGTGTTGTTGTGGCTACTTCCATGCTACAATAACATGGCTGAGTAATTTCAATAGAGAATTTATAGTCCTCAAAGCCCAAAATATTTACTATAAAATTTCCTTTATATAAAAATCTCCATCTGATTCTTTAAGAGAAAATCTCTATCTGGTTATTGTTTTGTATATGAAGTCTGTATATTGAGCTTTATATTCTACTAATTTACTGAATTCCTTTATACTCTGGGGTAGTTTTATTATTGATTCTCTAGGATTTTCAGGTGCACAATCATATAATTTGCAAACTGATATAGACTTGTATGTGTTTTTTCCCTTTTTTTAAATCACATTAGCTAATCCCTTAAGTAAAATTTTGAACAGTAGTGGAAATAGTCTTTGCCATCTTCTTGATCTTAGTGGGAACTAAGATCTAGTCTTTTCCTAATAAGTAAGATGTTACCTTTAGAACTAATACCTTTTCATTTAGGATTAACTTTTGTGTTTACTATGTTAGGAAAATCACTGGTCTAATAAATAAAAATACAGGTCAGTGAAAGAGAATGGAGAGTTCTGATGCAGACCCACACATATATGATATTATTGTAAACAAGTTTCATGTAATTTGAAGATAAAGTACAGTCTTTCAACAAGTGGTGCTGGAATAAACAAATATTTATGTGCAAAAACATGAACTTGGATGCTAATTTCACAGCACATACTAGTATAAAAATTAACTCGAAATAGATCATTATTGAGAAAGCAGTGTAAGTGGTAAAACTATATGACACGTAGAAGAAAACATGGGAGAAAATATTCGTGACTGGATTAGGCAAAGATTTCTTAACTAGGACACAAAGAGAATGAATGATAAAAAATTGATAACACTTCATAAAAATTTTAAACTATGGCTTTTCACAAGGCACTGTTGTAGAAAGACAAGCCTTAGACCAGAAGAAAATACTTGCAAATGATAGATCTAAGAAAGAACTTATATCTAGAATATATTAATAAGTCTTATAACTCAAAATAAGAAAAAAAAACATTTCTGCAATGTAGCTCTTACATTTAAGTCTTTGATCTGCTTTGAATTTTATATATGGTTCAAGGTAGGCATCCAACTTCATTCTTTCTCATGTAGATATTCTATAATTCTAATACCATTTGTTAAAAAAAAAACAAAACTCTTCTTTCCCCCATCTAATTGTTTTAACCTTAAATAACTTTTTTTATTTGTTTATTTATTTAATATATTTTTATTGATTTCAGAGAGGAAGGGAGAGGTGACACAGGGATAGAAATATCAATGATGAGAGAGAATCATTAATTGGCTGCCTCCTGCATGCCCCCTACTGGGAATCAAGCCTGCAACCTGAGCATGTGCTCTTCACTGGAATCAAACCCAGGATCCTTCAGTCTGCAGGTCCATGCTCTATCCACTCAGCCAAACCAGCTAGGGCAACATTTTAAATTTACATTTGAATCTACTCTTCCTTAAGCACCAAGTATTATTATATATTATTTCCCTAAGTTTGAACAATTCTCATTTTCTCTTTCCTGTTTCTGCCCATTTCTCTACCAAGTTTTTGAATTTCTGATTCAAAATCTGTGTTTTTAAATATACATTTCCAAATATGTGTTTCAAGTTATTGAACTCAGCCTGAAATGTTACAATTTTCTTCTGCTGTCTCATTTTTTTTAAGTAGAATTATCATCAGCTGAAATTGTTTGGGTTCTCATTTTCTAGTGTCTCATTAAAGTAGTTATATAAGATTGGCACCAATGTGTGAACGCTATATATAGGACTGAATATCTGCTGTGATTTATAAGATTATTAGTTCAAAAGTGTCCCTTTTTGTCAGTGTAACAGTGTCCTTTCTTGACTGATGACTATTTTTGAGGCATAGTTGGAAGACTTTGTGCAGTTCAATTTGTTTTCATTTTCTTCTATAGGATTCAAAATGTCTTTTTGTTTCTTTTTTATTTTTCCTTTTATTGCAGTCTCCAAAAGGCATCCTTCGCTTTCTTTTAACCTCTTCTTTCCCTTGTACTATTACTGCCTCCCCAACATCCTGTGCACATCTTTAAGCTCTTTTCTTTAGCTAGTACTCAGAGCTACCAAAATGTTTTTCCAGAATTTTAGTGCTTGGGGTGGGTTTTCGCTCCCTCTTCTTTCTCCCTCCCTCCCCCTTCCTCCCCCCCCCCCCTCTCTCATCAATCTAAGCCCAACACTAGCTCTCCACTTTTCTCTCCCATGCAGTTTTTTTCTACACTGCTTTTCTTCTCTATGAAGGCTTCCCCTGTCAGCATAGGCGATAGCTGAGTATTTTTTAGTTTTCTAGAGTAGTAGATACTTTGAAATGTGTACGTTCTCCACCTCCTAGATAGGGTGAGCATGTAGCTTTTGGAAGTTATTTATTGTTATTACTTCTCTGTATTTTTAAAGGCTTTGCAATTTTCAGATTTATTCCTGTATTACTTTGATAACTCTACAGATGTGCAATGTAAGACCAGGTAGAAACGTTTCTTTGAAAGCAGTGAGATAAACAAATTCTAGAGGTCACATGAAACTGGGAGACAGTCGAGTGCTAATCTGCCGTTATAGGGATTCCCCCCTCTCCTCCCCACCCCCCCACCCCCCGCCACCCAGAGCACCCTAAGCATATGATTGAGGCTTCCCCAAATCCCACACTTTAGGTCTAGAGAGCAATGACTACTTTGGAGCCTAGAAATTCCAAACAACCCTCAGAAGAATCAAGCTCATCCATCAATAAAATAAATAGTTGCACTTCTGACTATAAAATGCCCCCATGCCCCTTCTTTAAACCTACAGAATCTCCCTCCACTAAGGAACACTATAGTCTAGTTCAGCCCCTTCATCCATCTCAAATTCTGGATCTTTGAGTGAAGTGAAGTCCTATCCCTTAGGTCCAGATCTAGTAATTTATGAACTTAATAAAAAGTTATCAAGTTCTTTCTATTTTTCCATAGATACCAATCCTCCATATGCTACGGAATATCAGGGACAACATATTTTCAATGAAAGTTCCCACTACAATAGAAAGTAACACAGTAATCAGTAATCAATTACTCAAGGGGCTTTAATGAGGTCCTGATTAGAAACCTATTCTCTCTGTTCTCTGACTCTTGGCTCCACCTTCTGGAAACTTCTTGTTTATTTTCCTCCTTGACTGCAAATGCAGTGATTGTTTGGGGCATGGTATTTTGGGACTTTGCATGACTCTTGCTCATGCAAAACTGGGGGGCTTGAAGTTGTTTTGATTTCAGAATAGTTACAGGTTTTGTTTTTGTTTTGCTTGGGCTTGTACTTTTTTTTTTTAAGCAAACCAATTCTCTAAAAATATTTATAGGTTTGCTCTATTTTCTTCCAGTTTCTGGTGCCAGTAGGTCCACTGGAAACCTTTTTCTTAGGTCTAATTCACAAATGTGACTTTTTAAGTTTGATTCCTTGCTCCATCTTTCTTTTCCTCAACATGATGATGGCTGCAATGGGACTGCCAATATGATACATATCACTGTTTCACTGTTGACTCCATGTTCTCTTTTTGCATTTCCACTAAGAAACTCTCCATACACAAGGAGTTTCTATGGACCATAGGTCAACCTTTTGCCTATTTTATTAACGGAGCCCTTAGAGTACTGTTACCTCATAAAAGCAATGTTTTTTCTAACAAACCACCTGAAGTAGGTCTCCACTTGATTTGCTCTAGAACCCTATTTATTTTTCTTAGCATTTACACTCTTTGGGTTCTTAGTTGTTTATTTTTAGCCTTGCAAGTTTTCTACTTCCCCACACATTACAAAGAGCTTGAGGGATGTTCCGAGAGTAATGTCCAGCACATAGGAGGCACTCAATGACTCTGTACTGGATTAACATATGCATAAATGAGCAAGAATGTTCTTCAGTTAAAAGCGTGGTTCAGCATTTCAGAATTACTATTTTTAATGCCGTTTGAGCCATTACTTTTTAACAATGAGAAAGAAATCCTGACATTTGTGACAATGTGAATTGACCTTGAGGAGTCACTTATTCCATGCTAAATGAAGTAGTCAGAGATAGAAAGACATATATTGCATGGTATCACTACTTATATTTAGAATTTAAAAAAAAGAAGTCTAATGCATAGACACAGAGCCTTAGGGTGAAAGAAACATGGAGATGTTGAGAAAAGGGTACTTCCTTTCAGCTATAATATCAATAAGGTCTGGGGATCTAATTTATAACATTGTAACTATAGTTAATAATATGTATTGTGTAACTGAAATTTGCTAGGAAAGAACCTAAATGTTCTTGTAAAAACAACAAACAAAATAATTTATAACATTCAAAACTTGTATCTAAACAGAAAATGGATAAAATGTATTATATCATATAATTAAAAACTTCAGAACAATTAAATTTTTAAAAAGGAGTGAACTACTGCATGTAACAACATGGATAGATCTGCTAGACATAATGTTGAACAAAAGAAGCCAGGCCCAATAGTACTCATGTGAAATTCAAATAGAAGCACAAATAATCAATCTTTGGTGATAGGAGTTGGCTATTTGGGGTTACTGATTGGGAAGGGTAAGAGGAAGCACTCTGTAGCAGTGTTCCATATGTTAATCTGAGCGTAACATTCAATGAGATGTATGCTTAAGATTTATGCACATTACTGTAGATACAACATACATTAATGAACAACTATATTTAATCCATGATGATAGGGTACGTGTTAACTAAAAATGGTTGGTTCATGCTGTATTCAGGTTAATTTGCATTGCCAAAAGTAGTTTCTATTTATATTTCACTACCAGTGTCTCATCTTTCGATCCAAAGGACATCTTATTAATTACTTGACATACTACTTCATTATGCAGTTCTGTTTTTTGGAGAAACTTTTTCCAATTCTAAGCAACCTTAAAAGCACTTAAGAGTTCCAAATAATCTGAATAAACTTGCCTAAACCCTAAAACAAAGCATCACTTTGAAGTTCAAAAATCTACTTGAATGACCAAGTATTTCTGTGTCAAAGAGTATAATTTAAATTACAGCAGAAATGACAATCAAATTCATAGTAAAGCAATGTGATAGGAAGAAAATGAATCTAATAATATTTTCATTACTTTTTCCAGAAGTATCAGATTAAAATGATTTTGAATGCCTTCATTACTGATACACCCACACTCTGAAAAGCCAAGAAAACCAATGACGTTGGCACACTTTTCTTATAAATAAGAGTGTTGTGTGCCTTTTGCCTTTATTTAATTGTAAATATATCCTATATATTAAAAGCCTAATATGCTAGGTGTTCTACTGTTCATTTGACTTTTCAACCAATCGTTATGAGGTGCACTGACCCCCAGGGGACAGATGCTCTGACTGGTAGGTCAGCTTGCTGCTGGGGTCTGGCCAATCAGGACTGAGCGAGATGGGCTGGACATGCCCTGGAGCCCTCCCACAGTCCCTCCCCAGTCTTGATTGTACACCAGTGTGGTCCCTCAGCCTGTACCCTCTTGCAATCCCGGACCCTTCATGGGATGTTGAAGAGCCGGTTTCGGCCTGATCCCCACAGGCCAGGCTGAGGGACCCCACTGGTGCATGAATCCGTGCACCAGGCATCTAGTCTTCTATATATATAAAAGCCTAAGTGACTGGCCAACTGGCCAGTGGGTATGATGTACACCGACTACCAGGGGGCTGACACTCAATGAAGGAGCTGCTGAGCGACAGCAACTTTTCAGAGTGCCCTCTAGCACTCCAGGACCCCTTGGAGGATGTCAGACAGGCAGCTTTGGCCCGATCCCTGCAGACCAGGCTGAGGAACCCCACCTGCTGGAGGGACCCTGCTCACTCTGCAAACACCCTTGGAGCCACAGTGCCGCCCCAGGTGCGGCCGGCTGGGGAGGGACTGTGGGAGGTTGGCTCCAGGGTGTGTCTGGCCCATCTCGCCCAGTCCCACCCCACCGGCCACCTTCTAATTAATTTACTTTCAATGTGCACAAATCCATGCAAGGGGCCTCTAGTATATATACACAGAGAGACTAATACCATTCAAGAAGTTTGCAAAAAATACAATACTGAAACATATATTAAATTACAATCCACATTTTAGGAAAAAATAGTTGGTTTACTCAGTTTAGGCTACCCTAACCAAAAGCCCTATGTATAAATACAGCCCTTTGGGGTCAGGCTTTGAACATGAATTATAGGGGGACATAATTCAGTCCATAGCAACCATGTAGCAATTAAAAGTGGGAACTCTGGAGTTAGTAACCAAGTTCAAATCTCTGATCCACCACCTCATGTGTGATCTTAAACTCTCTATAATATGCTTTTCTCATCTATAAATTGGATACTACTACTAACTTCATAGAACTATTGTGATATTTAAGTGAATGCATATATGATATTCAGAACAGTGCATAAGAGATGGTAAGTTTTTTTTTTTTAATCAAAACATCACTGGCATATAACATTGTATTCACTTTAGGTGTACAACATTGATATATGCATATATTACTAAATGATTACCACAATAAGTTTAGTTAACACCCACCTTCACATAGTTGCAAATTTATTTTTCTTGTGATGAGACCTTGTTGTAAGATTTACTCTTAGCAAGTTTTAAACAGAGTATTGTTAACTATAGTCACCGTGCTATACTCACAGTACTTCTTTGCCATGTAATCAGTGTTTTCATAATTACTGCAATGAAAGTAAGGCAGCCTTGTCAAGGAGAAAGACTTCAGAGAGAGGCAATCTTTGATGAATCCTCAGCATGGAACATTGAGCCTTATGTTACTTAGCAATTTAGTTAATAAATCAAATTAAAATGGAATTGTTACAGGAAATACAGAAATGATGAACCATAAAATAATTGGCACATAATTTTATGCCACTGATGAATAATAGGTGAAACAGAAATCCATAGGCAAATAAAATAAAGTGGATTAAGGCTTTTACTTAAGTTAATCCTACTTCATAGATAATAATGAGAATTCTGGCATTTCCCCCTGACATCTCCAGGATTTTTCCATTTCCAGAAGAGAGGGAATGTCATATGAGGAACTTCACTGATCTAGAATTTATGCAAGCTGTGAATGTTCTAGGCCAGTGGTCGGCAAATTCATTAGTCAACAGAGCGGCAAACCGGGCTCGCGAGCCGCAGTTTGCCGACCACTGTTCTAGGCTAAGCCCTCACTTAAGAGCAGCCTCATCTGATAACATAATTGTACTAAGTACTTGATTGAGAATGAGAGACCACTTTTGCATAATCTTACTTTATCTCTGCGTTTGGCTTTGCAAATAAACTTCATTTAGTTTATAATGACATTATGTCATTTTTCGTGGAGAGGTGAATACTGATTGACTAGAAGCATTATATAAGAAAGACCTGTCTGGTGTCCATAGCAGCATCTTCAAAACATTAAAAATAATTCAAAAGAAGATGTCAAGATCATTACTCTGTTGCACAGATAAGGAGACAAAATGGATCAAAGATTTCAGTGGCCTGTGATGTGCCACAATTGAATGCGAAACTAAAAAAGAAGTGGCTTATTGTACAGGTCAGTCCTATAAAGAACTATTCATTCCTCCAGCCAGTGTGGCTTAGTGGTTGAGCATCAACCTATAACCAGGAGGTCAGGGTTCCATTCCTGGTCAGGGCACATGCCCAGGTTGCCTGCTTGATCCCCAGTGTGGGACCTGTAGAAGGCAGCCGATCCGTGATTCTCATCATTGATGTTTCTATCTCTCTCCCTCTCCCTTCCTCTCTGAATTCAATAAAAAAATATTTAAAAAAACAAAAACCTATTCATTGGAAAACCCTCTAGTAGTCAGCATATCAAGAGGTCTCCCGAGTGCCTTCAAATGGTGTTCCGGAGAAAACTTCACCATTCATTTAACCTCAGGATTGATTTCTTCATTCAGTTACATATACCTAACCTTGGGCCATGGTGGCAAAAGAACATTCTCCTGGAAATTAGGGGTTAGGGAGAGATGAGTGGCACAGTAGGGGAAGAGGGAAAGTTGAGAAGGACTGATGGTGAGCGGAAATCTTTAATGCTAACCATCCTTAATATTTTAGAATTCATGAGTGATTTATTTTGTTTACTTGTGGTAAAATCTTCATGCTATCAACTAATTGAACTACTAGTTTATGCAATTTCTACCTAACCAATGAGACTATGCAAAAAGAAGTCAATATACATAATGCTATGTAGAGAATAAATATTCAAGGAAGACTTGGTTACTAATTTGATAAGCAGATATCAAGACAAATACTCTTAATCATCAAACTACCTCCCTCCACTGGTGCCTGAGGGGCATCTAACTGTGTTCCTACATAGAGGATTGCAAAAGGTTGTCTGTGTGCTTGAGTCACTTTTTTATCAGTACAGTTCACGTTGTGACTTTGTAGTGGCCATTTCATTTGTGTTCAGTGGTTCTCAACCTTTCTAATGCTGCGACGCTTTAACACAGTTCCTCATGTTGTGGTGACCCCCAACCATAAAATTATTTTCGTTGCTACTTCATAACTGTAATTTTGCTACTGTTAGTAATCATAATGTAAACATCTGTGTTTTCCGATGGTCATGACCCACAGGTTGAGAAAACCGCTATCAGGGTGGCCTAAGACCGTCGGAAAACACAGATGTTTACATTATGATTACTAACAGTAGCAAAATTACAGTTATGAAGTAGCAACGAAAATAATTTTATGGTTGGGGGTCACCACAACATGAGGAACTGTGTTAAAGCGTCGCAGCATTAGAAAGGTTGAGAACCACTGGAGAAACTCCACAAGTGTTTAATTAGTATTTTACTATAGGTGAGACTGAGGTTGGGGCTTATCAAAGGTATACTATATCAGTGGTTAATTATAGAAATAGCATGGCTTTAAACAAAACATCTGTAGCAGTTTTAGAGTTATTTTGCTAGTGTGCTTATCACTCTAACAATCCTAGCACTAAAGTCCGGTCCTTGAAAGATATTTACTTCTTAAGAATATTCATTAACCATAACTGTAACATATAGATCCAACAGCTTGCTTTAATTAATGGCTTAACATAAAAACATTAATTAGATATTAACTCCCAAGAAAGCAATTTATATTTGAAGTAAAATTGCTCACAGCCTATCTTTTTATAATAGACCTTTTAATTTTAATTAACTGAGATTTTCAGTTACATACCAAAGGATTTAAAAAATTGGTCTTTCAATTTTTAAATATGAAGGAATTTTAAGTGTAAAAAAACAACCCTTGTGAAACTCATTGCTTTAGAAAGTTATGCTATTTAAAAATACTTCTATGATAGTTACCTTTCACATTCCCAAAAAAATAATTTTGCTCATTAACACCACTTATGCTACATAAGTATTTCTTTTTTTAAAAAATAGATTTTTATTATATAAAATATAATTAAGCAGAAATTTTATCAAAACTGTCAAGTGGATTTGGCATATAGAAATGAAAAGCCTTTTGAGGAAAAGAGGTGTTAATATAAATTAATTAGCAATCTGTAATTTGCAGAATATTCTATTTTATATTGCAGTAGCCTGCAATAATAAAAATATGTCCTGCTTAAATCCAACATTTAGAAAACAAATCACTTTATCCTCAAAATTATTTAGCTTTGTTGGAAGGTTTTACTATGTGATATAGTTTTTAATAGGCTATATATATATATATATATATATACACACACATATATATTCATATTCTATGCTATATATTTGACATATGCTCATGTTGCCGAGTCTTCAATCAGTTTTGAAATTACTACAAAGTGGTTATCCATGCAGCTCTGGTTTCTGGCTGCCTGGGATTGACTCTTGGTTCCCCATAGAAGTAGCTACAACGGAATGCAAATTATTTCTTTGGTTTTCTTAACTATAAAATGGGATGTATCGATTATCTATTGCTATGTAACAAGTTGCCACAAACCTAATGCTGTCGATCAGGTTCCATCCTCTTCCAGAGTTGCGAGTCCTCCCCAAAGTTGTTGGCAGACTTCCGTTTCTTGCGGGTGTAAAACTGAAACCCTCAGCTCAGAAGACTGTCGTTCACAAATGGCTACTAGCTTCAAGGTAAGCCAGGGAGTGCCCGCCTCCTTCCAGTCTCTTCCCTCAGGGAAAGCATGGCCCTCTTTCTTAGGGCTCTGCTGATGAAGGCAGGCCTACCTGGGCTAGTCTCCCTTTTGATTAACTCAGTGTCAGCTGATTAGAGACCTTAATTTTTACCTGCAAAATCCCTCCACCTTTGCCATGTTAACTGGTTAGAAGCAAGCCATAGGCTCCACCTGTACTCAACGAGCGGGATTACACAACATGGATGCCAGAAGAAGGGAACATGGGAATTCTGCCTTCCACATTGGAATCATAACAGTGCATGCATCCTTGGGTAGATTTTTTAAAAGGTTTATTTGTGTAAAGTACTTAGAATAGTGCATAACACACAGTAAGTATTATTCATTCCTTTTTTTTTTTTTAGTTGGAGAGTCATTTCTGCAGAAGGGACTAAAATGGTGGTGTTACTGGGGAAGAATCTAAGAGGATCTGTAAGCGGTAGGTTGTAAGAGAACCTCATGTGTCCATTGTGCTCCATTTATATCTTGATGGTAAGTGTGTTCTGCTAGTTCACATGTAGAAATAATGGAACCAAGTGACAAATTTCCATAGAACCAATACCATGTACTATAAATATCCCTTGGTCTATCATATTTCAAATATTAAATGTCTGTCCTACTGAGTATTGAAATACTAAGTGAAAGTTCAGAATAGATAGGTAGGCTATTATATGAGTTGCCTACAACCTCCATTGTGGGGCGTGGCTACAGTGTTTGGGCACATAAGGCGCCTTGGGGCTGAGTCCTCTCATGGCCATGTGCAAGTCCCAGCTTGGAGGGCAGAGCCCCTCCAGCACAATTATAGCCAACAGCTATAGTTATAAGCTTAAACCTATGGTCCAAACACGTGGTCCCACATGCCTAAGTGATATAGGCTGCAAGTAAACAAAGCTTGATCAGGTGCATGTAATTGAGTAGGATCGAAACCCACAAGAATGCTGTAAACATCTTGACCATGCCCTTACTTTGCCTCCTGGCATCTGGCAATAAAATAAAGACACGGCTTGTAGTCCATGGTGCTGTCTCTCAGGAGGCAGTGTCCCACCGAGACCCAGCTTTCATTCTCTTGTCTGTCTTTTCTAAGCCTTTCAGCTGCCTCCACTCAGGGTCACTGAACCTGGCTGAGCTGGCCCGGCACATAAGGCACCCTGGGGCTGAATATGCCATGGCCATGCTGGCTCACCACATTCCACATTTATGTTCTCTTCATTGCTTTTATGTAGGGTCCAGATAGACTTTCTAAAGAAATAGCTTCTACGCTTATAAATGGCAAACAGTACTTCGTTGCCCCAAGAAAGTATATTTTAAAAATATTTCTGTTGATCTTGCCCTTTCCTATGCCCTCCACATCCCACAGAAATATCTTCTAGTCTTCCACAGAAAAGTTTCATTTAACTGGCATAGACTAAGCAAGCTATGCTAGTGTTGATTTTTTACTTTGGGGGAAAAAAAGAAAAAGCTCATTTCCTCTACTTGAAGCCTCAGGCAGGAGTGACGTGTGTTGGGGGGTAGCGGGGGGGCTGGGGGGGGTGGGGAGAAGATGCTATCCTGCCACATAAATTTAGGATAAACAAAAATTTTATTTTCCCAAACATGCTAGAAAAGATGATCACTATTCCTCTCCAGGTTACCTAGCTCTCCTTTCAATCCCTAGAGAACTCAGAGGAAACCAGGGGGACACCCAAACACAGTTCCCATTATGTTTAATAACAGTCACTAATAGATCATTGCTGCTTTCTCATTCATTCTCAGAAAACCCCAGTGGAAAAAGGTTATTCTTAAAAATAGATTGCAGCCCTAACCGGTTTGGCTCAGTGGATAGAGTGTTGGCCTGTGGACTGAAGGGTCCTGGGTTCGATTCCAGTCAAGGGCATATACCTTGGTTTCGGGCACATCCCCAGCAGAGGGTGTGCAGGAGGCAGCTGATCGATGTTTCTCTCTCATTAATGTTTCTCTCTCTCTCCCCCTTTCTCTCTGTAAAAAATAAATAAAATACATTAAAAAAATAGATTGCAGAATCCAATGACTCCAAAATGTAATTAAATAGAATATACATCTTTTGTTTGTTTGTTTTGATGAGTCATTCACATGTTAGCTGGGTTTATAAAATGTTTTATGGAAACTTCAAGAGTATTCTCATTTCAATAAGCAACACTAAAACCACTCATTATGTGTTTTCTATGGTATATAAGTATATAACTGGTCACTCCCTCTCACATTCCAAGAGTCTTCCCTTTCTAAGATTACTTGAGGAATAACTTGTTTGCATATGTTGCCAAAGCAATTGATTGGTTTCATACACCTATCAAATTATCATTAATAAGTTCAGTTTTTATAAACAAATATGTTGATTAACATGACAAAGGGAAACTATTTTGTTCATTGTTATTTTCTCTTTTTTCATTTAATTTTGAAGTACTTCTTAAGTTATCTCAGCTTTTTAAATCATTCCAGGTTTTTTTCCCATTATTTAATATCCACCAACAGTTTGGGTTTGATTTCTTAATTGTTCAATTTTATTGATAAAATTCTTGGTTTGACTGTTTCTGGATGTAAAGAAATATTTTAAAAGAAAGAGTTAGTTTGCCATGGCTAGTTTGGCTCAATGGATAGAGCGTTGGCCTGTGGACTGAAGGGTCCTGGGTTCAATTCCAGTCAAGGGCACATGCCTGGGTTGGAAGCTCAGTCCCCAATGGGGGCCGTGCAGGAGGCAGCCGATCAATGATTCTCTCTAATTGATGTTTCTGACTCTCTCTCCCTCTCCCTTCCTCTCTGAAGTCAATAAAAATATATATTAAAAAAAAGAGTTAGTTTATGCAAACATGCATACCCTCCTATAACTTATATGTACAGAACCATATAATATTATGTTTATATTTGTGGGAGGGGATGTATGTATATATGTAACCACTATAGTGTATGTTTTCAGTTCTTTTGAAACCACTCTATCCCATATTTACAATTTCTCACCCATTCTCTTAGGTGTAAAATTTATATTCAGTCTCAGTTTTTTAACTTAAAATGCTGATTCCATTGAAAAGCAGGTCTCGGATGAGAAATCCAATTTGATTTTTTTTGACAGGTAGTTACGCACAAATCCTATTAAAGTCTCCCTGAAATACTTAGAAAGTCACACACAAACACACACAGTTTGAAAGCAGAACCCCACATTAACAGGGGCTGATCAGTCCTGACTGGTTTGGCTCAATGGATAGAGTGTCGGCCTATGGACTGAAGGGTCCTGGGTTTGATTCCAGTTGGGGGCACATGCCTGGGTTGCGGCTCAATCCTCAGGAGGCAGCCGATCAATTGATTCTCTCTCATCATTGATGTGTCTATCTCTCTCTCCCTCTCTTCTTCTCTGAAATCAATAAAAATATATTTAAAAACCTTAGCTGGTTTGGCTCAATGGATAGAGCGCAGCCTGCAGACTGAAGGGTCCTAGGTTCAATTCCGGTCAAGGGCACGTGACCAGGTTGCAGGCTCCATCCCTGGTGGGGGGCGTGCAGAAGGCAGCCAATCAATGATTCTTTCTCATCATTAATATTTCTCTTTCTTTCTCTCTCTCCCTTCCTCCCTGAAATCACTAAAGGTATATATATATTTATATAAAGGGGGAGGGGCTGATCATCCACTCAATCACAGAATCATGGCAAGATTTTCACTAATTTTAAAGTCAATGGAATTGGATTGGAAATCCCAAGGAAGAATCTATTTTCTGATGACAGTAAATTTAGTGCTTTAAAATGTTTTGAAAGATCCTGTCTCATTTCCTTTTTTGAATTCTTATTAAGTAACCAAAATAAAAGGCAGACATGTTTTCACCTCATGGCTACATATTTAAGGCAACAGTGGACTCATCTCTTTTTTGTACTTAAATCTATTGAAAGATAAAAATGCTTGTGGGAAAGAAAAACACAAAAACAAAATAAAGAGAATGAACTTGGTGGGAAGGTGACTGGAATTGGCACATTGCTTACTGGGAATCACAGTTCCTATAGTGCAAGGTAGACTTGGCAGAAAGAGAAAAAGTCCCCAAATGCAGGGCATTCTGAGAATTGAAGTTATTCATATACTTATTTATTTTTTCCTAGTGCAGCATGGTTCCTGGAAGGCCCATGTTAATCCAACATAGATGCCAAAGGAGAAAGTCTTTGGGACACAGGGAATTGGCTGAGTCAGCAATTTCCCAAGTACATATCCTATGTAATAAAAAGGGAATATGCTAATTGGTCCTAATGGTGTCCAAGTCATGACCAGTCAAAGGTGTGTGCACACAGGAGCTCAGGTGTAGGGACTTGCGCCACCAGGACGGAAGCATTTGCAGGCCCATGGCACTGCCCAGCCTGAAGAGGGGCATCAGGATGGGGGCGGGGCCTTGGCAGAGAGCTCTCAGCACTCCTGCACTGGGGTCTGAAGGTGCAGAGAGGAAGGGAGAGCACATAGGCAGTTAGGGGGTTTAGGCCAGGAGGGGATTGCAGATAGGCAGTTAGGGGGATCAGGCCAGCAGGGGAGCAGTTAGGGACATCAGGCAGGCAGGTGAGTGCTTAGGAGCCAGTGATTCTGGATTGTGAGAGGGATCCCAGATTGGAGAGGGTGCAGCCCCCCCCTCCACCCCATGCACAAATTTCATGCACCGGGACACTAGTGTTCTAAATAACTACCATACACAGTAAATATTGAACAAAAGTAATCAAATATAATGCAAGATTTTGTGCTCAAGTGACTAAAAAATAGGTTAATTTTTAAAAGAAGAATTTTTAACTCAAGATTTATTAATTTGTATTACACTAATGTTTGTCGTCATGTAGGCCATGGAGGCAGCAAGCTGCATAGCTTGCAACATTTACAAAACATTGTACCATAAATTGCATCCCTTCCCACATTTTGTGGGACTAGAAATTCCCCAAAGAGGGAATTTGAAACAATATATTTTGAGACCATATATGTCAACTTACCCTTAGTCTGTAAATGTGAAAACCTATACAAGTCAGATTACCTAAAAATAATGTCTGATATAAGTATGAGTTAAATGAAACAGGCAAGCCTTCGTAAATGAGGCAGACTGGGAACAAACTACTTGTTTTCATGGCCTGCAGCATCTCTTTTGGTAACCCACTGTCTTCTCACTAAGAACTGGCCAACTCTTTCCCAGCAGACTTGTCAGTCCCCTCTATTCCCGGCTTCAAATTCAAGATGAACCCATTTGTGTAAATAATTAGCATACATATTGGGCAGAGCTCTTAGGGCCTTGCGAGTTCTCTGTTTTCTGACATCTGTGTGGGGTCACCTTTGACACAAGGGCCAACCCAGTTAGAGTGCAACGTAGCATATTGTGTTTTCCTGACCTAGGGGTTGTTGGAGCAGGACCAGAATCCTGACGGACTATTCCATAATTACGGCATAAAATCACATAATTAAGGGATGGGAGCATCATTCTGAAAATACAGAGGAGAAGCACATCTCCAAAAGAAGCCAAGGTAAGTATAGAAAAACATTAGGCAATCTCAATAGATTCCAGAAGCCATTATTTATTGGTCAAAGCAGTAATCCTTAAGAAATGAAAACGTCAAAACAAGGATAAATCAGGATGAGTGAGAGAGTTTGTTGCCCTAACTGGTTTGGCTCAGTGGATAGAGCGTCGGCCTGCGGACTGAAGGGTCCCAGGTTTGATTCTGGTCAAGGGCATGTACCTTGGTTGCAGGCACATCCCCAGTAGGGAGTGTGCAGGAGGCAGCTGAATTGGTGTTTTTCTCTCATTGATGTTCCTAACTCTCTATCCCTCTCCCTCTCCCTCTCCCTCCCTCTCTGTAAAAAAGGAGAGAGAGAGAGAGAAAGAGGGAGAGAGAGTGTCAAGGAATAAAACAACAACAACAAAAACACAATAGGATAATTCAAATATAAGTAACAAGGAGCAAAAAGCAGAATTTTAATGCTTTAGAAATTTAAATAACTGATTTGGAAGTCAAAAGCACAAAATGATGAATACAGAAAAAGATTGTTTATTAGGTAAAAGAGAAAACACTGGCTCAAGTCCAAGCTCTCTCAAATCCTCCTTCTACCCTCTGGGATTCATTGTCAGTTACCAGAATCTTTTCTGTATGTTGTCCTTACTGAAAATTTTCCTGAGGGTGTGCCCTAACATACAACCTTTTAATGCCAAGCCTGATTTATAAAAAAATTAATTTATTGGGATGATATTGGTTAATAATATTATGTAGGTTTCGAGTGTACAATTCTATAGTACATCATCTGTGTATTGTACTGTGCTGACCATCCACAGACAAGTCTCCTTCCAGCCTGCTTTTTATTTCGTACACCAAATATGCCAGTGCATAGAGGTAAGCCAGGTTTCTCTTTGTTCCACATTGCAATCTCCAAACCTTTTTTAGTTCCTTTTCTTTCTCAAATCTCATCCTCTCTGTAAAGCATGTTCTACAATTCTTCCATCTACTGCCTTTCTTTATGTCATCTACATATTTTTTGTACAAGGCAGCATCTCCCTCTCCACTGGTATTTCTAAAATTATTCTTTCTTTCTTTTTTCATCTATAATGGAATATGTTTCATTTATTTTCTTTATTTAATTTTCTTAAATTATAGCTTATATTTCATATCATTTTATATTAGTCCCTGGTGTAGAGCATTGTGCATTATGAAGTGTTTTACCCAGTATTTCCAGTATCCATCAGCATCATACAGTTTTTACAAAATTACTGACTATATTTCCTATGCTGTACTTTATGCAATATTCTTGATGGTATCAAAATACATTTGGGTGATTTCTTTTAGCCTTACACTTAATTGAACTTTCAAGCACCAGTGATATATATATTTATTTTTTTCTTTTAAATCCCACATTGACCAAGTGCACAGTCATACCCTGGATTTTGTTATAGTGACAGCTGCCCCAAATTCAAAATCACAGTAAGTTTCTCATTTACTCATGAGCACCTTTAATTCTTTCAGTTTACTCAACTTAGAATCTCCATGCCATCAATCCTTCAAGAACAATAATAGCTCCAACCCATTAACCCAACTACAGGTCAAGCCTGGCTTTTAAAAATGTTTTTTAACTTATTGTGGTGACATTGCTTAATAATACCCCTCATGCTTCCACTCAAATGTTACCTTTGTAAAGAGAATTTGTCTCATGATTCTTTAAAATTGACCACCCTCTTCCTCTTCTCTCACCAGTACTTTCAATCAACTTACCCTGTTTTTTACCCCCTTGTTTATTGTCCATCTCTTCCTGATAGGATGATTGTAAGATCCACTAAAACAAGGATCTCTTTATCATGCACACTGTGGCATCTCCAACAGCTAGAAGAACAGGGTCTTGAACAGAATGGCTAATACTCAATAAGAAGCCAGAAAAATTAGAATAGCAACATACAATTAAAAAAGAAGGTTTTGAAATGGAATTTTTGGTCTGGAACATGTGGTGTTCCCCTAGGCAGAATGGTTCATGGGCTCTTTGTCCATGGGAGTCAAAGAATGAATCCACGGACGGGAGATGGTATATCAAAGATGGAAATTTACTGAAGAACAAGTACAGACTCTTACGTGAGGAAGGGAAAAGAATCTCACAGCATAGACACCCACATGGGGAGAGGGAAAGAGTCCCACCCAGTCCCTGTTTCCATGGCTTATAAAGGCTGCAGATCTAAGTGCCCTGATATCCCTTCTGATTGGTCACTATTCCTTGGACTGGTTACTATAGTAACTTCTGAGCTCAAAGGTCCCATGTGAGGTTTTCCTCCCCTTCTTCCTTATTGTTTTCCTATTCCCTTTGGGCTTTCTTCTCCTCCTCTGGATGAAGGGCTTCCTTCCCTTTATTTTGTAAATATAGGCCTTTTGCTGTTCCCAGCTCCCTCATCCTATGGAAATGTATGCTTTGTAGCTTTTTGGCTCCCCTATTCTATGGAAATATACCTTCTGCTGCTCTGCAGCCCTGTGCTTTTTCCATGGTCCCCTTAATTTTTAAATTTTTCTAAACCTGTCTTTTTCACCCCTAAAATTTCCTATGTTTCAGGGCTGAAAAATGATCTGTATGTTCAGATTTAAAGTGTACAGATATGTAAGAAGTGTTCTTGATATATTCAGAACAAATTTTTTGAAGGTGTTGCCAATAAGAATAAAGATATGCTTTCCTCAGACTTTCAGCTGCAAGAATAGGAAGGAGCCCAAGGACAGTAGTGAAGCAACCAGCTTATATAAAAACTGCTGTTTGAAACTTTAAACCTGCTATTTTGGCTTCTGTAAATGCTTGCTTGCTTAAATAATAAGGAAAATAAGACTACTCCCATTCCAGAGAGGCCATAAACCTTCCCCAGATGAAGTTATCAGTGCTGGCACCAAGCCAGGTCTTTGGTTGCGGTCTCAAAGCCCCAGCACATAGGGCTCTTTAAAGAACTTGCACAGGGGACCAGAAAAACCCTTATTTGGGAGACAAAGAAGCTCAAAAGGTATAAAAACAGGAAACTTACTGTGTGACTTCACCCAGAATTTGAAAGGCATTTTTCTCTGGGCCCAAATGTTATAATTATAAAGAGTGACTCCATTTCTCTAAGCATTGCTTGGTTCTTCTTCGGTCTTCTGCAACAGTGGAACTACAAAAAGGGATGGCTGCTACTTCATGAAGTTTATAACCAGCTTAATTTTCTTTCATATGGAATGCTACCAAAAGACACTCTCAGCGATGTTATGTTTTAGGAAGGTTACCATCAACTCTCTTTGGATTAAAATAAAACAAAATAATACAAAAATATAAGCAGTGAATAAAAAATATTTTAAATAAACAAATAAGGAATGAATCAAAGACCAGGAACCAAAAATAAATAGACCTTTTTTTTTTTTTAGCTTCAGAGTTCAGTTGAACCACATGTTATTGGCGCATTTTATAAACTTAAAAATCTGGCTCAGCAGAAACCGGTTTGGCTCAGTGGATAGAGCGTCAGCCTGCTAACTGAAAGGTCCCCGGTTCGATTCCGGACAAGGGCATGTACCTGGGTTGCGGGCACATCCCCAGTAGGGGGCGTGCAGGAGGCAGCTGACTGATGTTTCTCTCTCATCGATGTTTCTGACTCTCTATCTCTCTCCCTTCCTCTCTGTAAAAAATCAATAAAATATATTTTTAAAAAATCTGGCTCAGAGGGCTTACATTAGCATCTTATCCTATAACCTCTTTTGCATACCAGGAATTACGTATCTCATTCCACATGTTTAGATTTCAAATGAACTATCTTGCCTACCATAGTAACCAATTAAAACAGTAATTGGCTCCATTCAGTTTCACACATTGTCATTGTGACTGCACTGGGAAGGTTGTAGAGTCAAATCTCTCTCCCTCCCTCCCTGCACATAGGAAGGGAGCCACAGGACTTTATAATGGCAATTTTCATTACCTGAAACATAGGTTATACTTTTATTATCTTTGAATTAAACACCCAGTTATTTTCATTTTAACTTGGAAAGACTAATAAATCATTCTATGCCAGATGTTATCTGTCACTGACCAGCCTTTCTTTATGTCACCTGCTATGTATTTGACTATGAATGTTCCTTCCTTAATAATACTGAGTGCAAAACAATCTCAGTTATGTTAAATAGATGCCAAGACAAAAAGGCTACAAGGGAATTAGTTAAAATATTAGTGTTACTACTGAGTAACAAGATTATACATGCTTTTCCTCTTTACATGCTTCTGAATTTTTATATTCTGTGACTAACCTAGTGTCTGATCAGTTGGAAACCTTTATATATGGTATAACATTATATATACTATTGATCATAATTAGGTAGAAAAATGCAAAGCAGGAGATTGAGAGAAAACAAACTACAGTGTTAATGGGAGTCATCTCTGGCTGTATTTTAAAAAAGTGCTCATTTTTCTTCCTTTTAATCTAAAATTTTAATTTTTTTTTCAAAATGAACATGCGTTAACTTTATAATAGGAATGAATAAACCTTGATTTTAAAATTCATGTCTTTTTTAGAAAAGTTAACATACAAGCTATAATCAGCTGCTCTATATTCCAGTGTGAATAAAGAAACAGCATGGGATTAATAAGAGTGAGGGAGGGGAAGTAAGGAGACAAAGGGTATTAAGGCACAGGAAGTTTCTGTAAAGTAGGGGTGGGGATACAGAAGGAACTATCTATATATATAAAAGCCTAAGCGACTGAACAACCTGTCAACCAGTCACTATGACACACAATGACCACCAGGGGGCAGACGCTCAATGCAGGAGATGCCTCCTAATGGTCAGTGCGCTCTCACAGGGGGAGCACTGCTCTGCCAGAAGCTGGGCTCATGGGCTCATGGGCTCATGAGCTCACGGCTGGCAAGTACAGCAGCAGTAGTGGGAGCCTCTCCCGTCTCTGCAGCAATGAGCAGGTGGGCGGTAAGGAGCAAGGGCTCTCGGACTGTGAGAGGGCGCAGGCCAGGCTGAGGGACCACCCTCCCAGTGCACAAATTTCATGCACTGAGCCTCTAGTAATAAATATTTTCCTAAGATACTTTTCTTTACATATTTTTAAACACAGTTGAGCTATTTACCTGCTTAAGACTGACTCTGAGTAAGTCAAAACCACTTAAACGACTACATTGTCAGATTGATATTTTTGACATTAGACGTAGATTTTACAACAATCCATTATTTCATTCATCCATTCTTTCAATTATTTATTAACAATCTACTACTAGGCATTGGAGTACAACACTGAACCAGACAGATGTCTTTTTTTTTAATTTTTTGATTTGAGAGATAATAAGGGAGGTGAGGGGGGGCGGAGAGAGAGAGAGAGGTGAATAAGAAACATTGATCTGTTGCCTACCCTATGCACCCCAACCGGGGATTGAACTCATGAGCTAGGTATGTGCCCTGACCTGGGATCAAACCTGCAACCTTTTTGGGGCACCAAATAATGCTCCAACCAACTGAGTCACCTGGTCAGGGCTAGAGTACCTATTTTTTAATGCAATGGTTTCCAAAATGTGGTGCTCAGACCAGCAGCATGGGAATCACCAGGTATTTTTGAGAAATGTAATTCCTTAGACCTGTTGAGTCAGAAATTTTAGGGGTGGCCTAGACATAAGTATTTTAACAGCCCTCCCGGCGATTCTGAGTCATGTTGAAGTGTGGGAACCACTGCCTTACTTCCTGCTCAGCTGAGTCTGAAAATTAGAACCAATTTTCTCAGCTAACTGGAAATTGCTAATAACTCACAAATGTTCTTTTCTCCCTCCTTCCCTAGCACTTCTTAGAAAGTCATGGATACTGCAGATTGGCTCACATAGTCTCAAAAAGCATCTCCTCTTCTCTGAATCTATAGGGAAGAGCATTGACTTCCTTTCACAAATCACTCTGCAAAGCAACTGACTGCATGCTGCAAGAGAAGCCGTGCAGGACAGGTGAGCAACCCCACTTAGTGTCAGCACATGGGCTGCTCAAAGCAAAAAAGAAGAATTGGTTTTTCAAAGCCCCTAACCAAGGGCCAAGCTAGATTTTTTTCTGTTCCTAAGAAAAAGCATGGCTCTTTATATAATGTAGATAAATTGATCGTAAGACAAATAGTTCATTCTTATAGTTTGTTAGCTGTTGTGAATAGCTATGGAAAGGAAAACAATATATTTGTATGAGCACAAGTGACTATAATGTTATAGACAGACAGACAGGAGCAGAGCAAGGGAGCAGAGCAAGGACAATGGGCCAGTTACAGAAACTCACCAGGGCAGCAAGCCCCAAATGCCTAGCATGGAGCAAAACTGGGAAAACAAGAGCCTCACCCCCAGGGTAATCTATCCTCCCCTAGCAAAGCACTGATCATGTGGCTTAGATGCCCTGACCTTTTCCTCCCTAAAGATAAATCATCTAGGCTTCCATTGTCTTTCAGCTCCTGGCCCAGAAAAGCAACAAAACCAAAGTGATGCTCTGGCTGCCTCAGGACCAGCTGCATTGACTGACCCCCTGCCCTGGCACTGACCAAGCAGTAGAGAACACCATCCTGAGAGAGCACACCTGGAAAGCTGATGAATATTCTATTGAGACCCTCCCCTGAGATCTCTCCTAAGATTTCCACCTGGAAGAGAGATCAATATGTTCAAGATCAAGGACCCAGAGCGAACTCTCCCTGCAAGGTGTATATTCCTGCCATTCCCTTCCCCTTCTCCCTCCCCCACAGACAAGTATCCCCTAACCTCTAAAGGACCCCATGAACATTGCAACCAGGGGAGCAACGGGCAGCAGCAGCTCATCATGGGCTACCTAACCCCCTGACCCTGTCTCCAATCCCCCCTTTCCTCTGAAAGCCCAGTCTCCGCTCTTCTGCTTCTTCTTCTATGTCCTTCCTTGTTTCACTGTCCTACGTGTGTTTTTACTTTGGTCAATAAATCCTTGCTTGCTTTTCTACACTTTGTCTTTCAATTGAAATCTTTCCTTCAAGAAGACAAGAACGCCGGTCTTGTCATCTTGCTAGTAACAATACCAGAAAGATCACTGAAACGGTGACACAGCAACCTCAAATATTCAACACTTACTTTATTGAATATATATTGCACTTTCTCTAAAAAGACTTTTATATGTTTTGCACTGTTATGTCAGGAATAGGTGTGAAGGGGCTAGTTTCTTCAACTGCAGAAATTCTCTTTGCAACACTTACAGGTCAGCAGTGCTACCAACAATTTCCTATATCATAGGTGAGGTTAGGGTGGTCTGTCATGCTCCCCAGCTACATGTCTTACTATTTTAAGGAAAAAGAGAATATGAGGTCATCCTCTCAGGTGCAGGGTATCATAAAACTTCCTTCAAAGCAAAATAAAATTAAAAATAAAGATATTTTCCAGTCAAGAAAATAAGGACCAACCTCACGATTTTATTCTTTTAGGTTTTTAATTCCAAAAAGATATTTAAACTTAAGGTAAAGGGCCACAAATAATACCACTCTAGGAAATTCTATTCACCGGCTATAACCACTGTTGTAGAATTTGCAAACCAATCATTTGTCCTACAAAATAATGCTTTAAGATTTATTTACAAATTAAACTCAGCATCATGCTAGTTTCTTATTCTACTGTTTTCAACATCCACATAATTCTGAGCTGTTGTGTTTCGTCCCAGTTTTTAATATTATACCCGCTGTGCTTCTGAGAGGTCTGGAAGAGGACACTTAGCCAGAATTAGCATTGTCTGCCCATGCGTCAGGGCTGCCACGGACTTGTTATTACTCTTGGCGAGCTCTGTTCTTTCATGTCTAAAACGTGGCTGTGATGAAGCCAAACTAATTACACAATTTCAATCCCAAATTGTTCCAAAGTTCTGATAAATTGGAGTGTAGGGAGTGTACAAGTTTTATTCATTCACACATAGATGTAGAATGTACTGCTAATACAACATGAAATCCAATTTAACAAAATGCATATTTAATAAAAAATAATATGCAGATAATGAAAACATTTTGCTCTTTAAAATAGTTAGCATTTAAGCTATTTGGAGAACATTTTTGTAAAACAATGCACCAGCAAACAGCAATTTGGGGAAAATTAACAATTATCATAATTTCTTATTTTAAAACATCTTATAGAAATATCTTGATTCTTTGATAAAGGTATCTAAAAATGGGACATAGTAAAGAAAACTCAAAATTATAAAAGATTGGATTACTGTAGTAAATATAATAAAGTGTATATATACAAAATGCCAAAAAAAACATACAAGGATTATAAAAAGAAGGAAATATAATTAAAGTTTGGGTGAGGAAATAATAATTTAAATGGCTATCTTGTGAAGAAAACAAATAGAAAGTGGTTACCTTACAACAAAGAAAGAGGGATATAGGAAAGTTACTATAAAATTGGAAACACTGTGAACTCAAGATTTTTACAAGACACTCTTTTGCAACTCAGTCACTAAAGTGCAGGTTTCCCCCACTATCGGAAAGTCAGCGTTTCTCTGAGAACTTTCTTAAACTGAAACAACATAAAGCAAGGAGTGTCCCCCACTTTCTGAAAGTTCTACTTAAGCCACATCACTTTTACAAAAGACCTATATTAGTACCTGTGTTGCTAACCGAAGAAATCCAAAGAGGATTCTTGCTTTTGTTATTATTTTTTAAAAATATGTTTTTATTGATTTCAGAGAGGAAGGGAGAGGGAAAGAGAGCTAAAAACATCAATGATGCATGAGAATCATTCATAGTCTGTCTCCTGCACACCCCACACTGGGGATAGAGCCTGCAATCTGGGCCTGTGCCCTTGACCAGAATCAAACCCAGGACCCTTCAATCTGAAGGCCCATCTGAGCCAAACTGGCTAAGGCAGATTCTTGCTTTTAGGGAAAAAGCTGGAACAGTGCTAATGAAGGTCTTACATAAAAGCAAAGTGGAGTAAGGTAAACTTTTAGAAAGCAGGGGTACAATGTCATATTGCCTACCAGTGGAATGCCTTAGTTGCACTCCTAGCTCTGTTAAAAAAGAGAGAGCAAAAGGAGGGCTGATTCCAAGGCCAGGACTGTCTTGAGCAAAAAGCAAGAACCTTTTCAAAAATCTCAAAGGTATTGCTGAAAGGGAGAAGCAGCCATATCACTTTTTCAGATATTGACCCTTAATGAAAAAGTCATTATAATTAAATGAAACAAGTGAGATCTGTGAGAAGCCATATGTCCAAAAGGATATCCAATTGGGGAAATAAATTTCCAAGTGTTTCAGCAATTATTTATCATGCAAAAAAAAAAGGCAACTCATCCTATATTATAAAGAGGCAATACACAAATTGACCATCACACCATCATAAAAAGGTGGCACCCACAGCAGGGGCAGGGCTGGCTGCTCCATGCACCTGCCACCAGAGTCCTGTCAGCCCCGCCAGGGGCCTCGGGTCCTCCTGCACCCCCACTGACTGAGGCTCAGGAAAGCAGGGCTGGCCAAGGTGCAGGCAAGCCTTGGATGGTGGCTGCCCAGCTGCCCAGGGCAAGCTGGAAGCTCCGGTAACCAGGGCCAGCTGAGGCTTGCACTTCCAGCAGTGGCAGCAACAGAGGTGTGATGGGGCCATTGCCTTCCCCTGATGGGGATGTTACCAGGTCGTCTCCCGCCCCTGAGGGTTCCTGGACGGTAAGAGGGGGCAGGTTAGGCTGAGGGACCCCCACCCCTTCCAGTGCATGAATTTTCATGCACTGGGCCTCTAGTATAATTATGTTAATTTTATTTGAGATGATCCCTTTAATTACCAAAGACCATTAAAATTTATATGCTACCTTTTAATCCCCTAATCCTAACTTCTCACTTCTATGGATCTCTTATCTCCTACCTGTATCAGTTAAGATTCTTGGATACAGAAAACAGGAACCACTCTGGCTAACGTATTCCATAAAGAAGCAATGCCACCACAAGGATCTAATAGAAAAGCTAAAAAACAAAATACTGGTTTAGACAAGTGTCAGACTCCATGGGATGTTATGCAGTGAGAACCACCCTCAAAGTCCAGGAGAAGGTTAGATAAGAAAGCTTCTGGCCCTTCTACCATGATGCTGCCGGACTTGGCAGCCACCAAAGCAGAGACTTGAAATCACCATTGCAGATATCTGATGCCATTACTGAGACTGTAAATCGATCTAAACTCATGGACATCTGTTCCTCGTCCTGAACTCCCTCGCAGAAGTATTTTCCTAGGTCACCTGCTCATGGTCCTGATGTCAGGTATGGTAACAGAGTCTACCACCCCTCTCTGGCTTCCCTACTGAGGTGTCCCAGCAACTTATTCAACAAATACAGGGTGGGGCAAAAGTAGGTTTACAGTTTTGGGTATATGAAACAGTTTATTCTTGTATCATTATTCATTAACTAGAGGCCTAGTGCATGGAGGGGGGACGTCCCTCAGCCCGGCTTGCACCCTCTCCAATCCAAGACCCCTTGGGGAATGTCCGACTCTCTTTCCAGGACTGCTGACTCCTAACTGCTCACCTGCCTGCCTGCCTGATCGCCCCTAACCACTCCGCCTACCTGCCTGATTGCCCCTAACCACCTCTGTCTTGGCCCCCTCCAACATGGCTTTGTCTGGAAGGACATCCAAAAGATGTCCTGTCTATCCATTCTAATTAGCATATTACCCTTTTATTAGTATGGACTATTGCATCTTTTTTTTCATGCAAACAGCTGTAAACCTACTTTGCCCCACCCTGTTTTTATTACATATATACTGCGTGCCCTTTTAGGCACTGTGGTACAATAGTGAACAAAGCAAGCAAAACCCTCATCCTCATAGACTTGTCGGGTAAGAGTTCAAGGATGTTTCTCACATGCCTTTGTCTGAAGCTTCTTTTTCAATCTATGAATTAGTTTTGCAAAGATTCAAACTCTAGACAAATAGTTGAGTGATTTTCTGAAATATATGCTTCCTTAGAATTTAGGTCAGCTTCAGGGTTAGAAAAACTATCTAATAATAGATATGTCCTCAAAGTTTGTGAAGTCTGAAAGAAAGCTAACTTTCCATTTAATGTCTCAGAACTGCACTGTAGATATACCATATAGATAGAAAGGTTTTAGAGAGAAAGGAAAGGAGAGAGAAAGAAACATCAATTTGCTGTTAGACTTATGTATGCCTTCATTGGTTGATTTTTACATGTGTCCTATCCAGGGGTTGAACCCCCAACCTTGGAGTATCAGGACAATGCTCTAACCCAGTGGTTGGCAAACTGTGGCTCGCAAGCCACATGCGACTCTTTGGCCCTTGAGTGTGGCTCTTCCACAAAATAACATGGCCTGGGCAAGTCTATTTTGAAGAAGTGGCATTAGAAGAAGTTTAAGTTTAAAAAATTTGGCTCTCAAAAGAAATTTCAATCGTTGTACTGTTGATATTTGGCTCTGTTGACTAATGAGTTTGCAGACCACTGCTTTAACCAACTGAGCTACCCAGCCAGGGCTCAGATCTGCACTTTCAACAAGCTTAACCTCCTCAACTCCATGACTCCCAGATTCCATGCTTCTGTTTAACTTGTATGACACAATAAAAATTTGTAGCAGTAGTTGTCAGGATTACTCCTGTTGGATCTGTGACAAATTTTCCTTCTAATTTTATATGCACAGGCAAATCCTCAAATATTATACAAACAATGAATACTTATCTATGTAAATTCAAATCTAGACCTTCCATCAAAGAAATTCTCATCTGCTGTAATCTCTCATCCAGTCTCCCAGTTGTGAAAAAAGTGCAGTTACTATATTATTTAATTTAGAATACCCAGTATTTGTTACACAAATATAAACGCCTGAAATATTTTATGTGAGAGTTTCTAATCCCAGTCCCCTGTAGCCCACATAGGGGAAACTGAAGAGCTTGATACTGAAATCTATAACCATCAACAAAATACCCCACAGAAGCAATATAATGAATGGGTTCAAGTAAAATTAAATCATACCAATAATGCATCGGGTGCTGAAAGATTAGATGGGTTCTGGAGCCTGGGCTATGCACCTAACTAGCATGTTTATCTTGACTATTGGGGGAAAGTATTCAATTTACAAATGAACTTTGAAAAGCCAGTCTTTTATAATGCTACCATTGTTTGTTTCCAGACTGGTTTCAGAAAAAGTTCTCACTCTTACTAAGCTCCTGATTATTCTCTTCAGATTTTCACCATCATGGGTTTTATGAAGGCAAAGATTTAAACAATTTAAACAATCAAAACTGATATAAGGGTTTATTAATATTAGCATTCCTCAGTTCCTTACTGTGAAGAAGAACTTGACTACCAAACCCTTAAAAAGGAGAACATACGCCTAGCCGGTTTGGCTCAGTGGATGGAGTGTCAGCCCTTAGACTGAGGGGTTCTGGGCTGAATTCCCGGTCAATGGCACCTACCTCGGTTGCAGACTTGATCCCCAGCCCTGGTTAGGGTACATGAAGGAGGCAACTAATCAATGTCTCTCTCACATAGATGTTTCTTTCTCTCTGTCTCCCCCTCCCTTCCTCTCTCTCTAAAATTCAATGGAAAAATATTCTCTGGTGAGAATTAACAAAACGAAACAAAAAAAAGAGAAAATAAGCATTTTCCAGGTCTAGATGTCAAAATGACAGCAGGGGCTCCAACGACAATTCAACCACATGGCTGAAGAAAATGTCAGTCTCCTAGGAAACCAACATGAAGCAGAATCCTGGCACTCTTTTACTGCAGAAGATGTTTCTACATGATCCACAAATATTCACCTTGTGGTAAAATAGTGCTTCCAAACCCCTAAAAATTAAGATACAATGCAAAGCTACTTCACTGCTTTATTCATCAAATAATTACAGAGAGTCAACTATAGCCTAGGAACAGTTCTGCTAGCTCAGTGTATGGCATCGAAACACTTGTCCAAACCCTTGCTTCTCTGGAGGTGACCATCAAATGAGAGCAATAATTAAAGGACAGATAAAGTAATCTATACTAATAAAAGGGTAATATGCTAATTAGACCAGATGTCTTCTGGACATCCTTCTGGACAAAGCCACGGGACACGGGCGGAGGCAGAGGTGATTAGGGGTGATCAGGTCAGCAGGGGAAAGCAGTTAGGGGCAATCAGGCAGGCATGTGAGCAGTTAGGAGCCTAGAGTCCCGGACTGCGAGAGGTATGTCCAACTTCTGGTTTAGGACCGATCTCTGCGGGATCGGTCCTAAACCAGCAGTGGGACATCCCCCATGGGGTCCCAGATTGGAGAGGGTGCAGGTTGGGCTGAGGGACACCCCCCCCCCCGACCCCCTGTGCATGAATTTCATGCCCAGGGCCTCTAGTCTAATAATAAAAACATAATATGCTAATTAGACCGATGTCCTTCCAGACGTCCTTCCAGGGCTGCAGCTACAGGATAGAGGCAGCTGCTGCAGCTGCCAGGGAGGAATCAAAGCAGTCATGGCTTGTGAAGGCTTACTCTTGCACAAGTTTTGTGCATCAGGCCTCTAGTAGATTATAATGTCATATATGTAGGTGTGGGGCGGGGAGGAGAAAGAGCCTTGAGTTGGGTGTGGCACATTAAGTAGGGTGGACATGGAAGGTGACTCCCAGGAAATGAAACTAGAGTGGAGACTCATGCAATGAAGGGAAGGAGTCAGGGAGCAAGTAGGTATTTAAGGGGACAAATAGGAGGGCATAGAGAAGCTGCATGGCATGGCATGACCCTGATGTTAGGTGACTGGTACAGCTTTAAGAGAGAGAGAGAGTGAGCAGGACAGAGGCAGACACTCCAGCTGGCAGTCACAGGGCCAGTAGGCCTTGGATTTATTTCAAGTGAGATGGGAAATGAGTCAGGGGAGTGTCTGTTGAATAAACAATTGGACTTTACTTTAAAACAAACCACACTGATGCAGGAATATGAAGTATCTCTTAAGATGTAAGAATATAACAAATATTTTATATCACTTATATGTGGAATCTAAAAAAGCCAAACTCACAGCAACAGAGTAGAATGGGGTTACCAGGCACTGCTGGTGGAGGCGAAGGGGTCATTAGGGAGATTTAGGTCAAAGGGTATAATCTTGAAGTTTGAAATGAATAAATTATCAAGATCTGATGCACAGCATGGTAATTATATTCCACTTTGCTGTATAATATGCTTCAAAGTTGCTAAGAAACAAGATCTTAAATGTTCTCACACACAAAAAAAGAGGTAATGATGTGATGTGATTGAATTGTTAGCTAATACTATGGCAATACTCATACTGAAAAACATAATTGTGTCAAATCCATACACTGTACACCTTAAACTTACACAATGCTATCTGTCAATTGTCTACACTAATAAAAGAGAAAGATGCAAATTGACTGTACCTTCTCAATGCCCACCAGCCAATCAGGAGTGAGTATGCAAATTAACCCAACAAAGATGGTGGCTTGATTTGCATACACAGGCACCCATCAGCCCGGGGCAGGAGGCTTGTGTCATTGCCATGGCAATGACGCAGGCATTTCGCACCACCCCAGCCACTCAGGGCAGTGCGAAGGCAGAAAGGCAGTTCTGGGCCAGAGCAAAGGCTGTGCCGGCAGCCAGGGTAAGGAAGGCCCATTCTGCATGAATCTTCATGCGTCGCGCATCTAGTATCTCAATAAAAAGATAAAGAATATGCCTATTTAATGATGTTATTTTTAGCAAATGAGTGAGTTATCACTTCTGGTTATTTAATTTTGTTGATGTTCCTTTATACATATTTTTGGCAGGAGGGATCTTAAAGCTTATATAATATTTTATTGATAACAACACTAAAGCGTTTTTTTTAAAACTGCCACTGATGTAATTATTTTCTATACTCCCCCAAATTTTTGCATTTAAACTCTAGTCCTTATCAGATTTTAAATAAGCATCACAGAAAAAAACAAAATAACCGAAAACTTATGTTCTGTGAAAACTTTATCCCTAAATATTATATACCTCAGAAATCTTGATGGCAACAAAGAGCATTCTTTTTCTGTATTCAACTAAAAAAAGAGCATCAGAAATATTGGTGACATGGTCTGAAAGGGAAAAAATTAAGGATCGGGAGATCTGTTTTCTAAAACTTCAGCCATCTTCTGATTAGTACACATTAGGACACCTCTTTTTTATGTGGGAGATGCATTCTTCAGCAGTCAGTTCATCAAGTTCTGACTAGGACTCTTCCTAGCTCAGCTCCCAGCACGGACTCTCGGGCCTGACTTGCTAGCCTTGAGCCCTTAGCATTCTGTTGCCCACAGAGGCTGTAACGACTGGCTCAGATGTGGGCACATGACCCCAGTCAGAACAGCCAGAGCAGGTCTCAGGGAGTCTGGGAGGCTGAGAGGAAGGAAGCCCTCTCTTTCCACTAATGATGGAAGTGGAAGTGTGTGTGATTGAACTGCTGGAATAAGGCAAAGCCTCTTTGAGAAAGGAACCGACTGAGAAGAAATGGAATTGAATGTGAGAAACTAGCCTTTGGTGTTACCACTGGACACTTTGCCTTAAGCTACACCTAAAGCCAGTCTTCCTCTCCATCTCTCCCTTTATGTGAACCGTAAAACTAATTTTTTTTAAGCTAGTTTAGGCTGGGTTTTTTTCTCACTTGAAACTAACAATGTGGTAATGGATATATATCGAGTTCAAGTAATCTTGAAATATATATGAATACTAAATTCAATAATATAACACTAGATGTTAGAATTTTGTTCTCCTAAATAGGCAACACATCCTCTCTCCTCATGAATGGGGACTTGTACGTATATCAACATAAATAAAATCAAATTAGCAAGCTCTGTCCAAACACAGAGAAATAGAGATCTGTACTTAGGAAGGAGGGCTGGGACCTGAGCCAGGCACAGAGGTGGATTCCTATGGGCTTCAGGGCACAGAACCAAGGGGGAACCTGAATGTCCAAGTCTAGCAGACAGTGCAACAGAAGCATTTCGTACATGGTTTTTTGGACTGGAATCTGTGTTATTCATCTGGGCAGGAGGGTTCCCCAGATTCTTTGTCTGATAGAGTTGAATGAATCCTCAGATGGAAGGTGGTATAGCAAAGGTGGAAATTTTACTGAAGAACAAGTACAGACTCCCACGTGGGGAGTGGGAAAGAGTCCCACTGATTTCCTGTTTCCATGGTTTATAAAGGCTGCTGGTCCTATGCCCTGACATCCCCTCTGATTGGTCAATATTCCCTTTTGAATTGATTACTATAGTAACTCCTGAGATCAAAGGTCAAACATCACATGGAACATGTGATGCCCTCCTCCCTCCTTGTCCTCCTGTTCCTTCAGGGCTTTCTTCTTCCTTCTTTACTTTGTAAATATAGACCTTTGGGCTACTCCCAGTTCCTTTGTCTTACGGAAATGTAACTGTTGCTGCTTCCTTGTTTTATGGAAATGTAATTTCTCCCAGCTCTCTTGTCTTATGGAAATGTAACTTCTCCCAGTCTGTAACCCTTGTTTTTCCCATGGACCCCAATTCTAAAAATTCCCTAAACCTGCCTATATTCTCCTAAAATTCCTATTTCAGCATCAAGTCACAGAGGTGAGTTAGTAAGTCAGAGTGCAATCAAGAGGCTAAAGACCACAGGGACTCCCACACCAGTGAGGAAGATTTAAAACTGGTATTAAAAAGGCCAGCCTTAAAAGGGTGCCTGATGACTTAGGGATCACAAAGCTGCTGTACTTTTATAGGTCACCTTTGGAGTCGGCACAGGTGGAAAGGGAATTACCAAAAGCACTGAATAGACACGAATACACTTGACAAGATAAAATATTCAGTTATGCATCCAGGTCAAGTAAAATATTCAGAATTTAGTAGACCTTCAAATCCCCAAGGCGACATTACTTTGAAAGGAAAAATATCTTCATGTAGAGAAACACTCCCTATTGATGAAATGGTAATTTTCTCTAACCCGCAACTGAATCACTGAAAGGCAAGTACAAGAGGCCAGCTGTGTTCTCTGCCTCTTGACCCACCCCACCTCCCTAACATAGAATGGGTTTAGCATTGATGCCTCTCAATAAAAAAATAAAAACATGACCTATATTTACTGTAAACATATGTGAGATTAAGGAAAGAGGTGAATATTTTAAAGGTGTTGCTACATCAGGAGAACCCAGAGAGTCCAATTGCCCCACAGATAACAGGTCAAGACTAGACTCAGACAAAATGGTGAAATAAAAATCCTTACCCAAAGTGTTCTCAGAGCACCTCCCTAGCCAGCAGCATCAGCATCGCCTGGGAACTGCTTGGGTTGCATGACTGGATCAGAAATTCCTGGGAGTGGACTCAGCAGGCTGTAGTTTAACAAGCACCCCAGGTGATTCTAATTTGCACTCAAGTTTATGAGCCTCTGCCTTAGCCCAGCCTCCTCTCAGCTGGAGGCGCTGAAGCCTTCCCTCTGACAACTCAACCATACCTATTTTCTCAGCACATAATGGCCATAAAAGAGATGATAAAGAGAGAAAAGCCTCTGGCTACTATGGCAAAAGTCCTCCAGCACTTACAAATGAAAAAAAAAAAAAGAACAAAAACATTAACAAATATAAAAAAGAGAAAATGAAGATGAATGGGGTCTTACTAAGAGAAGAATAAAAAGTTAAGTTTTTTCCTGGTATCTTTTTTATTAAAAACAAATAGCCAATCACAAAAACTTTTGGTAGTGTGGTCTTTCTATTGCATCTGCCTACACTGTGTCGCTCAGTGGTTGATCATTGACCCAGGAACCTGGAGATTGGGGTTTGATTCCCAGCCAGGGCATATGTCCAGGTTACAGACTCAGTCCCCAGAAGGGGCTATAGGAGGCAGCCAATCAATGATGTTCATCTCTCTCATTGATGTTTCTAAGCCTCTATCCCTCTCCCTTCCTCTCTCTCTCAAAATCAATAAAAAACATCTACACTAATAAAAGAGAAACATGCAAATCGACCACACCTCTGCTATGCCCACCAGCCAATCAGAGAGAGTATGCAAATTAACCCAACAAATATGGCAGTGGCCATGGAGCTGGAGCCATCAGGAGGCTTGGGTTGACCCCAGCGATGGAGGAAGCCAAGCTTCCCACCCACCCTGGCCTCCACTCAAGGCTACAAAATTTCAATTATAGAAGATAAATAAATCCCAGATACCTGCTTCCAGCCAGCCCTGGCTTCTGCTCAAGGAGGTGCTGAAAAAAAAAGGAGGGGCCAGCCTGATGATGGCCCTCAGCCCCTTACCCAGGCTGGCCACACCCCCATGGGGTGAGGGTCCATGCTGGGGGGCTTGGCCAGCCTGCAAACAGCCATCAGCCCCTCACCCAGGCTGGCCAGACACTCCAGTGGGGACCCCCACCCTGAAGGGGGTGTGGTCAGCTTGAAAACAGCCCTCAGCCTCTCACCCAGGCTGGCCATGCCCCCCCAGCGGGGACCCTCACCCCATGGGGGTATGGCCGGCCTTCAAACCACCACAGGCCCTCACCCAGGCAGCCTCATGCCCCAAGGGAACCCCCACCTTGATCTGGGACCATTCAGGGCCAATCAGCCGTTCCCCACCCATGCACCAGGCCTCTATCTATACTAATAAAAGGGTAATATGCTAATTAGACTGGGAGACCTTCTAGGAGACCTTCCGGACATTCTTTTGGACAAAGCCATGGTGGCAGGGCCGAGGTAGAGGTGGTTAGAGGCCAGGATGGGATGGCAGTTGTGAGTGATTAGGCCGGTGGGAAGCGGGGCTGTTGGGGGTAAGCAGGCCAGCGGGGGGGGGGGGGGGGGGGCAGTTGAGAGTGAGCAGGCCAGTGGGGAGGCCAACGGGGGGGGGCAGTTGGGGGTGAGCACACTGGCACAGGGGGCAGTTGGGGGTGATCAGGCTGGCAGGGTGGCATTTGGGGGCAAGCAGGCCGGTGGTGGGGGGCAGTTGGGGCAAGCAGGCTGGCAGGCAGGCAGATTAGCAGGTAGGAGCCAGCAGTCCAACTGCCAGTTTAGGCCCGATCCCTGTAAACTGGCAATAGGACATCCTTCCAGGGGTCCCAGATTGGAGAGGGTGCTGGCCGGGCTGAGGGACACCCCCGCCCCCATGCATGAATTTCGTGCACCAGGCCACTAGCAAAAAATAAAATCAAAAGAAACATTGTGTAAAGATATCAATATGCATTTGTAACATTTTAAATTTTTTTTTAATTTTTGGCAGAAATATATGTGAGGCATGCATTGGTGATTACACTAGAAAGCAGATTCTAACTACACTGAAACACACAATTCTAACCATAGACTCCTCAGTTCAGGAGGGATATTAACGGTCATAAGTTCATAAGTTCTAGTCTCTTAGCGGAGGCAGAAACCTCTTTTCCAGCCCCTGGTTGAACATTTATGGGGAGAAGAGACAGTTTGAGTAAGATTAATGATCAGGGGGAAAAAATGTATTTTTTTTTTAATTGTAGCTGATAAAGCTGCCTTGACATCTCATTTTGTCAGCATTGAGCCCAATTTAAAAACTTATCAAAGCTAGGTTACAAGTGGAATTTCGAAAAAGGTGATATTTAGACAAGGGTACTGTTTGCATCCCACATTGCTATGACTCACTCAACTTTCATGTAATTTAGCCACAAATGCTCATAATTTTTGGTGAATATGTGGCTACTTGAGGGTTGCTGGTATTTTAGAAGCTCTAATAAATTTTAGGACACTAACATTCCCTTTCCTGAAACCATATTTTACTGCAACAGTCACCTGGCATCAGTAAATGTGGGACATTTGTCATATGTCAAATTTCCAGATAAATAAAAAAATGCCCCTATTTGTAATCACACTAAAAATGGTGTAGTGCAACACTCAGAAATGAGCAGGTCTCATAAAAAGCCATTAGCGTGCACACCTGATTTGGGGGAAGAGAGAGATCAATTTGCTGAGGACATTTCGAAGAAAAAAGTCCAAGACCTTGAGTCATGCATCATAATATTCAATATCGGTGAGAGCTGATTGAGTGAATTCATTCATGTGTTCATTTAGTCATTCTTTCATCTATTAAGGACCAAGCCCTGATCTAGGTGCTAGGGAGTTCAAGGACATTCTTGGAGTCCTTCTCTGCCAGCGGTAAGCGACATTCCTACCCTCAGGGCCTGGCCAAATCCGCTAGCAGAGGACTCCAAGAATGTCCTTGAAGGATAGCAAGTCTGATCTCTGAGGACCAAAGTGCACAGTAGGTGAGGTGATATTAGCACACCAGCCTCCCTGGCATAGTAGCTGTTTAATTGTTTTATGGAGCAATAACCAAGCATGGGAGTAGGAATACAAAAGGTTTTAATTTGGGTGGTCATTGTGGAACATCATGATGGTGCTGTTAGAGTGCTGGTCCAGCAAGAATATTTCCATTGCAACGGAGCAGCACCATCCCACATACTATGTCATCCATCCACTTCCATGTTGTTTGAGAGGAAGGAGCAGATGGCAACGATGGATCAATTATTTTGCTGTCTGCTTAGTGTCTGAAAATAGTAGTAACCTTCTTTTGAATGGAACAAGCTCCTGGATTTTTTTGAACAATGGAAGTTGGTAGGCAGATATCTCAAGAGGGAGATAACGGATTCACTGCTAATGGATAAGCAAATGATTGAATGGCTAATTGAACACAATTTTAAGTGGTTGTATACTTATAAAAGCAGGAGAATCTGTAAGGTTGATTGTGGAGGTTATTACTATAACAATAATGCCTGCAGTATATATTACTACACTGTGAGCTACATATATACATTATATCTAACCCTCCGAGCAATTCTGCATGATAGAAGATACATTATTTAATAAGTTGCACAACATCACACAGCTATCTAGTAGAAACTAAATGTTATTATACACCACTGTTTGAGTATCTTAAGAGATCAGGGCTTTGTTTAATATGCCAAGAGGCTTATAATGCACATAGTACAGCCATATTAAATAGAAGCTACCCAAAAGAAATCAAAGCCTTTTCAACAGAGTCTTCATTGTGAAAACAATTAATCTATACAAGCATAATATTACCATATGGAGTTCATATACTCGAAGAGATTTGAAATTGTTTATGTTGATGGGCAGAAGATTTGACCCTTTGCTCCCCCAAAAGCTCATCTATTTCTGTGTTTTAACTAGGAATCTATAGGAAGCTGAATGGACCAGGGTGACCCACCATGAGCATAATGACCTTTTTCAGTTCCACTACATTCTGCACTTCTTATCTACACTGTTTACTGCTCGTTGGGGAAGGAATCTAGTTTTCCCTCGTTTTTTTAGAGGGTCCCACAGAGCAACCATCACCCCATTCCCTCCTATTCATTCCATGAACGGGGACTAAGCAACAACGCTCTGCCATGTACCATCCTGTCCAAGTACTGGAGTTACTGAGGTGAATGAGAACAGCTCCTGCCTTTTGCACTGGAAATAGACCGACAAACAGGTAATCCCAGTCCTATATGATGGAGCAATATATTAGCTTACTGGAACTGCCATAACAAATTACCACAAAGCTGGCCTAAAACAACAGAAATGTATTCTCTAACAGTTCTGCAGGCTAAAAGCCCCAAACCAAGGTGCCATTAGGACTGTGTTCTCTCTGAAGGCTCTAAAGGAGGGTCCTTCCTGGCTCTTCTAACTTCTGGTATGGCTGGCATTTCTTGGTTTGTAGACATATCACTCCAATCTCTGCCTCTGTCATCACATGGCCTTCTCTCTGAATGGATCTGTGTCTCCTCTCTTTTTCTTATCAGAACATCAGTCATAATGGATTTAGACCCACCCTACTCCAGGATGACCTCACCTAACTTGATTACATCTACAAAGACCCTAATTTTCAAGTAAGGTCATAGTCATAGATACCAGGGTTTAGGACTGGAACACATCTTTTTTTTTTTTTTTTTTTTTGAGGGGGGGAGGAAGAGAGGGCACAATTCAATCTACCAACGTAAGTAAAAGAGTATGTGATATTCTAGCTCATAGATTTCACCTTTCTCCCCAGTATTTTTTATGAATGGCTTGTGAACTTTGAGAGAACATACAGGAAATTAAAATATGAAAGAGGGGACCTTTGGAATATTGGAAGACCTTCACAATCCACATGACCTCCTTGGTATGCTGAAGTCCTAAAAAGTCAAAAAGGAGGCAGGGGTCCCCAGATGACAACGTTAAAACTTCCTCTATGGCTGTTGGTCCAAATAATATATTTTTGGATATAATTATTTGTGATGATGGTAAATAACATAGAAAACTATTTTACATATAAAAGAAATTATGTGTAACAATGTTTGTGAAAGATTATTTTCTTGAATTCATCTTGAAACGGAGAAAAGTTATTTTTATGGTACAGCTGGACATCATTAGAATAATAAACTCTAGAATTTAGAAGCACCTCAGCATTCACTTTCTACTCTAGGACCCTAATGATCATGACCATAGAGAGGATTCTGCTATAAGTTAAAAAACCAAATTTTAAAAACTTTTGTGCTAGACTGTTCTTGAATATGTATAACTCAATTTTTATGCCTCTTTTCCTCAGCGTCATTCAACATTTCTGCATCTGTGCCTTGCACAAGTGCCTTCTTGTCTCAATCCACCCATTACTTCCATCATAAAAAAACAACAACTTTATTTAATCTAGGATTCTAATTCAAAACACACAAGTAACTTCATATTTTCTCTGCAAAATAAATGTAGGCAAGACCCTCAAGTAACTTCATATTTTCTCTGCCAAATAAATTTTATAGGCTGTATGACAGTTTCTTATTTAGTTATGCCTTTACTTCTGAGAACACAAAAGGAGAGAGCCTGGGAAATTTCTAAATTCTAACCACCAGTTAGATGATGCATTACCATCCTGTGGACCATCACACTTCACAGGAAAGCCTAAAGCAGTGAAAATACTATTAAAAAAGGACTGCTAAACAAGAGCACTCAGAGACCAAATGCTAATGTGCTATCTTTCTGTAAATTCTAAGAAGAACGAGACCAGCAGATCTAACTGAAATATATTACCTTTGAGTCTTAGAAGGCATCACCAAATTTTTTAAGTTATTTAAAAAGTATAACTTAAAACAGAATATGTATGTTCTGAGGATATAGAATAAAAAAAGACATGCTCTTGATTGCAAGAAATTTATATTCTTGTGGAACTAAAATCTTTAAAAAATCAATTAATTTAAAGATTTAGATTTTGATAAGGTGTTTGAAGGAAATAAAAGTGAATAACAGTATAGACAGGGACTATGCCTAGAGTTAAGAGCCTATATGAATAAAGTTGTCAGGGAAACCTTTCTGAGGAGGTATACTTTAGCTCAGACCTGATTAAATGTTACACTTTAAACATTAAACTAGAATTTGGCATGAGCTAAAAACGTTTTTGGTGAAAAGAAAAAGGTTTAGAAAAAAACAAAGTATACAAAACAGAGTTGTAAAACCCAAAGGAATTAAAGGTAATTTAAAAGACACATTTATGTTGCATAATAGTAAAACTTCAGGATCTGTTCTTTAAAGCAGACTTCCGTGTATTAATATACATTCTCTGGATGTGATTGAAAGCTCTAGTAAGTTATTACAGGAAGATACACTCTGTCCACATTTAAATAACGGAAGGAAGATAAAAAGCAGAAGTCTTATTAAAAATCACCTATCTATATTTTTGTCCAGGATGACACACATTTTCTGTTCAGATCATGTCTATGTAGGAAAAAAGGATTTGTCATGCTGGATTAGAGCACTGCTCTATTACATGTGCAATGGTGATTCCGGCAAGAGTCAAATAGTCAATAGTCCTTGCACCAAATGAAAGCAAAAACTTCCAAAACAGACTGTCATACTTGCTGTGTTCGGGACAGCAGCCAAATTTCACCTGGAGTTATAGTTCATTGGACTCCAATTTTAGATAGAAGGTATTTTATTAAAAAACTTCAATCATACTATATTGTATATCTGGAAGTTGGTAAGAGGGTAGTCTTGAAGGTTCTCATCACAAGAAAAAAATGTAATTATACATATATGGTGACAATTGTTAGACTTATTGTGGTGATCATTTCTCAAGGTATACAAAATATAATGTTAAATGCCAATTATACCTCAAGAAAAGATAAATTAACAAAAATTGAATTTAAGACCTTATTTTATGAAGGTCTGTATAAACGTTAATATGGTCACATCTTCCAGTGTCCCTTCTCCTCCTCTAAAATAACTTCTCTTTACCCAATATCTGTACCCAAGTGGAGGGTCATGAAAGGTTGAGGACACATGAAGGTAAGAAGCTAGAGAGTTCCATGAGGTGTGGTTGAGGCAATAGCCATGCTCATCTTTTAGGCTGCCCTTTAGAGATTTTCTTTTTGATTCAAACTTACTTTTTGATGTTTACTCTACTTTATTTTACATCTACTTATTTTAATACAAGAGACACATAGTATAATTTGCTGTGGCCCATGAGCCCATAGGAATGGTGCCATTATCGTTCTTTAGAATCCACTCTGGCTGAAATGTAATAAAAGTCATGGTGGACCTACTCCTATAAAGAGGTGGTTAATTATGCATAGGGTCTTTGCATGCCTACTTTAGGGGTTGTATCTTACCCCTCCACAACCCAGTTATGCTTGCTTTACCTTCCATAATATCTTGCATGTTGTAGGTACTATGCTCAATAAACATTCTTTATAACAGCCTGTCAAGTTTGATTTTTTAATTGAAGAGTTTAGGCCATTTACATTTATTGAGATTAACCACTGTATATGATTTTGTTATACTATTTTATGTTGCACTTTCTATTTTTACTGTCATTTTTCATTGCTATTTGCCTTTTTCTATATTATTTTCTCCTTTTACAGTTTTGTAAGTTATAAAATATATTGCTATATTTTAGTGTTAATTTGAGAATTTTAATGTGTATTTAAGTTAACAGAGTTTGAAGTCAGTCAATATTTTTACCTATAATCTAAACAATATATGGGCATTAGAATGCTTTAACTTTAATCACATATTCTCTTTTATATTCTAATGACTATTATTTTAGTTTTATCTTATTTAATCTTAAATTCAGAAATTAGACACAATTATTAATTTATACAATCAATTTTTGTTTATATTTAGTCACCATTTGTTTTTCCATTATAGATCATATTTCTGGAATCCTTTATATTTTTCTTTAGCCTTTCCTTTAGTGACAGTATGTGGGCAACAAACTCATTTTTGTTTGTCTAAAACTTTTTATTTTACCCTATTAAAAAATATAATTTCACTGGTTATAGGACTCTAGAATTTCTAGGTTATAGGTAGTTTTCTCTCAGTGTACTGAAGTTATTATCCTATAGATATGTGGTTTCTATTATTTTATTAAAAATATCCTTATCACTCTAATTTCCTCTCCTTTGTAGATACTCTGTCTTTTCTTTTTTGCAATCTTTAAGATTTTCTCTTTGTTTGTGATATTCTGCAGGCTCACTCAGATGTATCTACATTTGGACTTCTTTGTATGTACCTTGTTTGTAATTCCTGGGACTGCCTGAATCTGTGGTTAGATCTAGTCAACTTAAGTGAAATGGACAAATCATTTGAAAGGCACAAATTTCCAAATTTGACACTGAAAGAAATAAAACACCAGAATATCCCTATGTCATTGATGACATTGAATTGTAATTGAAATTCCCTTCAAAGAGAAAACTGCTAGTCCAGATGGCCTCCCTGACTATTAATTCTATTTTAAAAATCTAAGAAAGTTATAACAATCCAAAAAAACTTCCTGAAAATAGAACATGAGGAGATATTCCCCAATATATTTTATGAGGCCAGCATTACCCTAATATCAAAACCAGGCAAAGACTTTATAAGACAAAATAATCACAAACCAATATGCCTTATTAATTCTCTTTACAGTTATTATGTCCATTTTATTGATAAGGAAACTATGGCTTAGAGTAACTTGTCCATATCAAATAGCTAGTAAGTGACTTAGTTGGGACTAGAACTCGGGCAGCCCATAAATACTTTTAATTACTAAACTCTTCTGCCTACAGGAGTTGACTACTTTTTCTAACAGAAGGTATGATTTTTTGTCCCTCTCAGATTTCAGACCTTATGGCCTATCAAAGTACTACTTTGACAAATATCTGGTATCTTGATAAACTTTGCAGGATAATTATTTGCTGTAGGGAGTATCTACAGCTACCCTGGATTGCCAGAAAGACAAAGTGGGCCCTAGAGCAAATTAAACCTGAAACATCACTGGAGGCAAAAAATGACAAAACTGAAACTGTCCTACTTTGGGCACATCATGAGAAGCGGGGTTCTTTGTAAAAGACAAAAATGCTGGGGAAAATAGAAGGCAGCAGGAAAAGAGGAAGGCCAAATATGAGATGGATTGACTCCATAAAGAACCATAAGTATACATCTACAGGAACTGAGCAGGGCTGTTGAGGACAAGATATTGTGGACATCACTCATTCATAGTGTATCCAGGAATCAGTCAACTTATCGGCATGCACACACACCTACAGGAGTGCCTAGGGTTCCCTAAAAAAAGGACAGCCTTACTATAAGTGTATATTTCATTGCATCTATAAATACTAGCATCCCTTTTATTTTGGTTATCAGTTTTTAAAGGAATTGAAAGATGACAAAGCTTTGCATGAAAAAACATGCAAATATTTTAACAACACTTGGCAAGAATAATAGAAACCAGAGTTGGAGAAATAGAGAGCAATTATGTTATCCACTCTACTCAATAACCCCTTCAGGCAGTTCTGCTATAACATTTATAGTAGGTAGTTTTGTTTCATCACTATTGATACGGAAATTTTAATAAGAAATCACAGTTTCAATCAAAAAGTAAAAGTTGTCTGAACTGCTAGATTTATCCCATGTCTTGAATATGCCAACATGTGTCTTACCACCTGGTCTACACACATGAAATATGAAAAGAAGAAGGAGAAAACCTTATATTTGCAAAACAAATACAACTTAGGACACTTTTCATATCTGTTATATCATTTGATACTCAGCTCTGTGAATTTTCCAGAATGGTCATGGTTGCTCTACTTTTCAGAATAATAAGCAGAGACCCAGAGCATTAAATGGCATGCTTGTCCAGGATCACATAACTAAGGAGCAAAAAATATGGCAGAATTCAGTCATTCTAATGTTAAATTTTTTGTTATTCTGCAATGTATGCTTAGTGTCTCTTAAGTTGATATAAATATTTCTCAAGTTTTTCTTTTCAAATAATGTGATTTAATCTGGATACAGATATAGAGGGCTTATAGTTTACATTTTAAATTCTGCACATGAAGTAAAGCATCAGTAGAAGATCATCATGTAATTGACACTCTTTCCTATGAATCCATGACAGAGCTACAGCTATGGCAAAATCTAAGCATTGTGGTCACTGCTCTTGCATTTAGAAAATGTCTGAAGACAATGTCTGGCTGCAATGCTGCACTTCTGAATTTTAAGGCTATGTATTATGAGCCAACTTTTGAGTGTGAGTTATGAGTAGTAGTTTATGTACCTTCTAATTGCCATGAACACTAAAGGAACAGATATATAATTTTGCTGTTTATAAAGACATTGACACACACTGAAAACACACATGGTAATAAGGAAGTAACCTTTTCTCTATGCAAAAGGGGCTATGAAATAGAAATATATCTGCTATAAGGGGAAAACATTATTAGTCTCTTTTACATAAAAATTAATAGCTTCTACAAAACGTCCTCAATAGATTACAACACAATCTTTTAAAAAATCATTTAACCATAGCTGGCTAGCTGAATTCAACTTTGTTGATACTCAATCTGGTGTTTTGTTTTGTTTTTCTAATATTCCTGGATGCAAGCTGGGAGAATCTATCACAGCTGAATTTGTGAGCATAGTCTTTCAGAAATAAACAGGTGGGCAAAGTAGTCTTTCTTTGCAAATCCAACCTATTCCAGACACATGAAACAGTGACCATTGTTGTGGTTTTCTAATTAGTAAGTTAAAAATTATTTAATGCCAGAGTGTTTCTCAGCATCTAGAAGGGTTCAGGAATCTGTAGAAGGGGCTGCATGTAAATTAATAGAGATTAGACATGAAATATAAATTTGGAAGGCATTTTGGGGAGCCAGAGGAGACCTAGCTTCAGTAACCAAGTTCCCTGAATCTCTGGACCCCTAGCTTTTTATTAACACAAATTGTCCTAAGGCAAAGCAGATATACATATCAAAGGCAAGGTTTGGTATACAGTATTATCAGGTTGGAGGAACTGCCTTTGGCTGCTCAGCTGTTTGGCTAGCAGCAGGTAATAACATGTAGACTGAAATGCCCTCAGCTGTCTAGCAACAGGCAATAATAGATGCATCTCTTTCAGGTTTGGGGAAATGCTTTCGGCCATTCCAGCAGGCAACAATATGATTCAGCCCTGCTGAATATAGAAGCTTTTCAACCTTTTCAGGACTTCTTGCATTTATTATGACATGCTGGAATTAGCTTCCAGCAATTTAATAACTTGAAGGTTAATTTAATAGCTTGATTTACCTATGTATTATTTAATTATTAAAATGATAATAATCCACTCACTTATGTATTAAATGTGTTTGAGGACATTTATATAGAAATGAAATAATCAATGTATAGGACACTTATTCTGGCCTCAACAGAGTTTACAAAAGAATAAGAAATTTGCCAATATACATCAATTACCATATCATAAGCTGTTACCATTAGAGGTGATGGGCAGCAGAGGGAGGGGTCACTTGGTCAATGGTGAGTAGGGAGTACTTGCTGTGGGAAGTGACATTTACACTGGTTCTTATAGGATAAGCAGGTTCACTAGGCAAAAATAGAAGGGAATGCAGGTAATGTAATTAAAAAAAAAGAGGGACTGCAAAGATGAGACATCATAACGCATTTTTGAATACTGTTCAGCATAATATTGTCTGAACTATTCTTCATGAAGTGATAAATGTAGTTTTATATAATACCATTATGCAATAATTTATTAAATGTATGATTTACCTTAAAAGATAATAAAATTTTTGGCAGGTTTCACTAACTTAAACTGATATCTTTTCTCAACATTTTTATGAGCAGGGTAATTACCTCTGTATCTAAAAAAATGTAATTATAATTTTAATTCCAGAGTTTTACTAAAATATTATGTGGGTCACTATCAATGCTGTGTGTAAAAGCAATCAATGTGTCAAATCACTGTCTTCCTACTAGTTCTGCACTCCTCACAAAGTATTTTCAAACTTGGGAAGCTTCCAATTTTCTTACAGATGTGCTTAAATTAGAAGTATTTCAAAGAAAGCAGCAATCTTATCAAGGTTACATGAATATGAATCAAGATGCACTCTATCTTTAAAATCCACTAACCAAATATGTATCTTGATTACAAAAAACCAAACTGTATAGCCATTTTTATGATGAAAATAAATATTCATATTAGACTTTGACATGATAGGATAAAAAATACCAGGGACCATTGCTAGGCATACAAGTGAACATAAGCTAGTTTAGGTCTGAAACCTTGTGCAATTCTGTTGGTATCTTCTGACCCTGAAGTGTCTTGTAGGATGTAGCACTGAACCCATCCATCCTCTTTTACATCAAGTTCATGAAGCTGGACTCCCTACCTCAATACTCAACATTCCCCCATTCTACCTTCTCACCCTTTCTCTACTAGAAGAAAATGGTAATGAGCACTATCATACAGCCTTCACTCTCCTGAATTACTCAGTATAAATAAAAATGACTTGGGCCTCAAGCTCAACTCATTGTGCATTAGACCCCTTAGGCATTCTGATGAAGTCCATGAACCTCTTCCCAGAATAATGTTTTTATATGCACAAAATATGACTCAGTATTAAAAGGGAGCTATTTATTTTGAAATTCTATTATTACAATAAAAATTCGGTATAGTAATGTTTTCTTACTAAACTTCTCAAATAGAAATATATAGCCTGGCCAGTGTGGTTCAGTGACTGAGCATTGACCTATGAACCAGAGGGTCATGGTTTGATTCCCTGTCAGAGCTCATGCCCGAATTTTGGCTCAATCTACAGTATAGGGGCATGCTGGAATTCCTAATTCTTTCAGGTATTTCTGGTTTTGGTGAACCCTTACCTGATGTGCAATCAATGATTCTTTCTCATTATTGATGTTTCCCTCTCTCCCTTCCTCTCTAAAAGCAATAAAAAAATATTTTTAAAATAATAAATAACAATTCCTAATGATATGTCTTAATAATGTCATATTTTTAAAGTAAGGATGAGTGTAAATGATATTTTTCCAATACTGAAATAACACTAATTGCTATTAAAATATCTACACTTCTGGTGATAAAGTCACAGGTATTGCTAATTCGATTTCATTTGTTGCCTATATTAAAAACTAATGAAACTGCTACATTTGAGTCAGATGTTAGTAAAAGTTAAGATGTAGTATGTTAGCTTTGTTCACCCTAGTTCCTGGATTCCTTTTTAGTCCTCTCTATGCACCCTAGGTTAATCCCTGTTTTAATTACGTAAAATGAATAATTAGTGCATGACAGCTGAGAAGCAGCAAAGTGTCATGAAGAACATGAGTTTTATAATCAGTGAGACCCAAATTTCAATCCAGGATATGCCACTTACCTAGTTACAAACTCTGAATAAGTTACTGAAATTCCCAGCCCACTTTCCTGTGTAGTACAAGCAATAATAACTACCTTGCAGTGCTACCAAGTAAAGGCTTGTCACCCAGTGGTTGTCCCCTATCCCTTTCTGGTAAAGCCAGCTCCTTCACAGAGGCAAGGTGTTCATAGGCAGGATTTCCTGAATCTCATTGCATCCACTGAGGTAGACCACAACACAACAACTTTCAGAACTATCCCAGCTAAGTCTAAAGAACATTACATTCTTATTTTCTCCTCTTCTTCTTTTTATCTTCTTTGACACTTGCCATCTATGACTTGTATATGTATTTAGAGGTCAATTTGTTCTTTAAAATGTAAAAAAAGCTGGTATGTTATCATCCCACATTTAGTGTTATATGAGCTAATAATCCATCATAAAAACTTCTGTGAATAGTCCTAGGGCAGATTCTCTCAGGTATTTCTGCCCAGTCTCTGGTTTTGGTGAACTCTTAGACCCATGTTCATCTCATCTTCTTTTTCCCTTTTCAGTGCTAAATCTAATGGAGAATGGGTCACTTTTCTATGATACCCTTCTTTTGCCTACACTCCTCAAAAAATATCCTCTATAATAATAAAAGCATAATATGCTAATTAGACCAGACAGCCAAACGACCTTCCAGACATCATTCCAGAAAAAGCTGTGGCTGCGGGGGCTGAGGCAGAGTGGTTAGGGGTGATCAGGCAGGCAGATGAGCAATAAGGGGCGACCAGGCAGGCAGTCAGGCAGGCAGGCAAGCAGTTAGGAGCCAGAGGTCCCAGATTGCAAGAGGGTGCAGTTCGGGCTGAAGGGCCCCCTACCCCATGCACAAATGTCATTCTCCAGGCCTCTAGTATATAATAAAAACCTAATATGCAAATCGACTGAACGGGGGAATGACCAGTCACTATGACCCACATTGACCACCAGGGGGCAGATGCTCAATGCAGGAACTGCCCTCAGCCTGCAGGCCCCAGGCTAGGCAAGGCAGGTGCCATTGGGGGCTCCCCGAACACCCTGCCAGTCGCCCCACAGAGGGAGGTGACTGACAGTGACAGTTGGGGGCAGGGGCAGTGAGCAGATGGCACCAGGCTGACCAAGGTGGGTGCCAGCGAAGGACCCCCGATTGCCCCACCAGTTGCCTCACAGATCGGCCCTGATCGCCAGCCAGGCCTAGGGATCCTATCCATGCACAAATTTCATGCACTGGGCCTCTAGTATATCAATAATACACCCAGGACATTTTGTAAACAGACTGGACCAATGCTTTGGGCAATGGAGAACTCCATACCTGCATGCTGTTTAGCCCCCTTTTCCTCCTCTCCTCACAGCTGTTTCCCCAGATCTCGGCACCCTTCGGCTCTGCTACCAAACTGATTCCCTTCCTGCTATTAGGCTGAGTAATTTAGCCCTTCACCACTTAATATGTTCAGAGCTTACTTTGATAGCTCCAAAGACATTAATATCTCCTCTCGTAAAGGGGCCATCTCCTCCTTTAGTAGCAAAGAATTGGCAGAGATGTTTCTGGTCTCCTTCTTCCACCAGTCTCTGAATAGGAAGGATAACAACAGCAGAATTTTTTTTCTCACTGAGGTAAATTTTTCCACTCATCTTTGAAGTCAGCAAGAGGTAGAGTAACTTATAATTTTAAATAATGCGTCCCTCTGTTGCCATTGCCTGACAGTTATTTGGTGTACCATCTGCAGTCCTAGCTCCTTAAGGAGAGAGTTAGTAATTGTGCAATACGCAAGCTCCTCCTTGCATAGCAATGTGCTTTGCACATAGTGTTTCTTGAGGAGGAAATGAATGAATGGGCAAATGGATGAATCAGGAGAGAGGATTTTGCAGCATTACTATATGTATTCTCTGCGTGGACTTAAATGTTTGATTAATGAGCACTAGATTGCTGGGTGAGCAGGGGCCAAGTGATTCAAATGCCAGCCATATGGTCAATATGATCTCAGTGAAATTGCCTTTTAAATTATTATATTTAAATGGTAAATATGTACACAGAGCTATTAGGGGAAATAATGAAGATGTAAAATCATACTAAACCCTCATAATATAAAGAATCTAAATAGAATTGCCTGTTTTTCTGATGCAGTATAACAAACTGATTAAGTACATGGGATTTAGAATAAAGCAAGCCCAGGTACAAATCCTGGCCTGTCACATCCAAGCCAGGTAACTTTGACAAATTACTTATATTCATTTTTCTCACCAGTAAAATAGTTATTAAAGAAGAGGTATTGTGAGAATTGAAAGAGAGATAGTATCTATAAAGCTCCTGGCTTACTTAACATAATGTTTGCTTCATAATCAGTAAAAATAATAAGCTACTTACAATAATGGCATGTCTGTTATTATTAAAAAGAAGCAATAATAACTAAAACACTTGATGTTGAGGAATGTGCCGGGCACTAATCTAAGATTTCTTCACTTCAACGGCAGAATTAGTTAATTCTTCTGGTAATTTTTGAAGTCAAATGCAATTTTGTAATTGTCCCCATTCCAATTATTTTTAGCTGTGTTCAAGAGGTACAAATTAAGCCATATGAGACATCTGTAGTTCAATGAGATCATAAGAAAGGGGAAACAAATTCCAATATGTTATTAGGAAAAGGAAGTTGTCAAATCAGTCCTAATGTAATCCAACCCATTTCTAAATTGTGAGGGAGAGCTAGTGGTACATACACTTCATGATAGCTTTTATTGCCTACTATCGGGAAATTGTAGTATAGACAAGTTATTTCAAAGATTCATTAAACTATCTTAAAGTTGTACCCCCAAAGTGTGGAAACTCTTGAGACTATTTTGTTAAAAGGATTGAGTTCGTTGAATAGGATGCTGTCCAAAAACTGACGCTGGCTTTCAGCATTGCTGTGTCAATTTTAAGTTGGAACAACCATGTTTTCTAATTCAGTGTTTGTGATTGCCCGAGCCTGGTGATTAGTTTTTGTGGGACCGATTGTGGTGTAATTTTTCCCTTTGTACTGAAGGCCTTATCAACAATTGTATGGACATTTTAGCTCCACATAAACTCTGAGTACTGTGAGAAATAGAACTTCATCAAAGGGCAAACAGGATCCCATGCTGTTCTCTCTCCCCACATTTATGGGTAATCAATGTCCATTTAGTTGTGTTCTCTAATGCATGGTGCTTGCCCTATTACATAAAATGAATATTTTGTATGCATGTTTTTAGCATTTATTGATCTGTTTCTGGTTTTATAAAACTAGAAAGACAATATTTTTTAAGTAACTCTTGTGATTATCTTATTGTAAGGAGTGAGGATCCATAAAGGCCTAATACATGTGGTGTTGCTCCTTAGCCACCCAAGACAGTCCAGCTCTTGGGTCCCTTCCCCCCTCCAGGGGCACTACACATCTCCATCCCTTCAGGACAACCCACTACATAGCCCGTGTGTCAGGCCCCTTTTCATTCATTCACCTGGGTACCACTACTGAGCAAAAGTGAGGGACCAAAAGAGAAGATATTTCTAATTGTTAATACATATAATTCCTTTCCTGCCAGGAACATAAAAAGCTTATATTCCTATATAAATGCAGCCTAAGGGTATCAGTCCCTAGGAAGGCTTTGTTTTAGAGTTGAGGTGCAGAGGAGATGAAAGGTAGGAAAGACTGCATTTGGAAGGGAGATGGAAACCCCTGAGGCAGTCAGCTGCTCCTTGTCAACAGTACATCTCTGGGGAGGGACTTCTATGTTTTCCTTTTCTTTGTTAGAACAATCTTTAATTTGATTCTTTTCTAGCCTAATAGTTGTCCCCATGTCCAAATCAAGAGTGGAGAGATCCAGAACAGGAGCTGAGGGTTGGACTACAGAGAATGTGGGAAGAAATTTGCCTAACAACTGAAATGAGAAATTGATCCTCTGTCCTGGCAGGTGGACAAGTGAGAAGTAAAAGAGGGTAAGAAGTAATGTGTCCACAACTCCCTCCACAAGCTCCTCTACTAAGTGTTCATGTTTTCATGCAAACAAAGAAGAGATGGCAAGTGGAAAACAGGTGAAGCTGTATGGTCACACATTAACATAGGTTATCTCAGTTACCAATAGAGTTTTATATCTATTAATGAAGAAATACATCATATTACCAAGGTTTATCAATAGACATAAATATTTTTTCTGAGGACAGTCCAGAATAATTTCACCTGGGGTCTGAATATTTACTAAAATTAAATCTCGTTTGGTGTTGACAGAGTTCCTATCCACCCCATCCCCATACTGCCTCTGTAAAAATGATGTATTTAAATATTTAAATGAGGTCCTTATGGTCTAGGGAGTGAAGAGCATTGATGCATTCAGGGAATAGACTGAGATTTGTTTGAAATAGGCTTGTTTCAAACATTTAATTCTATAATTACCCCATGAATTTCAACTGGCAAAATACAGTCAGTTGAATGAGGCAAAGACACAGACAGGAGCAAAGGTGGGAGTGGGTAGGGGCAAGAATAGGGAAATAATTTACCTGTTGTTTCAACTTTCCTCTCTGCTACATTCTTCATTTACTAGTCCCCCGCCATTCCTTTCTCAATCTGAGGAGTTCCTATGTGTGTCCTGTTGTGTTTGTTTGTTTTTTAAATCCATGCCACTTACAGGTTATCGCCATTGTGAGTCTGTCCTAAAAAACCCCATCCCACCCTAAAGGAAAATTATTTCTTTGTTTATGAACACAGAGAATTTTGTTCATGTCCTGAACACTTAATACTTATATGCAATCATTTGTGTTTATACCCATCTGACCTTCACTGGGTCTTTACACACCTGGTACTTAGCATAGGGTAGTCACTCAATAAATAATCGTTAAATGGGATGAAGTAAAAGCAGTGGAGAACTTGTGGCTGAGCAAGCACTCTCCACCCACTCACCATGTTTCTTTTCCATTCCACCTCACTCACCTCCCCTTTCTTCACTCTTAGTCTTTTCTTCCTTTCCTCTGGTATCTTTCTGTTGTTCCTTATCTTCTGTTGTTTTCTTCTTTCTGTTCTTTTCTGTTTTTCATTAAACTTGTTCATTTTTTATGAGACATAAGAAATCTGAGTTTTAAATTTACTGTTAAAAACATTTTATATTAAAAAGTCTAAAGTTTTATTTATGTAGGATAATTTTCTCTTTGACCTTAACATTTTAAGGAATATAAAGTAATGAATATTTTATATTTCTTTGTCTCTATTCCCACTTTTCCTGATCCAGTCCATACTCCAAATATTTATTCCCAATGAAATCCAACTAAAGGTATTTTAATTTGTTTTTAAATGCAACCAATTTACATCTATGAAGAAGTAGCCACACACAAAAATCCACAAACAAACCATAAAATCCACCAGATTTCTTCTGCTTGTTGTGCAAGAATGCTTATTTTGGGGATATACACATGCTCTTAATTAATCTGAGGGTTTCTCCTTCTTTGTAGATTAACTCTATCCCTACACAGAAGAATTTACCAGAAGCCAGCTATCATCCTGAATATTTTTTTATCTTATGCCAAATGGAAGATTGTTGATTGGCAGTTTTTATTTTAATTTAATTCAAAATTGAAATCAAATAGAATTATGTAAAAAACTCTCCAAGTTTTTTTGTTTTTCCTCAAAGGTTAATCAATTTTGCTTTTAATCAGCCTTTACATTCAAATGCATTGCAAAGTAATTTGTGGGTTTCTTTTTAAATTTGATATAGAGCATGTTCCCTCACCTTAATAAAAATTACTTACATGTCAAAACAAAATGTGGGGTATATTCCTGCAGTTTGGTACTTAATGTAACAGTGTATTTTCTTTTTTTCTTTGAGAAATAGACTTTGGTTTTGTGGAGGATGCATTGTTCAAACCAAAGGATAACTTATATTACGTGATGATATCATACACTTTGTCTATTTTAATTTATTGGAGTAAATTGGTTAATAAAATTGCATAGGTTCTAAGTATAAAATTACATAATACATCATATGTACATTGTATTGTGTATTCACCAAGTCAAGTCTTCTTCTATCACATTTATTCACTTTAGCATCTTCTGGTAATCACCATACTGTTGTGTCTATGAGGGTTTATTTTTATTTTTGCTTCTTCTCTTCACTTTTTTCATCCAGCCCTTAAAACTCCCTTTCTGCTGACAGCTGTCAGTCTGTTCCCTGTATCTATGAGTCTGTTTCTATTTTGTTAGTTTATTTTGTTCATTAGATTCCACATATGGGTGAAATCATATGGTACTTCTCTTTCTCTGACTGGCTTATTTCACTTAGCATAATATTCTCCAGATCCCTCCATGCTGTTTCCAGGTTCATACATATGAACACATTTAGTGTTCACAATAATCCTGGACAGATTAGTAATGTCACTCCCATTTTATAGATGGGGACACCTGGGCACAGAAAGATTAAATGACTTGCTCAGTGTCTTAAAGCAAGTGAAAAACAAAGCTTGGATTTGAAACATGGCTTTCTGCTTGCAGAGTTCTAGTAGCAAACCACTCTACTACTTTGCAAGCCTAAGACCATCAGTGACCAATTCCTACACTTTGTGGATAAAATATGCTCTTTTTTTTTTTTATAATGGTATGTGATGAGGCCAAAGCTCAAAGAGGTGTAGAAAAAGAGAGCAATGATGATATAAGATAGAGAGAATGTTAAGGTCATTGTTTAGGCTCTTGATGCAGTTGACCCTCTACCTGGCTCCATCTCTAATTTTCCCAATTATATGAATCAATAAATACCCTATTCTTTATCCTGATTTGAGATGGCTTTTCAGTTTTTAAAACCAAAATTTGTGTCCACTGAGTTTCCAAAAAAAAATAAGGGAGCTTTAATAGCATAATTTAGTGATCTAAGTTTAATTTAAGAAAAGTACTAGAAAAAATGCATAGTACCTTGGCTACATTTGATTCAGTAGGAAGATGTTTAGGCATCTTTATTTATAATAACATTTAGTGCCAAAGCTTTTCCGAAGGTTAAAATTTTTATGTCATGCATTGGAATATATTAGATAGTACAGAGAATCTGAACATTGGTGATTGGTTTTTAAGATACAGATTCACATAATTATTTTAAATTACCATTAAAGATGATATTTAATTTCAGCCCAGCTTTTTCTCTGATCACCATTCTCAGCTGGTTTTTGAAATATTTCATTAACAGAGTTTAAATTATAACACTACAGGGGCAGCATATTATACTTACAAACATACTTCCAGTGCTCTAGCTTGGGGAAAACCCACAATGTGGGGAGAATTTTCACATATTTGAAATATCTGTTTTACTAATGCTTGAGTGACTCCAACTACAGAAATCTATTTAGAAGTTTAAATTTATTTTCAAAAATAAAAGTCGGAGGACATACGAGGTGGGTGTAGGGAAGTACAAGAGAAGAATTTGGATGATCATGTCAGGTAATTAGCACAATAAATAATGCCTTCTTTGCATGAGTTCTCTATTCCCCACAGAGTCAAAATCAAAGTCTTTTCATCTTTTATTGCACTCCATTTTCTAAGGAAATTTTCCTTTATGCTTCCCTAAAAAGTTTTTTATTTCTCATTAATGCTTTAAGTAAAAGCTAGTTCTAGTGATAATGTAATTTTTAAGTCTAAATTGGATTTCATACAGAGCATTATAAAGTCAAAAGGCAGAACTCGTGCTGTTCTGTTATTTTACTTAGCGATTATATGAATGAAGAAACTTGGAGTTTTGGAAGTTTGTTTTCTTTTCTTTTTTCTTTTTTTAAATCTAATTTTTTAGTTGATTTAGTATTTGTTAGACTAAATATAGCAGAATGGGTCAGTTTTGATTATTCCTATCATTACAATTTTTACACTTGCCCAATTTCAAAAGGTTACAGAGTTTCATTCAACAGAGTGTTTGTATATGTAGCCAGGAAGGAACCAAATAAATTTTGGCACCTGTGTATTTGCATCATATGTGGTTTTATCAGACTTCCTGGTGTGATTAAAATCAATTTTTATTGGTTTCTTGCTTTCATGATATTTTCATTAATCTGAATTATCTCATTACTGATAGAAAAACTTGGCCAAACACTGAAATGCTCATCAAAATTTTAAATTAGTTCATTTATATTTTCTGTGTTTTAAAATTCTGGTTATTCATCAGCAAGCATATATTAAATATTTGTTTTGAAACAACATTACATTAAACACAATTAAGAATACAAATATATCCTCTCAAAAAATGTCAATCAATGATGAAGATAATATATGCTAAACACACCCACACACCCACACTCTTTCTATCTCTCTCTTATCATATATATATATACACATACACACACACATATATGAATCAAGGCACACATGTATATGTGTTTTAGTATTTTTACAATACTTTTTATATCTACTTTAATTACCCATTCAATATGTATATTAATTGCATATATATACATATATATATATCTCAAAGACACAAGTATATATTTTTAGTATTTTTATAATACTTCTTTCTATCTATTTTAATTGACCATTTAATATTATGGGTAAATAATATTAGCCAATTCTTGGTAAACACAGTCATTTCCATTTTTAAAAAATACAGGGTGTCCCAAAAAATGTATATACACTATACACATTAATAGCTGATAGCTCAAATGATGTTTCTTTCTTTTCAGATTTAACCCATTGGAATTAATAAGTATTTAAAGTGTATACATTTTGGGGGACACCCTGTAGTTAACTAGGGATTCATCTCTTTCCTGAATGCATTCTAGGAGGTAGCTAAGTCCTAGGATTTATTTAGCCTTAATTGGAGCATTGTGTGGTTGGGGAGAGGGCAGAAGGTTATTTGGACTTATCATCTGCATCTGTTTATATGCTGACATGATGTTCATTCTCCTGTCTGACCACAGGAAAGATCATTCATCTGTCCACTGCCATGCCCATCTCAATGTCAATCTCCGGTTCATTCCCGTTTTGTGTAATGCATCCACACTTAGAGGCTTCTCTTGCTATTTTGCTGTCCCAGCCTGGTAAATCGGATACTTCGGTGTTTTGTATATTACTTGAGGACTGTGGAAGACTTAGGGTCATTTCAACTTAGCATGTGAACGCTTGGTTTCATCTTATTTCCTGCTTTTCCTCATTCTTCCTCATCTGAGTGAATAACCCACGATCAACCCAGTTGATCAGGAGAAAAATTTAAGTCTTCCTTAATTACAGATCTGAGGCCTCTTTCTTCCTATTTCTTATCGCCCAGCCTCAGTCCTGATCTGAGCCTCCATTACCTCTCACCTGAACTACTGCAATAGCTTGCTTAATGGTTCTTTCCTAATCTTTAGCTCTCTCCAAACTATTTTGCACAGTTACTCAATGGTTTCCCATTGCACGCAAAATAAAACCCAAGCTCCTTCCCGTGGCCTCCACATGGATCTGTCCTCTGCTACTTCTACAAAAATACGTTAGTCCTATTGACCGAAACTAGTTTGGCTCAGTGGATAGAGCGTCAGCCTGTGGACTGAAGGGTCCTAGGTTCGATTCCGGTCAAGGGCATGTACCTGGGTTGCGGGCACATTCCCAGTAGGGGGCGTTAAGGAGGCAGCTGATGGATGTGTCTAACTATCTCCCTCCCTCTCTGTAAAAAATCAATAAAATATATTAAAAAGAATGCATTAAAAAAATACCTTAGTCCATCCCCCAATCATATTTATCCCACCCCACCATCCTCTGGAGAGTTTATTTTTCTTCCATCTATGTTGTCAAGAATATCCCTGCCTCCTCTTTGTGTAGGGTATTTCCTTTTAATTGAAACCATCTTCCCTCATTCATCCACATGGCTGTTTTATTAATAACTTTAATGTTACTCCCCACCTCCCTAAAAAGTCTTCCCATTCATACCCACGCTATCTGGGTGGATCCTCCATTTCCATTATTTTCCTTATTCTAGCCTGTTTTCTTTATAGCCCTTAAATGCTGAATATACTTGCTTCTTTGCCTTCCCACTAGGCTGACAATGGAATCTATCTCCATGTTATTATTGTTACGTGACTAGAAATGTTCTAAATACTCTGCAATAGACTAGTCACTCAAAAGTACCTGTTGAGTTAGATACCAAATAACTAATGCAGAAAAATTATACCCAGCAAGTTAGCATTTTCCTTCAAAGCAGTATTTCAAGTACAAATTCATGATAAACTGGAGATTTTTTATCTCCAACTATTTTTAGTCAGCAAAACTCTGAAGTTATTCTGAAATCCTCACTCTCCCTCACTCATCACCATTAGTCCTAAATCAAGTCTTGATAATTTTACAATCTAAACATTTTACAAACCTGGACATTTCCTCACTTCTTTAGTCCATATAACCTCCATCTCTCACCCAAGTTTAACAATAAACTGCTGGTAAGCATTCTCGTCTCGAGCCTTGTCCACCTCACATTTACTTTCCAACTAGCAGCCAGAGCTACTTCCCTAATCCTTTTCTAGCCCCCATTGCTTTGGGGATAATGGCAAAACTCTTTAACAGTTTCTATAGTCCTTTGCAATCTGCTTGTTGCCTATATTTCTAGTGCCCTCCCTGTCACTCTATCTCACTTTTATCTACCTAACTTCTTTGAGATAACTTCTCCCTCCTGGATCTCCAGGAAGCATCATTACCTGCCACCTAGGCTTTACTTTCTCAGGCCTATTCCTACTTTTCCTTCAGGAATCAACATAAACATTCCTCCTGAAGAGGTTCACCAACACTCTGAATTATATCAATTTCTTCTGCAATAACTTGCAGCAATGTGAAATTTTCCATCAAAATATCTCTCATAATGTATTGTAATTCTTTGCCTGTCTATTTAACTTGCCAGACTAAAAATTTTATGAAAGTAGGGCCTAAGTTTGATCTTTTGCCCTAAATATCTTCAGTACCTAGAAAGCACTCAATAAAAACTTCCAAACTTAGACGTAAGACTCCTACGTTCAGTTTCAAAAAGAATGCATGTGCAACTATGTATAAATGTGTGCACAAATGTGTGTACAAGTGTGTGCATGCATGTGTGTTCTCACCAAAAAAGCCATCAGATAATTAAAACCATTGTCAGATGAATGATGGGACCCGGCTCCCAACAAGCTCTGAGAATCCTGGAAGAGGGACACTTCCATTTCCATCTCCTAAAATGAGATCACAAGTATTTATTTCCAGATTCAATCTGCCAATTAGGAACCCTCCCTTTTCTCCCCTGCCCCTGACAGCCCTTAGAGAAGAACTTGAAAACCTGAGAAGATTTTCTTTTATTTAGAGACCTTTCTGCACCCAGTCTCCATGGGGCCTAGATTTTCCAGAGAAGTCATAACATCAAACAGAATGTCTCACAGCCTCCCTAAGTGCACTTGCAGAATTCCAGCCAGGCATTCTGATGTTGCTTCAGAAAATGTGGACACTGGTCTGACACAGAACCACTCTGAGAGCAGGCTGCTTACTCTGAGCCACTTTTAGAACTGGATCATTGGGAGAGAGAACAGCTTCTATGACTTATTTCAAGTTCTGTGTTCCCTTCTCTCTGCCTTCACTACACCTGGCATCGGGTCAGGATGGGGAGAAAGCTGGTCTTTCATTAAAGGAGCCATACTGCTGCCCCTTAAATTCCACCTTCTACAGTTGCATGCTCCACTTCAGGCATTAAGTAAGAGACTGCATAAAAAGCACTCATCATATCACTCTATACTTAGTAAAGCTCTAAAAATGTTAATATGATTACTATATTAATTTAGTTGAATAAACAGTAGAGGTTTAGTAACTTCCCACAGGTCTTAATGCCACTTTACCTGACCATTTAATATTCATAAGGAGAACTGAGACCTACTTTTATGTATTTCACAGGTTTCTTTTCACACTAATTTAACTAGAAAAAATGAAATTCTTATTACTTCAATTATTCCATCTTAATCATTCTATAATCTTTTAAGCACTGTTCATATGCATGTCAATATGTAAAATACCAATTACAAATAATCAAAATGGGGCTTTTCTTTTTTTACTATAGAGTAGTTTCAATTTTAAATTAATATTTATTTCTGAGGAAAGATACTCATGCCATGTTAATTCATGAATCAAAAGCATAAATTAGAGTTGATTAAATGCACCAGATATTATAAATGGTAATTGCAATGATAAGAATAGGCTTACTGCCTTTGAACAAATATCTCTTTTCTTTACCGGGAATGTACCTGTGAATTCAACATACCAAATATTAATGTACCGTAAAGAGAAATATATAATAAACTACAAAATCTGAAATAGATTTTTAACTGCCAAAATCTTTATATCTTGGGTGAAATTTTTTGCTATTTTCTTTTCTTTGTCTCTGTAGAAAACTAGAGGGCTAAAAAAGGAATGATCTGTACCTTGTAGTTCTTGAAAAAGAGAATGTTGTCACCTTAAATTAAAGAACTAACATTTAACTGCCTGGCCACAGAGAACAGCTCCCCCTTGAAACATGGCTTATGAATTTTTGAATTTCAAATATGTATTAGAGACCTAAGTGACTAAAACATGTTTCCTGAAACACAAAGTACATCAGTCCAGCTAGATATCAAATCACATAGTTGGCATATTATGCTATTATATTACTTCTACATTGTACTTGAATAGAGTTGATCTAAGAGAGTATAGTAGTTCTTGCTTATCCTTGGTTTCACTCTCCTCAGTTTCAGTTACCCACAGTCAGCCACAATCTGAAAATATTAAATGAAAAATTCCAGAAATAAACAATTCATAGATTTTAAATTGTATACCAATCTGAATAGCATGATAAATCCCATGCCCTCCTGCTCCATCCTGCCCAGGACATAAATCATCCCTTTGCTCAGTCTCCATACTATATGCACTACCCACCTGTTAGTCACTTAGTACCCATCTCCTTTATCATATCAACTGTAGAGGTATCATAGTGCTTGCAATCAAGTAACCCTTATTTTACTTAATAATGACCCAAAGGGGAAGAGTAGTGTTGCTGGCAATTTGGATATGCCAAAGAGAAGCAATAACATAAAGTGCTTGCTTCCTTTTTAAGTAAAAAGTGTGTGTGTGTGTGTGTGTGTGTGTGTGTGTGTGTGTTTATATACTAGTATATATAGAAAGAACATAGTATATACCTATCTATTCCCTGCATCAATGAGTTTCTCTGGTTTTTAGATTTCATATGTAAGTGAGATCATACAATATTTGTCTTTCTTTGCTTGACTTATTTCACTTAGCGTAATGATCTCAAGGTCCATTCATGTTGTCGCAAACAGAATTTCCTTCTTTCTCATGGCTGAATATTATATAAATTATTCATTTCAAACAGAGGTGGGGAATGTGTGTGTGGGTGGGGGGGAATGGATGAAGGTGGTCAAAAGGTACAAACTTCCAGGAATAATATCAATAAGTTCTGACTATAGTCACCCTATCTAATAAAAGAGTAATATGCAAATTAACCACCACTCCGCTACACCCACAAGCCACACCCACCAACCAATCAGGAGCGAGTATGCAAATTAACCCAACCAAGACAGCTGCAGTCACAGAGAGAGCAGGAGGGAGGCAGCCACGGAGAGAGCAGGAGGGAGGCTTCGGTTTCCTGGGCGATGGAGGAAGCCAAGCTTTCCCCACACCTTGGCCAGCCCATGCCTCCGCTTAAGACTACAAAGTTTCAATTATAGAAGATAAATAAATCCCAACAGAAATGGCTGCCACCACAGAGCAAGCAAAAGGCTTGGCTCCACTCCAGGCTACAAAGTTTCAATTATAGAAGATAAATAAATCCCAGACACCAGGGCCTTCGCTTGGGTCACCAGGGGCCATGGCCAGCCTGCAAATCACCACAGGCCCCTCGCCCAGGCCACCCCACGCCCCAAGGGAACCCCTACTCTGATCCAGGACACCCTTCAGGGCAAACCAGCTGCCCCCCACCTGTGCACCAGGCCTCTATCCTATCTAATAAAAAGAGTAATGTGCAAATTGACCATCACTCCAACACACAAGATGGCTGCCCCCATGTGGTCAAAGATTGCCACCACAAGATGGCCAGCAGGGGAGGGCAGTTGGGAGGGACCAGGCCTGCAAGGGAGGGCAGTTGGGGGCAATCAAGCCTGCAGGGGAGGGCAGTTAGGGGTGACCAGACCAGCAGAGGAGGGAAGTTGGGGGCAAACAGGCTGGCAGAGGAGCAGTTAGACATCAATCAGGCTGGCAGGGGAGTGGTTAGGGTGTGATCAGGCTGGCAGGCAGAAGTGATTAGGGGCAATCAGGAAGGCAGGCAGGTGAGCAGTTGGGAGCCAGCAGTCCTGGATTGTGAGAGGGATCTCCGACTGCCCGTTTAGGCCCGATCCCACCATGATCGGGCAGTTGGACATCCCTCAAGGGGTCCCAGAGTGGAGAGGGTGCAGGCTGGGCTGAGGGACACCCCCCCCCCCCCCCGCCGTGCATGAATTTCATGCACTGGGCCTCTAGTTAATACTATAATGTATTTGGAGGCTGCTAAGAGAGTAGATCTTAAAAGTTCTCATCTCAAGGCAAAAGATATATAACCACGTGACGTGATGAATGTTAACTAAATTTATTATGGTAATCATTTCATAACATATACATATACCAAATCAATAGTTGTATACCATAAACTATTAAGGTGTTATATGAAAATTATATCTCAATAAAACTAGAAAAAAAAAGAAACATATATGAGGTTTGGAACCATCCAAAGTTCTTGAATAGACCTCCTCCAAATCAAGGTGGACTACTGGGTATGAGAAATAAAATATAACTAGAATCGACACAACTTTTCTACAGTTTTGACTACTTAGGAAATGTTTTATTTTAAAACATTTAAGTAATCCTATCTAATAAAAGAGTAATATGCAAATTGACCAACACTCCAACACATAAGATGGCTATCCCCATGTGGTCAAAGATGGCTGCCCCCATGTGGACACAAGATGGCCACCACAAGGTGGCCTGCAGGGGAGGGCAGTTAGGGGTGACCAGGCTGCCGGCAGAGGAGGGAAGTTGGGGGGAACCAGGCCTACAGGGGAGGACAGTTGGGGTGGGGACCAGACCAGCAGGGGAGAGCAGTTAGGAGCAATGAAGCTGGTAGGGGAGGGCAGTTAGGGGTGACTGGGTTAGCAGAGGAGGGCAGTTGGGGGGTACCAGGCCTACAGGGAAGGGGAGTTGGGGGGGACCAGGCCAGCAGGGGAGGACATTTAGGGGGGACCAGGCCTGCAGGGAAGGGCAGTTGGGGGCAATTGGGCTGGCAGGGGAGGGCAAGGGGTGACCAGGCTGGCAAGGGAGGGCAGTTCAGTGTGACTGGGCCAGCAGGGGAGGGCAGTTGGAGTGACCAGGCCTGCAGGGGAGGACAGTTAGGGGTGACCAGGCCAGCAGGGGAGCAGTTAGGTGTTGATCAGGCTGGCAGGGGAGTGGTTAGGGGGTGATCAGGCTGGCAGGCAGAAGCGGTCAGGGGCAATCAAGCAGGCAGGCAGGCGAGGGGTTGGAAGCCAGCAGTCCTGGATTGTGAGAGGGATGTCCCATATTGGAGAGGGTGCAGGCTGGGCTGAGGCACACCCCTCCTACCCATGCACGAATTTCGTGCACTGGGCCATATATATATATGTTACAAATTTTTTTTTTCTCATTTGCTCTATAAGTTCACTTTTCTTGTGTTTTTTGATGAGCAATGTTCTAAATTCCATGTAGCAAAATTTAGCAACCATTTTTTTTCATGGTTAATGCTTTCTTTGTCATACTCTCTATTTATTCTTGGGTCACTTTACATATATATATATAATTTGTATATAATTCTATATATTTATGTATCATAGAATTTATATAATCACTAGAGGTCTGGTGCACAAAAATTCATGCACTCAGGGGGTCTCTCAGTCTGGCCTGTGCCCTCTTTCAGTTTGGGACCCCTCGGGGGATGTCCGATTGCTGGCTTAGGCCTCTATGGGAGGTGACTGGTGGGCTGATCGTTGCCACCACCAGTGTCCTCCCTCTGCCCACTGGCACTTGCCTTGGCTGGCCTGGTGCTGCCTGCTTGCCAGTTGTTCCATTGTTTGGTAATTTGCATATTAGGCTTTTATTATCTACCTAATAAAAGAGTAACATGCTAATTGATCATACTTTTGTGATGCCCACCATCCAATCAGGAGTGACTATGCAAATTAACCCAACAAAGATGGTGGGTTAATTTGCATACACAGGCACTGAGCAGCTGGGGGTGGGGCAGGACTCTTGCATCGTCACCATGGCAGGTGTTCCACACCACCCTATCCACTTTGGGCCTCTGGGCAGTGTGGAAAGGCAGAAAGGCGGCTCTGGGCCAGAGTGGAAAGGTGGCTCAGAGCAAAGGCACTGCCAGCAGCCAGGGGAAGAAAGGCCCATTCTTGCACAAATCTTCATGCATCAGGCTTCGGGTATAGGATATTATACTAGTGACCCAGTACATGGATTCATGCACATTGAAAGGAAATTAATTAGAAGGTGGCCAGAGGGGTGGGACTGCATGAGATGGGCCAGACATGCTCTGGAGCCAACCTTCTATAGTCTCTCCCCAGCATCTGTGGAGTGAGTGGGGTGCCTCTGGCAGGTGGGGTCCCTTGGCCTGGCCTATGGGAATTGGGCCAAAAACAGCTCTCCAACATCCCCTGAGGGGTCCCAGAGTGCAAGAAGGCACTCTGAAAAGTTGCTGTCATACAGGGTATGGAATCCAATGCAAGTGTGCAGTAAACCAGATTCAGGGCCAACAGTTCCCCAGCAACAACATAACCCATGGCTGAAGGTGGAATCACATGGCCCCATGAGAAACTGGGCTGTCCTCTCTGGTTTTGGGGTGCATCACCTGAAAACCGCCCCTGCCAAGTCACTGCAGCTTAGCAGCTCCTGTGTTGAGCGTCTGCCTCCTGGTGGTCAGTGTGTATCATAGCAACTGTTTGGACAGTCAGACACTTAGCATATTAGCCTTTTATATATATATAGATAGATAGATAGATAGATAGATATTATATATTTTATAAATAACATATTTTCATATTACACTAATGTGAATATAAACATGGAAAATATATAAACTGTATATACAGTACACAAAGCCACAAAAGGAAAGTGAACAGACAAGGCAATTAATTCAATAAACTGAGTAAATAGGAAGTAAGTTCCACTAATTTCAAAAAGCTTCTCTACATTTAATGACTTCAGCAAATCATTTGTGGCTCACGAAATGAAAGCTATACACTTCCTAATGAGAAAAACTTTAATGTCGTATTTTGTAATTTTAAAAAAGCTTCCTCACCCTGGCCTGTGTGACTCAGTGAGCCTGCTGTGGGGGTAACTGTCACTTCTATATTGAAATAAAACCACTTACTGATGCTCACCTATAAAATTGGGTGATGGAGGAATAACTGCCCTAAAGGAAAAGGGACCAGTGTAGAAAGATGACAGCTCTTAGCCATTCATCAAAAGTTGTCTATAACTTATACAACCATGGATTAGAATTATTGGTAGCTTAGCCACATGACAAGAATCTTTCCAACATTATGATCATGAAGGCAATGATGATATTGGTGATAATAATAGCTGTCATCTATTGACAGCTTATTTCTTGCCAAGAATCATGTAAAAAATTTTGCATACTCCCAATTGTTACTCATCATAGTAAGGGTTATCCTATGTAATAAAAGCCTAACATGCAAATCGACTGAACGGCAGAACAACTGGTTGCTATGATGCGCACTGACCACCAGGGGGCAGACGCTCAACACAGGAGCTGCCCTCAACCCGCAGGCCCCAGGCTGCCAGTAGCCCTGCAGAGGGAGGCAATCAGCAGCAGTGGCGAAGGGTGAGGCCAGCAAATGGGCAGCGCCAGGGTGACCAAGGTGGGTGCCCCCCCACTGCCCCACCAGTCATCTCACAGATAGCCCTGATCACTAGCCAGGCCTAGGGACCCTACCTGTGCATGAATTTTGTGCACTGGATCTCTAGTAAGTATTTATAATTCTAATTTACAGATTCAAAAACTGAGCATCATGATTATAATTTGTTGACATGAAACTTCCAGCATCCATCCTCTTGCCACATCCAGAAAATGTACCTGGAAAGAGGCCATATGGTATCAAAAAGAGCTGAGACCTTGAAAAAAAGTCATTGAACTGATGAAATCGTTTAAACCCCTGAACCAGCCATGCTTAAAGCTAGATCCCCTTTTTGATCACTCCTAATTTATAGGTCAATGTCATTCCTTTTTAGGTTAAGCTAGCATGTCTTGGGGTTCTGCACTATACTATGAAATGAGTCCTATTAGTCCTATTTGGACACTCACAAAATTCTTGAGATGTATCCCTCACAGATGATAAATAATATTTGTCCTTCACAGAGTAAGTTTAGAATGTCTTAAAATAAGAATCACTAAAACCTTGGGCTCTCTTTAAAACACACTTCACTGAAGCATTAAAACACAGTACCCCCACATACTTTAATGGCACTCATACACAACAGTCTGTGACTTTGTACCCTGGGGCACCATCATAAGACATTTCAGACTGGCTCCAGAGACATGCAGCCTGTGGCTGAATTCTGAGAGTGGCACCAAAGTTGATTTTGTACAAAAAGATAAATGTTCCCTGGATTATCAGAAGTCAGAGGTTAGGGCATGCCAACTTCTTCCTAAGAACTTATTATGGGCCTTATTATTCAAAACTGCATCTAGGTCAGTATCTGCCAAAGTGTGTTTTACAAAAGAATAATTTGTGAGATAAGGCAAGGCAAGCACTGTCTCTCCTATGGGTCCCCTTGCTATTTACCTGGGACCTAGCACAGTGTCTAAGTGCACATAATAAATACTAAATAGATAAGATGTGCTTTAATGGGAATTTTTAAGAGAAAATGGTCTTTGGTCATATGTGGACCCATCCTATATAATAAAAGGCTAATATGCAAATTGACCGAATGCCTGAAATACCAGTCACTATGATGCACACTGACCACCAGGGGGTGGACACTCAATGCAGGAGCGGCCCCTGATGGTCACTGTACTCTCATAGGAGGAGAGCCACTCAGCCAGAAGCCCTGAGCCGGGCTCATGGCTGGCAAGCGCAGCGGTTGTGGTGCAGCTTCTCCTGCCTCCGCAGTAGTCAGATATCTCTCAAGGGCTCTGGGACTGTGAGAGGGTGCAGGTGAGGCTGAGGGACTCCTCCAATTGCACGAATTTCATGCACCGGGCCTCTATTTGTAAATTATTGTACCTGTTGATCACCACAAAATAGTACCTGCTCATGATGAGTGAAGGCTGAGATCCAGGAAGTGCTTTGCCGAACTTTATTGCAGGACTTCTCAGCAGCCTATGAACTGTGGACATTTTAAATGGTGGTTGTAATACCAGATATATCTTAAATTCTATTTAATTAGACACCTTTTCCCTTATAACCTCAGAAGAAACAGAATTAGCAGCTTGCCTCACAGGTCATAGAAGTGACAATTATTTGCCAATTATTTTTCTAACTAATGAGATTTTTAGTGATGGTGTCTCTGAGGAGAAAGTATATTCATTGTACTGGATATAGCTGTCAATAATTTTTTAAGCATGTCTATCAGATATGATAGCAAAACTGTGTGCAACAGTGTTCATGGTGAGGATGGAGTTTTTCCCTTCATTCAATCACCCCATTTTTGACAGTGTTAGATTCTTCCCTCCTTCATTGACTTCTCTGAAAGAAGGCTGTGAGTTTTTTAGAGTGTTTTCACATACAGTAGTATCTGATGAATTGATGTTTCTTCTCTCTTAAAACATTCTATAAAATAGTTGTTTGTGACATCTACCCTCTTTTTCATCCTTTTCTCTTTTTAAATAGAATCAACTCTCCCTCCCTCCCCCAAAATAAATAAAAATCCTGAGATCAGATCATCATAATCTTCTTTATAGACAATGGTGGTAAAACATCAGAGTCTCTAGAAATGACTGTGAATAAAGTGTAAAAATGTATTTTTCTATGTAAAGTATAATGTATTCTCCATAGATCAAAAGATTTTAACACCCTCCCGCAAAGGACATGTAATAGTAAACATTGCAGTTTACTAATCTTGGACTGAGTTCATGAGCTAATCAATCATTGTGAAACTATTCATTTACATAAGCTGAATTACCAATATCTATACAGGATGAATCAAAAATTTATTTTCTATGTGTTCCCTCTTATTTATTCCTTGTCCCTATCCTATTCTCCTTTCCATCAGATAAAGGGTAGAAGTTTAATTTCATAACTTCCTGAATCCATGTCTTTCAGCAGATCAGCCAAAGAGAGGCACTGATGAGAGTTTGTAAGGCCTGAGGAAAGGAGAAGCCTCAATGACTCAGCAAATTTGGCAGCACCATGTCTTTTTATGACAATGTCTTCTACCTCACAAGCCAGTCATGCTTCCAGCCACCTCTAGGTAAATACCAACTGGGACATTCCAGTGACCCACATTTTCACTTTTCCCTTCATTCTCCAGATGAGGACAGCTTCCTACTATTGCTCATCTCTGGACCAACTGACCACCCTCTGTTGCCTTCTCTGCTCCTCTATCACCTAAGTAACCAATTGCTTTCACTACAGTCCTTCTTTTGAAAACACTTAAAAGGATTATTTAAAAAACAACAACAACAAAAAACTGAGTACCAGCTGACTTAATTCTATTGTATGCACCTTTAAGAGAATTTGTGACTATGCATTGTAAAAACCTGGGGAGGCCTTTTCATTGTTTAGAATAGAATGAGAAAGACAAACATTGGGAAGCAGGCAAGGGCATTAGCCCTATCTTCAAGGTCTTTCCTGTTTCTTCCTTATGTACATTCCCTAAGACACCCAAAGAAAGGCATTATTCAAGAGAGTGGAGTGGCCAAGCTGTGATTCAATGAGCTGCATTGGGAATATTTTCTCTTCCTTCAGGAAAAACTATATACAATAACCAGTTTAAACTGGAACCCATGAAAAGCACATAAAAGGCACGTACTTCTGATTGAAAAGGAAGAAAACCAGATCTCAGTGCTTACAGTATTACCCAATTTCAGATACATATTCCTGGCTGAGCTAGATGATCTTAATGGACAATTTTTTCTTATATATTCTTAACACAAAATACTAAAACTACAAACATGCAAACAGAGACAGGAACTCTAGAGACATACGTACCAGTTGTAACTAAGAAAAGCCATAGTAGTGAAACATGGGGTTCAGGGCACAGACTTCTTCTCATGGGTTCTTGTCCAATGAAGATGAAGAATAAATTTGTAGACTAACAGATTTCTTTAATAAAAATGTAGAAGTTCATTGGAAGCATATACAAACTCCATCTGGGCAGGGGTGGCCCCAAAGGGGCCCCCTGGGGAGAGGTCCCCAAATAGGAAAGGCCTGGTCTCTAATGGGAAAAGTTAAAAAAATCCTGCCTCATGTCCCTTTGTCTGGGTTTATATATGCTGCAGTTCTTTGTTTGAACCTGGCCCTTTCTAACTGGACCTTTCATTAACTTAGGACCCCCATGCTCTCCTCATTGATTATTTTGTTACAGAGTATCAGTTTCAAAAGCCAAAGTCCATGTGGTTCTCCCCTTATCTTATAACAATCCTCTATTCTCTGTGAAAATGTTTCCTTCTTTCCATTATACTGTAACTTTTCTTGATCCTGTGAATGTATGTCTTCCTCCTCCCCCTTATCCTGTGGCCTTTTCCTATCCTTTGTACAAGTAAGATAAGTATTTTGGTGTCTCCAAGCTGCTCAGGTCAGGGCTGCTTTTGATCTACGTTATAATTGCTTTACTTGCTCAGGCCAGAGATACCCCTGTCCTTCACATATGCATTCCTACCCCATGGATCCTCATTTTATTCCCTAAACCACCCTATTTTGTTGCTAGAATTCCTTTCAGTTGTATATTCTTAATACAAAATACAAAATCTGCATACATGCAAACAGAGACAGGAACTCTAAAGATATACACACCAGATGTAACTAAGAAAAGCCACAGTAGGAAGAGACCATCTAGTCATCAGTCAAATCAATTCTACAAATAGTGACTTAGTCCCTAGAGTGGGCAAAGGAATAGGCCAATTAGTATTTTTGAAGTTTGACAACTCAGGGCCTTTGGATAGTAAATAGAACCAAACATGCTCTTTAAAGCTGTAAAAATAAAAAGGGATATCATTCAAAGGAAGATACTGACCACATAATTGTCTTATTCCCTTATAATTCTGTTCCAACTAATCTCTCACTTGTAGCTCTTAGTCCATAATTGCTGAATTAACATATCTTGTGCCTTCCCATGGGGCTTGCTATTATTATATTTTCTTTTCTATTATTATATTTTCCTCAAATCGTTGGGATCAGTTTCTTCACCAGTTGGGATAGTTAGAAGGGTAGGGAATTTTAAAACAGCAGAATCTAAGTCTATAATCTAGAATCTCACACCACAATGTGAAAATGAAGTCCAACAACCCTTGTCCATTTACATAAAATAGGTTGGACCAACCTAATCTCATTAAGTGTTTTTAAAAGCAATGTTAGCCATCTGACATTTTAGTACATTATTATTTATTACTGCTTCTGTCTTCAGCATCTAAGGAATATTCTGAAAGTGTTTTAACATCTTTAGCAGAGACATTGCTGGTGTCCTGCCCATGGACCTCACCTGTGCTATTTCAGTGGACATCAACCTGATATCCAAATACCAGAACCTGCTTTTCTTTGGCTGTGGCTCTTTTTCTTGACACTGGAACCCGCTTTTGCCACCGGTATGCCAGATCAGAACAGCCAGGGAATTCATGGACCCCAGGAACAGCTCTCAACCAATGAACTTCTTTGTCCTGTGGCATATACCTGAGGAATGTATCAACAGTCCCCAGAGGGATTAGAACTAGTCACTGGTGGTGGTGCTTTGTTGTTAATGCATCTTTACCACCCTGTATCACTGCCCCTCCTTTCTCAGTGTTTCCTTCACCCACAATTTGCATTCAAAATCTTTTCTCAGGGGCTGCATCTAAAGAAACCCAAACTGAAACAAAACCAAACCGTTTCTCATCTCTCTGGGGGGTCATCAGCCAGTCTCAACAAAGTGAATCATCCCTGTGCATATTTTCCAGGAAGGAACCATGTGAATGAAGATGCAGTGATTGATGGAGAAAACAAGAGTTATGGCAACACTCCACCTTTCTGTGCTCTGCTTCCTCCCAAGTCCAGCACACCTGGCTTATTTAATCAGGGCATCTCCGGGCACAATGACATAGAAAACCTCATGCTGAAAATTAAGATGAAAAAGTACCCAGAAACAAAGACCATGCATATCCCACCATTTTGGTTATAATCAGCCATGCTCACTTACTGATCAGCTTTGCTTCTTCATTTGTTAGTTTGTCATGTAAGATGCCAGTGAATTATGAAAACATAATATTCTTTCCCAACCATTATTTTTAGCTTTCTGTCCATAGAAAACTAAAAGTTAGATGCCAATTAGTGCCACCTTAGCTGACTTTAGAATCTCAAGCAGTGAACTATGAAAGGATTGTGATAAAGAGCCCTTATTCCGTCTGACTCTTGGCATCTTGTTGTTGTTTGAGGGGGGGGGGGGTACATATGTTAACTTTCCAAACACAGTTTTGCAGCTGATTTTCATTGACTTTACACAGAGTGCACTGGCTTCCAAAATATAGGGGTGTCTATGTGTCAAGACTGTACTTCTGTTGTTGGCCTCTAAGGTTTTCCATTACTTACCATCTTTTCCACATTATGTGCTATTAAATAGAACCATAAAGAGTAGTTATTTGCTGTGGAGAGTTATTTTACTTTTGTGTTCAGATTGAAAATTAGTTTTAGACAAATGAAAAGAAACAAAATGTTAGCTTATTGAGAGAAACAATAATCTATTTCCATTGCTTTTGGCTAAACATAAACAAGCTCTGAATTAAGGAGGCATTATTTGGTTGAAAAAAATTGGAAAAATGCTAAATTGGCATTTCCATTGCTTTTGTTGTCTAAAGTCCTCATTGGTCAAAGAGAGAAATCATTTTGTTTACAAATAAATGAAATGAACTTTTCGGACAAGTGCCATCACACTGTGAATTATCAAAGTCAAAAAGAACACGGTCATGAGAGAAAAGTAAAGACAAGCAGGAACTTGAAAGGCATGTGGCCACTCTGCTGTTCCCTCTGTTTTCATATACTTGGTAATGTAAAGAACGCAGAAGCAGAGAGCCTGCATAAAACAAGAAACCAGGCAGATTACAATAACAAGGTGAAGAGACGAAGAGTGCACTGTCACAGAGAACCTCGCGCCACTTAATTTCAATTTAAGGGGTTACTGCAATGCATGGCCTGTGGAAATATAATGCACGCTATGGTTCATCTGAACTTGTCAGCTGGCCCCATGCTGCGATGATCAACTTTTCAATGTCAGACTCATTTACTCCTCGAAGAATCCTGAAATAGCCGTTCTCTCCCCAGGACTTTCCCCAGGAATTGGCAGCAATCTGCACAAAAACAACACAACAACAAAAACGAAAAAGCTGAGTATCACACTTTGATATTTTTAAGTCCTGCCTGTAAAAACAAAGGGAACTCATAGATAGCTTTACGTACCTATAGACTTATTGTACATTGTAATTATTAAAAACCTAAATATTTTCTAAATAATAATAGAATGGTTATACCATTCATCAGTTAGATGAATATGCATGCACATTTATGTTGGCAACAGCCAGAATTGGTGGCCTCAGAGGACATACAAGCTACAGTTATCTACTACGGGACTGGCCCAGTGCTAGGCTTGTGAGCAAAGATAAATTAGGCATTATGCTGTGTTTAGGGAGCTTATCTTCTAATGAAATGCAATCAACAGAAGGCCAGTGCTAAGGTAGAAACATGCAGATGTGTCCTAGAAGTCAGCAGAGGGGCATCTCACCTATCTGGATGGTTCAGGGAAGTTGTCATGCAGAACACGCCACATGAGATGCATGTTAGAGCTTGACATAAATTAACCAGATAAAAAGAGAAGGAGGGAGGTTTGGGTAAAAGGAAAAAGGAACAGCCTGAGCACCAAAGCATGAAGCAGCATGAAACTGAAATTAAGCAATGAAATTGCTATAAAATTAGATCATAAAACACAAGCAGGTGGTAGGTTATGAGGCTGGCATGTGAGGTAAAGAATTCCATACTGAGAAAATAATAGTGAAGATAATGTCAAGTTTTTTTAGTTGCTTCCAGCATGAGAGCAAGCTGGATTAAAATTTTCCTTGCAATATTTTGTAGGAAATGAGATGGATGGATTTAAGAAGGTAGACACAAGAGGAAGGGAAACTAGCTAGTAAACTTGTCATAATTAAGTTGGAAGGCTTAGCAGGGGCAGAGGAAATAGGAAGAGAAAGAGAGATGTTCAGAAAGTGAAACCATTAGGAATTAGAAATTTTCTTTCATTTTTTATTTTTATTTTTAAAATATGAGGAGGTTTAGCAAGGGAGTTGGGATAGGTCCAGAATGACTCTTGGGTGTAGAGCTTGAGGGAGTAACTGCATAGGAAGGCAACACACATCAATGGAGTGTGTATAAAGAACAACACGAAGGCCCAGAGGGCACACAAAAGGGAGTCAGCCGACCACAACTAAATACAACAGAAAAGCGCAGTCAGATAACAGCTGCAATTGTTCATGGGATGGTAAGTGAAAGATTTCACAGCAAGAGCCTCTACATTTGCCTCACACTCACCCTACACTGAGCCTAAGATGGAAAATGTTCTTGGATGTGATCTACAGTGATCTTCTCAAGGCATATATTGTTGCAGTGAGCTTTTTACTGTGTACTACCACGTAAGAGAGGGCAGATTTACTCAGCATCAAAACCGTAGGCTTTAAGAAAAAAACTGCTTTTCATCATTTCTTTTAAGATTTGACTCTTTTGCCTGGACTCTTGTGTATGAATTTTAGGATTGTTTTATCAATTTCTGTGGAAAATATCTAAGTATTCACAGAGCCTAGGTATCTTTTTATACTATTGTAATAGGACTTTTTAGTATCTCTTTTTTACTTAGTTTGTTCTTAATGTGTAGAAATGCAACCGATTTTTGTGTTTATTTTATATCCTGCAACTTTATTGAACTTATTTATTAGTTCTAATAGATTTCAATGAAGTCTTTAGGGTTTTCTATATATAAGATCACGTTATTTGCAAACAGAGACAGCTTCACTTCTTCCTTTCCAATTTGGATGTTTTTAATTTCTTTTCCTTGCCTGATTGCTCTGTTAGGACTTCCAGCACTATATTGACAAGAAGTAAGAGTAGACATCCTTGTTTTGTTCCTGATCTTAGCATGAAAGCTTGCAACCTTTCATCATTGAATCCAATGTTTACTGTGGGTTTGTCACATATGGCATTTATTATGTTGAGGTATGTTTTTTTTTCTATACCCAATTTTCTGAGTATTTTTATCATAAAAGATGTTTGTTGAATTTCGTCGAATGCTTTGTTGTACCAAATGAAATGATCATAAGAATTTTATCTTTTGTTTTACTAGTATGTTGTATTACATTCATTTATTTGCATTTGAACTATCTTTGTATTTCACAGATAAATCTAACTTGATCATGATATATGATCCTTTCAATGTACTGTTGAAGTCAATTTGCTAGTATTTTGCTGATAATTTTTACATCTATGTTCATCAGGGATGATGGTCTATAGTTTCCTTTTTTTGTAGTATTCTTATCTGGCCTTGTATCAGGTTAATACTGGCCTCATAAAAGAAATTTTGGAGTGTGTCCTGCTCTTTAATTTTTGGGTGGAAGAATTTGAGCAGAGTTGGCATTAATTATTCATTTAACATTTGTGGTAGAATTTACCAGTGAAACCATTTCGACTTGAGCTTTTCGTTATTAGCAAGCTTTTGAGTGTTGACTCAACCTTCTTATTCACTGTTCTGTTAAGATTTTCTATTTCTTCATGATTCAGTCTTGGTATATTGTATGTTTCTAGGAGCTTATCTATTTCATCTAGGTTATCCAATTTGTTGGGGAAATGTTGGTCAAAAGGTACAAACTTCTAGTTATAAGATGAATAAATCTGAGGATTTAATATACAGCATGATTATAGTTAAAAGTAATGAATTGAAAACTTGAAAGATGGTAAGAGAATTTATCTTAAATTGTCTCACCATACACACAAAAAATGATAACAATATGAGGTAATGGATGTGTTAACAAGCCTTATTTTGCTAAGCATTTTCCAATACTTAATGTATATAAAATCCTCACTTTATGCACATTAAACTTACTTCAAACTTAGTCTCCTGACATAAAATTATACATATGACATGAAGATAGGTGATGTTTACTTTCACTTCTCCCAGAAATACTTTATCTTCACATACCCTGAGAATTAGATCTGTAGCCATTTGTCTAGTTAAGTGATCTGATCCCAAAGGATAATAACATTTCTCGTATTTCCCCAAGTGGGCCAACATGTTAGAGACCAGACAAGGTCCTAAATTAAGAGCCAGGGTGCCAAGAGTACTGGAACATTATCTCCCTTGGTGTTTACCTGTCAAAAAGGAGAAACCCATCTTTTGAAGACATTATCTGGTATTTATCTGGCCCTTGAAAAGACATATTTATATCCCTAAGGGCAAGGGTAAGAACAAGAAACTTTTTTCAGCCCATTTTAATGGAATAAAAGGATGTGTGTGTGTGTTTTCTCTCCTTCTAGGAAAGGAGGAGGTTGCCCTGTCTCTCTCCTCTATATAAATGGAGAAAATCATTGTTTTCTGTCCTTCATTTATGGAGTGTAAACTGCTACCTTCATAGGAAAATTCCATTGGCTCTTAGGCTCTATCATAGCACCTGCAACACTCAAGGGTGGGGAACCAAAGCTGTGACATCTGGCTGTTGATTTTGTTGTACCAATAGGAACTCTTTTCTTCTGACCCAAGTGCCTTAATACCAGTGGGACAACATCTCAGGCTCTTCACAAGTCTTGACAAAACAGTTCAACAGTATTTAAATATTCTATAGTTTAATTAAAGCAATATTAAGTTTTATACAAAAGTAAATAATTTCAGTGACTTGATTGCATAGATTAATGTTATTCACTCACTCATTAAACAAATATTTTTTATGTTCCTACTATGTACCAGTAACTTTGTTTTGTTTTTTGGATACATTGGTAAATAAGGCAGATATGATTCTGGCCCAAAATAAATATATATACAGTTTAGTAGAGAAAAACTCAAAGCATTTTTAATAAAACACAATATGATAAATTTTCAGTCCGATTCTTGTACTCTTACAACTTACGTTAAACAATGTATCCCAAAGAATCATATTAATAGGAATTCTTGTCCCTATCCCCATGAAATAAACTTTTCTTTAAAAATTTTTGGTAAGTAGTAAGTTTAGAATTGATAGTAACAACAAAAGTAGTTTAAAAGGATAGTGTGCATGTTTTGAATATGCTATGAGTGTGAGTATGTACGCTTTGTGTGTGTGTGTGTGTGTGTGTGTGTGTGTGTGTGTGTGTGTACTACCGTGGGGCTCTAGTATGGAAATGATGAGGTTGAAGATAAGAGGATCACAGTTTTCCTTTGCACTTAACATTCATATTCATAATTACTCAACACATATTTACTCAACAAATAGCTATATGCTAAAAACTATTGTGAGATAAATTAATTAAAAAACTTGTTTTTGTCTTTAAATACTCTATTATTATGCGATTGAATAACTATTCAAATTCACTTAATAAAAATCTCATTCAGAAACTTAATTGTAGGTATTCAAATGACATATCATCTTTCACATATTAATTTTAACTCTTTAACATTAATATTATTGGCTAATTCAAGCTTTATTTTAATGAGAAAAATAATATCTAAGAAAGCTGAGTTTATGTACAAAGATGCATCATTCTACTTTAAGCTCCCATATATCAAGACAGATACAGATACAACTTGGGTGGTTGATTTCTGTGAGTAATTTGTGGAGAAACCTAAATAACATGTCACTCTGGTAAGTACAAGTCCTAATATATAGTGTTTTATAAGTTATAATAAGTCCTTTACTGTATGCATTCAAATTCAAATAAATATTATCACTTTTTATACTATTTCTAAAAAACAAAAAGTGTATAAGGACTTGAGACAATTCAGCATAGTTTATTTGAATCAACTGAATATTTTAGGTAATATATTTTAATATTTTTAAACTGTTTCTTATATGTAACTTTCTATTATTTTTCAGACTAGACATGTTCTCTTTTTCCATAAAGAAACCTGTGTATGTTATAATTGGCAAAATCAAAACACTTTACCCCTATATATAAATAATTGATGCAAATGTTACAAAAGCATAATCCATAGCAAAAATTCTGTAAGAAGACAAAGCTGATTGACATATATGAGAGAAGTCTAACCATTACTTTAACTTTAATATAGATGATAATAGGGAAAAAATTTTCTGATTCTCATTTTGGAAAAATTTTTTTTTTACAATTTGAAATAATAGTCATTTAGGAAAACTATCCCTATAATATTAATTATTGCAATGAGTTTCACATTGGAGAAAATACCAGTATTACAAACAATAGGTTGGTGACTTAAGATGTGATGAAATAATACAAAGCAGGGGATAGAGACACAGATGATTCTAAAATGTTCACTTTACAGTAGAAATTCAAGTAAAGTTACATACCCAAAATTTTTCTTTTTGCCCCTGGGCTCCTCTCAGTGTGCCCCATCTACAAATAATAATAATAATAATGGTAATAATAATAATAATAATAATAATAAGTATTAGCATACAGAAATATGTTTGTATAGTTTTTATTTTTACTTCATCATTATTTACTTGCTCAGAGTATGTTCATCTATATCCAAAGGTTTGAAATGAAACTCACTGACGAAAAGAGATAAGTTTTAGGACAACGGGGTTATGGAGGTTTATTTTTTGTTTCTATTTTGTTTATTAATTTTTATTAAAGTACAGTTGGCATAAAATAGTATGTTAATTTCAGATTTAAAACAGGGATTTGATAGATAAGTGGATAAAGAATATGTGATATACAATAAATATTATTCAGCCATAGAAAAAGCTCTCCATTTGTGACAACATGGATAAATTTAAACAGTATTATGTAGTGAAATAAGCCATACAGAGAAAGACATATACTCTATAATTTCATAGAGGTTTTAATGTATTTAAGGATTGCTCCTTTCTTTATATCTAGCCCTCTGAAATTCTACATAACAGCATAAATTATAAATCTCCAAGACTAATGATAAAAAACAATGTAAATATGGGTCATTGTTATAAATAAAAGAATTTATTTAAAAGTATTCATATGTATATAGTATTTTATACACCTAATGTGGAGTTTCTCTATACATGAATATATATGGAAATAAAATCCTATATTCCCAGTACTGGCCCATTTTCAGCGTAACAGTTCATAAAGAACTCAAACCTACAATATCTCATTTTTTTCTCTTGACTAAAACCAGTAAGGCAAATGTTACTAATATGTTCTATTTACTAATAAAATAATAAGACTTGTCCAAGATCTTAGAGTGAGAAATGTTGAACCAGGACCTCAAATCCCATGCTCTTTTTAATAAGTTGCTTTTTTTTATAGATTCCCCAACTGCAATGTGTCCTGAACAGCATCAGTTTCATGTTGAGAAAGCACATTGACTACGACTTTCATGGGACTTAATGAATTGTGAGAACACAGTTCTGCCCACATATCACCCGATCAATCCATCCCCAATAACTCAGATCTCAACATCAGAGCTCCTTCGAGCTAAATCATGGCATGCCATAACATAACAAACATTCCTGGAAGAGCCACACATTTGTTGTTCAAATATTTTCAACATGTCAGTTTGCGGAAAGTTATTTTTTTGTAGGGCACAGAATAGAATAATGGGGCCATGGCACTTTAAAGATGACAGGCTTATGGTAGAGATCTTGGGACATTTAGGAAAATATATTAATGCATTTGGTTCCTTTGACATGAGAATGAAAGGATAAAGGTGATTTGGGATAGGAAAACACTAAAGAACACTTTTTCTTTCTCTTGTTCCTGACAGAGGCTAAGAGTGCAATTACACTGATTGTCATCTCTCTTTTAGTTCTCTGCTGCACAAAAGGGGACACTTGAAGGTTTCAAATGTCTGGGCAGTGTAATGGGTAAGTTTAAACTAGTTCAATTTCCAAAATCATTTCTGTAGTTTTGCAATTGCATTTACATCCTTTTCATTTTTCTAAAATGCCGTCATCATTGATAAAAATTACCAGTCCTATATGTGCCTCCAAATCTTTAAAGGACATTATGTACTTCAAGGAGTAGATCATATCTGAAACTTCAAGTCACTCATTTCTACTCTCTTATTTATCATGGCTATCAAAACAATTGCAGAAGTTGACCACTCAATCAAACTTGCTTTTAGATGCTTTGGCTACTAGTTACCTAACATAAAATACATTCATATTTTCTCTAAACATCACTATTTATGCTCTTCTTTCCTCCACTTATATCTCTTTCTTATAAGACTAGCATTTATTTAGACAGACCAAAACCTTAATCTTACTCTTCTCAGATTGCTTCTTTAAACTTGCTACTCTAAAGCAAGTTGTACAATAGGTTCACGAGCTTGAGAGATCTTAAGACTGCCTTTTTTTGCTTCAAGTGACTGTACTTCATGTGAAGTTTATACTGTTCTTTTGAATATTTTTCTACCTCATTAAATTGTTTCAATTATTTGTTAAGATCCTTTAATGCTTATTTTCTCTTAAAATTTGGTGACATCCAGATAAATGCCAATATTTTTAAAACATCTGGGCAAGTCTTAGCTCATGTAACATGTTTACCAAGGATACCTGAGAACTGGTGATTCCCTACATTGGTTTACTCTCACTACAAGCACATGATCATTTAATCTCTTCCTTCTGTATTCATTTCATATGCTCACTTTTAGATAGTTCTGGAAACACTATTTCTGCATGATACAAAAGGTCTTAGTGGCCAAAACCGGTTTGGCTCAGTGGGTAGAGCGTCAGCCTGCAGACTGAAAGGTCCCAGGTTCGATTCTGGTCAAGGGCATGTACCTGGGTTGCGGGCACATCCCCAGTGGGGGGCATGCAGGAGGCAGCTGATCAATGTTCCTCTCTGATCGATGTTTCTAACTTTCTATCTCTCTCCCTTCCTCTCTGTAAAAAATCAATAAAATATATTTTTAAAAAAGTGTTCTTAAGCTTTAAAAAAACAAACAAACAAAAAAAAAGGTCTTAGTGGAGAAACCATAAATTCTGTAGAATACAGCATGAAAACTCATTAAAAAATAAGGTAAGATTTTGTATTGCTAAGGCTATGAATATTTTTAAAAATTTTATTGAATTTATTGGGATGACATTGGTTAATGAAATTATATAAGTTTCAGGTGTACAATTCTATAATATATAATCTGTATATTATATTGTGTGTTCAACATCCCAAGTCAAGTCTCCTTCCATCACCATTTATCCCCCTTTAACCCTTTTTCCTCCCCTACCTATCTTTCCTTCTGATAATCACCAAACAGGTTATGAATATTTTTGTGCATGTTCCATTTTAAAAGAATGTTGTTCTTTTCAGATCACCATGATAAACAATAGTAGATTTCTTAAAACCCTATTTTAAACTATGTCTAAATAGTAAAATTATTGGAACCAAATAACTACTTTGCATAAGATTTTAAGTGATAATTTTTTCCTCCCTTGGTATTGATTTTCCCAATGAGGTCAATATATCCAGTGATTATCATATTTGACATGGTAAAAAGAGAAAATTAAGGTAACCCTTTCTTAAAGTAATATTCATACTCCCATTAATATCTCTTTTTAAAGGAGAGCACAGAATTTCTTGTGTACTTCATTTATTTCTGATTTTATTCAGCAAACTACTGTTTAGTATAAAGAAGATATATCCTTTGACTTCAAGCGGCTGACAACCTAATGGGAGTGATGTTGGGAAATGAAAAACGAAGTATAAAATAATTTGAATTCTTTAATTGCTACTTTTATAAAAGAGTGTTTTAAATATTTCTATGGGTTACAGATGAAGAAATTAACTGTCTGTGGAAGGCAAAGACAACTTCCTTCACAGAACTGAGTTGAAATTCTTCAGCTAGAAATGGGAGTATGGAATGTTAGGCACAATAAATTAGTGTAAAGTCAAAAGAGAGGCATGAAAAGCTTATCTCTGCCTAATCTAAGAGCAGCCCTGGGTCCAGTGTGACTGGAGGACAGCAATGGGAGACAGGAAATCAAGTGGGGAAAGCAGATTGGCTGTAAGAGTGTACAAGGCCAGAAAGCTTGGCATTTACAAAGCTGGTAAGAGACATTTGAATACAGGATGTGACATAATCCACAGTTTTTCCTTCAGAGAGAAGAGACAACTCTGGTGTTCCTGTGATGGATAGATTCCAGGGGCAGGAGGCTGAAGACATGAGATGAATGCTAGAGTTAAAGCAAGAAATAATGAAATCTTGAGTAAGAATGTAAGACACACAAAGCAGATATTGCTTATTCTTTTAACAGCTGTATCTCCAACACCTAGAATTGAGACTATCGCAATGTCAACCCTAATTAGATATTTGCTAAGCCAGGGCATTGAAGTACACTCATAACTACTTTGAAGGTAAAAGTAATGGAATTTCTGGGCCAATTTATACCTACAGAAAAGTAGAAGAAAGAGTCAAGGTTAACTCCGGGATTTCAAGGTTGAATGAGTAGGCATATCAAAGGTGGCATTACTTGAGGTGCACTTCACACTGCACAGAGATATGTTCCTGATGATCAAGTTGATTTATCATCACCAAAGACTGTAATAACAGAGGGGCTTCATCTTCCTTGAGTTGTCTCTACTGATAGTGGTTCTGCATATTGACCTTTAAATTCATGGCTTTTCAGGGTCTCTGACAGTTAAAACACTGTAAGAACCAAGGAACACTGATTATTAAAAGAAATTGTGGAAGAGCCTATCTGCACAGTGAGGAAGTCTTCTGTGATGAGAATAATTACTTCCTAACTCATGTGTCAAGATCCCAGGGGCTTAGGAATCAAGTTCCTTAAAGCAGGTCTCAAATCCATCTAAGACTCTGGAGCTACAAGAACAATATCATTTTTAGTGTATACTGATGGTGGGTGTATTGCACTGTCGCAGAATCGATTGGACTAAAATGCTGCAAAGCTTCTGATGATTTACTGCTTTTAAGGTCCCCGTATGTGGTCCATAGAGTTGACAATAGGAATTCTAACTCCTGTTTTCTGGGCAGACCAATTCTCTGTTAGCGAATATAGATCCAGACAGATAAAAACAAAGTTTCTAGAAAAAATGTATGTAGTACAGCCTACTAGAACAGGAAATTTCTAAGGAAAACAAAGTATAAATGCATAAGAAAGTCTGATACAGAACTCCAAACTTTCTTATGAAGGAAATGAAAGTCAGATAGGATACAGGCAGAAAGAAATCACCAGATAAGCCTCTCATCAATAACAATGATATGACTACTCTGGGTATAGCATTTTGTGTTCAAAGGTGATGACAGATTTGCAGCTCTCTTTACACAAAAATAATCTGAAAAATAACTGCAGTCACAATGAGGCAAAGATATGCAGGTTGTTGTTGAATGAATGTTCTATCAGGGACACTTAGTAACTTCATTAAAAAAAATAGATACTCACACCTAGTGAGTGTGGTGATATTGAATATAATTGAGAACTATCAGAATGTGTGACTTAATAGTAGATCAAAGGTGAATGAAAATAGACTGCCTAGGAAAGCACCATAAAATGAGAGCATTCTCCCCTCCCATTTCATTTTTAAAAAAATATTTTTAAATTGATTTTCAGAGAGAGAGAAAAGGAGAGGAAGAGAGAAAGAGAAACATGTGTATGGGATGACACCCAACCAACTGAGCCACACTGGCCAGGGCTAAGATCAGGTACTTTTAGTAATATGTTCTGATAGTAACTATAAATTTTATCAAAGATTGGAGAAGCAGAGGGATATTTCCAAAAGATAATTTTTGTATGACAATGTCAGAGGTAATTGTGTACTCCTAATATTAATTAATCATCCAATCAATGGTATTTATTGAGTTGCTGACACATCACTAATCCTATTGTATCCTAAAATTCAGGAGGCAAAAATATTATAAGCATAATATCCCATGTAATTTGACCAATAAATAAAGTATGGAGGAAATTGACCACAAGGTTGTGTCCAATTTATGCTCCAGTCAAAAAGATCTGCTGTTGAACTGCATTTACTATATTGACAGAATATACATTCCACAACCAGGGGAAATGTACAGAAGAAAGAGTGCAAGTCTAAAACCAGTCATTATCATCAATGACAATGGGGTAATATCTATGAGGCTACACTTTGAGGAAAACCTTCAATCCTTCGATGTTAGAAATAGAAATGGCTTTTATCGTCTCATAAAATCTTAGCATTGGAAGGAGATTCAGAGATTATAGTATACTCCTGGGGTTGACCAACTATGACTCACAAGCCAAATTTGGCACACTGCCTGTTTTTGTAAATTAAGTTTTATAGAATAGTCAAGCTCATGCATTTCTGCATCACCTATGTCTTCTAGTGGCAGAGTTGAACAGCCAAGACCATATGGTCCCCAAAATTAATGTAACTCTTATCCAATTTCTTTGCTTCAAAAATAAGACAACTGAGGCTAAAAGAGGCTAAGTAACATTTCAATATATGATAAGTGGGTAAATTGTCACTAGTGTCTAAGGAGCAACTAATAGCAAAAGTGATAAAAAGTGAGATGAGGAGGAGGCAGACATGGGGAGGCATGGTGGGCCTTGAATGATTTGTAGTCATGCCAAGAGGAAATGGGGATATGCCTGAGAGGAGAGCATGAAATAATGCCAGGAGTCAGCCTTTGTGCATTCATAGAGAAATCATGAAAGTTTTGGAAGGAGTAGAACAGTAGGCAGCCATAGAAAAATTAATCTGGTAATGGTTAACAAGAGGAACTAAAATGGAAACGTGTGAGGTTGGAGGCAGGAAGAACAGTTTGGTCATTATAGCAATGTTCCAACTAGGGTTGCGTTCATCCAACCATCTCATTTGTAAAATAATGAACATAATTATTACAATGATGGGATTAGCAAGACTAATATTAAACGCATCAATATCACAGATAGTACTGATGCATCATCTGCAAAATTTGTTTTTCTGCAACCTTTCTCTTTTTATTGCAACATAAACTTTACCTGACCTTCTCTTTGATCTTATTGAAGTAGTCACTAATATTCTACATGTTTTTGTTCAGAGGAGACATTATAAATAGCCATAGCAACACAACGCCTTTTAAAATTTCCCAGTTCATTCATTCATCAGAATTGTCATATATATCATATTCCTGGAGTACAGGATAATATCCTGATACAAGATTCTGAAATGGTAAGCTTGTATCATATGCTTTTAAAAATGTACAGTGATTACCCTGAAAACACACTGTATTGTCACACTCCAGTTGACAGAATAAAGTCAGAAGCCACTATACTTCCTACTGCTGATGGTCCCTCCCCCAATCACACATCTCTGGAAAGTCACCAACATACATTTTATCTGATCTCCATGTCAATTCTATCATATTTGGCATTTTGAGAGCAATATGTACCATAGAAGCTATTAGATTATAAAATAAAACCTCCAAAAATAATTTATTAAACTAATTAGGAAGGTAGCACTGTACCAGGAGCTAATAAAACTTCATCACACAGGTCCCCAAAATATGAAATATACACAGACATTACAACTCATCTCAGCAAGAGGTAAAGTATAATTTCTCAATAAAAGTATATTTTCTCAGTTCTCAGCCTTACTATAACCCATTGCTTCCACTCTCTATAAATCTAAGGGATTTGTCTATACTCATTGTCTTCAATTGGACCATTTGTTCATGTATCACATCTTTCCTTGATGTTTACCAACTAGGAAATTGTTATTTCCAACCCTATTGATTTCACACAATGGGACAGAGTAAAAGACCAAACTATTATGACTTATGTAGCTTTCTTGGTAAAAGTAGAATCATTATCTAATTTCATGAACATTTTATCACATTTACCGAAGAAATTAATAATTTCCTCCTACAATCACATTTCTCCTTTTATTCTTATCCTTACTCATCTACTTGTGTTCCCGGAGTAAGTTGAATGAAAAAAATAAATAACAATAAATTGGAATAATACGTATATTATATCATAAATAGGATTCATTAATGCCATAATTAGAATCAGCTCTAAATTATACTTAAAAAATAATTCTGAAAGCAGATTCAGAGTAATAAAAAATGTTAAGTGTGAATTTTTATAAAATTAAAGGAAGTGTAAAGCAAGTAGCCTACTCGGTGGCAGATACACTGTTTCCTTTTATCCTCACAAGACACTGAGGAAACTATTTATTATCCCAATGTAATGAGAAAACTGAGATAGAGAGAGATTAAATACCCTTCCTGCGATCGCAGAAGGAGAAGGGCAGAACTAGCATTTGAACTTGAGGTTGACTCTAAAACTCATGTTCTTTATGCTCCATAGCATTATCTCCAAAACAAGATGAATCCAGCGCTGTCTGGAAGGAAAACAATCTTAGAGTCCTTTGTGTGCATACACATATGTACATGTTTTATATAGGCTATAAGCATGTTTATAAGCCACGTTTTTATGAATGTCAAGACTTTCTAAGAATTCTTTTTAAAACAACATGTGCACCAGGCCTTCGCCTAAGAAAAATAAAGCTTTTCTTTTTTGCCATTATTGCTCTGTTTTGTATGAATGGCAATTACAGGGTAGAACGGATCTGGTCAGTGTTTGAGATGACAAATCAATGAAAGACCAATGTCAAACAAGAGAAGACAAATGGAGCACAAAGTGTCCTATCAATATGATTCAGTGCTGACAGAGAAGGCAACACAATTCAATCAGCACTGAGAATACAAGAAAAATAAAAGCCATTTATCAGTTTCACTGCCCCAGGTTCCTCTCCACCTCCACACTCTGTCAATGAGTTCAGGTCAAAGGATCCCACAGGTCTGTAGAACCTCCCAGTGGCTTATCTGGATGACTGATTAATAGCTTTCCATTGCTGTGTCAAACCAATGCCTCCTATTTTATTTTATTTGTAAAGAATCTCCATGTTATTCATCTCAGTAACTCCAGCACTTAGCAAGGTGCCTAGCAAATAATCATTGCTCAATAAAATTTGTTGAAAGTTTGAGTTGAGAGTAAATTTGGGGAGCATCTATGTCAACTGAATAATTGCATTGTTCACTTTCTAATTAAGGTTCAAATATTTTTGGAAGTCATCCTATATAATAAAAACTCAGTGATCAAATGGCCAGAGTGACCAGAATGACTGGTCAACCAGTCGCTATGATGTGCACTGACCACTAGGGGGCAGATGCTCAATGCGGGAGCTGGCCCCTGGTGGTCAGTGCGCTCCCAGGGAACACCGCTCAGTTGACTGTGATAAGCAGTTGCTCAGAGGGCGGGTCCACAGCCGCTTGGCTGACAGGGATGAGCTGCTGTCCCACAGTGAGCAGATCCCAGAAGGCCATGCTCCCCACCAGGCACAAATCCCATTCACTGGGCCACTAGTTCCATATATTAGGCAAAGGATTCTCTTAGCCTTCATATAATGGTGATGACTTGGAAATGTTTTCATCAAATTTAATACATACACAATATGAAAATATATGAATGGTAAGTAAGAGAAATAAATATTTCACATAAGAGAAATAAAATTCAGCAGGACTTAAGATGGAGATAAAAGAATATTCTAAAGTAATTTGCATCTACAATTATAATAACAAATATAAATACCAAGATTAAGCAAAAAGAAACAACTTCCCATTAGTCTTTTTTTTTCAGACTTGGATATATGTTTTATATGACCTCTAAGCAACATTTCACACTAACCATTACCACTTCTTAGAATCCTCTCTCTTCCAGGTCTGTGTGACACCAAGCCTGGTTCTCCCCCTCTCACCAGTTTTTGTTCCCTTTACTATCCTCTCCTTCATATTTGATCTTTAAATGTTGGGGTTCTTCAGATTCCAGTCTGTAATCTTCCTATCTACTCCCATGGCTTTAGCCACCATCTAAGTGATAATCATTTTCAGTGGTTCTTTGGACTTACAAAATTCTATGGTTTCACTCCATAAATGTGTATATACATAGAGTTATAATTATACTAGAGGCCCAGTGCACGAAATTTCTCAGACTTTATTTTCCCTCAGCCCAGCCTGCACTGTCTCCAATCTGGGACCCCTCAAGGGATGTCCGACTGCCCATTTAGGCCCGATCCCACAGGGCAGTTGGACATCCCTCTCACAATCCAGGACTGCTGGCTCCCAACTGCTTGCCTGCCTGCCTGCCTGATTGCCCCTAACCACTTCTGCCTGTCAGCCTGATCATCTCCCAACCACTCCCCTGCCAGCCTGATTGACAACGAACTGCTCCTCTGCCCAATTGCCCCTAACTGCCCTCCCTTGCTGGCCTGGTCACCCCTAACTGCCCTCCTCTGTAGGCCTGGTTCTCCCCCAGCTGCCCTCCCCTGCAGACCTGGTCCCCCCAAACTGCCCTCCCCTGCAGGCTTTGTCCCTCTCAACTGCCCTCCCCTGCAGGCCTGGTCCCACACAACTGCCCTCCCCTGCAAGCCTGGTTGCTCCCAACTGCCCTCCCCTGCAGGCCTGATCACCCCCAACTGCCCTCCCTTGCAGGTCTGGTCCCTCTCAACTGCCCTCCCCTACTGGCCTGATTGCCCACAACTGCCCTCCCCTGCCAGCCATCTTGTGGCTGCCATCTTGTGTCCACATGGGGGTGGCCATCTTTGACCACATGGGGTAGCCATTTGTGTGTTGGAGTGACAGTCAATTTGCATATTACCTCTTTATTATATAGGACTAGAGGCCCAGTGCAATGGCGGGGGGGTATGTCTCTCAGCCCAACCTGCACCCTCTCCAATCTGGGACCCCTCGGGGGATGTCCAACTGCTGTTTAGGCAGGCAGTCAGACATCTCTTTCACAATCCAGGACTGCTGGCTCCCAACTGCTCACCTGCCTGCCTGATTGCCCCTAACTGCTTCTGCCTGCCAGCCTGATCACCCCTTGACCACTCTCCTGACAGCCTGATTGATGTCTAACTGCTCCCCTGCCAGCCCGATCATCCCCAACTGCCCTCCCCTGACAACCTGGTCACCCCCAAATGCCCTCCCCTGAATATTCCCTCTTTATTAGATAGGGTTTTTTTCTTTAACATATTGGACAGCCCTAATTGGTTTGGGTAGGTGGATGGAGCATTGGCCTGCAGACTCAAGGGTCCCAAGTTTCATTCTGGTGAAGGGCATGTACCTTGGTTGGGGGCACATACCCAGTGGGGAGTGTGCAGGAGGCAGCTGATGGATGTTTCTCTCTCATAGATGTTTCTTGCTCTCTATCCCTTTCCCTTCCTCTCTGTAAAAAAATCAATAAAATATATTATTTGTAAAAAAAGAAACATTTAAGATTCCTCTATATCTGCCTGGCTGGTGTGACTCAGTGGTTGAGACCCCCAGCTGCCACTGCTGGGAGGGGATCACGCCGTGGCGGTGCGCACCCCTGCCAGGCTGAGACCCCAGCCCAGGCTACCGCTGCTGGCAGGAGGATTGCGCCGTGGGAGTGAGCGCACCTACCAGGCTGAGACCCCAGCCCAGGCTGCCACCGCTGAGAGGGGGAGCCAAAGGGTTGTGTGCCCTTGCCAGGCTGAGACCTCAGGCTGCCGCCTCTGGAGGGGATCAGGCCATGGAGAGTGAATTTGTTTTGTTTTTTATAAAGAGTCAGGAGGGCCTCTGGGCAGCATTCCGCCAGGCCACTTACTCTGCAGGCTTTCATCGGCAGCCCTCTCTGAGACTGGGGGACTCTGGCAGGGCTGAGAGGACTGGGTGCCGCCATCTTGTGGCTATGAACATCGCCATTTTGTCATGGAGTGATGGTTAATTTGCATATTACTCTTTTATTAGATAGGATTATTATATAGGATATATGTATACATACATATTGACATTTCCATTGGGACATCTCCAGAAATCTCAAACTCAATATATCTAAACTCTTGCTTTCCCTTCTACCTCCATCTGCATCTCTTCCATTGTTCTCAAACTGTACAATGTGTTACTCAGAACATCTGTGCAATGTGTTACTCAGAAAAGATATTTAGGACCTACCCTTGACACCTGTGCAATGTGTTACTCAGAAAAAATACATGGAACCTACCCTTGACACCTTCCTCTCCAATCACTATCCCTTCCAACAAATTATCAAGTCCTATCAACTCTACCAAAAAAAATACCTCATGTTTGTTTATTCATATTCAAAACTTCCAACCTAGTCCCAGCTATCATTATTTTTTTTTAATTAGGACCTCCCACATTACTTTCCTAATTGTGCTTCCCCTTCCACTTTCATCTCCATAATTTCATTCTCCAAAAATCACATAAAGTGATCTTTTCTAAAAATGTAAAATAGGTAGTTTTTCTGCTGAAATTCCTTGAAAATAACTTCCCTAAAACTTGGGATGAGGTTCAAAGCCCTAACTGTAACTAAAAAGTCCTTGCAAGCTTTGTCCTATGCCTACTTCATTTCTTGGTTTTCAACCACATTTTTTATACCTCTGTTTCTCAGCTTTCCAATAACTCCCAGAAAACACCAAAACAGCACCTGAGAGGAGAGAGTGAAGCATAATATTTGGGACAACATAATTGTTCTAAGAAGAGTGTAGTAATTTACTGTGGAATAGGAATATTTGTCCAGCAATGATGAATGCTGATTGGCACTTGGCATCATGGCCTATCTCAGTGCAGCAGAGCTTGAGTGAAACAGTCAATATATCATGGTAATGGAGCTAGCATCTGTACAGATCAGTGTGAACTTTAATTCAAAATGTAGGCTGGGGGTTGTACCAGAGTCTAAGGAGATAATAGGTGATGCTAAGAACAATCTACAACACTGTCTATTGACAACTATATTTATGCACCAGAAAACCATTACATCTGTTATTACAATAATAGTAAATATGCCAAGTATTTTAATATTACCTAATTTAATATTCTCAAAGTAAAAAAGGAAATACAAAAATATCATCTTGCAATGCAAGATGAACACTTTTACATATTGTGTTTATATCCCTTCTACATTCCCACATACAACTTTGTAAAAAACATTACACATGAGAAGGAAAATGGGGGTACTTGCAACCTAGTTCAGTATCTGGTTAAAACTGTAGTCTTACTTCCCCACTCTGACTGACTTGGGCGAAGCTGCAGGGACCCTCAGGGGCCCACCACAGGAGGACATATATAGGTCAGAGCCTCCCCACCAGTTCAGTTCAGGCTTTGGATCTGGAATTCCCCTGGACTAGCAGATCTGTGAAATAAAGGTTAAACTTTCCTTCCTCCGAGTGCTGGCTGACCATTCTCCCATGCATTCTGCCACAACACACACATACATAGAATAATATCCATGTATGTATTATACAATTAAATATGTACATAACTATAAATGGATAAAACCCACAGTTTTTTACTTAAAACATCAGAAGCCTTTTGTGAAAATGCTTTTTTAAATTTATACACTTTAAAGAATATCCTATCAGGAATAGGAGTATGGTGTTGAGTTCGTGGATGTGAAGCACTTAAAATAGCACCAAGCTATTTAAACACTACACAGAGGAGTTATCAATGATTGCTGCTACTTTTACCGTCATCATCCTGGTTCATGGGTCAGTGCTCGATCACTGAGAAACACCAGCCAGGCGACATCACTTATTTCTTACAACACCCTTTCATGTCCAATTTAAAAAAAGGCTAAACACAGTTAACTAAATGGTAGCAATAGGTTTTTGATACAGATGTATCTGATTTCAGTACACATATTCTTAATGCTGTGTTGTGTTCCAGCGGTTTTACAAAAAAGATTAGTGGTGCAGTGCCTTGAGCTGAGTATTGATTCTGCAATTAACCAGCATGTAATCTCTGGAAAACCTATGACTGTGTCATCTTTTCCATCAGGTTACTGGGTTGATAAAATCCATGGTCCTTTTTAGATCTTAGATAATAAAATATTTCAAGTTTGGAAAATGGTAAATTTTTATACATTGAATCAAATTATTATTTTAATACTTCTTTTATATTTAATATTATTTACTCTCAAAATATGTAAAACTGGTAACAAAAGTGAAATAAAATAGTTTAGCATTCAAATAGCTTCAACTTTAAAAGTTGCATTTCAGAAAGACATAAAATCTGAGGGTATAGAGAAGAGGGAGAAAAAGGATTACAAAAGTAGAATCCTTGAAAAATAAGTACAGGCTACTAAATAATAGTCTTTAAAAGGTTAAAAAAGTCATTTGATCTTTTATAAACAAAACATACTATCTCCAATTTAAGTTTTTTTCTGACTTTTTTTAGTACCATTGGAAAAATAAATAGTAAAAATAATTGGATAAACAGTGAAAAAATGAAAGCAATGAAACAATGTAAACACCATCTAGCATTAAGATAAAGTGGTAGAGATTGAATAATCGAGACTATTTTGAAAAATACACACCAGAATCAAGAAATTAAGAGTTTAATAAGCCACAAAAATGTATTATAAAGAGTAGGGAAAGGGTGAGTTATATATTATGTGACCGTGGTGCTCTTAAGCTCAGAATTTGGAGGAAAAATTAGATAGTTACTACACAACATTCACCCAAATATTTTTCAGGTAGATTGTTGACTTAATTATTTTAAATATAGAACATTAAAACCTCAATTAAAAGTTAAAATATTTTTCAGGTCAAAATCATTAAAAATAAGTTTATAAAAGCCAACCACAAACTGGAATTTAGTCAATATTATAAAAGGGTTAATGCTTTCAATGCATTATGGGCTCATAGACATCAAAAATTTAAAAACTAAGACTCTATTAGGAGAATGAATAAAAGAAAAGAATAAAGAGTTTACAGTAGGAGAGATACAAAGAAATAATTGCCTCACTTATTTCAACTCTAATGCACCAATACACTCTTAGGTGAGGTTCCCCTTCTCTCTGCTTCTATAAAGTTTCACCCCATCCATTTCAAAACCACTGACTTACAGTTTATGTTTAAGAGGATTTGTCTACTACTACTACATTTTAAACCCTTCAAGTGGAGGCTAGTATCTGTATGTATTTCCCAGAGCTCAGATCTGCCAATGTGTCAGGGGAAGAAAGATTCTTTTTCCATTTTGAAAGTTATTTAGTTTCTGCTGCTTGCCTTGTAGCAGAAACTGAATTTCAGTTTATTAAAATCCCATTTCTTTTTTGGATGACAATTTCTGATCTCAGATATGTCTCATCTCAAAGTAGAAGGATTCAGAACTGGATGCTGAATCAAAGTGTGTGCAAATGTGAAAGATTATTTGGTCTCTTTATTGGGAACATCACTTCACAGGATGAGAGGCAGAGGGGTGTCACACAGACACATCCTGGCACTCTCACTGTAAAGCAAATTATGTTGAGGCAACAACACACAAATTAATATAGAGATAACAGAGGGATGTTAAGCAACTCAGAGACAGTGAAATAGTCAGAGTTAGACTAAGCTCCAGGATAAGTCACTCAATAGAGGAATGCCCCTCTGACTTGGCCTACTTCTTAGATTCATTTTTCATTAGATTCCTCCTTCTATACTCAATCCATATTAAGTTCCTTCCAATTCCTTAAAGATGCCATATTCTCTCTTACTGTGAGATTTTGCATTTGCTGCCCATTTTCCCTGAATTACACTCTTCTCTTTCCATACACCTTCTATAATTTCTACTTGATAAACTAACCTCCACAGCAGGTTCCACCTCTTTCCAGAACCTTCTCTGGCCCCAGAATTGGGTTTACGTGCCTTCCTATATGAAGTACATCCTCACTACTCAGTATAAATTCCTGTCCTATTTCCATCTCCATGCTTCAGACACTGTATTAGCATCTGCTTCTTTCTCTTTCCAGCCCCCTCCCTGCCCTCCTTGCTTGAGGACAGGACAAGTATATTATATTACTAGAGGCCCGGTGCACGAAATTCATGCACGGGGGGAGGGGGGAGTGAGGGGGGGGTGTGTGTGTCCCTAGGCCAAGTCTGCACCCTCTCCAATCTGGGACCCCTTGAGGGATGTCTGACTGCCTGTTTAGGCCCAATCCCACCAGGATTGGGCCTAAACTGGTAGTCAGACATCCCTCTCACAATCCAGGATTGCTGGCTCCCAACTGCTTGCCTGCCTGCCTTCCTGATTGCCCCTAACCACTTCTGCCTGCCAGCCTGATCACCCCCTAACCACTACCCTGCCAGCCTGATTGATGCCTAACTGCTCCCCTGCCAGCCTGTTTGCCCCTAACTGCCCTCCCCTGCAGGCCTGGGTCCCCCCCAACTGCCCTTCCCTGCAGGCCCAGTCACCCCCAACTTCCCTCCTCTGCCAGCCTGGTCACCCCTAACTGCCCTCCCCTGCAGGATTGATTGTCCCCAACTGCTCCCCTTGCAGGCCTGGTCCCTCTGAACTGTCCACCCCTGCTGGCCATCTTGTGGTGGCCATCTTGTGTCCACATGGGGGCAGGATCTTTGACCACATGGGGGAAGCCATCCTGTGCATTGGAGTGATGGTCAATTTGCATATTATTTTATTAGATATGATAGAGGCCTGGTGCACAGGTGGAGGCCAGCTGGTTTGCCCTAAGGGTGTCCTGGATCAGGGTGGCAGTTCCCTTGGGGTGTGGGGCAGCCTGGGCGAGGGGCCTGTGGTAGTTTGCAGGCTGACCACAGCCCCCAGCGACCCAAGGTGAGGCCCTGGTATCTGGGATTTATTTATCTTCTATAATTGAAACTTTGTAACCTGGAGTGGAGCCAAGCCTCCTGCTCGCTCCATAGTGGCATCCATTTCTGTTGGGATTTATTTATCTTCTATAATTGAAACTTTGTAGCCTGGAGTGGAGGCCTGTGCTGGCCAGGGTGTGTGGAAAGCTTGGCTTCCTCCATCGCTGGGGAAACCCAAGCCTCTCTCCTGCTCTCTCCATGGCCACAGCCATCTTGGTTGGGTTAATTTGCATACTCACCCCTGATTGGCTGGTGGGAGTGGCTGGTGGGCATGGCTTGTTGGTGTAGCAGAGTGGTGGTTAATTTGCATATTACTCTTTTATTAGATAGGATTGGCATTTGTATTCTTAACATTTAGCACAATACTTCATACCTATTATGTATTTAAAGTTTCTTTTTGAAAAATTAAGTAAAAAGTCTTTTTTAAAACACGTGTTTATTAATTTTCAGAGAGGAAGGGAGAGGAAAAGAGAGATAGAAACCTGGAGATGAAAAAAACATTATCAATAGGCTGCCTCCTGCTCACCCCCTACTGGTGATCAAGCCCACAACTGAGGCATATGTCCTGACTAGGAATTGAAACAGAGACCTTTTGATTCCTGGCTTGACAATCAACCACTCAGCCACAGCAGTTGGGCACAAAAGTATTTATGTAAAGATTAAAGATGTATGGTCAAAGCAAGTGAGAATAGAATTTTAGATAGAATAAAAGAATATGTTTATTTTTTCCCTAAGAAAATTTTTATTAAAAGAAAAAATATAGCAATTGCTTGAAAAAAATCTATGTAGTAAACAGACACTGAGTGGATTGTGACACTGACCTTGCTTTTCCACATATATGTGAATGTAGTATTGGAAGAATATCAGTTTTGAAATCAAAAGGATTTGAAAAGTTTTCTAAAACACTCTTAGTTTCTTATATCTGGTAAAATGGAATAATTTCCATTATATAAGGATTTTACCTGGTAAGTATGAGGAATGTGTGATAGTGGTACCTCAATGTCTATGGGTGTTAGTTACTACAAAATACATTTATTAATTTAATCAATCTCATAGAGCAGTAATTCTCAAAATTTCTCTAAAAGCAGAACACACAATCACAGAGGGCCTGGTTAGCACAGTCAACCAAGTTAGCACTTCACATACTCAAAATTTGAGTCTTTGGTTCTTTTCCTTGAAAATATATGCAAATTTGAAATTCTACCCCACTATTTAGCTCTGTTTGTTCTGATATTAAAATGTTCTTGCCAAATTATTTTACATTTCCCTGTAACCTTTGCAACTGGGCCAGAGCCATGTGAATGGGTTCTAGCCAAAGGAATGTGAATGGAGTGAGGAGAAACATTTCTGCGTCAAGGCTTTAAAAGAAGTGAGTGTAAGAAACCCTCCTCCTTGCCCTAGCTGGTTTGGCTCAATGAATAGAGCATCAGACTGAGGACTGAAGGGTCCTGACTTTGATTCTAGTCAAGGGCACATGCCTGGGTTTCAGCCTTGATCCCCAGTGGGGGGTATGCGGTAGATAGCTGGTCAGTGATTCTCACCCATCATTGATGTTTCTATCTCTCTCTCCCTCACCCTTCCTCTCTGAATCAATAAAAATATACTTAAAAAATAAAAGCACTACATTAAAAAGAAAGAAACCCTCTTCATGCTCCTCTTCATTTTCAATAGGCTGAATGAGATCACAATATATAATCCTAAGACGTGGCAGAACAACAAAGTAGAAAGAGTTTGGGGTCCCTGAAACCATATGAAGAAGAACTACCCTAAAACTAGAATCACCCACTTTGAACTATTTATGTAAACAAGAAATAAGCTTCTATTAATACATTTGAAGTATTAATTATTTTGAATCTATCTGTTATAGCAGCTACTCGAAACAGGGGACACCTATGCCCCCAAAAAAGAAAAAGCTAAACATTGTGCAGTTGAAACGTATCCCAAGACCCAAATTAAGTGTTTTTGTATTGTTTATACAAATTATCACACATTTATTTTCATTTTCTAAATAAGTGTAGTTGAAACGTTTATTAAACTGTCTTAGACCCTGCCATGCATTCAAAACCTCTAATTGAAACATCTGCTCGGAACTGATGAATTTGCCAGGGGTTAAACATAACATAGCATGAAAATTCAGGGTTAACATTCAGTGGTTATTCAGAAAGAAAGAGGGGGGTGTGGAAGGTGAATGAGTAAATACAAGTGGTGACCCCAATAAAGGTTTGTCAATATCACTACATAAGAATTTGTGCTCCTGGAATCCTTGCTACTTATGGTAATGTATAGAAAATATAGGAAAAATATACTAGAAATTTAACTCTGAAGCATTATTTTTATATTCTCCTAGAGAACAAGTACCTTTAAGTACATAGCTATAGATAGGTAGATTAATATCAAAGATTTATGACAATAAAGTAGAAAATTAGTTCTTAACAATTAGGCATTAATATAGAAAATTATGGCTCTATAACACTGTATTCATAATCTTTAAAATATCAGTTCATGTAATATCATTATTACATGATTAATTTTTTCTCAATAAAAAAATCTAAAAGATAAAAATAGAGAATCATAAAATCACTGAAATTAGAATTAGCAGAGCATCTACTCCAATAATTTTTCTCCAAATCCATCAATCCTTTTCTTTTCATCACTCTTATTAAAGCTTTCTGTCATTCAGCAATACTTACATTAATATTCATATCCTAAACCTTTTGTTTTTCTGACTCTTCATTGCACCCATCTGGAAAACTCAATGGGTAAATTCAACTACCCAGTGCTCTTTGTGTACACACAAGCAGCTGACTACAACACACAAGAGGGCAGAATGGTAGCATTAGTAATGCATAGCAATCTCTTTAGGTTCCTCTGGGCAGCTCGCTCTCCTAAACATCTAGAGAACCATTGCAAACCATCTCTATTCTCCTCAAATTTCTGATAATGCATCCCTCCTACCATCTTTTCCCTCTACAGATAACCTTACCTTCTACTTTCTGGAGATAAAAAATGAAGGTATCTGGTAGGACCTTTCTTCAACTTACCACTATCTTAAATGTTAAAACAGATTCATTGAAACTTGTCCTCTCTGCCTTCTCTCCTGATACAATAGAGTCGTCAATCTCTAAGGCCAACCCCGAATCCTTCTGGCTTTCTGAAAAATCTTACAATAGCAATTTTTAAAGTAAAATCTCCTGGGCCTCTTCTCTTTTTTTGTAGGGTCATCATTTTTTTAGCCAGTCATTAAATATTGGATTTTTTTTCATGGCTTAGTCCCAATCAATCTTTCTGTTTTTCTTACTCTGCTCAGTGCTATCCATCTTCAGCACTTATCTTGAAGCATAAGAATCCCTCCTGTGGAAAAAATGCAGTTTGAAATTCTCTGCTATTTTTAGAAAGTCCCTTGCTCTATAAGTCAACTGTTATTTCTAGACGGTCTCTAATTCTGTAAAATACAATTTTGTTTTTTAGCTTGAATAATAGAAAAGATAAGTTTAACTGTCTGACCTTGCAAGCTATCCAGATAACATAAGGGGCTGATACGCTGATACTGATAATACTCCCATGCCAGGTGTCTGTAAGATATGATATGTACTAAAGGCTACAGGTGTTTCTTAGATATGATATGTACTCAAGGTTACAAGTTGTCTGCAAAAATAACATACACAAAGACCTGAGAAGATATAAAAAGAGAATGCGTCTTTCTTTATTTGCTCAGAATTTGAAAGGCATTTTTCTCTGAACCCACCAGTGTATAATAAAGTGTAACTCCACCTCTCTAAGTGCTACTTATTTTTTCTCTGGTCTTCTGCAATAATCTCCTATGACCATGAGATCAGTATCTGTCTTCTCTGACACCTATCTGCAATTTTATGTCTTAAAGACACCTAAAAAATCATCATGCCCAATATTGAACTTTTCTGTCTCATTGTCCATGCTCTATTCCAAATCTACATCATGTCTGCCAGCTTTTCTCCTTAAATATTTTTTATTCATTCATGTCTCCCCAACTCTCCCACCATCTTACCAAGTCTACACTATTATCTTTTACTTAGATACTACAATTTGCCTTTTTACATAACATTTTTATAGTAAAACAATCTTTAAAAACAATACAAAGAAAGATCATGCCACCTTTCTATTTAAAAAACTTCAGTGAAACTGGCTACAGTTGCTCAGTGGTTAAGCGTCGACCTAGGAACCAGGAGGTCACAATTTGATTCCCAGTCAGGGCATATGCCTAGGTTGCGGGCTCAATCCCCAATCGGGCAGAAGGCAGCTGATCACTGATTCTCTCTCATCACTGATGTTTCCATTTCTCTCTCCTTCTCCCTTCCTCTCTGAAATCAATAAAGATATATTTTAAAAAGAAAAATAAATAAATAATTCCAGGACTTACCTTTGCTCTTAAAATGCTTAACTAAATGTGTAACATGCTTCACTAAATTCTGTAAAATGGCCTACAAGTCCTTGCCATCTGAGATTCAGCAATCATAGCACTGTGTTCATACAATGTTTTGTATCCTTCTGACCACAGGTTCTTTTACACAAGCTGTTCCTTTTGCCTGTTCCTAAACAACCCATAAATCTCAGCTCAGACTTTCTTCCTCAGGGACATTTCTCAGATTCTAAAGTTTAGATCAAGTATTGTATGCCCTCTTACTACTTTCAACCCTGCTTTTGTACAATGTATAACTTTATATTTTTTATGTGTTTTTGTTTAATATCTAGTTGCCCTGTGAAATCAATGACTGTTGTTTTATTGTTCACACATTGCCTATTACCACAACACCAGGAACAACATGAGTTCTATTTTTGTTGAAAACACAGAAAAAAAGGAACTTAGAAATCATTCTATTTGTGCCCAAATTTAAGTCATTATAACGGATATGCATCAAAGTTTATAGAAATCTCTTCCTTGATTTTTGGATGATTCACTCAAAGCAGATGTCTTCACAGTCACTTATTGGAAACTTGTTTAATTTCTATAATTTTGCAGAATTTTAAAATGTATTTTGGGGTGTTCAATTTAATTTTAAAAACTGGCATTATCCTTCATTATGTACTTGAAAAACATCTTTGTTATTCTGTAATTGGTTTTTCCTGGATTCTTTTCATGTTTGCTTTTCTTTCAGCTTCCATTTCACAATGGTTTGTCTTCTGTCTGAGTCACTACACAATATTTATATAATGTGAAAAAGTTGATATTGTTGACATCGGACACACACACACACACACACACATACAAATTAGCACCCAAACACAGGACACTAGATAAATTGTAATAGATATGGAGAGAGATACTTATGGAATAGAATCACAGTATAGAGAACACTGGCCAGGATAAATATCTCAAATACCAACCATATTTTTTTATTTCAAGATACTTTTTTTCTGCATATTTTAATATCTCTAAAATTGGAACCATCTAAAAACCAATGGACTTTCTCAGTTTAATGGGTAATATTTCCTTATTATTGTTGTATAAAATAATGCCAGTCTCATAATATGACATTTTTTATTCAATTAAATGTTTTTTAATCCATAAGTCTAGTATCTATTATGGAGATAAACAGAGGTTTTAGAAGGAGAAGAGGGAGGAGTAAAATAAAATTATTCATTAGAGCAAATAAAACTTTGTTTTTATAAGTTGTTATCTACCTATCACAATCCTGTCCTTTATATATATGGGAATATATAGCATTTATTACCTTATGCTGGAGTCAGTTGTGAATGTGTCTGCCTTATTCCCTAAAATCCTTAAGAGTAGGACTATGTAGTTATCCTCCTTCTATTTCACAGTGCTTGGCATGTGATAGAACTTTAAATTCATTTGTTCAAGTAAGTGAAGTCTAACAGCGTTGTCTTCTACAGAAAGAGCAGCAAATAGAATGTATGTATGGCAATAAATTTGTAAGGTACTTGACAGGAGTATATTAAGCTCTCTGATAAGAAACATTAACTTACTTGGGCTATTTTATTACTCTCTAATTCACTGATGCATTAATTTTCTGCATGTAGTAATTACCAAATCAGGAATTACTAATGAAGAAATGAATTAAAATTTACTTCTCCAGGGCACCTAACAATGCCCCGGGGCCTAAAGTATTTCTGAAAAATAAACATATGCTCCAAGAGTAATTTTTCAGAATTTGCCTTGTTAATTGTCACACATGTGATATATATTTATAAAGGTCTCAATTTTCTAAATGTTTATAAAAATGAACACACTACTGCAACTGACACATTGAACATGGAAAACAGATGGTGTCAGAGTGATTAAATGTAAACACACCCATATCTTGTACAATGCCAGCATGAACAAATTTAGGAGTAGCCTGAAGGTAACATAACCAGCATGGCTAAGTAGGTGGTAGAGATGATAAGTGATCAGTTCTAATAAATCAAGAAAGAAAGACTCTACATCAATGTTGGCATTTTCAGTGTTCTCTGAATGATAGCAAAAATTATTTCAATCATCAAGTATATGGTGATTTTCTAATCAAGGGCATCACTAGAGAAGACAAAAACTGATAATGAAATATACATAAGAAGGAGAGGTTTAGAAGGAATGGGACTTTCAAACTGAAGGAAAATAAGAAAGAGATGAATTTCCAAATTTGGAAATTCATCTCTTTCTTATTTTCCTTCACACAGTGGCAGCATAAAGACATTTTTATTCCATTCATCTTCCTGAAAAGTAACTAAACAAGAATTTAAAAAATAAAAATAAAACCAAATTTAAAATACTTTCTGTCATTAGTGAACCAAGCAGACAGCTGTAATTCCAAATAACAACTGAGGAATAACAGAAAATGCATTTTGTTCTCTACCAAAGCAAGAGTAGATGCTGAGAAACAACAGCACAATCCTTCCCCTCTACCTCCAACCTGAATAGGAAAAGTTTACCCTTAAAAGCATGTAAGAAGTCCAGGAATATTCCCTAATGAGGATACAGCAATTGAACTATGTCGGTCTGTTCCCATACAACCGGTGGGAGTTCTGCTGAGGAAGAAATCACACTGGAAGCCCACTCAGCTGTGAGAGTCCTGGCCAACCATCCAGGGGCAATGGTTGAAAGATAAAGCAAGGTGAAGCAGAGAAAAAAGGCAAAGAATCGCACATGACAGCAAAGATACCTGCAAGGGCTCTATTGTGAGTACCACCAAATGCTCCAGGATGTGCACGAAGGGAAGAGTTGATTTGGCCAGAATGGGTCCAGGAATTGCACACTTCAATCAAAGCTGAGGAGTGCTTCAGCGCTCTCCTCCAACTTCTGCTTACTCTATTTTTCAACAAAAAACTTACCCATTTAAAGAAGAGTGCCAAATGAGAACTAGCATAGAACATGTGCTAAAAGGGTTATTCTTTGACTAGAGAAAGCATTGAGTATTTTATAGATCAGCATTGTATTAGGTGGTTTGGCTACATCAATGAATATTACAGATGCCTGCTCTCATGGACCTTCAATCTAGTAGGGAGGAAAGACAATATATTATTAACATACAAAACTAATTAAATTAGACATGTGTTAGAAAGTAATAATTGTTATAAAAATTAATAGATCATATAAGAGGTATCAGAAATGCTGGAAGACAGGGCAGTTAGCAGTATTAAATAAGACAGTCAGGGTAGCTACACTGAACAGATTAGATCTGAACAAATACTCAATGAAAGCACAGAAACTAAGAAATCAGATGTCCGAAAGAACATTTTAACCACAGAGAAAGACCCAGATGTGTGAGTTCCTGAAACATTAAAGGAACGAAAGCAGGAAGAACAGGCACAGATGAACAGATATTGAGATCAGAAAATTGATGAGGGTGCAGGCAAGCAGGTGGGGGAGTCCTTAGATCACACAATGTAGGCCATTGTAAAGACCTTGAGTTTTGCTCCCATGGAACTGGGAAAGTAGTGCAGGGTTTTGAGTAAAGAAGTAACAAGATCTGACTAGTGTTATAAAAGGAACACTCTCATTTCTCTGTTGAGAATAGACTTTTCAGGGCAAATATAAATGAAGGAAGACCAGTTAGAAGCTACTTAAGTAATCCATGCACAAAATATTGGGTAATGGTAGGTCAGGCAAGAGTTGTGGCAGTTTGAATAGTAAAAAATGGTTAGATTCTGGATATAAGTTGAAATAACAGTTTCTGACACATTGAAAGTGAGTTTCAAGGAAAGGAATTTCAAAGATAATTTCCAGGTTTTCAGCCAGAGTATATGGAAGGATGCTGTCATCAACTAACATGGAGAAAGTTGGTGTTGTTCAGCAGGTGTAAAGGCAGGAATCAGGAGCTGAGTTTGGAAGTGCTGAATTTGATTCATTTATTAGGTACCAAGTGGGGATGTCAAGAAGGCCATGGAATGCATAAGTTTAGAGTTCAGGAGAGAGATCTAGGCGGGAGATATACTAGCAAATCCAGTTAGTGTCAGGTTTAGATGGTTCTCAAAGCCAGGATGAGCTCAGAGACTGATGAGTTCATCAGAGAATGAGTGAGAATAGAATGGAGAAAAGACCTAAAACTGAGTATGGGCACTCTAACATTAAGAAGTATAGAAGTACAAAGAGGGGAAAAAAAACTATCAAAGAACACTGAAAAGTCACAGCCAGAAATGAAAAACCAGCACGAAATGATGGGCAGGTGTGCATTCTGACCGATGAATATTGCAATGTGAAGGTCATTAATAACCTTGAAATAAATATTTTTTTATGAACAGGAGTAGAGAATAAAAGTGTTTGGATATGTTTAAGAAAAAATGAATGGAAAAACATTGAAGAAAGTAAGGACAGACAAATCATGCAAGGAGTTTGCTGTAAGAAAAGACCATGAATGGAGTGTGGAGAAGTGGAGTCAAGAGAAAGTTTTTATTATCATAATATCTGAGATATAATGGCATGCATGTATGTTGGTAGAAAAGGTTGATTATAAAGTAAAGAAAGGGAAATTTCCTCTGAATATTCTTAAGTAGTGAAGAAGGTTGGTGTCCACACTATAGAAAGAAAGATTTAGGTAGGAGCATGGGTGCTTCACATATGTAACAAGTAGAAGGAAGAACATGAGAAAGTGCATGCTGAGAGGTGGTATGTGTGATACTTGGAGTCATTTCTGATGGCTTTAAATTATTTTTGTGAAATAGAATTCAAGGTTATCAACTAAGAGCATGGGGGTAGAGGAATTGGGGATTCAAGACAAAAGAGAAGGTTTTGAGATAATCACCTGGAATGGAACTGTAAACAGAATGAAAATCCAGAATATAATTGCCTGGCAGTATTAAGTAACTACTTGAAATTTGTGGTTATAAATAAAAGTGAAATCAGCACACTTATTACTTTTTCTGGCTGTGTTCAGATGCACAACTACAGATACAAAACAGGCTGATTTTAATGTATCCCGATTTGAGATTTTGCTAAACCAATATGATGAATCAAGCAAGGGCAGAGGAGTCCAGGGCATGTGTAAGTGATTATAATGAATCACTACAGAATTTTAACTAAATAAGGAAGGGAGTGGCCATCAAGGAGAAGAGAGACAGTTAAGTGGTGGTCAAATTGAATGGAATCACTTATTGAAAGTATGTATGTGACTGAAGGACAGCCGAGGTCAAAGTAGTAGAGGGAGTGGACTGTAAAGAGGAAGTGATAGAGAGTGAAATGCATAGATTAGAGATGAACTTTCTTTTCATGTTTTTTAATCCTCACTGGAGGATATTTTCCCATTGATTTTTAGAGAGAGTGGAAGAGAGAGGGAAAGACAGAGAGAAATATTGATGTGAGAGAAATAGATCAATTGGTTGCCTTCTGCACATGCCCAGACCAGGAGCCTGCAACCTAGGTACATGCTCTTGACTGAAATCGAACCTGGGACCCATAGGTCCCCAGGCCAATGCTCTTTCCACTGAGCAAAATCTGCTAGGGTCACAGTTGTTTTTCTTTTTAAGTCAGGCAAAAGACACATGAATACTATACAGCTCAAAAGGAACTATTCAGGGAAACTGGAGAAGTCAGACATAGACTCAAAGAAGACCTTAGAAGACAACCAAAAGAAAGGGAAGAGAAAACATGAAAAAACATTTCAGAGGCAAAAGCCCTTTGAAGAATGAATGCCAAATATTACAATAAATATTCAGAGATAGATGGGACAGAGTAGAGAAAATCATATACAATGAAATAATAAATAATTATAAGTATTATTAAAATATTAAAGCAGATATAGAAGATCCAGTATATGTATATCCTTTTTTTAAAAAAGTGAATAGAGCTAATTCAAGGAAAAAGATTAATATATGTATTTGAGTAGAAAAGATTATGTCACTTATAAGGAGATTAAACATCTGGATGGCCAGAGATTTTTCTGCAGGGAAACTCAATGCCAGAAACTCTGGAGCACTATTTAGAAAGTGTTAAAGGTTCTAAAATCCCAGGATTTTATACTTATTAAAGTTATTCCTGAATAGAAATAAAACAAATACTTTCATAAATGTGAGAGAAATTAGGGACCACAGGCATAAGAGCATGTCTTGATTAGAAGTAAAATAAATAATGAAAATTAAATTCAAGAACAGAAAAGCCAACATAACTATTTGCTTATCATTGACTTTATTAATATATAAGAAATTATAAACTATGTATGTTATGGTTTCAGAGAAGAATGCAAATTTTGTAATCCTTTGATATATAAAATAATATTTACTAACACATATAAGGTATATGAGAGGAACTGAGGTAGGAAAAGTGTAAGAATGAGAAATTTCTTCATCTTGTCTGTTAATAAATCAATATAATCTGAAATTGAAATATGAAGTTAAAAATGGATTATTAATCCAACCACTAATTCTTTTACTATAATTTTCTCTTAAGAATAAAATGTTCTTTTAGAAATTAGCATCTCTTGTCTTAAATTCAAGTAAAATGAACCTGAATATTAGTATTTGAAAATGCCACTATGCCATATTATCTTTCTATTTTTTTGTCTCTCTAACTTTTCAGGAGATGAGAGAGAGAGAGTGAGAGAGAGAGATGGACTTATGTGACATGATTTCACCAACTGTTAATAATGATTTGGGGAAATTTTATATGAAAAAGTAAAATACCCAGTGTTTAAAAGAATATTGAAAAATTGGTATTCTTATATAATACTGATGAAAAATTTAGCAAACTTTTTGTTGCCATAAAATTTTAAATACTTTAGTATCTCATTTTCCTGTTAAATACATCTAGTGATTTATCTAGCCATCTTTCTCTATACTCCAAATTCTTGAGCCACATTATCACTGAATAGTGAAATTACCTATTCTACATTAACTTGAAATGTATTTTCATTCTAAGATGCACATATTTTCACATCCTTGAAATCAAGAAAAGCCATAAAATCAGTAGTTTTTTACATTCAATAAAATGTAATTTTATAGTGGAAATATCAGAGTATCCATATATATAAAGAGCCAGGGGCTGTCATGACCGAAACAACTGAATGGACGACCAAACAGGCTGCATGGGGTGACCAGGCCGGCTGGGGGGTTAGTGAGGGATGACCAAATGACTGAACAGCAGGCTGTGTGGGGTGACCAGGTCGGCAGGGGGGGGCAGTGAGGGGCAACCAGGTCAGCAGAGGTGGGCAGTGAGGGGTGACCAGGCCAGCAGGGGGGGCAGTTGGGGACAACCAGGCTGGCAGGAGGGGGGGGGGGTCAGTTGGGGGCAACCAGGTTGGCAGGGGGGCAGTTAGGGATGATCATGTTGGCAGGCAGAGGCCGTTGGGGGTGATCAGGCAGGTGGGGGGGCAGTTGAGGGCGACCAGGCCAGCAGGGTGGGTAGTAAGGGGCAACCAGGTGGGCAGGGGGGGCAGTAAGGGGCAACCAGGCCGGTGGGGAGGGGAAGTTGGTGGGGGGGATGGGCAGTTGGGGGAGACCAGGCCAGCAGGGGAAGCAGTTAGGAGTGATCAGGCAGGCAGGCAGGTGATCAGTTAGGAGCCAGTAGTCCTGGATTGTGAGAGGGATGTCTGACTGCTGGTTTAGACCCAATCCCCGGGCCTAAACCGGCAGTTGGACATCCCCCAAGGTGTCCCAGATTGGAGAGGGGGCAGGCTTGGCTGAGAGGATCCTCTCCACCCCCCCCCCCCCATGCACGAATTTTGTGCACCAGGCCTCTAGTTTCAACTAAAAGAGGTATGATGATTAAAGAGACATCATAGGGGATAACTGTTCTACATACCTTGGAATGTATGTAGTTTCAAAGATCAGTAAGGAAAAGGTAATGATTTGGTTGTAGCAAAGGTTGCTTGTATGTGGGTTCAGTCAGATGAGAAAAGTGAGGGTTTGGGATGGAAACAAACCAAAATGATTCCCAAAATCTTTTCAGTAGCATTTCATTTGAATTGGAGTGAGACATTATGAGAACAGACTTGCAGTAATATATTTCCCTTGCCCTTGGAACAGATTCTTAGGATACATTACTAATAGGTGAGAGACAGAAAATGGCATTTTTTTAAACAAAATTTTAAGTTACCTTTTCACTGAATTTTAAATTAATAACTAAGGATTATTAAGGCTTAGATAATTTTTAATTTATATCAGACTCTCTCAATACAAAGGGAATTTGAGTACCAAAATGCACTAAATACACTTTCTTTTAGTTTCATTTTTTAACAGCATTAAAGATTTTTAAGAATTGCCTTACCCAGTGAGTTTGATTGCGTGTGTCCGAAGCTTTCGATATTTTTCTGATTCTTCATTTGTACTGGTCACATGTCTATATATTCCCGACTTGTAATGGAAGAAATCCTCATGGACTTGCATTATGGCTAAAATAAATCCCAATAGGAAAAATGACACAGTTAAAAACATTAGCTTTATAAACCTTCAGAAATTCTCACAAAACAACCAATGGGTAAATTGCCAGAATAGAATTTAAGAAGCAATCTTGTAATACAGGCTAATTTTGATTCCTGCTTAATTTAATTGGTTGCAATTTTTTGTTGTTGTTGAACTTATTGGGATGACATCCTATAAAAGAAAAGCCTAATATGCAAATTGACTGAATGGCAGAATGACCAGTCACTATGACGCACACTGACCACCAGGGAGCAGATGCTCAATGCAGGAGCTACCCCTAGCCCTCAGGCCCCATGCCATCTAAGGCGATGCCGGTGGGGTCCCCCCGACAGAGGGAGGCGACCAGTGGTGGGGGGCGAGGCCAGCAAGGGGGCAGCATCAGACCGGCCAAGGCAGGTGCCAGTGGGGGCCCCCTGATGACCCACCAGTTGCCCCACATATCAGCCTTGATTGCCGGCCAGGCCTAGGAACCCTACCTGTGCATGAATTTCATGCACCAGGCCTCTAGTTGGTTAATAAAATCATATAGGTTTCAGGTACACGATTCCATAATATATCATCTGTATATTGTATTGTGTGTTCACCAACCTAATTCAAGTCTCCCTCCATCACCATTTATCCTCTTTTTATCCTAATTTGCCTCCCCCCAACCACCTTTCCTTCTGGTATCACCATTCTATGGACCGTCCATGAGTTTGGTTTGTTTGTTTGTTTGCTTATTTTGTTTTTTTTGCTTAATCCCTTCACCTTTTACACCTGGCACCCCTCCTCCCTCCCCTCTGACAGTTGTCAGTCTGTTCTCTGTATCTATGAGTCTGTTTCTATTTTGTTTGCTAGTTTATTTGGAGAGTATTATGCTAAGTGAAATAAGCCAGTCAGAGAAAGACAAGTGCCTTATGATTTCACTTACATGTGGCTGCAATATTTTCTTCTTCTAACAACAACTTTTAGCTATTTGAGTGTTACTTAAATTCACATTATACCTTTAAAACACCAGGTATTCTTAATTGACAGAGGCACTATTACCAGGAATTGAGTCTTTGCAGTGAAGGACCTCTGCACTTGGCTAGTGATTTGCGATTTCTCCATTAACCTTATGCTTCACCACAAGCCTCTTAAAACTCCAATTAAGCTAGCAGCTCAGGGTGAGTCTAGCAAACCAGGCTTAAAGTAATTGTCCTTAATCCTTAGAAATAAATACAAATCTTTCCTTGGTGAGCTTGAGTAGAAAGCAAACCCTTGGCAAACGAATATTCTGGCAAGATTCCAGCCTCACAGCTCTGGAGAGCTGAACCAATATTGTATTCTTTAGAAAGTAAGAGCTTATGCTTTATAAAGCTCTCCTTCATTTCCTCACCTAGATTACTTCTTTTCTGTATTGTGGTCTTTGTTGAAGGGCTTGGGAAATTCAGAATGAAGACTTTAAACTTCTAGAAGATGTGAACTGAAAATATTTTTAGTTGGGACAAGACAAACCCCCTTCATAACTATGTACCCTACTTATCTATCTTAGTTTGACAGGCATTTTACATAGCATAGGTATTTGATAACTACTAAAATGAAGCTTCTATTCCAAAGTCAAATATAACTTTTTAATGTTCCATTTTTATTTTATTTTTAATGTTCCATGCCTTTATGCTGTTCAAATATTCTAAAAGAGGTTAAATTTTCTTTACCGACTTTAAAACACATTCCCATAGGTTTTTAAGAATTTATATAACTGTAATCTATGCAGATCTTTGCTATTGTTCTATTTCCATAACCTAAACTTATTTTTCAATCTACATATTTTAGAAAAATGCTCACAGTGTTAGTTAGTCAGCGTTCTGTTGCCTTTTACATCCTTTTGTATTGAGACTGGGGGGAAATGCAACAATGGAAGACATCACTTTGCATCTACAGCAAGATGAGTCAATCAGCATTTATAAAAATGGGAAGATATTGCAAGCGTTTTCCCTTTTTTATAGAACCACTAGAGGCCCAGTACACACATTTGTGCACATTGAAAGGAAATTAATTAGAGTAAATATTTTAGAGGCCAGGGAAGGACAGTAGAAGATTGGCCGGCTGGGAAGAAACCGTGGGAGGGCTCCAGGACGTGTCAGGCCCATCTGGCCCAGTCTCAATCGGCCAGACCCCAGCAGCAAGCTAACCTACCAGTTGGAGTACAGTTGGAGTGTCTGCCCCCTGGTGGTCAGTGCACATCATAGTGACTGGTCAAACGGTCGAGGGAATGATCAGACACTTAGCATATTAGGCTTTTATTATATAGGATTAGCTTCTGTAGCTTTTCCAAACTCTCTGTTAACCATCATGGATAAAATATTCTTCATTGCAGAAAAACACTGCCAACTAAAGAAACATGGGTGAGAAGCCATCGCAATGAACATGAAGGCAGCTCCTTCCTTCCATTTCTGACACCAAAACAGACTTGATGAACCCACAGACATCTAAGTATATAAGCTACTGTAGTATGATTTTATTTTGAACCTGCAGCAAACTTATGTAGAATTATCATATGCTTGAGGGCAGGATAATCTCGCCTTCACTGCTCTCTGTCTCTCATTCCCAGCTCAGGCTGGCAGGAGATAGCTTCTCAACAAACATTTGTTCAATGGAGATTGAATACTTTGCCTTCCAACTTTATTATTTTGAAATTTTATCTCTTTACTTTTGATTTCTTTTGTGAAATTCATGAACATTTAACTGTATGACCATATAAGAAACCTAAGGTGTTCCGTTTTAAATAATTATGATCCCAATTTTTTTTTACATAGAGAGAGAACTTATAATAGTACTTATGATCTGAAGATTCAGAGATGGTTAGATAACTTGCCTAAGGTCATTTAAGTAGCCAATGTCAAAATTGTATTTTTAAATTCATCCTTGATTTCAAATGAATGTGCTCCTTCAAATTTGTCACACAAACTCCACTTACTTAATATATTTAAATTATACATGTATTGCCCTTCTCCTATAAGAGCCAGCAAAAATGACACAATTGTAAAGAAAAATAATTTTTTTTCTTTTCATTTGTTTCAGGTTTTGCTTAAGACCCAAGGATTTTAAAAACTAAAACATGTCCCTGGATATGCTTAGTGTAAGCTTCAGTTTCTTAAATAGTAAGTGATGATAACAATCAATACATATGACTCCAACACAATTTTAAAATCCATGGTGCCTGCTAGATATTGAAACAATACTAATCAAGTCACCATTAACAAAAACAAGAACTGGCCAATAGTTCCTTAGGTGTATACCAAATATTTTAAACTTAAGCTTTGGTTTAATATATTTGGTTCATCCCAGTACATTGATAATATATTTTTGTTCACAACCTGTATTTCCATTTTAGACTCACTAGATTTGTTCTTCATGCCCTTCAAAGAAATGTTTATTACAGAGAATATACACTGTGACTGTATCTTTAGATATGTCATTGGTGAAAAATAAAATTCAATAGGTAAACAGAGAAACTATGTATCAGAGGTGATATCTTACAACTCAAAGTCAATGTACAGTAAGTTAGCATATTATTTTTTTATTTACTGCTTACTATCTGTAACACAAATTGATCAAAATAGAAAGCCTTTTATAAAATACAAAATCCTACTGGCTTATTTGATTTGTTTTGAATTTATAGAAAAATAAGTGTATCTACTTTATTTCTACTGCTAAATCTTGATTTTTTTAAAATTCCATTTCCTGAATCATTTAAGCTGAAGGTGAAAAAAAATGTTTAATACTATGTATGAATTTTAAATAGGACTGAACAATTAAATGAGCTCCATCACTTAGCTTTTTATGTTTGACTGTCTGCTTGGTTCATAATCATGTTGGAAGGATTTATCAAACTTTCATCAAATGTGTCATTAATATTTAAGAATTAAATCTATGGATGAATCTATTTTTAAATAAAATGACAACTAATGAAGTTATTATGTGAGTGTATTTCCCATGATTACCCTGACCTTAGAATTGTTGAACCCTTATGAACACTATAAAAGTCAAAATTTTCTTTCTTTTATTAAGCTTCTTTTGCATGAGCTAAGCTGTAATGTTCTTCATTAAAGGAATAAATAACACACAACCATATTTCATCCAAGCATACCTTGAACTGGTCCATTGTGTATGATTTCTTTCATTATTTCAGTTTCCTAGAAGGAGAATTATCAATGAGCATTGTTATTGTTATCAGAACATTCTAAATCCATTGTCTGAAATATAATGTCAGGTCTTATACAAGCAATCTATGAGTTATACAATCCAATGTGCCTTGATCACCTGCCATTAATCAGGCTTTGAAATACCCACATGTGAAATGCCCCATTGATAAAGTTGCTAAAATAACATGCACCCATTTATTTCATTGACTGTAACATTGACAATAATGTTGGAATAGAGGCAAAATAATTAGTTTTTTTATGGTCACAAAAAATTAAGTTAAAACCATGTTTAATCATTGGCTTTTAGTGCTATTTCCATTCTTTTGATCACAGGAGCAGTTCTAGATGCATGTTCAGTGGAGTTTCTTGGCGTAGATTTAACATACAAACATTGCTACCCATTCTGTAATGCAGCCCTTAGTCAAGAGCCAGGTTATTCATTCATCCGTTCATCCATTCACAGGAATCACAGAGTACATATCACCAAAACCCAGGATAGAAACAAATATTGACACTGAACCTATCATCAATGTATTTACATTTTGGTAGAAGAGATAGACATCAACATAAATAATTGCATTACAAAATGGTAAGTTCTGTTATAGAGACAAGCTCAAAGTGCCATAGATACAAATAAGAAAGGGAAATCAATCCTACCTAGGAGGCAAGAAAACCTCACAGAGAAGGTGAAGTTTTGACGTGGACCTTGACACATATGTGGGATTTTACCAGATTGAAATAGGTGGGAAAACCATTTGGGTAAGAGGAATCATCACTTGGCTAAGCAGAGAAGCGTAAAAGCGCATGGTGTATCTAGGAAGCAGACAGTAGTCCTATCAGGAGCAGTATGAGTGGGTGGAGGGGTAGATGCCAGCCAGACAAAAGTCTGTAAAAGCAGCAGGTCAGAACCAAATCATGAAAGCCTGTATGTCATGATAAGAATATTGGACTGTATTTCACAGGTAACTGAAAGACAGTGAAGGTGAGATATTCTGAAAATGAGAAGGTCTGGGTAACACCAATTCGATGGAATAAAATTTGCCAGTGCTTTTAACATGACAAACTAGAATCCAAGGGCATCTTTTGCCCATTACAGCTATGTCTACTTTAATTATTTTGTGGAGTAAGGCAAAGGATTGAGAAAATGAGCTATGACCACAAATAAAAAGTCAGTAATAAAGGTTGAATTTAGTTTTTACTTGTCAAGTATATTAAGTAATTAAAACATAATTTAAAAACTTTATTTCCATGGGCATTTTTAAATGTAAGTCAAACATCTATACTGCTCAAAAGATCAGAAATCATACCCAAACTGTACATTTTTAATGGTCACTTTAAGAATACCAGAAATTATACCTGAAAACATAACATTATCTTAGAATGTAATAGGTTTAAATAGTTTTTAAATAGCTTTAATAACAGTAGAGCTATATATTTTTTAACAAGTAAACCACTGTTATTTCTTGACATTCAGACTTACATTAGAAGAGACTCTGTATGGAGGAGAGCATTGGTAGATCCTATTAGATTTCTCAATGTTGTTGGGACATGGCTTTGTGGCATGCCGTTTTCCCCGCCCATCAGACCTACTTGCCATGGCACAGGCATTATTGGTAGCATTTTGGTCCTTGAAAAGTGGATAGCATGCATGGGATACCAGTCTATCAGGAACAAGCAAAGAAGTAAACGTAATACTTAGGAAAATGCTGTAGCACCCTATCTATGTGCAACTTTACTGAATTGAACATTCTGATGCTTACAGGTGTAACTTTCAAAATATTGACTGACTCTTAAAAGAGCACTTCACTGATGTTACACTCTCCTCTGGCCCCCTCATTTCTTCATTATACTTTTTAAAATCTTGCTTCAATCCACTTTAATAAATAACTACGTTATAGAATTTCCTAAGGATGAATAATGACTGTCAATAAAATCCGTGCTGATATTAATAGGGGAATTACTTCATTCTGCATCTATAATTATAATGTGGAAGAGCCAAGTTTAATGTAAAAAAAAATACATTTTATTATATTTAGATGGGATACTCTGATAAAGAATATGTTTATGTAAGGGTATTTTTACATTTTTATTAAGTTATAGATAACTTTTCATAAGACTTCAACTATTATTTGTGGCTCATGATACTTTGATGAAACAGTATATGCTAACATAATTTTTAAAGTTAATAAAGTATAAAGTTATCTGAATTACACAAAAGATAAAGAAAACAATTTTAATCTCCAATTTTGAAACTGAACATAAAAAAGTCCAAATTATATGGCCCCAAATCTAACATAAATCATTGAGTAGAGAAGCCGATGGTAAGGAAAATAAAACAATTGGTTTTATAGATACTCAATGTTTAATTGGCCATATAAGTATACAATCAGATTAATTCAAGAAAATTCAATAGTGTTCAATAGATTAAGAAAATCTGGGCAAAGACAGTAATGAAAGCAAAGCCATTAAAAACCTAACCACTTCAAAAAGACAACTTGTATTAAATGGGATAATGAGTGCAATCCATGGAATTGTGTTGCCCCAAATTCACATATTAAAGCCCTAATCCCCAATTTGAAGCTATTTGGAGATGGGACTTTCCAGAAATAATTAGCTATAAAAGAGGTAAAGAGAGTGGGGTTCATAATGAGATTAGTGTTTATATAAGATGAGGAGCAGACAGGAGAACTCTCTCTGTCCTGTGAAAACATAGTGAGAAGGTAAGCCAGGAAGAGGGCTCTCTCCAAAAACTGAATTGGCTACACCTTGATCTTGGGCTTCTCAGTCTCCAGAACTCTGATAAATCAATGCTTATTATCTAAGATACCCAGTTTATGGTATTTTATTATGTTAACCTAAGCAGATTAACACAATGAGATTTAATTGGGTCTCAATGATCATTTATATTTTTAACCCCTAAAGGACTTTAATTTTTATTATAATACAAAACAGAAGCCAAACAAGCACTCATACATAAGAAGGGTATCAGCCCAAGTGGTCCATTAGTCCATTCTAAGCACTATCTTATTAGGCAAAATATGTGAAAAGAAATTTTTTAAAAGAAACTTATTGCCACTCATCAATATCTGACCCCACTCTTTCCTAGCAGGTCCAGAGTACTCAGTGAATGAGGAAAAAAAAGGTGAGCAGCACATATGTCTACTACTAGATATCGCCTGCAGTTTACGTAGCTGAATAATTCAGCTTTTGAGTAGATGAGCTCTCAAAGTAGGTTATCAGAGTACATGAGAGTAAGAATAAAAACTACCTTTTCTCATCAAATGGAATGGAGACAATTAATGATATTGATGAATAGAGGCAACTGTAAATTACTTCTTTATTTTATTCATCTGATTCTAAACTTGATTTATCTGACATCTTTTCATCTTCCTGGGTAATTAAAAGGTCCAACAGAGGTATCAATGATATCAATTACTCTATCTCTCCATTCGGCTCAGAGCAACAAAGAAGGCAATGTTAATTTGAGTCTTTCTACTAATTTAGCTAGAAAACATACATTCTTCAAATAATTATTTCTAATAGTTTATAAACTCAGCAGATACCAAATGAAGCTTACATTTATATAGATGTAGCATATATATTTGTACATTTGGGGTAAAAATTTTGAACTATATATATATATATATATATTTTTTTTTCTTACTCTAACCTTAAGCAGCCCTCATAAGAATCCTAGAAATATATGTTGGGCAGCTATTTACCCACGTTTTCTCAGGTACCACCAAGCCCTATCGATGCTTCCACTGTTGCATCCATGGCGATTCTTGGGACAGCAAGAAATCAAATTCTGAGGAGACAGATTGGCTGTGTATCGACCCTTAGACTGAATTGCTATCCGATCAGCAGCCACACCTATTTCAAATAAAATATTGATTAATATTCAAATGGCACATGGAATTTCTAATAATTTACATACCCTTTTTATTTGAACACTAAACTCATCTTCTAAAATTTATGTAATTTAAAATTAAGGCAAAATTGTATTAATATATGTATATATTCCAATAAGTTCACTGTGTCATAATTTCAGCCATAAGTTTTATCTGATTTTGGTATTGCCCATTGTCTTATCAACTTCAAAGACTTTCTAGTTCCTTATTTCTTTCATGTTCTATATACTTCTGAATTCTTCATTAAGAAATCTGTCAAATGAAACTCCTCGTGGACAAGGCTATATGTTACTGACATTTGTATCCCCTACACCAGAATAGTATCTTAAATATAGTCATGGATAAATATATATTTTTTGAAATGAATGTACCTAAACTAAGGAAATGAGAAAAACTGATTATAGAAATATTAATAGGAAATTCATCTATATTAATCTTATATATTGGAATAAATCAAATTTCTGGGTTTTTTAACTGGTATCTAGTTTAACTGCCAGTGAGACCATTCTTAAATTAATCCAGAATAATATGACTATCTGATAAAATATCTAAAAGTTACATAGCACACTTTTATGCTTATAATATTCTTAAAAATCATGATCCTAATCTTATTTCTTTTTTTTAAATAAATCTTATTCAGATTATTACAATTATTTCTCCTTTTTCCCCCCATAGCTCCCCGCCACCCGGTTCCCACCCCACCTTCTTCCCTTACCTCCCCCCCCCCACTGTCTTCATCCATAGGTGTAACATTTTTGTCCAGTCTCTTCCTGCACGACCCCATACCCCTTTCCCCCTAAGAGTTATCAGTCCACTCCCTTTCTATGCCCCTGCTTCTATTATATTCACCAGATTATTCTGTTCCTCAGGTTTTTAATTCACTTGATTTTTAGGTTCACTTGTTGATAGATATGCATTTGTTGTTCATAATTTTTATCTTAACTTTTTTCTTCTTCCTCTTCTTAAAGAATACCTTCCAGCATTTCATATAATACTGGTTTGGTGGTGATGAACTCCTTTAGCTTTTTCTTATCTGTGAAGCTCTTTATCTGCCCTTCAATTCTGAATGATAGCTTTGCTGGGTTGAGTAATATTGTTTATAGGTTCTTGCTATTCATCACTTTGACTATTTCTTGCCGCTCCTGTCTGGCCTGCATAGTTTCTGTTGAGAAATCAGCTGACAATCGTATGGGTGGTCCCTTGTAGGTAATTAACTGTTTTCCTCTTGCTTCTTTTAATATTCTCTCTTTGTCTTTTGCTCTTGGCATTTTAATTATGATGTGTCTTGGTGTGGTCCTCTTTGGATTCCTTTTGTTTGGGGTTCTGTGTGCTTCCTGGACTTGTAAGTCTATTTTTTTCCCCAGGTGGGGGAAGTTTTCAGTAGTCATTATTTCTTCAAATAGGTTTTCAGTATCTTGCTCTCTCTCTTCTTCTGGCACCCCCATAATTCTGATGTTGGTATGCCTGAAGTTGTCCCAGAGACTTCTTACACTATCTTCAACTTTTTGGATTTTTTTTTTTTTCTATTTCGGTTGAGTGTTTTTTGCTTCTTTGTATTTCAATTCTTTGACTTGGTTCTTGCGTTCCTCTAGTTTGTTGTTGGGTCTCTATATAATATTTTTTATTTCAGTCAGTGTATGTTTAATTTCTAGTTGGTCCTTTTTCATATCTTCAAGGGTCTCGTTATATTTATTGGCCTTTTCTAGGATATTCTTGAAAAGCCTTATAACCGTGGTTTTGAATTCTATATCAAGTCGTTTGTTTTCCTCCATTTCTTTCGTTTGTGATCTGTTTCTTTGTTGCCGCATTTTCACTGCTTCCCTGAGTTGGTAGGGTAGCTTTGTGTGCTAGGTTTTCTATATGGCCCAGTGGGTCGGCCTCCCAGTTATCTGAGGTGGACACTCTTGGTGCACCCCTTTGTGCACTGTGTGTACAGCCTTGTTGTAGTTAAGTCTTGATTGTTGTTGGTATCACTGGGAGAAATTGACCTCCAGGCCAGTTGGCTGTGAGGATCAGCTATGTCTATGCTGGGAGAAGTTCAGTGCTGGGGACAGCCTTATAGGATTAGACTTGCCAAATTGCAAAAGCCTCTGTGCTCAGCTTGGGTGGGGTGGAGTCTCAGGGCAGAGCAGACAGTCTTGGCTTCCCGCCAGCCCTGCCCTTGTGCTCGTGCGCACCTCCAGACCTCTGCCTTCCCTGCCTCCCGAGCCTCCACCCGAGAGTCCAGATTCCCCCCGCAAGAGCATGGGTCCCCAGGGGCTTGCCTGGAACTGGGGTTCAGTGCAGTCAGAACTGAGGTTCAGTGCAGTCAGGAGCTTCCGACTCCCTTCCGCTAGGGAAAGCTGTGGCAACCTCCACAGCCTTTGTGCACATTTGTGCAGGCGCCTCCAGACCCCTGCCTGCTGGGTTGCCCTGGGTCTCCCCCAGGTCTCTGAGTCTCTGAATGCCTTTTTCTCTACCTGACAGTCCAGATTCGCCCTGTATGAGTCTGGGTCCATGGGGTTTCACCCGGAACTGGGGTTCAGTGCAGTTGGAGGCTTCCTTCCCCCTCCCGCCAGAGAAACTCAGCCAGGCTCTCAGCCGCCCTTCCTCTCTGCACGCACAAAGACTCTTTGCCATACCTCAACCCTTTGCCATTCCTCCAATTCTCCGTGAGCTTTTCTCTTCCCTTCTAGCTGTAGAATTTCCACTCAGCCAGCTTTCCTGTGGTTCTGGATGGTGTCCGTTCTGTCTTTTAGTTGTAGTTTTGAAATTGTTGTGTGAGGCAGCAGTTTAGGTGCTTCCCTATGCCACCATCTTGGTTTCTCTCCCTAATCTTATTTCAATAGATGTGGAATTCATATATGCCTTTTATTATTGAAACCTACAGTCTTCTGCTTAAATTATTTCCTAGCATGGCCATCATTAATCAATTTATCCCTTTTCCCAACACATATTTATTGACCACCTACTAAATGACAGATGTGCTAAGCACTAGATATATAACAAGACACAAGAGAGTCATAATTAATCAACAAGTTCCAGAAAACTATACATGTTTTCATTTTGATCATGCTACCATGAGCAATGAGATCATGAAAAAAATTGGGGAGGGTGCCACTTTGGTACACATTGTTTTTTGTTGCCTGGTATAGTCTCAGTCTAGATGTTTAATCTCTTATTTTTAATAGAAAGCAGCAGAGTCATAGCCTTTCATCTATCCATTCATTTTTCTCAGAAAGTTATCATTTTTGCTCATTAAAACTGTCTAGGTACTGGAACCCCTCAAAATGCCAACTTAGATTTTTAAATAACTTATTTTAAAATAATTCATTTACATATGCATTTATGTACATACATGGTTTTTATGTAACTACAGCATACGCATATTTTCATAATAGAATTGCTGGCACATTTCAGATGCTCAATATGTGTTCCCAACTATTATTGTGTTAGGATATATTTCATAGGAACAAATGACATTATACTGCTATTCTCCTCTGCTATCTTCAAGAAAACAGTTCCCTACTTTGAAAAGAAAATAGAAATCCTTTGATGCTTTGACTTTCAGTACAAGGGTTCAGAATCCAATATAACTTTTTGAAATGTTATTGTAGCTATTCTTTGGCTCAGAATATACTTTACAATGTAGAGTAAAGAATATTCAAGGAGTCAGAAACTTGGCTTCAAGGATCATTTCTGCTTGGCTTTTGGCTCTGGGTGAGTCACTTTACCTATATGTGCCTCTTTTAAAACCTAAGACTTAGAAAAGTTGACCTATAAGATTCCTTTTAGCCCCATGAATCTGGAGATTTCAACTAAAGGACAAATATTTTAAATTCAGATGGTATACAATATGGTGCTCTTATGTAGACATTTTTGAATCTCAGTGAAGGTTTAATCCAAATTCACTAGAAATACTTAGAAAAGGTCAGAAGATTAAAGAATGACTCAGTTCAGCAAATTGTTTTTCACTCTGTTTGAAGACTTTTATTGGGATTTACCTCTGAGACACACACTATTATTTTCTCTGCTTATTTTATTCTGTCTCCAAATTTGCTCTGTAACTTGTATCATCCCCACCATTTCCAACTCCACATCTTCAGCCGCTGATATCTTGCTGGAATTTTATTTCACTGAATAACTACTGATTTATATACGTAAATACTAGAAGCCCAGTGTGTGAAATCGTGCAGCCCCACCCACCCACGCTCACACCCCCGCTCACCCATGTGGGTCTTTGGTCGTTACAGCATTAGGGCCACAGGCCTTTTATAATATAGATTTTAATGTCTTATTTATTCCATTTTATAGCTTATTTGAAGCACAATTTTTGTCATTTTAACTATTACTTTCTGATAGAATTTTCTAGATCTTCACAAGAACCTAGTTTCTTCTTTTCTTTATTTAACACATTAAAAAAATGTATCATCAGCCTGGTTTTCCATGCAGGACACAAAACTGTGTCCTCTGAAATCCAGAACGTGTTGAAAACACTCTCTCCATTGTTTTGAGGACAAATGCAGACTTAGTCCTGTACTGAGGCCTTCTGTGGGTCTGTGACCTAGGGACCCCAAAACACACTGTCCAAATCAGCCAAACAAGTTTACTCTCAGCATTTCACCACCAACATCTGTCCGAAGACATCTTCAAAAATACCGATCTAACCTAAAGTTAAAACAGAATGCTTAGATATTACCTAGGAGGTGTAATATATTAACCACATGAATACAAAATGACAAATGATTTATCTGATTAAATCTCTCCCAGGATCCCTACTGCAGTGAGGACAAACATCAGATAGTCAGGGAGCTAGTAGGCAGTAGCAAACACAAAGGAAGCCACTCCAGAGGTTGGCATTATTTCTAGAACAAACTAGCTGATACTTACACAATGAAGCAATGTTATTTATACAAAAATATCAGCACTTTTCTGTCCTAAGGAATGCTCCTCTTCGGGGTTAGCTTCTCTAAGAGCCTATGTACTTATTTCACAATGCTCTCGGTGCTTAGACTGTTTTCGAGTACTCTTTTGGAATTATCTTTAAAGCTTATAACATAGTTTCTTGATAGCAGCCAATAAATATTGTTAGTGTATTTAATTGCTGGAGTACAACAAACACTCTTTTGAGGATAATTTGGACATCAAATCTTGGCATTAACTTGAGTGTTGATTTACTGGACTTCTGAACTTATAGGAAAATTGCTACAAAAGATGTATTGTTACACTTTTGAATGATCAGCAACACTAATTTGGAAGTTATTCTTATTAAAAGACCAGTTATATTACTTTGGACTCAGAACCTATAATTTGTTTTTATCTAAAATGAAATTAAACCCATTCAACCTACTATCAGTTCATTCTGTTCTTGCTTTATATCAAATTAGTTTACCAATTTAATATATTTTTGAAAATATTTAAAAAAGAAAGAACTTAAAAATTATAAGGATGTGCATATATCTATCTCAGTATTATATTATGAATGAAAAGGAACCTTATACTCCTCTTACTATCTGTCCTTAAATCAAAGGACAACTTTATCATTGCTCTTTTAATTTACTCTCTATTTAAGATTAAACCCTACAGACCAATTTTCAGAGTAAAATGGACTTTTATATAATGTTCAGGTTGCTTTCTCCGAAGAATAAGATTTTATTTTAATTCACCAAATGTTAATATTTAAATATTCTAAATTTTAAAACCTTTAATGACTGTCCCAGGATCTAGAGTCAAAGGGAGAATTTATAAGGAAGTAATTAAAATGACTTCATTACTTGCAGTGGAAAAAGCCCATGATGCAGCACAATTTTTTTGATCCAATGGGCCATGAGTCCAACCAGGCCATTTGTAAGAAGCAACAAAAAACTCTGGAAGATCTGTTATTGCAGGTAAAGGAGCCTAAAAAAGAAGAGGCAGATGTGTCAGGCTGTTTCAAATGTACCCTGATAACCATTATAATACAATTTCATGTCCTTTTATAACATTTATTATTGTATTTCTTTTGTACATTCAAGTTTTCTCAATGACATCCCTGAAAAGCATTAGTTATGTGCAATTTCTAATCCACATATGTTTTAAAATGGTAACTCAATGTGGGGAATCATAACAGTACAAAATCCTAACAACAGTACACAGAAAGCTTTTCCTGGGTTACCACACAGTACAATAATTATGTTTGTCCTCTTAAATCAATAATTATGTTTGTCCTCTTAAATTATGTTTGTCCTCCTAAATTTGGTCATCCTTGTGAAAGATCACATGGTGCTATTTAAATTTGACCTCATAAAATATGTTTATTTTATGTCTCTCCTATGTTGGAGAATGTGTATGATTCCACATGAAATTAATTTTGAAACAATGAATTTGTGGCAACTATTCATTAACATTCTGGGAACCCAAAGGAACATGATTTTTACACCAGTTATTAAGAAACAAAAGTGGGACAAATTGGTTGACATTTATAAAAATCTTTGAAGATTAAAAGGACTTCGGGAAGTGTGTAATGCCAAATATACAATACCATTATGTCTTAAGAGCACATGGTAAAGTCCTGACAGAGTCAAATTTCAGCTCCTACCTTTCCAAGAAAGCAAATTAAATGTTAGAGACCTTGCTCTGTTCATATCATTCAAAGAAAATGTAAAACACAATGCCATGTTCTTTGCCAAACCTTTCTAAAGAGTGATGCTTCACTTCCATAAATAATCAGAACTCAAACCAAATAAGGATCTGACTATTATTTTCCAGCACTTATGCATACATACATATTCTCAGATGCATGCATCATTTTTGATACTGCTTTAAAGTTTTTAAAATATTTTGATACTCAGTGTTTTCTTTTGTCTTCTCATTAGCTCTAACAGAATCAGAGCAAATATTATTCAATTTTATGAATGGGGAAATACATTTTTTAAAGTTAAATGCCATGCTAAGGCCTCTCAGTTAAATAAGAGATAACCCTGAAACTAGACTCAGGTTCTCAAATTCTTAACACTATTCTCCATTGAGCATTTTCCTACTATATCAGGAATACACAGAAACTTTGCAAAGAAGTAAAATGTCTATATTTTAAAAGTTTCATAAGTCTCTCCAAATTCAAGAAGATTGACATCATATCAAGCATCTTCTCATATCACAATGTCATAAAATTAGACATCAACAAAAATAAAAACAATCACAAAAATTCAAACACTTGGAGGCTGAATAGCATACTATTAAACAACGGGTGGGTTACTAAAGAGATCAAAGAAGAAATAAAAAACATCCTGGAAACAAATGGTAGTGAAAACACAACAATCCAAAATTGTTGGGACACAGTGAAAGCAGTCCTAAGAGGAAAGTTCATAGCATTACAGGCCTACCTAAAAAAAAAAAAAAAAAAAAAAAGGGAAACTGGTAATAAACCATCTAAATCTGCAACTTGAAGAATTAGAAAGAAAGCAACAAGAAAAGCCCAGAGTGAGCAGAAGGAAAGAAGGAAGGAAATAATAAAGATCAGAGTGGAAATAAATGACATAGAGACCAAAAAAACAATACAAAAGATCATGAAACCAAAAGATGACTCTTTGAAAGGATAAAGCAAGATTGATGAATCTCTAGCCATGCTCACCAAGAAGCAAAGAGAGAGGACTCAAATAAACAAAATCAGAAACAAAAGAGGACATAACAACAGACCCCACAGAAATATGAAGAATTGTAAAAAAAAAAAAAAAAAATACTAAGAGCAACTCTATTCCAACAAACTGGTCAACCTAGAAGAAATGGACATATTCCTAGAAAAATATGACCTTCCAAAACTCAACCAGGAAGAATAAAATAATCTGAATAGGCTGATATCTATGGAAGAAATTGAAGCAGTAATCAAAACACTTTCAACAAACAAAAGCCCTGGACCAGATGGCTTCACAGTGGAGTTTTACCAAACATTCAAAGAAGACATAAAACCTATCTTCCTCAGACTATTCTGAAAAATTCAAGAGGAAGGAACACTTCCAAGCTCATTCTATGAAGCCAGCATTACCCTAATCCCAAAACCAGATAAAGACAATACAAAGAAAGAGAATTACAGGTCAATATCCTTCATGAACATAGACACCAAAATTCTCAACAAAATTCTAGCAAGTCAAATCCAGCATTTCATTAGAAAGATCATATACCATGATCAAGTGGAATGTATTCTGGTGATGCAAGGATGGTACAATATCCACAAATTAATAAATGTGATACATCACATAAACAAACTGAGAGATAAAAACCATTTAATCATATCCATTGATGCAGAAAAAGCATTTGATGAAATCCAACACCCTTTCTTGATAAAAACTCTCAGCAAGTTGGGAATAGAAGGATCATACCTCAACATAATAAAAGCCATATATGACAAATCCATAGCCAACATCATACTCAATGGCCAAAAACTAAAACCATTTCCCCTAAGAACAGGAACAAGACAGGGATGCCCACTCTCAACACTCCTGTTTGACATAGTAATGGAAGTACTAGCCATTGAGATCAGACAAGAAGAAGAAATAAAAGGCATCCAAATTGGAAAAGAAGTAAAACTGTCCTTATTTGCAGATGACATAACATTGTACTACATAGAAAACGCCAAAGACTCCATCAAAAAACTAGACTTACTAAATGAATTCGGCAATGTAGCAGGATACAAAATTAATACCCAGAAGTCAATGGCTTTTCTATACACCAATAAAGAACTCACAGAAAGAGAAACTAAAAAAGCAATCCCATTTGCCATTGCAACAAAAAAATTAAGATACCTAGGAATAAATTTAACCAAGGAGATAAAGGACCTGTACTCAGAAAATTTCAGGATGCTGAAAAAATGGATAGAAGAAGACATGAACAAATTGAAGAATATACCATGTTCATGGACTGGTAGAATCAACATCATTAAAATGTCCATACTACCCAAATCAATCTATAAATTCAATGTAATCCCCATTAAAATACTAATGGCATACTTTAAAGACCTAGACCAAACTCTCCAAAAATTCATCTAGAATAAAAAAATCCCTGAATAGCTATCGCAATCTTGAGAAAGAAGAACAATATTGGAGGGATCATAATACCAGATATCAAGCTATACTACAAAGCCACTGTTCTCAAAACTGCCTGGTACTGGCACAAGAACAGACATATAGACCAGTGAAACAGAACAGAGAACCCAGAAATTGACACAAGCCATTATGCTCAATTAATATTTGACAAAGGAAGCAAGAGCATACAAGTGAGTCAAGACAGTCTCTTCAATGAATGGTGTTGGGAAAATTGGACAGATACTTGCAAAAAATGAAACTAGACCACCAAATTATACCATACACAAAATAAACTCAAAATGGATAAAGGACTTAAATGTAAGATGGGAAACCATAAAAATCTTAGAAGAAGCCATAGGTACCAAAATAGCAGATATTTGTCATAGCAATATCTTTACCGATACAGCTCCTAGGGCAATGGAAACTAAAGAGAAAAAAACACACACACAAATCAGACTACATAAAAATTAAAATCTTCTGCACAGCAAAAGAAACCATCAATGAAACAATAAGAAAGCCCACTGCATGGGAGAACATATTTGCCAATGCTATCTCAGATAATGGTTTAATCTCCAAAATTTACAGGGAATTCACACAACTTAACAAAAGGAAGATAAACAATCCAATCAAAAAATGGGCAAAGGACCTAAATAGACACTTTTCGAAAGAGGACATTCCGAAAGCCAAGAGACATATGAAAACATGCTCAAAATCACTAATTATCCAAGAGAAGCAAATCAAAACAACAATGAGGTACCATCTCACACCTGTCAAAATGGCTATCATCAACAAATAAACAAATGACAAGTGCTGGAGAGCATGCGGAGAAAAAGGAATTTTTTGCACTGCTGGTGGGAATGCAGACTGGTGCAGCCATTATGGAAAACAGTATGGCATTTCCTCAAAAAATGAAAAATGGAACTTCCATTTGACCCAGTAATCCCACTTCTAGGAATATATCCCAAGAAAACAGAAACACCAATCAGAAAGGATATATGCACCCCTATGTTCATAGTAGCACAATTTACAATAGCAAAGAATTGGAAATAGCCTAAATGCCCATCAGTAGATGAGTGAATTAGAAAACTATGGTACATCTGCACAAAGGAATACTACTACGCTGCTTTAAAAAAGAAGGAATTCTTACCATTTGCAACAGCATGGATGGAACTGGAGAGCATTATGCTAAGAGAAATAAGCCAGTCAGTGAAAGAAAAATACCACATGATATTATTCATTTGTGGAATATAAAGAACATTATGAACTGATGAACAAAAAGAGATACAGAGGCGAAGCAGTATCGAATATACTGTCAAACTATAGCGGAAAGGCTGGGGAGGGTCTGTAAGTGATCAACCGAAGGACTTGTATGCATGCATATAAGCATAAGCAATGGACAAAAGACAATGGGAATTGCAGGGAGGGCATGTGTCAGGGGGTAGTGGAGGCCAGGGGAAGGTCAATGGGGGAAAAAGGAGACATACTAGTATCTACTACTATTTGTAATACTTTAAACAATAAAATAAAATAAATGACTTTAAAGTCAGAAATAAAGAAGAAATATCATAAAAATAAATACATAAAAGCAGAAGTTTTTCTCTAGCTGTTCCAGATAAAGTCACAAATGCCACAGTGATGCCACAGTGGTGACACTGTGACACTGCCACAGCATCCCCTGTGATTTGTTTCATCAATAGGATGCTTTCAGCTACTATTGATTTATTAGCCTGGTCAACATTATACCAAAAGATTATGTATATGTATATATACATATTATTATTATTATACAAAAGTCTGACATTCATACTTTTTTCTCTTTACCTTGGATAAATGATGTTTGCAAATAATGGAGAAAGTCTTTAAGTTTTATATCTGGAAATAGACCTTTATACATTTCTAAAATCCTCAAAAAAAAAGTTTTATAATTGTGCATTGATCCAAAATCTTGCAAACAAAATTACTTCTGATACATATATAATAACTTTAAAGACTACAGTAGCCCTAGCCAGTTTTTGCTCAATGGATAGTGTGTTGGCCTGTGGAATGAAAGGTCCAGGGTTCAATTCCAAGTCAAGAGCACATACCAGGTTGTGGGCTCGATCCCCAGTGTAGGGCATGCAGGCAGCCAATCAATGATTCCCTCTCATCATTGACATTTCTATCTCTTTCTCTCTCTCCCTTCCTCTCTGAAATCAATAAAAATATATTTAAAAGAAAAAACTACAGTAAAATTGAAAAGGTACGTGTCTGCTTGAAAAGGTATTCTCCAAAACATTTATAAATTTAAAATTTAATGAGAAAGTTCAATTTTTATTTAAAGAATTATTATTATCTGATAAGAAATTTATTAAACTTGATTTCATTACTAAAAACACTACTGTTTAGATGATGGAAGAAAAGTCCAGAAAATGTTGAACAGATCACAGTAGGGTGCCTGCATAGTAACTAGAAGAGCAGTATCATAGGTATCCCACTGATTTTAGAATACTAAGCCATTAGATTAACCACACTGCAAAAAACTTATAGTTGGAGCAGAACAAATTTATTGCTGAGTAGATAGTTTCAGAAATATAGAACCACTCTCCAAAGGAGTCGTTTTATGGACAGAAATACAGTAGTCCATCCTTATCAGTTGTTTTGCTTTCTGCAATTTCAGTTACCCAAGGTCAACCATGGTGAGAAAATATTACATGGAAAATTCCAGAAATAAACAACTATAAGTTTTAAATTGCATGCTGTTCTGAGTAGAGCCATGAAATCCTGCATTGTCCTGCTCTGTTCTACCTGTGCTATACATCACCCCTTTACCTAGTACTAATGGCCCACTGCACGAAATTCATGGTTGAGGGGGGAGGGGTGTTCCTCAGCCCAGCCTGCACCCTCTCCAATCTGGGACCTGTCGAAGGATGTCCTACTGCTGGTTTACAGGGATCGGGCCTAAACCGAAAGTTGGATATCCCTCTCACAATCCTGGACTGCTGGCTCCAGCTGCTCACCTGCCTGCCTGCTTGCCTGATTGCCCCTAACCACTCTGCCTGCCAGGCTGCTTGCCCCCAACTGCCACCCACTGCTGACCTGCTCGCCCCCAAATGACCCCCCATCAGCCTGATCACCCCCAACTGTCCCCCCTGCTGGCCTGCTCACTCCAAACTGTCCCCCCTGCACTTTCCTGATCACCTCCAACTGACCCCCACTGATGGCCTGCTTACCCCCAACTGGCACCCCTGCTGGTCTGCTTATCCCCAACAGCCCTGCCCCCCACCAGTCTGATCACCCACAACTGCCGTTCCAACCTGGCCTGATCACCCCCTAGCCACCCAAGCTCCCAGCCCCTCTTTTTATTATTTTTTCAGTGCCTCCTTCAGTGGAGGCCAGGGCCAGCTGGAAGCAAGTATCTGGGATTTATTTATCTTCTATAACTGAAACTTTGTAGCCTCGAGTGGAGGCCAGGGCCAGCCAGGGCGGGCAGGAAGCTTGGCTTTCTCCATCACCAGGGGCAACCCAAGCCTCCTGCTCACTCCAGCTCTGTGGCCACCACCATCTTGGTTGGGTTAATTTGCATACTCACTCCTGATTGGCTGGTGGGCATGACTTGTGGGTGTAGCAGAGGTATGGTCAATTTGCATGTTTCTCTTTTATTAGTGTAGATATCCATGCTGTATACATTCCCCTCCCATTAGTAACTTGACAGCCATGTTGGCAATCAGATCAGTTATCAGTGATAGAGACAGAGACTACATTCACATAACTTTTATTAGAGTATATTGTCATAAATTGTTCTATTTTATTGTTAGTTATTTCTGTTATTCTCTTGCTATGCCTAATTTATAAATTTTATTGTAGGTATAGTCATAGTTTCAGGCATCCATGGGGTTTGTAGAACATATTCCCCGTGGATAAAGGAGGACTACTGTACACAATCCTCATACCTCCCAATTTTATTATTGGCTTGTAATGGGCTTTTAAGCATTTATAATTCTAAGTTGCCTCAAGTTGCAAAAAAAAGGAAAAAATAGGTGTCAGTTATTTTGATTTATCACTTCATATTCCCTATTTAATAACAGCTAAAATATTTCCCTTCTCTGTTGAAGCAATAAAGGTATAAACATTATTTCAAACACACTTCAGCAGGATCCAGTCATTTAGAATTTGACTTCCACATTCTAAAGCCTACCAGAGAGCTTTGTGTATGGCAGGTATTCAATACATACCTGGTAATAATAATAAGATACCTACCTATCTATCTAGTAGATTTCATCTCTTTTTAAAAAAGTAGTTTTCCTCTGTGGGCACATTAAGTTAAATAATAATACCAGCATGCATTTTTTTTGCTTTTATGAATTATTGTTCAAAAATAAAAAATATATAAATGACTAATCCTTCTCAATACATTAAGGCAGTAGAAAAACAATAAGCAAAATGATATTTTTATTTAAAACATTTTTACCAACCCACTAAGTCAGATCAACTCATAAAGCTCACATATTAGATCTTTGAAGATCTTTTACTACTTATTTAATATTTCTTTTCCTAAAAAATAAGCCCATACAATTTGAGGCCCAATGGGCATATATTACCTTGCAATGTTATTTTCCTTATGATATCAGATAAATCTGATATAGTGAACACAGAGGAAATTTTATATCTCATTATGTAATTGCTATGTTTACATTAAATTATTACATAATTTTTGTGCATAATGAATCATTTTAAGAGCTTATAAATAAAGGTAAGTGTTACAGAATAACAGCTTTCAGGAACTGGTAACAGAAGTCTATCTTCAATGAATGATATGTTTGTTTGCTTTTTTTGTCAAAGGATAGAATGAAGAAGTTCAGCTGGGGGTGAAAGAAATTCCAAAATGACAGTAGTATAAATAGATAATATATTTTAACAAGAATCACACTATTACATAAGGGGCATTTTAATTCTTTTAATTAAAATGTTGAAAAAAATTCAATTGTAATCTAATTATATTTCCAAGTGAACAGTAGTCAAATTTGAGTTTAAATTTGAACAGTCTCCCTATTTCAATATTTCCCTTTAGAAATTAGTGATTAAAGATATTGTGAACAAATAGAAAAGCTAAATTCAATGGTTAACACTGGAGAACTTTTTACAGTAATTCCTTCATTTAATTCAATCAAAATCTCTAAAGGAGTAATGGAAACAATCAGAGAGCAAACTGAGAACAAACTAATCAAAAACTAATCAAATTCAGGACATTCCAGAAGCTCTTACTATGAGCCCATATCTACACAGTATTGACTATGTGAATCATTCCCTGTACCTCTAATTGCACTTCCCCCACTGAAATTTGGATAATCAAAGTAACCAGAGGATCAAAAGAAGGCAACAGGGAATATCAATCTATTCTAACCTTCACATTCCAAAGCCATGCATACCAAGAAATTTCTTCTAAGCTATTTGAAGTTGGAGAGGAAAGGGCTAATTTTCTGGCTGCTAATGGCAAAATCAATTTTTCATCTTTAACAATAGTTGCCTTCTGAAAGAGTTGTGCTTTGATATTTCTCTAGTTTCTATCTATAGAGTAATTTTTAAATGATCTACTTCTTATAAATATCTATATTCAGGGATCGCACTATAGCAGGTAGTGCTAGTTCCCCAGTCCTCCCCCTTCATAGGTTTTCCCTTCATTCAGAGCAATAACAATTTTAGTTCCACACATGAAAGCTTAGAACAATGACTCCATTCTCTAGCCTCCCTTGGCTACTAGGTGTGGCCACATTACTAACTTCTGGTCTATGGGCTATAACACCAAGTGCAATTGGAAATGTCTCAGAACTTTCCTTAAACATCTGGCCCTTTACTTTTACAACTTTTTATTTATCTTTTGTTTGTTTGTTTGTTTGTTTGTTTTACTGCTGGTAAGAGGTTGGGTATTATAGATAGGCACAGAGAAGCCTTCTTGAACCATTATATAGCCTGGAATATGAAGGCTCTGGAAAATGGAACAAGAAGGAAGAAGCCTGGGTATCCAATACCAAGAAATGCAATTCTAATGGAGGACCACCCTCCTCCAGATTTATTGGTAAGAGATCAATTTCTCTGTTACTTAAGCCCCTATAATTTTGGATATTTGTCACTCTCAGATGAGCCTAATCATAACTAAAACAGCACACATAACTGACATGAAAGCTGCAAGGCAATGCAATATTCACTGAATCCAGGACATCCTCAAATGTAAGACACATTCCAATTTCAGAGGGTAGAAAGTGAAGAAAATATTCATTTAAAAATTGGTGAACTATGATATTCCCTAAAATTTGTTTCTTAGAATACTAGTTTTGAGTTATTATAATCAATGATTCAAAAAATAAGGAGTTAATTAATCCAACAGTTCTGAGAAACACTGGTTTTGAAAATTAAATAAATTTTGTCTTCACTGTAATATGGTCTTTTAAATATAGGACATTTCAGAGAGGAAGGGAGAGGGAGAGACAAACATCCATGATGAGAGAGAATCATGGATTGGCTGCCTCCTGCATGCAGGCATGTGCCTCTGACCAGGAATCGAACCCAGGACTTTTTAGTCCTCAGGCTGATGCTCTATCCAAACCGGCTAGGGCTGTAATTTGTTTTATAAACTAAGATTGTGAGGCTAAAAGAAAAGAAATACTGCTTATGATTGTAAATGTTTGTGATCCAATGCAAAGTATTTTATTTCACACCATTCTCATTGTGAAGCAGATCAAAGTATTTCATGGAATAAACTTCGAGAAGAACTATAGTATGGACTAGAGAGACCAAGGTTTGGGGAGGCCAGAGGGTAAGCCCCTGTAATATCAACACAACAAATCGCCTCTGGGGTCTACTTTTTAACAGCTCCAAATATTTGTTGCTAGAGAGGGAAAATATGATTTTCACCTTTTTAAAAAATGTATCTTGTGGTGACCAATTCAGCCCCATGGTGTTGTTCATGTCATGTTCAAATATACCACAGTGTTATGCATCAGACTGAGACTAATATAAAAAAGTAAAACTGAAAACTCAGAAACTGATTTGAGAGATAAGACATTCATTCTGCCACATGTTCAGCTGAATAACAAGTGAGACTGGGTATATATTTTGTAACATTTACTGAAGGATTTGTGATTCCATTCTGAGAAGGAAGGAAAGAAAGAGAAGACAGAGATTTGAGAAGACATAAGTAATCCCTTGATGCTCTTTGAATTAAGACAGCAAGAACTGACATCCTACTGTGTCTCTCACCCTTTGCCTACACAGGTGAGATGATTCTGAGATGAGTTGACAGAAATACATACTTTAAGAGGCTCCACCATTACATCCAGTCATGCCTTTGAACCACAGCATTATGGGCACCTACTGTACTTTATAAAACTATTATAAAAGCTTGATGTCATTTGCCTTATGTATGTGGGAACTAGACATTAATTTTATTCAATATTTGTGTTCAATATTATATAAAAATGTAACAATACAACCGTGTTTTCTCACTTTTCTTTCAGTGTTCTAGTTTCTACACAGGCTTTTGTTTACACAGGTGACAAACATTATTAGAATCAAGTGGAAGATGTTTGTTCAGACAGAGTTATTCCTAATCAAATTAAAATTTCAATATCCTATGAAAGGTGAAAACTAAACTTGGTGATAATCTACTTTGACTTTTTACAAAGGTGCTTCTCATCCCTCAGTTTTTGCTATCATTGAAATGTATTTGAGGAGGTAAAAACAGTTTTTCCTGTTAAAACTAAAGACTATAGAAATAAATACAGTCAATCAAATATGACATGCTATCTAGACAATGATAATGTATAGAGCTTATTAAATAAATTTTTATTTCTAACCTCAATGCCCAGTGGCTTCAAAGGTTATTATGTAATACATAAAATATGATTTTACTTTAACTTCCAACAAACTATTTGAAAATATATTATTTTTCCTTTGTTAGTAATGTCAACTAACACACACTAAAGTCCTTTATATTGGGTGAGGAAGAAAAGATGTACCAGTAAGCTATGAGGTTGACAAATGATTTTATAACATTTTACATAGATCAATCTCATACCATATAATATAGTACAGCTACAGATTTTAATAGTGTCCATATAGCTTCTTAATGTTTTAGTAGTGTCAAAATCACTTATCTGTAATAGCTTTTGTTAATTTTTATTGTTCTCCCTGGGGAATCAGCAACAATAAAACTATTTAAAAAGTTTTTTAACAGCCAAATATAGAAATAAACTCTTAATTTCCCCATTTCTGTTGGAAAATAGTATTTTTGATTCAAACATTCATAATATTTATAATAGAATATAACACAGTGACTCTTTTTGAAGTTATTTCCCAAATTCAAAAGCACTGAGCCCTGGCTGGTGTGGCTCAGTTGGTTGGGCATCATCCCATGCACCAAAAGGTTGCTAGTTCAATTCCCAGTAGGGGGCACACAGGAGGCAGCTGATGGATGCTTCACTCTCACATCAATGCTTCTCTCTCTCTCCCTCCCCCCTTCTCTTTCTCTGTCTCTCTCCCTCTGTTTCTCTCTCCCTTCCTCTCTCTCTCTAAAATTTAATAATTAAAAAAGCACTTGAATATTGTCTGCAAAAACAATCAAATACAGATTGATTATATTTGCTTTGATATAATTTGATTTGATTTTGAAGCATAGAACTTCAGGTTTACCAGAAATATACAAACTCCATCAGGGCCAATAAATCCAGAACTACACCTTTCTTTATGAAATAAAATGTTCCAAATGATGAAACTGTGGATCATTTAGTCCTTAGAGAATTGACCTATTTCAGAACCCTGTATTCTGCTCAGGTTAATCCAAGAGAGAAAGAACTATTTATATATTATATAATAATGTTTCCTTAGTGCTTTACTACTAAATACTGTGCTGAGCACTTCTCATTCAGTGTTTCATGGAATTTTTACTATTATAAGAGTTAGGAACTACTGCTATCACCATTTCACAGAGGAGGAAACTGAGGCAATAAGAGGAGGAGCCAGACTGAGACCCAAGCACATTGGCTGTACAGTATATGGAATGGTGCCACACAGGTATACGCACTGGCCTATGCCTGCCTATTAACCTACTTCAACTATGATACGTCTGCTGGCTCAAGAAGACTTCCATCAATGTGAGTTTTGCATATAGTTATAATAATTAGTTGACTCTATTGTTTTCTTTCTGAAACACAGAGAGTATCCTGTTTTATATGAATACACTTCTGCTCTCCCCCAGCATTCTTATTTCAATATTTTAGTTTAAATGAGCATTTCCTAAAGTGTGTGCTGTGAAGCCTAAGCCTTGGGAATATTAATAATTATTATGAACAAACCAAACAAACAGAAAAACAAAAAAGTTCCCTGATCTCATGAATTTAGGAAATACTAGGTAAAAAAAATGTTGGAGCCCTAGCTGGTTTGGCTCAGTGGATAGAGCATTGGCCTGCGGACTGAAGGATCCCAGGTTTGATTCCGGCCAAGGGCACATTCCCAGGTTGTGGGCTCAGTCTCCAGTAGGAGGCATGCAGGAGGCAACAAATCAATGATTCCCTCTCATCATTGATGTTTTTATCTCTCTCTTCCCCTCCCTTCTTCTCTGAAATTAATAAAAATATTTTTTAAAATGTTGGAATAAGGGTTCTCAGTGTATTCAACATACTAATGAATAGTGTGAATCTCCAGGAGGAATATATAGTGGTAAACCTGCTTTGCACCATAAGGAGACAAAAGGCTCAGTGAGCAGAATTTCAAGTTCTTGTGGGGAGCTATCCTTCTTTTGAAGGCCTGCTCCCATTCAATCCCTTTGTGAGTCTATCCATTCAACAATCAAAGTTTCAATGGACTGGCATAGAATGCTGATTTTATTCCATTGTTCTTAACATTTATAGTGTAGACAATGTCAAATAGAGCTGTACAATCAAGCCATGACTTTGAACAATCTCAAGATAATGCTTCCAGGAAAAATTTAAGCAAGAAATGATCAGCCAGAATTTGTTGACCTGACACGAGACATAATCCTAAAGTGGGTGAAGGGATCCTCTGTACACAGCAAGAAGCTATGTGGTCTAGGTAGGGTCCCTCTAGGGCTTCTTTCTTTGCCCTTTCCTACTTTCTTTCATCCACTCTGCTTACATACAGAGAAAACAGGACGTCTATGTTTCCTTTTATCTGCCCTCATCTAGGAATGCCATCCAGGAAGGGCTTCCCCAAATCCTTAAATTACCTGTTTCCGATCCACTCCAATCAATATATTTCTATTCCTCTTTATTACTAATCACACTCTACAAAAATTCATTTCAATTCAACTAATTCCTACAGATTAAACAGACTTTCCATATGTATATGATTGTGGGACTCTTTGTACAACACCTATTGGTATTCCTCTTACTCATCCTCAGCAAACACATTCTGGGAATAGTGACATAAGCCAAGGAATGAATCCAGGAAACCAGGCAGGAAACAGAAGAGCTTTCACAGGAACCAGGGATAACTCATGGCTTATCTTTCCCACCCAGCATAAAAAGAGAATTATATGAAACACAACTTGCGTCTATGTAATATGGTCAAGGAAAGGGAGATGTTTTGGGGTGAGGATGCAAAGGAGTTTCCCTGCAAAATCATTACCACTGTTGTCAACCGCTTACCCTAACTATACATACAGACCATCTTATGTTGAAAATGGTATAAAAATTTATCCAAAATCATACAAAAAATAATTCACTTTCAATTCACACAGAGGCAATTTGATATATTGATGATATTTTCTATTTAGTCACCAAGCTAAGAATTAACCTATTTTTTAAAGCTCTTCCTGTAATTACCAGTGTTCTTCAGTTCATATTAACCTCATGTTCTTCCTGGAAGTACTTATTGTATTTCTGATCATCTTATGTCTGACCAGATATCAGGACACTGCCAACCCTTAAAACTTTTGAAAGGCCCTCAGTCTTCAAACTACTGTGCCCTAGAAATAAAAAGCTACTTCCTTTCCTTACATCATAAGTAATAGAAATCTTACAGATCATTCCAATTGTCCTTATTGCTTTCCTGGAATTACTAGGCTACTGTAGTACATTAATTCATAGCATCAGGTAAGTTACATTCTTCCAAACTACTAATCATTAAGGTTTTTTCTTTAAATAGCACCCCAGTTATATGCATAACCCATGGACACAGACAACAGTGTAATGAAGGCCTGGTGGGGGCGTAGAGTATGGAGTAGGAGTCAACAATAAAGATAAATTTATATATATATATATATATATATATATATATATATATATATATATATCACCACAGTGACTTTTATGCAAACAAATCTCTGCAACCAATAATGATTTAGAGTTAAATTTCTTTTTCTAGGCTATGGTGAGAGGCAACTTAGGAAAGAAATGTACCTCATTTTCTCTAGAATATAAAATATTCCAAGTTGCAAAAATTAACACTTGAAAAGGAAATGTTAGAAATAATATAGAGAAAAAGTATATAGACACCCAGTATGTGGGTGACTAGCGACCTCAATAAAAGCAGGGGAAAGAGCAAACAGTATAAAGATAGAAATTTATTATTTTCTTAAATGATTCTGCTTTTTTTTTCAGATGAGGATAAAAATGAAAAGAAATAAAAGAGCCGGGGGATAGGAGGATACCTCTTATAATCCATGACATGGTTAGGTCACTAAAATTAATGAATCTGAGACACATCTCTAAAGATTTGATACCTTATCAATTACAGGAAAAGTCCAAAAATACACCTAAGCTGATTATTTCATAAACTTAGCAGTGCTGGATCAAAGATTAAAAGGCTTTTTGCTATTTTGAACTTCAATGGGCCAACACTTACTGATTCTACTGGAACTCTATGGACTATTTTGAGTGCAGATCTTTGAAGATGCCTTCCTTCTGTAATTTAAGTAATTTTTCGGTGGCTTTTCACTTCTCTCAATCTCAGTGTGACTTAACCACTCTTGATCTCAATTTTCTTGTCTTTACAATGTGGGTAATTATAGTACCCACTACATCAAGCCGCTGAGGGAATTAGATGTGATGATGTGTGGCTGTGCTTGTAAGAGTGCTTAACACAAAACTATTCAATAAATGGCAGCTATTACTATCTTTTCTGATACTAGTTATAATTTAGAAGTCCCTGCTAGCAGAATTTGAATTGAAATAACAACTCAGGGGATTACATCTCTCAAAAGCAAAGCACATTAAATGTTTAATGAGAAACCTGTGGATTTACAATTTATCCAACAGCAAACAGCAGTCTCTGAGATGCTGAGAGTTTCCAGGCAACCAGGGCCTGGTACCTTTACTGCACAGTGAAGAGGCTGCAGTCCAGCAGCCTGGGATCCCAGCGCTGTCCTGGTTCAATCAACATCTCAACTGCAAAGTGTGTGTGCCTGAAAGACATCCCATATCTCGGGGTGGTAAAACTATAGCTCTGGGAGTTAGAAATCTGTGACAATTATAGAGGTGGAAGCATATTTATGCAAGATACCCGTTATCAGATGATAACACCTCTCAGAGATGTAAGGCAAGATCAATACAATAGTACAAAACGTAAGAGTGTTAGGAAAAGCAGAAATCGCAAGAAGTTTGCCAGGCAGCAGGCAAAATTTGAAGATGTGTTTTCAAGGGAAATGTTGAGGATTTTTGAGGATAAACCTTTGTTAATCATCATAGCATACATAGCTGCTGTTACTGGCACTTATTCATCCTCATGTGATAATGGATAGTTCAAGAGACAAATTCACAAAATAACTATGTTTGTTTTTAAAAAGGAAATAAGGACAACTATTGCCTTTCTTTAGCACTGGGTCACTGAACAGCCAATAATCAGAAACACGACTTTCTGTGAAATCATTAGCAATGCAAATAAATGCACAGTTGCTCTTGGAGATAGGAGACTATATCTAATTGATATTAGTAAACTTTAAATGAAATTTTGAGGAATGTAACCACCATTTTGGGAAAGGATTTTTATTTTTATGATAAAAATATAACTGAAAGCTCAGAACTCACTATTTTCATTATTTAAAATAGCTTTAAATGCACATACAAATGCACCTGCACACACACACACACACACACACACACACACACACACACACACGGACACACACACAGTTGAAGAGAGTAAACACTTACTGTCATTTCATTCATGCTCAGAAGCTTGGGGCTGGGTGGCAAGGTGCCAAGACGATATTTGAAACCTTCTTCTAAAGTCATTCCCCAGAATTGACTATAGTTCTGGGCTGTCCATCTGTCTTACAAATGAAAGAGAATAATATGTACAGGTTATATAATAACAATTTTATAAGTACATGTTCATTTATATTTCAGAAATTATACAAATGCAAAGCTCACAAAATTGCAACTATTATTGCAAGCTAGATTTATTTTTATATAAGTGATGCAGTATTGCTTGCTCTAGTAGTGAAGTATTTGCTATGCTCTTCCTAAATTAAGCATATTCCAATATGAGAAACCTAAGGCTGTAACAATATAGACTGAATTTAAGAATAAAAATATTTATAAACTGTATAGGGATTAAGTGGTAATAAGGCCAATATGTGCAGTTTTGAAAAAATGTCTTTAAATGCATTTTAGATAGAAGTTTGAATGGTAAAACATATAGATTAAATACAGTAATCTATTTTATTGATAATTTAGATTTGAAAAGAGGTTGAACACATAAAAAGTAGCACCCATAAAAAATTGAGAAAAAATCTTTTCTTTAAAAGATTACATCAATGCTAGTTTTATTGAAATATTTTATTTAAATATTAAAATACTCTATCATGTTAAGTGAGTTAATTTGTGTTAAGTGCTCAATGTTAGTTATTATTAGTAATTGGTATTTATAATAATATAAATTCATTTGGTGTGAAATTAAATAACAAGAAAATTAAATCTCTTTCTAGAGACATATGTGGTGCCCTTACATAGAAAAAGAAGTTTTGTTTTCAAGTTCTAATATTGATATTTAATGACAACAAAAATTTCTGAATGTTAGGAGATGAAAAATGAGAGAGATTAAAGTAATTAAATCATTGCTTGTTTGAATGATGTGAAAATTGAGGGCAATATATTTTCAGTACTTAAATCTAAGTACTGAAAATATATTTTCTGTTGTGTTTATTACCAAATTGTTTATAATGTGATAGGCTATTATGAATGATTGAATATAAAACTCAATTTTCAATAATATGCTTAGCAAGCTAATGCTTTTCTTTTATAAGATCTGCTAGTTCATAAAACCTTAAGCAACTTTAAACCATAATTGTGAAGTACAATTTCCATCACCCAAGGAATTTCAATAAGAAACCCTCTGACTGTATTAGGTATTGCACCATTATTTAAGAGACTAACAGAACAAGCCTTAGGCAAAATCACAACATCAGAAAAGTATGTTTTTGGTGCCCTACAGTAGTAGTTTCTATACAATAAGAGATATTGTGGGCCATTTATTTAATCCCTAAGTATTTTAAAAAATAAAATAGAATGAAGGAGAAATAATAGAAAATATTAGAATTTACTGCACACAATGAGTCTACCGGTAAGTACTGTTTATAAACATCTAGGAGTGTGTGTGTGTGTGTGTGTGTGTGTGTGTGTGTGTGTGTGTACTAGGTCACTGAGTAAAATATTTTGATGTGACTTAAGCTCAAAAAATACGTGAAACACGACTGTCATAAACGATCCTCTTTTGACCTTGACTCATCCATTCCTTCTCATTCACTTTAGCATTTACTGAGCATTCTTAACTTATCTATCGGATTCCCCCGTAAACACTGGCAATATTAAAATAAGTAAATGTATGTACCCTTAAGGAGTGCATACCTAAAAAGACAACCAAGATAGAAATATTTCATTATTTGTCATTTTTTAGCAGTAAGTGAAAATGTGACCAGAGTGTACCTACTCCTTCAGACATAACTCTGAAGGAGTAGGTACAGTTTTTCACAGAAAGTGAATCTAGTGTTCAGTCTGGAAGGCTCAGAATTTGGTGGCCAGATGTGAAAGAAGAGAGCATTTATTCTGATAGAAGCAATGCTGGAACACAGCATGTGGGTTTGAAATTGGATAGAACATTTATGGAACAGCAGATAAATTAAATGTTTGAGTTATGAGAGGGACTAGGGAGACAGAGGAAAATGTATAAAAGATTATGCAGTAAAGAAGTGTTTGGCTCATATGGTTATTTGTACTTGTACTAGGGAGTATAATTCTATATTATAAGCAACGAAGTATCATTGAGGATTTTTAGAATGTGAGCAGCAAACATTTGTTTTAGAAGGATAACCATGAAAGTATGAGGGATTGGTTGGTGTTTGGTCAGCCTAACTCTAGGGTCATTTCAAACTAGGTTTCATAAACAAATGTACTAGAATGTAGCAAAGGAATCGAGAAAATAAATATTAAAAGAAATGTGGGAATTATAAGAGCATAGTGACTGAGAGTGAAGAGGAAAGAAGAATCAAACTAACTTCAAATTTTCTGGGTTGGTTGTCAAGGTACAGGAGGATCCCAATAATCAAGGAGAGACCAAAGAGGCTAATCTTTTAAGTTTGGGGTAAGTTGGTTTTGAAAAAGAAGTAAAAAATCAAGGCCAACTTATCCAACAGACTAGATTTTGAATTCATAAAAAAGTCAAGTTTAGAGATCTGATAAATTTAACATGGCCACAAAATTTTTGCAGCTCTTTCCATTGAGAGGTGGAGCCTATTTTGCCAACTTTTGAATGCAGGCTGGTTTAGTGCTTGCTTTGTCCACTGGAAAACAGAATTGATTCTCTTCAAATTTCAAGCTTAGCACTTGGCTTCTCCCACTCGTGTCTTATTAGAAGATTGTCATTAAGCAAAAAAGCTAAAGCTAGCCTGCTGCAGACATGGGGGTCCACCACCAACCACCACTCCCAACCCCCAGATGGAGGAGTGAGGCCAACTTAGCCAATTCAGTCTCAGATGAGGTCCCAGGTGTCTGTTGTAGATATATGTGTAAACCCAGGAGAGACCAGCAAAGAGCCTCAGCTAAGTCCACCCAAACTGCTGATGTGAACTAATAAAAAGCTTGTGGTTTTCAGCTGCTAAATTTTGGAGTGTTTTGTTTTTGTATGTGCGTGCATGTGGCATCAGGCAACTGGAAGTTATCAATATCCATTTGTTCCACTAACATGCTAATTATTACTTGTGCCACTAAACTGGCACTTATATACTGCCCTATCATTAGAAATCCTCAGCAAAATATGATATTTTGACTCTCAGCTAGATTGTAAATTCCTTTAAGACAGAAACTATTTATTTGTAACCTTAGCAGTACCACAAAAGAAATATATTATGTTAATATTAATTGATTGCATTAAAAATAATATTGGGAATAAGTACTGAAGTAGGTTATATAGAATGAATAAAGACTTGGATCCAATATACTACCATGATGCAAGAAATAAATATTTTAAGACAAATGTTGTATATATTTGTATGTAAAGCATTTAATAAATAATGAATGATATATAATGCAATTTTCACACTTGAAACAATTTGGACATAAGGAACAGAAAATTAGAACTTTCCTTTAAATTCAAAGACTTCCTTCTCCCCCTCACCACCATTCCCCCCGGTAATTAGTTTTACTTCTTTTCTTTATAGCTTGTGTGTTTTTTTAATTGTTTAAAGTATTACATATGTCTCCTTTTCCCCCAATTGATGCCGCCCCACCACCACTCCCACCCCCAGGACAAGCCCCCATCCCTCCAGTGTCTGTGACCATTGGCTATGCTATTATGCATGCATACAAATCCTTTGGTTGATCTCTTTTCCCCTTCCCCTCCCCTGCCTTCTCTGAGGTGGGACGGTCTGTTCAGTGTTACCTTGTCTCTGGATCTATTTTTGTTTATTAGTTTATGTTGTTCATTATATCCCACATATGAGTGAGATTGTGTGATGTTTATCTTTCTCCAACTGCCTTATTTCCCTTAGCATAATGCTCTCCAGGCAAATGGTAAGAATTCCTTCTTTTTTACCACAGCATAGTATTTCATTGTGTAGATGTACCACAGTTTTTTAATCCACTCATCTGCTGATGGGCATTCAGGCTATTTCCAAAGCTTAGCTATTGTAAATTGTGCTGCTATGAAATAAGGGTGCATATATCCTTTCTGATTGGTGTTTCCAGTTTCTTGGGCTATATTCCCAGAATTGGGATTACTGGGTTGAATGGGAGTTCCATTTTTAACTTTTTTTGAGGAAACTCCATACTGTTCTCCACAGTGGCTGCACCAGTCTGCATTCCCACCAGCAGTGCAGGAGGGTTCCTTTTCCTCCACATCCTCACCAGCACTTGTTGTTTGTTGATTTGTTGATGATAGCCATTCTGACAGGTGTAAGATGGTACCTCATTGTTTTGATTTGCATCTCTCAGACGATTAGTGACTTTGAGCATGTTTTCATAAGTCTCTTGGCCTTCTGTATGTCCTCTTTCAAAAAGTGTCTATTTAGGTCCCTTGCCCATTTTTTGTTTGGGTTATCTTCCTTTTGTTAAATTGTATGTGTTCCCTTTAAATGTTGGAGATTAAACCCTTATCTGAAATAGCATTAGCAAATATGTTCTCTCATGCAGTGGGCTTTCTTGTTGTTTTGTTGATGGTTTCTTTTGCTCTTCAGAAGCTTTTTATTTTGATGTAGTCTCATTTGTTTATTTTCTCCTTAGTTTCCATTGCCCTAGGAGTTATATTGGTAAAGATATTGCTACGACGTAAGTCTGATATTTTGCTGTCTATGGAATCTTCTAAGTTTTTATGGTTTCCCATCTTACATTTAAGTTCTTTAACTATTTTTAGTTTATTTTTAAGTATGGTGTAAGTTAGTGATCTAGTTTGATTTTTTTGTATGTTTCTGACCAATTTTCCCAGCACCATTTATTGAAGAGGCTATCTTGACTCCATTGTAGGCTCTTGGGTTGATTTCTGGGTTCTGTTCTATTCCATTGGTCTATATGTCTGTTCTTGTGCCTGTACCAGGCAGTTTTAAGAACAGGGATTTTGTAATATAGCTTGCTATCTGGTATTGTGATCCTTCCAGCTTTGTTCTTCTTTCTCAGGATTGCTGCAGCTATTCGGGGTCTTTTTTTATTCCAGATGAATTTTTGGAGAGTTCTTTCTAGGTGTGTGAAATATGCCGTTGGTATTTTAATGGGGAGTGCATTGAATCTATAGATTGCTTTGGGTAGTATGGACATTTTAATGATGTTGATTCTCCCAATCCATGAACTCGGTATCTTCTTCCATTTGTTTATGTCTTCCTCTATCTCTTTTTTTCAATGTCCTGTAGTTTTCTGAGTATTGTGTCTTTTGCTTAACTTCCCTTCCCCTCTTTGGTCAGTGTATATTTCCTTTTGCTCTAATCACTTCATTTTTTATTCTTTTAAAGCCTATGTTTGCTACTAAAAGGCAAAATCCATGTCACTTAAACAGTCCTGGAGTGCTCTGTTAATAAACAAATTATGAAAAGAAAATTGTTCCTTCTAAAGAAGGCAGCATTCCCAACAGCGTCTGTACTGCTGTGTGTACTTTCCTCATTGCATGAGACTGCAGTTTCTCATGGGTCTATTGAAAGGTGGGCTGCTAATTATGCTTCTTGGAAGTATGTGCTTGTAGGCTAAGAATATGAATCCTTTTAGAAATCCGATTCGGATCATGTTTCATGATGGCACATATTCTTAGGTTCTTTTAATGATTTGAATGCAATTCAGCCACAGAAAATTATGAGTCTTCCCTAGAAATATTTAAAATATATTACCACCAAAAGTATTGATTAAACACAGGCACACACATACATACACAGAGGAATTGAGAATGATTTAAGATTATTAATGTCAACAAATGTGACTTTCTATAGTTCATGTCTTCCAAGAAAATATTTTGGGTACACTGCAATAACATTCTTATTGTGCTGACAAACAAGTCTTGCACGTGGAAGAAAATGATGTTGCTAATTTTAAAAAATACATTTCAGGATTACTTCACTTTTAAGATTGCTTGATAATAAATCATCGTATGTGAAATCTTTTCCAAAACATCTAAAATGTTATCAGGGGTATATAGAGATTTGATCAGTGGTGGTGGTGGAGAAATCCCAAGACAGACACCAACAAGTTGTATCCCTCTTCCTTTCAGTTCAATGGAGAAAGCTGATGTGAGCACCTACTTCTTAATTTCTTCTTTGTAAGTGAAGAAGCCACCTAATTTACTAATCTTTCAAAGAGCATCAAACAGTTATTTCCTATGTTTAAGTGTCAGTCAGCCCTATCTTTCATTTTAGTAAAAAGGCTCAATCTATCTTTTGTCTCAACTGTAAGTGAAATTGACTAGATATCAGCAGGTCAGTGAAATTGTCTGTATGGCTTGATTATTTGGGGATCATCAAGATATAGCCCTGGCCAGTGTTGTTTAGTGGGCAGAGCATTGGCCCCCACACAAAATGGCCTCAGGTTCAATTCCTGGTCAAAGGCATGTACCTGGGTTGCAAGTTCTATCCCCAGTCCCGGTTAGGGTTTGTGCAGAAGGCAACCAATAGATGTGTCTCTTGCACATTGATTTTTTTTTCTCTCTCCCTCTCCCACTCTCCCTCTCCTCCCTCCACTCTCTAAAAGCAATGAAAAAATATATATATCCTTGGGTGAGGATTAAAAAAAGAAAAAGATCTAATACTGCCTTCATAAGGCTAGACTTCCCAGGAGAGCTGAGCATGTGATAGCTGGGGCAGGGCAGCAGCCTAGGGAAAGATGATATCATGAATAAATTATGCTTACTTCCTGGTTTTGCCTGAATACTTATCCAAACTAAAGTTCTCCCTACACTCCTTGCTCACATCCTGACACTGCTCCTTTCTACACAATTTAAAACCATGCTCTATACTTCTTTTTTGTGCATTTTAATTTTTAATTACTTAATACTTACCTTTGTACACCCCAATTTTATATGTCTTTCTACCTCTCTTCCCATTTCTTTCTCACTCTTTCTTTTGAAGTGACTGTTTTTAGAAGTAAGTAATAGGAAATACATTGCCTGCAACCCGAAAGGTTACTGGGAGTGCCAAAAGCCTATAAAGCAAGATTTCACTCACCCATAGTTTCCATTATTGACTTGTTCAATTAATTCTGGTTCAATAAGGCATACCTGCTGGGAACATTTCCATTGCTGTCCTGAACATGTGCTGCAAAGATATGAAAGTTACAAAGGTGGCCTGACCTTAATGGAGTCCGTTTACAAAATTAGTAACCAGAGTTGTCCATTCTTAAGGCATAAAACATATTTTGATTAGTGTTAGTCATATGCTTATTTGAATTTTGCATATATATATATATATATATATATATATATATATGTATATATCACATGCATTAGCTACCACTCAGTATGTTCTCATCTTGTATTCCAGGCAATTGATAAATAAAGTGACCACACAGTCACTGAAGTTTAAAAACACAAATCCAATTAGACACTAGATTCAATATATTTGTAATTGGAAGCTTTCTACAGGATAATCCTGTCAAGGAAACCTGTTTTTATATATAGTTACTATGTTCAAAGAAACACAGTTTATCCATAGTATATCAGAATGTTTATAATTAAGATATATATATATATATATATATATATATATATATATATATTGTGCAGGCCTGCTGTATTATGAAGGCCCACTGTCATGAACATCAAACTCAAGCAATATAAAATATATTTAAGATTAGATTTTTAACATTCATTAAAATTAAATATGCTTATACAAACTATGGTAGATATGTGATATCTCATTACTTATGATTCTTTCTAGATAGAATGTATGTTTTGTTTCACAGATGTTTCTTTTATTTGAAGAAAATGCACAGTAGAATTCAGTTCAGTGCCACTTAAATCCATTACCAGGAATTGCAGTTTTCTTTAATTACTGATCCTTCTTCATAATGTAGACCATCTCTGAGGCAACCTATCAAAATAATGTAAATGAATGAAAATTCTAAATTGAGCAATAAAGTGCCTCCACACAACAGGTAATCTATAATTGTGTTTAGTTTTTCAATTATGCAAAAATATGTGGTGCCAACCTGATGGTAATTCACATCTGATTTGTGTCAAGTTTTATGTATCAAATTCTTCTGGGCTGACTCCAGGAGCTTTTATCTTTACACAGCATATTATATTCCAACAGAGAGGATTTGTGAAGCTTGAAAACTAGATTATCAAGGAACTAATCATTAACCACACTAAAAAAACAAAAACAAAACAAAACAACAAAAAAAAAACTATGTCTTAATAGGTAAGCAATAAAAGTGCTTAAATAAACTTATGTCATTTCTCATTTTTAAAGATGTAAGTCTCATGTAAATGTGACTAATTGCATGTGACTAGGGTAAGGAGCTCAAAGTTTTGGACAAAATGTAAAACAATTTCATTGAATTCACCTGACCAAAAAAAAAAAATTATACTTTTTCTTTAGGATTTAGATCAGGTGAAAAATTCATGAAACCAATAAGAGTGCTGCTATTTATGTTTCAAATCCAATGTTTTTCAACTATTCACTACTTGTTAGCTAGTTTACTAGAATATATAAACTACTCAAAAGAGATCAATGGTTAACTATCCTATCTAATAAAAGAGCAATATGCAAATTACCATCACTCCGCTACACTCACAAGCCACACTGACCAGCCAATCAGGACCGAGCATGTAAATTAATCCAATTAAGATGGCTGTGGTCACAGAGAGAACAGGAGACTTGGGTTGCCCTGGCAATGGAGGAAGCCAAGCTTTCTGCACACCCTGGCCAGCCTAGGCCTCCACGCAAGGCTACAAAGTTTCAATTACAGAAGATAAATAAATACCAGATACCAGGTCCTCGGCATGGATCACTGGGGGGCAATGCCCATCTGCAAACCACCACAGGCCCCTCCCCTAGGCTGACTCATGCCTCAAGGGAACCTCCACCCTGATTTAGGACACCCTTCAGGGCAAACCAGCTGGCCCCCACCTGTGCACCAAGCCTCTATCCTATCTAATAAAAGAGTAATATGCAAGTTGACCATCACTCCAACATACAAGATGGCTGCCCCCATGTGGTCAAAGATGGCTGCCCCCATGTGGACACAAGATGGCCACCACAAGATAGCCAGCAGGGGAGGGCAGTTGGGAGGGACTGAAAGAGAGGGCAGTTGTGGGCGATCAGGCCAGCAGGGGAGGGCAGTTAGGGGTGACCAGGCCAGCAGAGGAGGGAAGTTGGGGGCAACTGGGCCTGCAGGGAAGGGCAGTTGGGGGGGACTCAGGATTGGGCCTAAACGGGCAGTCAGACATCACTCAAGGGGTCCCAGTTTGGAGAGGGTGCAGGCTGCGCTGAGGGACACACACTCCCATGCACAAATTTTGTGCACCAGGCCTCTAGTCATTATATAAAAAACACCAATAAGATATTGTGAAAATAGTACCCTGGTTATATATTAAATCTCTTTTGAGAAAATCCTATATAATAAAAGCCTAATATGAAAATCAACTGAATGGTGGAACGAGCAGTGGAAAGACAGGTCGCTATGATGTGCACTGACCACCAGGGGGCAGATGCTCAATGCTGGAGCTGCCCCCAGCATGCAGTTACCAGGTCAACCAAGGCGGGTGCCAGTTGTTCCCCCCCACATCTCCCTGCCAGTTGCCCTGCAGAGGGAGGCAACCAGTGGTGGCAAGGCAATCAGGGGGCGGGGCTGGCAAGTGGGTGGTGGCAGGCTGGACAAGGTAGGTGCCAGTGGGGGCCCCCCAATCACCCCTCCAGTTGCCCCACAGATCAGCCCTGATTGCCAACCAAGCCTAGGGAACCTACTCGTGCACGAATTTTGTGCACCGGGCCTCTAGTAATTTATACAAGTTTAAAATTCATGCTTTCTTAGCAAAGCAGCAAAATCAACTACTTCGTCACATGAAAACTTTTTTGACAGAAACATGTAATTAATAGATCACATCAATGGCCCCTAATTAAACAAAATGAATTTTAACTTTTTAGTCATTCAATCGCAGGGGAAAATCTACATCTTTAGAAAACATTTTAAGGTTTGGTGTAACTACCAGCCACAATATCACCAAAGCCACTTATGGAATTAACTATCCTCTATTTTTTTTTTCCAAAAAATTATTTTGTAGAAAACATTTCACAACTGCCCCTCGTCAGCATATATTGTGTTTTCACAGCCCAATAGTTTGCTTAAGGAATGAATCTAAAATCTCTATATAAACACATCCATTCACTTCTTTCCCATGGATTTTTGACATTTCATAATGTAGGGAAAGGGAAGGAAACCACTTCTGTCCTGGTTTCTTGATATAGCAAAGAAGAGGAGAAAGATTCAACTTTAAATCAAAGTCTTAATTGTTATCCACAATCACACACTTTTGATAAATGAATGTACACTATGTTTTTAACTTAAAAGAATCCTAAAATTTTTATTATCTAGGAGCAACAGAAAATTCATGCAATGATTCACATTAATTCAAAGTCAAGGGAAGTACTTCTCTGATAAGTTTTATAGGCAAAGTAGGTGGTTAAATCAAATATGATCTTTAACCATCACCCAGGAATCCTGCTTGTCCATCATACCAGTTACATAGAAAAAGGGAACAGTACTCATAAAGGTCCTAAGGGGGAATGACTGTCCCTTCTCTGATCTGTACTCCATCAATTTAGAATAAAGCCAAGTTTTTACAGTGACTTATAAGACCCTACGCACAATGCCTCTGCCCACCTTACTCCCTTGTGCTGGCTGGGGTTGGGTTCCCAGAAATGGAAGGGTTTGCATGATAGTAGAATGGAGAAAAGTAAAGAGGCATAGTTTAGAGGTAAAGCAAATGGGACATGGATTGAGTTTGGGGGATGACGAAAAAGAAGAATCAAGGTGTTCCACTAGGATTTTGGCTTTAGCAATACAGGGACAGTGAAGCTGTTAATGAAGTAAGGAAGAGCTTGTGGCAAGAAATCAAAAGTTCTGCTTTGAGAATCCAAGATGGCGGCATAGGTAAACACCTAAACTGCTGCCTCGCGCAACAATTTCAAAAATTCAACTAAAAGACAAAATGTCTATCACCCAGAACCATGGGAAAGCTGGCTGAGTGGAAGTTCTACAACTAGAAGGAAAGAGAAAAGAGCATCGAGACGTGCACGAGCGCTGAAAAGCTGAGGTACGGAGGCGCGTGATCCGGGCTGGTGGCAGGCGTTGCTTTTCTCAACCCAAAGGGAGACAAGCCCCCGATTACTCTGAAATCCAGTTTCTGGGGAGATGCGGGGGACCCAAACTCCTACGGGGAAAAGCTGGACTGTCTGCCAGTGAGGGTGGCTTGCTTGCAGAGTTCGCGCAGGAATAATTGTTTACGGCACTGGGGCACGGGACTCCAGGACGCCCTTGGGGACACAGAGCCGGCTAACTAGCAGCCATTGCTGTTTGCCACGCCCTAGCCTAGTGACACCCTGAGACCCCGCCCTGCACAACCTACAAACCCACCCAAGCTCCAAGCAGCAGTTTTAGCAGAAGAAAGCCCCGCCCTATCGCAGCTTAACCTAGCAAACTTGCAGCCTGGGTCAGACAGCTCCAAAACCTCCAAACCCCAAGCAAAGAGGAGAAAACTGTACCTCTCACTGTAGCTCCTGCTGGATAGCCTCAGACAGTAGCTGACCTGCACCCCATTGGAGATCCAGAAGCCAGTGTACCTAGTGGTCAGAGTGAGACACCAGATTTCAACTCCTCACATCCATAAGTGACACATTCAAGAGGCAGACTCAGGGAGCACCAAAGCCCCACTGAAACAAGTCCTGCCCCATAAGTGTGTCTTCAGCGCAGCAGTTCTTCCATTATAGACACAGGGAGTGCTCACAGCTAATTGGCCTGGAGGTCAATTCCTCCCAGTATACCAACAGCAATTAAGGCTTTAACTGCACCAAGTCTTTGCACTCAGCCCACAAAGGGGTGTACCAAGAGTGTCCACATCAGGTGATTGGGGAGGCTGAGCTACTGCCCCCTATAGGTCACCTACCACACAAAGCTACTCCATCAACACAGGGAAGCAGCCAAAATGAGGAGACAAAGAAACATGTCACGAATGAAAGAAACGGAGGAAAGCAAACTACTGGATGACATAGAGTTCAGAACCACATTTATAAGGTTACTCAAGAATCTTCTTAAAACCGCTGAGAAACTTGATGAGACCTTCAAGGAGCTTAATGAGAATGCCAAAAAAATGGAAAAGGATCAGTCAGAAATGAAGCATACACTGTCTGAAATAAAGAATATGCAGAAACTCAACTGTAGATCAACGTACCCCAAGAATCAAACCAAAGATCTGAAATATGTGGAAACAAAAAACATCCAACCAGAAAAACAAAAAGAAAAAAGAATCCAAAAATATGAAGATAGTGTAAGGAGCCTCTGGGACAACTTTAAGCAAACCAACATCCGAATTTTTGGGGTGCCAGAAGAAGGGAGAGAGCAAAATATTGAAAACCTATTAGAAGAAATAATGACAGAAAACTTTCCCTGCCTGGTGAAAGAAATAGATGTACAAGTCCAGGAAGCGCACAGAACCCCATACAAGAAGAATCCAAAGAGGACCACACCAAGACACATCATAATTAAAATGCCAAGGGCAAAAGACAAAGAGAGAATATTAAAAGCAGCAAGAGAAAAACAGTTAATTACCTACAAGGGAGTACCCATACGACTGTCAGCTGATTTCTCAACAGAAACTATGCAGGCCAGAAGGGAGTGGCAAGAAATATTCAAAGTGATGAACAGCAAGAACCTACAGCCAAGATTACTCTACCCAGCAAAGCTATCATTCAGAGTTGAAGGTCAGATAAAGAGCTTCACAGACAAGAGAAAGCTAAAGGAGTTCATCACCACCAAACCAGGATTACATGAAATGCTGAAGGGTATTCTTTAAGGAGAGGAAGAAGAAGAAAAAGGTAAAGATAAAAATTATGAACAACAAAATGACATCAAATACATACCTACCAACAAGTGAATCTAAAAATCAAGCGAATGAAAAATCTGAAGAACAGAATGGACTGGTGAATATAATAGAATCAGGGACATAGAAAGGGAGTGAACTGACGATTCTCAGGGGAAGCAGGTGTGAGGGGTGCGGGAAGAGATTGGACAAAAATCTTACTCCTATGGATGAAGACAGTGGCGGGGGTAAGGGCATGGGTTGGGGTGGGGAATCAGGTGGAGGGGAGCTATGGGGGAAAAAAATAGAGGAACACCTGTAATAATCTGAACAATAAAGATTTATTAAAAATAAATAAATAAAAAAAGAAAAAGAAAATGAAACACACACACACAAAAAAAAAGTTCTGCTTTGCCTGTTTTAGGTTTGAATTAAATCAAAGTTAGACAGCCTATTGGAGAATGGCAAGTAGAGTAGTTCATGAAAATGCAGAGTAAAGTCAAGACTGAGCATGAGTTTGAGATACAACAACATACATATTTTTAAAGCCTTAAGATTAAATAAGAGCTCATTGGAAAGATTGTATATAGGTAAGAGAAAGAGGTCCAGAACTGAGTTTTAAACACTCCAGCCAACAAACATTCAGAAGAGGAAACTGAGTAGGACTGTGGCCTATGAGGAGGTAGCCAATTCAGGAGGGAAATGAATCTTAGAAAGCAAGAGAAGAAAGTATTTCACACAAGCATAAGTGGTCAATTGTGTAGAATAGTGTGAGGTGGTCAAGAAAATTATACTAGACATCTGAATATTGCATTTAGTAATCTGAAAGGGTCAATAACCTTGCCAAGAGAAATTTCATTGAAGTAGCAGGAAATGAAATCTTGTAGGAATGGCTTGATAAGAGAATTAGAAGTCAGGAAGCAAAATGTTTTGTTTGTTGTTGGTTTTTTCATTTATTTTGCCATTAAAGGAAAAAGGAAATGGGAGAGTAGCTGATTAAGGAAATGGAATGAACGGTTTGTGGGGTTTTTACCAAGTTGGGAGATACAAAGACATATTTTTTTAAGTTGATAGTTGATCAGGATGGAAAGGGGAAAATAATGCTTTATTAGAGAGAGGGGGACAGAAGAGAGAGATATAAAGAAGAAGGGAGAGGAAGGGGGAGAGACAATTGCAAGGTTGAAGATCTTGAAAATAGTCACTGGAGTATGGGATTCAGAGGTCAAGAGGAGAAATCAACTCAAGGTGAGCAGTAACCCAGATGGAAGTAGGTTGGAAATTATGATGATAGAAAAATAAGACAATTCCTGGTGGCATTATTTTCACAGTGAAATATGTATGAAACACCACATAGTGAGTTAATTGAATTGGTTACACATATAGCATCTTGACACACACAGAAAATAATGACTACTGAAATTAAGGGAGTTTTGGAACTTTAACAGCCACTAATATAAAATATTTGGAGAGCGAAACAATTGGTCTATTAATGTGAGAAAAGATAATAATAAGATGTCTGTAATTTATTTTAAAATACTTCATCCTAATGTGTTATAATGTCTGTGCAGGTCTAAACTTCACATTAGGGAATGAAGTTACTGCTCTAATCAGGATTCCACACCCAGCAGTGGTCATTCTGAAAGGCCCAATTCCAGGGCAGCTGCTACAAGTGCCTCCATTACCCATCTTTTGATGAATACTAGACTGTCAGTATAATGAATGTCAGAAATGGGCTTTCATTGGTAAAACTAGTGGCTCATTAATCAGCATAACGGATATAAATAATCAGCTCTTTCTGGTTAATTAATAGCATTCAATTTATGTAGATTACATAAAATATATTAAAGTTACATTCTACTCTTATACCTCATAATTTATATGTATCTCTTAAGGTCAAAAGCCTGTACTCTTAGACCTAGTTCCCTGGAATTGTTCTCTAAAAAGGTTGTTTCCAGCTATTGGTAGAAGGATTTCTCATTCCCCGACACCCACTGTAAGGGTAACAGAGTCCTACCTCTGTAATATTATAACATGTCCTGCTAATTTTCATGCAAGGTAGATGTCAGAACATCTTAAAGGTCAGTGACTTATGTAGCTTACAGAGGTTGTATCAATTGATTTATGTCTCTTTACCAACATAAATTTTTGTGCCCTAGCCAGTTAGTCTCAGTGTTAGAGTGTCGTCGGTGGTTGGTCAGGGTGAGTGCAGGAGGAAACCAATCCATGTCTATCTCTCACATCAATGTTTCTCTCTCTCTCTGTCTGTCTCTCACCCTCCCTTCCACTCTCTCTAAAAATCAATGGGAAAAAAATATTCTCCAGTGAGCATTAACAACAACAACAAAAACACATATATTTTTGTAAATATCAGTATGTATGACAGCATTTCATCTGTCACTTATTTTCATTATAATGTGGTTAAGGAGGTTGTGAAGGAGTAAATAACCCTCATCCAATTCAAATGTGTCAGTGACTTACACACGTTTTTTACCATCGTGAACATGAGTTGGGCGTAATCAAATTAGCTTCGGTCTGCTCACAACAGATGCTATACTAGTCTCTTTCCTTAAGACCTGCTACACCAAAAGTTTCTCTCTGCAAAATCCACTCTGGTTGTATTCCAAACTCTATCACTTGTTTTCTGTAGTTGACATTTGAAATCCTCCAATTACTGGAAGTTACCATCAGAGATGAGGAAAAAAACACAGAAGGAAGATATTTATGGATATGCCCTACTTCCAGTTTATACAAAAGCGATGTGATTTTTTAAAAAATTCTCAAGATAATGTACATAGTTTTAAGTCACTGGTTTAAAATGAATTCCTGGGATAGGTATGGTACAAAGAACTAGATAATGCCAATTTACCAGATAACTGAAAAACAATATTTAATAGATCAGCGAATTAACAGCACATCTCAGAGGAAAGTGACTATATACATGCAAAATTATATAATGTACCATTGTCTTTTCATTTTAGTTAATTTTGCACAATTTTTCAATATTGTGTAGGAGTTTTCTTTCAACCAGTTACTTCCATAAGCAAGATAAAACAAAAGGGAAAAAATTACTTTCATGAGAGCAATTATAGTCTAATGTGAACTTTTTGCTACTAAATAAAATGATTAATTGCTTCCCTCCATAATGAATGCAATAAAAACTATACCTACACAAATTCTACCTAAAACATGATCTTAAATTAAAGTCTTAGCAAATTTCTAGCTCTCAAGCAAAAATGAACATTGAAGAAGCTGCAATTACTTTTTTAAAGAGTCTCTATGTCCCAAATAAGAAAAACTCAAAAGTACTGCAACTAACATATTACACTCAGGACCCATGAAGCCAACCCTATTCTACTTAAACTCTTTCCCTGAGTTCTCAAACAAAATAAATTCTTAAATCCTTAATATGACCTATAAATGCTATCATAATCTGACCTCTACTCACCTCTCTAACCCCATCTCATGTCACCCTCAACCCTTCAGTAATCATTACTCCCCAGAAATGATGGTCTCCTTTCAGTTCCTCAACAAAGCTCTTCAGTCTCAGATCTGAAACAGCCCTCAGATCTTCGGGTCAGATGCCTTCTCTTCATTCCTTGAGTCTCAACTCAAATGTCTTCCTTTGTTGCCCCCTCCCCCAGGCTAAATGTACATATAATTTTATATATTAGTTATATTCTGATATACTTTTTCACAGCACTCTAAATGTTTCCTTCAGAGACATTATCACCATTTGCAATTATGCAGTGACTTTGTTAAATATTTTATACACACACACCCCAACTTGACTGATACTTCAACCAGAATAAGATCTTGGCTTTTTTCTTCCCCATTGTTGCCCAGAACTAAATGCCATTGCTGGCACAGTGGGGACAGTCAATGAGTAATTTTTAATGTATAACTAATTCTCCTACTTCTAGTAGAGTATCTTCCACTTTTTAGGATTAAATAAATGTTTGCTGATAAAGGCAAAGTTTTGGGATAAATGACAATTCTATGGGAATATTAACATAATGCAGATGTTTTTTAAGGAGTATTTCCTCAATTTTTAGAAACAACATGACATGGACAATGAAGCCCACAGCATCTTGATTTTAAAGGATACCAAATTCTACTTCATACAACATTTTCTTCTAACTCATTTCTAGCTACCATAATCATTCATAGTATTAGGACAGAACTCTGATTAAACCTGCATTCCTGCTGAGATCTGATAAGACAAGTGACAGAGAAGTAACACCTCATATATGTCTAATAGGAGAGTTTTTTTGTGTTTTGTTGCAAACTTTGGATATATTGATTGTTCAAAATCTATAGGCATTCTCTTATAATTGGACCAATAGAGTAAATACCATCATTCTCATTATGATTTATATTTATCCATTCAATTTTAGACTTTTACAATTACCCTATGTGAAGGCCTCATTTTTTAATAATAGTTTAAAAGTCCCAGATTGGCAAAACAAAACAAAAATATACGTGAAAAATCTACTTGGTATTAGACAGGGTGTGTGGCTAACTTTATTTTGCTTTTGTGCTGGTTTTAATGGCATTGAAATACCACAGATTCTAATGGTAGGAGGTCCATTAATCCCATGAAATAGTAAGTAAAATAGTACATGAATCTGTAAATGAATATATGACTTTCGTGAGATTCTCTAAGAGGTTACCTTCAAGAAATCTTGCAATAACTCTTATATAAGTTGAGTGTGTGTTCAAAACAGGATTCAGACCTTCATACCAGAACTTTCTTGAAAGTGTTAGTATGGTTCAGATACCCCACATATAAACCAAAACATTTTAACAATCCAAAGAAATTTATTCTGGTTATCACAATATTCATTTCTATTGTTTCTTAAAGAAGGAAAGAAAGGAGGGAAGGAAAGAGGAGAAGAGAAAGAGACAGATCTTGTTATGAACTAGTAGAATGCTTAAACATATTACCAAAGCCTACCTTCTGGATACCAAGGCTTTGTGTGAGGAGGCCATTCTTTCTCTTCATGGCAAAATGACTTGTAATCAGGACAGCAATCAGAAGTGTCCCTTTCACAGAATTTATCACAGTAACACAGTGCATTCGCCTCATAGAACTGAGTGACACAGTCATCATCTCTGTCTTCACAACAACCAAAACTTCTACAGTACTGCCCTTTGAAAATGGCTCTTTTGAATCGAGTACCTTCCAAAACGGTGTGATTCCTTGTGAAATCTGCTCCCAGGTCCACTTGTCTTTGAGATATGTACTGTTTCTCCATCCAAATTTCTGTAAGAAGATAAGAGAAGATTAAGATCCTATACCCGGTCCACATTCTCTACAGGTCAGGTATGGCTCCCACTTTCTATTATATCCAGTATATAACTTCTTGGGGTTTCTCCTTGGAGCCTGAATTCTAATAAAGACAACTCAGCCTGAATCCTGATACTGATCCTTCACTTGAACTGAGTATACTTCTTGTAGTTAAACATTAATCAAGAATTTAAATGTTTACCCAAGATAATGTAAGTGTTAGAAACAGACCATTGTAATTCCTCTAAAGTTAAAAATTTATATTTAATATCATGTAAAAATTTTTCATCACCAAAAATCAAAAACCTCTCTAGAATATGCATGGCCCAAATTATGACTGCAATAACCACTGTCAAGGTACAGAAAATTCAAAAGTCAAAAACACAATTATTAATTTTACCTACTTGCATTGCAATGAAAATTCAGGCTCTCATAAGATTGCCTGCTAGGATCTGTCATATTAACAATAGTTGCTCTAAATCATGTCCAGTCACACACTGGTTTGATTTCCCATCTGTACTCCATTTACCTACCAGAAACATGTTGATTTCAAGGTTTAGTGGAGCCTAATTCAGCTAGAAATTCCCTGAGGGTGACTCCACTGGAGTCCCTACTTGGCATCAATATGGGAACCTGCAGTTATCTGGAAGGCAGGTATGTGCTAAGGAGCTGCAGCGGGAGGGAATTGTGAAGCAAACTCAAAGGTCAAGATGTCCTTAGTGTGTCTGTAGAGCTGCACATGTACAGTGGGTTTTGCTAGACTGCATTTATTCATTAACTACAATAACCCCCTTTGGATTGGGGATAAGTAACCAGCAGATGATGATTCAGCAAGAGTGGTTGGATGGTCTAGTGGAAAGGGCTTATCTTGACAATCAGAAAACCTGGACTCTGGTCCCTGAGCCACTGTTTAATTGGCTTTATGACTTGGGATTCACAATTTGCTTCCCTGTCCTCAGGTATTTTCCTATAAAACCAGGGTTTTCCCTTTCAAGGCTAATTCCAACCCTTCAAACTTGTTTCTTGACTTTGTTTCATAAATTATTGGACTCACACTTTTATCTTAATTGTTGTACTTTCTTATGGCACCTTCCTTTTTTATCTTTTTTGTTTTAATTTTACATCATCTTGGTGTCACTCTCCATAGTCGCCCCGACTCTCCAGTCCAAAAGCTACTGCCTCCACTTCTTTGTAATGCACTGGGAATCACTAAACTATAGCAAAGTGCTGTTTACATTCCCACCTATACTCATCAATGACCTCTCAACACCCAGTTCCTATAAGCATGTGTCACTCTTTATCATACATGGAACTGTGCAGCACTTAGTCTGCATAACAACTGGTTAAGAACAGGAGCCTAAATTAGACTAATGGAGTTCAAATCCTCCTTTTACCACTGGAAAGTGGCTCAGTCACTCTAGGCCTCAATTTTCTCATCTACAAAATTTGGAGAATAACATTTATTATCACATCAGGTAAATGGGAAGTTAAAATGAAATACTTTACATAGCACTTACAGCATATCCAACATACTAGATAACTATTAGTTATCATGAGTAAGTATATTTTCCACCTAGAAACTTTTTCCTCCTTTGCCTTCTATGCTTTCATTCATTCCTGATTCTCTTCCCTTTCTTAATAAGGCTCCCAAATATCTGTTTATTCTTGGACCCTTTTTCTTCCCGTCTCAATGTTCATTTAAAATATGTTTTCACCAACATTCTGTCCATTCCCTCCCTACTCCTCACACTTCATCTTCCCTCAAATTTACCTAGCATTGAATTAACCTAAAAGCTATGGGCCAAAAGACCTTATACAAAGTGGACCTCCAACCTTGTAATCTCCCTGACCTTTGTTTAAACCACTTGAGCCCTTATATTGCCACTAGTTTTTCCATTCCTCAACACACCAGGGATACACCTGTCTTAAGACCTTTGCACTTGCTGTGCCCCATGCCTGGAACACACATCCCAGATATCCACATGGTTTAATATCTCACTCTTTCAAGTGTTATTTTAAACTACATCTTTGCAGAGAGGCCATGCCTACATTCCCTATCTCAAATGACACCCCTCTCCAGTCCAGCACTCCCTATCCCCATTCTCTGTACTTATGACTAATGTAATATCATTTTATTCATTGATCTTATTTATTTTTTTCCTTCAGAATGTAAGATCTACAAATCATAGAATTTTGTCTATTTATAATTTGTCTTTTTTTTTTCCTGCAGCACACAGAGCCTGAGACATATTTGTCATTCAGTATACATTAATTCAGTCAATGGATGAATTTTCAATTTTCATTTCCTGCCCCTGTATTACATCTACTTGATGTAAAAATATGTCTCTCTTTTCCACGTCCAGTGCGGCTAGAGAGCGGGTCCAGTTCCTGAGTAGAGGAGCTGGAGATTGAGAAATAAAAGAAAGAAAGAGACAAGACACAAAATGGAAGGGAAAAGCTGAGAACCGGGTGGGACCAATGCCCTCTTCTGCTGGAGAGACAGTGACCCAGAGCCCATACAGCATGTTTATTTTATACCCCCAAATACCAGGAAGTTTCACCAAAAGTCAAGACAAAGGAGATTATTTGCATTCTTGAGTAGGCCCTAGCATTCCTGGTGCTTGACTGGATTTACATATCAAAAACCCACTACATGACACCCGGGCTGAAATGAAGGTCAAGCTGATAACACCCTTGCCTTTTTGGCAAAGCATGTTCCCAGGGCGTGGCTTTGCCTGTCCTCTTGGGTTCAGCTAACAATAATTAAAGAATGCCCATGTGCCTTCCCAGGCGCTCTCTACATCTACTGAGTACTGTTGATGTAGTACCGAGTACCCACCAGCCCACAGAATTGGTGCCACCACACAGTTTTGGATTTTTATCTCAGTTAAGCTCTTAAATGCTACTTGTCTCCCGTTTTCCTTATGACTGTTACAGACTTTGCTTTCCTAACTTACTAGAGATCATCACTTTCTAGGGATGACCTTCTCTCAGAGGTTACCAAGAAAAAAAAAGCCATAAACCTATTTATATTTGCAGCCATCCTTCTAGGTTCAGAAGATGAGGTTTCATTCTGCTGTTAAGCAATTCTCCCGCTTAGGATTTTTAGTCTGTGACCATTTATGCTATACTTTTGCTTGTCTCTTGGTTCTTATTCATCTTCAAACTCTCTCATGCAAGTCCTTTAATCTGATAGTAGGATTATAGCAGACACCATGTCACCCTGCCCATATTCCCACCATCCTTACTATTTTAGAACAAAGCTAGCTAAAATTTCAATTTTATGAGTAATTGAGCAGTGCTCAGTCCTTGCCCCATCTCACTACATAACAAGCCAGAAGTGTTAAAGAATTAACACCCTCCCTGTAGGCCAGAAGCAGCCTTTATAAGATGCCTGGAGGAAAGGTGTATATGTACCCCACTCTCCAAATCCTGGGATGAGTTTTCTCTGATATCCTCACATAGGTAGCCCTCATTCCGAGGTAAGAATGGGAGTTCCATAGGCAGGGGAATTGCCAGTGGTGGCCTAATTTATTTGTTTACAGCCCACAGTTAAATACTGTAATTTATCATTGTCTGCTAAGTGTTATCTACTGATCACAACATCCCACTTTGACAAATATCTCTTCTCTAAATTGACAAAAGCTTTAAAATAGTGCTGCAAAGGAACTTCACACTGAAAGTGACATTGACACAAGTATTTCTACTAATGTATTCCTTTAGACCAGTGCTTTTCAACAGGGGAGAGTTTGCCTCTCAGGAGGAGTTTGGCAATGTCTGGAGGTAATTTTTACTGTGCTGACTACAGAGGTTCCATGAGCTTCCGGTACATAGAGGCTAAGGATGCTGCTCAACATCTCAGAATGTGCAGGTCACAACCCGCAACAAAGAATGATCTGACCAAAAGTGTCAATGACATTGTTGATAAACTCTGATTTACACTTGTTATGAAGCATCCATCTTATATAAATACTGCTGTTTGAAATTTTAACCCTGCTATTTGGCTTCTGTAAATTCTTGCTTGCTAAGGCTACTCCCACTTCAGAGAGGCCATTAAACCTTCCCCAGACAAGGTTATCAGTGCTGGCACCAGGGCAGGCCTCTGGTTGAGGTCTCAAGCACATAGTTCTTAAAGTTCTCTTTAAGAACTTGCAAAAGGGGCCAGAAACACCCCATATTTGGGAGACAAAGAAGGTAAAAACATATAAATAGGGAAAATTCCTGCATGTTGGGGCCCAGAATTTGAGAGACATTTTCCTCTGGACCCACGCGTAATAAATGTAACTCCATCTCTCTAAGTATTGCTTTTTCTTCTTCGGTTTTCTGTAACAGTTACAAAAATTTTTAAAGAAGAAAAAATCAGAAACAAATGAAAATAACACATTTACTTGCAAATGGATTTAAATAAAGTTTGATCACATGGACTTTCAGTTAATGGTTGCTTTGAGATGTCAACGAATGACAACAGTACATATAAACTAGGGGTGATCTTTTAAAAATTGGGGGTGTAGTGTATGTATGACTCAAAGGTTAGAGTCCACCATGCCACACCCTCTTCCAACCTGATGATTCTCTTTGGATGAGATGCATTTTAGATAAGAAAAGTTTCACATTCCTTCTTCTTGGAATTTTTACAACCTCTATCTCACAAAAAAACAATAACACACAGACAACAAAACTGGAGGCAATCAGCAGCCTTCTGGGCTTTGCAGGGGTGGGGAGAGTGAAGTCAATCAAATAATTTCCTTACAATATTTAGTTAAATGCTATAAAAATTACTGTACACTGGAAATTTTAATCATGTTTATATTGAAAGTTTAAATAGGCAAAATATAAACTTGAAAAGGAAGAGAGACTATAGAGAGACGTAACAAAAATGTGGGCTTACTAAACATTTTATCTTATTGGCTTAAATTCTGTCATTAAAGATTTATTCCTCTGAATTATGGAGTTTATTCCTATGGTAGTAAGTGGTATTTGGTGAACTGAAGTAATATTATCTCACCTTTTAGGGTTCAGGGCTTGATATATTTACTTTGACAGGAAGTCTAGGATGCCCCATGAGTGGTGAGAACTGGTGAAGACTGGGTAAGGATGGTAAGGAAAGCACAGGGAGACTTGCCAAAAATGAAATATTCTTTCTTCACACATTGGGGCATCAAGTAATTATATGAAGCTACCTTCTTATTACTACTCCACTGGATTATTTCAAATCTTAGAATAAATGATCTCAATAAGACTTAAAGAAAACTTCTGACTACAAGGTGCAGTTGTCTTTGGATTAAGCTGCTGAGGAAGACTGGAGGATTTTGCACATTATAATTAATGTATATATACATATATACATATCAGTACAATACACAATACATATTGTGTGTTACTGTGTGTAATAATCTTTTTTGATCCTTGCAATAGTCTATGGTCGCAAAATTTTATTATCCCTGTTTTAGTTTTTACAGATGAAGGGCTGAGACTCAAATGACTATGCAGGTCACACAGCCAGTGACTGACTGTGTGATTCCAAGCATGGTGCACATTTTCCTGCCACGCCCTGCTTTTCTGTACAAATGGTTCTGTTGACTAAAGCCTGGATTTAGCCCATGATGTGAATAATTGTTCCAGATCCTTTTCCAATGCAGTGATTCAAGGTGGAGAGAAATGGGAAGGAGGTGGAGATCTAGGTCAGGATCACAGGGTTTTACATGGATTATCTGTGCATTTTTTAAACATTCAAGTGATACTCTACTTTTCTGTAGAATATTTGGCCTCTAATTACTCATTGCTGAGAAAATTGGAAAAAAATTTAAAACTTAGCCAACCCATAAAATGATAAAGAGGACCTTGCAATAGCTCCTCAACTGACAATAGCTCAGGATGCTGCGCTCAAGTACGGCTTTTAGCAACTTTGCACGGTAATTAAACAAGTACTTTGGATTTACTTTCCCCTTGTTTTTTCCTTTTTGCAATGGCAATGTTAACAACTTTTTCCATTTTTTTTTCCAATATAGAATTGTATGGTACAGTGATTTATGCACTGTGCATTTGCAGATTAAAACGCCCAGAGGGAATATTTGGTTTAAACCACCAAACACCAAAGGAAACCTCTAACGGCCCAAGAGATTGTATGCATTTAAACCTGAAAGAGAGAAAAACCCTGACAAAGGTCTCATTTTCCTTCCCATGGGCTCTCTATTTTGGTTCAAAGGCCTTCTACAGAAGTTATGTTTCCAATTATTTGCCTTGTTGTAGGCAGTAGAGGGGCCTTCAAGCCTCATAATAATAAGACCCAAAAAGAAACTTCCCCACCCCCAGAAAAAAAAGAAAAGAAAAAATAAAGGAACATAAATGAAGGCCAAGGGTACATATAGTAAAAGATTACATTGGAGAAAAAGCTAACAGAAATAGTATAAGAAAAAGTTGTGCTTCTGAGTTAGAATATAATTTTTCACATCAAACTTCTAATCTCAATGTATTTAAACAGGAGACAATGAGAAGTGCAAAAAACTACCTCCAGAGGTAATAACATTTTTAATTAATACTTTATTTCACAAGAGGCGCTTGAAAATAACAAATAGGCCTGACATCTCATTCTCTTTGTGCATTACTAAGAGTTTTTTACTCAAAGTAAATATATGTTGAACTTCAAACGCATTCTAGGCACTACTATATTTGGTGGATGCACAGGATAATAAAACCTATGTTAGTGCTTAAAGAACAACCCAGTTTAACCAAGGAAGCCAACATAAGGAAATCAGTGCAACAAGCCTTCATAAGTGTTATTACAGGGACAGGTAGGGGATTTAATGAGGGCATAACGGAGGTAGTGGGCAATCTTTCTCGGTGGAATTAAGGAAGGCAATATTAAGAAATGACATTTTCATTGGGTCTTAAAGAATACTTAGGTATTTGCCATGTAAAGTAGACAGAATGTCTAGACTGAGAATGGATAGGGGCCATATTATTTTTGGAACTTGAGTGACAAGGACATTTAAATACAGACTATAGATTCTAAAAGAAATATAAGTCAGTGGTTGGTTTGCTCACCCAACAATATTTTTTAAATAATAGCATACATTTTCCTTTGGGGATCTGCTTTTCTCCCATCATGTTGGCAATAGGGGTTGCATAGGGTGAGTTCCAGATTACTTATGAGTGACTAAATGGTAGACTTAGCTACATAGGAGAAGCTGTTTAGGAAAAAGATTAGCTCAATTTATAATCTCTTCTTTGGTTTCTGGTGGGTATCCAGATGGAAATGACTACTGAGAAATTGGTTTCCATCTGTGATAGAGTGAGGGTCTGGATGTCAACGCATAGTTAATAGTAAAAACCATGGGAGGGAATGATACTACTATCTATCACCATCCAGGGCTGAAGCATGCCTCTCTAAGATATTTGAATAGTATAAATGTGTTTGCAAAGAATGTTATTTTAGAACCTCATAGACTCTGAGGTTTATTAACCGAACATTTATTATTCTTTTCTACAAAGTACACGTGTCCCTCGTGTACTTGTTTTATGGGAGATTTCATGATACATGATAATTATTCTTAGCTTTAGATTCAAATCAAAATCAGATTGAAATTTCTTACTGTGGCATTGGTCAGCTTATCTTCTTATAAGTTTAGTTAACTCAAATATCAAAATAGAAAATACAACACCAATTTTATAGAGTTGTTTTCAGGATTAAATAAAATAATCTATGAGAAAGTACTGGAACCACGCAGAAGTTTCTTTACTTGCAAAGGATTAGTTTGGGAAAGGATTATCAATATCAATGTGTTTAAAATCCAAAGGGACTCCAAGGTCTTAGCTTGTGGTCCCAGATGCATTTTCCCTTAAGTGACTTAAAACTAAACAGAATCTTATCCTCTCTGCTGATTTATATTCAAGTAGTCTTTTCCAAATTATGACTGTTTTAGCTATGTGAAAATGTGTGAATAAGACAGCCACTTTCTCAATGATCTCTACCAAAGGGGAAAGGGAACTCAGCACATGACAAAAACATTTACCATCTCATCACTGTTTTTAATGTGCAAAAATTCCAAGGGGTTTTGAGCCTATGGAATCTCCCCAAGAGTGGGGCAATCATCCTAAATCCATAGCACCAGCACACTCAATGTTTAAAAGTTCTTTCGATTACAAACCCACAGTCTTGCTTCTGAACTCCTAACCCAGTAGTTCACACACTAGCTATAGATCAGAATAACCTGGGAATTAAAAATTATAAAAAAATAAAAGCAAGCCAGTTTGCAGGTCTTACCCCTCAAAATTATTTCATTGATACTGTATGCAAGAGAGTCAGGCTAAATACAACTGCTGGAACCACACATTCAAAAAATATTTCATTTTTTTATAATCACTTTTTCTCACCTCTTGCCCATTAATTTCAATGATACAGACACAGGGCTTTCAATTATTTCATGATTTGTGATAGGTCCTTTGGATTATTCATACTGAAAAAATGAGTCATACCATATACTTGTGTAATGCTCATTCATTTCTTTATCACTCTTAAATTATAAAAATTATCTCTACTTTCCATCTCATTATGTCTTTCTTTTTAGCACTATTCTTTGCACTTACTTACTATGATGGAGTTAATGATGACCATAAATTAGCTCAAAAGTAACACATGCATGGATGTCTTCCTGTCTATGACTCAAGAAATATAATGACTGAAATGACCTAATTTTACTCCATCTATTGGTGGTGGGCTCCTTTAATTGAAGTATAACCTTGTTCACATAGTTACAGCCATAAACTGAAAATTTAAAAGTAGAAAAACTTCTGTCTCCGATATAATAAGCACTAAATATATATTAGTTTCCTCTCTAATTTCTTTCCCTGCATTGTTCCGCCCTTTCCTACCTCACCTTCAGATAATAAATGCATTATTAAGATCTTGCCTAATCTTAAATTCTAATCTCTAGTGAAATATTAATATTCAGCAATCATATTTCTTCCCTTTTTAGAATAGGAGAGAGTTTGTATTCATTCATGGGGATCCTCAGGGTCGTCATATCCCATTTACTAACAGAGATGGTGATGATAACCCATTCAAAAAACATGCTGTTGAATCAGAACAAAGTGAGGAAATGAGATGAAACACTAGGTGAGATGGATGCATGTTTTGAGGGAGGGATGGTGGTTACAGACAAGGACAGGCCTCCTTGTTTCTCATCATAAATAGGCACTTTCTGATGCATTATTACAAGGTGGTATGTGGATGGTCCTTTCCTCCCCACCATGAGGCAGGAACTGCAACTGACTGGAAAAGCTGAATGATATTCAGCAGCTGCTCTAGTGAATACAAGCAGAAAGAGAGTGGAAATGTTTCCATTATCACAAAAAAAGAAAAAGAAAATGAAGACTAACAACTCTTTCTAAAATGTTTCAAAGCTCTAAGGCAAGAAAGAAGGGAAGGAAGGAAGGAAGGAAGGAAGGAAGGAAGGAAGGAAGGAGGGAGGGAGGGAGGGAGGGAGGGAGGGAGGGAAACACATCCCTTACACAATATATAGAGATATAAAACAACTGAAATTATGTCACTTAAAACAGTGATGTCAATAAAAGAAAGTACAGGCATACCACAGAGATATCATGGGCTCAGTTCCAAACCACCTAATGAAACAGTATTATAATAAAGTGAGTTGTAATCTTTTTGCTGGTGAAAGGTCTTGCTTTCAGTTTGTAGAAAACACACCACCTGTGAAGTTTAATAAAGCAAAGGGCAAAAACACAAGGTACGCCTGTATGGGAGTTGGGATCAAAGAGAACCAAACTCGGGCTCTGGCTTTGATCCTTTTGTTTCTGGTGTATTCTTTTTTAGAGGTCACAAACTTTCTGTGACTTAGTTTATAAGTGAAATGGTAATAAATATACCCGTTTGGCCTATTTTCTTACATGCGGGTTTCTGTGAAGAATGTCAACAGTTTAGACCTTCTTTCTGCCCCTCTTGTGACATGGTGTAAATCTCACACCTATATATTTTGGCTGCTAAACTCAGGGTCAGTTTAGGCATTAATGACCACAAACATACATCTGTAGAATAGACAGTGCAGGCTGAATTCATATCAGACCCCGTGTTTGGTGCTCTTTCTATCCCCAGAGCAACACAATCTGCAGCATTTACACCAGATATAAAATTTACATTACCAAATAGCTCTCAGAGTTTCTGTGTCATAGTGCCAACATTCAGAATACTTTATAGCTGTCAGCAATAATGTTTTGGTATTTATTTTACATTTGTGTAGCCAAAGGTTCCCTTTAAGGTTTCAAAACAACTCCTGGTTTAAGTCTGAGACTTCACTTCAAGGAACATAGAAACTGGTTGCAGAGTTTTTATAATAATTGTTTGACTTACCTGCTCTTCTCTGAGGTTGAGATTGGCACTTCTACTTGCATTCAAACAGGGTACTCTGTGCCCACACTTTCATGAAGTAGGGAAAGGAGAGAATAGGTTTTTAATGTATGGTGATATTGAGATTAACCTATTTGTAAATGCAATTTTAAAAGAAAAAGAGCAAAGTTTTCTGGAATTCTACTGCTTTCTAAAAATGTACCCAAAAAGACCATTACCGGGAAAACAATATGCTCAGGTCATTTTAGATCGGGGTGTTTAGAAATCTCCTCCCTCACATGGCTTCATTTATTGGCTACGATGTCTTTCAAAATCTATATCCTCAATCTAGAGTCTGCTTCAAATGCCTCACCCACATTTTAACTGTGTACTGAATATCTCCACTTAAATATCTCCCAGTCACCTTGAAATAACATTTCTAAAACCAAGTTCACATTCTCTCTTTCTGCTCCCCTCTTTTTGCCTCCAGCCACACACACACACCACAATTTTTTTCTATGTCCCAGTATTTGTCAGGATAGGCTAGCCTTATTCTGTGAGAACAAACAGCCCCCAAATCTCAAAGCATAAAATGTCAAGTTTGTGCTCGGTTCACACACAGTTCTCCTCTCGACTGGGCACTGATCTAAAGCACCTGTGCTCCGACGTGGCACGTGGCGCTCAGCTGTTTCCATTCTGCGCTTTATCATCTCAGCGTGTGGCCACCCTGCTACTTTCCAAGGAGGAAGAAAAGACGAGAGAACGGCACTGAGGTTTCCATCGCTTCGTCCCAGAAGTAACACACGTGACTTTCATTTACACTTGTTGTTGTTTAAAGGAGCTGTGGTACATTCATACACAATGAAATACTATGCAGCTGTAAAAAAAGAATGAAATCCCACCATTTGCAACAACATGGATGGACCTAGAGGACATCACCTAAGTGAAATAAGCCCATCACAGAAAGATGAAAACCATACCACTTTACTCATATGTGGAATCCAAAGAACAAAACAATTGAACAAACAAAACCGACACAGACTCATCCATAGAGAACAAATTGAGAGTTGCCAGGTGGGAGGGTCTTGGAAAGCTGGGTGAAATAGTTACTTGCTCTCTCCTGGGCAAGAGTGATGCCAAGTACAACTGTCCAAGTGCCAGAAACAAGAGCTAGGAAATGAAAACTACATAACATTCTCTTTGTCCAGATTTCCTATTTTTCAGATTCCCAGGCCAGAAACTGGCTTCACCCATCTTTCTCTGACACCCCACGTTCCATCAGTTAATAAGGAGATACCGTTAATCCTGCTTTCTCTCTCTCTCTCTCTGTATAATCAATTCACTGTTTTTATTCCCACCTCCACTTAAATGCAAACTCTCATCAGATGTCTTCCCTGACATCAATGATTTTCTCACAGGTCTCCCTGTTGCCAGCATCCTCTCAAATCAATTCTCTACATGGCAGCCATAGTGATGTTTCTAAAATACAAACACGATTGTATTGATTTAAACTCTGGTTTAAAACCCTTCAGTAGCTCCCCATGGCTGTTTTGTTTTAAATGCCCAAGCCTGTAAATATGATTTCTAAGACCCTGAATTATCTGGTATGTGCTTACTTCTCTAACTTCATCTCTCCAATGTGCGCCTTGTAGTGGAAGCTGTGTACCTCCTTCAAGTCTAAGGCACTTGTTTGTCCAGCCAGTGAAATGCTGACAGCTGATAGCTCATAGCTGAAACCCTTTTCCAGGAATCGCCTGCAACCAAAGGAAGCTGCCTCACCCATGGTTATTCTTTCACCCCTGCGGCCACATTTATCCAAGGTCAGGAGAGAACACAAAAACCCTCTCCTTGTTTCAATTTGTGGCCAATGTAAACACCATCCCAGTTCCAGCACAGTCAACCTGAGGTGTGCAGCACAGTCCTGAGAGATGTTGTCACAGCCCCACAACCTCCTACACTGCCATCTGTGTCCTAGCTTCTGTTTCCCAGGGAATCTGAAACATTGCTCAAACTCCATGCTGCAGGGATTCGAAACACTCCCAGCACTCCAAATACATCCTTTCTTCCATCTAGACCTTTGCTCAGATGGTGTCTGTGGCCTGGTCAATCGCACCTCCCTAATTTTGCCTGAGTAATTCCTACTTATCCCCAGGGACTTCAACAGCTCATCATGCTAACAAAGAACAGCAAATCTACAAAGAAGTCCTCTCATCAAGTCTGCAACAGGTACTCCAAATAGATCTTCCCTCCTGCAAAATTTACCAGTCTCGGAGCAATGTAATCTTATTATCCAACTACATTACAATCCCCTGCAAAGTGGGCATGAGTACGCTCAGAATTGCAATGAAAATATATTTGGGGTGACAAGAGGGACCTATCATAAAAACATGTGGACTCACCCAGCCAGTGTTGCTCAGTGGTTGAGTGTTGACCCATAAACCTAGAGGTCACAGTTCTATTCCCAGTCAGGGCACATGCCAGTGTTGTGGACTGGATACTCAATAGGGGTTGTACAGGAGACAGCCAGCTGATCGATAATTCTCTCACATCATTGATATTTCTTTCTCCTTTTCCATTCCTCTCTGAAATCAATAAAAACATATTTAATAAAACAAACAAAAAGTATGTGATCCCAATTATTTTACCCTGGGCTCGAAACCCAGAATACAGTGTTGTTGTTTTTGTTTGTTTTATTATTCTGAACATAGCCCTTACTATATTTCTTGAGTTAATAGCACCTCCTATTGATGTGGGAACCTCTGGATGCCCTGAACTCTGCATGTGGCCTTGGGGAGACAGAGTGGCACCTGGATTTCTCCTGCTGCACGTCCACCCAATCACTTACGTACTATTTGATTGTAGCAACAAGCTGAAGGCTAGGATTCTTCCAGGCATCTTCAGCTTCCACCATGTTAAATCTGTCCTTTACTCACCAACCTCAAGGGAGCAGCTGGCATTCTACACCTTCCCCAATATCCTGAGATCTTTCTGGTATGCTTTACTCCTTCAATTCAGTCTTTCACTTATCTTTTGATATGCTGAAGGAGGGAAAAAACAAGTTAGCAAATGATTTTCCCGCGCACCTCCTTCAGAGCTACTGGCCTCCTAGAGATGTCAAAAAAGTCAGCTTTAACATTTAAGACCAATGAGCGGCCTCTTTTCTAAGCAATGTCTTTCTTCTCCTTGCCTGGAGCCAGAAGCTGCTGGCTCAGCTTGGGTTGAGAGAGGGCTGCAAGGAAACACATTTAAAAAGGATATGAAAATGTGTGGGTTTCATATTTGCAAAGAATTGTCCCCCATGACATTTATTCACAAATCTTACACTTCAGAGTATAAGTTTCCTGTCAGTAGTTAAGAATTTTTATCTGTCTTTGAAAATTCAGTGACAAATATAGTGCATAGCACATGGCAGGCGATCCAACATTTTTTGTTGGAAGACAGGGTATCTTCACCCCCTACTTCAGATCTACCAGTACTATGATGCTGCTCCTATCCGGACGGGCCCCATCTGTTTATCTCTTTAAACTCTTTCTTCTACTCTCTTTAAATTTCAGCTGAAATTCATCCTCAGGAATACTAGTATCCTTCATTTTCACCAGTAATTCACATATCTTAGTATGTAGGGCCAGAAAAATAGGCTAGATTCTTGTACATATAGAAAATATACTGTGGTTTTTAGCATTAGCTTGTATTTGTGGTATATATGCCATGTACTTATTTTTTTATGTTTATTATTTTTTTCATCTTCAACTATTGTACCAGACTTTAAACTCCTAAAAATAAAAATTTAAATTAGTGTTATTTATTTATTTATTTTTCTTTATTTATTTTAATTAAATATTGTTTAAAGTATTACATATGTCCTCTTCCCAACCCCCCACTCCCATTGACCCATTAGAGTCTGTCCCCATCCCCTGTTCCAGGCCTTTACTATCCTATTGTCTGTGTCCATGGACTATGCATACAAGTTCTTTGGTTGATCTCTTTCCACCCACCCACCCATCAACCTCTGCTTTCCCTCTGAGATTTCACAGCCTGTTCCATGTTTCTATGTCTCTGGATCTATTTTGTTTATCAGTTTATTTTGTTCATTAGATTCCACAAATGAGTGAGATCATGTGATGCTTGTCTTTCTGACTGGCTTATTTAACTTAGCATGATACTGTCCAGGTCCCTCCATGCTGTCTAAAAGGGTAATTTTTTAAGATTACCTGTCTTTGACTGGTGTAATTTGTTTCTGCATACAATTTTAAAGACAATGTTAACTAGCATACAGAAATATATAAGTAAATCATTTAGACTTTGAATTATAAATAACTTCCAGGTAGTGATCTAATTAGGGATTGAGGCACATAAGAATTTCTAAATATGGCTGAGGCTATATAGCTGTAATAAAAATAATAGCTAGCATGTTTTGAGCTATCACTCTGAGCCAGACTACTTAAGAATGTTTACATATACTACTTCACAGCATCTTAGAAGATTACTAATGTAAATGTTCCCATTTTAGAAGTGAATTTAAGTAAGTTGTCCAAAGTCACGGTTGCTAAGTGGCAAAATTGTAAATCAACTTATGACAAATTAGTCTAGAATTCATGCCTTTACTGTGGCACAACCCTGGTTTCCTTCTGCATATCTGAGTGATTTTTTGGTTATTATTGTGAAACACTATTGTACATACTAACTAGTTCTTTAACATGATGAAAGCATTATGGTTTTCACACACTAAAGTTGCTTAAATGGATCCTAAGGGCATGGTACCTAAACCCTATTTAGAGTCCTCTGCTTTTAACCCAGTCAAATTCTTCTTAAGGTACACTTTACCAGAAGTTTCCACAAAATATTCCAACTCACTTTAATGAACCTAATGAACCACGGTCCTTATGAAGTCTAAGTTAAGCTAAAAGTGCATTGTAACAACTGTGTCTGAACATTGACATACTTATTAGGAGTAAAGAATGCTGCTGGCTATATCTGTGTAATCAAATCTTTGGAAAAGGTTCACTTGTCTCAAAGTGTTGTAGTGGCTACCCAGACTAGCAAGACATGAGTTTTAATACCAGTGTCAGTCAGTTAAACTTCTTTTGGTTACAAGTAGCAGAATTTAACTAGAACTAGATTAAGCAAAAACAGATGCATTCACTGGGAGAGTTCATGGAGAGCTTATGTAGGCAGGGAGGTAGGTGGCCCTTGGGAATCCATGGAACCAAGGGCTGCAAGGCTAGAAGGACTTCAGATTAGTCCCTCTCATCACCCTCTCCCTTCATGCATTACCTTCTTTTGACTCTCACTTTTCAAGTCACATTTTCATTTTTACCTATATCCACTGTGAAAAATATCTCTGAAAATGTCTGAGATTTTCAATATCCAGCCACCTATACAAGAGATGGAATTAATTCTTTAAAGTCAAAACCTGAATTTCTGAGGAAGAAGTTTATTGGTCCAACCTGATACATATACTCATCATGACCAATTAAATGTGTATTGAGTTAGGTTCTTGAGCTCAGGTTTCACGTCTGTATGATTTAATTGTGACCTGGGAGCATCACTGTAACAGCTGTATGTACATCACAGCTCCCCCCATGGCTGTGTAGTAGGTGGGTCCGTGTGTAGGTAGAAGGGCTGGGGAATTCACAGAAATGAGAGTATGAAATAAATTAATATGTGTTCAGCGCAAACAGGGAAGAGAAAAATCATAGCTATAATTCTCAAACATGCGTTGATGTCATAGATATTGGAGACATAAAAGAACAGTATTCTAAGTCACAACCTCAAATACCCAGTTCTGCTGAACAGGAATAAACATGTACATAGGGAACCTCTTCCTTCTCTTGGGCTACTCTTGACGCAGTGTTTGGCTGACTATGAGAAAAAGGATAAAGGCATTTATTGGAGTTTGTTCTTGGTAGTACTAAGGAAGGCACAGAATACTAATCTTTATTGCATAGAGTATTATTTCAGCTCTTTCCATTTTTTACCACATTTCATCCTCACAGCAACACTATAAATTATTCTATAGCAGCAATTTTCAAGAGGTGTGCTGCAAGAATTTTTAAAACATGTGATGCCTGACAATTCAGTCAGGGACACGGTCCTTGTTTCCTTTAGATTGTAATAATAATAATAATAATAATAATAATAATAATAATCAGCCAAAACAACATAACAGCCATCTGCTGTGAATGAATCAATATTATACTTTTTTTAGTCAAATAGGCAAAAACAACATATTTTTGATATGCCATAGAATTTTAGTAATTAGTTTATGTGTGCCAGGTGAAGAAAAAGGTTGAAAATCACTGTTCTATAATATCTTCATATAGCAGTTTTAAAAATAGAGACTCAGAGAGATACCTTTTCCAAAATCAATCTTAATAACTACAAAAAGATAATTTAAATCCAATTCTTTGTCTAGAAACTGTGCCATTTTGTTTTTGTCACAAGAATGCATATTATATATAATCTTATTAACCAATGTCACCCCAATAAATTTAAATAAATAAATAGGTTACTATATATATGAAATAAAACCTCAAGCTCTGCATAAGCTATGAGAGAGGAAAATGAGCCTATCAAGTATGGGGAGATGAGCCTAAAGCAGGGCTCATGTGTCCTCAATAGAGGACACAGCAGAGCCATCAGGGGCTGAGTCCCTGGACCTGTGTCCTTCCCTGAGGTCAGAGAGGAAGGACTTTCTTTAATCAGCTACTCTGATTTAAGCAAGTTATTAGCTCAGAGCCTCCAGATGTATTCAGATATAACAAAATAGTTGTCTTCAAATGATGTTCACTTCTGAGAATAGTCTAATGTTCTCATTTTAGGAAAATGAGTTGGAGAGAAACTTTCAGTTCACCAAGGCCAATCTGCTCCTCAACACAGGGGTTGTTGCCATATAGTGATCTAGTCTCTCAAACCCTTCTGTGGAAACTTGCTACTCCTCCTCTCTGGACCTTTTAATAATAAAACACAAACACGACACCATGAACTCCATCACTCTGGCACTAATCTAGCCTTCTGGCTCCACACTAAACAAGCCCGGATATAGTTTAGTTTCAGTTCAGGTTGGTTCAGAGCCTCCTGCCTACTCTTTCTTAATGTATTAACTCCTTTGTAACTCAATTAAAATAAAGGACAGAGAGAATGAAATTTTCATTCATTGTGAGTTCATCTCATTCCTGGTTCACTTTAGATGCAAATGTTTGGTTTTAGCTTTGGCTTGATTTTGCTTTCTAATGTCACTAGTCCTTAAGTAGCAACTGCATGGAAAGAGCTAAAGTTTAAATACCAGGAAAACTCTGGAACCCTTTCCACAGTCTCTGGAATGTATCCCTCTCCTCTGTGCCCCCAGTGCCTTTCTACTGCAATTCTGCAAGCAACATGAGAGACTGAGAGTGATGACCCCATGTGATCCTGCAGCTCAGCCCCTGGTACAGTGGCTGGTACAGTGCCTGGCACAAAGCAGATACCAAAAATTGTGATTTGGGTTGTTTTATTGAGCAGGGTGATTTGCTTTCCCCAGGTTCTTGTCCTGATGAACTCAAAGAATGAAGCCATGGACAAAGGGTGATAGGTGAAACGTACAGAAGCTTTATTGCAAGCAAACACTACCTCTAAAACTTAATTCTAAATTTTAAGCCTAAGACTCTGTCCCTCCTGGTCAGACAGAGGGTCCCGTAAGAAGGTGACTGCTGCTTTATTTGTCTTGAGGTATTAAATAGGCTGGAGACGCCCTTTTTTTACCATGGACCTTAGCCCTGTACTCAGCTTTCACGACCCCCACACCTGCACTTTCCTCATTTGGTTATTTGTTTAGGTTGGAGTCACGTTTGATTTACCCCATGGTGTTCTCCCAGTTGTGTTGGCAGAGAAAGCCTCTGTTAGAGTCCTCGCAGCTGCTCAGGTCAGGGCTACTTTTGGTCTAACTTATGGTCACTTTCATTGCTCAGGCCAGAGATACCCCTGTCTGTCCTCGGTTTATGGCTGTTTTAATTGCTTAGGACAGATATATTTCTATTTATCTGTGGCATTTCTCTATCCTCTGTACAAGTAAGATAAACATCCTAGTGTCTTCTAGTCTCCATTATTTACTCATCCCTATGGACCATTTTCATTCCTAAACCTGCCTACTTAACTCTTAAAATTCCTTTCAATTGTGAAATGATTGAATAAAGCAATTAATTAATAAACTCCAAATCCATCTTCTTTTAAGGCTGCTTTTGCTCCTTGAGTTAGCCAGAAATCTTTCTCTCAGTAAAGAACATTAACTCCAGGGAGGCTTAGTAACTATATGTACTTAGTCATGTTAATTAGCATCTTTGTTCCTCAGTTTTCATTTGTAAAATGGAAATTGCAGTAGTAAATAATGACATAATACATGTAAATAAATGACTTAAGACTAATACTTGGTACCTATTAAGAATTTATTTACATTTAATTATTATTATTATTATGGTGATGGTGGTATATGGAAGGGTTATATACTTAGAATGGGTGAATTATGGATTATGGATGGATGACATATTTAGGATTTATAAATATATGCTTAGCATTTTTTACTTTTTGCATATTACTGGGTTATTATAAGGCACATATCTATATAACCACCCAAGTCAAAAAACAGAAACTTGCCAGCCACCCTCCAATCACAGCATCTTCTCTCCTTCCCAGATTTGATTCTTATTAACCAATGTCACTCCAATAAACATAAAAAAATAAATGAATAAATAAAATGTAAAAAATATAAAGATATATATAAAAGAAAAACCTTCAAGCTCTGGAGAATTTTGGTAGCAAAATATAAAGTACAAATAAATAATCATGTAAATCATATTGTTGTAGTGTAACCCCCATCTTATAAAGGACGCCTCAAAAAAGGTGGAATTATGGAGTCATTTATTAAAATCCAGCGGCATACGAGGGAGCAAAAGCGCTCCAGACCTCACAGCCCCGAACAGCTAGCCACTTCTGGCTTATATGCAGAATATCACAAAAGTATCGATTACATCTTTGGGTCTGGAATGAGGAACCTGTTTTGCGAAAGAGCATTTTTACAGAAGCAGAATTTGAGCAACTTAGTTATCTAATGTATCTACGAATCACGGAATCAACAGAAATGCATTATCTGGGACCACCTGGGCAATTTTAGAATAATTGTGCTGTCCAGATTCCGGGACCACTGACTCAACCAAAACTCAGTTATCTGTAGCTGCTGAGACAATTTAGGATCACTATCTGTCCTGGGTCCCAGAGGAATGTGCTTCCATGACCAGTGAGATCACAATCAATGGGATATTCAAACCACCATCAATGGAGTTTTTAATCATACATAAGTTCAGAAAATCAAAATAACTTTTAAATGAGTACAGAATCCAAAACAGCAAGGTTAAAATATTAAACAGCAATTTTTACCCTAGTATGGTTGCTACCATACTTCAATATAGATGAAGAAAATATTGTAGCATCAGAGCAAAGGAGAAAAGGGGGAAAGCCCTGGGTAATAAGAAGTAGGAGTGAAAAAGTAAGACGGACAGGAAGGTACTGAATAGCTCAGGCTATTTGTCTTATGGGTTCTTTTTCCTATAGTTTGGATTGTGTCAAGTGCACTGTCATAGCATCATTTAACATATTCTTCCATCCTCTTTATGGCCTGGAAAATGGCAGATGGATGGTGAGGCTTGATCAGATCAGCTTCAGTCCATTTGACAGAATGTAGATAGTGACATATTCTTTCATCAGGAGGCACATAATACCCTGTTTTTCCTCTTTTTTGATGTTTGCATCATTAATTCTCAGTTCCTAGATTCACAAATTCATTGCAGGTTACAAAATACTATTATGCTATGATTTTATTTTCACATATTAGCTGGAATAACTTTATGAGGAGGTGCTTCCCTTCATTTACCACTTAATTACCCAGTGCTACCACTCACATAGAAAAGCCAGGATAAACCTTCATTCTTTCCTTTTATTTACCCATTTTTAAAGATGACAAATTAGATTCCTGTCATATTCTGACATGGTGAATTTATTTTTTAATATTATTATAAAGTCATGGGGTTTTGACCCATTTCAATTTTATTTTTATTGAAACCGAAATTTTTCCATCTTTGGTCAGTGAGAGTCCCTTCAAGTTTGTTCCTGAGCCCTTCCAACATGATTGCAGGGGTCTGCTGTAGCCTTCCGGCTCATCCTGGATATCTCCTGCTCCAAAATGTAAATCAGCTATCAGTCCAAGAAGCCAGCGTTTCTCTTGATGTGATATAGTATTTGAAAACAAGAATCAGGTTGCTAGACATTCATTGACATTGAGCCAGTCATTGCTTCTAGGCATCTTCAGTGGACAGAGCTAGAAGTTTTTACTAATGTTTCAACTCAAAATCAGACTGCAGGGTGCTTAGTTTTCTCCCATCCTAAGAATCCCGTTCTCAAAGATCCAGGGGCTAATGGAATTGGAATACTCTTCACTTACCCATTGGCTTTATTTCACATTCCACGCACAACAGTTTCAGGATGACAATACCAATAACATTCTGCTCAATATGATTAGTAAAAACAGTTAAATAATAAAACCACAACAAGCAATACCATCATTAAAAACAGCTAAAAGGGTTCTGGTTCCAATTCCAAAGTGGAGAGGATTTCTCATACCATTAAGCAATTCTCTAGATACCAGCTGTGTGTTCTACAATTCACCTCAATTCTGATACTGTCTACAGAGAGATACCATTTGATTCCACAGGTAAAACTGCCCCTGCTCATGCATACACACTTGAGAACCCAAATGCAAGCCCAGCTTATTACTTGTGCTTTTGACTGACCATAAATCAGAGGTTCCCATGGCCCCCTCCTTGGATTTGATTAATTTGCCAGAGCAGTGGTCGGCAAACTGCGGCTCTGTTGACTAATGAGTTTGCCAACCACTGTGCCAGAGTGACTCACAAAACTGAAATAGATAATTTCCTTACTAGATTACCAGTTTATTATAAAAGGATATAATTCAGAAACAGCCAAAAAGAAGATATGCATAAGGCAAGGTATAGGGAGAGGGCACAGAGCTTCTACACCCTCTATAAGTGCACCACTCTCCCAGCAAGTACCTCCACCATGTGTTCACCAACTCAGAAGCTCTCTGAATCCATTCCTTTTAGGTTTTGTTGGTGGCTTCATCACATTTATTTTTTTAATAAGCATATTTTTTAAAAACAGCAGTATTTATATAAGATGGATGCTTCATTCCCCACAAGAATGATTAAATCATTGTCCATTGGTAATTGAACTTCATTTCCAGCCCCTCTCTCCTTCCTGGAAGTTCAGGTGGGACTGGACATTTCAACCTTCTAATCCCATGGTTGGCTCCACTGGCAACTAGTCCCCATCTTTAGATTCTTCCCAAAAGTCACCTTATTAACATAACAAAAAACATCTTTAACACTCTCAACACCAGAAATTTCAAGAGTTTTAGAAGCTGTTATCCAGGACAAAGACCAAATATATATTTCTTACTATAAATCACAATATCATACATACATTACCCATTCTCCTGTCATTTTTTTAAATGACTTTACTATAGCTACACTATCAAAGCATATAGATATAAATATACTGTATTCTCTCACTTTTAGCTTTAGCTGGCCTTAACTGTTCAAGTAGCTATGTATCTACTAATTACCCCTTACTTCCATGTCTTTATTCCCATGTCTCTCTAGTTATTTCTGGTTGTATAAAGCTCATTCACTAGTACATTTCTTTTTTAACGGGACTCCGAGCAGCAATGTCCCCTGAGTTCTTTCATGTTGTTACAGAAAACCGAAGAAGAACAAAGCAATACTTAGAGAGAAGGAGTTACATTTACTACGCGCGGATCCAGAGAAAAATGTCTCTCAAATTCTGGGCCCCAACATGCAGGAACCTTCCCTATTTATATGTTTCCACCTTCTTTGTCTCCCAAATATGGGGTGTTTCTGGCCCCTTTTACAAGTTCTTAAAGAGCCTGTATGTGCCGGGACCTTGAGACCTCAACCAGAGGCCTGGCCTGGCGACAGCACTGATAACCTTGTCTGGGGAAGGTTTAATGGCCTCTCTGAAGTGGGAGTAGTCTTAGCAAGCAAGAATTTACAGATGCCAAATAGCAGGGTTAAAATTTCAAACAGCAGTATTTATATAAGATGGATGCTTCAATGTTGGCCAGTTGGCCATTGTCATTAAGACTTGAAGGACATTTTACTGGATATAAAATTCTTGATCACATTTTTATGAATATCTTAAATAGCCATATTTAAGATATTCCATCTTTTTTTGGAATTCTGGAATTTTCAACATTAGTATTCAAAACTCAGACAATAATATAATTTTCTTTTTCTCATAAGGCATGTACTTTCCTTGCCTAAAAAAGCAAAAGAAAATTTTGGTGGGCATTTTTTCCCTTGAATTATTTTTATTTCTTTTTTTTTTCCTCATTACAACTTTATTAAGGTATAATTCACATAAAATAAAATTTTCCCCTAAGGTGAATGATTCTGTGGGTTTTTAGTATATCCACAAAGTTGCACAACCATCATAACTACCTAATTTTTGGATATTTTCATCATCCCTCAAAAAACTTCATACCCATTAGTACTCCACTCTTCCCAGCTCCTGGCAATCACTAATGTCCCTATAGATTTATCTATTGTGTACATTTTATATAAATTGAATCATACAATATCAGCATTTTATGACTTTTTCATTTAACATAATGTTTTCATGGTTCATTAGTGCTTTAGCACATATCAGTACTTTATTCCTTTCTATATTTTGTTTATGTACTCATCATTGATAGACATTTAGGTTGTTTTCATTTGGGGGCTATTCTGAATAATGCTACTATTAACATTCATGTACAAGCTTTTTGTTAACATATGTTTTGTCTTTTTTTTATATATATACCTAGGAGTCGAATTGCTGAGTCATATATTAGCTCAATGCTTAATATTTTGTCTTATTTTTATTTTTAGGTTATTTTCTCCAATTCATTTAAGCATTTCCCTGTGAGGTCACTCCCATTTGCTAAGGACAAATCTTCACAAATGGTATATTTATATAATGTATGTTTTATAAATATGCAACTGCTTTTGGTGATAAGTAACATAAACCCAACATAAAATGGCTTTACTAATAAAAGCTATGCTGTCTCTAGGGTTGCTTAATTGAGCTATTCAAAAGCATTATCAATAATCAAAGTTCTCTTTACATTCGACTCTGTCATTATTCCTTAATATTGCAAAATGACTGCAATACCTCAGGGTGTCTCCTCCTATCAATGTAAAAAGTCATAAACAGAAAATTTCATTAAAATTGTGATAAAAGCACATAACATGAGATCCCATAAGTCCCTTAGACCCTTCACTCTTTTATTCTTTTGGTTTTTGCCCCTCTTATCAGGTAATTTCAAATGATTGTCTTTGAGTTCACTGATTCTTTCTTCTGCTTGATAAAATCTGGATTGAACCCCTCTATTTAATTTTTCATTTTAGTTATGGCTTGATTCAGCTCCCAAATTTCTGCTTGTCTCTTTTTTTGTGTTCTCTCTTTGTTGAAATTCTCATTTTGTTCATGCATTGTACTCCTGAGCTAATTGGTATATTTTTAATAGTTATTGTGAATTTTTAGGGTTAGTTTCTGGAGATTTACTTTGTTCTTTTATTTGGTCCTTTTTTTTTTTCTGTTTCTCATATTTCTTGTGACTTTGTGTTGATATCCCCATATTTAAAAAAAACCACCACCTCTCCCATTCTTTATAAACTGCCTTCATACAGAGCAATTAGTCTAGCTAGAGATTTCAGAGACCTCTCCAACCTTTTCTGTGGGCGTGCCTTCCCTGGATTTGTATGTAGATTCCTAATTTGAAGGATTTGCTGGTTTCTTCTTTTCTGGAGCTCACAATATCTTGCTCCCTCTGGTGTCTGTCTTTTGTAGCATGAAGCAACAACACACCACCCAGATCCTTTTTGTTCTCAGTACCTCATGGGCATTTAGATTATGTGAGTTCCCACCCATGTTCTGAGACAAGTAAGAAATAAACCAATTCTTTGAGTAGCACCCAAAAATTCATAATGTCTTCTCTTTCCCTCCCCAGGTAGAATGAGTGTTTCCTCCAGAGTGTGTAGAACTATACCAGGAAGAGGGACTATGTTCAGAAAGTGTCATGAATTTTCTACCAGTTTCGATGCAGCTGGTGCCATGCTCACCCAGAGTACAGGAGACTCTTAACTAGCTTCTGATTTCTCCCAAAGGGATATGGTCCATGTATTGCTGTTTAATTGAATCTCCATGGAGTAAGAGGAAATGAGGCTTTCTATTCCACAATTTTGCCGACTTCTCTCTCTTATTGTGTGTCTTTTTAAGAGCTAAGGAATCCTTAATAGAATATACCAAGTAGACTTCTTTAAATCTCATTGGCCAGAATAGGTCTATGCCCCTTTTTAAGCCATCAGAAGCAATAGTATACTAGGCACCAGGACAAGTATATTTGCATTTTGGAAGCAAAATATTGGAAGAAGAGTATTTTTTTCTGCAGTTAAAATAGTAGGGTTTTTAAGAAACTGGTAGGAAGAAAAAAATGCAGAGAACACAAATAATGTTAATAAATTGCAGACAGACTATGTTTTGTGAAACCTCTGTCTTTACAAGCTATTGGGATCAGCAAAAAATCAGCATGTCAGCACAGTGTAGAGGCCCAGTCTTTCATGATTCTGTGAAAGAAATAATACATAAAGCATGCATTGTACTCCTGAGTAATCCAATCACCAGACCACTCTCTTATTCCTGGAATCTAGCCACAGGACCATTGGACAACCTTCTAGGCACAATCTCTGGGCATCTTAGTGTTCCCATTTGATTCAAGCATGAGATAGAAGGTCAAGGTACCCTAAATGGGATGAACAGGGCCCATGAAGTTCATTGTCCAAACTTGGAATGCCCCATTTGGATGGTACTATCAACTTATTTATTCAGCAACCAAAGAGTAGTTTTGACATTTTGAAGGAACTCAGGGCTCAGGGCTCCCCGAAGTACAGAGCCCAGAGAATGGACCCCACTTGCTCATGGAAAGGGGAATATTGGGGATCTGAATGATTTAGACAACAGAGAGAATGGGCTTGGAGAGCAGAAAGAAGTGTACAGAGGAAAGAGTTGTCAAAGGACTAACTTGTGACACTTTAGGGCAGAGCTGATAAGTTTCATCTTGAACATAAACTACAACCTTTTGATTATGGCTGTCTGGAACTCCATGTGGAGGATTCTGAAGCCAAGCCTAGATTCCATAGCTCAAGACCATAATCAGAAAATAATTCTGCTCTTAGTACAGAATAAGTGATTGATGTCAGATATTTGCCATTCTAACTGGACAGAGTTGTCTCAAACCTCTCCACCTTGGGTCTGTATAAAGGCTTACATATATAATATCACCAGTATTCATTGATCTGTATTTAAATATTCAAAAGGAGGTTTAGAATATTTTAGAGCCATAAGCTGTAAGTGATGAAATACAAGTATGCCTACTTATATGAGTGTGTATGTATGTGTGTGTGTCAGAGAGAGAGAGGGGAGGAGGTAGTTTGGAAGTAAGGAATATGACTGGAATAAAAGTGAAAGATTGATTTGACAACCCATCTGCTTTTGTTCCCTTGCCCACCCAACTACCATCCATGAATCTGGCGAAGGTGCTAACAGGTTCTGACACTGCCAATGCCAAAGGCCTGAGATGACTGCATAATCAGCTTTCATACCCTGAGAGCTGACCGAGAAATGTTTATCAGGAAAACCTTCACTGAGATTGTGCCTGAGCTGGCCCTGCCAGAGAAGGGAAGTTCTCTTTGTAGGAAACATCCGAAACACATTATTGTCCAGGGCAATTTCAGCAAAGCAGAAGCTTATCAAGTATACAAAGCATACTTTCTGAGTTATGTCTGGCTCTAGGCATAAATAGCAGTAGGATGCAAGCTTAAAGGACCATTCAATCAAAGTCAGATTCCATTTAGATTTTTTTTTTAATTGCAGAGATAAAGCACTTACTAAGAAAATGATCTGACATGTAATATTTTTAATAAACCTAAAAAGGTATCTTATGAAAAAAAAATGACTTTGGGCTTCAGAGTTAATATGCACCCTTAAACTCATATATTCTGCTTCATTTAAATCCTCTAAGCACAACACTGACATAACTAGTCATTAGAAACTGAAAATTTTCTGGGCATTTTTCCAGAAAGTCAAGTGTATTTTCAATTAACAGCCCTTTTTGCTGTTTCTCCCAATAGTACTATCTACGTCTAAGATAAAGTGGAAAGCATAAGTCACCTTCACCATAGCTTATTATTCAACACAAAGCCACCAATGGAGAATCCTAAATGGTTCAAGTTTAGTGAATCCCCATCCCTTTCCTGTATAGGTTGACCCTGGGCCTGAGATTTCCATGGCTGCATCAGTCTTGAATATGGTGAATTTTCTAGAACATAGGTCCATAGAGTAAGGAATCAGCACCTCAGGAAAGTGTCAGATCAGAGCTAAAGATGTTCAAACTCAAGTTGCAATCTAAAGAAGTCCTAGCAATGTGGAAGGGCCTGAACATGTTGGTGACCAAGAGGAGCTGAGAGGTTGGAAGGTTTGAGTAACTGAAAGATACCAAAGAGCAACCTGTCATAGAAGCTCTGTATCTAGTTACTGCTACCCATGGCAGGGAGAAGATCTGAGAAAGTGATATTAAAAGAGTTGCATAAAAATTAAGAAGCAATAGAGTGGAGCGAAGGAGACAGAAGATGGGAGAAGCTGAAAGTTACTAGGTAGAAACTAAAGACACCAATTAGGCATAAATGCTTCATTCCCTTTTAAGAACACAAAAATCTAAAATCCAATTTAATACCATTTGATACCATACTATAATTCTCTGTATCCCCCATCCCTCACCTTTATCCACAAATCGCCAGTAAATGTCTATTCAACACCTCATTGGAGGGACCCCGAGGTTAGGATTACCATGTTAACAGGTTGTGACTCACACTGAGGATACTCTAAGAGTACAGCAGCAAGATGAAAGGTGAAGCAAGAATATTCCATAGGAGCTGGGAATTTGTTCTAGAGGAAGTCAGGAGAAATATGTTTTGAGAATTCACAGAAATCTTGGAGAGGGCATTGCATTTTACTTAGCAAATAGGCATGTGTTCAAGCTAGTCTTCACTAGCGGTAACATTCTATATATACTTTGAGAGTGATTTAACCAATGTGTTCTGCGATGGTGAATAAATCACACTGGGCTTTCATAATTTTCAGGGAGCATCATCCAAGTGTAAAGCACTCAGAGAAAGGGGTGAAAGACAGCTGGCATATCATTTGAAATGCATATTCTCTCTAAATCCTCTTTTATTATGATGGAGTGCTGAGTGAGACACAATTTATTTTAAAACAAAATATATATATATATTTAGTCCTTAGAAACAAGTCACCTGGAGACAGATTTTGTTAAATTGGAATTGCTTCAGTAGTATGGGGCCCATCACAATTGGCTGAGACAAATAGGACCTGGATTTGCAAAAGGGAGTTCAGCTCCCATAAAGGAATTTTTGGGCAAGGGGAACCAGAGCACAATGTCAAGATATGATCATTCAGATTTACTTTCATAGGTAAGTGGAGACTGAGCTATTAATTTGAAAAGTAAAATAGTTTAAGGTATTTGCAGCCCAAGCTGGTGGAGAGGTTCTCACCTGTTTTGACCTCCATCCATCCAGTGGCCCTTGGCAACAAGCTCTTACAGAAGGAGATGTGTGTTTCCAATGGAGTGTTTATCTGTTTGGCATGAGGTGGGGGAAAAAAATAAAAAGACTTATAGTGTATAAAGAACTTTGGAGCACAAAAGACCAAAACTCAAATCCAATCTTTCTATAGCCTAGCCTTGGGATATAATATATCTTGGCTTCAGTTTACTTGCCTATAATACTGAAGAAATAATGGCCACCTGGTTTAACTTTGGGAGGAATAAAATAAAATGAGTTAACATATGTAGATGAGTCTGTTTTTCATATTGGGCCTTTCAGGGGCTCATAATAGATGCTAGTTCTCTCATTCCTTGGTTCCAATTGGTATATGCAATGAAAATAAAAGAAAAATATAAATTGTTCCCTTAATCATTCTTATTGTCTGTCCTGTGTATTTGAGTTTAGAGTCATTCTAAATTTTTAATATTTACAACCAAAGCAATGGTATTTTTCTATTCTGAAAAATTCAGTAGTATATTGCCAATTCTAGATTACTTATTATTTATTGTAATTACATTATCTACTTTTATTTGATAGATGAAAAATAATTTATTATGGGTTCTCTGTTATTTCCTCCCACCACCAGTAAAATAAACAATGCCATAAAATACTTATCTTAACCACATAGAAGAACATCCCTATTTTTCCCATTTATCTACCATACTGATCTAAGGATCTGTGGTTTTCAAGTTTGTCTGTATAATAATCACCCAGAGATTTTATTTTAAAAGTGTATTTCCAGGTCCCACTTCATATGTTGATTTAATAGTCATGGAAAAGGACCAGAAAATGACTTTTAATAAAGTATCTTCACTCATTCTGAGATGTGGTCTTGGTCACTCTGAAAGACTATAAGTGGCCCATAGAGCTGAAACATAATCCCATTCTCCAAAAATTATTCTGCTCCTCAATTTCAAAATTCCCTAAAACTGAGCAACAAATTTACAAATATACACCATTATTTTAATTGAAAGGAAACCAAGGGAAGAAAAATCTAGTTGACACATATTTTGCAGAGGAAAACACTGAGCCTCATAAAGGCAAACTAACAAGTGCCCAAGTAGTCACAAATAGTTTATCCCGGAAGTTATTATTCTAAAATGGCTCCATTTTCTTTCTTCCATGAGCATGGCATCCTGACATCCAGATCTACCATAAACACCTCAGGAGTAACTACACGTGTACCTTGTGTGGGTACTTCTTAGAAATTGAATCTTTCTCTAGACAAGTTTAAAACATGAAAAATAATTAAATACTAACAATTTAAACTGTATTCAAATAATATAAAAATGTCATGCTCTGAGCTAAATGTAGCTTTCAAATAATTTATTTCACATGCATGTTCATTGTTTTATCAACATGACAAAGTTAAAATGGGGGGGGCGGATTTATTGAAGAAAAGATGAAAACCAGATAGAGCTGTGAATTTCAACTTTTATTTTTAGAAACACTAAATATGTGATACTTGAACACTCTGTTCATCCTACTTCAGGGAAGGTCCTTGAACAAAAATCACAGTAGCAGTTCAATGAATTTCTGTTAAGAGATTTGACTCTTCCTTCAAGTAAAATTTCTAATTAGCGATAGGATTGGAAAGTCAATGGAAAACATGCATATTTGAATTTTCTCCCTCTTAAGAAGATGTCCTAAGTTTTGTGCAAAAAGAAATGATGAAAAGGAAAAAGGAAATTTTCTTCCTAGGATTACCAACCTAGATTATAATCATTAACAAAAGCCTGAGTTCTTGGTGGTGTATTTTCCGAAATTCTGTTAAACCTACCTAAAGTTTTTATAACTGTTAAACATTTTTTTTTAATTTATTTATTTATTTATTTATTTATTTTGCATTCAGGGCATGGCCTACCACATATTGTTCAAAATCTACTTCTTTTTATAATCTTACATAACCTAAGTAAAAAGTTTCCCATATACTTATCTGTTCATCAGGAAAAAAATAACTTATGTTGCTATTGTTAATTTTTCCACAATTTCTACAATTTTTACCTAAACTAGTGTTGATGAGGAAAAAAAAACTGAACTGTGACCCAAAATAAGTTTGGTAAAATCACTGGAGTTCTTACTGCTTTGAGTGACTTAATTCAGCTCAAATTTATTTGAGAATGCCTCCAAAGCCCTATGAGAAATATTTTGCAGTCCCATTCACGTTATAGCCCGTTGTTTTACTTCTCCATTAGAATTTCAGAAATAATGCTGTTGGCTAACTATTATACAGTGACGTTTTCTTTCTTTGCAGGTGAATCTTCTACTATTTTTATTTTGGAAATTCTGATCAGTATTTCTAGGTCACCATCTGTAGACATCTGGATAATTTAGTCTTTTTTGTTTGTTTTGCTTTATTTTGTTTTTGTTTGTTTACATTATTTACTTCCTCTGCCTATTTTATAATTCCATTTTTTTAAATTTATCCCCAGAGTGTTCAGTTACAAAAAATTTGGAATCAGATACTTAAGTGATGCAAAATAAAAAACAAAACAAATTTTAAGTCCAGTTTTAAGTCCATTAGAAAACCCTTATAAGAAGAAATTAAAGCGTGTTCATTAAAGTGTAAAGAAAAATTGAATTCTAGTCAAATAAATTGAGAATAATATGTTCTAAAACATGAAGGGAACATGTTTAATGTTACAGCATTCCACAAAAATATGTGGAAAATGTAATATACACTGAGTGGCCAGATTATTATGATATCTGAATGCATAATAATCTGGCCACTCAGTGTGTGTGTGTGTGTGTGTGTGTGTGTGTGTGTGTGTGTGTATTAGAGGCCCAGTGCATCAATTTGTGCATGGCTGGGGTCCAGCCAGCCTGCTGGCCAGGGGGAGGGGACCTGAGCAGTTGGCTGGCCTGCCTGCTGGTTGAACTCTTGGTCAAGGGGACAATTTGCATATTAGCCTTTTATTATATAGGATATACACTGAGTGGCCAGATTATTATGTGTTCAGAGATCATAATAATCTGGCCACTCAGTGTATATTTGAAACAAATTCAGTAATATTTCTTAATTATAATTTAATTATTTTAAGGCCTCTAGACTTGCTCTAAACAAAATAATCTTTCCTTCTTACAAACCAAGTTTTCCTCTTACACTGTTGATTTAATGTCTAATAGATGAAGGTTGTTTCAAATATGGACATCCATGGCAGTCTAGTTAAAGAAGCATTTTTTTTGTTCCCATCGTTAATTGCAGAATCTTCTGCTTATCCTAAAAAGAAAATTTTGGGAATATTGCCTAATTATGTAAGCTTTTCATTAACTCTTGCTTCCTGAACCTTACTTCGTAAACTATAAAGAACAATATTCAAAAAACTTCCATGTTTTTCCAAATTATAATTCACAAGAGAATAATGGGTCTTATTAGGAAGTCATAATGAAAAGTCAAAAACATTTTTAAAGCTTTAAAAAGAGAAAAGTTATTATTAGGTAAATGTTGACAGTCAAACTGTAAAAAAAACTACCCGTTTTCTTTCTTCTAAGTGGGATGAACTCTGAGAGATGTTCAACCTTATGTCCTAGAACTCCCCAGTGGGATGAGCTTCAGTAGCTCATTACTGCAGCTGGCTTTGTAATGGATTCTTTATTGGTTCCTTCCCTAATGTACTCCCTCACTTCCTTGCCTGTGTTCTTTGTGATCATCCCTCTTGTCTCAGAATCTGCTCCCATCTCAAAAGTTGCCCTTAATGATAGTATAACCTAGCCTAGTATTTCAAAGCTCAGACCTTCAAGGGTGAAAAGGAACATGGGGATATAAGAACCTATTGAATTGATGGAAATAAAGATGGGTACATACATTCTAGAGAGAAGCAATCTGGAGGGATTTAGTCATTTAAACAATCCCTGTGTATATATTGTGGAGAACTTCTCATCAAGTGCCACGTGGGGCAGATGTAAGGACATACATCACAACTGTTCCTGGTGGAGGGAAGCAACCTGAGACACCACCCCCGGGGCCGACAGGTTGGTGAAATGTGATGAGGCTACACCATGCAGTTGTGAGGAAACACTCCAATGGACATTTGCAGAGCAAACTGGATATACCTTAAAAACCATAGTGCTGAGTGGGGGGAAATTGAAAAATAAACAATAATGCCATTTACATTTATTAAATATGCATGCAGACCTTTAAAACATATATAAGTAAAGACTATATATTAAACACATAAGAATGTGTGCTACATCAGGGGAAGGTAAGATAGAAATTGTTATAAAATACACAACCCATCATCTAATCAAAGAACGCAGGAGAGGGGCCTTGCCCAAATTTATAATAGTAATCTGCCATGAACTGGGAGTGTCATCAACTCAACTTTCTTTACCCAAGGTCAAAAAAATGAACAAGTGAATGAATAAATAGACAAAATCCAATAAAAAGTGTAGACTTGGAATCTGATTGGACTTGAATTCTGCCTAAACCACTTACTAGCTTGACTTAATCTTTTGGGGCCTGTTCTTATGAACATAAAATATGGATAATAATATTCACAGGCTCATTGTGAATATGTTAAAGCAAATTCATGTGAACCACTTGGTGTGGTATCTGGCACATGATAAGAGCACAGCAAAAACTAGCAATTATTAACAGTAGTATACAGTGGTGATTCATGCCATTTAGCAGGTTGATGGAGAATATTTTATTTGGAGGAGGAGAGATTAGTAGAGAACTTTACTAAGGCTCCACTGGTCTTCACACACTAATTGAAGAGATGATGAGAATTTTATATTTCCAGGTGCCAAATGATGACTGACAATGAAACACTCCAAAATGGTGGGTAGAGAATGGAGGCCAGTTCCTCTTCCTTAGGCAACTCTCTCTACTTTGCCCTGAGTGGGCTGATGGGCTGATGAAGCAGTGGTCTGAGAAAGCTCTGTGGTTCAGACAGAGTGGACACTAAGAAACTTGGGATATGTACAAAGGGTTCCTCTACTACCAGGAGCTCACTATCAGAATTGCAAAGGATTCTTCCTTAGTGTGCCTTGTCCTAGGCTCCCAGGCTGGGCAGAAGGCTGTAGAAGAAAAACACTTACAGAAGCCTAGGACAGACTACTAGGTTGATGACTGGGGGAAAAACTGAACATGGTCAGTATATGAACATCAGGGTGGGTTCCCAGGATTGTTATCACAGTGTGGGTTTGCTCTGTGGTCTTTGCTACTTGCAAGATTTTGAATGTGGACTGACTTTGAAATAGCCTTCACAGGAATCATGTGGCAATGTTGGAGACACTGCAATGATGTGATGCTCAACATCACTGGCCTGCCCCTGACATGTAGCTTGTTCTGGCAGTAGAGAACCCCAAAAGAATGGGAAAACAGTGTATGTTATGCAAAATACCAACTCCCTCCTACCCAAGATCTCCCCAGTAAATACCTTATTAACATATCTGGAAAGCAGGCAGAGACTCTTTCATTAAAGTTGTTGTACTTTTTCTTTACATGTAAAAAAAGAAAAATGGAAGCAACACGGCCAGTGTGACTCAATGGTTGAGCGTAGACCTATGAATGAGGAGGTCACTGTTCGATTCCCAGTCAGGACACATGCCTGGGTTGTGGGCTCAATCCCCAGTGGGGGGTGTGCAGGAGGCAGCAGATCAATGATTCTCTCTCATAATTGATGTTTCTATCTGTCTCTTCCTTTCTAAAATCAATAAAAAACATATTTTTAAATAAATGAAGCAAAGGGGAATAACTGATTTAAAAAGTAATGTATGCGTTAAATAAAACTGGTGTGGAAAAACAGTCACAACCATTTTCTTTTTAAACACACAATTTTTCTTTATTTTGTTGCTAAATACATAGGCATCTTAGTACTGCTGTCAGCTTAACAGAAGGCATTAAAGACTCTAACAGTGGTGTGAGAAGCTATGGGCAAATCTTTCCTATGCTGAGTGCAATTGAGTACTGAGATGTTATATGTATGCTTGCAAGAATTCTTTTTTTTTTTTAGTTCCACTGCTGCACTGCTAAAGGGAACACTAATAGTGAAGAAGAAGAAAAAAGTTAAATCTAGTAAATGATTAGCACCAGCACTCCAAAAATCTTTAGCACAGCCTGGGGTTTTTAGCTTCTGCTCCAACTTCATTGCTGAAAAATAAGAAAAAATAGTAGTCAGGCAATAAAGATAATTTTTAAAAAGACACCCAAAAATGTATACATTAACATTTGGGCATCGCATTCCACATTTTAAAGAACGGTTTATCCTTAAAAAATTGTATTCTTTTCCCCCTTGGTAGCTGTTATACAATTAATGGCATAGAAAAGACATGCAGCTTAGCTTCACCTCAGACTGATCTCTTGAGAGCTCAGCCGAGCAGTTCTGGCCTCCTGCAGAGGGTTATGATAGCATTGAAAGGCCAACAGCCATGAGGAACAGCACTGCCACATCCCACCACAACCCTCACCTTCCCATCACTTGCCTGCTGCCCTCCCTATCTCTTAGCATTGACTGCATCATCCCCTGAAATATAAATTCTAAAACAAGGGGGTAAAGTGAACTGGGATTGAATTAAGCCCAGCGTTTGCAAAATGGAACATTATAAAAGACAGAGACAGCAGATGGAACGCTTACCTTTTTTTTTCATATATTGATTCAAATGGCTTTATAATGTAGTTATGCAGTAGGGAAGTGATTCTAATAATTTATTTATCCATCCAAGCTCTAAGTATTTCTATTTGATAGGGGTTAACTGTCTGGAACAGATTAAGATAAACATAACTGGATGGAGATGGATATTAGCAGATCATAGAATTCAAGACAAGAGTATAAAAGAAAGTGTTGGACATGAGACCAAAAGAGAAATTTAGTTCTAAAACATTTCTCTGCTATATGCTTTCAAGAATGGGATTGAATGAGGGCCTACTCAAGAATGCAAATAATCCTTCCCACTAATATTTACAGGGTAAACTAAGGTTGTTGGTAGAGTATTAAATTTGACAGTAAAATAGTAATCAAGTTTTCAGATTAATTTAAATAGGCTAATTGAAATAAGTGAATACTCAAGAAAATTTAAGTGTACTGGACAAAAGTAGTAACTAACATTTCTATTGGTAGTTCATCTCATGGTAAAATTCTTGAACATGCAATGAACCTAAAGCAGTCATATTTTTATGCAAAAAATTAAAATGTAAAGTTATCAAGACTGCATTATAAAAATTACAAAAGCCTCCATTAATCAAAAAAAGGGGGGATAGTAGAGTAATATCATGTAAGGAAAAATATCCTATAAGTAAATTACATCTAGAAAATGTTTACTTTACAAAATTAATTTTCATTTGTAATGCTAACAGCAGGACACCCATGAAAAGCACACATGGTGTCTAAACAAGACAAAGGAAATTGTTTGGGCAAAAATAAAAAGGATCCCAAATCAATTATATAGAAAAGATTCCTTTATTAACTTTTGGTCGAGAATATGTTTGCATATTTTCAGAAAACAACTCCAAGACCAGGTGGATTCCTGCAACAGAGTGGAATTGACAGGTCTGCTCCAACCACAAAGACAAGAGGAAAAACAGTCCAGAGATGGAAGATGCTGACGACGCCTTGCCACACTAGCAGTCAGCAGCTGTGCGTCACTGTAGGTTGCCTAGGACCAAACCAGAGAGGGTCGGATCTGCATTGCCACCATGTGCCCACCATCCAGATATCATTGCTGACATGTACACATAAGGAACTGTTGGACATTGAAGCGGGGACTCAAACATTTTTTGTTATTATATGTTTATTTCTAGTCTGCAGAGGCAAGATTTTTTAAAGGAAAGAAATGGGGGGGAAATAGAGGCAAAGAAGCATTGAACAGACTGTCAACCTATAGCGGGAAGGCAGGGGAGGTTGCGGGGAGGGGGGGGCCTGTAAGAGATCAACCGAAGGACTTGTACGCATGCTTATAAGCATAACCAATGGATACTAGACACTGCAGGGGGCGGGGCGCGGGCAGGTAAAAGCATGTACTGGGGGGTAGGTAAGGCCAGGGGGAGGTCAATGGGGAAAAAAATGAGACATGTGTACTATTATTTGTAATACTTCAAACAATAAAAAAAAAAAAAAGAATGGGATAGAATGATACCAATGCAAGGAAATGAACTTAACTTTATTCCAGGTGCCAACTCAGGGCCGTCAATGGAGCCTTCCAAAGTGGTTGGGGAGGCTAAGAGAGGTCAGTTGCTCTTCTGGAGGCAACTCTCTCTGCTTTGCCTTGGGCTAAATCATAGCGTGAAGAGGCAGTGCTCTGAGAGAGCCATGCACAGAGCTGGCTGCCAGAAGAACATGGACTGTATGCAAGGGGGAAGTAAAGGAGACAGGAAACCTGACAAGGGCATGGCCATGGGGCTACCTAGGACTGTAAAACATGGATACATTCTGTATCATTTAGGGAGAACTGCATTTGTTAGACTAGAAAGAGGAGTTAGAGAAAGAGCTACTAAAACAAAGGGGTAGCTCCATTACTGCACTGATTTGTTCTGGCCAAAGAAAATCAACAGTCACAACATAAGTGAGTTGTAGCTTTCACCATCTGGCATTCTCAGAAGCTTTAGAATGAAAGGAGGAAATGACTAAATTACATGTCTTCCTTCTCTTTCTAACAAATGAAAACTACCACTTATTTAGATTTTCCTGAAAGTACCAACATTTAGTAGCTAGTGTTACAAAAGCATTAAATAAATCATCATGACTTGGCTAACAGTTATTAAGTGCTAGGTGTTTTAGATGCTAAGCACTTTATATGCATTAATGCAGATTTCCACCGTAATCCTTTGATCTCACTTTACAGAGAATTAAATCCAGGCTGAGAAAGATTAAGTATCATGCTCAAGGCCTCGTATTTGAAATTAAGCCCTAGTCTTTCAATGTTTTCTATTTGTTTTTGTAGTTCCTGCAGTCATTCGTTTGTCTTAGCCATACTTAAAACATATATCATGTCTGACTCATCACCAGAAGACTTTAAATAAAAGATATATAAGGAGATACTTGCAGACAGGATTACAACATTAAATAAAATATTGGATTAAATGCCTTCCAAATTCTCTTTCGGATATAAGATTGAATAATTAAATCAGACTAAGGACAAATAGTTAGTGCATCCTCTGACATCATGCTGGCAAAGTCAGCACTGTTTCTCAGCCATCCACAACCCACTGGCAGAGCAAAGTCATGTTTGGCACCACAACCCAGCAGCTGGCTTGAAATGCTGGCTTATGCTATGACAGATACAGTCATGGTTTTAGACATTTGTGAACGTTTTACTTTCCTTTGCCAATCTCAATATAGGTAAAGATCTAAATAACTTGAGAAATACAAAGGTTGACAATTAAGAAAGATAAAAAATCATTAATAAACATTAATAAATTCTTATTTTCAGACTAGCATCCTGACAGCTAAGGCTCAGTAATTTATTATATTGTCAGTAGAACAACACACTGTTTTCGGATATAAAAAAACATGAAAAACTCAAGACATTTAGAAAATCATTATTTTGAGGGGAATCAAATTCCAAAAATAAGTTTATTTAGAGTTTACTCTGGGTAATAAGTGATATAGTGTTGTGAAGCTTTAAACCAATGTTACAGAAAGCATTTATTTTACTAAAGAATGTGCTGTGTACACTGATTTTCCATCCCCTTTTAATACAAAACCCTCTGCACATTCTCTTCTCTGCCAAATGAAAACAAATTTATCTACATATGTGTTCTTGTAAATATGAAACCAGATTTCATGCATGCAGAACAAAAAGCAATTTTCAGAAAAATGTACATCATAATATTATTAATTGCTACATATTTATTTTTTCCTGAAAATTTTTAAATGTATTTTGGACATTTATATAACCACTAACTTCAGTGTAAAGACACAAGATCTTGCACTAAAATGTATTGTCCTTAAGCCAGAAGCTATAAAACATTCAGTAATTAAGGTCCTATAAAGACAGCATGATTGATAGAGAATGCAGGTGTAATGGATTCTGAAGAGCATAGCATTGATTCTGGGGTCAAAAACATTAAATACCACTCTGGCCAGCTTTGCTCAGTGGTTAGAGCATGGGCCTGCAGACCCAATGGTCTCACATTCGATTCCCAGTCAAGGGCACATGTCTCTGTTGCAAGTTCCTCAGCCCAGGTAGGGACACGTGCCAGAGACAACCAATCGATGTGTCTTTCTCACATAGATGTTTCTCTCTCTCCCCCTCTCCTCTTCTCTCCCTTTCATTCTTTCTAGAAATCAATGGGAAAAAATATGCTCAGGTGAGGATTAAAAAACACACCAACCAAATAAACAACAACAACAAAAAAAAACATTTAATACCAGGATGGCCTGAGCTCCAAACAGTTTCTAGCATAGATCTTACATTGTTTGTTTATCTTAAAAAACTAGCACACAGAGGAATGTCAGTCATTCCACTTCCTGCCTTTTGCTCAGCTTTGCCATGACTCACTACACTACAAAATCCAACATCAATCTACTGAGATGACCTCAAAATTGGAGAGACCCCAAAATTGTCAACCACTTCTCTCTCCTACAGTATATTCAACTAAGACCCTAGAAAAGGAAAATAAGCGGGGCTTCTTTCTTCAGAGTAAGACTCTCTCAGATCTCAGTTCTGCCCCTCGACAACCAAGTATAAGGACAGACAGAAATTAAAAATAAGACGCTTAATTCTCCTGTTCAAAATAAGGAAAGAGATTCCCCATCCTCTGTTCTTAGAGCATTTACTTTAGAAAACTTGTCACTCTGAGTACATTCTCCATTCTTTACAATGCATGTAAGTCCTTTTGAAAATTAGAGGGGCATTTTGTCAGCTTTAAGACCCAGGAAAGGACCTGAGAACCAAGTAAACATCCAAGTGAGATAGCTCCCCTTTCTCCTAGTTTCTGAGAGGGGGTAAGAGCTAACTTTAGCCGATACCTGACTCCAAGTTGTAAAACTACCTCCTGTCATAAAGATATGAAAAGCTTATTTTTCCCTTGTGTAAAGCCAATTAACTGGCAGGTGGTCACCCCACTTACCAGGTGTTAAAGAATAAACTATGTGTAATGATACATGGTACTGTCAAGCCCTCTTACTTGAGGATGGATTGAATTATTATTTATCTTGAAAACATGTACATATAGCTATATGAAGGGTGAGATTTTTTTTCCCTGATTTTGCAATCTCTTAGCAATTGTGGTGCATATCACATTCTGGTTTAGTGCTTATTCAACAATAAAGTTGTTTTCTTTCTCTACTGCTTTTGTGAAGAGGACCTCTGAATTGATAGAATGTTTTGTTTGGTATTGTTGCTGTTATAGTTCCCCAACACAGACTGGGGCTTACAACACAAGAAAGTCATTTTGACAACATCCTTGCCTGTCTGCATGGTGCTGTCTATTCAGGAGCTCTTATTAGGTGTCTTTATAAGACACATTTACTACCCTCTGTAGAGTTGTTTGTCAAAACATGTGAATCTTCTTTTAATTAGCATTTATTACAATAGCTGTATTCCAAGTTCTTGCCTGAAATTACAACCTGGAACTCGTCAACCTGAGATTTATCAAAGCTTGATTTTGAAAAATAATATTTAGGACAATTGCCTAAAGGGAATAGAGTGAGCCCATTCTTCTTGATAATTTCAATTTTACCCTTGAATCAAACCAGAAAATGAGACTGGCTTCCATGGACAAGTCACTTATTTTCTTTGTTCTATGTTGTCATCTGAAGAATAAAGATAGAGGAATGAGGTGCTTGTCCCAGTAGATTAGAACTTTAGACACCAGTGGAGATTCTGAAATTCAAAATAAAATGGGCACAATAAAAAGTTTAGACACACCAAGGCAGCAAATCATTTATAGTCCCCTTCCTAGCAGAACTGTGATTTTGCCAACCCTTAAATGTTGATCAAAATTTGCAAAGAGGAGGAATAAGAAAACAGGAGAAGAATTTGCCAGGTGTGTGTTTTATGGGCAGTTAGTAAATGATTAGTTCTCAAGTGGTGTTAATAAAAAGTAAATATGAAAGGTCAGAATCAAATGCATCTAATCATGTTTTGGAAATCAATTGGCCCTCAAGTTAAAAATAAAAGAGACCTAGGGCCACATGTGCCAGTTGATATGAAAACGGTGGGTCTGTTTATATCTCATTCCCCAGTACGGCTTTCACAATTAAACCTGTAGAAAGAGAAGTGGGTTACAGAGTGGTAGTAGATCAAAGAGTTGCTGAATTCACAAGACATGATGGATATAATCAGAAATAATTATTGCTACTAGAATATATTTTCTTCTACCTCAGGCAGGGAGTTAGCTTGAAATTAAATGGTGTTAGCTATCTATCTTCTTGGAGATTGCTGCATTGGTGTGAATAACTGAAATTTAAGAAAGTGACCTTCTTTGAAAATTGATCAGTCAGCTGACCACAACAGTCAAATCAATTATTTTGGGATCTCATCTGCTTGTAGAAGGCTTCATCAATGACCAAGTATTTTTTACGTGCCTCATAAACTGCTAAATAAAACATTCTTTGGAGCTTCTAGCCCCCAGACTCAGCTTGCACCAAATGCTATGCCCAGCCTTACCCTAAGTATTTTCCAAACCTGTGTGGAATACATAGAAAACCAAAACAGAGTATTAGGTGTTATTAAAGAAATTATAGTGAATCTCAACATAGAACAGATTTCTCAAAATTAATCTACACAAGTAAAAGCACAGGTTAAACATTTATGGCAGATCAGAACATGTGGCCTACGTTTTTATTAATTCAAAGCATTCCCTGAAACTTTCATTTTTTTTTTAATATTGATTTCAGAGAAGAAGAGATAGAAACATCAATGATGAGAGAGAATCATCAATCGGCTGTCTCCTGCACACTGCCCACTGGAGATCAAGCCCACAACTGGGGCATGTGCCCTGACCAGGAATTGAACCGTGACCTCCTGGTTCATAGGTCAACATTCAACCACTAAGTCACTCCAGCAGGGCTGAAACTAATTTTTAAATAATTCTCCTGCTTTTACTTTCAACTTTTGTTTCCACAATTGATTTGATTGGCTTTCCCAAACCGCCAATGAAGAAACTAGAATTTGAGGATCTCAGCTCCTGCTGCACATTTGAATCACCAAAATTTGAAAACATAGCAACCAATGTCTTTGTCCTCCTCCAGAGCTTCTTGTTCAATTTGCCTGAAGTGGAACTGTGCTCCTGTGGTTTTTACAAAGGAGGTCCTTATGTTCAGCCAGCTGACAACCACTGAACTAGATGATAAGTGGAATTGTTTTGAGTTAGTTCTTTTTCAATACACTTTATAAATCATATGACTTATGAAAACAATGAACAAGTCAAATAAATCTGATGTCTGTCTGTTTGAAATGAATTACCAAGCTAATTTTGAAAGACTAGAATCCATAAACAGCATAATGAAATTCAAGAAATGTGAGTCTGGTGGCAAGAAAAACAGATTGCTGTCTTTAGAAAATGGGAGAAACACTAAGGGGTAAATTTTGAGATCTGATGAAGGGTTTTTCCATAATTGTTTATTTGGATTGGGTTGGTAACTGGGATGCTTTACTTCTTAGGCCAGAATTGCTATGTAAAAAAGGATCATTTAGCAGATATTTAAATAACAAAGAGAGGTTTGGGGGGAAAACATGGATCAATATTATAGTCTGACCACATATCATAAGAAACTATAAAATTTGTTAATGTCCCAAATGTAACACTAAACAATAGAAACATAAAATATCATTTTGCTTAATTATTTACATTTCTTTTAATACTATCTAACTTCCTGATTCACAATTGCTAAACTTCAAACTCTAGTTTCTTTTATGATGTTTTTCATATATTCCAAATAAGAGCTTGAAATCACTTTTTGACAACCTTGCTCACTAGCTTAATTTTAAGTTTTGTCTCTAGGATTATGATAATTGGTGCAAAAAGTGTAAATATTACAACACTACCGCTACCTGTTGTCCTTGCAACAGTCTTTCAGCATTACCTAACATTCAGAAGTTCTTAATTCAGTATTTATTATCCCATCTGAATGCTTTTGTTATTTAGTCAACCAACTGACTTTCTATTATTATGTAGAAACATTTTTATTTATATAGATCTAGCCTATGTGAACTTCAGCCAATTATTGTTTAAAAGAAAGAGAACATCTGATTGTTATTTTTTATACATTCTCTTGGAATGTACAAAATTTATTCAACCATTCTCCTCTTCTTGGACATGCTAATATATAGTTGTCCAGTTTTTTAGACTCACACAATTTGCCACCATCTCACTGAAAGGGCTAGCACATTTGACAAAGAATTAATATCATTAATATATAAAGGAAGTTTACAATGCAATAAGAAAAAAATATTACCATACCAGTAGATAAATGCATTACTTAATGCAAAATAGACAAAAATAACAGAAAATACAGGATTTTTAAAATGTAAATTAAGACAAAAGATAATTTCTCCATATAAATTGCAAATATTTTAAAGTATGATTTAAAAGGGAGACAGAATTAGATAATACAGAGAGGAATGAAGATAGTCAGAGAGGGTACAGTAGAGGGCTTAAGAGCACAGGCTTCAGGCAGTCAGATCTGGATTCCTGATTGTGCAGACAGTTCCCAGCTATTTGGCTTTAGCTGACTTCCCTCAGCCTCAGTTTCCTCATCTGTAAGATGGGAATAATAATAGTACTTAACTTAAAATGTTTCATGAAGATTAAATAAAATAATGCATCAAAAGTGTGTAATATTTTAACATATATTAAGCTCTCAATAAATTGGCAATTAATATACTACTCAATGCAGCAAGTGTACATGGAAACAGGTATCCGGACAGATTCCTGGTAAGATTGTTACAATTTTTCAGGAATGCAATTTAGCTATATGTATCAAAAGTCTTTCATATGTTTATATTCATTGAACCAATAATCCTACTTTTTTAAATCAGAGATGTGATCAAGGATATAAATCCACACCTATTCTTAAAATCTCTTTTCTATTTTAATAACTAATGTTATAACAGAGAGGCACACTGGTCTTGTATGATAAAGCTTCTAAAATTTGCAGAAATAGGGATGTCATTTAATGAAAAGTGAGTGATATGCCCTAAATTGTGGAAGAGATACTTTGGGGGAAAATATTTAAATATTATATGGAATTTTATCCTTCTACTTCTTTTGTACTATGATCCCCCAGGCCCCCAAAAATATTGGAGGCTGCAAAATTGAGCATGGCTCATTTGTGAGGGTATCTGAAATGAATGAGTGAGCTCACTTATTTCTTAAAGATAACTTCTTTTTTTGAAGTCACTTTTTATTTACATTTACCACTTTGCCTGAGAGGATGTAGACAAAGAAAATATTGTTCAATTATTCTTGCTCTTGATTAACACAAATTTTTTTTAAAAAATAAGTATTTTTTCTTTGGTACAACATTTATAAAAATAAAAAAGTTTTAAAAATACTTTTGTGTGTGTGTTTTTGTCTTTCACTTCAAAAGTTGACAGTAGCTAAACATTCACATGAAATTTAGAGGCTGTATTTGAACTGGCATACTACCTGCCATAAGCAAAATTCACTTAGGGGTCCGGGAACCTAGATACTATGAGATACTGAGACTGGAGAGATGCATTATAAGTATTATAGGACATCTACTGTCCCTCTAGAAAAAAGACTACAGTGGCTTCCCAATTAATCCAAAGAGGAAATCAAAAAGCAATCAGGATAGGAGTTCGTTTGTAATCAAGTTGCTACACACAGGTATCACCTTCCACGTTGAGAAGCAGCAAAATTTTACTTAACTGCCAGGTTCTTCTGAACAACACAAAGTGGGCCAGTTAATTAAAAAAAAACAACACCAAAATTTTATTAATATTTTTAAAATGAGATTGTTTATTCTTACAAACTAATATTACATAGGTATGGCTAACTAGATCTCCAATTGTATCTTATATTTACCTCTTTGGAATCAAGAGTCTCATGTTCAGGAATAGCCACCATTGGATGACTTAGCTTCACATAGAAGAGGCCCAAGATGTGATGAGGGGAAGAAGTAAGGAGAAATAAATTATTAAATTTCATTTAAGTATATAGTTAAATAATGGCATAAGTATACTGAAGATCATAATAGATTCTATCAAGTGTAAACATTAAACTTTGATTGTTATTAAAAACAAAGGAAGAGATTCTTAACATAGAAAAAAATGTTTAGCAGATGGTGAATTCTTTGAGCATAGGACTACACCCTATTTGTTTTTCTATTCCATATAAACTCTAACAATGCTGGCATATAGATAGCATAGACAGTTATTAAATGTTTATTGAATTAATGAATTATTAAAACTCACTGACAGGGATCATAAAGAGAAAACAAAGTTCTATTTATGTGTCAACTTTCACAATAGGTTCAAATTGAAAAATTCCAAAGCTTCTGAAAGAAATAAATCATGCTCAGACCCACAGTAAATGCAGATGTATCTATAGATGTAAACGCTACTTGGAATGGAAAGCATTGTGCATTATTGTAAACGTTAATAATGTCAATACTCAGAGACTTCATAACCATTGCAATGTTACCAGGTGATGTTATTATAATGTCAAATACAACACTTTAACAGAAGGTAGGTTCTTCTGCTTATGTAAGAATTTTGATTATTGTGTCTACTGAGCACTACACATACACTTAAACTTATTAATATAAGTTTAAGTGTATGTGTAATAAAGAAAGTCATAGACACACCAGAGAAAGAGACAGAGTCAGGGATACACACGCACACACCAAGAGATGGGGAGAGCAATCATTTGTAATATATCTATTTATTTCTTTTTTATTTTACCTTCTCTCCTCGCTCCAACTTTAAGGTAACCACAATACCTGTTTTGATAATAACATTCCCTGTTTCTGCTATTGTCCTGGGAAAATCAGGAAACAATTGCTCCACCTTCACTTTTTTTTTTAATTGTTTTAAGTATTACAAATAGTAGTACATATGTCTCCTTTTTTTTCCCCATTGATATCCCCCCGACCTTCCCTACCCCCCAGGACATGCCTTCACCTGCCCACCCTCCCCCCGCCCCAGTGTCTTATATCCATTGGTTGTGCTTATATGCATGCGTACAAGGCCTTTGGTTGGTCTCTTACAGCCCCCCTTGCCCAACCTCCCCTGTCTTCCCAATGTAGTTTGACAGTCTGTTCAATGCTTCTTTGCCTCTGTATCTTTTTCCCACCATTTCTTTCCTTTAAAAAGTTTTGCCTTTGCAGACTGGAAATAAACATATAATAACAAAACAAGACAAAACAAAAAAATGTTTGAGTCCCAATTTCAATGTCCAACAGTTCCTTATGTGTACATGTCAGCAGTGATATCTGGATGGTGGGCACATGGTGGCAATGCAGGTCCGACCCTCTCTGGTTTGGTCCTAGGTAACCTGCAGTGGTGCACAGCTGCTGAGTGCTCGCGTGGCAAGGCGTTGTCAGCGTCTTCCATCTCTGGACTGTTTTTTCCTCTTGTCTTCACTTTTAATAGACTCCTTAATTGATCAAAAAATCAATGGAACAGTGACTACCTCCTAATCCTCCAGGGCAATTCAGAGGTTCCCAGAAATTTAGCCTTTGCCCCAGGAGGATGCCAACACTGGCTGCTGGGGAGGCCAAGGAGGTCCCGCTGTTCTGGCAGATGTTTAAGAACGCAGCCTGCCTTTATTTAAACTATAGCTTCATTAATTCCCAACCATTATACTCTGTTACCAACTATGAAATCCTCTGGGTAGCATAACATGAGGACTCCTTCTAACTGCCTGAGACCATTGCTTTAAATAGAAGTATAATCTGACTCCTGAGCCAACTAGAGATCGAAATAGCATTCCAGAAATCAGGTGAAAGCAATTATTTTCTCCTGTTCATCAGGATCCTCCTGAGATTCTAAGCCTGGCATAAGATCAGACCCTATGTACCCCTCCAAACCTCAAACCCAAGTAATTGGTCCTGGAGATAGTAGAATCTTTTGCATACCTAGGCTAAATGCTACAGTAATTATATGAGTCGTCTGATTTTGTACAATATCAAGTTTTCATCCTCCTGGTTTCCTAAAATAGGATAGAATAAATATTCTGAAATTTGAAAATACTGGAACACTCCCAGTAAAATACTTACTGAGATTAACAAAGTAGTTGAATAATTATATATCTATCTTTATTTTCTATACTTCTTTTCAATATAGGCATTTATTCATTTAAATTTGTTTCATTTTAATCTTGAATTTCAGAAACTGTGTTAATTATCCTAATCAACAAAAGAGAACAGAAAATGACTGATTCTAATTCATTGATAATCCTCAAGTCATCTATATTTGGCTTTGTAATGATTTTTTCTACTTCTGATCTTTTGTCACAATAGGTTTGCCTTTTATTATCCTCAAGCTGACCAAAAACACTAAATAAGAAGTGATATTATTAATGGATTTAGTTGTAATCATTTATTATGTTCTCACATGGTAAATTCATTATACTCATTTGTTTATTTAGTTTTCATAACAGGCTAGTGAGGTAAGTACTAATTTTATCCTGTTTCACAGATGAGGAAACTAAAACTGAGAGGCAGAACAACTTATTGAAGAAACAACACAGCAAACAACACAGTCATAATTAGAATCGAGGGGGACAGTCCCCGGAGACTGTGCTTTCTAAGGGAGTGTAAAGTGGGAGTATGCTACTGGGAAGATACACAAAAGACAGGAGAAGGGGAGACAGGGGAAGGGAGTGATGTACACCATTGTGCAAAAGGAAAAACCACATACTAGAGGCAAGAGTGTCCCTTTCAGAAGTCAAATCATTTCAGGAGTGGCTGGTCTAGTTCTGAATGCCATGTAAGAGACACCATACAATGGAGCTTATATGTTGGATAAGGAGGCTGGACTTCATTCTCTAGGCAGTGAGAAGCCATTGAAGTACTCTAAGCAAGAAAGGGGAATGTGTGATTAGATCTTCATTTCAAAAAAAAGTAAATGTGGCTAAAGAGCAAAATATGGATGGCGGAGGTGATTGGAAGATATGTAAGGAGAGAGAGAGAGAGAGAGAGAGAGAGAGAGAGAGAGAGAGAGAGAGAAAAGAAGAAGAAGAAGAAGAAGAAGAAGAAGAAGAAGAAGAAGAAGAAGAAGAAGAAGAAGAAGAAGAAGGAGGAGGAGGAGGAGGAGGAGGAGGAGGAGGAGAAGAAGAAGAAGGTTTAAATTAAAGTACTGCATTAGAGAACAGACTCAAGTTTTTCTGGGTGAATCTAGGTCCCCCTACTCTCTAGGATGAGTAAAGGTAGACACATTGGTATTTTGTTGATTGGGGAAGAAAAATTGGGAAATGTTGGAGAGAAATAATGTTGAATATTAATATATCTGCTGAATGCAGAGATTTTGTAATGCACGAGGGCAGAGATTTTGTAATGCATGAGGGCTAGAGATGCTAAGTTGGGAGGAAAAGTAAAAATGGTGCAAAAACCCTTTCACAGTAAGAATGGAAATGATAAACCTAAAACATGAAAAATTTTACATAGGTGAATGTCTTGTTATCTATACATAGAGAATAGAGAGAGAGTGGGTGAACACTGAAGGACAGAATCTTCTATGCCTCTTTACTTGGTGATAAGTGTGCTTGAGAACAAATGAATATTTGGTCTCAAGAAAATAAAATAAAAAGTTACTACATTTTTTATCAAAACGTTATTAAACATAGAATTGATGAAACAGAAAGTTCAGATACAATGAGACAAAACATACTATAATTCAAAATTCAGATATTGAGTTCCAGACTAATTAGACCTTTGCTCATTCACCATTGTGGGATCATCAACAAGTGATATTTGTTTTTTTTTGTTGTTGTTGTTTAACTTAATAAATCTTTATTGTTCAGATTATTACAATTGTTCCTTTTTTCCCCCTATAGCTCCCCTCCACCCGGTTCCCACCCCACCCTCTGCCCTTACCTCCTCACCCCTGTCCTCATCCATAGGTGTATGCTTTTTGTCCAGTCTCTTCCTGCACCCCCCACACCCCTTTCCCCCCCAAGCATTGTCAATTCACTCCCTTTCTATGCCACTGATTCTGTATATTCACCAGTTTATTCTATTCATCAGATTTTTTATTCACTTGATTTTTAGACTCACTTGTTGATAGACATGTATTTGCTGTTCATAATTTTATCTTTACCTTTTTCTTCTTCTTCCTCTTCTTAAAGAATACCTTTCAGCATTTCATATAATACTGGTTTGGTGGTGATGAACTCCTTTAGCTTTTTCTTGTCCGTGAAGCTATTTATCTGCCCTTCAATTCTGAATGATAGCTTTGCTGGGTAATCTTGGTTGTAGGGTCTTGCTATTCATCACTTTGAATATTTGTTGCCACTCCCGTCTGGCCTGCATAGTTTCTGTTGAGAAATCCGCTGACAATTGTATGGGTGCTCCCTTGTAGGTAATTAACTGTTTTTCTCTTGCTGCTTTTAATATTATCTCTTTGTCTTTTGCTCTTGGCATTTTAATTATGATGTGACTTGGTGTGATCCTATTTGGATTCCTTTTGTTTAGGGTTCTGTATGCTTCCTGGACTTGTAAGTCTATTTCTTTCACCAGGTGGGGAAGTTTTTGGTCATTATTTCTTCTAATAGGTTTTCAGTATCTTGCTCTCTCTCTTCTTCTGGCACCCCATAATTTGGATGTTGGTATGCTTGAGGTGGTCCCAGAGGCTCCTTACACTATCTTCATATTTTTGGATTCTTTTTTCTTTTTGCTTTTCTGGCTGAGTGGTTTTTGCTTCTTTGTATTTCAAACCTTTGACTTGATTCCTGTGGTCCTCTAGTCTGCTGTTAGGTCTTTGTATAATATTTTTTATTTCAGTCAGTGTATGTTTAATTTCTAGTTGGTCCTTTTTCATATCTTCAAGGGTCTTGTTGAATTTATCGGCCTTTTCTAGGAAATTCTTGAAAAACCTTATAACCATGGTTTTGAACTCTATATCCAGTTGTTTGCTTTCCTCCATTTCTTTCATTTGTCATCTGTTTCTTTGTCTCCACATTTTCACTGCTTCCCTGAGTTGGTAGAGTAGCTTTGTGTGGTAGGTGTCCTCTAGGGCCCAGTGGCTCAGCCTCTCCAGTTAACCAGAGGTGGACACTCTTGGTGCACCCCCTTGTGGACCATGTGCTCAGCCTTGTTGTAGTTAAGTCTTGATTGTTGTTGGTATCACTGGGAGGAATTGACCTCCAGGCCAGTTGGCTGTGAGGATCAGCTGTGTCTATGCTGGGAGAACTTCTGTGCTAGAGACACCCTTATGAGACAAGACTTGCAAAATTGCAAAAGCCTCTGTGCTCAGCTTGGATGGGGCGGAGTTTCAGGGTGGAGCAGACAGCCTTGGTTTCCTGTCAGCCCTGCCTTATGAGGCCCCTGGGTCTCAATGTCCCTCAGTAATCACTGCAAGCACCTCTGAGAGAAAGCCGCCCTCGAGTTTCGCCCACTGCCAGACAGTCCAGTTTCTCCCCGAATGAGTCAGGGTTCCCAGAAACTCGCCCGAAACTGGAGTTCAGTGCAGTCTGGAGCTTCTGTCTCCCTCCTGCTTTAGAAAGCCAGCTGTGCACTCTATCACCCATGCATTTAGTAGTCAATCCTCTATGCGTGCACGTGCCTCCGGACCTCTGCCTTCCGCAGCTCCTGAGTCTCAGTGTGCTTTCTTTTTCCTGACAGTCCAGATTCTCCCCGAATGAGATGGGGTTCCCAGAGTCTCACCCAGGACTGGAATTCAGTGCAGTTGGGAGCTTCTTTCTCCTTCCCACTTTAGAAAGCCAGCCACACACTCAGCCGCCTGTGTACACAGTCGCCCGTCCTCTCCACATGCGCATCTCCGTACCTCAGCCTTTTGCAGCTTCTCTGAGTCTCAATGTGCTTTCCTCTTTTCTTCTAGTTGTAGAATTTCCACTCAGCCAGCTTTCCTGTGGTTCTGGATGGTGTCCATTTTGTCTTTTAGTTGTAGTTTTGATATTGTTGTGCGAGGCAGCAGTTTAGGTGTTTACCTATGCTGCCATCTTGGTTTCTCTCCCCCCATGGCTTTCTTGAAAGAGCAATAAGAAATAAAATGTTCAGTTAATTTTTATTACACTTGATCGCACCGGCCACCAAATGAACATAAAACCTTGAGAAGTATTTATTACCAGTGTGGGGCTTTCTCCTAAATGTCACTTTTTCTCCAGAGGTAACAGGAACTTTTCTGACAAAGACAGATAAAGTTCACTCAAACCAACTGGAGAAATGAGAAACCTACAACTAGAAAAAAATGCAAAATGTGGTTAAATCACTTAATTAAGTCTTTAATCTACCTGAGAAATGGGTTTCCAAGCTCTAGCTTTTGTGAAATAGCTCTCCCTTCTATGTGCAGATGAAGTAGATCTTCTTGTCTGCCAGAAATTATGAAGCTGACAAAGTATTTCAAGAAATGTTCACATTTTAAAATCACCCAGGGTGCTACACATGCTATTCAGAATTCACTTCTTGGAGATTTTTTTCTGCTGAACTGCATCCTCTTTTAAAACTCCTTTACTCCATTTGTCTACGTAAGCTATACCTTCTACTTCGGTCTCCCCATCTAGATTTGTGAACGACTCAAGCTAGAGAGAAACCTTCTTAAGAACATCTCTTAAAGGGGATGTAACAAATTACTGTAGCAATCCCTACATAAAATATTGCATTTCATAACATGAGGTTATCATTATGAGATGTAAGCCATGAAAGACATGTGGATTCTGTGTTATCCATCTTTAGTCTTCCACTCCTGGCCTGGGCCACCTCAGCACAAACTAGACACTAAATGAGCACTGATGAATAAAGTAATAAAAGAAAGAATGAATGAAATGGTTAGAGAAAACAAAGAGGGTTTTCTGACTTGCAGAATTAAAGACTTCTGTATTAGTGAAGAATCAGGAAGTGTTTACTACATTCCTAGAAGTCTCCTCATTTAGATGAAATTTTGTAAAGTAGAGAGACCTTTGAACCAAAAAGGTCACACATGTTTGTCCTCTTTGACCCTTACAGTTCTTCTGCTTTAAAAAATAATTAAATTTTGGCCTGGCTGGCATGATTCAGTGGTTCATTGTCAACCAATGAACCAGGAGGTCACCATATGATTCCAGGTCAGGGCACATGACCTAGTTATGGGTTGTGGGCTTAATCACCAGTGTGGGGCATGTAGGAGGCAGCCAATCAATGATTCTCTCTCATCATTGATGTTTCTATCTCTCTCTCCCTCTTTCTTCCTCTCTGAAATAAATATTTAAAAAATTGAATTTTGTTGTCAGTGTTTGAGGTCATATATTCTACTTGCAAGTTTGTGTTTCTTTCTCTTGAATTGCTCAAATGTTTCACTAGTCCTGCAATCATCTTGATCTTTGTGGCAGCCTGTCCCTTTTATTTATTTTATTTTAAAAAATATTTTGATTGATTTCAGAGAGGAAGGAAGAGGGAGAGAGAGCTAGAAACATCAATGATGAGAGAATCATTGATTGGCTGCCTCCTACATGCCCCGCACTGGGGACTGAGCCCACAACCGGGGCATGTGTCCTGACTGGGAATCGAACTGTGACCTCCTGGCTCATAGGTCAATGCTCAACTACTGAACCATGCAGGCTGGGCAGCCTGTCCCTTTTAGAAGAAGCTAATGCTTTCTATTTCAACACAGTCCCACCATGCCTACTAGGAGGAGGCCAAGTGTAAGAGGTTACCTATATACATCTGGCTTACTTCACTTATTTAGGGGATCTGGCCTAACAAAACATTGCATTTTTTTAAACCCTGATTTACAACATATACCAGTGCATAGGAAGCACCAGGGAGTCTCATAAATGTCTGATTTGACACAGTGGGTCTGGAGAGTGGTCTAAGAGTCTGCATTTCTAAGCGGCTCCCAAACGATGCTAATGCTACCATAGGTTGAGTAGTGAGGCCATAACTAACACTTTTGTATGAACTGATACAATTGATGCTTTTCAAATATTCATCTATTCACAACTGAAATAAATTATATTCAAAATGTTCTAATCAATTACATGGTACTGCAGTTATATAATTAATTAATTCAGCACAGATATTTTTTATTAAGTATCTGCAAATGCTCTAGACACTTTGCTAGATGTCAATGAACAAATACACTGTCCCTGCCCTTGGAGAGCAGTATAGTGGCTGAGACAACTATTAATTATAAAATTAATGAGGAATATCTGGAAAAACAACAACTGAGTAATGAGTTCTGAAGCAAAACTTCAGAATGTACTATGTTCCTAATGATAAATCTGACCTAGTCTAGAAAGATGAAGGACTCTTTTCCCAAGAGGCTGAAATGTAAAGAATAGATCTCCTAATAGCAATGTGGGGCTAGTAACTGAGAAGAAATGGCAGGTTGAGTAGAAGACAGGGAGCACATTCCCAGTGAAAAGGCAAAATGAGTGTGAGAACATCAGAAAGAGGCTGGGGAACTATCGTGTAGGTATTTTGCATGCATCAACTCCACTTAGGAAGCAAAGGAGTAGGCCTTGGAAATTAAATGAATGAAGGCTATTAAATATGACTTTGTCTCATTAATAAAAAAGACTGCAAGTTGCTGGAGGTTAGGGCCCATGATATCTTAGCATTTGTGCACCAAACACTAGTTGATTGATGTCATCTCTAAAGAGGCTATGCCTTGCAACAAAATGTGGGCAGTGTTCTTGAGTTTTCCCTTCAGGAGGAGAGTTCTGATATGGGTTATGACAAAAACAAAAAACTGCTTTTAATGGCAGTCACAAATATGCTACTTCTATCTATATCTCTTAAAAATTTCATCTGCGTTAACCTAAATATTTTTTTTAAATTACAGAACACCAATAGCTTAAATACTTATTTTTGTAAGTTAGAGGTACAGCATCTATTTTTGGTGATGCTCGAAGGTTTATGACTTCCTTGATGCCACTAACTCTCTAGATGACATGGGAAAAATCACTTTGTCTCTGGGCCTCAGTTTCCTCAGCTTTCAAATCTGTGCCCTTACTCGATGAATTCCAGTTCCTCTTCCACTGAGATAATTCAGTGAATCTGTGATGCTTAAGCAAGAATTGTTTGACAAATAAATGATGCTGTTTAAAAAAAAAAAAGTTCTTCCTTTTTGGAGTCTCCTGCATTGAGCCATGGCTGAAGATACAAGCAATGCCTACAGTAATGCTAACCATGAACTCTACATAGAATCTTACCTGGGATCCTTACTATCAGTTCTTAGTAGTAACACTTGCTCCTTGTGTGAACTTTATAAACACTATTAAATTTCACAACATTCTTTTGTGTATTCCCTGAGTATTATCATATACTCAGTTGGAATTTGGTACATGTTAATCACTTTATAAACCCACAGAAAACTCGCTGTTAACTGCTGATTGGTAATATTATTACATTGAAGTCTGAGTCCCAATAAGTCTAATACTAGTCATTAGTCTAATACCAGTAAAAAAAAAAAAAAAACACAAGAATTTGCTCCTATGATCTTTGTAAAAAGTCTTTTGAGATATGGCTTAAAATTCTCAAATTACACTATTTTATTCTTGGCCTTTCCTCTTCCTTGCAGGAGGCACAGATGTGGGGCATGTTAAAATCACCTCCTCCAAAGAGCACTGTCTAAAGGACAGCATAATAGAATTCTTTCTTGCCAATTACTATATGTTCAGCCTGTTTCACAAACAAATACCACATCCCTATGTTTACTCACATTTTTCATCTAGAATTGCTTCTTTCTCAACAAGAACTCCACTTCCCCAAGGGGATTAACTATACTATTCACTTTTTTCAGTACACGACTCCCAGGTTGTAATGAAAATGTAGCAGAATCTATATTCCCACACCATTTTAGACCTCAAAATAAATTCCAGAAACTGAAATTAGAATTGACAAGGAAGCATATTTGTTGTTCTTTCATTCCTCTATTCTTTAAGGACACAATTAGTTGCTTAGTACTATAGGCAAAACATCATTTTCAATTTTTCAATATCATACTAACTCGAGTACAATCATAAACCAAATGTCACTTTTGTCACAAAAGACAATGCTGGTGAAATTGTTTTCTCTCCATTCTTTTTACAATCTTCTATATACAAACAGGGACACTATTCATTTCATTCCAGTATGACAAATAACAGAAAATAAACATCTCTGTATTATGACTCTCAACCTCATAAATATTTTTCAATTCCTAGCCTGCCTTAGTCCCATCCAAACTGTTCCTAATTTATAAGCAGTTACCTCAAGTGGCAAGAAACCTATCCCAGAACTCAGGAATGTGTCAATAGATGTGAACTGATGTGTCACAAAAACTTGGAAGATTGTGTCTTAAGAAAAGAGACAGGAATGATTGTGATATAGGGTTAATCAATGCCCCCAGGTCCAGAGAGTCTCTACCAGAACTTTGCTTTCTCCTAACACTATACTCCCAACATCTTTGAGAATGGTTGGGGGAGGGTTATAGAAGAGGGAGAGGATGCATGAATGGTTGGCAGGCAGATGAGGTGAGGACTGTATGTCTACAGGTAATTGGAGGGCTGATTCCAGTATGGTCCCTGCCTCCCTGGAAGTGGACCCTATTCCTTTATCACCCACCTCCCTATACATTGTTTCAAACTACATTTCAAGAATGATATAGGCACTTCCAAACTCACACCATGTGGGTTATACATCTTTAAACTGTCAGCACACTCTGTTTCCTGTCCCACTCCCTATTCTTGTCCCAACTATATAGCCCTGCCAGCCACTCCACTCGGCCTTATATTGTAGCTATTCCTGAGGGATTCTGACAGCCTTGCTTTGCTGAGTCTTATTATAGTCTAAGATCTACCCTCTGGAGAATCTATATGTTTTTAACTCCCTTCCATGTTCCTACTAGAAACACATCCTAACAGCCATGGTACTTTTTTATTCAAACTTCAAACCATAAAATAGGGTATTTACTGATTGCTAAGAAGCCCATAGAAAAATTCTATGTTTGATTATGTATGTTAGTAGGTTTCAACCATTACAAAGAGTGAATATTTTGAAAATTAAGATAAAAATATTTATAATACTACCTTATTTGTCTAAGATTTTTATCTCCTAGAAATTGATATACTATTAAAATGTCATTCAAATGTGAAAGCCATAAAATATATTCCCAGGCATAAAAGACCTCAGAATATTTGCCAAATAAAGTCCTAACTTTAAAAGTTTCTTGAATCAGCCCGGCAGTGGTGGCTCAGTAGATTGAGTGTCGGCCCATGGACCAAGAGGCCCTGGGTCAATTCCCAGTCAGGGCATATGCCTGGGTTGTGGGCTCAATCCCCAATAGGAACATGTAGGAGGCAGCCAATCAATGAGTCTCTCTCATCTTTGATCTATCTCTCTCCCCCTCTCCCTTCCTCTCTGAAATCAATAAAAATATTTAAAATAATAATAAATAACTAAAAAAGACTTCTTGGATCAAAGACTCAAGTAAGAGAAAAAATACACTAGAATGCAGCAAGAAATATACAAAGGTAAGGTAATAAAATACTCTTAAGTGTTTTTGCCATTAAAAAAAAATCCATAAAAGACCATGGGTAGAAAAGAATTTATAACCATAACATGCCAAAATTAAAATCTACAAATGGGTAATCAACATGAAGGTAGGTAATGAAAGAGACCAATGGACTTCTCTTTCTATGAGAAGATATGCATATTGATAGGGTATCCCACCATGAATGTGGACCCCAAGTGGAGGGCAATAATAACAACAAAATACAATGAATGAATTTTAAACTAGAAAATCAAAACCATGCCTATTGGGTGCAAAACTGAAAAAAAAAGGTAGAAATTATAATAATGGAAAATGTAAAATAATATGGCAGATTAAGGTTATGTAATGAGATAATCTCATATATTAAGAGCAATCTCTCAAGATTAAAATAAAAAGCAAGATCAGAAAATATATGATCAAGCCCTAACCGGTTTGGCTCAGTAGATAGAGCATTGGCCTGCGGACTGAGGGGTCCCGGGTTCGATTCTGGTCAAGGGCATGTACCTGGGTTGTGGGCACATCCCCAGTAGGGGGCGTGCAAAAGGCAGCTGATTGATGTCTCTCTCTCATCGATGTTTCTAGCTCTCTCTCCCTCTCTCTTCCTCTCTGTAAAAAATCAATAAAATATATATTTTTAGAAAAAGAAAATATATGGTCAAGAGACACTGACACTAACAAGACACACAAAGCTGAAAATAAAAATAAAAAAAATTTTCTGTCTAATCTGAACCAAAATAAAACTGGAATAAAAATTCTATTATCTTTAAAGTAGAATTTAAGAAAAATATTTTAAAGGACAAAAAAAAGACATTCTATAGTGGTTTTAAAAAATGTCAATGAGCAAGAAGATAGGCCCATAATAAATGTATATTCTTAACTAGAGGGCCGATGCACAAAGATTCGTGTAAGAATGGGCCTTCTTTCCCCTGGCTGTCGGGACCACATTTGCTCTGGCCAGAGCCGCCTTTCTGCCTTCCCACACTGCCCAGAGGCCCAGAGCAGCTGGGGTGGTACAGAACACCTGCGTCCCACCCCTGGTCACTAGGTGCCTGTGTATGCAAATTAGCCCACCATCTTTGTTGGATTAATTTGCATACTCACACCTGATTGGCTGGTGGGTGTCATGAAGGTACAGTCAATTAGCATGTTACTCTTTTCTTAGGGTAGATAATACAATTTTAAAGATTTAAGATTTTCCAATGGTTGACCTCTAATACTTTGAGAGCAAGGAGATGCTTTACACTTCAGTTCAATGCCTTAAGGGCTAAGGAAGTGTTTCAGTGCCCAATAAGAGATAAATAAATATTTTTTTAAACAACCTAAGGAAGAGTCCAACCCACAGTCATGTCTTTTTTCCCAAGAAGAGATTTCTATTTGATTCACAGAACATGTGGAACATGTGGGCAAATGGGTATTATTATTTGATGACTGTATAAAATGTCTCAATTGTATTTTAATCAGTCACACAAGGGTAAACTTCAAAAAATTTAGCAATCTGAAAAATGTTATATTTATATTTTAGTAAAAAAGGTAAAACAACAGTCACATTAAACAAGATGAAGCAACACATGAAAATTTTGCCCTGATGTTTCAAAATGAGAGTCTCCTTGACTATGTAAATAACACCAGTATATATGGCTTTTGTTGCACAGAATGTGTAAAAGGATAACAAAATAAAGCAATGAAACAAACAATTAGGTTGAAGAATTTGAAACTGATACTAAAACTGTTGTTTTTGTAGGTTAAAATCTGTTGGACAATGGCAATTTCATGTGCATTATGTGAGTCAACTTCATATAAAAGACATTAAAAAAATAGAGCAATAGTGCCCGGCAGGCTTGGCTCAGTGGTTGAGCATTGACCTATGAACCAAGAGATCATGGTTCAATTCCTGGTCAGGGCACATGCCTGAGTTGTGGGCTCACTCCCCAGTGTAGGGCATGTAGGAGGCAGCCATCAATAATTCTCTCTTATCATTGATGTTTCTATCTCTTTCTCCCTTTTCCTTCCTATCTGAAATCAATAACAATATACAATTTTTAAAAAGCAATAGTAATAAAAGATTAGACAAGGAACTGTGCTCAAAGGTAAACTATATACATACATACCTATATATAGGTATGTGTATAGATATATAGAGACTCAATTTTCAAAGATAAACACTGCCATCAGGGTTTCCACTATATTTCAGGGTCCACAACTGCCTCCTTCCACAGACCAGGCCCTCAGCTGAGATGAAGTCTTGAAGCTGAGTTATTTGACCTCCTCCCCACAAGGTGACTCATTGCCAATGACTTACTGCTAAGGGCAATCAAAGGTCAGCTCCTTTGTCCCAGTGGAGGATAACTTTGCAATTTATACTCCAGACCCCTGACCTTCCCAATTAGGACTTCTCCCTCCTTTACAGAGCACACCCTCCGTAAATCAGAAAAGCCTAAACCCCTGCCTCAGGCTCCGTCTCTAAGGAAACTGATCTAAGGTACCATGCAGTGGGGAAGGAGCAGGGGCGCCTGAGTGCTGTAAAACACAAGGAGCTCATTTTTCCTGAATGCCTCCATCTGCACAGGGTGCCAACGGATGGCAATTTATTTTTTCTATGCCTGTAAAACGCAACCATGGTCAATAAATTGTAAGGGACCAGCATGTTATTTTACAAGAGTTTAAAACTCATCTTTCTCCCAGTATACTTTCCCCCTAAAAATATCCAGCCTGCTCCCTACCACACATCTCTTTACAATCAGCAAATGCTGAATTTTGAAAATGATTTCATTGAAGGTGTTACAATGACTATTTTCAGCTAGATGACAACAAATGAATGGAATGACAGATACATAAGCAATTGATTGCTCCCAGTTTCCTGGAAGAAATTTAAGTCAACTGTTTGTGATTAAGCTAGCGCATTTGGAAAATGATGGCTGGCGATTAGAGAACCTGAAACGTGCCTGGTTTCAAATGCCAGCCCATCAAAGCATCTATTGGGTCGAAGTGTTCTTTTTCCCTGTATTGGAGAACTTAATATGATTGATACTTCATTTCTCAGAACTGTCTCTCTTAATATACCTGCAAACTGGCATTCATTTTTTAATGTTAAAAGTCCAATTAATTTACATTTAGCCATTGTGAACAGAATGTTCTTTATGAACATATTATACAAATTCATCCAATTTGAAAATAATTTGGCATAGGCAAATAGTGCCCTGTTCTTGTTTTCTGAAAAATCATTAAATGTTAAAAAGCAATTTTGAATTTATAAAGCTTTTTCTCCCATTCCACCCACCTCAAAGGCTTTCTATTCTACTGCATCATAATCGTTATCCATTTCCCATTAACTCCAAAAGTTGCCAGAAAGTTTTAGAATTGAGAGTAAGGCAGTTTATCTCTGTGAAAATAGAAAACAAATTACCTTGGCTTAGTCACACAGGAAGATTTCTAATTATGTAGACAAGAAACCAACAGACATTATTAATGAGGAGGATAAAAGAAGGTATCACCTCCAAACTTCCAGATGGCTTTTTTCAGTAAATGGGGCTGCCTCAGTAAATTTTTCAGAGTATTAAATGGAGAGCGGTTCTCTTAGCCTTTGCAACTGTGGCAGTCAAACGAAGGTTGGAGCCTGGGGTGAAATGTGAAAAGCATTTTGGTCCCTGAGAAACCCAGGCTCTGCCTACACCTCACACAATGCCCTGGGGCAGTGGTCGGCAAACTCATTAGTCAATAGAGCCAAATATCAACAGTATAACGACTGAAATTTCTTTTGAGAGCCAAATTTTTTAAACTTAAACTATATAGGTAGGCACATTGTTATTAACTTAGAGTACTCCTAAGCTGGCCTTTGCTAAAAACTCAAGGAGCCAAAGAGCCGCATGTGGCTCACAAGCTGCAGTTTGCCGACCACTGCCCTTTAGTGTTCAGGTTCCTCATCTGCAGATCTCATCTCCAGACCTCAAGTAGCTGGTGCTGCTGTTTGACAGATGAAAGCCTAGAATTCTAGGATGGTGATGTGGCAAAAGTGGTGATGCCATTTTTATGGCTAGATGTTTTTTCTTTGGTGGGAGGTGGAGTATCTTAAGGAAAATTAGTGTAGTATCAGCTTTTATATTAGTTTTGTATGATCTTTTACTAATTATTGATACTTGCTAAGCCTTGGTTTCTTCATATGTAAAATAAAGGGGATAAAACCTACTTTAAGATTATTTTGAAATTTAAATAAAATACTGTCTGTAAAGTGGCATGTTTCCTATTTTTCTAAATATTAATTTCTTCCTGACAAAATCTCAGTAACCCCCTCACTTCACCCCATGCTTCTTCTCACAAATGACAATAACCCATTATGCCCAGAGATACAGAAGTTGTCTGGTAGTCTTAATTAAAATTATACTTCCTGATTTCACTTGGTTCTCCAATACACCAGCCTCCTTGCATTTTCTCAAGCCTGCTCTGTTCCTTGTCTTGCCTGTCTGGAAACCTTTCCCAATGCTGTTCCTTCTAACTGAAATGCTTAGCCTGTACCCAACCTTTGCTTCTTTTCAGTTCTTCATGAAGTCTTTCCTGATTCGTCAAACTAGATCAGAACATCTATTATAGGTACTTACCACTACCTGATTGTCTTCTGCATGGCTGTTGTCACAATTAAATCGTGAATTTTTGCTTATTTGTTTAATTCCTATTTTTCCCAAATACAGAATAAGTCCCTAGCAAAGACCCCTTATGTTTTAATGTCCTTGCTTTCCAGGGCATGCTCAGCAAATACATGATGCTTTGTAAATAACAGATATTCAATAAATCTTTATGAAATGAACTAGAAGCCTGGTGTACAAAATTTGTGCATCGGCGGGCGGGGGGGGTGGGGAGGGCGGGGGGCAGGGTCCCTCAGCCCGGCCTGCACTCTCTCCAATTCGGGACCACTGAGGGGATGTCCGACTCTCGGTTTAGGCGCTGCGGGATCCAGCCTAAACTGGCAGTCAGACATCCCTCTCACAATCCGGGACTACTGGCTCTTAACTGCTTGCCTGCCTGCCTGCCTGATCACCCCTAACCACTCTGCCTGCCTGCCTGATTGCCCCTAACCACTCTGCCTGTCTGCCTAATTACCCCTAACTGCCTCTGCCTCAGCCACCACCACTGTGGCTTTGTCTGGAAGGACATCCAGAAGACATCTGGTCTAATTAGCATATTACCCTTTTATTAGTATAGATAAATAATAGTGTTATGTCAATTTCCTGACTCTAGGGTTCCTATACTTAATGTTGGAATAAAAATGTTGCAAAGTCTATGTTCTTTGTTATTGGTAGGGAATTAGACAAGGTTTTTATAACCTTGAACCAAATCACTTAATATTTATTTTCTCATTTTATGAAATTAAAAATTATAACCTGTTTATCTCAAAGGGGTGTTGTTTTCTTTATTCTTCAAATATATTTTTAAAATATTATTCACATATTTAGATATAAATATTTATAGATTTCATTAAAAAACAATTTTATTTCAAAGTACCCTCAGCCTTTGAAATAAAAGGTGAGAGTTAGAGGAGTTAGAACTACTTCAGATTTTCCAGCTACATTATAATCTACCCTAAACTCTTTTGATTGACCTCTGTTAAAATATCAAAAGAAGCCTTAAAAAAATTCCTTTCAGTGGAATGACTAAAAAATTTAACCCATGTTAGAAATATGCCTATACTATGACTATTTTAACTCATTTATTGGATTTCTCTAGCTTCATAGAGTCATTCTCTAACTATGCAATGATAATAACAATTAAAATATTCTCAATAATGGTAAAAACATAAACTTTACAAATGGATTAAATTAAAAAATAAATAAGTAGGAGAAAAAAATGGAGACAGATGGGAGGGGTGTTGGGGAGATGGGAGGAAAAATTGAAGGGATTAAGAAGTACAAATTGGTTGTTACAAAATACTTATGGGGATGTAAAGTACAGCACAGGGAGTATAGTCAATAATATTATAAAAACTATGTAAGGTGTCAGAGAGGTATGTGACTTATTGGGATGATCACTTAGTTATATAATATCTAATCATTGGAGTATATACCTGAAACTAACATAATAATGTATGACAAACTAACATAATAATGTATGACAACTATAATTTAAAATTAAAAAATGATAAAAATAAAAAAGTGAAGAAAAAGAATATGAATGAGAAAAGTCACCATTTATAGGGTGAAATATTCAATAAGTTTACAGGAGGGTGCTCATGATATAGAAAGTAGGCTAAAGCCCGTTTAGGAAGAGACCCAGCTCTCTCACCCATTCTGGGTATAAAAAGTTCTTTCCTTTCTTCTGTCTCCTGTCTCATTCACACAGCACCACTACCATGAAACCTCAGCAGCAGTTCCAAAGCCGGTGTACCAACCCCTAACACCCTATGATGTGAAAATAAGAGAAAATAGGGCCCAACTCCCCCAACTGTCTATTACCATTGTTTCTCTCTCATATTCTTAAACTCTGTGTTTCTCATTCATAATACATTTTGCTCAGTAGGTTCCCTCGCTATTCTAACAGATGCCCCACCCTTGGCTTATTGTAAGTGAAGTGATCCTTTACATAGAAAAGATAAATAATGGATAGAATTCGAGTGGAAATACCTACATTTTGCTCACTCTCTGCTCACTTTTTTTTCTTATCACAGACAAGTTATATTTTCTCTTTATTGTTAATATATAATCTCAAGAGCAGCTGCTTGCAAAAGAGATTAATGAAAACTCATCAGTAAATATTCTGTTAGCATATCATAAAGATGAAATACATTTCAGGTAAAATTATTTCTCTTTTTTAGCAAGAACGTAATTCTGACATAAAGGATTGTTATATTTTAACATCTCTTTTTATGAAAAAAGGCACTTTAATCTCTTAAAAAGTAAATCGTAAGAAAGTACATGTTGGCAGCTGTGGTATTTTTTAAATGACTTAGTGCACTGGAAAAATTATATGTACCCTCTGATTCAGTAAGTCCATAAATACTGGATGTATAAAACTCAGCCCAACTGTAAATGTTACAAGCACATGGGAACAATATCAATTAAGAACTCAACCTAACAATTCATAACCTATTTTAATAAAAAAAAATCCTGTGACCTAAGTTAATATGTATATTATTTCACAATTATACTTCCTTTTAGTTATTAGGGGGTCTTATCAGGGAGGGGGGGGTAACAAACACAATTATAATCAAGCACTTATAATCATGTCAGTATAAACAGTTTTCCTTTATGAAGTTATTTTTTATATTACAGTTCATTTCTCATGCTGAATCATTAGAGAATTAAAAAAACAGAAGTGGAAAAGTGTGCTATCATAGAGAAGCATAGGATTTTTGATGAGGTAAAAACTTTAAGATCACCCAGTTCAGTGCAAGTCCTGAGTTTAGAAGTTTTAAATGAATCTCAGAAACTGACATTTTTCTAAAGCTCTTCGCATAATTTTGATGTAATTAGCCCAATTTAGATTCTAGATTGGGAGTTTTGGAACCAAACCATAATAAACTATTATAGATGAGGGAAAAGAAACCCACAAAAAAAAGAGTGAAGTATGTGATACACAGCATTTTTGTAAATTTAATTATAGGCACACAAAATAGCACAAGTTTGAAAGAAAATATACAAACAAAAAATGCATTGGTATAGTTAACAATGGGGAACAAAGCAGAGTAAGTAATGAGAATGAAAGGGAATACATATGTGAAGAAATTGGAAGCTTTAAAGGAATGAAAAGGCATTTTAGATGAAAGTAATGTCCTTCTAGTCGGGTTGATGGATTGTTTCTTCATTCCAGCACCAAAATTCTACAAATAATAGCTGGCAAGCTGAAACCTATATGAAACTGGGTACTTAAGTCAGAACATGAAAGTTTTACTTACACATGCTGCTCAATGCTGGTTACAGTCCATTCTATGACACTCTATTTTTATTGCTATTTTACAGGTTTACATGTAAAGAAGCTAAAGCAAGAGTTTGAGTTAATTTTCTAAATATAGGCATAAAAACTTCATTTATTCAACAAAATTAATTTATCAAGTGATGTCTTATTATAGTCTGCAGATGAACTTTTAATTGCATTTTACTGTAGGTAGAATAAGTATAGGTACACTTTCTGATCAAACCAGGATATTTCTACATTAAAAGGGGCACTGAAAATAATTGAAATCATATAGTTATAAAAATACTGATAGATTGATTGAAGTGGTTTGTTACATTAGTAGACCTATGAAATATATCTTTTCAAAAAATATTATTTTTTAAAGTATATTTTTATTGATTTCAGAGAGTGATAGAACCATCAATTATGAAAGAGAATCACTGACTGGCTGCCTCCTGCACATTATTATTAAAAATCAAATTTTAAAAATAAGAAAAACACATATTTTGGTATACTTTTTAAAACTGGCTAGGCCATGTCAGGACACATGGTGGTCCTCCATAGGAAAAAACATTTTCCTCTCTCTGTGAGAGACCTTGAAGTGTTGCCCTGACCTCTAGCCATAACGATAGCAGCCTGGGGCGGGCAACAATTGGGAGTAGGAGAAGGAGTGGTCAGGGCTGGGAGGGATGCTGGGCAGGAAGAATAGAGGTAGAAGATGAATACCCTCTCATGCTCTGAAGTGAAAGCTATAGTGAAAGAAGTGAAGTAAAATAATGGCACAGTTACCAACTAGGCCCTAAATACTATAATTTTTGAAAACGGAAAGAGATGTTCCCAGAATAACTGTATTTTCTCCTGGGGTTTCAACACTGTCTATCTATAAAGAGTCTATTCTTTCCTATAAAACCTCTCAAGCTCTCCCTGTAAATAGAGCCTTTATGAATATGAAATCCCAGCCTTTCTCTTGCCAACAGATCAGAAAGTCATCTAGATTGTGAGTGCTTAGTTCTCACTCCTTCCAGTTCTGTTCAGGGACTGGCCATGTGTTGTCTTTGTTGGTGCAAATTTAGAGAGACTCAGGGGAGACAAGGATAGGAGATAACTTCCTATCTACATGGCCTGTAGTTGTGCTTAATAAAAGAAAGAAAATATGCTCAATAAAAGTTGGGATAAGAAAAGAGAAAAAAGTAAACAAAACTGAGTACTTAATTTGGGATGTGAAAGTAGGCCAGAAAAATTGGAATTTGAGGTTGACTTAAAAAGACAGGGGTACTTTAGATTATGAGAGTAGAAGATAGGAGAAATGAGGCAGAGGACAGAGAAAAGAATAAAAGTTAGGGAAAGCAATAAACTTTCTACTTCTGTCCATTATATGTATGTTAGGTTTCTCACCTGAGGGCAAGAAAGTAGTTAAGCCTCTCAAGGCAATGTATTAGTGTTGCCTAGGAAGAGAAATCTTTTAAAATTAACTGAGTTCTCAGAAGTAGAGTGTGGTGGATTCCTCGAATCTAGGTCTTCATCTAGACATAAACAAATGTGTTGTACATGGTACTTCATGAGCTTTGAAATTAAAAAATTTTAAATGCATTGCAAAATGGAGGGGGAATTGGCAAAATGACTATGGGTGAGACATGATTTTAAAATAGTAATCCCACATACCTACACACACATTACCTTTCTACGCTATTGTTTGAGTAATTATATGTAGCCCATTGCATAATATATCAAAAATACAGGAAGTTATCTTGAGTTTTGATAGCCAAAGTTTTGATTTGCAGGATCCCTGACTTCAAATTTAGCCTCTATCACTGCTTCTCTTTGCCTGTGGACTCTTTCTGGGGATTAATACACCCCTCCCTCAGGAACAGCCCTCAGCTGATGACTAGCAGGATTACCCTTCTCCCAGCTCAGATCACCTAAATCTGGGCTGTGTGTGCTACATTGTCTCCCAGAGTGCCCCAGTAAACTAAAGTTCAGGTTATGTATAGTAGTCACCTGCTTAATTACACACCCTTTATTAGATGTCTTTTCAGTTTCCCACTCCCCTAATTGGTATTTCCTGGAACTACCTCCCAAATGAACTACCAATATATGAATCCTCTTCTTAGGAAACCCAAACTAAGATACAATGGATTCTTATTATCCTCAGTAGTTATGTTCTCTAAAGTCATTGCAAACACAGAATTAGAAATATATTGAACCATCGCTCCAACGGGAAATACAGGATTGTGTTCCTACAAGTCTAATAATATTTTCATCAAATGATCAAACATAACCTTGTTTTATGTGTGCTTCTTTTCGAAGACACCTTGAGTTTTGATTTATTAACACTGAACTCACAGCCAACAGCGATCTAACTTATGCCTAAAGGAAGCTTACCAAAGATGCACATTTTCTCTGTTAGTCACATCACAGCTTACTTGCACTTAGAAAACACTAGGCAGCACTTTAGCACTCTGCTTTGTCACCATTTTAAACAGCAAAACACCAAGTACAAACATCAAAACACATAGTACTAAATAGATTATGAAAAGGACAATTGTTTACAGCATGAAAACTGAAACAAGAAGGCAGGGTATCGCCTTGTTCAACCTCAACAGGGAATATGTCCACAAATGACCAAAAAAATGCAGCGAATATTGATTTGAGGATCATGAGCAAATTTTAGCAAGTAAGCAAATTCACAAATGAACTCTTGTGGAGTTTCCTACAGGAAAGGAAGTAGAAACTGGAGAGTAGAGAAGGCTATGATGGGTATCCAAACTGATGGTTCTGAGATAGCCTCACAAAGTTTACTTGCTCCCAGTATGCAGGTAGTGATGCTTCCCCATGTATGCTATAGGGGCTCAGAAATAGCTAACATAGAGTCAATGCAGGCATGCCCTGCATCTGAAGAAAGAAGAATGCAGCAATGTATTATTATATGATTATTACACCAGACAGGACTGGGGACACCCCAGTGGATACCAGAGTCCACAAATAGCAGAAGAAGATCAGATCCTCCTGCCTTCACATTCCCACCCCACCTATGCTCCCATACCAAGGCACTCGATAAACTAGTTGGAAATTGGATGTAGCCCTCAAAAGGGAGAGATTCTCAATTGATTGGAATTGTACTCGATGCACTGAAAACCACCTAAGTTGACTCAGATTCAGTTTCTGCTTAAAATAGAAATAATCCTAAATATTGAAGCATCTTGTGTTCTTACTGAAGAAATGGAGTCATTTTAGGATTTAACACATATTTACTGCTATATCTATAAAGTGAAAAATACCACATCAGCATGTTACATCCTAGATAGACACTAAGACAATCACAACAAATAAATATGAGATAACTTACAATATGCATGAGATACCTTGGCACAGGCAAGGATTATAGAAATTGAAAGGAGAAAAATACTACTCTGAATGTTGATGCATGGGGAAACCACAGGGGAGGATGGATAATTTGACTAGGTCATAAAGTACAAGAATGAATGGTTTGCATAAGTAAGGAGAAAACGCAGGAAGGTATTTTACATATAGAGAATGCAAATGAGTAGGTTGAACAGTAACAAATCCCTAAAGTGTGCCTGGAGGGAAATAAGTAGATCAGTTTAAGTAAAGTAGAATGCTAATAAAGAATAGTGAGAGAATACAATGTGACAGACTTAACAAAAGAATCAATTGAGCTTGGTGAATGACTCACTATGGGAAAAAAGCATAAAAAGCATAATAGATGAATCAAGTTTTGAGGTTGGAGAGTGAAAACTGTGGTGCCAATGACAGAAGTAGGGAAACTAGAGCAGAACCAGTTTGAGGCAAAATAAGTGATGAGTTTGAGGTGACAATGTGACATCCCAGGGGAAATGACAAGTAAGCAGCTGAAGTTATAAAGTAGGATATCAGAGGAGAAGCAGAATTGGAAATGTATGTTTGAGAAATATCAGTACTGAGATTAATCATGGTAGCCTGTGAGTGGGTGACTGAAGTGATGCAATGAGAAAAGGTGGAGGAGGAAAAGTTTCCACAAAGAAAACAAAGAAGGAGCAGTCTAAGAGTAGAAACATACCTATTAATCCCAGGAGAAGAGCAAGAAGAAAAATTCAAGAGTTTATGATCCACTTTGTCAATTGCTACATGGGATAAAAGTTAGAGGACTGAAGCAATTCAGCTGAGTTTGGTGACAAGCAATTCATGCTTGAGAGAGCAATTTTAGGAAAGTGGTTGGGGTGAAAGAAAGAATGCTTTCAAGAATGGGTTCAAGAGTATATGGAGGGGAATGGAGATAATGGCCATTGATCACTCTGAGAGAAAGAAATCTTGAAATTACTAGGTTTGCAGCATCATCAAGGAAAATGATGGGGAAGTGTTTCATTTTGTTTTCTTTTTTGAGGTGTCTGCACACAAAGAACAGGGTTCCAATGGGAAAAGGCCAAATGAAGATTCAAGAAAATTATGGGAATGACACTGGGAAAGCTTATTAATAACAAGACCTAACTCATGTGGTTCGTGTTCTCTCCCAGACACTGTTCTCAGTGATTTGCACATATTAGTACACTTTAACCTCCTAATAGTCTAATAAGATAGATACTATCATCATCCTCATTTTACTGATCAATAAATAGAGGTACAGGGAGGTTAAATAACTTACCCAATATCACCATCCGGCAAGAGTGAGGTCAATAAATGAATGCAGACATACAGACATCATGCTTTCATTTTCTGGGCTAATTACTTTTAAAGATTAGAGAGTAATGCCTCCCTTTATGAGACTGGAGAAAAGAAAGGATATACTGGCTTATTCTAAGATGAAAAGTTAAGTTCCTGAGCATAAATGGTATGACCTCATATGCAGGAGTTCTATCTTGAAAGTAGAAGATGGTGGGGATTAGAGTAAGGAAACAGAGAACCTGATGAAAATAGGGATGAGAGAAGTCCACACTAAAATTCAAGAGGAGAATAAAATCTGTTATACACCTTCTGTAGATGCAATTGATGAGGGACCATCAAGAATAGTTAAGCCAAATTCATTGTGGCTCTCCTGGGGGAATGGTGGGAAGGTCAGAGTTTGCAGACAAGCCTAGCAGGTAAAGCTGTAAAATTAGGCCTATGAATGACATTATGGTACTGGAGGAAAGTTAATTTAGATGCAAAATTATGTTTTATAATGGCAGGCAAGAAGTTATTTCAAATAATAAAAATAAGTCTTGATAACAGTATGCTCTTGGACAATATTTATAACACAAGTTGGTAAAAATAGATATCAAATTGGGTAATTTATATATATTTAATAGGAATAATTGAAGTACAAGACTAAGCAATTTAATCTTCCATCAATAAATATTATCTTATTATTATTATTTCAGATATAAATGTTTCTTTATTCAATATCAATAAATCTCAGACTCTGAAAGACAAATTTTATTATGAAGGTTGTGTAGACTGAATATAATTGTACAACCTCAAACAATTTTTCTCATATTGTTTTTCACAGTCTGACCAAGCACAGGCTAACATAGGGATGAAATATTGTTTTTATCCTTGCTAAATAGCTCCAGAAAACACCACCAAACTATTTTTAAAAGAACTATTTGATGCAATCAATGCATATAAAATATAGTTATAACCCAATCATAGATGGCACTTTATAAGAAATTGATATATTATTATTAGAATAATTAACTCTATTTAATAACTAAATGCATTTCATAGATGTTAGTAAGCATTAAAGTGGAAAGAATTTTAAATAACTTACAATCATTAAAAATATTTTCTCTGAAATACTTTTTTCTACACCAAGAGTTGGAAACAAATAAAGCTCATAAAAATGTCATTCTGAACTTTGCCCAAAAATATTTTGTTTGTGGAAAATGATTATTTAGAATGTTTAATTCAGGGTTCATCATTCAGTTGTGATAGATGCTATTAAATATAAATAGCACATTTTTTCTCATATAATTGGGTTTACTTTTTAGGTAATTGTCTGTGTTTAAACTGGGCTTATGAACATTTTTTTAACAATTCAGGGCCCAAGTAATATTATTCTACTACATTCTGGAATATATGGCCTTGACTGCTTTTTAAGTATAGAGGTATATTCCTAAGTTATAGAGAATTTGCTAAATAAATGCTTTTCAACAATATTTTGAATTTTTTTTAAAAACATTTAATTGCAGGTTGATTTTGACAAGTCAATTCTTTCAGGAAATGTTCAGGGTCTGAGAGTTTGTCTGTGCCAGGATGACCTTCCAGTAATGCTCAGAAGAGCAAAGGGCACATATGTGTAAGCATGTGTGGTATTGGCCCCTTGCTTCTAACAGAATCTTTATGATTGTGTTCCAAAGCCAACTGTAAGTATATGTGCATAGTTTTAGGTGCTGAACACCTCATTATTGCTTATATCCCATCAGTATAAAGTATGAGGCAGTTAGACACATTTTACAGATACCTACTGAAATTCTATTTCTTTGCCCAATGAGTGCAAGTGTAAGTGCTTCCTCCTCAAGGCATTGTAAATTAAAGAAGCTTTTTAAGAACATTAAACTAAGATCTGAAGATAAATTAATAATGGAAGATTGAAAGGTTTTAGAAAATTTCTTGGGATTTCCACCCTAGGTTAGAACAGGAAACAATAAGGAATGCAAATAAGGAAATGACTTTGAAAGGAAAGACAAATATTTAATAATTTCCCAAGGTCAATTACTATATTTTTGTAAGGCCATGTGCCTTAATATGAATATTTAATATTCTTAATATATTTAAATATTCTTAATATATGTTTCCTCCACACTTAAGTTTTAAAAGTTAAGCACAAAGAAGGTTCACAGCACAGAATAGTTCCCATTTCAGCAGGGAATTCTCACCTTGTTATATGCGTTGTGACTAAACAGGGTGTGGGAATTCTCCTGTTCATCAGTCAGTGAGAAGGAGGACAAATGACTGAAGGGTCCTGGGGTAAGACAGTCAGCATGTGAGAGGGTCTGTGGATGCAGCAGGGACTTAGCAGGAGGATAGAGTCTAGTCTGATATAAAGGATGGAGAGAAACTGGCTTGTGAGGGACTGTCACATCCTGGGAAGAAGAAAGGCATAAAGAGTATATTAGTGGACAGAAGTCAAACTCACTTGGAATTAAGACTAAATATTATAGATGCTAAGTAAGAATTTCTTACTAGTAAGAAGAAAACCTCATACTCAGGGCCCTTACAAGGCATCTGCTTCCATAGTGTATTGTTGTCTCCAATAATTCCTGTCTATCTCCTACGTCTAGCCACTTCTACAAATGCCTACAGTATCTCCTAAAGGATGCCAAGTTTGTAATCTTTGGAAGTACTGAGAGGGGAAATGTTTAAGGGAGAAGAGAGCTCGTCCCAAAAGGGGTAGATGGGATTAGAAAGTATTTGTTGAAGATGTAGGTAACAGTGGAAATTAATTTAAAGATGCTTGAGATTGGGTCTGGAAGAAATGGGGAGAAAGGGGAGAGCACTGCAGAGGATATTAATGTGTGATCAGGGGCAAAAATACTGGTTTAATTCATGGTACAGTAAATTGTTGAGTTGGGCTGAGTCTGAACCAGGGATCAGGCAGAGGTGAGTCTAGAATGAATGAATGAGGTCTTTAATTCCAGGCAATGTGTTGCTATGGAGAGGAAGTGAAGTTACAGCAAACAGATGAGTTCAGGTATACAGAGGAGAGTTAATGAGGTCTAACTTGAGTGGGTCTTTAATCAGGAAAAGGGACTTTGAGGAAGTAGGAATTACCAGGTGAGGCCATTGATTATGTGAAAGGAGCAAGGAAACTATGGGTGGGAAGTCTTGAACATACAAATTAAAGTTGCAAAGAGGTTCTCTCTAATATCTATAAAAGAGAGGGGCAATTTTTTTATTTTTTATTTTTGCTGATAGATAAGTTCCTCTTATAATTTCAAGCTGAATCCATTTTGCCATTTTAGAACCATTGACTGGTTTTCTAAAATTTATGCTGAATGTGTTGGCTATATCAATAGATGTACACTCCTACCCCCCAATCAATGATTCTCATTGATCAGATGAGAATCATTGATCAGATGCCTCCTGCATGCCCCCCACTGGGGATCAAGCCCACAATCCTGGCATGTGCCCTGACTGGGAATCGAACAGTGACTTCCCGGCTCATGGGTCGATGCTCAACCACTGAACCACACTGGCCAGGCTCCTACCGCCCTTTCTAAAGCAACTGATTCAAAACTTAATTTGCAAACTAAACTCTCAGAAAATTTAAACAGGTTAGAAAATCATAATTCTAATGTATTTATTTGTAGAATTAAGGAATTTAAACCCTCTGTACCTTGAAACAGTGACTATGTTTTATTTTTATTAGGTTCTTATTTATGATTCAAGTGTTTATTTTACATATTGAGCAAAAGAAAATAATTTCACACATACACATGACATGCATACATTATTATAAAAAAAGATAGCACCCTATGTACAATATCCTGTATTTTATTTGTTTGGATTTTTTTCCACTTCACAGCTTTGGAATACTTCTATGTCAGAACATGAAAGCTTTAGATTTCCTACTGAGACACATTATTGAGTTATCTCATTGATTATAATTGTCATTCAGTTGATTCTCTCAGAAGCTCCAGTTAAATCACCTAAAGTATTAAATCACTTACCTTAGTAATAAATTTACCTCCTCTTTGCCAGTTCTTATGTGTTTTATTCCTTTCTTTTGTATAAGTCTGTTGGCTCATACCTCTAACATTATAAAACAATAGTCATGTTAGTGTGCAACATTAATGGACTACTTATAGTTTTGCCCATTAAAGATGGCTTTTAGATTGAAAGATGTCCTAATGTTGTTTATATTTCTCAATCAGCTGTTCCATTATTCTATAAACAACTAATTACATTTCTTAACCAGTGCAAATAGTGATTAATATGAAAACTGAATAGCAAGCACAAGCCTAGCTGTGTAAGAAAAGGGCAGCATCCTGAGGGTGAAGGTGCCTAGGAAAAGATGAGCTGAAGAGTCTCTGGTTTATATTCTGGCTTCAGCTTTTCTTGCAGAGTTTAAGAACCCATTCTGAAAATGTCAGGAGACAAGCTTGTAGTGATCCATGGAGGGCAGAGGGCTTCCTATATGGGGGAATCCGACAGGGTTGAAGTGAAACCAGTTAGGAGGAGTCGTGCTGTTGTGGTGGGTTGCACTGTTGTTTTTTTTCTTCTAAGCTTGCTTTGGCCAACCTCCATCTCTTCAGAGTCAGTCAAACCTGAACACATCTATCTACAGGTAAGGTCAGACAGTGTCAGCTATTCCAGATAGCTGGGCAGAGAGGAAAACAGAATTTTATCCACACTTGGAAAAGCCAGAGAGAGCTATGAATCTTGGCTAGGCTCATTTGAGCTCTATCTGGTTGACATTACAGGACAAAAGTGGAAGGATTCTTGGTAGTGACAGCCTTAACACATACATCCTGCTCCAATCTGTGCTAGTTGTCTTCTACGCTTTGTGTAAGTTCTTATCCTGTGATTCTCTTTTTTAAAATACTTTTATTAATTTTAGAGAGAGAGGGCAAGAGAGAAGCAAACTGGGGTATAGAACTGGAGACCATTTGATGCACAGGACAATGCCCAACCAACTGAACCACACCAGCCAGGGAATCCTACAATTCTCTTTACCAAAATCCTGGAAACTTTCTTTTCCTATCTCCTGTGTTCACTCTCCTCTTTCCAGGGTCCCATATCTTTCACTTTCTTGGTTTCTCTCATATATACTGGGCCCTAAAGGAGCTTCCTGGGGGAAATAGAGTATTAGAAGTAAAATTTTTACATTTTGCAGGTTAAAATTTTTCTTCTGCCCTTACTTAAGTTTTTGGATATAGAATTCTAAGCAAAATTATTTCCTTCAGAATTTTGAAAGTATTGTCACACTGGAACAGTGTTACTATACTGTTACTATTTTATTCAATTGTTTTAAAAAAGTTTTGTATAGATGATTTCTACAGCTTTTCTGTTTTCCAGTTATCCTTTGTCATTTCTAAGGCGCTTTGATTTGCTTTTCTTATGCACAGAAAATTTTACTGTTCTTAACATTTCTGTGTTGAATATTTAATTGATTCACTTTTATTCTTTTATTTATTTATTTAGCATACTTAGATTCATAAACAACCTTCCAACGACTGTTTTAACTGTATCTCATAAGCTCTAATAAATAATAATTATCTCTTGTTTTCCAGGTAGAAATTTCTTTTGAACTTCCTCTTTAATCAAAATAGTTTGATCTACTTTAGATGATTATTTTTCCACAGAGTTATCATAAATTGAAAAAGTGACAAAGTATTTTATCACTAATATATTTTATTTTATTCTCATCCTATCTCTTGCTTTGCCTTATGAGTGTTGATGTTAAAATAGTCAAACAATCATATTTTCCCTGTCAAGTTTATCCTTTAGCATATAAGGGGGTCTTATTTGTCTTGCTTAAGAAATGCTTGACCTGAATTCAGCTTACTCATTGTGAAGACTATAACCTCTCCTTTCCTTTTGTTTGTAGTACCTGGAATACTGTGTCATCTTCAACTGTCCCCAGCCACTCGTGTGTGTGTGTGTGTGTGTGTGTGTGTGTGTGTTTTCCCAAATATAATTTTACTTATTTCAGAAAGGAAGGGAGAGGGAGAGAGAGATAGGAACATCAACAATGAATGAGAATCGCTGATCAGCTCCCTCCTGCACACTCCACACTGGGATCAAACCTGCAACCTAGGCATGTGCCCTCACCAGGAATCGAACCAGGAATCAACCACGGAGCCATGCCAGCTGGGCCCCAATCACTTTGTTTTAACAGTTTGAACTTAAAGATAGATTCTGTTTGTTATGCAGTGTGGGAGATTCTCCCCACCCCCCTCATTTTTCTTATCTTTATCTCCATAGTAACTAAATCTTTCCTGAAGGAGCTGTTTTTGCAAGAGATTCACATGTGGAAGGACAACTGCTGGGACTGTCCTTGTGTTTCAAAGATACAGGATTTGGGTTGTGAGTTTATTTAGACTTTATTTTCCCTCAAATAATGAAACTCAGCTATACAGTACTTTACAGAACAGACTGTCTGTGTACAGAATGCCACAGAGAAAGAGAAAGCCTCCTGTAAGTAATTAAAATTCAAGGCAAAAATATAAACTTAGGGCTAGGTTTATGAATAATGAAAGTAGATATAAAATCTTATTTCAAATAAATAATCTCTCTATATAAAAGCCCAGTGACTAGAATGGCAGAATGACCAGAACAATCAGAATGACCAGTGACTATGATGCGCACTGCGGTAGCCAGCCATCGTGATCCGGGCCCTGATCGCAGCACCGCCCCCCGCCCCCGGCTGGCCTGGACCCCGATCAGCCCCCAATACCCAGATCGGGGGTGGGGCTGGCCAGCCAACAGCCTGCAGCCCCTTTCCCCCTGCTGTCCCAGCTCAATGGTCCCCCATCAGGGCAGGCCTGCTGGATCCCACCTGTGCATGAATTCATGCACTGGGCCTCTAGTTTCAAAATATTTTTATCAAATTCAATAGGTTATCACTGTTTATACTTTATTTTTATGGCTGATAACAAGCTTATTTATACTAAATACAAGTATTATGTCACCTCTGGCATTTCTTGTTCTTTATGCCTATATTAGTAATGATATATTCAATCTAGATTATTTTGCAGGAGATTTTTAAAAATCAAATCATTTTATGAAGTTTATGTTAGTCAAAAATAGTTAAAATGATAAATCATATGTCCAGCTGACATAAACTACCAACAAAGCACCAACAAAAGGCCCTTTAAGGTGGGCACTTTTTATTAAAGTCTGTACATTATAAAATTGCCTTATACATGTTTCTATCAGTGAGCTAAGCAGCAGTTATTTCTGATAAAATGCTTTAAATTGCCTTTCACTTAAGAATTGTCTCCTTCAAGATAAAAATACTCAGAGAAAATATTTATCAAAAAAAAGAGCTTTACTTAGGAGTTTGACTTTTATTTTGAGTGATTATACCCTGCAAATTTTCATATCCTGCAACATTTCAAGAACACAAGAATTTATAAAGCAAGTAATATCTTTGTACATTAGAAACAAATTAGCAGACAAATACGCAGACGGGAAATTAATTTAGCTCTATTTATTAAGGAATTCCAGATCCTGCAGCATTGAATATTGACATAGACATCAGAAAAGTAATGCTACAGCCATATCGATGCATTCACCACTCTAGAAAAAAGCCCACTTTCTACTCAGCCACAAAGTCACACTGTTTAATTTCAAAAGCTGTTTTCATTGCAGTACCAGCAAAGGGCACTTTAAGGTACTATGGGCACTTTATATTAAAGTCTGTACATCTGAGACTCTTTTGTTGCATCCTGGTATTTTAAGGTCACCTGCTTGCCTGTGGTTTGGAAACGAAAGGTGAAAATCCACTTTCTCTTTGTCCCCACTGTCCCTGTGCCTTTGGGAACTCAGAGCAGCACTAGGCAAAATTACTGGAGCCTTTAACTCCATTCTTTCTCCCTTCTTCCCACTTCTTTGATAAAACAACACTTCTTTGTAAATGGAGCACTTCTTCACAGCTTCCCTTTCCTGCCCAGTTTTATAACAATTGAAAATCCGAATTACAGCATTTCTGCTACAGTTTTAATTTAAAACAACACCCTGATCATACACTCAAGAATAGTCACAATTTATTTCTTAAAGAGTGACTTGTTTAGCCAAAGATATGTCAACATTTTACAGATGGTATAACAGAAAACCCAAATTACCAAGAGATTCTAATAATCTGTATTTCATTAAGATCAAACCAAGATAAATTAGGCCTCTCAATTTTGAACATATGGCATAACTTCTTGCTTATCAGCCCTGATTTTAAATAATCCATATGCATTTTTAAAACAGGGCATACTTAAAGCAACACAATCTATTTTGAGTCCTTATTATGACAAAAAATGGAATTTTAAGAGTAGCAAAAAGAAAAGAGCAACCAAGTTTCAAAAAATTTAGAAGGCATGGAGTGGGTGGCACAGAGATTGCCTGCTCTCTTTCCTATGGGGTCATCCATATCTATCATACAGCCAGTCACAAACAAACATTACTAGGTATACCAGTTAATACTGGGCAGATTTTGTAATCAAAGAATCAAAGAAAACATGATTATTTCAAGAGAAACATCCAAAGTGCTTTATTCAAAACTAGAGGCCTGGTGCACGATATTCATGTATGGGGGAGGGGTGTGTCCCTCAGCCCAGCCTGCACCCTCTCCAATCTGGGACCCCTCAAGGGATGCCCGACTGCCCGGGTAGTTGAACATCCCTCTCACAATCCAGCACTGCTGGCTCCCAACTGCTCGCCTGCCTGCCAGCCTGACCACCCCCTAACCACTCCCCTGCCAGCCTGATTGACACCTAACTGCTCCCCTGCCAGCCCAATTGCTGCTAACTACCCTCCCTGGTGGCCTGGTCACCCTACCTGCCCTCCCCTGCTGGCCTGGTCCCCCCCAACTGCTCTCCCCTGCTGGCCTGGTCACCCCTAACTGCCCTCCCTTGCCAGCCTGGTCAACTCTAACTGCCTTCCACTACCAGCCTTGTCACCCCTAACTTCCCTCCCCTGCCAGCTTGGTTGCCCCCAACTGCCCTCCCCTGCTAGCCCAGTCACCCCTAACTTCCCTCCCCTGCAGGTTTGGTTACCGCCACCAACTGCCTTCCCCTGCATGCCTGGTCCCCCAAAACTGCCCTCCCTTGCAGGCCTGGTCCCCCCAAACTGCCCTCCCCTTCAGGCCTGGTTGCCCCCAACTGCCCTCCTCTGCTGGCCCGGTCACCCCTAACTGCCCTCCCCTGCAGGCCTGGTCACCCTCAAATGCCCTCTTCTGCTGAGCAGGTCACCCCTAACTGCCCTCCTCTGCTGGCCCAATCACCCACAACTGCCCTCCCTTGCAGGCTTGGTCCCTCCCAACTGCCTGGTCCCTTCCCTTGCTGACCTGATTGCCCACAACTGCCCTCCTCTGCCAGCCATTTTGTGGTGGCTATCTTGTGTCCACATGGGTGCGACCATCTTTGACCACATGGGGGCGGCCATCTTGTGTGTTGGAGTGATGGTTAATTTGCATATTACCTCTTTATTATATAGGATAATGTCCATCACTAGCTACACATTTTTCCCATCTTTCAGGTAATTTGTTGACACTGTCCCAATAGAACTTTTTTTGTGTTTTGTGTGTTTTTTTTTTAATATATTTTATTGCTGTTCATCAGAGAGGAAGGGAGAGGGACAGAGAGTTAGAAACATTGATGAGAGGGAAACATCGATCAGCTACCTCCTGCACACCTCCTACTGAGGATGTGCCCACAACCAAGGTACATGCCCTTGACTGGAATCAAACCTGGGACCTTTCAATCTGCAGGCTGATGCTCTCTATCCACTGAGCCAAACCAGTTAGGGCAGAACTTTTCTTGTTTTGAGGCAAACCATTCAGAGACCCAATTTTCTAGTTCTTCATATGTTTTGAAGTGCTGCTCAGAAAGTGCATGTGCCATCGATCTGAACAATTGGTAATCTGAAGGAGCAAGGTCTGGTGAATACAGCGTGTGGGTTAATACTTCCCCGACAAGATTTTTTAATGTGCCTTTAACTGTTTTTTAAGTGTGTGGTGGTGCATAATCACGAAGTAAAATTACTTTGCCCTGTCTTCTGGCACATTCTGGTCGTTTTACAATCAAAGTGTGGTTCAAATTGATTATTTGTTGTCGGTAGCAATCAGTATTAACAGCTTCACCTGGTTTTAGAAGCTCATAATACACCATACCTTTCCGATCCCACCAAACACAGAGCATTGTCTTCTTTCTGAAGCGATTTGGCCTTGCAGTCGATGTTGATGGTTGACCTGGATGAACCCATGATTTTGTGCATTTGGGATTCTCAAAAATAAATCCACTTTTCATTGCCAGTCATAATTCAATGCAAAAAAGACTTTCTTTCATGCCGTTGAAGCAAAATTTTACTGATGACGTTTTGGTTTTCCATTTGTCTTTTGTTCAGTTGGTGTGAACAAACTTTTTTCCTTCTTTAAAATCTTTCCCATTGCTTGTAAATGATCAGAAATTGTTTGCTGAGCAACATTTAATCTTTCTGCAAGTTGTTTTTGAGTTTGACATGCACCTTCATCCGATAATGCTTGTAATTGTTGGTCTTCAAACTTTTCTGGTTGACCTGGACATTCTTTGTCTTTCGCATTGAAATTGTCACTTTTAAAGCATTTAAACCAGCATTCACAAATATCTTGAGATAGAGCATGTTCATCATAAGCTTCCTGAAGTATATGATAACTTTTTCTTCAAAATAAAGTAATGAATTAAAACTTCCCAACAAATGCTCTTTATGGGGTATGAAATTCCACATATTTAAGTGTAAAAATATCTATGATGTTAACACCTTCAGCAAATTTGACATATGAAGTTTTGAAACTTGCTTTCAATACAACAAAATCACATATATATCAAATAGCATATATATCAACATATGTGTAACTCCATCTATTGAAAAAATCCACATTATTAACTGGTACACCTAGTAAATGGTTACATACTAAGAATAGAGGGAAAGGAAGTGAATGTGGAGAGAAGCAGTGATATCACCCACCAGGAAGCCACAGCATTACTCATCACTTTGAGGACCACATGCCAAGAAATACTTTCCAGCTCTCACAACCACCATAGCCCTGTGCTCTGTGGTCCTTCCACCAGCCCAGGCAGCTAAATGCCATAACCATGTCTCAGGTGAGGATTTCTGATGATGGCAGCTAAGGCAGAATTTCAAAGCAAAACAAAAGAGTCCTTTTTAATTTATTGCTTCAAAATTGATTTGGGGAACCCATGACACAGGTAATACTGTGATAAACAGGGAGAAAAAAAAGCTTTCAAAAATCCAGGATCCAGAAAAAAAATGATGGCAGAATAGACAGACGTGTCCTGAGCCTTGTCCCAGAGCAGATAGAAAGAACAGCTGAGGGTCACACTGGGAGTGTCTGTTGGTGAGTTAAGGGACAGCTATACTCCAGGAGAAGGTGGGGGACTGCTGGATGGGGCTCCCCTGACCAGGCAGCCCCAACTGCTGCTGGGTTCCCTCCCAGAGCCACTGGATCAAATGCGGAGACCGCACCATCTTGAAGGGGAAAGTGGTTGTTATTGGAAACCTGAAAATCTACAACTGCGGCACCCACCGAACAGCTGCAAACCTCAGAGCACCGGTCCCCAATTGGCGCAAACAAGCGGATTCAGAGGAGCTCTACACTCCACCATGGAAAGGTCACATTTCGCCTGGGATAAGGAGAGAGAGAACTACATAACCAGACACCCAGAGAAGAGAGACCAAGGGAGACAAAGAAGCAGCCTCATATGAAAGAAAAGAAGGCATCACCAGAAAACAAAGTAAATGAAATGGAGGCAAGCAACCTGCCAGAGAAATAATTGAGAGAAATGGTCATAAGGTGGTTGAAAAGAATGGAAGACAAATTCAACAATATGAGTAAGAACCAAGAGGAGATGAAGAAGAACCAAGAAGAAATGAAAAATGACATCGCCGCTGTAAAGAACTCAATAGAAAGCATCAACAGTACACTAGAAGAAGCAGAGGACCACATCAGTGAGCTTGAAGACAAGTTGGGAAAAAAATACCCAAGTAGAGCAGCTTCTAGAAAAAATAATTAAAAAGCAGGAGGAGAGCCTAAGGGAACTTTGGGACAACACAAAACAAAACAACATCTGCATAATAGGGATTCCAGAAGGAGAGGAAACTGAGCAAGGAATAGAAAACCTGTTTAAAGAAATAATGACAGAAAACGTCCTTGATAAAGGGAAGAAAAAACCCACACAAATCCAAGAAGCTCACAGAGTCCCAAGCAAAATGAACCCCAAAAGACCGATGCCAAGGCACATTATAATTAAATTGGCAAACAGCAATGACAAAGAAAGAATCTTAAAAGCGGCCAGAGAGAGACAGAAAGTTACCTACAAAGGAATCCCCATCAGAGTAGCAACTGATTTTTCAACCAAAACTCATTAGGCCAGAAGGGAATGGAATGAAATATACAAAGTCATGCAAAGGAAGGGTCTGAATCAAACAATACTGTACACAGCAAGGCTATCAATCAAAATTGAAGGTGAAATCAGGAGTTTCACAGACAAAAAAGGACTAAGGGAATTTATTGCCACCAAACCAGCAATGCAAGAAATGCTAAAGGGTCTGCTGTAAAAAAAAAAAAAAAAAAAGAAAGAGGAAGCAAAGAAGGAAGGAACACAGGGGTAAAGAATAAAAATGGTGACAAATAAGTACCTATCAATAATAACTTTAAATGTAGATGGCTTAAATGCCCCAATCAAAAGACATAGAGTAACGGATTGGATAAGAAAACATGACCCGTATATCTGCTCTCTACAAGAAACCCACCTCAGAAAAAAAGATGCACACAGACTGACATTGAAGGGATGGAAAAAGGTTTTTCAGGAGAATGGAAATGAAGAAAAAGCTGGGGTAGCAATACTTATATCTGACAAATTAGATCTCAAAGTGAAGGCATAACAAGAGATAAGGAAGGCCACTTCATAATACTAAAGGGAGCAATCCAACAAGAAATAACTCTGATAAACATATATGCACCCAACACAGGAGCACCCAAATACATAAAAACACTCCTGGAAGATATCAAAAGAGAGATAGACAGCAATACAATCATAGTAGGAGACTTTAATACCCCACTATCACCATTGGACAAATCCTCTAAATAAAAAATAAGCAAAGAAACATCAATCCTAAATAACTCACTAGACCAGATGGAATTAATTGACATCTTCAGAACATTTCACCCCAAAGCCACAGAATATACATTCTTCTCAAGTGCACATGGGTCATTTTCAAATGTAGACCATATATGGGGACATAGGCAAAGTCTCTTCAAATTCAAGATGACAGATATCATATCAAGCATCTTCTCAGATCACAGTGGCATAAAACTGGAAATCAACTACAATAAAAACAATCCAAAAAAAATCAAACACATGGAGACTAAACAGCATGCTATTAAACAATGACTGGGTTACTAGAGAGATCAAGAAAGAAATTAAAACCATCATGGCAACAAATGACAATGAAAACAAAACAATCCAAAACCTATGGGACACAGCGAAAGCAGTCTTGAGAGGGAAGTTCATAACTCTACAAGCCTACTGCAAAAAACAAGAAATAATGGTAATAAATTACCTAACCCTACAACGCAAAGAGTTAGAGAGCAACAAGAAAAGCCCAGCATAAGCAGAAGGAAGGAAATAATAAAGATCAGAGCGGAGATAAATGACACTGAGACAAAAAAAAAAAAAAAATACAAAAGATCAACAAAACCAAGAACTGGTTCTTTGAAAGGATAAACAAGATTGATGAATCTCTAGCCAGGCTCACCAAGAAACAAAGAGAGAGGACCCAATAAACAAAATCAGAAATGAAAGAGGTGAAATAACAACAGACCCCACCGAAATACAAAGAATTGTTAAAAAATACTATGAACAACTCTATATCAACAAACTGGACAACCTGGAGGAAATGGACATATTCCTAGAAAAATATAACCTTCCAATACTCAATCAGGAAGAATCTAAACATCTTCATAGGCCAATAACTATGGAAGAAATTGAAACAGTCATCAAAAAGCTTCCAGCAAACAAAAGCCCAGGGCCAGACAGCTTCACAGGGGAGTTTTACCAAACATTCAAGGAAGAACTAAAACCTATCCTCCTCAGACTATTCCAAAAAATTCAAGAGGAAGGAACACTTCCAAGCTCATTCTATGAAGCCAGCATCACCCTAATACTAAAACCAGATAAAGACAACACAATGAAAGAGAATTACAGGCCAATATCCCTCATGAACATAGATGCCAAAATCCTCAACAAAATTCTAGCAAATCTGATCCAGCACTACATCAGAAAGATCATACACCATGACCAAGTAGGATTTATCCCAGGAATGCAAGGGTGGTACAATATCTGCAAATCAATAAACATGATACATCACATAAAACAAATTGAGAGATAAAAATCATATAGTCATATCAATTGATGCAGAAAAAGCATTTGACAAAATCCAACATCCTTTCTTGATAAAAACTCTCAACAAGGTGGGAAAAGAAGGATCATACCTCAACATAATAAAAGCTATATATGAAAAACCCATAGCTAACATACTCAATGGGCAAAAACTAAAACCATTTCTCCTAAGAACAGGAACAAGACAGGGACCCCCACTCTCACCACTCCTGTTTGACATAGTACTGGAAGTGCTAGCCATTGCAATTAGACAACAAGAAGAAATAAAAGGCATCCAAATTGGAAAAGAAGAAGTAAAACTGTCCTTATTTGCAGATGACATGATATTGTACATAAAAAGCCCAAAAGACTCCATCAAAAACTAATAGACTTAATAAATAAATTTGGCAATGTAGCAGGATACAAAATTAACACCAAGAAATCTATGGCATTTCTGTACACCAATAGTGAACTTCCAGAAAGAGAGACTAAAAAAGCAATCCCATTTACCATCGCACCAAAAAAATTAAGATACCTAGGAATAAACTTAACTAAGGAGGTAAACGATCTATACATGGAAAACTACAGGACACTGAAGAAAAGAAGATAGAGGAAGATGTAAACAGATGGACGATCATACCATGTTCATGGACTGGTAGAATCAACATCATTAAAATGTCCATACTACCCAAAGCAATCTAGATTCAATGCACTCCCCATTAAAATACCAATGGCATATTTCACAGACCTAGAAAGAACTCTCCAAAAATTCATCTGGAATAAAAAAAGACACCAAATAGCCAGAGCAATCCTTAGATAGAAGAACAAAGTAGGTGTGCTCTCAATAGCAGATTTCAAGCTGTATTACAAAGCCACTGTTCTCAAAATTGCCTGGTACTGGCACAAGAACAGACATATAAATCAATGGAATAGAATAGAGAACCCAGAAATCGACCCAAATCACTATGCTCAATTAATATTTGACAAAGGAGGCATGAACATACAATGGAGTCAAGACAGTCTCTTCAATAAATGGTGCTGGGAAAATTGGACAGATACATGCAAAAAAATGAAACTAGACCACCAACTTATACCATACACAAAAATAAACTCAAAATGGATCAATGACTTAAACATATGACGAAAAACCATAAAAATATTAGAGGAATCCACAGGCAGAAAAATCTCTCACATATGCCAAAGCAATTTCTTCATTTATACTGTTCCTAGGGCAATGGAAACTAAAGAGAAAATAAACAAATGGGACTACATCAAAATAAAAAGCTTTTACACAGCAAAGGAGACCATCAATAAAACAAGAAGAAAGCCCACTGCATGGGAGAACATATTTGCCAATGATATCAACGATAAGGGTTTAATCTCCAACATTTACAGGGAACTCATGCAGCTTAACAAAAAGAAGATAAACAACCCAATCAAAAAATGGGCAACTGATCTAAATAGACACTTTTTGAAAGAAGACAGAAGGAAGGCCAAGAGACATATGAAAACCTGCTCAAAGTCACTAATCATCAGAGAGATGCAAATCAAAACAACAATGTGGTACTATCTCACACCTGTCAGAATGGCTATTATCAACAAATCAACAAATGACAAGTGCTGGAGAGCATGCGGAGAAAAAGGAATTCTTTTGCACTGCTTGTGGGAATGCAGACTGGTGCAGCCACTGTGGAGAACAGTATGGAGTTTCCTCAAAAAACTAAAAATGTAACTCCCATTTGACCCAGTGACCCCACTTCTAGGAATATATCCCAAGAAACTAGAAACACCAATCAGAAAGGACATATGCACCACTATGTTCATAGCAGCGCAATTCACCATAGCTTAGATTTGGAAACAGCCTAAGTGCCCATCAGCAAATGAGTGGATTAAAAAATTGTGGTACATCTACACAATGGAATACTATGCTGCAGTAAAAAGTAGGAGTTCTTACCATTTCAACAACATGGGTGGAGATGGAGAGCATTATACTAAGTGAAATAAGCCAGGCAGAGAAAGATAAATATCACATGATCTCACTCATTTGTGGACTATAATGAACAACATAAACTGATGAACAAAAATAGAGACAGAGAAACATCAATCAGAACATCAAACCTCAGGGAAGGTAGGGGAGGGGGGGTAAAGGAGGAGAGATCAACCAAAGAACTTTTATGCATGTATATAAGCCTAATCAATGGACACAGACAACAGGCGGGTGGGGGCATGAATTGGAGGTGGGGGGTAATGGGGGAATAAGGACACATATGTAATATCTTAATCAATAAAGAAAAAAAAAATCCAGGATCCAGGGATCACAACTCTGGAAGGAGATATAATTAATCAGAGTGAGAATATGAAAAGTGTGTTTAGACTGAGGGGAAAAGATGAGGGAGAAGAGATGGAGGGGTGGGGAGAAGCAAAGAGATTAGAAGTCCTAGTATGTGACTGAGAAAGGTCACACTATGCTTCACCATCACAATTGGGCTGGGTCCTGGCATGCAGTTGGTGCTGGTTAAACTAACCCCTGATAAACTGGGGAAATTCGAGATTAAAAAAGACATCTTTGTTAAATTCACAGGTAAAACTGGATGAAATGACAGGATTCAAAAGTTTCTTAGTGTCTAATCTGCTATGGGACCCACAAAATAGAAATGGATGTTGGATGTATCAAGGGAGGAAAAATAGCCCTATGAGAGATCATTTTGAGAGTGAAAGGAGATTTTGGAAACTGGCTGAATTTTAAAACAGTAAGAGATTCTTTGATCATAAGAACTATCCTATTTTACAAAATAGTAGAAAATGTCCAAGTATAAATAAGTTTCTTTAAAAAACTTGTTACTTGACTGATACCTGCAAATGCCTGACATATTGTGAGGAGATAGCATCTTTTTATTAAAACAGAAAATTAAACTATTGTATTCTTCTTGACTTGGATGCCCTTCACTAACTCCTCTATCTTTGTTAGGACTGCTAGGACTAGACAATGATTTTATTATTTTGGGGTAACATTTTTTAAGCTAAGATACTCTGCACATAAATGTTAGCTAATTTCTACTTGACTGATTCTAAAAAACATAGATGCCTTTAAATATTTTTTTTTGTAAAAACACACCTTTACTATTTTTAAATTTTGAGCAGGTTGTGTACATACAGATAGGTTTTATATTACATTAGAGGCCTGGTACATGAATTCATGCACCAATGGGGCCCCTCAGCCTGGCCTGCAGGATTGGGCTGAAACCAGCTCTCTGATATTTCCTGAGGGGTCCTGGATTGCAAGGGGGTGCAGGCCAGGCCAAGGGACTGCACCAGTGCACAATCAGGGCCAGGGAGGGACACAGGAGGTTGGCCAGGACCACAGGAGGGCTCCAGGGCATGTCAGGCTCATCACAGTCCCTATCAGCCAGACCCCAGCAGCAAGCTGACGTATAGGTCAAAGCATCTACCCCCTGATGGTCAGTGCACATCATAGCGATTGGTTGACTGGGCAACTGTCTGCCCCTTGGTGATCAGTGCATGTCATAGCAAGTGGTTGAGCAGCCTTAGTATATCATTAGCATATTACGCTTTGATTGGTTGAACGGATGACCATACACTTAGCATATTATATAGAATCATTATATTATATAGAATCATTACATATTTCTTCATGTTACTAGAGTTGTATACTTAGGTGCATTAAATGCAGCATCCATATTGTTCATGTTAATGAAGTGTCATAATTTTAAGAAAAATGATCTTACTGTTTTTAATATCCTGGGGTTTTGTTTGATTGAATCTATAATTATCTTCACAAGGAACGTGCGTGAATAGGTTGATGTTCTGCAACTTCATTATGTTTCCTATGCAGAGGCTGTTACCCCGTCTAACATCACTTCCCAGAGAGAGACAGAAAAGCAAAAATTATTTCCGAAGTTTATTGCAAAGATTATCCTAGTCCTTTGTGTTTTGCCCATTTGAAGAATGCAGAAACGGGAAATCCAGAAGCAGTAAAAACTTGCAAAGAAATCATTACTTTCATATAAAAAGCATCTATTTTTAAATTTTAGGTTGCCTACCTAGCCTTCCTATTGAGGATATTTGTAACAAAAATAGTTGTCAAATTTCCCAATGCAAAAAGCAAACAAAAAACAAACAACAAAGAATAATTTAAGTAGCAAATACAAGGACCCTTAAAAAGTATATTAAATATGTGTTATTTTACATAGACACATATATTTAATTTTGAGAATATCTCTCCTCCCACAGTTTTAATTTAAGGAAGAGTAAGGCAAAGGTATTCAAAGGGAAATAGTGGTAATATACTATACTAATGATTTCTCAATGTTCTACAAAGAGTAAGTAAATAGAAAGTGATTTTTAAAGAAAAAAGTCAAAATAAAAGAAGATTCACTACCCAAAACTGCTCAGTCCATAAAGAAAAAAAAATCATAGTAAACTGTATGGGGATGAGTATTATTTGTCATGATTTTGACTTAAACAGTAGATTAAGACTTTCCACCTCTACAAATTTATGCCTTAAATAGTCTCTGCAATTTTTTTTTTTTGATCATGTAAGGATGTTAAATATCAGGAGAGCTTCAATAATATTTGAATACATAACCACAGAATTTCAGGGTAAGAAGGTATCTTCAAAAGTTCTTGTTAAAGCCCAATGTCCTCATTTTGCAGGTGTATAATAAAGTCCAATGTCAGGAATGACTTAATCCAACACCATGCATATTAAGAGTTCTCATACTGGAGGAGAAACCAAGATGGCAGCATAGGTAAACACCTAAACTGCTGCCTCGCACAACAATATCAAAACTACAACTAAAAGAAAAAACGGACACCATCCAGAACCACAGGAAAGCTGGCTGAGTGGAAATTCTACAACTAGAAGAAAAGAGGAAAGCACATTGAGACTCAGAGAAGCTGCAAAAGGCTGAGGTATGGAGACTCGCATGCGGAGAGAACAGGCAGCTGTGTGCATGGGCAGCTGAGTGTGTGGCTGGCTTTCTAAAGTGGGAGGGAGACAGAAGCTCCCGACTGCACTGAACTCCAGTTCTGGGCAAGTTTCTGGGAACCCCAACTCATTCGGGGAGAAACTGGACTGTCTGGCAGCAGGCAAACCTCGAAGGCGGCTTTCTCTCAGAGGTGCTTGCAGTGGTTACCAAGGGACACTGAGACCCTGGGCCTCATAAGGCAGGGCTGACAGGAAACCAAGGCTGTCTGCTCCAACCTGAAACTCTGCCCCATCCAAGCTGAGCACAGAGGCTTTTGCAATTTTGCAAGTCTTGTCTCATTAGAGTGTTTCCAGCACAGAAGTGTTCCCAGCATAGACACAGCTGATCCTCATAGCCAATAGGCCTGAAGGTCAATTCCTCCCAGTGATACCAACAACAATCAAGACTTAATTACAACAAGGCTGTGCACACAGTCCACAAAAGGGTGCACCAGGAGTGTCCACCTCAAGTAACTGGAGGCCGACCCACTGGCCCATATAGGACACCTAGCACACAAAGCCACCCTACCAACTGAGGGAAGCAGCGAAAATGTGGAGACAAAGAAACAGATCACAAACGAAAGAAATGGAGGAAAGCAAACAACTGGATATAGAGTTCAAAACCATGGTTATAAGGTTTTTCAAGAATTTCCTAGAAAAGGCCGATAAATTTAGCAAGACCCTTGAGGATATGAAAAAGGACCAACTAGAAATTAAGCATACACTGACTGAAATAAAGAATAATTTACAGAGATCCAACAGCAGACTAGAGGATTGCAAGAATCAAGTCAAAGATTTGAAATACAAAGAAGCAAAATAAAACTCAACTGGAAAAGCAAAAAGAATCCAAAAATATGAAGATAGTGTAAGGAGCCTCTGGGACAACTTCAAGCGTACCAACATCCAAATGAAGAAGTCCAGGAAGCACACAGAATCCCAAACAAAAGGAATCTAAAGAGGACCATACCAACACACATCATAATTAAAATGCCAAGAGCAAAAGACAAAGAGAGAATCTTAAAAGCAGCAAGAGAAAAACAGTTAATTATCTACAAGGGAGCACCCATATAATTGTCAGCGGATTTCTCAACAGAAACTATGCAGGCCAGAAGGGAGTGGCAAGAAATAGTCAAAGTGATGAATAGCAAGAACCTACAACCAAGATTACTCTACCCAGCAAAGCTATCATTCAGAATTGAAGGGCAGATAAAGAGCTTCACAGACAAGAAAAAGCTAAAGGAGTTCATCACCACCAAACCAGTATTACATGAAATGCTGAAAGGTATTCTTTAAGAAGAAGAAAAAGGTAAAGATAAAAATTATGAACAACAAATACATGTCTATCAGATTTTTTATTCACTTGATTTTTAGATTCATAACAAGTTAATCTAAAAATCAAGTGAATAAAAAATCTGATGAACAGAATAAACTGGTGAATATAATAGAATCAGGGGCATAGAAAGGGAGTGGACTAACAATTCTTGGGGGGAAAGGGGTTTGGGGGGTGCAGGAAGGGACTGGACAAAAAGCATACACCTATGGATGAGGACAGTGAGGGGGGGGCAAGGGGAGAGGGTGGGGTAGGAACCAGGTGGAGGGGAGCTATGGGGGGAAAAAGAGGAACAATTGTAATAATCTGAACAATAAAGATTTATTAAATTTTAAAAAAAGTTCTCATACTGACTGCCTGACTTTTAAAAATGTCTCTTTTAGGTGACTGCCCTGACAACTAACAATTAAAGAAATACAACAAGAAAGGAGAAAGTCTAGAGAGATGGAAAAGCCACAATTTTGCAGAAATATCCAGAGTCAATGAAAATGTATGTCCTTTATGAAACAGGGCTATTGCTATGAGTAGAGGCTACATGGAATGTGGGAAATTCTGTAAATGCAGGCTTACTTACCTCCTCTGTGTAAATCAAATAGGAAAAAAAAGTTCTTAATTAAAACGCACAAAAAGAAGGTACCTAATCAATGCTGGCTCAACTCAAATGCCCCCAGCAACGACAGTATTGAGTATCATTAGTCACAGTATCCTCGGAGCTGAAAGCAGCCAGAAGCCGGTCTAGTACGGGGAAGGGGGGTCTTCTATTGATATTTTGAGTGGGATAATTTCGTGGGGGTGGGGGAGAGACTGTCCTGTGCATTGTAGGATGTTTGGCAACCTCCCTAGCCTCTTAACCACTCAATACCAGTAGCACCTACCTTCCCAGTCAGGACAACCACAATGTCTGGGCCAAAGTCACCCTGGTTGACTTCAGTCTAATCCCCTCATTTAATCATTGAAGTTCAGCTTTCACAAATGCACTGGGTAGAGCTGGTTAATCACACAGTCTCAACTGGAACCACATTACAGAGCTCTTTATGTAAAACCAAGCTGCCCTAGTTTCCCTTCGGTTCAATTTCGCATCAAAATGAATAAGGTCACTAGATCCTCCCTGAATGCAGGCTCTAAAATGGACAAATGAAACTAGCCTGTCCCTACAATACCCTGTAAAGGGTCAGTCCTTTGACTAAATGAAATTCATGAGAGCCTCATACTTCCTGGAAACTGTTCAGCCAAAGATTCAGAAAAACACCTCTGTTTCTCTGAACTTACCCAATGGAGTAAATATAATATATACTTGCTTTTATTTGAGCAGATAAATTTGCTAAGACTCAAAACTCTACTAGATAAAGATAATTGACAATCCAGTCCCTGGTAAGTTGTTTATTTTCTTTCCAGATGTAGTTTTATATTTATAAGGGAAAGTAAGATTTTAAAAAATGCTGAAGATCTAAAGGTCCATAAGACAAATTGATAGTTGGATGGCTGGCCTACAATAAATTAAATTGCACTTAGGATGTCAGTATTTGGAGATTAGAACATTATTTTTGAAAAACTCTAAAAACCTATAGCTCTCCTGTCCCTAAGGAATCACTGATTTTAAATTTACAAATTTACTACAGAGCATCCTTTCCAAGTAGCCTTTGAAATAAAGAAAAATACATTCTTTAATTTTGTTTTCTCTTTTTCCAGATAGTGTTTATTCTAAGAGACTGAATTTACCAGCTTCGTTTCAGTTTTCTATAGGCGTGGTTGCTCAAGCTGACTTTATTTTAAGGAAATTCAAACAGAGTTTATTTACCAGTTTTAGCTCTCTGCCTCAGTCTCTCCTATGCATTCTTGTGATTGCTCTTCTCATTTGGATATATATTCTCTGCCTGAATATCCTACTTTAAGTTACTTTATTTTGGATCAAAGAGAGGAATATAAATTCCTAGTTCTCCTCAGAAAACTCATCTTCAGACTTACATGCCTAGCTGTGACCTTTATATCTGTCATCATTCAAAGTCTGATTTCACCCACACATTAAAATATGTAATCTCTCCAATGATTAGAGATTATAATATGTTCCAAACACATCAATCATAGCCCATATATTCAAATAAAACATCCAATTTTTAATATATCCTCCTCTATGCATTCTACCTTGATTCCACTCATGAGTCAAAGAAAGTGCTCAGTAGAGAAAATAAAATGACAAGTCCTTCACTCTGATTGCATTGTCTATGGATATTTAATAACTATCCTTCAAATAACTATAAGGCAGTTGTGGAATTGAAACTGTGTAGTGAGGGAGGGAAAATTGTAGACAGTTTCCTGGGAGAGGGGCATTAGTTTTACCCAAATTGTCTTATACATAACTAGAGGCCCAGTGCGCTATTAAAACGTACATGAGATCACCTGAACAAAACCGGGGCCCCGTATTGCATGGAGCTTGTGCTCCACAGGAATCTGCCTGATCCAGGGAGAGTTGGGGTCATTCATTGTGGGAAAGGCTCGATTTAAATGAAGCCCCTGCTTAGATAGGTGCCGGCTGAGCAGTTTGCCATTTGCAGAGGGTTTATCATCCCTTCTGGCTGTTTCCTTGGAAACCACAAACTCAAGATAGCAGTGGAATGCTGCATCCCCTTATCTGAAACCCTGCTTCTCTGGCACCATGGGAGGCCAGGACCTATGTCTGATTCAGAGCATCACCCAGTTCCCCTGCCTGTGTCCCCTCCAGGGTCACCCAAGCCACCACACCAGCCCAGGCAGGCCCCCGTGTCTCTGTCTCCATCTCCATTCTGGGCCTCACCTGAGCGCACAACCTCCTCCTGTCCAGTTGTGACCCGTTACAGCATCCCAGCCTAATTTGCATAACACACACACACACACACACACACACACACACACACACACTAGAGGCCCGGTGCACAAAATTCGTACACTGGGGGGGAAGTGTCCTTCAACCCAACCTGCACCCTCTCCAATCTGGGACCCCTCGGGCCTAAACAGGCAGTCGGACATTCCTTTCACAATCTGAGACTGCTGGCTCCCAACTGCTCACCTGCCTGCCTGATTGCCCCTAACTGCTTCTGCCTGCCAGCCTGATCACCCCCTAACCACTCCCCTGTCAGCCTGATCAACACCTAACTGCTCTCCTGCCGGCCCGATCATCCCCAACACTCCCTCCCCTGCCCTGATAGCCCAGTCACCCCCAAAAGCCTTCCCCTGCATATTCCCTCTTTATTAGATAGGGTTTTTTCTTTAACATATTGGACAGCCCTAACTGGTTTGGCTCGTAGATGGAGCATCAGCCTGCAGACACAAGGCTCCCAGGTTCGATTCCAGTCAAGGGCATGTACCTTGGTTGGGGGCACATACCCAGTGGGGAGTGTGCAGGCGGCAGCTGATCGATGTTTCTCTCTCATAGATATTTCTAGCTCTCTACCCCTTTCCCTTCCTCTCCGTGAAAAATCAATAAAATATATTTAAAGAAAACATATTGGACAGTGTACCTGCCGTGGTCTTGATAAAACCAGTAAAAATGTAAACCCAAACTAAAAGTGTCATAAAATAAACTCCTTAAACAGGAATTTCATGAGACCTTGGAAAGGTGATATCATGTGGTTGTTTCTTCCTTTTTTCCTTCTCTTTCTTTTTCTTGATGTTTCATCTTTTGTCCTTTCTTTTCTCCTTTTATTCCTTTTCTGTCCTCTCTTTCCCTTAACTTTTTCATTGGTAGAATCGTCAGTACTTGAATCTGTCTTGCTTCCAGAAGACGAAGTAGAGGGAAACACACCGTCATCTGAAGAAAAAGATGATCTATGTTGGGATCGGTGGTGTTTCTGGTTTTGCTCTTTTCCCAGTTTGTTTGTCATTTCTGCCGGCCCCGGGATCTTCAGGACTTGTGCGTGGGCACTTCTTATTCATGTCTACAAAACCTCCCTGCCTTGGTGAAAACTTGGGGAAAAGGCCTTCCTGGGTGGGCTCAAGCCCTGCCCGAGGTGCTGAGGAACCAGGGCGGCGAGCACCCGCCACCGCCCTTGCAGAGCCAACCTCCAGACCTCCCAGTACTCTCTAGTAATGTAACTGCAATGTCCCCATTTGCCTTCAGAAATTAGTTGTAAGTTACTTCCAATGTGAAACCCTACCTCAGACATTTCCTTTGCAGTTTGTAAAGATTTTAAACAAAACCCATTTACCTCCCTAACCTGGTCAGAAGTTTCCACCCAATGGGAGAGGTTTGCTGGGCAGTGTAACCCAGATACACCCCCCCCGCCCCCCATCTCCAATCACTCGGCTTGGGGCAAGGGAAGTTCCAAGGTGGACTCCCCTAGGCTGCCAGTGGGGCAGGATCACTCGCATGGTCGCATGCGCTTCTAAGGCTGAGACCCTGAGGCTATGGTGTGTTGGGGGGGGGGGGAGGGGGAAAGGATCACCCCATGGGGGCGTAGGCACTTTCGAGGCTGACACCCCAGGCTGCAGCTGGGAGAGGATCGCTGCGTGGGGGCGCAGGCTCCTCCCAGCCAGACACCCCGGGCTGCAGGTGTGTCAGTGTGGGATCACTCCATGGGGAGTGAATTTGTTTTTGTTTTTCATAAAGGGTCAGGAGGGCCTCTGGGCAGCTTTCCGCCAGGCCACTTATGCTGCCACTTCTCAGCAGCAGCCCTCCCTAGGACTGGGGACTCCGGTGGGGCTGGGAGGACTGGGCGCTGCCATCTTGTGGCCATGGGCACCACCATTTTTGTCTCGAAGTGATGGTTAATTTTCATATTACTCTTTTATTAGATAGGATATAGATACAAAGTGATATCAAAGGCATGTGACAGTTAACATCTATGGTTCTATTCCAGGCTGACCTTGACTCAAGGTTCAAGAAGTTTTGGATAGACTCCAGTGAAGTAAAACATAAGAATGCATTTTTTTTATTGCCAACAAGTAAAACTGACTTTCTAATCTCTAAATGACATTTACTTTAGGTATTACTTAAAATTATTTTTACACAGCTACCTTATTTATCTTGACATTCTGTTTTTAATATTTTTCAGAGAAAATTACAACAGAGTTTTTAATTCTATTTAAGCAAGGCCTTATTTTAAAAATGGAGTATACTTTCCATGATAAGTTCTAAATCTGTCAATGGACCTCTTTCTTAGATAAAGATATATGGTGACATCATGGGTTAAGAACACATAGAACACATATACATAAACCTTTCAGATTGTCATTGTTTCCCAGTAGATTGGGGTAGAGTCAGACACTACAGTCACCAAGTACTTGTAATGCAAACAGTGCTTCAGAACTTCACCAATTATTAGAATTTCATGGTATTAGAAATATTGAATAATTCTACCTATTATGATAGAAGTGGCAAATAGGTCTTTGTGTGTATGTTCATTTTAAAGTAAGTAATAATCTCTTTAAGATTCTTAAATGTACATGAGGCAAGGGATGGGGGACCAAAAAAGTAGTTTCTCTTAGAAATGTAGATAGTGCAACAGAAAATTACAATGTTTTTATTCTAATCTTTCAACCTTGATAAATACACAAGGTCAAGAGAAAGCTTAAAGCCTGGAAAAGGAAGAGATGAAATTCTGTTTCAAGAGGTGATTCTATGTGATTATATCCTAGAAGAAAAAGCAAATACTGTCTCAATAGAGCAGTTTTTTAATATATACATATAAAACTAAGAAAGTAGTTTATTGTAATGATAAAGTATCAGTTACATATACTGCTTTACATTGTTTACAGCAAATTATCTATTACCTATTATATATGGAAGAAGAAAGGGAGGCAGGCAGGGAGGGAGGGTGGCAAAAGAGAAGAAAAACTCACAAGGATTTCATTACTTAGATAAACAAAAACAACATAGTAATCAAGTTGGAGAAGACAAATCTCTGAGCTTAACCCTTCTAAAAGAAATGCAACACTACAAGGAATTTCAGTTCTCTCCCCCTTAAAACAATTCAGCAAACCACTTAATCATTTCTAGATCTAAAAAATTGAACATTTCAATCTGAAAAATATTTCTTAATAAAATATCATTTCCTGACAAAAGACAATGAGTCATCTTGACCTAGAAACAAATGTTGAAAAAGTAGCAATTTGTGGCAAAGCCAGAGTCATTCAGAATAAAGGGCAATATTGCCAATCTCACCTTATATAAAAGGTGAGTATTTGCCCTCTAATATTAATATGTGGGCGACATAAAGAAGTAAAATTGAAGGTCACAGTAGAAATATAACTTGATGAATCATTAGAAATCTGAAAATCACCCACACAATCCTCAAAGTTTGATGTCAAGCACAGAAAGTTTGGAAAGAAGATAAGCAAGTATTATGGCTAAGAAAAATCAGAAAAATAAAGAAAGAAAAGAAAATTCCTATATTTATCCTTTTATGTTCTCTGTGAAGTGGTATGGAGGAAATTTGCTAAATGGCCATTTTCACACATCAACATGTTGTCTCCCCTAATGAGAAACAAGTTCGAAGGAAAGTAAAGTTTAAGAAGCATACATGCTGGGAAGCATTATTTCCCTTTTATGGGGGGGTGGGAGGGGAGGGTTCTCATATGAAAACAACAATATTTCCCTTTAATTCTGCGCCAAACCTTTTTTATACATTACCCTAGTGCTTTAAGAAGGAAATGACATATGTAATACCCTGGGTTGAATTACTAATTTATAAAGAATGAGAGAATATTTTACAGAACTGAGGTTAGCAACTACTTTTTATATTAAATTGAGATCTTCAGTGAAGAAATCAACCTTTATCTAATTAGGTACTTTAAGAGACCAGAAAGAAATCGATATATTTTGCAATCTCACTAGTCAGACAAAATAAAAACCATTTTGCCCCTTACAATCTTCATTTTAATCAGTGAAATTGATTATATTATCAATAGAACTATGTTTCAAAGCACTTCATAGTTTAAAATTCATATGCACAGAGTGAAGATATTTTATAATAACTCAATAGTACCACAAAATGATGCAATGATGGGTTTAAAGGTAATTTCAGATAAGCATAAATTTCATTATGAAGAGTTTTTGTCAAAAAAAATCCATCTAATTCAGAAAGAAGCTTCCTGGCCTATGCCATTTTGATGTAAAAGCTGTTAATTAATAAGTCTCAATTACTTGATTCTGCATGTGGTCTCCAACTTTCCTATTAGTACTCAGAGGCTGTCTCCAGGCAAATTTTCAGTTCATTATCAGTTCAAAAGGTTGCCCAGTTATACCTTCTTAAGTGACAGTAAATACATTTCCGTCTGGTCTCATCATCTTTAGTGTCTGATGTTTTGCAACAGAGAGTTTTGAAATCATATTTTATGGCAGTGAAGCTGCTAGGGGAAATTTATTGACTTAACAATCTCATTCAACATCTGTCATGTGGAACTGTCCCCAGTACAAGGCAGATTAGTGAATGTGAGCTGCTTCAACTTGGCCCAACATTCTGGCTAAAGAAATTTCCATTACATGGGTGGGTGATATCAGCTGAGTTTAGAACCATTCAATTTACTCTGTGGTGGCAGGAGAGAATGGAATAGTGGCTAGAACTGAATTTGAGTACTCTCTCTTCTATTGAAGTGTTCTGATGAAAGTAGCAATCTGAGATTATAAATTGTTATCACTCAATTTGTTCGCAAGCAGAACTAAGCATCGACCCTAGTGAGCTGTCTTTGGCAGCTGCCTCCATTGTAGATTCTTGTCCCAGTGAGATGGTAGCTGGAGCTCAATATAAAGAGACAAGGTGATAGTATGTGGAGTTTCTCACTGTGCAGTGACCTTTCAGTTCTATCATAACTTCCTTTCTCATGCACAGTCAATGACTAAGACCAGGGAATGTTTGAAATTCACTATTAAGTGGTATGCTGGAGTTCTTTCAATTCCAACAGTCTGCAGACTCCTATTACTTCCCATGTTCCACACAGAAATTGGGATACACTCAAGAATAAATTGGTTGAAAGAAAATAAAAATAAGATTATGTCTTTGGCACCTTAATATTTGCAAAAGAGCTCAAATTTTCAACAATTATCAGGAAATTCAGAGGTTTATGTTGAAAATAAACAGAGCTTTAAACTTGCTATATAGTCAGGAAAAGCAAAGCAAAGAAATGGCAAGAATTTCCTACACTTGAAAACAGAATTTATCATTTCAGAGGACAGCAAATTGTGATAAATTATAGGTAGATTAACTTGATATTCTACAAAGAATCTTGTTTAAATTAAAATGCATAAATGTGAAATTATAATTCAAGAGAAAAATTATTATATTATACCATTATATCATATTTTGATGAATGTAAGTTACATGTATCATATGTGAAATTTATTTTAACTATTGGCATTTTTGTCATATAAGAATATATTTCTCATAAAGCTTTTCTCATGACCCTATTCTAGCTAAAATGTTACATTAAACTTCTAAAATGTAGTGACATGCAAGCAATAGATATTTAATAAGTGTTTTGTTGATAATGGAAATATGCTTTCTTAACAGGAATTTCCATTTCTGTTATATGTGTAATTAGTTAAAACAACCCTGTATTTAATTTAAATTGAGAACTATATTGTATTCCATTAAATACAAATAATTTCCTTTAATTATAATTGTCATTATTATCAATGCTTTCTAAAATTTTTTAATTTATTAAAATCATGTCACAAAGTATATACAAATAAACAGAAAATATTTTCTTCCCTGCTTCATAAATAAACATTATAGTTAAGCATGAGTAAGTATGTTGAACTTTTTCAAGGCTATATATGGACTTCAGATCCAGTCAGAGTTAATACTAGATTTTAAGTAACCCAAATTTTAGAATTTGAAGTACCCTTTAAAGTACTTGATCCAAATGCCTGATCTTATACATTAAGAAACTGCAGCCTAGAGAGAGGAAACAACTTGCTAAGGGTTATACAGCCAATATGTGGCTTATATTTCATAAGTATACATATCATTTATATTTTCAAGAACAAGGTAGTTATCATTTTCAAACTAAAACTTAAAAATAGTGCCAAAACCGGTTTGGCTCAGTGGATAGAGCGTCAGCCTGCGGACTGAAGGGTCCCAGGTTCAATTCCTGTCAAGGGCATGTACCTAGGTTGCGGGTACATCCCCAGTAGGGGGCGTGCAGGAGGCAGCTGATTGATGTTTCTCATCGATGTTTCTAACTCTCTATCTCTCTCCCTTCCTCTCTGTAAAAAATCAATAAAATATATTTTTTTAAAAAACTTAAAATAGTATATCACCTTATTGATAAGACTATTTTATTATAGATTATCCAAATGTGGTAATCTTACAAATAAATATCTAAAGTTTTCTTTGAAATGATTTGTGAAGTTTTATATTATATGAGTATTTATTTTTATATTTTTCCCAAATATCTAGAAAACATTGACAACCTTCCATTACACTTCCTCCAAAATATAGGATATACTAGAGGAAGCTAGTACATCTTTTTAACACTCATACACACACACAAAAATATGAGTGAACAACAAAGCCTTAAATAACTTGATAACCTATCTTCTAACTAGTGTTGCTCAATCTAGGTGATCATATCATTTCTATGTTAATATGAGAACAATAGATCTTTTTTCAAATGTACTAATAAATCAAATCTAAAATAGTACATCTCTTCAAAAGAAAACAGTATTTTAGAAATAAGAATACAACACCTATCTGACACATCCCACCAGTGACTTTGTGATGTCTTTATAGAGAGTAATGTCTTGAATAATATCATCAGTATTAGAAAAAAAATTTTAAAAGCACAACATTGAAATACTTCAAAATATTATTCTGGAAATTGAAAATATATAAGAATGTACTTTTATCATGCAATAATTGACCTATTTTATTACTAAGGATATTCCATTAAATGGACATTTTCTTGCACATACTATATTCGTAGACCCATAAATGATAAACAGCCATTTATCAAAATATAAAAGAATATTTTATATGTTTACTCACCTGTTCAGAAAAGAGGTCACTGTTATCTTCCAGATATTTACTGAAAGGGTTGGGTTCATAGATTTCCTCCTCTTTTTTCAATAATATTTTGGATTTTACAGGTACCGGGCGAATTACTCCAGGTTTAGTCTTCATGAGCATCAAATAATTTTTAAATAGAAAAATAAACACCATTAAAATAAATATGTGTATTATTAAGTCATTCAAATGTTTTCACAAAATTTATGATTTTTTAAATTTTAAAATAATTTTTCAAATACAGAAAAACAGCTAGAAATTAAATGATTTTAACTAATGTAACTTCAGTTTTCAGTTAACTGTTACAGCAGTCAACTCAAAGATTCACTGTCATGATGTTCAAAATGCAAAATCTTCATTTATCTAACCAAACATATTTTTTATTTCCTTGCCAGTTACATTCAGTTAGTAACCTTTCACATGACAAATAATTATTGAGAGCATCCTTGGTGCTAGGAAGCATCCTCATTCTGGGCATGGTAGGATAGACGAATTAGGCACATTCCCCAAGCCCATAACAATTTTTCATTTCTGGAAATTACACTTCCTTCATGTCCCCAAATCTATAGAGCTCGGCCTCTAGAAACCATGATCCTATTATGTATGATAAAACCATGGGTGGCCTTCTGACCTAAGTCGTTGAAAGTGGGTAGCAAACAGATATTCTCTCCCAAGAATGTGGAATAAGCATTTAAACAGCTCTGTGGTCACTTTGGGAGGTTGAAATTATAATATGTCAATTTGGAAACCATGGGAAAGCCCTAATCTGTATTAAAACAGATATAATTTAGATCAAGAAAGATAAAGCAAAGTGCATAAAGAGGGGGCCCAGAGAGCAGAGACATATGAGGGTCTTCCAGAATAAATTCTGAAATATTCCTAGGGCCCAGCTGCATTTCTTGTCCTGAGGCTCCCGAAGACTTTCCCCTTCTTTTACACTAGACTCTCCCCCCCCTTTTTTTTCTAAGTTGTTTACTTCTGTAATTTGCCATTAAAAAGTTGTAGCTAATAGACCAATCATTCAAGATTCATAAACTTGTACCCAATGTCAGTTTGATGGAATAGGGAGAGAGAGAAATCTAGTTTGGGGTAATTTCAAAATGATGTTTCCCAAACACCAAAATCTTGTTACAGTGTAAAATGTCACAAAATGATTGATAAGTTTGCAAAACCATCCCAAACAATAATTCAATAAAAAGTTGTGACTCTCTTTCTGTTTAAGCATTTTGCTGTAATTCTTCTTCTCCACCCCATTTCCTTTTGGAAAACAGTAAATTAGCTCTCCTCAGTCAATGCTGATGCTCACAAGTTAAGCCTTCAGGGACTACATCTATCTCTCTGATCTATAAACTGCCTGAAATATTTTGAGTCTTGAATAAATGTCGATCTGCAATACTTTTTTAAATTGATATTTTCCCAGTTGTCTTATATTTATGCCAACTTGGGAAATACAAATTGAGAAAAGTCTCTCTTTTTTTGTTGGTTTGTTTGTTTTTTCAGGCTGAGAAATATCTCCCACTTAAGAAACTCTAATTTCTCTCAAGGGGGAAAAATGAGCAAGTAACATCCAATTATGCATGAGTTCACACAGTTGAGTGTGATAGGAGAGGAATATCCCTCCAGTAAGCTCAATAGAAGAACACAGCCCAGGCAGTTTCTGATTTCTATAGCCACCTCTCAAAAGGGAGATGCCCAATGTCTGAATCATGATCCTAAATTGTCCAGATTTCCTTTCTCTCTTTTCCACTTGTCTTCCTATTTCATTTCTCCTTCCTTCTACTTCTACTCCTGTGCCTCTTCCTTCTCTCCTGCTCTTTCATGATGCAGGAAATCCATACAAGAACATCCATACCCACAGCCTGCTAAAACCAACAAGGAGTTTTACTAGTAAGAGCTAAACTTGATGGTAGTATACAGAAATATGAGAGCAAAGAGAAGAAACCTGACCAGGAGCACTTGATATGCTAAAAGAATGTCTCTGCCAGAAAACATGACCACTGGTCCCTGTATTACTAGCAGGCAGATATTTTGGGTGATCCTAGCCTGGAACCTTTCACTCACATCATCCTCTTGGGATCATCATCCTCCAGGGTGAGACCAGAGAAGGATTCTTCTGGTTGGTTAGATATTAAGTACCTCAGTATCAGACTCAGTTACTGATGCTTCATCTTATTTCTACACCAACCTTCATGTTCTTTAGTTCCTATAAATTTCCTGGATTTCCTGGTTGTCTGACAACTTGATAATGATTCTATTCCTATTTCTTCTACTCTACCAGATTTACCACATGCTCTCCTCTTGAACTCTGTCCAGAAACTTGGTTTGCCTGAAGTCTCGCAGTTTTACTCATTCTACTTTGCTTACTTGGTTTTGATATTGTTGCCCTGAATCTTAGATTATACTTAACACCTCTTTTTTTAGTCTTAATTTTCTCCTGCACTATAACTTGTTACCACTCATTAGTCAGTATTTCATAGACATGGAGGTTGACTCTAGGCAAAAGAAGACTAGATATAGTTTGCCTTTGACATTGTTCCCACTTCCCTCTTGCCCCTCTACTCTCCACTCAAGCACACACTATGACAGTCCCTCCTTTGAGAGTTTGCATTTGCTTGTACAGAACTCTTTTCTCCCTTTCCAGGAGCAAAATCCCCACCTGTTCCTCTTATCTGCCTTATTATTTTTCAATTATACTTATCACAATCTCACATCAGTTCATGTTTATTGTATTGCTTTCTCCACTAGAATGTAAGCTCTGTGAGGACAGAGATCATTGTTTTGTTCACTTTTGTATCTCCAATACCTAGAATCATGTCTGAAACTTAGGAGATACTAAATAAATATTGGAGGAATGGATAAATAATTGGCAGGCAAAAGCTGGCTGTATACTGGCTATAACCCAAGATGGAGGTCTTAAGGAGTGTTGGTTGCCAGCTTGGGATCTGCCATTATTTTTCCTGAATTTAATTTTTGATTACAGCATAACCCAGGAAGGGGAAGTAGAAGATCCACACTTCTATCGCAGGATAGAAGATCCACACTGCCTTTCACAAATAGAAGACCAGAAGAAGGAAAGTGGGTTAGTGACTCCACACTCAAAGATAAGAGTAAAAGATAGAAGCTATCATTTCTGATGGATATAAGAAGTCAAACAACAATGAGTCAACAAATCAACAAATCAACAAATGACAAGTGCTGGAGAGGATACGGAGAAAAAGGAACCCTCATGCACAGCTGGTGGGAATGAAGACTGGTGCAGCCACTGTTGAGAAAAGTATGGAGTTTCCTCAAAAAAATCTAAAAATGGAACTCCCATTTGACCCAGTGATCCCACATCTAGGAATATATCCCAAGAAACTAGAAACACCAATCAGAAAGGATATATACACCCCTATGCTCCTAGCAGCACAATTTACATATAGTAGCTAAGATTTGGAAACATCCTAAGTGCCCATCAGCAGATGAGTGGATTAAAAAACTGTAGTACATCTACACAATGGAATACTATGCTGCTGTAAAAAGGAAGGAACTCCTACCATTTGCAACAGCATGGATGGACCTGGAGAGCATTATGTTAAGTGAAATAAGTCAGTCAGAGAAAGATAAATATCACATGATCTCACTCATTTGTGGAATATAATGAACAACATAAACTGATGAACAAAAACATATCCAGAGACAGAGAAGCATCCATCAGACCATCAAACCTAAGAGGGAAGGCAGGGGAGGGTGGGAGAAGGGGGAGAGATCAACCAAAGGATTTGTATGCCTGCATATAAGCTTAACCAATGGACACAGACACTAGGGGGGTGAGGGCACGAGCAGGGGGAGGGCAATGGAGGGATAAGGACACATACTAGTATGTAATACCTTAATCAATAAAGAAAAAAAAAATAAGAACTCAAGGCCAGAGAACACTTCTTTAGGGAGTTAACCCTCTCCATTAAAAAAAAATTTGTTTTCCCCCTGTTTATGGTAATAAGTAATAAAACTTGAAACCAAAAGATAATACTGTCATCTTTTTTTGAGAATTCAAAAGTAAAGTGGAACTCAGGAGAACATATCTAACTCTATTGGAAGTCTTGAGGGAGAAGAGAAAAAGTTCAAGAGATAGAGTATGTGGAGTCCCTAGGGCCTGTGGGCAGGTTTTAATGGCCTGTGAGGCACTGATTTGAGTCTGCTATTTATTTGTGTTTATAACTCACCAAGTATACACTTATACTTCAACATTGCTACTCAGGCCACTGTAAAAAGAGAGATTGTTTCTGCCCTGTGGAACTTGTACTCATAATTCTATGACAAGTTGGTACTGCCTCTGGCTAGAGAACAAAGTTGAAAATTAACTGCCAGTATTGACCTAGAAAGTCCATTATTAATATTTTTAAATAATGGCTTCTTAGAGCATCATCTTTCTTAAATTAGTAACTTCAACTAGTACTAAAGTTTTTAATTGCCTTTGACTATAGTAGTAAGCTCTGAGGTGGTTGTAATGAGGGAACAAAAGAATTAAAAATAGGATCCCAATTTTTAAGGGCTTATTTTTATCCTTGTGGTGAAATACGATGTATAATAAATAAAACACAGAAAATAGAAAATTCTGTGAGCCTGGCTAGGAATTCTACCAATTCAATAGATCCAAAGAGTCTCTGAAAGTGCCATCATTGTTTCTTTTACCATCTGCTTCAGTCTTGTCTTTATTTTCTGGTGTTATTTATATTTTTAAGAGTTACTGTGGCAACAAGCTCATAGAAACCAAGGCACATTCTACAGTCAAGAGTGTTGACAAAAACATTATTCTCTAAGTTATATAGCTGATCTACTCATTCAATTAATAAATGTTTATAAGCTTTAACTATTTTTAAATAAACAATATTTTATGCTTGAAGCAAATTCTTAACCATTTTTTGGTTAAGAAATATCTTAAATTTTAAAACACTACATTTTAAGACTTGGCGGGGCGGGGGGCAACAAAAGACAAAAACAGATTTTATACCACCCATTAGCTATGGGACTGTTGACATGGCATTAGAGATATCTGTACTTCAGTTTTTTTCATCAGAATAATGAAAATAATAATTTCTGCCATACTAAATGATGTGAAAATCTAATGAGATAATATACTTGACAGAACTTTGTAAAGAAAAACAAAAAAAAAACAGCATAAAAGGAATTTGAAAGAAATTTTTTTCTATTTTCACATTTATAATACAGTGTTAATGCTAAATGATTATTCTAGACTATACATAATAGTACGTACCTGGTGTGTTTTTTCCCCCTCAAAAAAACACTTAGAATTACTATGGTAGTTGTACAAAAATAAACATACATAAAATTTCAATAATTATAAGCCACATCCCATGGCTCAAGAAACATTTTGTAGAATGTACACAAGACAGATGGGCTGGATTGAAATATTTCAATGGTTAGAGAAAAGACAATGGCATGACTCAAATCTCAGGAGGCGTGTATGATAAATGCTGTAGCATTTAAGTATGTTGTGTCAAGGAAAAACTGGTCAAGGGCAAACTGCCTTTTAGCTTAAAGAAGACATCAGTTCTACACAAAAGCTTTCAAGGACACATTTTCTGAACAACAGAGACTCAAGAGCCCTCAGAAGGATGAGTCATGCACAACTAAAGCAGGACACATCAGCTGGCATTCAAAACTGGGAACAAAGTTTCTACAAGTTTAAGCACTCTTCTCTATGGTGTTCCAGGAAACTGCATTTGCTTTTGCCAGTATATGGCCATGTGACTTAATTTTCAAATCTATTTTTTGTGTACTCTCTAGATTCAGTATTCCATCATGAGTAACGATGAACATTTTTTAATGGCATGAAATTTCAAAAGCAAAAGCCCCATGTCATCTAAACCACACTCCCCTACCTTCCTCCAAGGAAGACTGGCACTTTCCCCATCTTGTAGAGCCCAACCTGTTTTCTTATCCAGAGAAAAGAGATCCCTGGACCTCTGTTAATATTGTGATGACTCAGCTCAGGAATTAGGAAAGCATGTGAAGTTTCAACCTAGATCCCCCTTTCTTTTGCTCCATTTATTATTCTAGGGAAGCACCATCTACAGGTGCAAAGCCTCGACACTCTATTGACCCTACCCAGCCTTCTCCTCTTCTGTAAGTGATCACATCTTTGCAGGCAATGTTAAAATGCTAGCTCCACACAGATGTCCAATGAATGTCACACTTTCATAGAAGCCCAGTTTCCCAACTTCTTCAACCTTTTCTTATTTCCCTTCAATTATCTAAAATGCACAATTCCTTTTGAAAGTCACACAGAACAAAGATGACCACTAACACTGTGATCTTAGATAATCTATTTATCTGTAAAAATGGCCAATCATATCACCTCAGAGATAATATTTTAGAGATTTTTGTGTACAATAATAACTCCTCCCATGTGAACAGAACTACATTGGCAACATCACGTGTTATGATATGTGAGCCTTAAAATAACTCCTTTATGTTGACAGAGGAATTATACCAAATTCTATCTTATAGAAGGGTATTTCCAATACACTCATCTCTAAGTTTCTTTCCAGTTTTGATGTACTGTGATATTGTTTAATGGAAACAAAGATAAACTAAGGCACAGATTGGTGAATTAATTTCATAAGGCCCTCAAATTATTCTCCCTGAGCCTGCTATTAAATAATTTGGCTTCCAGAATAAAGATGAAAATATATTTTAAAAGTAAGGGACAGGTCATTTTTTTTCCTTTCCAATGTTGAATTGGCACATTGACCATGAAAAAAGCAAATACATTAGCCAAATTAAAAAGAAAAAAAATTATGAAAAAGCAATATATCCTTAAAAAGCCAATCCTCAAAAGCAAAATGGCTTCTGTATTAAGCTTTTGCTACCACAGTAATTTATCATATATTTTCATTTCTACCAGTTTATGTCATTTCTCATTTAAAACAGAAGTCAAATAAGTTTAACTACTTAATTTATACAAATCATACATCATTTACTTAATTTTAATTATAATCTATCACAAGATCCCAGTAATTTTGTTTTTCTGTGCTACACATACAAGTATATACATATATAAACAAAAAACAATATGCATTATCAGAACTACCTCTTATATGGCATCTATATGTGAGCATGTGTATATGTACATATATATAGTTTTGTTTTTCAAAAGCATTCATATTTAATTTATTCAAAGATTAATCCTGAAGAGAATTCATGATGGCAAAATATTGGAAATTCATTCATAAAAGTGAATACAATTATAATATTATTCATAAATTATATTACTTAAAAGTAAAAATATTATAAATCTTTAAAAGCAAATGTCATATAACATTGCCCCATGCAATTATTTCTAATCTATTTTATTCTCAGGTAATCTAAATACAGGGTTAATGTCATGAAATGAAGTCAAAGTGATTGGACTGAATAAATATATCAATGCAGGAGATGTTCTTTTTATGTGATAAGCTTACTTGATAATAAACGCTTCACAAACCTATCTATATCTCTAGGGGATTTGGGTATTAAAATTCAATTTAAATCTTAGTTAAGAAATTCTGTGAACTCTTTAGAAAATAAGTCTAAAGTAAATGCAAAGAAATTATCATCAGTCAGTCAAAACAATGCTTTTGTTTTTCCCCTAGAGAACACAATGAAAAATTTATGGAATTATTTTATTATACAGAAAAATGTTTATATGTTATATTTACTATGGTTTTTTTTTACTATGTACCATTTGTGAAGTCATTATGTATATTTGCCTCTTTGAAATAGTTTCTTAAAATATTAAACCAAGAACTATCTCATATATAAGTCAGTCTGATAATATATATAGCCCAAAGTAAATATTTGATATAATTAAATATATATATATTTAACCATTCAATATCTAAAATCTGTATTTATTACTCTATTGAGTATAAATATATATGAAAATATTAAAAATATTGTTGATTTTCAACATTACTCTCAAGAAATAAGTTTATTATTATTTGAAATATTAAAATAGTTGTGGTAATATTTCCATATCTAAAGTGGGAAACTATTCATCTTCATTACATGATTGCAGTGCTTGTTTCCATGGCAACGCCTTCACTTCACTGTGTTAGTAATGATAGACTCACAGCACTAGAAAGGCTTGGGAAGTATGTAATAGAATGCTCTCTTTGCTCAATTAGGAGTTTGAGGCACAGACTCATAGATTCATGACTTATCTACTGTTAGTCCAGTAGTTAGTGTCAGAGCAGGAAGTATAATGTAGGTCTTTTGGCCCCTATTCCAGCATTATCCTATATAATAAAGAGGTAATATGCAAATGGACCATCACATCCTCGCACAAGATGGCCACTCTCATGTGGTCACAAGATGGCCACCACACGATTGCTGGCAGGGGAGGGCAGTTGTGGACTATAAGGCTTGCAGGGGAGGGCAGTTAGGGGAAACCAGGCCTGCAGGGGAGGGCAGTTAGGGGCAATTGGGCCGGCAGGGGAGCAGTTAGGCATCGATCAAGCTGGCAGGGGAGTGGTTACGGGCTGATCAGGCTGGCAGGCAGAAGTGCTTAGGGGAAATCAGGCAGGCAGGCAGGCAAGCTGTTGAGAGCCCAGATTGTGAGAGGGATGTCCAACTGCCAGTTTAGGCCCAATCCCACAGGGGTCCCAGATTGGAGAGGATGCAGGCTGGGCTGAGGGACAACCCCTCCACCCTAGTGCAAGAATTTCATACATCAGGCCTCTAGTTTCAACTATATTATACTACCTGTCACTATTCTAAACCAATTGACATTAAAATTTCACACAATATACACACACACACACACACACACATGCAAACACATTATATATATACTAGAGGCCCAGTGCATGAAATTAGTGCATGGGGGGTGGTTTCCTTAGCCCGGCCTGCACCCTCGGGGGTTGTCTGACTGCCAGTTTAGTCCTGATCCCTCTCGCAATCTGAGACGCTGCATGCACCAGTGACCATACTTTTCATACCAGTGAAAGGCATCTTGCTGTTGTATGGGCAGCTATATTTTTTTGTCCTAATTATAAAAAGTAGTACATAACATGATCCTTCTGGGGCAGTAGTACCATTTTCCCCATTTTATGGGTGAAAAAACAGAACAGAGAGAAGTTCAGTACTTGGCTTTCTCACATAGTTTAAGTGTCAAAATCAGGGCTGATCACACCAGAGTCCATGTATGCCATCACTGTATCATCCTGTTTTTACAGTGTTAGAGTAGTCTTGCCAGGTTTTAATTTTTAAATCTAAGAGACTATTCCCAATATATAGGATAGGGTGCCTAGGCCTGGCCAGTGATAAGGGCCAATTCCTGGTGGCAACCAGTGGGCAGGGTGATCAGGGGGCCCCCACAGGCGTTTGTCTTGGCTGATAGCCTGGCACCACCTGCAGGATGGCCCTGCCCCCCTGATCACCTCCGCAGGTCAGCTCCCTCAGATCCTTCACTGAGCATCTGCTCCCTGGTGGTCAGTGTGCATCATAGCAACTGGTAGTACTGCCGGTTAGTCAATTTGCATATTAGGGTTTTATTATATAGGACATATATAATAAAACCCTAATATGCAAATTGGGTAATGTGCAAATTGACCCTAACATCGGAACAACCAAGAATTACCAGTGGCTATGACACACACTGACCACCAGCAAGCAGATGGTCAATGCAGGAGGTGCCCCCTGGTGGTCAGTGCGCTCCCACAGGAGGAGCTCCACTCAGCCACAGCTGGGCTGATGGCTGTGAGCGCAGCGGTGGTGGCAGGAGCCTCTCCCACCTCATTGGCAGTGCTAAGCCAACAGTCGGATATCCACCAAGGGCTCCCAGGCTGCCAAAGGGATGTCTGACTACCAGATTAGGCCAAATCCCCCGGGGAGCTGGCCTAAGCTGGCAGGTGGACATCCCCGAGGGGTCTCAGACCACCAGAGGGTGCAGGCTGGGCTGAGGGACCCCCCTCCAGTGCACAAATTTTAGTGCACCGGGCCTCTAGTGTGTGTGTGTGTGTGTGTGTGTACCTGTGTGTTTGTGTATCATAGTATGCTAATTAGACTGGACAGCCAAATGACCTTCTGGACATCATTCCGGGCATCCTTCTGGATGAAGCTGCTGCGATAGGGGCTGAGGCAAAGGCGGTTAGAGGTGACCAGGCAGGAAGAAGAGTGGTTAGAGGTGATCAGGCAGGCGAGCAGTTAGGGGTGACCAGGCAGGCAGAGTGGTTAGGGGCAATCAGGCAGGCAGAAAAGTGGTTAGGGGCAATCAGGAGGCAGGCTGTCAGGCAAGTGGTTAGAAGCCAGTAGTCCTGGATTGCAAGAGGGATGTCTGACTGCTGGTTTAGGCCTAAACCAGCAGTGGGACATCCCCCAAGGGGTTCCAGATTGCGAGAGGTTGCAGGCCGGGCTGAGGGAACCACCCCCAACCCTGCCATGCACGAATTTCATGCACCAGGCCTTTAGTATATATTAGAAGCCCTGTGCACTAATTCGTGCACCAGTGTGGTCCCTCAGCCTGGCCTGTGGGATCGGCCCGAACCAGTTCTCCAACACCCCCCTGAGGGGTCCCAGATTACGAGAGGGTACAGGCCAGGCCAAGGGACCCCACTGGTGCCAGGTAGGGATGCAGGAGGTTGGCCAGCTGGAGTGGGACCATGAGGGGCTCCAGGGCGTGTCTGGCCTGTCTTGCTCAGTCCTGATCAGGTGGACCTCAGCAGCAAGCTAACCTACTGGTCAGAGTGTCTGCCTCCTAGTGGTCAGTGCATATCATAGCAACTGGTTGACCAGTCGACTGTCTACCCCCTGGTGGTTCAGTGCACATCATAGTGAGCAGTTGAGTGGCCTAGCATATCATCAGCATATTATGCTTTGATTGGTTGAATGGCCATTCAGTGGACCAGACACTTAGCATATTAAGCTTTTATTACATAGGATATACACTGAGTGGCCAGATTATTATGATCTCTGAATGTGTGTGTGTATACACACACACACACTGAGTGGCCAGATAGATAGATAGATAGATGATAGATAGATAGATAGATAGATAGATAGATAGATAGATAGATAGACAGACAGATAGATAGATTAGAGGCCCGGTGCATGAATTTGTGCATGGGTGGTGTCTGGCCAACCTGGCCAGGGGGAGGGGACATGGGCAGTTGTCCAGCCTGCCTGCTGGTCAAACTCCTGGTCGAGGGGACAATTTGCATATTAGCCTTTTATTATATAAAACTAGTGGCACAGTGCATGCATGGGGAGGGGGAGTGTTCCTCAGCCCAGCTTGCACCCTCTCCAATCTGGGACTGCTGGCTCCAGCTGCTCACCTGCCTGCCTGCCTGCCTGCCTTATTGCCCCTAACCACTCTGCCTGACAACCTGCTTGACCTCAACTGCCCCTGCACCAGCCTGCTCACTCCCAAATGCCCCCCCCAGCCTGATCATCTCCAACTGCCCCCCATGCCAGCCTGCTTGCCCCCAACTGCCCCCTGCTGGCCTTCTCGCTTCTGCCTTCCCTCTCCACTGGCCTGCTCATCCCCAACTGCCCCCCTGCTGGCCTGCTCACTCCAAACTGCCCCCCTGCTGTCCTGATCATCTCTAACTGACCCTCACTGATGGCCTGTTCACCCCTACTTTTTTTCTTTTTCTTTTTCTTTTTTTTAGCACCTCCTTGAGTGGATGCCAGGGCCAGCTGGAAGCAAGTATCTAGGATTTATTTATCTTCTATAATTGAAAATTTGTAGCCTTGAGCAGAGGCCAGGGCTGGCCAGGGGGTGATTGAGAAGCTTGGCTTCCTCCATCACCAGGGCAACCCAAGCCTCCTGCTTGCTCCAGCTCCATGGCCAGCCGCCATCTTGGTTGGGTTAATTTGCATACTCGCTCCTGATTGGCTAGTGGGTGTGGCTTGTGGGTGTAGCAAAGTGATGGTTAATTTGCATATTTCTCTTTTATTAGTGTAGATATACACTGAGTGGCCAGATTATTATGCATTTAGAGATCATAATAATCTGGCCACTCAGTGTATACACACCACCATAGCCAGCAGTTTGATTAGAACAGGCCACTTAAAGAGTTAAAAATACCCTTTTGTGATTTTTTCAGGCAAAATAAAAATATTGTTGTCATTGTGACATAATAACAAGAAGACTTGATGGCCATGGATGTAGGATATTAAAACAATTTTTTTAAAGGGGGGATAATCAGTATTACGGAGTGATTTTGTCTTCTTAATGTCTTAAACTGCTTTTCTATAAATTTTTATCAATCTTCCTGAAGGTGCCTATTGTTCAGGAATTTACAGTTATAAACAATAAAAATTAAAATTATAAAGAAAATCTTTATTAATAGTCAACTTATTTCATAGTTTCAATTTACTAAGAAAAAATAATTCTCCTATTTAATCAAATATTTATCTATAAATAATAGGTTCTAGAGACTCAATCTCTACCCTCAACACAGCAGTCACTAGTTAGTCCTTGTGTTGAACCCTTGAAATGTGGCTAGTCTGAATTGATGGACTGTAAAAGTTAAATGTACAACAGGACTCAAAGATAGTGCCCCAAAAAGGAAATGTAAAACATTTCAATTTTATACATAGTGATTATATGTTAAAATGACATTTATAATTAAGTAAAACACATTGTTGAAAATAATATATAATACATTGTTATAGAGTATTATACACACTACATAATAATAATATAATTGAACATATCTATAATAATAAAAACATAATATGCTAATTAGACCAGACATCCTTCTGGACAAAACTGGAACTACAGCCGCGGAATGGAGGCAGCTGCCATGGCTGTGAGGGACAAATCCAGGCAGCCACCATGGCTGCTAAGGCCTACTCTTGCACAAATTTCATGCATTGGGCCTGTAGTAATAATATAATATTGAATATGATTTGTTTCTTTTTACTTTTTAAATATGGCTACTAACAAATTTTAAATTATGTATGTGGCCTGCATTATGATTTTCACCATATTTCTACTGCTCATCACTGGTCTAGTGCAGTCTCATTTCCTCACGTCCATAGCCTACCCTGCATTATCTAATGTGACCTTTTCCTTGAACCCTCTTCTGATCTCCCCCATCAGGACATGAGCTCTCTCCTTCCCTAAATTCCAACAGCTTGCTTCTGACCCCCACCAATTCTATTCTAATATCAATACTAAATGCAAGTTATTGGTAAATAGGGTCTGTGTCTGGGTTTCTGTATGCATGTAGTTTGCAAAGCAACCCTCATGGAGCATTAGTAAAGCTTTTATTAGAAAAATAAGCGAATAAACTTATATGAAGTAAATTTATTCTCAGTTCACTTTTGCTCAAATAAAGTTGTCTTGAAGGGTCAGAATTTTCTAAACTAGGTCTAAGATTTAGTAAGAGGATACGTACCAGCTGACTCTCAGATACTGTAGACGATGGTGGAGAGAGGTTTGCCTGCAAAATATAAATATGGTGTTTATTTAGCAAAATTCATAACTTACTAAAATAATATATCTATGTTACTAAGTATTTTGAAGTTCTTTTATTATTAAAGTAATAGATATATCCATTGTAAGAATTTTGAAAAAAATATATATAATTAAAAGAAAAATATTATTCTACCACCAAAAATGCATTTTTGGTACATTGCCTTACAATATTTTTCCTGTGTGTTTTTATTCAGCTCACATAATAATGAATATGATGTCTTATATGTTGATTTCCCTGAACATCTTAACATAAGCACTTTTATAAGACATCAAAAATTCTGCCAGGTGCTTGCCAGAGTGGCTCAGTTGGTTGGGCATCATCCCATGCACCAAAAGGTTGCCAGTTTGATTCCTGGGCAGGGCATATACCTGAGTTGTGGGTTTGATCCCCAGGTGAGTAGTACATAGAAGACAAAATGTTTCTCTCTAGCATTGATTTTTCTCATTTCTTTCTCTCTCTCTCTCTCTCTCCCTAAGCATATCCTTGGGTGAGGATTAAAAACATTCTTCAAGGTTACATATTTCATTCTCTGCATACTCCACATTTAACTTAAATATAGCAGCATTGTTGTATATTTATATATATTTATGCAAATTGAAACAAAACCAGATTTTTCTTTAAATATCTTTATATAAAAGTAACTCCAGAGTTTTCATGATTTGTGAAATAAAGTGATTTGGTTTTTAGCTGTTTTCAGTTAAAGAGGAAGTCATTATTAATTCCTTATCCTTTGTTTCTGCATTTCACTCTAGTGTGGATTTAGTTTCTTTCTTACTGAAGTAAATGCTTTGGTAGTTTTTTCAGGCCTTACTGTCTTGGACTTTGAAAATATTTTTATTTTGTTCTCATTCTTGAAGAAGAGTTCCACTGGACATCGAATTCTGGAGTAATGGTCATTGTCACGCAGCATCTTCATGGTACTGTCCCACTGGCTCTGGCTTCTGTTACTGCTGTCAATCTAAATGTCATGACTTGGCAGATCAGCTGTCTTCACATTTGTTTAGCATTTCAGATTTTTCTCTCTGACATTCTGTAATTTCACTATGATGTGTCTGTGGGTGAGTTTATTTTTATGTATCTTTTTGGGGGACTTAGTTTATTTATTTTGAGTGTGCATATCTTTCTTCAATTCTGGAAAATCCTCTACGAATACCTCTTCAATTATTACCTTTCTCCAATTATATCTAATCTCATCTTGTGGAGCTTCTATGAAATATATGTTGGATCTTCACAATCAGCATCCATTTTTATAAGATTCCCTTTCATATTTTTATATCACTATGCTGCATTCTGGATGGTTTCCATATATAAGATGGACAGTTAATTTTTCTTCAACTGTATACCAGTATGTTTAACACAATTGAACTTTTATTTAATGAATTTATTTTTAACTAGCAGAAGTTCTATTTGGTTCTTTTTCAAATATGTTCTATGGTAACTATAAATCCTATTAACTGTTTTAATAGTTTTAATACATTTGTTAATTCTTTCCAGATTTTTCTATAGACCTGCATTGCTAAATCTCCTATTTCTTGTATCGGCTGTCTCTCTCTCTCTCTCAAACTCTCTCTCTCTCTCTCTCTCTCTCTCTCTCTCTCTCTCTCCCCTCTTCCCCATGATAATCTGTACTCATTTTATGACTATTTTTTAAGGCCATCTTTAGTCAGGGTAACTGGTGATGATTTCTGAAGATGTCTGAGAAACCCTGAGTTGGAGAACTATCTCTACAATATATTGCAAATTCACCCTTGTTGAATTTTATTGGCTCTGGATCTGTTTCCATTTTATTTTATCACCCTGGTATTTCCAAATATCAAGGGTGATATATCACCACATCTTAAATTTCACAGGCTTAGGACCTCCTTTTTGTGGATATCTATTTTACTACCCAAGAGTGTAAGGTAAAGACAACAGATGGATTTATCTTTGTTCTGTTCCTTTTTTATGTACCACATGGCCTTCTAGACTCCTGGATGTGAAATGGCAAACCCCCTCTCTGCTTGCACCACCATAACTACGCCTCAGCTCTTGTAATCTCTCTGGCTTCTTGGAAAATTGACAGTGGGAAGCAGGGGAGGTCTGCCCACATGTGCGCAGCACTCTCTGCCTGTGGTCCAGGAACTTTCCCCGAGGCGCAAATAAGGAACCCAGTCCTCCCTCTGTAGCCTAGGCAACAGGCCTTCAGTGTGAACTGCAACGGGTGTGGAAGGCCCCTGAAATACCTGGAAGCTTAGGTAACTAGAAAGAATGTCTATAATATGTATATATACTATAAATGGGAGACAAATGAGACTAGGGCCGTGGTCGGCAAACTGCGGCTCGTGAGCCACATGTGGCTCTTTGGCCCCTTGAGTGTGGCTCTTCCACAAAATACCACGGCCTGGGCGAGGCTATTTTGAAGAAGTGGAGTTAGAAGAAGTTTAAGTTTAAAAAATTTGGCTCTCAAAAGAAATTTCAATCGTTGTACTATTGATATTTGGCTCTGTTGACTAATGAGTTTGCCGACCACTGGCCTAGGGAGATATATAAGGCCAAACCCGGCTTTGCTCGGAGCTCAGCCTCTGGAGAGGACCCCGCTGAGCCGGCATCGGCACCAATAAACAGTCATTTTCTGATCCTCCAAGCGCGAGTGCGTTTAGTTTGTCGCTTCCCACTGGGGCCCGATTTCTGCCATCAGAGAGATACACAAAGAATTCCTTTACAGGTCTTAGACTTGTTATGTAGTAAAAGCTAAAATCTAAACTCCTGGCTGCCAGCACCTAGGTTCTGAGGTACTTATGGTCCATCAAGCTTTAGCTTCTTCTTTTCAGTGATCCCTTTGCCTGGAGCTACCCGTCATTTCTGGCGCTCGGAGGTTTACCTTTCCTCTTTTAGGTTGGGTTACATAGGCATATTTTAACAGTTTAATTTAACAAGCATTGCTGCATTTAAATGGGAGGCTGAGCTCCCACATCAGCTAAACCTTCACCTTTCGTGGGAAATAGTCAACATACAGGTGTATAATTATAAATATACTTAGCTAAAATATAATAAAGTTGTGGTCCTAAATACTTCTATTCTTTTAAAAATGGCAAACATTTGTCAGGGTTTATTATAAATGTGTCAATGTGGCTTTTCCACTCTGAGAGATGAAACATACTGAACATTGAAAACTTGGTGGTTCATACAATATTGCCAAGTGTACCATATAGCCATGTGAATCACCAGACATAATGATGAGGCACCTGCGGTCCTTGTGTGTTTTCTGCCTTTTGTGTCATGCCATTCTTCAGGACTGTCTCTGCTCGCTGCCATACCTGGCAGCAGGCTGTCTTGGCTAAGTACTCCTGTCTCTAATTGCTGAAGACCAGGTGAGTGTGCACTGAGGTTTATGATTAGTCATTGCTGCAGAAAACTGCCCTTCAGAATGTATATTACCATGTTCTTATAGTAGGCAACTAGTTAGATATTAATAAAAGCAAAGCGAGCCTGCCATTTAAGTGGATTAACTAGGAAGGGGCAGCTTCAGGGACACTTCAGAAAAGAGCCACATCCTCCACCAAACACACTCCAATCCTTAAATAAGCAGGAAAGAGGAGCTTTCCAATCTCCTCAGGGAACAATGGGCTCCGCCAACCCTCACCACACACACACACACACACACACACACACACACACACACACACACACGCCCAATTAAGCGGGAGAGATAAATAGTGAGGGGGGAATTCCTCTGTTGAGGCATGGGCAGTAGAAGCCAAGATGGCACTGTGGGAGGTCCTTTTTACTATGAGGCCTGCACAGTAGGAGCAAAAATGGCAACCATAAAGGTGGAGAGAAAAGCCTGGGGAAAAGATTGGATTAGGATAAGGGCAAGAAACTCCCCAAGGATCTCAGAAAGGAATTGGATTAGCCCTGGGAAGATCCAGGAAAGAGACTAGATAGTTTGACAGAAAGCCTCCTTCCTCCCAAGCCCAAAGATATGTAATCAACGTTTAACAAAGGTCTGTCTCGGTGGCTCCCTTTTTCTCACTCTCTCTCTTCAGCAGCTGTGCATGCGGATGAAGCACAGCACTGATCATGAGCTGGGCAGGAGCAGAGATGGTGTTGGACTACTGGAGCCTTGAATGCCAGGCTAATGGCATGGTAGCTCTAGGTCCTGGCTCTCATCCTGGGTTTGGTGGGGACAAGTACGGGCCTGGGGCCCCAGAAGCTGGACTTCGTCCACAGTGAGATGGAGCTGAGCGTGAATGAGATGTTGCCTAAGCTCTTTCTTTGTTTTTGCTCCAATAAATGTTGCCACTACACCTCAAATCCTCCTATGCATGTATCCCTGAAGTGCATTTTCTGTGACACTGTGGAAGAATCCTATTTCCCCTGGCAACAGACTGGCTGCTTTCCCTTTCTTGCCCAAGAAGTGCAGAGAGAAAAGGCCTCCTTCAAGAAGAAGAGCTTAGAATGTTACCCCTACCCTAATTTGAATTGAGTATGATAAACAAGAAGGGCTTCAAAAAAGTGTGACCCACCTTCGTCAGGGATGCTCTTCCTCCAACTTAATCTAGGACACTGTAAAGTTAGTCCCTCCCTCTATCACCCAGTTCTTACCTCTCATCAGACCTATAGTGGCTAAAATTCTCCTTCTCATTTTTGAACCATGTCTTTTTCACCTTCCTGTCAAATTTGGCACCTCTAGAATACAAGAATACCAACTTGTCCAGCAGCACCATCCCCTACACACCACACGCATGCTGTTTTCCAAGGACAGTAATGACTGGATACGATGAAGGGACAAGAAGGAGTTGTGGTTTGTGTTAAGAGAGCTAGGACCTCACCTCCCTTGTCCTCAGAAGTCTTTTCTTCATTCATCTGTCCTCCCTCTGCTGCTGCCTGTGTATACTCTCAGACTCTTTGTTTCATCCTCAACCCTACTGCCCTGCTGCCTGCCAATTCCAGCTCCAGATCAGAAACTTCCCTCCTTCTCTCTGCTCCCTCCCCACGGCCCCAAGGCCAGACAGCATTCCCTTGGCTCTGTGGCTTACCTGCAGCCAGGGCCCCTATGCAATGGGGGCTGCTGCCAGTTCAGCACCCAGTGGAAGCTCCTGGGACCCACAGCTCATTGCCATGTTCCCTGCTTCTGTTACAACTGCTGCTTCTCCTTTGTACCCCAGGGGCCCTGTGAGCCCAGGGTGCCAAGTTCCCTGAATTGTGCAGTTAAATATGGGAAATTGTGCCTCCAAAGCCCAAAATTCCCAGATCCCAGCCCTCATTAATGGTCCTGCTGGTATACAATAAATAGAAAGGCTTTATTTGCAAGCAGTTACAAAAATGGGGAGGTTTATATTAAACAATTTGGGAAAATAATTTTAAAAGAACTTCCACAAGAGGAAACTAATCTTGAAACTGACTGAATGTTTGTTAATCTATCCAACAACTCCTATGCTCTCTCAGACACAGGGATATCCAGCAATTTATGATCTTCTTAGAGAAGGCTGACAAGATTCACCCTTAGGGCCAGATATGCTGTCTTGCATTTCAGGGCTACATACATAGGAGGATTTGCAAGATTCACCCAACTAGGGCCATACACATAGGACACCAGGGACCTTCTCTTATCCCTCCTGTGTCCTCTGGTTTTTAAAACCAATTTTCCATGAGAGCCATGAGATGACATAACAGGAACCCCCCTTCCCCTCTCAGGGTAGCTGCCCTCTGCCTACTATGGCCCTTGAACGACCAGGGCTGCCGGGAATGTGAAAAGCAGGGAAATAGGTCAGTAGCCAGACTACTAGAGTTATAGAACAAGTTTCTACCCAAGGCAGTGGAAGTATTAGGCACCCCTCACACAGACAGACATGAGGGTAGGACCTCAGGTAAGGCCAGATAAAGCTAAAGGCCATCAAGCAGAGAAGCCTCACTTGAGGAAATGGGCCATACTTATAGTCCAGGTAGAGCTAAAGCCACCTGACTGAGCAGAGTGAATCCAATTAAGCAATACTTGATCATCACTGTGACTATTGGTAAGGCTGCCCTCAGAAAATGGGGTAACACTCCATACCTGGACATAAACCATATTGCAATCTTCCGGAAGGCCTTCACCTCTGTCGGAGGCGGGGCAAGCCATGGGTCTTGAGACACCAAGGCCAGAAATGGGTAGCACCTCATCCTGGGGTTTTGGTCATGTGTGCAGGGCTTGGGAGTGTTGAGGACACTCATGCTATTTTACAAGGAAGAAAATCTCTCTCCCTGAAGACAATGGGCAATACCACCTCCATCCACAGTGCCTAGAGAGATCCCTTTTGGGGTGCATACTCAAAACTTCACCCTCAGTCCCTAATCTTCTTTTGCAACAAGGTCTAGCCCCAATATAAACTGTGCAATGAGAGGTTTGGCCAGTTAGAGGCATCTCAGGAAATGGATGTGTATAGCAGGCAAAACCTGATAGCAACTGTGTGGCTTGGCTTCTTTGCCCTAAGAGGCTAATTAAAGCTCATTCTGGAGATTCCTTATGAGATTCCAGAACGGCAGATTTAAAAGAGCCTATGTGATCAATTGCTATTCTCACTATTTATGCAAATAACCAGGGCAAACTGAAACTGGACTTAATATACTAAATAAATTGGTCTTAATTTGCTTTTTAATAAAAATGAGGATGATTTCTGGGGGAGAAACTGTGCTTCAATAAAAAAAAATCATAATGCCCACTTGCTGGAATTCAGTTAAAGGTCTTCAAAGTTTTATTTCTCACCTGTAAATTGAACTGAATATTGAATTCTCCTAGTTTTCTTCAACCCTCCAAACTCATGTCTCCATTCTCTCCCATCCTTTGACTTGGAATTACTGAGAACTCTTTTCTAAGGCTGTGTCCGCCATACAGAATTAACCTGATCGCCTGATGACATCACCAGGGATGTTAAAAATGCAGCCAAGGAGGATTTATCAGATTGTAGCTGCTTGCTCTCATTCCAGCAAAAGTCTTGCATCTAAAATCCTTCTCAGCTGACAGCCTTACAGACTCAGAAATGGGTTTATAATTTTCTTTGATCACTAAACTTGTTTTTTCTTCTGTTTTCAGAGGCATACCCCTTACTAAATGCCTGGTTGTAGATGAGATATCGGGCCTGGTGTACCTGGGGGCAGTCCTTTGTTTTTGCTGTAATAAATCTTGCTACTACACCTCAAATCCTCCTATGTGTGTAGCCCTGAAATGCATTTCCTGTGATACCATGGAAGAATCCTATTTCCTCTGGCACCGATGTTTTTTCTGTTCACCTAGAGCCGTGGTCGGCAAACTTCGGCTTGCGAGCCACATGTGGCTCTTTGGCCCCTTGGGTGTGGCTCTTCCACAAAATACCACAGCCTGGGAGAGTTTATTTTGAAGAAGTGGCATTAGAAGAAGTTTAACTTTAAAAAATTTGGCTCTCAAAAGAAATTTTAATCATTGTACTGTTGATACTTGGCTCTGTTGACTAATGAGTTTGCCGACCACTGACCTACAGTTTCATTTTTAACATAATATGAGTAATAATAATTTCTTTTGAAACTTTAGTTTTTACCCTTTAGTTAATTTTACATTATTGCAATAATGTGAGGGAATTCTCTATGAATTTCCTAAGTTAAATAATATCTACTGTGAAATATGCTGAATTAAATGCATCTTGACTAAAACAAATCAGTTAAATTTGTGTCTCTGTATTAAAGGAAAGAAGAGGTTACACATCTATCTATAAAATAGAGAAGTATGCAAATTAGCTGGGATGCTGTAACATCATGACCAAACAGCAGGGACCTGAGGCTGCATGGCACCTGGCCAGGGCAAGGGATCTCAGGCTGTGCCCCCCACCCCACGGGGCTTGATGGGGACTTCAGGCCACTCCCCTTGCCTGGTGGGGCTTGATGGGGAACTTCAGGTGGTGCCCCCTACCCCAGTGCTAGGCCGGGGGACCTGAGGCTGTGCCCTCCATCCGGTGGGGCTTGACGGGGGACCTGAGGCTGTGCCCCCTGCCCAGAGAGGCTTGACAGGGGTGGGGCCAGCTGGGTCTGGGTCTCACCCGATGGGGGTGGGGCCAGCCAGGTCTGGGTCTCCTACATTTTCAAAGCATGTGCGGGTGGTGGGTGAGGACTTGACTCTAGGTCATGTGGTGCATCCCAGACTCTGACAGGAGGGAGATTTTCATATACAATTTACTAATTTTCTTTCATCTCTGACAGTTCTATTATAGAGAAAGGGCAAATAGCAATATTAAAATATTTCCTCTAATTATTTCCCTTTTAATGTGCATGATTTCATGCACCAGGCCACTAGTTTAAAATAAACCATTTGCACAAGTTAACTATTTTACTAACATTTATCAGTACATTATTTAACATATGTGTTAAATAATATCAAACTATTAGAGGAAAAAGATAAATTGCTCAAGCCAACATATTAATTAAATTAGGGAAAACCCAAATAAGTTTGTATCCAGTCCCCAAAAGTCCCCAAAATTCCTTCACTGGGGATCATGACATAATAATTAAAGACAAGATAGCCCCAGTACATTTTTATTTCATCTAATATAACAGACTTTATATCAGTACTATAAGAAACTTCCCAGAGTAAGGACAGAGTTCAATGTGAACCTTGGGGTGGAGTAAATATCTATAAAGCCACTGCAAATCCTTTACCAAAAAAAAAGTATTGGCTTAGGTGTATCATTATGAATATAAGCCATTCTTTCAACCAACCCAATCATGTTAAACCTTTTGAGAAGCTTCCTTTTGTTTTCCTAATACAGGTTAATTATGTTTTTTAAATGTTAGAGCTATAGTTATGCTATCAAAATTGTAGCAATTATTTTTCAAAAAGTGAGGGAATATTGTTTGGTGAGTTGAGATTGAAGCCGTGAGTACAGGGAGGAGGCTACTATATAGGAACAACTGTCTATCAGTCAACTAAACTAAGGTATAGAAGCAACTTGAAGTTCCTAAAAATGAACTCAGAGAAATTGGATTTGAGCAACCCTAAGTTTTTAGTCACTCATATCTATTCCTGTTAATACTGACTGTGAGGAACAGCATTAGGGATGAGTGTAAGAATGGCACTCTGTGAAACAAAATCCCATGAGCTATATTCTATTGCCCCATCATGCTTGAAGAAGTCTGAAATGATGATGAGAAGGATACAAGGCATAAAACTTGTCTCATTAAATCCTTTCTTTCCCTCCTCACTAGTAGAACCCAGATAATTATCTTCCATTTCCTCCTCATCCCCTTTCACATGAGCATACCACAGAAATATTTCTAAACATAAAGAAACGAAATAAGGCTGATCAGTAGAGTGTAATTTCTTGCTTAAGTTGTTTAGAACTATTCCTGTAACTCATCTAATCTCTGCTTACATCCTATGGAAACATATTTGAACTCATACCTGGATTTAAGTGGATTGGATTTAAGTCACCTCAGCCTGAAATCCATGACTACATTAGAGCACATCACCTCTGAAACATTCCAGCCTAGCAACATTTCCAAGTATAGCACCAAGAGGAGTTGGTGAGCTGGCTAAATTAAGACAATGACCTTTATATGAATATCTGTATATACAGTGGGGAGTATTTTTAATAAAGTTTGACACTTTTTAATATATTGTGATATTTTGAAAGCAGTATGTATGAAATTATAATGACATTTTCTGTCCCTCTAGCTCATTAAAATGAGATCTTACCTGTACACTATATAACATTCAATATTCTGTTATTTCTCTGACATTAAAAAGTAATCCACGAAGTGTAGACAGTTTATAATATAAGCTGTTATCAATAGAATGTTATTTCAACTAAGGGTTTTTTTGATAAATTAGTAATAGGTCCAAATACCTGCCCTATTTTCTGAGGTTGCTCTTTATTAAGAGTATACTATGATTTTGAATTATATGAATTAAATGAATTTAAACTGGAATTAGTTAATAAAAAAATAAACATTTACAAAGGTAAGTGTAATGCAAAGAAAAAAAATGACATTCACCTCCAAAGATGACAGAATTAAAACAGAATGAAATATATATTTAAATAGAAAAATTCCATTCCTTTACATAGAGGGGAAGAAACTCTTTAAAAGTGAGTGTCATGAGAAATAATCACTCATAAATTACCTGATAAATTATGAGTTAATTTACGTATCAGCAAGTGATTTAAAACACTAGAAATTTAGTGAAATATTATCATCAGATATCACCAAAAATGAAATTAGTTATTCAAAGTTTGACTAATGGTTATTGAGCATGAAGAATTTAGACACAGACAATAAATACTTGTGGATACAATAGTTAAGGCAGACACACTATTCCCAGCTTCTGTAGGTTTGCATGAGTATTAATGTCAAGGGCTTTGACATGTGGAAGTCCTGGGTTGGTTTTGCCTATTGTGACTTCTGACACTTGGTTCCTTCCTCTGTAAAATGGAAATTTTGTAGTAACAATAGCCACCTCATAGGATTGATGAAAGGTTAAATGAGAGAGTTAAACTTCATTAGAAAAGTAAGATTTAAAATATTAGTTATTATTATTGTTGAATTTGGCACCTGTTAATAATAATCCAGTGAAGTGATGATAAAGTAATATAATAAATCCCACAAAGTGACCAATGGAAACTATTCAACAGTCATTAGCCTAGTTTAAATACTATCACACTTAAGATAACCTCAATTAAATCACAGTTAACCCTTGAACAATGAAGGAGTTAAGGATGCTGACCTCCCACACAGTCAAAAACCCAAAAATAACTTTTGACTCCTCCCAAATTTAATTAGTAATAGCTTACTGTTGACTGAAAGCTTTTCAGACAACTTAAGCAGTCAATTAACACATATTTCATATATTATATGTATTATATATTGTATTCTTACAATAAAGCAAATAGAGATAAGAAAATGTTATTTAAAAAATCATAAGGAAGCAAAACTACACTTGTACTGTTTACTGAAATATAAGTAGACCTGCACATTCAAACGTGTGTTGTTCAAGGGTCAACTGTACTTTAAAATAACAAGGGTCAAGTACACCATGAATTAGAGAAACATTTGACTTTAATTATTCTGATTTGATGGTGCTTTTAATGCTTCTGGGTCATCCTAGAAAACACTATGGGACATGAAACAATGAGTACAATAAATAATAAGAAAAGGAAACTAATTTTCTTGCATTGGTTTTCTTGTATTCTCTTAATGGAGAAAAGACAGCCTTTCACCAAAGGCTCCCCAATTAGGAATTAATCATACAATTTGTCATTATTTAGTTAAACTAATTATAATCATTCACGGAAATTTGGAAATCCAATGGATATACTGATACACTGAAAACTATCAACTTTATAAGTTTATTTTAACATTGACCAGTTCTCTAGCTAGCTCTCCTCTAATTTCAATAAGAAAGCATCTTGCTCATTGACTCTTTTAATTGTTTACTGTCTACCTCATTGTATATTTTAGAAATGGGGCCCTTGTTCATCTCTCATTCCAGTGAATCTTCAGTGAGGACTGGGGTATGGCAGACACACAATAAATATTTGTCAAATCAATGAACAAAATTGGACAAATGAGTATTGGTGCTATTATTAAGTGATTCCTGTGTGTCAGAACTACATTAGGGCTTTTCATACATTAACCAACCTAAGCCTTACATCAACCAAATAAGGTTTTTAGTTTCCCAATATTACTTATGAAAACACTGACTAGAGTTTCTAGTAGTCATGATTTATAGACTATATATTATACTTTTAAAGAGCACCCAGAAATAGGGGTTTTGAATAGTCTATGCTAATCTGTTCAGGATAGTCTCAAGTATAAAAATTTATTTTTAAAAAATCTAATTTGTCTTCCCTTTTTTCCACTGTGGTGCCGGAGTTGTTAACTTGTGTGACCCCTGCTTGAGTCTAATCTAAGAATCTCTACAAAGTCAATGACACATTGAGTCCCAAGCAGGTATATAAGAAAGATTCTTACTTTCCTCAAAGTTTTGAAGAGAGCTGGTAAATATTAAAATGTTATAGTCCATAGACTTTTCAGATTCAGACATCACTTAGTAAATATAATAATTGCAACCAAATATTTACAAGTGTGACATCAATGAGTTGTTTTTTACCTTTCACCAGAAAATCATCCCTTATTGTCTTTCAAAAGACATGAACATATTTGAGGTGTCACAAACAACAATTCAAATGTCATATTGTAAGAGAAAGTCCAAAGCAAAGCTTCTTACTCAAAAAAACAAATTTAATTAAAGTCTCTTGCAATCTTATTTGAATCAGAGTTTATATTTTTTCTAGTTTATATTAAGTCTGTTTGATAATTCAGTGTAAACTTCAAGTGACTCAAATGCTCCTACAAAGTTTGGGGCAAATGTTAATTGACTTTAAGGCTGATAACTGATTAAAGAATAATTTTAAATCACTACTAACTATGGAGAGTGAAGCAGCCCCTCCAGAATTATACCAATTCCTGTCAAAATAACCACCCTCAGGGTTGGGAGGGGTGGGAGGAGGTATCAGCTTTTGTAAGGGCTTTTCATATATTAACCAACCTAAGCCTTACACCAACCAAATAAGGTTATTAGTTTCCTAATATTATTTATGATGAAAGTAAGAGGTTAAGTGATTTTCCAGCATCAAACAGTTACCAAGCAGCAACTCCATAAATGTAAACTTGAGTATAGCCTACTAAATGCCTCCAGTCTTTTAGGTATTACTCCAAATGGCTTCCAATAATAACAAAAAAAATAATAATAATAACAGTGCAAACCTGTAGAAAATGCTCTAAGAGTGTTCTTACACATGTCCTCTAAACATCATTTCCTGAATGTGATAAAATTCAGTAACTTCACCCAGCTTATTATTTGCCTTATAGAGATTTAAATGAAAGCAGAAATTTTCCAATTGCAGAAAAAATAGGTCACAAAATATAAATTTAATAACTATTTACTCATGATCATGAAAACTACATATTTGCAAATATTGTGTATAACAAAATAAATAATTTAATTATTTACATTAAACTTAAACAAAACACTTATTAGGAAACAATCTTGTTTCTACTGTGATAGATTATTAGATGAATAGAGAGTAGGGATGGGGTGAGGCCATGTGTGTATCTAGAACATTCAGAACCAGATCCCCATAATTATTTGAATTAAGGGTATCCCCATAATTAATTGAATCAACTAAACTTGCAATCTTACTGGAAATGAACAAATCAATGTTTCAATTATGTGAGTTGACTATTGTATAATAACCACAATAAACCAGTACAGAAATGAGAATGCTATCTAATCTTTGATATTAGAAAGACAGAAAGCAGGTGTTGAAGTTCTGCTTTACTTAGACAAAATATAGACCTCCCTTAAGAAGGAACTTACTCAATGAATGTACCTGAATTAACCTGATTTTCCACATCTGAGTCAATCATACCATCCTACCCCTTTCTACTTATGAAAAAAAAATCAACCAATTCAATGTAAATGATTGTATAATTGAGTTGCCTCCAAAGCCTATATAAGCACCCATTTAAAAAGCAGAATGTATAATTATGAAGGGACTTACATATTTGGTTTCTCGACCAGCTGATCTCTGAAGAGTTGTAGGTGTCTGTATGAAAATAAAAATAATTATAATACTAAAGTAATCAATAAAATAGTCTTAAAAGTTTTAACCTCTGGGATAAGTGCTCACCTGTTTTTTCTTATTAAGACTTTCTAATCATTACTCCCTTTTTTCTATATAAAACCCTCTGTACCTTTGAAAATCATTTCATTAAACTACATCATTTTATTATCTTTTTTATTACTGTTATCTCTGGGCTTTCTGGTTAATTTTCCCTAGTTTATTGGTTATGTTTATTCATGAATCACAATAGTTCCTTACATGATTTTTGTTACTTCAAAATTCACGTAGAAGTCTCTGCACTCTTAATTCTTCATGCTCCAAAGATATTCTCATCCACTCCATTTCAACCATTCATTTCTAGGACCATTCCTATACTTTGCCTTAACAAATAAAATGAGAATCTTCTAAAATTTCCATTTCTAACATCCTATTTTCAGAACTCTACCTCCTAGCCACCTTCTCCATTTCTCAAATATTCCTAATGAAACATTTCTTCAGCCTCAGCTTCACTAAGACTTCAAAATCATTAACCCTTACCAATTCCATTCAAGCTTCAGTACCTCTGAGCTTACATACTGTCATTTTATACCTTAATCTCTCTTGCCTCTCTCTCTCTCCTTTAAATCCCTCCTGGATGGACCTCATTATCCATTTTCTCTAAACTTATACCTGAGAAACAAAATCTTACTGGAAAACTCTCTCAATCAGCTAAGTGATGTCATTATAAATATCAGTAGTGATATTCAACTTCAATTGGGCATTCAATGCTCCCTGGAAAACATGAATTTTTCTCTTGCAGGCTCATTTTCCAACTTTCTGATATCAATTGGCTATTTAATTCATTTATCAATTCAACAAATATTATGTATCTACTATATGCCAGAAAATTCTGCACACTTCAGATGTATCCATGAATACAAGAGACAAAGATGCCCTGCCCTTGGGAGCTTACATTTCAGCAGGAGATAAAATAAACAATAAAATTATAAGTAAGTAAATTACAACATATGTTAGAAGGTGTCAAATTCAATAAAAAAAGAAGAGTAGAAATAATTTGAAGCCTAGGGTAGCACATTCTTCCAAAGCAAACTTTCTTTGCTTCTGCCAAACACACACACATGTATATCACCATCGAAATGTTAAGGAAGTCAAGAGCACTGATGGCTTACAATTTTAAATAGCATGATCAATCCAGAGAAGGTGACGTTTGAGCAAACCTTGAAGGAGGTGAGAAAGTTGGCTATGTGGGTATCGAGATATAAAGCATTCCAGCAAGATGGAATAAGTGTAAAGTCCTTATATGAATTTCCACCTTTGAGAATGGTGGCTGAGGAACTCAGAGCAATCCTGCTATAATAGGTAATAACAAAGTTGAGCAAAATGTTGGAAAAATTTTATTAAAAACATCAGTGAGTTAATAAGAATGAAGAATTTGAGGGCAAGATCAGGAGAATTTGTGAATCTGAAAAGAGAAGTCAGGCATTTGAGATCTGCTTTTGCCTTGGGGTGTTTGCAAATACTGTTGAGTTGCTTGAGAGCTGATCCAAACATTTGACATCCTCAGAGGTGTAGCAAGATAAAAGTCAGAGTCCCCAGAGCCAAGAATAGATTGAGGCCCAGCAGTAAGAGTGATCCAGATCTCTTATAGGCTTCAGCGTGGACTCAAAGCATCTAAAACTTATTGTTTAGAAAAAAAAATCATCTCAAAACTTTAGATTAAATTAAGGTAATCAATCCTCTTTTGCTAGGGTTCCTGCTGTCTGACCGCAAAAATTCTCATAGGAAGATAATATGTACTTGAATATGATAGATCCTCCCTCCCCGCAACTGGTGGGCAGAGTATGACGTAACTTGCGTCTGTGGCTAGGACATTCCCGAGACATTGAACCACCAATCAGCATGTGCCGAGTGCCCTGGGCCCCACCCCTTCCTGTTCCTCCCCTCAAAGGCGTGTTCACCTCTGCACGTGTTGTTGTTCTCCCCTTGCGAGACAGACTGGCTGGGTCCTCCTTCTCCTCTAATCCTGGTTTTTCTACCCTCTTTTGTAATTAATCTCGCTCATAAGTGTGAAATAAACTTCTTTTAACTTGTTTGGTTCTCCAACTCCATTTCCTGTGCCTTGAACCTTACATTTGGTGCCGAAGACCTGGGAGGGTGCGAGCACTCCATCTGACTGTTCATGGTCTGGGGTGCCCCCCTCTCCTCTCTCTCTCTAGGATCCTCTGGCTTCTCTCCCTGGCTCAGCAGCATCAACAGTAAGTCCCAGCCCATGCTGATTCCTGGTAGTCGTTTTTCCGGCATCTGTCCATAAACCACGGCCTGCGGCAGAGATTGCCTTCCGGGCATAGCCCTCTGGGCCCCTCCAAGAGAGGTTCCGAACCTTGGGAGGCAGCGGAGATGTTCCTGCTGCCCCTCAGTTCTCTGGCCTTTTGGCCTCTGTTTTCTGGACCCCCTTCCAGGAAGGGGTTCCCAGACCCCAGGAGGTAGTGGAGACATCCCTGCTGTCACTCGGGTCCCTCCATCCATAGCCTTGGCTGAACGACTGGGACACTGGTCCTTTAGCCCCGGCTACTGACCTCAGGTATTAGACATGGATAACAAAAAAATCTAAACCGGATCCTAGCACACCTCTAGGGTGTCTCCTCACCAATCTGGCTAAGCTAGGTCTGTCCCAGGATCTGCATCCTAAACACCTCATTTACTTCTGTAACATGGCATGGCCTCAGTATGAATTGGAATGGGTCCAGATGGCCCAAAAATGAGACTTTTGATTTTAACATCCTCATTGACCTCAGTAATTTCTGCCAGAAAACCAGGAAGTGGCCCTTCGCTCTCACCCCTTGCTTTACTCCTCATGTTCCACTCATCAGATCCTCCTCGCAAAGTCTTCTTCACACCCTCAAACCAGTTCTCAGATCCTTTCTCTGTCTTCTGACTTTTTCAACCCAGTCGATCTTTCATCTCCACCTCTCCCTCCCCGCCATCCCGCCTTCTGCTCCCTCTCTTCCTCCTCCTCCTTCTTCACCGCGGCTGCCCCTTTCCTGGCCAGTGGCTGCCACTGCAGGTGCCACCGTCGCCGCCTTGGGCTGCGAGCTGAGCAGAGGCCACTGCACAGCGCAAGAGCCACCAGCTGCCCTGCCAGCCACTCCAAACAGCTAAGTGAGATTTCTGTTTGTCTGTAGAAATTTTGGTTTGCTCTTCCCTTGTGTATTGTGAGCAGCTGCCATGTTGGCCACATGGCTTGCCATTCCCATGGGACCACCATCTTGAAACAGCAAGGCCCGCCCCTCTCTGGCCACATGGCTTGCTGCTCCCATGGGGGCCGCCATCTTGAAACAGCAAGTCCAATCTCTCTATTTGAATACAGTTACTGAGACCTCCCACAGCCCACCCACACAGGCCTGGCCTGGTGTGGCCGCCCACCGCCACGCTCCTCCTCCTCCTCCTCCAGCCCACGGCCTGCCGCCTGCTCTGCCACCCTCTCCCCTAACACCTTCTCAGACTCCAGTCCTAAATCTAGTGAATACGGCCTTTAAGGTTTTAATGCCCATGAGGAGCAGGCAGAGTCAGATCGGGAAGCCTGTCTTCGACAGAAGGTGAACCTGCAAACCCAAGCCTTGGTTGCAGCTCTGAAGCCAATGGCAGCCACACATGGTCCCAAGGGGACTGTGCATGGCGGGGGTGCAACGAGAGGACAAACACCACCTGGAGGATGCTTCAAGTGTGGAAGTGAAGGCCACTGGGCAAAGCAGTGCCCCCGGCCCCGGGCTCTAGCCAAGCCCTCCCCAGCGTGCAGTCAAAGTGGCCACTGGAAAAATGACTGCCCCTGGAAAAGTGACAGGCCCTCTGCATCTCAGTGTAGAGGGGCCGCCCTTCTAGGTCATGACCCGCCACTGGCCATGACTGAAGACTGGCCGAAGACTGAAGATGCCCACACTCAACGACCCCCATCACCCTCACCGAGCCCAGGGTAATGTTCAAGGTAGCGGGGTAAGACAGTCTCTTTCCTGGTCAATACGGGGGCTACCTTTTCTGTCCTGCCCTCCTTTTCAGGGTCACTTTTCCCTTCCACGATCTCAGTCATGGGTATTGATGGCAAATCCACCCGCCCACTGGCTACTAGGCCCCTTCCCTGTCTCCTCAACGATAGCCCTATAACCCACTCGTTCCTAGTCATGCCTTCGTGCCCTGTGCCCCTTTTAAGACGGGATATCCTCACCAAACTAGGGGCCACTCTGCAGCTCACTCGGAGCCCTTCAGCCTCCCTGCTTCTTCCACTCCTGGCCCCCTCCCTTCATGGGAATGCCAATCCCTCACTGCCTGTGTCCCTTGTTGACCCAAAAGTATGGGATACCTCTACCCAGGTGGATACTACATACCATACCCCAGTCAGGACCCAACCTCATTTCCCTCCCGTCCCCAGTTTCCTATCTCCCTAACTCATCGCCGAGGGCTCAAACCCCTCATTACTCAGCTTCTGGGGCAGGGTCTTCTCATACCTATTGAGTCTCCCTGCAACACCCCTATCCTCCCCATTAGGAATCAGATGGGACCTACCAGCTGGTGCAGGACCTCCAACTAATCAATGAAGCAGTGGTCCCTATCCACCCGGTGGTCCCCAATCCTTACACTCTCCTTTCCCACATCCCATCTGGTACCACCCACTTTTCCGTCTTCGACCTTAAGGATGCCTTCTGGATCCAGACTCTTACCATCTGTTTGCATTTACTTGGGAGGACCCACATGAGCAGGTATCCCGCCAACTCACCTGGACAGTCCTGCCCCAGGGGTTCAGAGACAGTCCTTATCTGTTTGGCCAGGCCGTACCCAGAGACCTCCAACAATGCTCATTAGAATCCAGCACTCTTCTCCAGTATGTAGATGATCTCCTTCTCTGCAGCCCCTCCCTGGACATGTCTCAGAGGCATACAGCTGGCCTCCTCAACTTTCTAGGGGACAAAGGATATCATGTGTCCCCTGCCAAGGCGCAACTGTCGGCCCCCACTGTCACTTACTTGGGGAATCTGTCTGAGGCTCAATTCTTGAGGACTGACAGTTGACCAAATGCAAGCAATATGAGACCTACAGCCTCCGACTTCTGTGGAACAGATCTTGTCCTTTCTAGGGCTGGTAGGAATTTTCTGCCATTGGGTCCCAAACTTTGCCATTGGGTCCCAAACTAAGCTCCTGGTATAGGAGCTTAGCTTACATAGCTAAGCTCCTATACCAGGCTGCTAAAGAAACACCAGTAGGCTCCCTCTCCTCACCCTCCCTCATTCTCCAGGCTTTTTCTAAGCTCTGAGATACCCTTCTGGCATCTCCCTCTCTCTCTCTCCCAGACACCTCTAGGCCTTTCCAACTATTTACTGATGAAAGACAGGGAATAGCTATGGGAGTCCTCACCCAGCCTCTAGGGCCAGCCTTAACCCCCGTAGCCTACCTGTCCAGACAGCTTGATCTCATGGTTCAGGGATGACAGCCCTGCCTCCGGGCTCAGGCTGCAGCTGCCGCTTTCACCAAGGAGGCCCAGATGATCTGCCTCCAGCAACCCTTACAGGTCTTTTCCACCCACAGGCTACAGGATCTTCTGTCCCACTTATCCTTATCTCTCCTTGCCCCCTCTCGCATGCAGGAACTCCATCTCCTGTTCCTCGAGAGTCCTGACATCTCCCTAACTCAGTCCCCAGCCCTAAACTCAGCCACTCTCCTTCCCGCTGCCTCCACCCAACCTTCAGCAATGCACTCCTACCCCGAGGTCGTCAAGGCCTTCACTCAACCTCGGGTGGGACTCTCAGATTTTCCTCTCTCTAATCCTGACTTAACTAAACTGCACATACTCTACCGCCCACAATCATCAGGTAAGATTGAGAGGATCAATGGCTTCCTTAAAGACCATCTAACTAAACTCTCTCTAGAAATTCGCAGCTCCTGGCAGGACCTCCTGCCCATGGCCCTGACCAGAATCCAGGCTACCCCAAGGAGACTCACCTTCTTAAGCCCTTTTGAACTCCTATATGGGAGACCCTTCTTGCTCAACCATTATCCCCCTACTGATCCGCCATTGGGTCCCAAACCCTGGCTACTTATCTTCCATACCTGCCCTTATTCAGGCAACTGTTCTGGGAACACGCTGACAGGTTTCTGCCCAGGCCAGAACCAGCTGACCAAGACTCCCAAGGACCAGCCCTCCAGCCTGGGGACTCAGTCCTCCTCAAGAACCTTACCCCCAGGTTGTATTTCAGCTCCAGGCCCAGAAAAGCAGCAAAATCAGACAAGTGATGCTGTAGCAGTCTCAGGACCAGCTTTTACCTCTCAAGTGACTCAACAGGATCACTCTCAAGACTTTACCAACCAGTCCCTTGGGGAAATCATGCTGCTGCACCCCTCATCCAGCAGAGAAAACACTCCTTGTTTTTTGCTCATTTACCCCATGGCTTCTCTCCCATCATTAGGCCCACTGGCATCTATTCCTTTAATTTTGCTCTTTAGCCCCTGTCTCATACACTATTTCAATAGTTTTTTGCAAAACAGAATGCAGGCATTCACCAACTAGAAGGTGGGAGAGATCTATCTGGCCTTGAATTCAGAACCTAGAGACATCTATGTCACCAGAATCCTTGAGACCCCAGGTAGATGCCCCTGATGACACCCCCTCTCAGCAGGAAGTAGCTATGCAAAATGGACCTTCACCCCCTGACCTTGCCCAGACGCTCAATTTTTTTAATATCACCAAAAACCTAGAATGATAGATCCTCCCTTCCCCCAACTGGTGGGCGAAATATGATGTAACCTGCGTCTGTGGCCAGGACATTCCTGAGACATTGAACCACCAATCAGCATGTGCCAAGTACCCTGGGCTCCACCCCTTCCCATTCCTCCCTGGGCCCAACCCCTTCCCGTTCCTCCTCTCAAAAGGCATGTTCACCTCTGCACATGTTGCTGTTCTCCCCTTGCAAGATAGCCCAGCTGGGTCCTCCTCCTCCTCTAATCCTGGTTTTTCTATCCTCTTTTGTAATGAATCTCACTCATTAGTGTGGAATAAACGTCCTCTTTTAACTTGTTTGGGTCTCTGACTGCGTTTCCTGGGCCTCAAGCCTTACAGAATACATTTTCAAGTAGAATAGCCAACACACAATCAGATTCAGAAAAAAATAAAGAGGTAAGACAATGTGAGTAAGAATGAGCTGCAATAATAAAAAAGACCCATAAAGAATATATAAATTGGTTTTCTTAGAATCAGACCAAAAAATCACCATACTTATCCATATTGTTTGAGGTAAAAGTGAAGCTTGGGAACTTTTACATGGAACTAGAAACTATAAAATGTGAAATAGTTGATTGAAAAAGAGCTAAATGTGCTGAGGTAGGAGCATGGCATCTTCAAGGCCCAACAAGGAGGCAAGCAGGACTGGAGAAAGTGGGTAAAGGAGACATTGGAGCACAGATCATGCAAGTGTTGGAAGGCCAGGTCCCAGACACCCTCCCGGAGTCTTATAAGGATTTTGGCTTATATTCTGAGGGAAATGTGTAGGCACTACTAGTTTTAAGCACAGGAGGCTCACAATCTAATTTATTCTAATCAAAGAATACTAATTTGAATGAGGCTCTAATTTCCTTGCTCCTTTCAAGGTCTTTCATCCTTCAAAATCTCCCTTTGTTTTGTATAGACAGAACCTCCCACTGTACTGAATGAACCCATTAACATACCAACTTGCTATTATCATTTTCAGCTTTAAAGGACAGATAGAAAATTCTTCCTGGACCCCACTACTGATCCAATTTCCTTCTCCCCTTCATAGCCCAAGTGTTTGTTTTACACATTCGTAAGAGATAAGGAGAGCAGAGAGGGTGTGTAAGGGAGTGAACCTGAGGGATGTGCAAAGGAGAATGCATGAAAATAACATCAAGGTGGTCCTTCAGCCTGACTGAAGAGAAGGGAACAGCTCACTTTAGGTTGGACAACTAGCCAGACTCTGATGAGTCCTTTTCCTGATCTCAGGATAATGACAACTGGTACAGGAATTAGAAAAGAGGAGTATGGAATGCTGTAGGCAGAGATACAAGGAGGCAAATGTGAGTGTCACTGAGGCAAGGAGGAAGTGGCAAGTGAAAAATTGCTGATATTATGGAATTTCTATATTCTGAGACACATGCGCCTCCTACTCACATTCTAATATAATAAATATCATAAAATAAATAAATAAATATAATAAAACAGAATGAGGAAATGCTAGGGATTAGGCTTTTAGTGCCTACCACCTCAGGCATCAGGCATACAAAAAGCCAAGCTACCTGATATACCCAGAGATATTTGAGTTTCCATGGAAAATTTACAGGACATCTGAAAAATGGAAGTACTGTAAAAGAAACACAGTGGTCCAGCCATTTTACTTCTAGATCTTTATGCAAGAGAAATGAAAGCATATGAAAATACAGAGTCTGATTTGCAAATGTTCTTAACAGCTCTATCAGTAATACTCCCAAATTAGAAATAACCCAATTGTCCATTAATTGGCGAATAGTAAATAGATGGTACAACCGTACAATGGAAAGCTATTCAGCAAAAGAAATAAATGAATGATTGATACATGCAAAAATATGAATGAATCAACTCAGCTGCTTCTACCAAGTACAAAAAGTAAAATTCAAGAGACTACATACTGTATAATTCTGTTTATATGACATTTAAAAAGACAACAGTATAGAAACAGAAAAGATCAGTGGTTGTTCAGCACTTGAGTTGGATAAAGAGAAAGAGGGAGAGAGGGGGCGAGGGAGAGAGAGAAAGAGAGAGAGGGGAGAGAGAGAGAGAGAGAGAGAGAGAGAGAGAGAGAGAGAGAGAGAGAGAGAGAGACTACAAAGGAGCAGAAGGGAACGTTCTTATATGATGGAAGTTTCTTGTATCTTGATTGTGGGGGTGATCGCATAACTGTATCCTTTGTCAGAAGTGATATACACTGAAAGGGTAAGTTTTACAGTGAGTAAATTATCTACACTAATAAAAGAGTAAGATGCAAATTGACCGTACCTTCACAAATCCCACCAACCAATCAGGAGTGGGTATTCATATTATCCCAACAAAGATGGCGGGTAAATTTGCATATGCAGGTGCCAAGTGGCTGGGGGTGGAGCAGGACACTTGCATCATCACCATGGTGACGATGCAGGCATTCCACACAGCCCCAGCTACTCTGGACCTCTGGGCAGCATGGGAAGGTGGAAAGAGAGCTCCAGGCAGGAGCAAAAAGACGGCTCCAGCCAAAGCAAAGGCAGTGCCGGCAGCCTGGGGAAGGAAGGCCCATTCTTGCATGAATCTTCATGCATCGGGCCTCTAGTACCTCAATAAACCTGACTTGAAATAAAATAACTATATATGCTACAAACAAGAATTTTTACATAGGCATTGAAGAATAAAATAGACAATGAACAAATTTTTAAACTGGAATATTAGATTTAGGAATCCTCTCAAAGGAATTAGGAAGTAATAAATAGAATAAAATATTTAAAGATTAAAAGATATAGAATACAGATGCAAAAGTGACAATATCAGTATTATAAAAGCCCCAGCAGGAAAAAAATTTTTGAAGAAAAGAGAGAATCCAAGATGGTGGCATAGGTAAACACCTAAACTGCTGCCTCACACAACAATTTCAAAACTACAACTAAAAGACGAAACGTCTATCACCCAGAACCACGGGAAAGCTGGCTGAGTGGAAGTTCTACAACTAGAAGGAAAGAGAAAAGAGCATTGAGACGTGCACAAGTGCTGAAAAGCTGAGGTACGGAGGCGAGTGATCTGGGCTGGCGGCAGGCGTTGCTTTTTTCAACCCAAAGGGAGACAAGCCCCCGATTACTCTGAAATACAGTTTCTGGGGAGACGCAGGGGACCCAAACTCCTACAGGGAGAAGCTGGACTGTCTGCCATTGGGTCGGAAAGTGAGGGGGGCTTGCTTGCAGAGCTGCACGCAAGAATAATTGTTTACTGCGCTGGGGCATGGGACCCAGTAGGAGACACAGAGCCGGCTAACTAGTAGCCATCGCTGTTTGCCACGCCCTAGCCTAGTGACGCCCTGAGACCCCGCCCCACACAACCTACGAACCCACCCAAGCTCCAAGCAGCAGCTTTAGCATAAGAAAGGCCTGTCCTATCGCAGCTTAACCTAGCAAACTTTCAGCCTGGGTCACACAGCTCCAAAACCTTCAAACCCCAAGCAAAGAGGAGAAAACTGTAGCTCTCACTGTAGCTCCTGCTGGGTGGACTCAGACAATAGCTGACCTGCACCCCATTGGAGATCCAGAAGCCAGTGTACCTAGTGGTCAATGTGAGAAACCAGATTTCAACTCATCACATCCATAAGTGACACATTCAAGAGGCAGACTCAGTGAACACCAAAGCCCCACTGAAACAAGTCCTGCACCGGAAGCGTGTCTCCAGCACAGCAGTTCTTCTATTATAGACACAGCGAGTCCTCACAGCCGATTGGCCTGGAGGTCAATTCCTCCCAGCGTACCAATAGCAATTAAGGCTTAACTACACCAAGACTTTGCACTCAGCCCACAAAGGCTGTACCAAAAGCGTCCACATCAGGTGATTGGGGAGGCTGAGCTACTGCCCCCTATAGGTCACCTACCACACAAAGCCACTCCACCAACACAGGGAAGCAGCCAAAATGCGGAGACAAAGAAACATGTCACGAATGAAAGAAACGGAGGAAAGCAAACTACTGGATGACATAGAGTTCAGAACCACATTTATAAGGTTACTCAAGAATCTTCTAAAAACCGCCGAGAAACTTGATGACACTTCTGAGGAGCTTAGTGAGACCTTCAAAGACCTTAATGAGAATGCCAAAACAATGGCAAAGGACCAGTCAGAAATGAAGCATACACTGTCTAAAATAAAGAATATACAGAAACTCAACTGTAGATCAACGTACCCCAAGAATCAAACCAAAGATCTGAAATATGAGGAAACAAAAAACACCCAACCAGAAAAACAAAAAGAAAAAAGAATCCAAAAATATGAAGATAGTGTAAGGAGCCTCTGGGACAACTTTAAGCGTACCAACATCTGAATTTTTGGGGTGCCAGAAGAAGAGAGAGAGCAAAATACTGAAAACCTATTAGAAGAAATAATGACAGAAAACTTTCCCTACCTGGTGAAAGAAATAGACTTACAAGTCCAGGAAGCCCACAGAACCCCATACAAGAGGAATCCAAAGAGGACCACACCAAGACACATCATAATTAAAATGCCAAGGGCAAAAGACAAAGAGAGAATCTTGAAAGCAGCAAGAGAAAAATGGTTAGTTATCTACAAGGGAGTACCCATACGACTGTCAGCTGATTTCTCAGCAGAAACTATGCAGGCCAGAAGGGAGTGGCAAGAAATATTCAAAGTGATGAACAGCAAGAACCTACAACCAAGATTACTCTACCCAGCAAAGCTATCATTCAGAGTTGAAGGTCAGATAAAGAGCTTCACAGACAAGAAAAAGCTAAAGGAGTTCATAGCCACCAAACCAGGATTACATGAAATGCTGAAGGGTATTCTTTAAGAAGAGGAAGAAGAAGAAAAAGGTAAAGATAAAAATTATGAACAACAAAATGACATCAAATACATACCTACCAATAAGTGAATCTAAAAATCAAGTGAATAAAAATCTGAAGAACAGAATGGACTGGTGAATATAATAGAATCAGGGACATAGAAAGGGAGTGGACTGACGACTCTCAGGGGAAGCAGGTGTGAGGGGTGCGGGAAGAGATTGGACAAAATTCTTACTCCTATGGATGAAGACAGTGGCAGGGGGTAAGGGCATGGGGTAGGGTGGGGTGGGGAATCAGGTGGAGGGGAGCTATGGGGGAAAACAAAAAGAGGAACACCTGTAATCTGAAAAATAAAGATTTATTAAAAAAAAAAAAGATTTGAAGAAGAAAAAATAAAGGCTAAACATTATCCTGAATGTAAAAGGAAGAAAAAATTAAAGACCCCAAGTAAAAGGTCAAAGAGAATACCAATCTAGATGCATAAAAGAAAAAATGCACACCTAGACACATTATAGGAAAAATCAGTCACATTATAGATAAAGATAAAATACTGAAAGATTACAGTACCACTCTGTAAATGATCACTCTATAGAAGAGGAGTGAATATTATGCTGAAAAAATACTTCACAAGAATGTTACTGAAGTAAAAGAGCCTGGGGTAAAAAGTATTGAAGAAAGATCTATACTTTTATGTCCAGCAAAACTATAATTTAAATGAATAGAAAGGAGGGGGCTTTTTCAGGGACAGAGGTTATAAAATCAATACAATCAGACCTCATTGAATACAGTTTTCAACAAAATTCTAGAAAGAAAAAAGTAAACCCATGATTAAGCTATAAATTTGTAAGAAATAAGGATCTAAATAAAAAATAAGTGTCTAAATAAAGAAGATATTAATGAAAACATAAGCATAATAATTCAAATATATAAGTCCAAAATATATTAACAAATTTTTCTGTGTGACTATGTAACCTAATTTTTTTTTAAATGTGAAAATATGAAAATGCTATGATACTTACCTAATTAGGGGGAAAATATATGTAAGCTTTAAAATGATAGAAAAGGAAACATAATTATCATCCTTAATAATTTATGTGTAACTACAAAAACTAACAAAAATATAAACTAAAAAATTTAAAAAGTTTCAAACCAGTATATGTCAAAATATCCAAAGGAAAGCAGGAAAGGCAAAAAAGAAAATATTTTAAGTAGAAAATACAAAATAAGATAGCAGAAATTAGTATTAATAGTAATTATAAATGGGTTAAGGTCTTAGATAAAAAGAATCTCAGATTGAATACAAAAGTGATATCTATAAATGTTGTCCTAAAGAAAATAAAACTAAAGAGTTTATAGAAAGATAAAAATAAAGTTTTAAAGTGATATATGAAGGAATAAAAAATTAACAAAACATGAATTTAAAATTACATATATAAGGTCACTGTTTCATACTAGACTGAAAATAGAACCTTAGGTTCAAAAGGATTATAAATGCTAGTAAAAGTTATAAAAAAATGAGAATGAACACCAACACATAAGAAACAGCAATATAGTTTCAAATATATGTAAAATTTAATAAATACTTCTCTAGGCTTAGCTTTCTCTGCCTCTGGCAGCAATCACAGCAATTACATTCTCTTCAATAGTCTCTTCTTGTAGCTTCATGATACCATACTACTGATTTTTTTATGCAATGGGTTTGTTCTCCCTTGCAGCTTCCTGTTCCACCTTCTTTATTGTACCTGCAATGTTTTGTTCCTTGGATCTCTGTACAGGGAGCTCACAACATCCATGTGCTGATCATCCCCAAATCTCTCCTACTACCACCAGACACATAAGTTTAAGTCCCTCTTGAAACATACCTCAAAGTCACCTCAAAAATAAACATCAACTCTCTTTCCTCCACCACACAGGGCCTCCTTCACAGTCACCTATGCTCAAGGAAGAGACCTGGTGCTCACCCATGGTTCTTCTCTTCTTCACACTCACATCCAAACCTGCAGCAAGTCTGAAATCTCTCTCTCATACCCACATTCTGCTCTCTGGTAATGAACCAACCCTATCGAGGACAACTTCATTGACTGCCTCTGACCTCAGTTGCCTCCTCACAGTACCCATTGTGATCTTTTGTAATGTTTTCATATTACTTCCCCCATAGTTTTATGTCTTCCCATTTTTCTTGTAACCCAAAGTTCATGCCATGGCATATAGCTATCTTCACTGTCCCTAGCCCACTTCCTCAATCTCATTTTACACAGTTCACCCCTGGCTCACAAGGCTGCAATCCCACTTGTCTTCATCTTCACACACTAAGCACTTTCCCAGCTCAGGAAATTTGCATATGCCTGCTCCTCTGCCTGAAGACTATTCTCCCTGATCTTTCCTGCTTGCCTTTTTCCCATCTTTGGTCTCAGCTTGAATTCTACTTTCTGATTACTACATCCAGAGTATGCTCCTCTAGGTTACTCTGCCTTGTTCAGCATTATGCCTCACAGTGCCAGGCCCATAGTAGGCACTTAATAAATATTTGTTGAATGAAATAATTGCCTTAATAACAGTGATGCAGAATAACATTTTTAAACACTATAAACATTAAATATTTGTTAAATAAATCAATAAAGATGTTTATTTACATATTACTATTTAAATCATATTCCCATTATAGTTAATTAAAATATATTTAAAATTTACATAGTATTTCTTTGGCAAAGCAGTTTTATATTTTTAGATTAAAAGACAAAAATATACAACTAAACATTTAATAAAAACATAACTACAATTATTCATTCCTCTCCACTGAAATATAATTTTTAATGATTACTAAGTTTCTACGTCATTATTAATGGACTAAAGGCCTGGTGCACGACATTCATGCACTGTGGGGGGAAGAGGTCTCCTCAGCCCAGCCTGCACCCTTTAGCAGTCTGGAAGCCCTTAGGGGATGTCCTACTAATGGGCCTAAGCCTCAGTCGGATATCCTTAGCATGACCGCAGAGGCTCCTGCCACCGCCATTGCACCCATCAGCTGTGAGCCCAGCTTGTAGCTGAGTGGCACTCCCCCTGTGGGAGTGCACTAACCACCAGGGGGCAGCTTCTGCATTAAGCATCTGCCCTCTGGTGGTCAGTGTGTGTCATAGAGACTGGTCATTCGCCATTCAGTCTATTTGCATATTACCCTTTTATTATCCTATCTAATAAAAGAGAAGCATGCAAATTGACCATACCTCTGCCATGCCCACAAGCCATGCCCACCAGACAATCAGGAGCAAGTATGCAACTTAACCTAACAAATATGGCCCGCCCTGGCCTGCCCTGGCCTCTGCTCAAGGATACAAAGTTTCAATTATAGAAGATAAATAAATCCCAACAAAAATTGCAGCAGCCATGGAGCTGGAGCCAGCAGGAGGCTTGGGTTGCCCTTGGCAATGGAGGAAGCCAAGCTTCCCACCCTGGCCAGTCCTGGACTCTGCTCAAGGCTACACAGTTTCAATTATAGAAGATAAATAAATCCCAGATACCAGGGCCTCTGCTTGGGTCACCGGGGCGCATGGCCGGCCTGCAATCCACCACAGGCCCCTTGCCCAGGCCACTCCATGCCCCAAGGGAACCCCACCCTGATCCAGGACACCCTTCAGGGCAAACCAGCTGGCCCCCACCCGTGCACCAGGCTTCTATCCTATCTAATAAAAGAGTAATATGCAAATCGACTGTCACTCTAACACTCAAGATGGCTGCCCCCATGTGGACACAAGATGGCCACCACAAGATGGCCAGCAGGGGAGGGCAGTTGGGAGGGACCAGGCCTGCAAGGGAGGGCAGTTGTGGGTGATCAGGCCAGGAGGGGAGAGCAGTTGGGGGAGACCAGGCCTGCAAGGGAGGGCAGTTGGTGGCAATCAAGCCTGCAGGGGAGGGAAGTTAGGGGTGACAGGGCCAGCAGAGGAGGAAAGTTGGGGATGATCAGGCCTGCAGGGAAGGGTAGTTGGGGGGGGACCAGGCCTGCAGGGAGGGCAGTTAAGGGTGACCAGGCCTTTAGAGGAGGTCAGTAAGGAGTGACCAGGCCTGCAGGGGAGGGTAGTTAGGGGCAATCAGGCTGGCAGGGGAGTGGTTAGGGGATGATCAGGCTGGCAGGCAGAAGCAGTTAGGGGCAATCAGGAAGGCAGGCAGGTGAGCAGTTGGGAGCCAGCAGTCCTGGATTGTGAGAGGGATGTCCGACTGCCCATTTAGGCCCAAACTTATTGGGATTGGGCCTAAACGGGCAGTGAGACATCCTTTGAGGGGTCCCAGATTGGAGAGGGTGCAGGCTGGGCTGAGGAACATGCCCCCCCCCCATGCACGAATTTCGTGTATCAGGCCTCTAGTATAGGATATTTGTCTATAATGTTCCAATTGATAATTAGGATTACTTTTCTAATTATAAGCAATTTCTACATTTAAAATCTACTTTATACACACAGTGTCCAATTTTTAAAAAGAACATGCAAAAAAAGTATACTAATTCCAAGAGAGAATATAAGGCTGACAAAAAAAAAAAAACAATTATCAATAAAGGAAAAACACAACCATTTTGAAATTTGGATGAGTAGGTCTGTATTAAGCATTCAAAAATTTTTAGAAAAATGTAGCATTTTATTCCAACAAATAAAATTGGCTACAATTATAAGAAGAAAATAGTTAAATATGTAAATTCAACAATTAACGCTTTAGTAGTGCCATAAGAATCTAAAATATCCATGCTTCTTTCCCTCTGAGTCAAAGAACAATGAAATAAACTTCAAAAAAAAAGACATTCCAGAAATAATACCTGTGTTAAAGCTCTTAGACTTAATGCTACTTCAGTCTACTTCATTTTCCACTTCTATAATTCTAAGTGGCTGTGAATTACTTAGTTGCTGAAAGTAGGGTTTGAGATGAGATTAGGCAACAGATTCTACATGCAGTTACTTTGATGTAGCTCCCACAAATGCCAACATATAACAGTGTCTAATGTTTTGGTTTGAACTTAGCCCATACATAGTTAAAAACAGATTTTACTTTGCAACCCTGTACACACATACCTGTGTATTTAAACAAATTGAAATAAATTTCAATAATACATACACTACTTAGAATAGAGTCTGATATTTTACATTCTTACTATTCTATTTTTAAAATGCTATTTACTAACAACACAAAAAATAAATAAATGCTGGTTGCTATCCATTAAAATAACTTCCCAATTCACTATTGGGCTTTGACCTGAAGCTTAAAAATCATTGCCATAGAAACTCTCATGGTTTATTAAATTATATTAAACATATACATACTTTGGTAGTGTCAGCACCCAATAATTTCTGTAGAGAACTTGAAGGAGAACCAGAAGAATGCTGGAAAATAAAAAGGACAAGCCTATGATGCATATACTCAAGTAGAGGTAAGTGAAGAGAAGCAAAGCAAATGTTTGAATTGCACATTCTAGTCTAAGGCATTACCATAGACAAGGAATCCTGTAAGACCTTATCAATGGTAGCACAGAGCTCTTCAGTTTGCTGCCTGAGCTGTGCAGGGAAACAAAACTGGAAGAATTGAAACCAGGTACTGAGTTAGCAATGAGTTTTGGGATTGCACTTCAAAAGCAGGGGTAATATGAAGTCATTACCTCCAGAGGTGGGTCCAATGTGTTGTCTTTGGAGACGTTTTCAGTTTTGGCCGGTTCATCTAGTGCCTAGTGGTAAATGAAATAGTTCTTATGTGAGGTTTTTAGTCAAATGTAATTGTCATAGAAAAGTCCCTTCAAAGAAATATCTGTATATCTCAGTATTTCCAATAAATAAATCTTCAAATAATTTGATGAGCTCTCCCCTGACAGCTCATCACGAATGCATGAAGATTTGTGCAAGAATGGGCCTTCCTTACCCTGGCTGCCATCATGTGGAAAACATGATTCCACATGTTTTCTCTTGTGGAATCAAAATATCTACACTAATAAAAGAGTAACATGCTAATTGACCATACCTTCGTGATGCCCACCAGCCAATCAGAAGTGAGTATGCAAATTAACCCAATGAAGATGTTGGGTTAATTTGCATATGCAGGCACCAAGCAGCCAGGGGCGTGGTGACAATGCAGGCGTTCTGCACCACCCCAGCCGCTCTGGGCTTCTAGGCAGCATGGGAAGGCGGAAAGGCGGCTCCAGCCAGAGTGAAGGCAGTGCCAGCAGCCAGGGTAAGGAAGGCCCATTCTTGCACGAATCTTCATGCATCAGGCCTCTAGTCTATTATAAGATGTTGGAATAAAGAAAGGAGGTGAGTCCAGCAGGTATGGCTCAGTGGTTGAGCATTGGCCTATGAACCAGGAGGTCCCACAGTTCAGTTCCCAGTCAGGACATATGCCCAGGTTGCAGGCTTGATTCCCATTGTCAGGCATACAGGAGGCAGCCAATCAATGATTCTCTCTCATCATTAATGTTTCTATCTCTCTCTCCATTTTCCTTCCTCTCTGAAATCAATAAAAATTGTATACTTTTTTAAAAATAAAGGAGGCTGAGTTTTTAAACATACAAAGTAGAACTTGGACACCTTATACATTCAGATGAGCCTTGTTCCCTTCAAAGCAGTTACCTTGAGAAGCTACCCACAAAAATAACTATGATGTAGGCATTTCTCAAAATGTACAAAAACTATTCTTGAGAAATGCTTCAGAACCAGTTTACAAAAAACAAGCACACAGAATTTTAAAATCTTGCCTGATTTGTAATTATTTATATAACAAAAAGTCTTGGCTAGCTCATTCATCCAACTTGGCCTAAAATGACATTTAACTATTTTCAAAATGTAACAACTACTATGAGGTTGTTTTGTGCATTCCTTCTAATTTTGTGTAAGTTTAATGTACACTTCTGGAACTTGCTTTGTTTTTTGTTATTATTTTAACCAGTTTCTCAAATTATGATTGACATACAAAAACCTGTATTTAATGTACACAACTGATGAATTTGGAAATAAATATACATCCATAAAAACATCTCCAAAATTTAGGCCATAAACATATCCATTACCACTCAAAATTCCTTCCTACCTTATTTCTTTTTCCATGTAGTTGTGTATTCAGTCATTCATTTACACAGGGATTCCACTGTATGCATATTACACACAAAAATGGATACTTTTTTCTGTTGCTGGATATTTGAAGTGTCCCCAATTTTTACTGTTATAAACTGTAACAACTATCATTCATGTACACATTTCTTTAGACACACATTTGTAGTTTTAAGATTAAAGTACCGGCACAATAGTGTAATCATGGAGAGCCAACTTTATCGAATACTAGAAGCCCAGTGCACAAAATTCATGCACAGGAGGTGGGTGTCCCTCAGCCCAGCCTGCACCCTCTCTAATATGGGACCCCTTGTGGGATGTCCAATTGCCGGTTTAGGCCAGATCCTGGCAGTTGGACATCCCTCTCGCAATCCAGGACTGCTGGCTCCTAACTGCTCGCCTGCCTGCTGACCTGATCCCCCTAACTGCCCTCCCCTGCTGGCCTGATCCCCCTAACTGTTCTCCCCTGCCGGCATGATCACTCCTAACTGCCTCTGCCTTGGCCCCACCACCATGGCTTTATCTGGAAGGACATTGGTCTAATTAGCATATTACCCTTTTATTAGTATAGATTCTCAAATTGTACTTTGAAATGAATAATCTTATACTCATCATAGCAATGAATTAGAGCTTATTTTCACACTTTAAAAAAATGTTAACATCCTGATGTATATCTCTCTTTAGATTTCATTTCCCTGATAATTTTTGAGGTTGGTCTTCTTTCATATGCTTATTCCCCTCTTCTTCATTGACACTATTTCATTTATCATTTGCATGATGTGAGCTGTTTTATATTCTACTTTATTCTATGTGTCAATAGCATACTTTTAAAACAAATTCATAGTGAACCTTTCTATTTGGGGCAGACAACAGATTTCATTCTTCAAAATGCTTTATCTAATTCTTAGCCCTTTTCTCTCTTACTCTAATTATATGATACATTTGTCAGGTTGAGACACCCTATCACTTTGCACATAATTTAATTATATTGCATCATAATTACTTTTTCAATTATATCTCCACCTTACTGGAAAATTTTTCATATTTCAATTAGGAAAATTTGGTATTTGTTTTTGTATATTCAGGAAAGAGCACTTGATAAGTGCTCAATAAAAATCTTTAGGATGGATTGAAAGGGTAAACTGACAAGTAAATGAAATTAATGAATCATTAAAAAATGTGGTTTTAATACTCCTTACTAAAATGTTCTAGAGAAGCAGTTTAAATCTTTAAATATTTTAACTAACAAATAAATTTATTTCCCCATATTTCAATTAAATTTGTTCAAAGATCTGAGCAAGTGGTCAGTGTGCTTTAATGAGAGAATTTTTTTTCCAGATAAAACCAATAAAGGCTAATATCCTGGTTACTTTGTGGGAACTTATTATAGGCAAACACAACTTTCATTTGGTCTATTTAAAATGCTGACATTTGACAGTCGAGAATCCAAGATGGCGGCTCAGGTAAACACCTAAACTGCTGCTTCGCACAACAATTTCAAAACTACAACTAAAAGACAAAACGTCTATCACCCAGAACCACGGGAAAGCTGGCTGAGTGGAAGTTCTACAACTAGAAGGAAAGAGAAGAGAGCATTGAGACGTGCACAAGCGCTGAAAAGCTGAGGTACTGAGGCGCGTGATCCGGGCTGGCGGCAGGCACTGCTTTTTTCAACCCGAAGGGAGACAAGCCCCCGATTACTCTGAAATCCAGTCTCTGGGGAGACACGGGGAACCCAAACTCCTACAGGGAGAAGCTGGACTCTCTGCCATTGAGGGTGGCTTGCTTGCAGAGCTGCGCTCAGGAATAATTGTTTACTGCACTGGGGCACGGGACTCAGGGAAGCCATCGGGACGCAGAGCTGGCTAACTAGCAGCCATTGCTGTTTGCCACGCCCTAGCCTAGTGACACCCTGAGGCCCCACCCTGCACAACCTACAAACCCACCCAAGCTCCAAGCAGCGGATTTAGCATAAGAAAGGCCTGCCCTATCGCAGCTTAACCTAGCAAACTTGCAACCCGGGTCAGACAGCTCCAAAACCTCCAAACCCCAAGCAAAGAGGAGAAAACTGTAGCTCTCACTGTAGCTCCTGCTGGGTGGCCTCAGACAGTAGCTGACCTGAACCCCATTGGAGATCCAGAAGCCAGTGTACCTAGTGGTCAGTGTGACACACCAGATTTCAACTCCTTGCATCCATAAGTGACATATTCAAGAGGCAGACTCAGTGAGCACCAAAGCCCCACTGAAACAAGTACTGCCCCATAAGCGTGTCTTCAGCGCAGCAGTTCTTCCATTATAGACACAGCGAGTGCTCACAGCTAATTGGCCTGGAGGTCAATTCCTCCCAGTGTACCAACAGCAATTAAGGCTTAACTACATCAAGACTTTGCACTCAGCCCACAAAGGGGTGTACCAAGAGCATCCACCTCTGTGATTGAGGAGGCTGAGCTACTGCCCCCTATAGATCACCTACCACACAAAGCCACTCCATCAACACAGGGAAGCAGCCAAAATGTGGAGACAAAGAAACATGTCACGAATGAAAGAAACGGAGGAAAGCAAACTACTGGATGACATAGAGTTCAGAACCACATTTATAAGGTTACTCAAGAATCTTCTTAAAACTGCTGAGAAACTTGATGAGACCTTTAAGGATATTAATGAGAATGCCAAAAAAAAAAAATGGAAAAGGATCAGTCAGAAATGAAGCATACACTGTCTGAAATAAAGAATATACAGAAACTCAACTGTAGATCAACGTACCCCAAGAATCAAACCAAAGATCTGAAATATGTGGAAACAAAAAACATCCAACCAGAAAAACAAAAAGAAAAAAGAATCCAAAAATATGAAGATAGTGTAAGGAGCCTCTGGGACAACTTTAAGCGAACCAACATCCGAATTTTTGGGGTGCCAGAAGAAGGGAGAGAGCAAAATATTGAAAACCTATTAGAAGAAATAATGACAGAAAACTTGCCCTACCTGGTGAAAGAAATAGACTTACAAGTTCAGGAAGCGCACAGAACCCCATACAAGAGGAATCCAAAGAGGACCACACCAAGACACATCATAATTAAAATGCCAAGGGCAAAAGACAAAGACAGAATATTAAAAGCAGCAAGAGAAAAACAGTTAATTACCTACAAGGGAGCACCCATACGACTGTCAGCTGATTTCTCAGCAGAAACTATGCAGGCCAGAAGGGAGTGGCAAGAAATATTCAAAGTGATGAACAGCAAGAACCTACAACCAAGATTACTCTACCCAGCAAAGCTATCATTCAGAGTTGAAGATCAGATAAAGAGCTTTACAGACAAGAAAAAGCTAAAGGAGTCCATCACCACCAAACCAGGATTACATGAAATGATGAAAGGTATTCTTTAAGAAGAGGAAGAAGAAAAAGGTAAAGATAAAAATTATGAACAACAAAATGACATCAAATACATACCTACCAACAAGTGAATCTAAAAATCAAGTGAATAAAAAATCTGAAGAACAGAATGGACTGGTGAATATAATAGAATCAGGGACATAGAAAGGGAGTGGACTGATGATTCTCAGGGGAAGCAGGTGTGAGGGGTGCGGGAAGAGATTGGACAAAAATCTTACTCCTATGGATGAAGACAGTGGCGGGGGGTAAGGGCATGGGGTGGGATGGGGAATCAGGTGGAGGGGAGCTATGGGGGAAAAAAAAGAGGAACACCTGTAATAATCTGAACAATAAAGATTTATTTTAAAAAAAAACATTGAAAAAATAAATAAATAAATAAATAAATAAAATGCTGACATTTACTCAAAGAACAAAAATAAATCTTTGCAGAATGATTGGAAAATTAAGGAAGATAACGGGTATTGGATCATTAATGTGCTGAAACTTTGAAATGAAGACAATACTAAGACTGCATTAAAATTTGGGAGGGCGTTATTTTGAATTTAAATAGCTTTGAAATTTAGTAGAATTGATTTTTTTATTGACAAGTTTATCAAAGTACATCTTGATCCACTCTTTCTAGCAACCATAAAAAGTAGTTTCTTTTTCTATATTAAAAAAAAGTATTAAAATTAAATATATTAAATCTCTATTAACAGGAAATATGACCATCGATTGCTTTTTCACAACTTAGCCAGGAGGATTGTATTGATGTTTCTTATATTTATTCATTTTGAGTGAAGTTCTCTCGAGACTCTCAGATATTCTCCAATAACATATTTTTATTAAAAACATATATTTGTCTACCAAATTGGACTATAGCCAAGTGAGGCATAATTGGGATATGCTTTGAATTCCATTTCCAAAGATTCTTAATTAATATAAGTTATCCAAAATATTTTCATTAAAAGTAGTGATATTTTGCTTGGTACAGCCAACTTTGTGGCCTCGTTTTTTGTTTGTTTGTTTGTTTGTTTGTTTTGTTTTGTTTTTTTAAAGAGACCTATTAAATCTGATTTTTAAAATAAAATAGTTCAAGATTAATACTACATTATCATTAATAGCTAAGAATTACAAGCAAGCCTTGTAAGTCCAAGTCCTTATGGGAATACTAGTAGATGCCAATAAACTGTAATCGGTGTTCCCCCAGCAAAGAGAGCATCTCTGATGAAATTGCAAACAATTTTTCATCAGATATATTAAATCAGTCTAATCTACTCTTTTTTGAAATAGGACTAAGTTCTAAAAAATATCTAAAGATAGAATGCGTTAGTTGCACTCTAAATAGAGTTAGAAACTTAACTGCTTTCAAAGGAAGAATAATCTAAAAGCGTTTATTAAACTTTTTGTGATGCCTACTCTATCTAATTGGATTGGATTTCAAAAAGTTCATGGGCAAGTTACTATATTTTAGTAAGGATCAAATTAACCATCCCCCATCAATGATTCATGCTCAACCTAAATGCTCGTATACTTTGTTAACCTGCTCAGCCATTTGGTGGAATAAATCTTCTGAGAGATACAAAAGCTTTGCTTTTTTTTTTTTTTTAATCATTAATATAAAACCACCTGTAGGATTGAAGGTATTCTTGGAAAATAAATCTTACTTAGGTTATCTAGTTGGGAGATTCAGATCTGAATAGCATTCAAATCTGAAGAAAGGGGGGAAATGTATACCCTGTAAACCATAGGGTCTTCTGGATATATAAAAGTACAACTTCTTTAAAGACCCAGGAATATTTATCACTATATTATTATCATATGATTGGTTTAAAATTTTCAAGAATTTGTGAAATCTACTTGGTGTTTTTAATCCTAAAATCTCTGAAGGGTTAAAAATGTCTGTTCCTCCCACACAGAGGAAAAGGAATTTTTGCAAACCATTACAAGACTGTTCCAAATCCACTCATTAAGGCTCAGTGGCAGAAGAATCCATACTTTTCCTTCATTTAATCAAGGGTATCAGAATGGTTTTTCCTATTTTCAGCCAGCACCTCCTCCACGGTAATTCACCTCATCTTTCCCAGCCGCTCAAGGAATTGGGCTGGTTTTGTAATTCCTCAGTCACTAAAGTCTTCTCAGAGCTAAATCATTTCCAGTTTCCTTTCATTGGTCTTCATTTAAAAAGATACTTTTGTTTCTCTAATTTGATGAGAATTTAAATGTATTTTTAGCAAATAATGAAAAAAAAGGTGTTGTAGACAGGGATCCCAAATCATCATCTCTTCCTCAATATTTCACTTTAGCTAGTAGCTGATGTCACTGTTGTGTGATGAGCAGGGAAAGGCCTGGGGATAATCAGGTCCACTTGAGGTCCAATTCAGCAACTGACTAGTCCCGCTGCTTTGAGGTATCTACTTGGCATCTGTGATCATCAAAATCGTCACAGAGCTGTGAGGACAGTCACGTACTCAGCTTAGTGTTTGCTACACTATAGCCATTACTGCTATGGCAGCCATTGTGACTACTCCCTAATTGTTAAAAGGTGCCACGTCTAAAGCCAACTCACTTCCTTTATAGGAGAAGGTTGCTTATATCTTTTCCATGGAAGCAGAATTGAGGAGGCTATTCTACCTAAAGAAAGATTCTTAACTGTCATCATCCCAATTGTCATACACCAGACTCCTTTATTTTTATAATCCTCTGAACAAAAGTTTGTCTTAAAATCCTGTGGAATAAAATTGGATAATTTAGAGACATACTCATCTATAAACTAAATTAATTGATTCAATAAACCTTAAGCAAAAAATCTGTGTTCTTTCAAATAGTTCATGATAAAAAATAAAACAAGCAATATGCATAATTAAATATGATTTGCTAAGTGTTTTAAAAGAGCTATGTGCATGGTAGACAACTGCCTAAGGAGAACCAATCAGTTTAGAATTGGGTCCTGGCATTTCTCCATTGCTAAAGAAATTGGGAACGCATTCACTCTTTATACTAATCTAAATTAAGAGATGTCTCTCTAGTATAGACCATATGCTAAGTTAGCAACCAGATTTTGTTAAATTTTTCAGACACACAGAGATCTTAAAATAGTATTACCCAAAGACATATGTTAAGACATTGGAGTTTACCAACTCATGTCTTAAAAAATTAAACTGGCAACTTAGAATAAAATGGTTTGACAGCTGATGAGATATTTCAAATCTTTTAAGTTTTTATATTTTTGCATAGTCTTCAAAGTGGATTTTTTATTTTCCTTCCACCCAAAATAAATTTTATCCCAGAAGTTTTGTTTGAATAATTAATACTGTAATTTATATATGCTATTTATAAAATTGACCTCCTCTAGAATTTTTCTTTCAAACATGTGTAGCTAATGAATTAAAAGTATCTTTAAAATGCCATTTGTTGGATAGTAATGTCATTTGTTGTAAAACAGTAGTGATCATAGCCTTGATTTTATCCCAAAGAATACTTGTGAGGAAAAGAGCAAAGAATTCAAATTAGTTTTCAAGAAGAAATTTTATACTATTATTGAAAAATATTGATTACTTGAGAGACAATAAAGATCCATATTATATGATTTCATGGAAATATTCCCACCTTCATCATTACTTTCCTGAACTCAAATGCACAGTGAAAATAATAATCCACTTATTTAGAATATCAATATGTACTCTGCAGTTTAATTTTAACTTTTTACCCATTGCTATCAAACTCAGATGATAAGAAGAAAGTTTAGTCAATAAGAGACACTTTTAACATTCTCTGAGAGCAGTACACAAATAGAGACTAAAAAATAATGTCCACATCAAAATTATTTTCTCTGCAGAGTTCAGTATATTATTGAACATATTGTAATAAGGTCTGTGAACAGTTGCAAATGCAAAGTAATCTGATTACTTTGTTCCTGCTTTATAATCACTTGTATTTCATCCTCATCTCAGGCTTGGACATGATTATTAGCAGCAGATTAAGCCAAAGACCCTGAAGCAAACACGTTAAAAGATGATGCTTACATTTACCTCTTCCTATAAAGCTTTAGTTAAGACAAGCTAAAAATGCTTTCCTCCTAAATGTACATAGGGAAAAAAGATAGAATACTGAATATGCTATAAATTTCACTTTTGATACAGAAAATAAATTATGGAACAGAAGTACCAGAAACCTCATATCCACTGCCAACAAAATGTACTCTTTTGAAAATTATGTGCTTCATCTAGGGGTGACTAAATCTAAAACCAATCCAGTGATTCAATGATGGCTTAATGTCTCATGGTAAGGGATGCCTATGTTTGAATTTGGAGAAAATCTTGCTTTTAAAAATAGTGTTATTTTTAAGTGACTCTGGTCCCTTACTAATAATTCCTATACTATATTCTCTAAACATAATGTTTAAAATGTCAACCACAGGTTTAACTTGAGGCAAGAATGAATTGTTGAACTAAGGCTTGAATAAATTGTTAACTATCTCTTCAAGGCATTCTATAGTATAGATGCTAACCGATTATTATAATGAGACTGCAGCATTACCCTACACTTTAAAGGCGGTGTTCTTTGTTATATTAAATGGATCTCAAAAAAGCTTCCATGATTTAAAATATTCCATAATGCTAATGCTTTCCAAAATAGATGAGTTTCTGATGATTATAGTCTTAATTTTCTCACTCAATTCAGAAATAAAATCCTGTGATTTAAACATTATAGGATAAGTTCTATTGTACAAACCAGCAATTTTCAACCTTTTTCATCTCCTTGTACACATAAACTAATTACTAAATTCTGTGACACACCAATAAATACATTTTTGGCCCATCTGAAAAAAGAAAAAGGTATCATTTTGATTCGTTCACACTGGATGGCTATTGTTGTGTTGGCTATTATTATATTTGACAATCTAAGGGAAAAGAGGTGAGTGCCCCTTACTACATAGTCAGATATTGCATGTTTTAAAAATTATTGTGGCATGCCAGTTGAAAATTGCTGGTATAAACAGACAGGTAAAAAGGTCTAAAATACCAGATTTATTTTTTTAAAACTACAACTATGACAAGAGCAACACAATATTATTCAAGAAATATTAATGGAAATGAAAATAAGCTCTCATAAAATCTTGTGATAAGACTTTTGCTATTTAAAAATTCTTACAAAGTTTCCTATTAAGGAGCACATACTATGGAAAAGCCAGAAAGAAATATGTGGAATTACACAAAAGCTCTAAAGCAAAAACAAACATCAAATCATATCATGAGATCTTTGAGCAATTCATTGTCCAAAAATATTTATGATCCAAAAATAATTTATCTTAGTCAAGAGATAATTACCCACATTATTGCTTGTATAATAATCAATCCTCTCTAGAATAATATTTTAAATTAGGCATCATGATATTTACATTTTGGTGTACTAACAACAAAAATAATAATTTTCCTAAAAACTATGTTTTATTCCAAATTGAAAACACAAAAATTATCCCATATGAAGTTGTATTAGATTAAATACATAGTGATACCACCATATACATTGATGAAATAAATCTGTGATAAAATTAGAAATTAAGTTAATGGTTCTTCACTTTTAATGATTAATCCTATCTAATAAAAGAGCAATATGCAAATTGACTATACCTCCACTACAAGCCACACCCACTAGCCAATCAGGAGCGAATATACAAATAAACCTAAACAAGATGGCTATGGCCACAGAGAGCAGGAGGGAGGCTTAGGTTTCCCCTGCAATGGAGGAAGCCAACCTTTCCACCTGCCCTTGCCTGCCTTGTCTGGGGGCAGAGCCGGGCAATTGGAGCAAGCTGGGGGTCCCCCGCCCAGAGCCTGAGCCTCGGCCAGAGGCTTGCGGCCTTGGCCGGGGGTGGAGCTTGGCGATCAGAGTGAGCTGGGGGTTCCCTGCCCAGGGCCAGAGGCTTTAGGCCTTGGCAGGGGTGGAGCTGGAGATTGGAGGAGATAGGTGTGAACTACAGAGGAAACGCATTTTCTGACCGCTCATTGGCTAAGCTCCCTGTGTGCCACTGGTAATATTCTTAGTAACTTGGGTATAAGAATCCAAAAAGGTGATCTAGGACTTTTCCACCACACTCCTGGAGAAAAAAACAAAGGTCCACTGCTGGAGGGCTAAGAAATGTCATATCCTGCCCTAGATGGTTTGGCTCAGTGGATAATGCCTAGGTTTGCCAACCGCAGGGTCCAGGTTAGATTCTGATCAAGGGCATGTACCTAGGTTGCAGGCTCCTCCCTGGCAGGGGCCCAGGTCAGGGCTCATGCAGGAGGCAACCAATCAAAGTGTTCCTCTCACTTTGATGTTTCTCTCTGTCTTTCCCTTTCTCTTCCACATTCTCTAAAAGTCAATGGAAACATATCCTCAGGTGAGGATAAAAAAGAAAGTAATAAAGAAATGTCATATCCTCTGAAAGACACATCTTAAAAATGCCTAAAGAAAGTTGTCATTTTTTCCATGGTGAAGGGACCAGAGTCCGTGTTGATGAAAACACCTTAGTGGCTGCGGTGACGGGGTGATGGGGCTGGGGGAGCGTGCCTAAGCCGTCAGTAGGACATCCCCTGAGGGCTTCCAGTATGTGAGAGGGGGCAGGCTGGTCTGAGGGGACCCCCCCTCCCCAGTGCACAAATTTTGTGCACCGGGCCCCTAGTCCTATATAATAAAAGCCTAATATGCTAAGTGTCCGGTCATCCAGTCATCCATTCAACCAATCAAAGAGTAATATTGTAATGATATGCTAAGCCTGCTTAACCGCTCACTATGACATGCACTGACCACCAGGGGGCATATGCTCCTACTGGTAGGTTAGCTTGCTGCTGGTGTCCAGGAAATCAGAACTGAGCAAATGGGCCAGATATGCCCTGGAGCCCTCCCTAGTCCCTCCCCGACTGGCCAACCTCTCGCATCCCTCCCTGGCCCTGATCATGCACTGGTGGGGTCCCTCAGCCTGGCCTGCACCCTCTCGCAATCCAGGACCCCTCGCGGGATATCAGAGAGCCAGTTTCAGCCCAATCCCACAGATCGGGCTGAGGGACCCCATTGGTGCACAAATTCGTGCACTGGGCCTCTAGTAAATTATAATCTCTAAAATCCATTTATTGGAAGAAAAGAGAACTGGTAGACAGAAATTTTGGAACTAATAATGCCATCCAACTTTACCTTACAAAAATTTTTCAAGCAGAATTAACTATTGTTTTCCTAAATAAAGCATTCATATAGTAGAAGCACTCAGATACAGGAAAATATGACAGGTTAGGTGAGACAAATATGATGAAAGGACACCATGACCCAATAGGCCCCTAATTCTCCTCCCTGCCTGGCTGCTTCAGGGGGAGAGTATCTCCCATTTCTGTGAAGGCAGGCACTAATGACCAGATTTCAGAAATGTCCATCTGAAATGGGCAGAGGGTCTGTGCTGAGGGAACAACTGCTACTATGATTCAACATAAGAATAGGCCATTGGAATAATGGGCAATTGGTGCACTTCTTGAATTCTGCTGAAGTCTCCTGAAATCAGAGTTTTAGGACTATTATTTATTGAGTTATAGAAGGTAGTAATTTAGAAGAGAAGCTAGAGAAAAAGCTTTCAATTTCCCTGAAGCCCAGTGACACCCCCCAATCCTCAGTTCAAAGCATTCAGATACATACAATAGATCCTCAACTACATGTGTATAATTTGGAATTAGTTATCAGAGATATATGATATAAGAAATGTTTCCCATTAATGCTCACCTGCATGCTACTTAGCATTTCCCACTAACAATTCCTACTTTTCAAACAAGAGATCATGCAAAGGTTTTATTCCCCAGATTATGTTAAAATAACAACAATGTAGATTCATAAACCTGTGGTCAAAATACTACCTGATTGGCAAACATTAACATTTTACAAATGATAATAACAGTACTTGAAACACTAATTACCCTGGGGAGGGGACATAAGTGAGTTTAATGCACAAAGAGATAAATTGCCTAAATAAATATCATCAAAATAACATATGAAATGAACAATTTCATATATTTCTTTAATTGATTCCACTTTGATTCTGATACGATCCTCCATTTGGCCTTCATTTGAGCATCTGTAATGTGCTTATTGAACAAGAGGCTGTAACTTAAGTTACCTACTGAAGTAGAATCCTATAATTGTATAATTAATGACTGCATAGCAAAGCAAAAGTGCCGTCAAGTCATGCAAAAGCATGGATCATTGGACGTGATCTCAATCTTCCCTTTCATTTATGGAGGTAGGATCAGTAGCCAGTAGGAATGCATAAAGGGGTTTAGCCCATGATGGAATCTAAGGAGCTAACCTGGATACTCAGCTAACATGTTTCTACACTGTGCAAGCCACTTTAAGTCACCAAGTTTTGACCAAGCTGGCCAGTTTCACATGTAACCCCATTTTGCCTCTACTCTTTTGATCAATGCAGATAGAGGTGGAAGCTCTTGAATATAACAACAATCTAAAATTCCAAAGGACAGGATCCTTCCAAATTTAAATTAAGTTTCCCAGGGCTACTTGACATTGGACTGGACACTCTAGGCTCATATTTAACCTCTAATGATAAATTGATGATGTCTTCAATTTTATTCACCAAGATGTTTTCTTCACATCATCCTAAACTGAGAGTAGAATTTTATTTTAGTAAAGACAGAACTTTAAAACAGAAATTTTAGAAAACGTAACAAAAGTAACATTATAAACATAAAATTTACTCTGCTTTTCAGCCAACACTGACCTTCTGTTCCAAAAGCAATGTGTTGGTAGGTATTGCTGCAAAAGCCTTGTAGCTTGAACTGGTCTTGTATTGCTAGAATGGGTAACCAGAAAGCAAGAGTGGAAATGAAAAGAGGGAAGAACATGACATAATTTTAGAGTAATTCTACCAGGTTAAATGACAATTTATCAAAGAAAACAGTTATTATGCTTGACCAATGTGTTTTTGACAGAAAAAAAGTCAGCTTCCCATGTTAATATCTCATTAGAATGAGAAGCAATGAACTATCACAGCAGTAATATATCAGCCTAGGGATTATAGGCAATTATATGATATATAGCTTCAGAATTCAAAAGTATCACTCTCTAGAAAGTTATATATAAATTTCTCATTAGCAGCATTTCCTCATAGGAATGCTATTCTTTCAATGTGATAGTTGTTTTTTATTTATTTTTTTGTTGTTGTTTTGATTCTCAAAGAAAAGTATTTTCATAATTAACAAATATTATGCCAATAAATTATATTGAACTCATGATATATTCTCTTACATCATTTATAAAAACAAAGATCAGAATACATAAAATTTAGTAGCAGTTTAATAAGCAGCATATTTTGGATAGAAGTAATTTCATCAATTTAACTCTACAATGGAAAAACTAGAAAGCTCTTGATGTTAAATTTATTTTTTAGATCTTATCATCTCCTGTATTTTCTAATATAGTAATGTTAATGAATCAAATGATAAAATGTCCTGAGTTTTAAGTACAACTCAGTGTAATATAGTTTCGTTTTTGTGTAGTATTGGGGGGAGAAGGCTGAATATGAGGAAGTTGTAGAAATCAAGATAATATTCATAAACAAAAGGCCATCTTTGATACCGCTCTGGGTTCCAAGCTGCTTAACTAAGTTCAAGGCTCCTATCATTTCAGAAGCCCCTGTCTCAGGCAGCTTACCCAGAGACTTGGAGGCAAGGGGAAATCTGCACACAGCTCCACATTGTCTCAGTCCACTAAAAAGCATACTAAACCGTCTACAGAAGAAGACAGAGCAATAAAATCAAATAAATCCTTGAGTTTTAGGGATATAATTGAAATAACCTTCATTAAACTGGTGCAATGACGGTAAGAGAAATAAAAATTCCAGACCCAAAAGAAGTCTCAAGTCCCTTTTAAGTCTAAGTCTCTATATTCACTCTGAACTGCTATGGCCTCTAGACAATAACTTATTTGGATAAAAAAAAAAAATGAAATGTCATCTCTTCATGGGGAATAAAAACTGACATTTATTACTGGGAAAATTACATATATTGCATCATTCAATTTCTCAGAAGCCTGTAACTAAAGAGTCATTAGGAAAAGGAGACATGGTGAGGTCAGGTGTAGTCTAGTCTAAGACTAACCAGCCCATAAAAAGTAGAAATAGGCTTTTGACATCCAGGCTTGCCTGGATCCAATAGCCATCTTTTCTCTATAAGATAATACATTCTCCCAAAGAATATCTAAAGACAAATGATATGAAATAAAATATATCATTAATACCCCATGATGATTTTATTCTATTTAACTGTAATAATAGCTGCAATAATAATAATACCTAGCAATCACTATGAGTCAGGTATCATTCTAAAAGCTTTCTGCTTATTACCTCATTTTATTATTACAATGGCAAACCTGTTAGGCAGATACTATATTATATCCATCTGACATATGGAAATTAAAGTGCAGGGATGTTAAATAACTTATGCAAGGTCCCTAGCTAGTAAGTCATAGCTGGGATCTGGGTGCAGACACACCAGCTCAATGACAGTGCACTTATTTACCATATACCCTGGCCTATCATTTCAGGAAGCATAATCATAACATTTGTCCTCCTGTCTTCAACTGCTCTAAAGATTATAGCTGGAAAATCCTGTACAGAGAGGTATCTTGTTAATGCACATATTATGCAACAGAATCTTGGAATCAGAAGTGATGTTGAAGGCCATCTGGTTTAACACCCCCATCCAAGACATAAATCGCCCTGATCCTCTGTTCTGCCACCACATTAAGAATTGCCTACCTTCAAGGCAACACATTTAGCATAATTGTTAGAATTGGTGCAAAATTCTTCCTTATATTGAGCCAAAATACAATATAACCATTCCATTGTTCCTATTTCTCTCCCCTTCGAATCATGTGCATTCTAAGAGCTCTCTTCAGCATGATAGTTATACTGCTATTCCTATCAACCCCTCCTTACCAATCTTCAACTGATGAATTTCACTATTCTCATCATTTTGCTCTGTTGATATTTCTTTAAATTTTGAAAAGTCATGTGTTTAACTAGATGTATTTTTAACACAAAGTAGAATATAATCATCACCTCTATGATTTGACAATAAAGTCAACTAATACAATGAAGATTATAATAATTATAATTATTATAATCTTCCTAGGTTTTGTCACGAGTTTAGAATATACAGGAGAGTGAAGTTGGAGTTAGTTCATATTGTTGGATCATATGAAGCATGAGAGGAGAAGGCCATATGAGGACAAAGGCAGATATGGGAGTTATGCAGCCAGAAGCCGAAGAGAGCCGGGAGCCCCAGAAGCTGGGAGATGGGAGAGAGTGCAGCCCTGCTAACACCCTGACTTTGGATTTCTGGCTCCCAGAACTTCACAGTGGACTAAAATCTCTAACCCTTTTATTTTTTAAAACATTTGTTGCAATCAAACTCCATTCTGTAGGTATGCTTTTTCTCTAGATCCAAAAATAGTACTTTAGGCATTATCTCTATCCAATTTCATCTGACTAGATTTGGGTTGTCATTGTAAACTATGAAGATAAACATTTTTATATTATTTCATGAACCATTTGTTAGGCATGTCATTTGTATTTTCATTCAAGTCAAACAACAGTGATAAAGAGCTCTTGCCTACTGTGTTCTGCCATCAGTCAATCCTATAAATACATTTGGATACAGCAGTTCAATTCATGAATTCATTCAACAAAATATTATTGTGTATTTTGTGATATGCATTGCTCTAAGTACAGTGAACAAAACATACAAAGCCTTTACTCTCTAGAGCTTGCATCCTCATGAATAGAGACAAACTATAAACAAATAAGAAATCGAAGGAAAAGTTTTAGAAAGACAAATAATATGCAGAAATGTGAAATAAGTTAATGGATTAGAGAGTGACCTTGAGAATGCTTTGGACTGAGCAGTTGGAATAAATGTGAGTTCACAGAAACAAGTCATTACACTCACATATCTCTTTTGGTTCTTGATGTAGTGAAAGATATCACAAAAGCCAGAACGTGGAGGGCATTCAATAAATAAAGGTCTGTTGCTTGAAAAATAGGTCTGACTTCCAGTTACAACAACTGTTGTTGTAAACATTCACAGACTAAAAATATAGGTTATAATTTTCAGAAATTATCTTCATTTTTTTGAAAAATGGAACATATGGCTTGCCTTTCTTCCCTGGTAAATCTCTTATTTCCCATCAGTTACAATAGTTTTGCAATAGAAGTAGAAATGTCATCTGTTTACAGACACAATTTATCTAGACCAGGAAATATGAACTTACTCATAACTAGGCAATCTTTCGAGTTCTTCATCTATCTTAGGCTTTATGCATCTCTAAGAGATATATAGCTTTCTCTTTTCAGTCTGAAAATCATTCTTGTTGCCATAAGAGATACGTTTTAGGTTCACTATATTTCCTCTGGGTTCTTTTAACAACATTCTAATTTGGAACATATTTCTTCCTCAGCATTCTAATGCTTCCAGGTATTAAACCAGATTCATTTATTTCCCTTTGTTTAAAATTAGAAATCACTCTAGTCAGGGTAATTATAACTTGAATAATAGACTGTCATATTACAGGTTGGAATCATCTTCAGCAAATCACAGAAGGTAGACCTGACCAGCCTGACCCTGAATTTAGCAAAAAAAAAATTTATGATACTTATTGTATCCCTCCAATTTGTAATCTATGCTTTTAGTCAACATCCAATAAATATGTCTTAAATATCCACTACATGACAGGAACACTGCAAAGTTTAGGTTTAGAAAAGGAAATGGAGTTTTAGGACATACGTTTATCAGAACCAATCCTATTTATAGGCAATCCTAGATATTACACAATAAATCCTGGGTGTGAGGGTGGGGATAGCAAGAGCATATCCTTCTCCTTCAGAAAATATTCCCTAGTCCTGTTCTATCCCCTGTTGCCTAAATTTCCACAACAGGCTCTAGTAATAAAGACCCAGAAGATCTCAAAGTGAACTATATTAGTCGCCTAAAGAATCGGGGATTTGAACTCATGATTACACTTTAAGAAAAGGTGACGAGCAGAACCTCAGATTACATAAATGACAAAAGAGAACTCTAGTGAAGAGGCTACCTTTCACTATGGCCAACTTCTCCTGCCAGAAGCATCGATGAGCAAAGATGAGAGCATCACTCTACACATATACTTCCTGCTCTTCAGTGACATGCCTGCACTGCCTGAGTCAGACTCTCCTTCAGATGAAAACTCAACTGAGGTCCTGATCCAATTCACAGAAGAGATTGCCAGACATCTCCCTTCCATCTGGATCACTGGCAGAGCACAATCTCTATAATGATTTTTATAACTGAAGTGGAGGAGTAGAAGAGGAAGAGATTACAGTGATAGCTATGAAGGAAATTTCCTAGACTTTTTTCCCAGGGGCCCTCTCCATGGCTGATTTATCCTTTTGTGTTTCTAGCACTCTAAATGTATAATACTTATTTCATTGTATTATAATATTTTTGCCATCCCTATTACCCTGTAACATCTTTTAGGGGAGAATTTCATATTATTTCCAACACCTAATATCATCCTGGCAAGAACAGCTGCTAAGAAAATATTTGACTAAAATTAAAGTACTTCACTGAAAATTGTGCTGATTCAGAGGACATAAAAACCCAAAATTTTAGTTCCTCATCTTCAGGCCAAGTCTTAGATGTTGAAGACTCTCTTTCCCTATTCAAGCATGCCCCAGAGACATTTCCAATCCGTTAAGTTCCTAAAGTCATCTTCCTTCAATGATCTGAACTTTCAGGTTTGAACTCATGACCTTGAATCCCTGTTGTTGTTTTTTTAAGTAAATTGTGCTGCTATAAACAGAGGGGTGCATATATCCTTTCTAATTGGTGTTTCTAGTTTCTTGGGATATATTCCTAAGTATGTTCTTTGAGTTAAACTGCACAAGATTCTCTCAAATAAAATACAAATATTCCCCAAGGGGTAAAAAATAAAAAAAAAGGTTTGTCAATCCCTGACATTGTAAATCATTGCTAAGATGAATCCAGAAAACCTAGCTGGAGAGAAGCAAAGAAAACGGGACACAGCATTGGTTAGTATAGAGATGGACATGACAGATAGCAGGGATGGGAGAATCAGGAATCTAGAATCCCCTGAAAGGTGCCAAGAACTTTGTGGAGGAGGAGGCAGAGTAAAAGACAAAAAGGAAACAAGAAGGTACATATGTGTATTTTAGCTGTTTTACTCTTTCACATATGGCTAGCTTTAATGATTGCTGAATGTTTTTCTACCTACAAACTATATACAGAAATGCAATCTTTGTCTTCACTGCTGTAACCTCCCAGAGCCATCATCACTTGCTTAGATTGTTGCAATAGCCTCTTTTTTGTTGTTAATCCTCACCTAACCACTTAGCAACACTGGCCAGGGTTGCAATAGCCTCTTAAGGACTCCTTACTTCCTCTCTCACTCTCTTAGAGTTTGTTCTTCACACACAGCCAGATAGATAAGATTGTCAGTTATCTATTCAACCTTCCCACCTACACACCAGTTGCTTCCTGTTTTACTCAAATTAAAAATCAAAGGCTTAGAAGTGGCCTGCAAGATCTCATTGGCCTACAACAACTCACAGTCACATCTCCTTCTGATAACCTCAAGTTCCCTCACTCACTCCACTCAGGCCATTCTAGCTCCCCTGTTCGTTGTATCTGCCAAACACTCTCTGGCCTCAGGGATTTTTCCTGACTGTACTCTCTTATGAGCAACACCTCCTTGCATGTCACCTTCTGAAAGAAATCTACCTTGACCACCCAATATTAATTTGTGACACCATGCTTTACCCTGCTATACTTTTTCATTACCACATATGTCCTTCTAACACACGAGAAAATGTATTTATTTGGGAAGGGGGGTTATTATTGATTATTTCTGTGCCACCAAAGAATATAAACTTTCTATGAGCAGGCATTTTTGCTATTTTGTTTGTGGCAATATATCCTTACAACTTTGAAAAGTGCCTTGCACATAATAAGCACTCAGTACATATTTATTGAATGAATGAGTGGTTTGTTTGAACCCTCATTAAGCATTTTAGCTCATGGAGATATATTTCATATTGCTCATTTCCCAGATTATATATGGATTAGCAGAAATGGAGACAGTTACATAAAGACTGTTGCCACCAAGTTTCCAGTATGATATATTTGGAAATGTTTAGATACCTTAAAGGAAAGAGAGTTTATTTAAAAAAAAAATAATACCAGCTACAAGTTCATAAAATATCAAAAAGCTCCCAACTAATTCCTTAAATATGCTTTTTCCAAATAACTTTAAGGCCAACGCAGGCACACCATCATCTTGGGGGTGAGTGTATGGAACATCATGATTCACTAGGAGAAATTTTAAACTGTTTCACAAATAAATGCGAAATATATTAGAACCTGAATACAACTCCATGGATTAATTTTGTGATATTTAGGCTTTCCCAAGGGGTTAAAAATATCTCAGACAACATAGATGTTGATCAAAGAGTAGCCTGAACAACATCCTGGGAAATGTCCATCCTGTCTACAGCCCTGATTATATTATGAAATGTTATTCTTAACTATATCTGATATTAAAATATGTTAACTGTATCAAACTAATGCACACAGATTCAGAACCTTAAGATTTAAACTATGAAAAAGAAACATTACACATACTTTGTACCTGAATTTAGCTCAGCATGTTCTACTGTTCCATTTTATTTTCATATCAAAGGCCAGCAGGGCCCAGACTTTGAACTAATGTCATTCAAGTATTCATGTTTTAATATGATGGCCCATTTGTATTCCAGGACCTCTTTCCTCTTAGGATCTGGCACTAAGTGGAGCTGATATATATCTGAAGCTCTTTGATTTCAAAGATAGCCCTGTACTCAGATAAGCAGCACAGAAAAAGGAGCAAGACAAGAAACAATCCATAAAGGCATATAAATTCTTTGATATCCCAAAGCTTTTGTCTATTTTCTCCTATCAATCTATAAAATAATCTTACCAATTTAATAAAGACTAGTCAAACATCGAAAGAAACTGGGATAACATTTACTTATTCCAGAATCCATTTTAATGAATTTTTATATTCAGGTTACAATTTCTACAAAAAATAGTTTGCAAAAAAAATTATATATGTGTGTGTGTGTGTGTGTGTGTGTGTGTGTGTATATATACACACACACACACACACACACACACACACGCAGGCTGATTTTTTTACCTGGAGAGATAATAGCAAGAAGCAAGGAAGAAATAAATAGACAAAGAAGAGCATGTCTCAGAGAGTGACTCCTTTTTCAGAAGTTATCATAAGTTTTGCCCATTATAAGAAATATTTTTCTGTTCAAAGGATCAGGTAAAAATAGATAAATTATAATTTCTTAATATTTTTACATTTTAATTACATCAAATTTATCATACACTTCTAGAAGCTTAGTTTTTAGCTTGGAAATAAAGAAAATAAACAATATAGAGCGCAAATGTTGAAAGTTCTTTAATATTGGGAGCAGTAAATGAACTGTGGAAAAACAGGTCTTTAACAAACTTGATTTTAGGACAAAAACAGGACTTGGGTTTAGCAAAAGCCCCGCTGGGCCAAGCCTCTTCCAGCTCTCTCCAAAAACAGCACAAAACATGAATCAAGCAAAGAGACTACAAACAGAAACACTTGGAAGAAGCCTCCAGAGTACAGTCATTTCCCACAAAGGTGAGGAATGACTTAGGTGCATGGCCATAGGGTTCAGGCAATAATTATTAATAAATTCAGGAAATGGTAATGTTTACATTACCAGGTTTTTGTAATATAGCACAAATGAATTTCATAATTGTATATGCATTAAGAAGATAATCACTAGGTCATTTTACCTTAAATAAATAAGATTTTCAATTTAGAATTATAAAAATGTTAGCTACTCCTCTATCCCATTTGCTTTGAAAGTTTAAAATGCAAGGACTTAATAATCTCTAATAATACATTTTTAAATGGCTCAAATATTATATAAATTGATAATTCTTATCATGATTCTTTAAAAATCATTTTCTTCATGAGAATTATTTTAAAAAGCCAAAATAATAATTGATATGGTTTTTCTGTTTTACAGATATAAAACATAATAAATTGTTCACTGAACTTCAGTTTCTTGGTGTATAAAATGGAGAAAATAATATTACCAGTCTCATATGGTCATAAAATTAACTGACATTGTCACTTTTAATTAATTTTTAACTATTTTGAATAACTACTAGGATATTTCTGGATTCACAGAAAGCATTTGATATCTGTTACTATAGTCGTCATTACTATTATCATCACTATTCAATGATAAGCCAATCTTCTTATGTCTCCACTTACATTTCCCTGGATTCAACTTCTATATATTTGTTAGGTTATTTACCCTTTCTGAAATATCAACTCCTTTCTCTTCATTAAGATAAATACTAAATATTTCAACTGGCCTGACTCTCATGATATTTCTATTATATCAAATTCAGTATACAATTATATGTAATCTGTATTATGCTATGTGAACATTTCCTTATACTTGTTTTCTAGCATTATTGTAGATTTAATAACTCTAGATAGCTTCTCCACATTATGTATATGTATTTTTTGAATAAAAAAATTTAAGAGAAAAAAATGCTCTCTTACACACACAGAAGCACATTTATACACACATCTTAAAAAATCTAGTATAGAGGTAGGCATACAGTGGGTGTTAAATGCATGCATGCTTTTTAAGTTGAACTACATCATTAGTAAGAGCACATGAGTTGTTTTATCTTTCCTATCTTAAGTTCATTCTTCAAACAGAGTTGGACACAGTCTTCATGGAAATTGGAAGCAGTAAAACTGTTACTTCAATGCACTGAACTGACAATTTGAATTCCCTCTTAATACAAGCACTTTCATAATTTTATTTTATTTATATAGCAATGACCAAGCTTTGGGTGTATAATATGCACATTCTAAATTATTTGAGAATAGCTGGGAAGCTGGCATGTTCTATAGCAGTGTTGCCTTCTTCCAAAAGAAATGAGCTCTATGGATCACTACTTCAAATATTTCCCTTCTCATCTAAATATATAAAAGGCCCATGGCCATAACGACCAAACAACTGGTCACCATGAAGTGCATGGAGCACCTCTCGATCCCTCCCCCACGGCCCACAGGCTCCAATCATAGCAAGGCTGGCAGCAGGCGGGTGGGCACAGCGAGGCACATGTGGGTGGGCGGGGCTTCAACTGCAGCGGGGCGCACATGGGTGGGCAGGGCTGCCAGCACAGTGAGCAGTGTGCAGGTGGGCGGGGCCATGCAATTTTGCGCACTAGTATTAAAATAAATGCCAGTTTCACATCTCTGCTCAGTGGGTTGCTTTGGAGTACTCAAAAGTCAATATTTCTACTTTCTTAATTCTATTTCCTTATAACCAGCCTGTCTATTTTCTCTGTATTTCAAATTACTAAGTTTTTGTGTGTTTATTATAAATCAAATCATTTTCACATATAAAGGAAATTTCTATTTCCTTTTGCCCTATGTGGATATAGCTAAATGCATATTGATTTAACTTGAGGTATGAAGAGCAATAATGAAATAAACCTGGTAGAAGGTGAAAAATTAATATTTATAAATGAATGATGGCAAGGGAAATAGAAAGTTTTTAAATTGGCTTGGCCTAGAACAGTGGTCGGCAATTCTATCAGTTCAGGATATTTTTTATGGATAATTGATTCCATGTTATTAAATAATTAGACATGTATCATATCACCAAATCTCTACTAGCTGTTTTAAATTCCAGCTTTTGAATTGATGATATAACCCATATTATGCCTGAAACAATAAAAATATAAGAATTTATCATAACAGGAGGATATACAAAATCAGTATTTCACAGAAACATGCACAACTTTAGACAGATTATAATTCAACTCCATGTTCAAATATACCAAATCCTAGCCACACCCCAACCCCACACTTGTACTTTCTCATAGGAATAGAATGAATGTCATGATCACTGGTTTTACCCAATCTGCAAAAAAAATATATATATATATATTTTTAACCTTCTTCCATATTTCAAAATAAGCATGCACCATGCAACATGCAAAAAATACCTTGGGTTTCTTATTCTCAGGGTCTGTTGGCATGGAAAATGCACAAGGTGAAATCAGCTCCTTGGTTCTTGTTAGAGAGGTGGAAGGTGATGGGGTTGAAACAGATGACCTGTGGTCAGATATTGAGCTTTCCGATTTCCCAAATCTTGAAGGTAAGTTGCCACTGCCACAATTTGGGTGCAGTGCTGAAGGACTGAGCTGGAGTGCCTGAGTGGGAAGATTAGCGTGAGGGGAAGGGGAGGACCCCAGTTTGGGAAGACAGGCAGAGCTAGCACTGGAGACAGGTGGTGAAGTAGGAGCAGAAGGATTCTGCCCTTGGCCAGAGAGCTGTGCTGATGCTCTCTGGGATCTGTGTAGCAGGTCTGAAAGAACTGGGGAAGGATGGAAACTTTTCTCTGGAGAGGAGAGTGTGGCTCTTTGGTTAGTGGGAAATGCAGATGGTGACATAGAGGAGTCTGATGCAGAAGGATATATGTAAATATTCCTGGGCTTTTCTGGACCCCTGAGGTCAGCATCCCTTTTGCTCTTCCAAGAAAAAGGATAAAATCTTTGTGAAGCAGGAGGAAGGCCTACAGAACTCGATGTCTTTGTTTGTAGCAGGGAGGGGATTGGATTACTCTTCAAAGAAGTGGGTGATGGTGTTTTCTCTACATTCAAAGAAGCAAGGCTACTACTCTCATGTTTTGTGGGAGAAAGGGGGTGTGCCTGAGGAGGGGGAGCAGATTGGGTGAAAAAAGGTAAGTGAAAGGATGGCTGACTAAATTCAGAATCCTGGTGTTCCCTCTGCCCAGGAGACCGGGCGCTCAGTGAGCAACTTGAGAGAGATTTTTTAGGTGAGGATGGGGCTTGCCTTGCTTTTTGATCAAGTGTGAGTGTGGATGAAGCCAGGGAGTTAAGAGAGAAAGTGGGACAAGATGCAGGGGACAAAGGTCTCTGGTGAGAAGGGTTTGACTTGAGGATGGCAGTGAGAAGAGAAAGCCGGGAGGGCACCGGGGATTTCACCCCTGATCTAGAGAGATTTCCACTAGAAGATACTGGGCTACAGATAGTGGAAGAAGAGCCATGGAGAGAGGAAGGAAATGGTTTGGGACTTGGAGAGAGTGAATGCATGACAAAACGGACTGGTATGTATGAGGCTGAATTTGACTTCAGAGAAGCACTGGAGGACAGTAGAGGAGAAGAGGGTCTCGGACTTTCTCCAGGCCTAAGGACATGTGAGGCTGACGCAGTCTTCCTCAGAACTTCCGAGGTCCGACCAGGTTTCTGATCTGCTTCACTGGGACTGGACAAATTAGAACCTGATAACTGGGTGGAATGGGGAAACTGAAACGTCGAGGAGGTGCCCTTCGATGCAAAAAAGGGTGACGAGTGAGCAGAAGTTTGAAAATACGTAGCTGTTTCTTCCACCAAGGCCCCACGGGCATCCAGCCTCCTAGTGTGGAACTCCTCCAGGGCAGAGGCCCCACTGAGCTTAGTGGGGTCAGGTGGTGCTTTCTGATTAGTTGGAGAAACAAAGGAGAAAGCAGGTGGTTTACAGGCAAGCTGCTCAGAGGTAGTGGAAGAAGAAGTTGACTGGAGGAGAGAGAAACAGACAGATTGTAACAGGACATTATTTGTGAAACTATCATAATAGTCTTAGCACTTGTGTGTTTATGCAAACAGTCCTAATAGTTTACATGAAAAGAGGCACCTTAAACCTCCATAAAAATGGAAGAAATTCTGTTTTGCCAAAGAGGCATTGTTTTGAATTTGGAAAAGAATATTAGAAAACTTGAAGTATTATATACAGCAGCTCATTTATTCCCCAGAATGAGCATCAATATTAAATTATATTTGCATATTTCCATTTAGAAAATGATTCATTGACAGAATCTAAAAGAGGTATCTTAATTTGGAATTATGTGATTTGAAAAGATTTAAATCATCATCAGTCTAAATTTCAAAATTCACCTCAGAAAATGAAATAGATTTTCTTTCATTGTAAGAATATAAACCATCATATAATAATAATGACTACCGTCCTCAAAAATTTTAACATACTTCAAAGTTTGAAATTCTAAAAATATGGACTACTGTTACATATTGTGAACCAAAAAAATTGTAGCACCCAATATCAATATACAATGATAAATAATGAGAGAGTGAAAGCAAAGTCCAAAACAGAGAGGGAAGTTTAGCTTACAAAAATATTTTCCCTAATTACTTCCCAGAATAAACACATAACAACTTGGTCGTTTGTTACTGAAAGGGACACATATTCTTTCATATCAAAGGAATCCGGAGCACTTTACAAATGAAATCTACCTTAAACAGTGCAACTAACTCATCAATTCCACATAAAATAAGCAGACAATAAAGAAATAATGTATCCTTGTCAAGCAAGGCTAGGGTGAGCCTGTGAAATAACACGGTGTTTGTATTCCTGTGCTCTATTTTTAAGACAAATACTAAAATTATAAGTGAGTCTAAAGTAAATCTTTTAAACAGAGGTTTTCTTTCAAAATTATTAATTTGGTTCTATCAATTCATAAGAGAAACTACTTGTGTCTAACAAAGAATTTAGGGAATTAATGAATATTTATTAAGTGATTTTATATGTATATATTTTTTGCATTACATAGCAGGAAAATGTATGACCATAATATTTAAACTTAATAAAAGGTTGATTTAAAAATTCAGTAAAAGATACTTCTTGGTTTTGATTAAGGTGTCCATGTTAAGGTATCCATCAGTTCTAATGTAAAGATTTTCATATCATATAGTTTTGAGTTCTGAAAAATATTTAAAACTAATAAATTCAAACAACTCACCCCAGACTTTCCAGTTTCTGAGCAAACATACCCAAAATATTCATTTCTTTTTATATGTAAGCCACATAAGTATTTGCAACACAAAATTCTTGCCACAATAAATAATATTTGAGTACATTGGCATAACCCAGAATATCCATAATATGGGATAATTGAAAACATCAAGCAGAGAAATTGAGAAAGAAAGCTTAAAAATTCCCTCAGTGGTTGTAGAATTGTTTCATGTGATTAATCATAAATGAAATTCTTCTCTTATTGTTTCCAATGATGGTCTCCTCACAGAAGGAATGAAAACATTTCAAGACCTGGTAGGATGCCTTTTCATGTTGTGCCACAGCTTTTAGTAAAGAATTTTATAAATTAGTAATAGAACCCCAAAATCCCATTATCTTGAAAACAGTCATGTTTCTAAATAACTTCAATTTATATGAAAAACTCATTAATTTATCCTGATTATTCATTAAAATTTCATGATAAAGTCATAGGGCCATAATTTTGAGGATCTCATTCAGAGGAAAATATTGTTCCAACAAACTTTTTCAAGAGTATGGATTCTAATTACCAAATTTTCTACTACATAAAGTCATATTTTTAACTAATATAAGTAACTCAAAGTTTTATTGTACTTTTTAATAGTTGATTATGAAGAACTTCTAAAAGAAAAACTCTGAAAAATCTAAGAATATTTATTGTTTATATTAATCTACATATTTTTATAATCTGTATATTAGTAAGTATTTATAATATATTCATTTCTAATTTGTAAATATACTCTGGTGTTATTCTAATATAAAAATGTGGCACCATGGTTCTTTAAAATTCCAAGGAGTGAAGAATGCATTTTTTAATGAAAAATACTCATTGTCCTGCGTTCCTCTCATCAATAAGTTTTTTAAAAGAGGAGCTAAAGACATGAATGATTTTATGCAGAGAGAATGGATACCTGTCAAATGCTCAGTGAGTTGCCCAGCCTTTATTTTACCTCTTCCCTGTAAATCCCTTATTTCTCTATTGATGTCTATAAATTATTTCCATCCTTTCATTCTCTCCCATTAATAACTCCTCATGCTATTTGTTACTAGGTTTGTTACTGTTGTTCTAATTCCTTCTCCCTCAAACTTGATCTCCTTCTTCTCCACTATTCATTTCTAACCTAATCTTTGTTGAGTCCTTTGCTTCAAACACCTTTCAGAGCTACACCTGACTATGTACTCCAATTCTAAACCCTCCTCTGATTATTTGAGCCCCCTTACCACACACCTCCTCCAAAGTAATTCTCAAAACTCTCTTTTCCTAGAAAGACTCTCCTGAATCCTGGAATACATTCACATAATCTCAGTAACAGAGGATACTTGCAATGTTCTGCTGTCATAAGCTTTCCCTCCTGTTCTGAACAGCAGATCTTCCAAAAAGTCAACACTCACCATGAACCCTTTTCCCACCAGTCTCTCACTATACTCAACAATTTAGATTCCTTTTCTCCAAGGAAAATTGAGATTACCAGGAAATTCCAATATTGTCGATCTCCCCTCCTTTTATTTTATTTATTCTAGAAAAATTATGACTTTTCACAGGTTTTCTCTATGTACTCTGAGTCACAGAAGATCCTGTCTTCTTAGGGATCACATTTCATCAGTTATCCTCATAGGCTATGTATTCATCCTTTTGTGTGTGTGTTGTTGTTGTTTTTTTACTAGCTCTCTCATCTTAACATAAATGTAAAGCAGAATTTTTCTAATATTTAAAACATCATAATAAATATCATCTAGTGGACTAGAAAAATTTTTACCATTCTCTAGTCTTTTCATTAAAAAGGCAAACTCCTTTTGTTTGTCCTGTTAGCTCAACTGGCCATATAATTTGTTTTGGCTAGATCTTTAGCAAATGTTATATAAGAAGCAGTGTAGAAAAGCAGTGTGCATTGGAGCTTACTGGATTGCTGAGTGCAGAACATTGCCATAATGTGAATGAGTCCAGCTGGCCTGCTGGAAAATACAATACCACATCTCAACTAACAAGCCACCAGACAGCTTAACATCTACAAACCAATCTAGACGCCAATTGAAGACACATAAGTGAACCACAACAAGGATCCAGTCCTATGGAACCATCTGGCTGAACCTTGCCAAATTGTTGACCAGCAGATTTCTGAGCTAAACTGAAGGTTGTTCTTTACAAACACTAAATTTTGGCATGGTTTGTTAAGTAGTAAACGCTAATTAGAAATGTATGCATATACATACACTAAGATCAAAGTGGATCCTGTCTTTCCCATAGTTACAGGTCCATCTTGTTCTCTTGACAGTTACATCTTTACCATACAATCACTGTATTGATTTCCTTTTCATGGCCAACACACCCTAAAGTGACTTCTCAGAATCCGACTCTTGTATAATCCCCTCCTTGAGTATGGGTGGAAGCTGTGACTTGCTTCTAATTAATAGAACCTGGCAAAGGGAAAGGAATTTTGTAGATGTAATTAAATCCCTCATCAGGTGACTTGAAGTTAATCAAATAGGAGATTATCCTGTGTGGGTATGACCTAATCAAGTGAGTTTTTAAAAAATGAACCAAAAGGTTAGAGATCAAAATAGCAGAGCAAATAAATAGAGTAAACATTTTTAAGCCACTAAATTTATGGAGATCTGTTATGCAGCAATGGAAAACTAATACACTTTTCCACTGGCTTCTTAACAGTCCTCCCACCCCTCTTTTCCACAGGCACTGTTATCACCATTGTCTACAATGATTTATCATTTTCTAAACCCAACAGGCACTTGGATCCCTTATCTTTTCTGATTTCTCTCTAGAATCTGACACTTCCCATCTCTCCCTCCTTTTCAAAACTGCTTTATCTGTGGCATCTGTTTCATCAGTCCTTCTCTTTTTTCAGCCTCTTCTCTTATATGTTAGAACTTCCTAACATTAAATGCCTAAGCACTGCTTGTTTGCCCAGAAAATTTGTACTTAATCTTTACACTTTAGCTCATCCAATGTAAACCTTTCATGAGGTTTGAGGCTGATTTAGGTGTCCTCCCCTGCATTTCCCATTGTTCCTTGAATGTGTTACCTTTCATTGTCATTGTATTCAGGTGCATCTGTTTTCAAGTTCCTTGAAGGTAGGTGCTATGCCTTTTAAAGTTTATCCCCTCAGTGTCTAGTGCATGGCATATTGCCTTCCTGCAAAAATGAAGAAGTATCCTGTAAATGTAAGAACAAAAGTGCATAGAGCAGGGACATAGTGTCTCCTTTAAAAAGGCCTCATCACCTCCTTCAGAGATTGTCCCCTCTAACTCTGCTACAGACTCCAGACAGTGAGGTTAGGTGAGGGACGGAGAAAACAGTGACTCTGATGGCCAATTCAGTCTTACCTCACCAGCAAGGGAAAAAAAATTTGAGTTCTGATATCAAGTCAGGAGACCCTCCTTTTAAAGGTTCCATCATCTTTCTGCTGGAATTGTGAAAGCAACTTGATTTCCCATAAATGTATTTCCTCTATCTTTTGAGCTAATGGTACAAATGATGTTTCATCCAGAGGAAGCAACAGGCCATCAGGCAGGGATCACAGGGATTCCACCAGCATCAGAGCAGAGCCTGGGGCCTCCCACAGAGTAAGAAAAATTCTCCTAAGTGTGTCCAATCTCACTCACCATAGATGGTGACAAAAAGATTAAGAGGACAGAATTATATCCTCACCCCAAGCAAGAAGGGAAATGGGGAGGTGGCAGTGGCAAGATCACTAGAGAAAGGTTGTTAAAAATTTAAAATCACCACCTGGTGACTTTATTCAAAGAGAAAAGGAAATATCCTATATAATAAAAGGCTAATATGTAAATAGACCGAACAGCAGAATGACCAGTTGCTATGACACACACTGACCACCAGGGGGCAGGCGCTCAATGTAGGAGCTTCCCCCTGGTGGTCAATGCACTCCCACAGGGAGTGTGCTGCTCAGCCAGAAGCCAGCCTCATGGCTGGTGAGTGCAGAGGCAGTGGCAGGAGCCTCTCCTGCCTCCATGGGAGCACTAAGGATGTCTGACTGCTGGCATAGGGTTGCTCCCCTGGAGGATCGTACCTAAGCCATCAATTGGACATCCCCTGAGGTCTCCCAGACTGTAAGAGGGCACAGGCCGGGCTGAGGGAATCCCCCCGCCCCCGAGTGCATGATTTTCGTCCACCAGGCCTCTAGTATTCAATATTATGGTGAAAATTTTGCACAGTGACGGATGTCTACTAGATTTGACTGTGGTGATCACATTGTAAGATTTAATCACTATATTGTACACATGAAACTAATATAAGTGTATACCAACTACTGGTATACTTTAATTCAAAAATAAGTAAATATGTTTTTAAAATCACTTGGTTAGGAAGTGTATAACAAAAGAATGAGGGCCTCTACATTATCACAACTGCCTCAAGGCAATTATATGACAAAGAGAGCCCTCCCAGAATCTGAGTTACTACATTGATCACCTCTCACCTACTTGAGCAAACCAGAGTGTTATCCAGATAGCAGCTAGAGTGTCATCCAGATGATAGTCAGGTGCATATTACTTCCCAGCATCTTGATATTAATGCCATTTTTTAGGAACTACTTCAGTTATCCTAAGCTAGTCCTCCCAGCAGTTAACAGAATCTAACAAGGAAGTTTAACCTACCAGCTTTTTTCAGTCTAGTCATTCTGGGTAGAGATAGCCCAGAAAGAGTCTTCTATCACCAAAAAGCAGTATCAGGATACTGGATGCTTGATGGAGATATGAATACAGCATCAGGAAGCCAGTGAAAGCACAGAAATAAAGATGGGGTGGCACCAAAAATAAGATGCCTACTCTACAGTTTTGCATAGATCCAAAAGTCTAACCAAAAGTCCAGTTCATCAATAATGTTCACCCAACTACTTTGGGGTGCTTGCAAATATCTGGTCTGATAGATCCTAAACAACATCTTGGTACTCACCCATGCTCACTGTCAAGGGCAACTCTCCATTCGCTATTTACACCACAGCCAGCCTCTTCATTCCTGACATTCTACCTACACTTTGTTAAAGTCATCTAATAATTTCATTACAACAAATAGACAGTCAATGGCAAAATCTTCCTATTTTCCCCTTCAAAATCCCTCCCTTTCTTTCCTTGATATTTTTTCTTGCCATCACAGACATCAGTCTTCTACTGTACCAAAGGCTTTCTGTACCTTACAGAAATCATTCAATCTTGCTGCTAAATTATGGGATGGGATCTTGCCATTTTATTGAGGCCAGTCCCACCCTGGTGGCTTCCAGGTCTATAGTACATAATTCCCTTATGACATACAGGAGGAACTTATTTTCCTTATACACTTTTTTCCTACTGTACCCTTTACTACTCTTTTCCTAGTTCGAAAGCAACATATTTACTAGTATATCTAAAATCCAACGGATGTCTTCTCATTGGATGCTTCTCATGTTTTCAATGTGCCTCTTGAAGCACCCAGCTCACCAAGCACTCTCTCCTAAGAAACTCCCATTATCAACCTTCCTAAGAATTGTTCAAAAGGAAGAGGTAGTGTTTCTTGAAATCCACTCCAACTAAAGTTTTACATTTTCTCCTCAGCCAATTCACAGTATAATTGTATAATCTTTTTGTCTTATAAAATTACTGCCTATATTTACACCTTGATGATTCATGATCATAAGATTTTGGTTTTATAATATCTTTTTCTTTAAGAGTATTTTATGCCTTGACCAGAAACAGTCTAGAACAAAGGGTGTATATACAATATTTTTTTTTCTTTTAAAAAGAAAAACCTACCTGCCCATGCTTTTGTTGAGAAGCCATCCCATGAGGCATTTCAGGATGTGATGGAGCCTGGAGGTTTGCTGCCCGTGTTTTGGGACGCACCACATCAGAGACCAGACTGGAGGAGATTGCCAGAGATGTAGGGCGAGTGGCTGTGGTGCCCATCCCCCCTGGGGGGCTTTGTTCAACTTTTCTGCTTGTAGCTTCATCTTCCCCTTCAGAGTCCACAATAAAGGCATATTCAGCTTTGAAGAGGCCACTTTGCTGCATTCCTTGGGGTTTGTTCACTTTAAATTCCCTTACTTGTGATATCTTTCCAATGACCTCTGAAGGATAAGTCAATGCCCCTCCGTCTCTCTGCTGTTGGCTCCCAGCTTTCAAGGTCAAATACTCACTGAAATTAGACTGCAATAAATAAAAGCATTGACATCAGTTTGATACATGCTACGTTTTTGCATGTACACTTAAAAGCATAGCCTGCTTAAGGACAAGAATTTCTAAAAATATATTTAAAAATCAGGTTGGCTGAAGAAAGATTAGGTTGAAGTTAACAATTTACTTTTACTAGCCCACCTATTTGTCCTAGACCAAACTCAAACACTGTAGGCCTCAGAATCAACATCAACAAACAAATCTGCTTTCAAATAAATCATGAGATAACTTTGTAAAAAGAGATGAATAGTAATGTTTTCCATAAAGACATTCATGAAACAAAGGGAGACTGGTAAAGGGTTTAGCTAATGGTCAAGCAAAACCTGTATAGTCTGTATAAATGGGGGAGAGAGAAAATCCCATTGGAATGTTCTAAAATAATATAAATCTCTAAAAATCTGAGAGGAAAATTTAAATTGGAACAAAATTCACAGATATTCAGAAAAAACAATCTAAACTAATTGGGAAGAACTTGTGAATAGGACACCCAAAAAAGATACTTCCAGTACAAAGTATTTTTTATTGTTATTTTATTTTGGATTTGTAATTCTATACCTTTTCCCATCCAATTTTCTATAAATATATAGAAGGTTCATAAGACCAGATGTAAGACAGCTTTACCATGCTACCAAAACACTTTGTTCTAAAATGATAGTAGTTGTGTTATGTAAGATTGTGTTTAAAAGACCCAATGTTAATTTTCTTGGTTTCGATAACCATACTATCTATAATAATAAAAGTAGAATATGCTAATTAGACTGGACAGCTGAACAACCTTCTGGACATCATTCTGGACATCATTCTGGATAAAGCCACTGTAGCAGGGGCCGAGGCAGAGGTGGTTAGGGGAGATCAGGCAGGCAGGCAGAATGGTTAGGGGTGATGAGGCAGGCAGGCGAGTGGTTAGGGACAATCAGGCAGGCTGATGTGCAGTTAGGGGCAATTAGGCAGGCAGGCAAAGGGGTTAGGGGCAATCAGGCAGGCAGGCAGGTGAGTGGTTAGGGATGATCAGGCAGGCTGTTAGGTGCAGTTAGGAGCCAGAGGTCCCAGATTGTGAGAGGGTGCCGGCCTGAGGGACCCCTCCCTTGTGCACAAATTTCGTGCACCCAGCCTTTAATGGTTAATATTCTTCTCTTAATCTTTTATTTAAGTTTAAAATTATTTCAAAATAGAAGTTAAAGAAGACACTAATTAAACTAAAATAATTTTAACTATGGTCATCAATATAATGTGTGATAATATGTATGTATGTGTTCTGTGTGTATGAAGGCAGAATAGAAGTCAAATCATTGATTAGGTGTAACTAAGCTAAGGAGTTGACTTTACACACCCATTTCATACCTTTCAGCTGGTGCTGGTATAGTCAAGATAAAATACAAATTGCCTCTGATTAGGATTTCTCTGATAATGGTCACTTCACATATCAATTACGATGCTCTATAATAACAACCCCCCAAATTGGAAGGGTTTAAATTAAAAATAGAAGTATTCAATGACAAATTTCTTATTATGAAAAGTAATGGAATAACTAAGAAACTGGCAAAAAATTGAACTAGTTTTTAAAAACATTTTTAATGATCTAAAATAGTCCATTCCCCCATAGTCTATCATTCTCTATTCTTTCACGCTGAAGCATTTTTACAGCATTTATCACTATTTGAGACTTTATTATATATTTTTTCAGTTTGTTCATTCACTGCATTCCCAATAACAAATAAGTTATGTGTTGACTTAATTCACTCAGAATACATAGCACCAAGCATGTAACACACTCAGTAAATAGTTGTGAAATATAGAGTGAGGGATTATTTATCCTGTTCAATTATAATACTGAACTGTTTAGAAAATAGAATGAAAAACCTTTAATCTCATTTTAACAATGTAGTTCTGTGTGTATCATTGCAAACATCAGATGATTATCATCATCCTAGGAAGCTCTGGAAATTTGCAACCAAAATTGGTTCATATATTTACAGTCTCACATAATCACAGTGCCTAACAACAAAGGAACCCATGAATATATTATATGTAGTTGACCACTGTTAGAAACTTCCCAGAAGTGCCTTATGCATATTCAGAATTTTTCTAAAATAATTTGGCCCCAATGGTCTTTGAAATAAGATAACATCGAAATACCCAGAATCCCAGATATATTACTACTTGCTAGATAAGATGTTTTCATAGAAAGTAAATCAGATTATTTTATGCCCTTCCAGTTGGCTCAAGAATACCACAAAGTTCCCCAGTCACATTTTATTTAAATAAGACAATATTGAAACACATTCTAAGGAGATTTTTTTTAACCCACATATCATTTGCTTTTCTAATATAAGTCATTTTCAGGTTTTTTTCCATTTTGTCTTAATTTTATTTTCATTATTGGTCTCATTTTAGATAGGTATAATCAGGGTATAAATGCAATTTTATAACCTATTTTGTACTATAATATTATAAGGATAACATTTTCCATGAATTTACATAATCACCATAATTATACTTTGGTCAAGGTGAGGTATTATCATATTCTTAATTTTTCTGGTATTATGCTGTTTTTATTTTTCACTAAATATTTTTCTATATAACATTTTTCTTTTTTTGTCCTATTTTGGGGGATACATTTCAAAGAGTCAGGTTATTGAAAGGCTATGAACAGTTTTATGATAGTGGATAAGGGTTTTCCACCAAAATTGTACATATTCACATAATTAGCAACAAAATGTGAGTCATGTGAATATCCCCACAGTGGCCCCAACATTGGGTATTATACTTTTTTAATGTTGCTAATTATTACATGTAAATAGTAGCACCTCACTGTTTTATCTTGTATTTTCTTTCTAAATAAATGTAAACTTCTTTTTAATTTTGTTTTTATAATTTAAAATACATTTGAGAGAAGGGGAGGTGGCAGGAGGCAAACAATAAAATATCAACTCAAAAGGGTTGAGAATAATGTATTAGAGAGAACCTGGGATTAGATTACATTTAAGTTTCTGTTACACAATTATATTTTTAGTCAACCTTAGATTTCTTAGTCATCTCACTTTAAGTGGAGGAAATAAACATTCATTCAAACTTCTAAGACATTAGTTTGGATAATGTAATGTTATTTGCTTGATATAAAAAAGAATAAAAATAATCCTACCCTATTTACAGTTTCTGGATTCTTATCACTTGGTTCCTCAGGAATTTTAACAAGGAATTTAGAGGTGTCAGCCAACTGAGAGTGGGTTGGTAGTCTTCTGACAGTGGGGACAAATGTGAAGATCAGAGGTTTGGCTTCAGAATCACCAGAAGAGACCTATGAGACATGTAATAAATTAGAGTTTCAGTCTTGTCAAAGGTTTATCTTGACTTTTTCTCTATACACCAGGATATTTATCTCACTTATTTTGATAAATTGCCTATTGTCCTGTGATCGTGTATATGGTTGCCAACAAAAATAGCTATAAAAATAGTCATAGTGTATCAGGAAGATCCTGTTGTAGGGGATGACAATAAAACAACAGGTGGCAAGGTGATGTGCTAGGATATTATAGGGCATCTCTACCTCGGTGGGTTCATCACAAACTCAGCCTCCGGTCTGTTTCAAAATGGACCTTTATCCTTTTAACCCTGGTTTAGCAGGTTCAATTGGACTCATAATCACTAAGCATGAAAGAAACTTAACATTTATCGGTAATGAGAATGCTAAATGTGGATTTAAAATTGGAAGTATGCTTTTCTGGCTATCAGGATGTCAATGCCTGCTAAAGGATATATTTTATCTTTCACTCATTCTTTATTTATTCAGAAATAAATTTCATTAAGTATTTTCTATGTGGCAGGCAATTAGGAGCTAGGGATAAAACAGTAAATAGGAAACAGTCAATAGACCACTCACAAGTAGAAAAAGAGTGTTCACAGAATACTAAGGGAAAAGTGATAGGGGTACCTACCCAATCTAGAAACCTCAGAGAAAAAAACAAACCTGAAATTTAAGTCCTAGTGAAGAGGAAGGTAATGATGTCCAGGGCTGAGACATCCAGCAGAGAGAATGCATGGGAAAAAGCAGCAGTGGGGGGTAGATCAAGCTTTCATTGTGTCCTACTTATTGCCACCAGAGAACCATTCAAGATTGGGAAATGACATATTCACATGAAATTTTTAGATAGATAATTCTGGTTTTGAAGGGACACAAGACTAGAGACAAGGACAAAAAGCCAACAGCAATCACTTGAGGATTAAATGAAAAGGGAGAAAGAGAAGATGGTGCTGTAGATTTCTCTTTTGAAGTTTGGATGAGAAGTAAGGAAAAAGGTTAAGAGTAGTCAGACAGGGAAGCAGAGTCAAGGAGATAACTTTTTATCTGTAATGGGATAGACTTGAATATGTCTTTAGACTGAAGGAAGGAACCAGTAGAAAATAAAAGCAGAGCAAGATCTTGGAAGAAGCAGGCATAATAAGTTACGGAAACAAGAAAAGGAACATGGCCTCCTTGGAGTCCAGAGAAAATGAATTAAGATGAGGAAAAGCTCATACATCTGATGGAGTGGACAAGTGGGAAGGTGAGGGGAGATCATTTTTTATATAATCAATGTACGTGACAGAATCAGCCCCATCTAGTCAGAGTAACACTGCTGCTTTGCTGCCTCCATGCCTCTGTCAGAAAAATATATGATATGGCCCTGGATGATTTAGCTCAGTGGATAGGGCATTGGCCTTAGGACTGAAGGGTCCTGGGTTCAATTCCAGTCAAGGGCACATGCCTGGGTTGCAGGATCAATCCCCAATGGGGGACGTGCAAGAGGCAGCCAATCAATGATTCTCTCTCATCATTAATGTTTCTCTTTCTACCTCTTCCTTCCTCTCTAAAATCAATAAAAAAATATTAAATATACTAGAAGCCCAGTGCACGAAATTTGTGCACAGGGGTGTGTGTGTCCCTCAGCCCAGCCTACACCCTCTCCAATCTGGAACTCCTTGAGAGATGTCCAACTGCCTGTTTAGGCCCAATCCCACCGGGCAGACAGACATCCCTCTCACATTCCAGGACTGCTGGTTCCCAACCACTCACCTGTCTGCCTGCCTGATTGCCCATAACTGCTTCTGCCTGCAGCCTGATTCCGCCCCCAACCACTCCCCTGCCAGCCTGACCGATGCCTAACTGCTCCCCTGCCAGCCCGATTGCCCCTAACTGCCCTCCCCTGCCAGCCTGGTCGCCCCTGACTGTTCTCCCCTGCAGGCCTGGTCGCCCCCAACTGCCCTCGCCTGCAGGCCCAGTAACCCCTAACTGCCCTCCCTTGCCAGCCTGGTCACCCCCAACTGCCCTCCCCTGCAGGCCCCCAACTGGCCTCCTCTGTTGGCCTGGTCCCTCCAACTGCCCTCCCCTATAGGCCTGGTCTCCCCCAACTGCCCTTTTCTGCTGGCCTGATCTCCCCCAACTGCCCTAGCCTGAAGACTTCATCCCCCCAACTGCCCTCCCCTTGCAGCCCTGGTCCCTCCCAAATGCCCTCCCCTACAGGCCTGGTCCCTCCCAACTGCCCCAGGCCTGGTCCCCCCCGCCAACTGCCCTCCCCTGAAGGACTGGCCGCCCCCAACTGCCCTCTTCTGCTGGCCTGATCGTCCCCAACTGCCCTCCCCTGCAGGCCTGGCCCCTCCCAACTGTCCTCCTCTGCTGGCCTGTTCACCCCTAACTGCCCTCCCCTGCTGGCCTGATCGCCCCCAACTGCCCCAACTGCCTGCAGGCCATCTTGTGGTGGCCATCTTGTGTCCACATGGGGGCGGCCATCTTGTGTCTTGGTGTGATGGTCAATTTGCACATTGCTCTTTTATTAGATAGGATATGATATGCCCTGGCCAGATCCCTACTTTCTGTTCCCTTCAAGCTGTACTACCTTTCTATGCCTAGGACAACTTGGACCTTATCTCAACATGGATTTTAACTCTGATCACTTCTGTCCCTGTGAAAATCCAGACCTCTGCATCATGCTTCAATCTCTAAATGGTATACACACCCCTAGTTTTGTTCCCATCTTGTACCATGCTCCAACTCTTGATATACTTTCACTGTTCACTGTCTTGGATTCAGTCAGCCATCACAAAATCTTCCATTCTCTTAACTTCTTCCCTAAATATTCTAGCTCTAACTAAACCATGGTTCCCTCTGAAGGACTCTCCTTCCCAAGAAGCTCTCTCAGTGGTAGCTGTTTCCTCTCACACTGAAATGGGAGTAGAATAGGTGTGCTCCTTACTCCTTCTTAATGCTTCCAGACCATTCTTCCTTCCTTTACCTAAAAACTTCCAGCTTTGAATCTTGTGTCATCAATCTAGAACACTTGCTACTTCTCCTTGTCACAGTTACCTGTCCATACCTACATCAAACTCTTTTCTTTAAAAATTAGGTTCCTGGCTCAATCTACTATCTCTTACACTATGCTTTTCATTATTTTATAGTAGAGGCCCAGTGAAGGAATTTGTGCATGGGTGGGGTCCGGGATGGCCCCATCCATGCACAATTGGGGCGGATTGGGGCTGGGCCTGTTGGGAGAAGGAGATGGTGGGAGGCTGGCCAGCCAGCCTGCCCCAATCGGGGCCAAATCAAGGCCAGGCCCGCTGAGGAAAGGGGCCATGAGTGATTGGCCAGCAAGCCTCGCCCCCAATTGGGGTTGGGGGGCTGATTGGGGGTGGGGCCTGCCATGGGGAGGAGCAGTGGGTGGTGGGCCAGCTGGCCTCGCCCCTGAATGGGGTGGGGGGTGCCGATCAGGGGCCAGGGGCCTGGAGAGGGGCCATGGGTGTTTGGCCTGCCAGGCTTGCCCCTGATCAGGGTAGAGGGGCTGATCTGGGGTGGGGCCAGGTGGGAGGAGGGGCTGCAGGAGGTTGGCTGACCAGCCCCACCCCCTATTGGGGTGGGGGAGCCACCAGGGGGAGGGGCTGCAGGCTGATCAGGGTGGTATGGGCCCATTGGGGGCAGGGCTGGCTGGGGGCAGAGATTGCAGGAGGTTGGTGGGTCTACCCCACCCCCTATTGGGGTTGGGGGAGCAATCAGGGGCAGGGCCAGCCAGGGGGGAGGGGCTTTGGGTCTATCAGGAACAGGGTTGGCCTGGGGGAAGGGGCAGGTGAGTTTGGCCAGTGGCCCACCCTTGATCTGGGTGGAAGAGTCTGATCAGGAGCAGGACGGCAGGGGGAAGGGGCTGCAATGTTGGCTGGCAGGCCCCATCCCTTGATCCAGCCAGTTCGCGGGCCACAGTAGGCCTCATAGCAACTGGTTGTTATGGTCCTTACAACATTAGATTGCTGGCTTTTCATATATATAGATTACATGAATAATTTTTCTAGTATTGTGTTGCCTTGACCTCTACTCTCCTTGCCTCTCACATTCTTAGCCTAAACCAAAACCAACCAGCCCCTACGCCAAGCCAGCCCCACCCCCAGTGGGCCCCCACCACCCTGATCAGCCCACAGCCCCTCCCTCTGGCCAGCTCCACCCCTGATTGCCCCCCCCACCCCAATAGGGGGCGGGGCAAGCTGGCTGGCCAACCTCCTGCAGCTCCTCCATATTTTTGTTTTTTTCATTCTTTGACCACCCCTTCTTTTTTTCATATTACCACTCACTCCAATTTTCTAACTCCAACACTTTGTGGATCCCGCCAGAATGAAAATCTACTGATTCTTCCAACATTAGGTTTTCCCATACTTCTTTTTTATAATCAGCATACATTTACCACATGACCACATTTACCACAACTACTCCCATGCATACTCCTTACATGTCTTACCTCTCTCACACTGTCATCCCTGTGTGGGTAAATCACAGTCCTCACTAAATCTGACCCCATGCCTATTCTACCCCTAGACCACAGAGGTGAATGTGGTTATGGAAAATCACATGACTGTGCTTACTGGTTTCACTTCAAATTTATGACTCGAAGCCTCAAGTAGGCTCTTCAATGCTGCTCTACAATCATACTATAGTTCCATAGCCCATTCACTCTTCCACTTGCCTAGAAAACTCACATCTTTTTTTCTTTCTTCAAATCCCCAACATCTCCCCTCGTCTCACTCTGAGCTGATGACTTTGTTTCTCATTCCATTAAGATCATTAAAGCAATCAGAGAAGATTTTCCAAGGTCTCCATCACACATCTACCCACTCACCTACATCTTTGTCATTTTATGTGGCCTTCAGTCCTGATACTATGTTCCTGCTAAAAACAATCTTCACTTGAACATTTTACTTACTTTCATTTTGAACAGGGTCTTATCAAATGCCTATTAACTATGAGGTACTACTATAGGATTGGTAATATCACAGTGAACAAAAATCTCTACCCTAATGGAATTTACATTCTAGTGAACAAAAGAGAAAAAATAAATAAACCTCTGTAAAATAGTATTTCCAATAGTTATAAGCTATGAAGACTGGCTATAAGGTTATTGCAATAACCCATGGGAGAAAAGATGGTAGCTTGCACTCAAGTTGCTACTATAATAGTGATTAGAAGTGTAAGTTTCTGGCTATATTTTAAAGTAAAATCTTAGAAACTGCTGAAAAGTTAGATGTAGGATATAAGAGACAGACAAGAGTCAAGACCAGGTCAACATTTTTCATGTCAGTAATTTCTTAAAACATGAGTTATCCTTCACTAGATGGGGAAAACAATAGGTAAAGCTTGTTTGAGAATAAAGATCAAATTTGAAATATACATCCAAGTAGAATGTGTATAGGGAGTCAAGTTTAGAGGAAAGTCTGTGCTGGAGATTAAATTACTAGGGTTGTTAACCTATACATAGTATTTAAAACCATGAGACTAGATGAAATTACCACAAAGAGGAAAAAAAAGAGATCCAAGATAGAACCTTCCAGATTTTACCATTAAGTGACCAAGCAGCAAAGGAAGAACTAGTAAAGGCAAAATGGGATTTTATTTTATTTTATTTTATTTTATTTTATTTTATTTTATTTTTGTTAATCTTCACTCGAGGATATTTTTTCATTGATTTTTAGAGAGAGTGGAAGGGAGAAGGAGAGACAGAGAGAGAGAAACATCGATGTGAGAGACACACATTGATTGGTTGCCTCCTGCACAAGCCCCCAACCAGAGCCAGGGATCAAGCCTGCATCTGAGGTACATGCCCTTGATAGGCATTGATCCAAGGACCTTTCAGTCCACAGGCCCACACTCTATCCACTGAGCCAAACTGGCTGGGGCAACATGGGATTTTAAAGAGATTAGGAATATCTTTGACAGCAATAGGAAAGAGGACTAACCATAAATAAACAAAAGGATTGACAGATTATACTGAGGGCCCAGCCCAAATGTAAATCTATGAGTTGTAGTAAAGCAATTTGCTTAGCTTTTTTATATTCTTTCCAGGGATGCTCAACTGCCTATCAAAGGAACAGAGAAAGTGAGTTGTGGCATTTAGAGAATTGACATTTGGACGGTTTTAGCAGAAGAATGTTGTGAGTACAAGGAAATTGAGAGTACTAATGAGAGTAGAGCAAATGATCCACCATGGACAGAATTATTTTAAATGGGTAAAGAAGAGGGATCATAGATTCAAGGCACTAGAAGGCTTAGGGTTAAGCATGGTTGTGAGAGTTTAAGATTTAGAAGTATAATAATTCTAGGTGATTATGCGGTCCAGGCTTTGGCCTTGAGATTGAGTATGTGAGATGAAAAAGCAGGAGGGACACTGAGATTGTGAAGGTTAAGGAATTGTGACACAAGGACGTCAACAAGGTCATCCTTATAAAAACAAAAGATGTGCTGGATAACAGAAAGACTGGGCTGGAGAGAAAGACAGACAGCATGGTGGCTCAATGTGAGACTGAGGTTAGAGGGTACCTGGAACAGGCTATCTTGGACACTAGATTATTAACTGAATATTTCCTCTGTGGACATGAGATCAAACAAAGAGGACTGGATTTCCTTGTGGAAATTTTTGCTGAAGTTACAGGCCTAACAAACTAAGTCTGGGCCACTTACTAAAGGGCATACCTTTCTGGTAATTAAAAAACTAAAACATCTATGCCTTATAAAAACAATGCATAATCCTTAGTGGGTGTAACATACACAGATAAATCCTCCTGAGCCAACTTTTATTTTTTAATATTCTTTTTAGCCTTGAACGATATTTGTCATTATTCCATGATTGCAATCATTTACAACTCCCAGTTTGCAGCTTATCATCAGAAAATAGAAAACCAGTGCTTTCCTTTGTAGGAAGGAACATTAGATCTTTTGTGAGATTTGGGAAGCCCACTAGTCTTATCAGCAATACATAATGCAACACACTTTCTACATAGATTTTCTAGAAAGGTTTCTTGACATGACTAATCTCATCAATATCATGGATGGAGAGTGGCTTTAGCAAAGAAATCACTTAGGTTGTTCAGATAGTTCATCATAGACTGTCATTTAGAAGTCAAAGAAGAGGTGACAATGTGATTTTGTCTCTAGGTTCTGTGGGCCTCCCTCATGCCCCTACATTGTGACTATAGGTGTATTTTTGGTTTCATCCAAATGAAATTTAAATACTAATGTAGTACAGTTTTCAGTATAAGCACCCCATTCAGTATAAGCAATTCATATGTTATGAAATATACATAATCATTAATAAAAGTAAGTGCCCTTGCCTTCTAAAGCATATAAATAATGAAAATTTACGCCTCCAAAAACCTTGCACAAGTTGTATAATTTAATACTCCTTAAATCTCTATAAAATACACAGATCTCCACTACTGTGGATGAAAATTGATGCTTCTGAACAGACTGTTGAACTTCAGAGGGAAGGCAGGGGAGGGTGAGTGGGAAGAGTTCAACCAATGAACTTGTAGGCATGTATGCATAATCTGTGGACACAGAGAGTGAGGTGGTGAGGGCCTGGGGAGCGGGGAGAATGGAAGGGGCCTGAAAGAGGTTAATGGGGGAAAAGGAGGACCTATGTAATACTTTCAACAATAAAGATTTTTTTAAAAGAAGAAAAGGAATTTTTTAAAAAAGAAAACTGATGCTTCAATGAATAAAGTGTGCTTTTATAACAACACCCTCAAAGGAATGTCTGGACATAATCACATGTTGACAATGAAAGCAACTAAAAAGAAGCAAAATTCTTTTCTTATACTTCATTTGTTATATTTTCTTATAAAAGTATCCCTATCCTACATAAAATTTCTGTACCAGTTGTAGAATACCTTTTTAAATTTTAATTGAACCAATACATGCCATTCAAGAATAACATTAAAACAGAAAATCTAATAGGACTAAAGACTCATTTATCTTCCTAGGTTACTGTTAGAGAACAAGATCAGGAAAAAATTCCTGTCCACACATTCCTCAGAACAGCAACCACAAAAAGGGCAATGGTTTGGTATTCGCTTTTAAGTTGGGAGTACAGTGTTAGCATGGGGCTCTGTTCTCTGCCTTTACCTAGCAGCCTCTTATCTTACCAAGGATGTACAAAATTTTTTGTACAGAATTCAGTTGGAAAGGGATTTGACATTACAGCAGCTACATTTAGATGAAGAGTCACGTGTTAGCCTAGCCAGTAGACTGCTAAATCCCTTCTTCAGGAAAGAAAAAAAAAATGCTATTTACCACATACTGTGGCCAAGTTTCATTGGAGCCCAGAAATGAATCACTATGGTGATGAAAAATCATTTTCCACACAAAGCAGAAACAGATGCATGTTAATACCATTGCATTTGTTAAATGCCAGTTAACACTTTCAGTTGTCAGTGCGGTTTAAAATCACGTCTTCATTCCTATCCTTGGGAAACTAACTATTTTAATAATAGAAATTAGAGCTGGAAGGATTAAAATCTTTTTCTAAATGGTTTCAAGCACTCAAAAGTTCTGAGCCTGTCACCTTCTCATCAGACAGCCAAATAATTTAAGAAATTGTTTTCCCCCCAGGCCATGACAGCTAACTGCTCCTTTGCTCAGTTTCAGGCTGCAATGCCTTTGTTTCTTTCATTTCCCTAAAGTTCTCTTCTTCCAGTGTTGACACCCACACTCACAGATGGCCACTAGCCTCCTGTTGAAAACAGACATTACAGGGTGTCTTAGCATTGACACTAAGCCAAGGGCCGTCCTGAGCATTTTCTTTGGTTCCCCAGTAAGCAGTTCTGCCTTTACAATAACTGCAGATAACATTTCTCTTTGATACACAGTCAAATTTATCTACACCCAGGCAGCTCTCCCTCAAGCCCTTTTGCAGCAAATACCACAGTACACAGCCTTTAAAAGTTCTTGAAAGCATAAAGGAAAGACTTCCTTTTACCTGGGGTGTGGTCTGAACGCTCCCTGTTAAGATGCACGAGCTCATTTGGAAGTAATAGTTCCCGCAGTCCCTCGGAAGCCCCTATTCTGGAAGCATTGACTCATCACATAAAGGAGTGAGCAAACCAATGATGAGGTGGGAAGGGAGCCTGTGACTGAAGCAACACACACACTCACACAGGGAAAAAGAAATAATTCTGAAAAGAGGTAATCCTCTCTGAAGGGAAGAATTTTGTCAGCTCCAAAGGGTAGATTTATATGTAGACAAATTTTAGGTTTGTAACTTTCTGAGCGGTCATACTGACTGCTGAAATGGAGCCAGCAGAAGGTAAAAAAAGCCACCGCTATGTGTTTGCCCTCTTTCACGCATGTGTTCCAATTACATATTCTGCAGAAAGAAGAGACGCCAGATTGTACAGCAGCAACAAGAAGCTGATGAAGGGCTGAGCATCTGCCAGTCTCAGTGATCAGTTGGTCACACTTCCTGAGAACACTTAAAGGTACAAATATATGCAAACACTGTGTCTAAATAAAAAAATAGAAAACATACACTGATCATTTAAAAAAATCAATAGTTTGATTTATCGGTCCTTGGCATATAAGTAGCAAGAATGATATAGGAGCATCTGCAGTGACTGAGGTTTTGCTCTTCAACAAATTAGCTATAAAATAAAGCTTGGAATCAAACACTTGTCAAAACAAAATTCCATTTCAGTGTTCTTAGGAGACTGTGAGTGGCCTGAACGAAGACAAACTTCAAAACTTCACACGTGAAATTGATTGAAGTCCTCAGCTTTCAGTATTTCTATTTTCTAAGTATTGATTTTACTCCAAATCTGTAATATCTATATTTTTACTCTGGCAATGAAAGATGTTGTGTCCCAAGCGCTGGTTATAGACCAAAGGATATGGGAAAAAATACAAGCTTTTTTTTAAGGACTTAGATTATGCCTCTTAACATTTTCGAAGTTATCAAAAGCTTGAATTTGTAAAAATATTAACAGTAAATTAATTGTCAAAGTGACTCTGTTAGCACACTGGGGAAAAAAAATATTCCAAATAACACAGTACTTTTTGACCTAAAAAATTATGTGAATTTTTAAATATAAGTTCTGTTATATCACCAAACAAATTATGTGCCTTTTCTATGTTATATATATTTATGAGAATATTTTATATGTTCAAAAGAGAATATAATATCCTCCTGCCATCAAAGATCTTACAGCTCAATTGAGAATATACAACAGGTATACAAATAACAGAGGTATAAAGAATGGAAGAAGAAGAGGAGGAGGAGGAGGAAGAGGAGAAGAAGGAGGAAGAAGAAACAAAGGAAGGAAAAAGTATCCCAAACTGCAGTTCTCAAACTTTGCACATAAACTGCCCAAAGATCTTATAAAAATGCAGTTTCTGATTGAGGACATCTGGAGTGGGGCCTCAGATTCTACATTTCCATTTGATGCCCTGCTGCTGGTCTGTGACACGTGGAGTAGTAAGGGCTTGGAGGAATTTTTCAGCATGGTGTGAGCACAGCCACCCAGAGGAAGTCAAGGAGAAAGCAGCATTTGGGCTGCTCTTAGAAACATGGGGGAATAGGGAGCTATAAAGATGGGAAAGAATAGCACTAATTTCACACAGAGAAGAAAGCCTGCATGAAGGCACTGATCAGAACTGCAGGGAGCAGCAGGTGTAGTCTAAAAGGACGGGATCCTGGAGTCAGTTGGCTACTGGCTGTGGAACCAGAGAAGCTGCTAAACCTCCAGAAGTTTCTGTCCTCTCACCTGTGAAGTTTGGATAAAACTTTCACAGGATTCTTGTGAAGATAACAGTAAAATTCAGCATGTAAAGCCTTAACTCTGTGCCAGCAAATGCTTAATATATCTTACTCCTGTTAGTGCTGTTGTTATTCAGTTTGGTAAGTAACATAAATGAGAATAAAGGAAATAAGACTAGAAGATTAAGTCTTGATCATCAAAAATCTTGAATTAAGTTGTTTTAATTTACTCAGTGGGGAATTGAAATGAAGAATATATGTATTCTATTATACATATTATCTACTAATGGCCTGGTGCACAAAATTCGTGCACAGGAGGGGGTGTCCCTCAGCCTGGCCTGCACCCTCTCTAATCTGAGACCCCTGAGAGGATGTCTGACTGCCGATTTAACTGGCAGTCGGACATCACTCTCACAATCCGGGACCACTGGCTCCTAACCACTCACCTGCCTGCCTTCCTGACCACCCCTAACCACTCTGCATGCTGGCCTGCTCGTCCCCAACTGCCCCCTGCTGGCCTTCTCACCCCCAACTTCCCCTGTTTGCCAGCCTGATCGTCCTCAACTGCCCCCCTTGCCAGCCTGATCACCCCCAACTGCCCCCCCGCACTGACCTGCTTGCCCCCAACTGCCCCCCCCCCCCGCTGGCCTGATAACCCCCAACTGCCCTCCCCTCTTGGCCTGATCACCCCTAACCACCTCTGCCTCAGCCCCGCCACCATGGCTTTGTCCAGAAGGATGTCTGGATGGTCGGTCTCCCAGAAGGTCTCCCGGTCTAATTAGCATATTACCCTTTTATTAGTATAGATTGTATTCTTTTCCATACAAACAACTGTAAACCTACTTTTGCCCCACCTTGCATTTTGCTATTTTCTCTGTGTCTTACTGGAAACTTTTTACTAACCATTTTCTTTCCCATTTTTTTTAGGTTTATCTATATACTAGAGGCCTGGTACACAAATTCGTGGGGTCTTAAATTAAATTAAATTTTAATTTAAATTAAATTAAATTTTGGATCAGGATCAGGCCAAAACCGACTCTCCAACATCCCCTGAGGGGTCCTGGATTGCAAGAGGGCACAGTCCAGGCCAAGGGACCCCACCAGTGCATGATCAGGACCAGGGAGGGATGCGGGAGGTGGGCCAGCTAGGAGGGACTGTGGGAGAGCTCCAGGGCATGTCCAGCACATCTGTCCTAGTCCTGATCCACCAGACCCCAGCAGCAAGCTAACCTACCAGTTGGAGTGTCTGCCCCCTGCTGTTCAGTACACATCATAGCAAGTAGTTGAGCAGCCTTAGCATATCATTAGCATAATATACTTTGTTTGGTTGAATGGCTGACTGGTCAACCAAACACTTAGCATGTTAGGCTTTTATTATATAGGATATAAAAGCCAAGCGACCGGAACAACTGGAACGACCAGTTGCTATGACACTCACTGTGGCCAGCTAACCTCTGGTGGCCCCTCCCCCCAGCCGGCCAGGCCCCCAATCAGCCCCCCACCCCAGTTGGGGAACCCTCCCCCTCACCAGCCCAACCCTGATCAAGCCCCAATTGGGCCCCAATCAGGGATGGGGCTGGTGGCCAACCTCCCAAGGCTCCTTCCCCCAGCCATCCCCCCCTACCCTGATCTGGGGCAGGGCCAATCAGCCAACCTTCTGTGTTCCTCTTCCAGCCAGCCAGCCCCAATCGGGGTGGCTGACCAGACCCCACCTGTGCACAAATTTGTACACCAGGCCTCTAGCCCTATATAATAAAAGCCTAATATGCTAAGTGTCCAGTCGTCCACCCAGCCATTCAACCAATCAAATAATAATATGCTAAGGCCACTCAACCACTCGCTATGACATGCACTGACCACCAGGGGGCAGATGCTCTGACCAGTAGGTTAGCTTGCTGCTGGGGTCCAGCCGATCGGGACTGAGTGAGACAAGCCGGACACACCCTGGAGCCCTCCCAAAGTCCTCCCGGCTGGCCAACCTCCAGTGTCCCTCCCCAGCCACGATCATGCACCAGTGGGGTCCCTCGGCCTGGCCTGTGCACTCTTGCAACCCAGGACCCCTTGGAGGATATTGGAGAGCCAGTTTTGGTGCACGAGTTCATGTACTGGGCCTCTAGTTAATTAATAACTGATGGTGTTAGAGACTATTATATTGATAGAAGTTATAAATTTTACTTTAAAAAAAACACATATAGTCATATATTATAACAGCATGCATCAGCCATCTGGTGAGTAACTACATATAGCCTCAAAAAGCAGATGTATTTAGGACAATTTCTATAGAAACCATCCTCATTTGAATAGAAAATGATGGTGCCTGGTCAAAAACAAAAACAAAAACAAAAAAACAGGCCCCAGTCTTAAATTATGAAGAACAGGTAAGTTACTTACACAGAAGGAGGGAGGTGAGGGCAGTCTATCCTCCAATTACAACCACTTTTCTTATGGATTAAAAGGTCACCTAGGGTCTGCCCAAGACCCTGAAGTATTTTCTAAACAAATACTTTTAGCGGTCTCTCTTCAACTAAGGAGCACAAACTTCTCTGTTGAGTTATATTTTTCAAAAAAAAAGAATAGTTTATCAAAATTTGCAACAAAAATACATAATCTAAAATTATCTTTAAAATCTAGCATCATTGATGGCTGAAGTAAGGCATCCTTCACACTTCTTACTAAACAGATATTGCTGCAGTACCTTCCAGCCAAAGGCTCTTAAGATATTGCTTTTTAAATAAATAATACAGAACAAATAATCTCTCTTCCTGACATGCAAAACAAATTTGAGAAAAATAGATTAGCCCACAAAAGTTTGCCAGGGAACATGGAATTAAATAGATCCACCTGCCCAGGCTACTGGGTGTCCATTTGTCTGTTCTTCATGCCTTATGCTTGGTAAATGAAGGTACTAAAAATCCCATTTATTTATCTTAATAAACACCTGTTGCATGCCAGGCACTATTCTAAGCTTTGGGAGACATCAGGATAAAGAAGACTTGGACCCTATTCTCAATGTGGGTGACAGTCTCATGAACAAGACACCTTCACAAGTTACACTGGTGGTGAGTGAAGTAGGAGAGAGTGCAAGGTTATATGCTGAATATAGGCTTCATAAAACCTTGTCTCAAGCCATTCCCAGGGACATTTCACTCTTAGCTGCTGTTTCCTGTTTAGTATTTCAAGTGACCAACATTGAGACTCACTCTGCCGTGGCCCTGAGTGGTGTGTTTCCTTTGAAGATATAAATCATCAAGAGTGTGGATCCCTGTCTCCAGGGTGATGGGTGATTCCAGAGATCTCAATCAGGGCTATCCCAAATCACAGACTCCAAAATGAGTGCATGATATTTTAAGTGAATTCATCAAAAACGCATGAGATTCCATCACAGCCTAACTTTGGCCTTATCTGTATCAGACATCTGTATTGGCCTCATCTGGATTACTTCTACTCTTGTGATTACTGCTTGTAGATTCTCCTCTCTTTTGGATATATCATCCTTGTTAAAAGAACACTAGTAAACCTCCTTAATTCAAGTAAACCTGAAACTTCCAAATATTGAAAAATAATCTAGCACCTAAAGTGAGAATGTTTGACATAATTAGATATTCAGAAGAAATGAATAGGCCTTATGAATGGTAGAATTTAAAAGGGGAACAGAGAAAATGATAAGAAACCTTGATCCATCAGGAATAGTGTCTGGGGGCTACTCTCCCTTTGTTGAATCATTTTCTTAGCTTGGTTTCTGTCATACCATTTATTTCCTCTTGGTCCTCTTCCCATAATCTGGACATCCCTTCTCTCTCTGCCTTGTGCCATCTGACCCTTAAGCTTTGAAATAGCCCAGGAGTCACTCCTTGGATAATCTCATCTATCCCCATAGCTTTAAATAGCACACATAAGCCAATGAATTTCAAATTTAATTACCCAGCCTGGATGGCTTCCCTGAGTAATACACTCATATATCCAACTAACATCTTCACTTAGATATCTCAGAGATATCTAAAACTTAATACACTTGAAATTGAATTATTTCTCTTTCTCCTGAAACTGTTCTCCATGCCCCCCCCCAAAAAAAATTTTTTTTCTCACTTCAAGCATATAATTGTACATATTTCTCATGACATAGGCCAAAAATGATGGACTTATATTGTCTTTGTCTTGGTTCCTGCTAATTCCACATAATATATAAGTATATATTGCTGGCTCTCTTTTCAAAATAAATCCAGAAAATGAACATATCACTACTTCTATTTCTAACATCTTAGTTGCAGAACCCACCACTGTCTCCTTTCTGAATCACTTTCTTCTAACTAGTTTGCCTGCTTCCACTTTGCCTCCTGTAGTGGATGCTCTGATAAATCCTCTCTCCCTTTAAGCTAGGGACTATTTATTCTCCAGATACTGGAAGTGTTGTGACCATACTCAGCTGTCAGTCCTCTCCAAGAGTAGCTTTCAGCTGAATCAAGTTCCTTACCCACAATCACTCCGCCTTCTGCATCCAATGGCTACTGAGGCATCCATGTAAAGACCCGGCACTCTCATTCCAATTTTTGACAACTCTAAAGGATGATACCAATTTCAGAGCTCCTCATGAGATCAGTTAGGCTTTTGTTGAGACTGCATTGCAGTCCAAATCTCCCTCTTCCTAATCTTGCTTCCTTTCCATCTCCCAAAGGTGTGGTTAGTAAGGGCAGGTCTATGAGTATAAACTTCCAGCATGCTACTTTCCATCTCACAGTTTGCTTTCTGAAAGCCTGATCTATTGTATCTTACTGCAGTTATTTTCCACACAGTAGCAAAATTGCACCCAACGCAAGTCAGACCATGTCACTTCTTTATGCAATACCCTCCAATAGATTCCCTTGTCACCTAGAGCAGTGGTTGGCTAACTGCGGCTTGCGCCGAGGTTTGCCCCTCTGTTGACTAATGAGTTTGCTGACCAGTGGACCAGACTAAATGTTACCGTGTAGCTGGAAGCTGTGAGGATTAGGCAATTGTGGCATATTGTGTGCAAAGAGGTGAAGGATAGTATATGACAGTGGTCAGCAAACTCATTACTCAACAGAGTGGCAAACCGCGGCTCGCGAGCCGCAGTTTGCCGACCACTGACCTAGAGGATAAGCCAAAATCCTTACAATAGCCAAGAGCCCAATGTGATCTGGTCCCTACTATCCTCCTCTCCTCAACTCTAGCCACAATGCTTTTTGTGCATTCTTAGAGAATGCTAACCCCACTCCCTGGAATGTTTTCTCCCAAGCTCATTGTTCCTTCACTTCCTCAGGTCCCTGCTTAAACATCACTAACTGTAAAGCATCCCTCACCACCCTACATAAAATTGCAACTCCGATCCTAGCCCCTTGCCCACACTCAGGTCTACCAACTACAAACCCACTTGTGCTAACAGTTCATGAACAACATATTCAATAGCACAGGAATATGGATTAAATACGAGGATGAGGAATTGACTAAAATATCTCAAAATATGTCCAAAGAGGTACTAATAAAGGGTGGGTGGGAGAAACAGCTGGGGAATGTAGCACAATATTTAATCCTAATATTCAGAGACTCCATAGTGAATCATTTCTAAGAGGAACAAATTCTGACCCAGAATACAGTGCATAAAATCTTATTTGTAAGTAGACAGGGTGCTATTAACATCTTTAGTTTAATCATAATTTTGTAATAAAACATGAGAAAGTAGTATTTATTTCCAATGTACTGTTGGTATAATATGATTTATATGTACTTTATTTAAAATAAAAGGGGAGGCAACAGCATCCTATTTTATGTTTCAGATATATTTACATTTGAAGAATGCTTTTAAAAAGACTTTATCATATTCTACAAGTAAGTATTTTATCTGTATTAATCAGTTTTAACTATGATAAAAATTGTGTTCAAAAGGTGTTATTAAAATGGCTTAAGCATAAAAGGCTTTAATTGATTATTTTAAAAGCTTTAATCTCTTTACATTCAGGCTCTGCCCACCATGATACATCATGAACCTCCTCCACATACAGGGTGTATTATCATAGAAAAGATCACTAACCAATGTTTTGTCCTTAGAGTCTCATCTTGACTTTCAGAAGCAATTGCATTTTAAATTAACTTCATCATAGTTGGGTAACATAAAAAATAGGCCAAATATAAGTGTGAAGACAGGCATATCAAAAATATCTACTGCTCACTTTACATATTTTATATTTTACTTTAATTCATCATTTCTTTTCATTTCTACTCTATAGAAATACATGACAGCAGAATAACTGAAGGCAGATGTCAGAAAGCCAGTTTTTGTGTTAAATTGAAAGAACAAACTAGAGAGCAATATAAGGGTGCATGTAACTAATTGTGTTTGCAATATAGTAGGGAGAACATGGGCTGTAGTTCAAAGAGTACTGGTGTGGTCTTCCCAACCCTCTACTTATTAGCTATGTAACCCAAGACAGATTCTTGATTTCTCTGAGTTCCATTTGTCTATGACCACAGAATTTACCACAAAAACTGGGACATCCTCAAGCATGAAAGGAGGCAGAGGCACTATTAGTAATTTTACTTTAGCATAATAGGCATAAAATGTAATTATTTGGAGCAAACCAAGACATAATCAGCCTATTTATTTGCAACTCCATGATAATATCTCAATACTGCTGTGAGGTTAAAAGGGCATGATATAATCTATAATAATAAAAGCATAATATGCTAATTAGACCAGAGAGTTGAACAACCTCCCGGACGTCCTTCCAGCCGACCTTCCGGACAAAGCCGAGGCTGCAAGGGCCGAGCTCCTTGCACAAATTTCGTGCATCAGGCCTCTAGTATTCTATATAGGAAGTTTGATGATATATGTGTTGGCTCCCTTCTAGAAAATAGGGTACTGGTCAGAGATGGGGATGATATGAGAAGCTTATTGTATTATCTTTTAAAAATGAAGCAAGATGAATGACTGACATGCTACCTACCCTGCCTGGGATGCTCTCCAGCCACCTTCTCCCTAGTTAATTCCTCTTCACCCTGCTGAGTCCTAAGGAACTCTAAGATTCCAGGATGAATTGACGTAATTTCATCATGAGATTGAATGATTTCTGACACACAGTATACTTCATAAAATATTACCTAAAGGCTCCTTCCCTGACTCCATGTGTCAGATGCAATGGCCTGTTGTATACTCTTAGCACCTTGTACTTCTCCATCACATTTGCTGCCATTAAAATTCTATGATTATATAGTGGTGAGTTCTTTAGGATCTGGATCCCAAGTTGGAACACAAGCCCCATGACAACAGGAAATGTCTATTTTGTTCCCTTCTGTACCTCCATCACCTAGTATAGTGCCTATCACATAGGAGGGCGTCAATAAATGGCCATTAAATAAGTGAATGGTTGTGTGCATTCATGATAGTTATATGGAACATTCAGAGTGGGCAAGAGAGACTTCTGTCTTCAAGAAATATATGCTATCAGGGTCCACAGAGTAATGAGTGATTTAATCACTGTATAATTTTATTACTTTGAAAATAGAGCACACATGTAAAAATAACAATCCACACTGAATGCCAAAGCTGTGAATGTTTTAGGAGTTTGTGGAAGGCATCAACATTAAAAGAGTATGTGAGGGGCCAGGGTGCATCAGTCAAAATGGGAAAAGCATCTCTATCTAGATTACTCCTCCCACTCTTGGCAGCCACAGGCTGTCACCCTGGCTACCCCAAACACTGCACTCATTCATCCCAAGGACAGATTTTGTCCTACATATAATATATATAAGTATCATTTGATAAGTTTTATGTGCTACTTCTCTTGATATTCAATATACATCATCTCTTATATTTCTCAACAAGCCAGCATGAGAATTATGATGTCCATTAGACAAATAACAAAAGTGAGACTCGGGAGATTAAATTACTTGTTTAAACAGCACATGATGCAATTGGATTTGAACTCAAGTCTGCCTGGTCAGAACCCAGGTGAATGTTGACTCATATTTGCTGACTGCTTCTGCCAGCCTTACCTTAGAAATACTCATTTATAGAAATATGATAAGAAAGGTGGTAGTACAGGGTACATTACAATGCAGTAACCAGCAAGGATTTTGTTCTTAACATGACTCCTACCCAGGAGAGTTGGGCTCTGATGGACATTTTCCCTGAGCCTTCAGTATTCATTCTCAAAATGTGCAAAAATGTGGCTACATACTCTGACTTTTCTAACTTTTATACCTGTTATTCTCTTACTGTGTCTATGTCAGTCTAGCTAAAAAAGTAATGCATGGTTATTTTGTAACATAATTTTAGAGCTTGTATGCATAATCCATGGGCACAAACAATAGGGTTGTAAAGGCCTGGGATAGGGGGTAGGAGCAGTCTATAACAGGTCAATGCAGGGAGGAGAAAGGGGGACATATGTAATACTTTCAATAATAAAGATTTAAAATAAAATAAAATGAGATATCACCAAAAAAAGTGCATGTTGTCACTGGTATGAGCATTAAAGCTACATAAATTTCAATGTGGATAGTACAGCTTAGACACAGAAAAATATTATTGAATGACTAAATGTGTTTATAAAGAATATGTCATTATATTAAATAAATAACACTTATCTTCACAAACATCTGAAGTAATGGGTGAGCTCTAATCTGTGTTTATACTACCAATTTATTAATTCCACTAATGGAAACAAATTTAGAGTCAGAATCAGATTCAAATCATAAATCTACCTATAATTAACTGGCAATACTATGTAAGTTACTTAAATTCTATGAGATTTAGTTTCTTCATCTATAAAGTAGGCATAATACAAACATCCAAATCTCACAGAATGAATGTAAAAATAAAATGAGATGACATATAATACCTCTAGTATGTAGTCTGACACACAGTGGACATGTGAAAAATACTAATATCTTTTTATAGGAGAGAGCAAATGTATGAGGTTCAAGGAAAACTACAATTAACACAAGTATCAGAATACTATCATGTTTACCTGTAGTCTCCTCCTTTTTCCCCTTTAATGTAGTCACTCCAAAACAAAACAGAAAGGCAGATTTTAACCATCTTAACCCTTAACTATCATCATCCTAAAAATCCTTTATGAGCCCTGTGACTTGCCTGCATTGCTAAAAATCAGACTCATCAGGAGTCAGCCAAAAATGGAGTAGCAAGTTAACAGATTAACATTTGCTTCATATCCTCCAGAATCAATCGCCAGTTATACTGGGGGGGTTTCTTTAATGAAGATGCATATGCACTTGTAAAAGATAATAGAGTGAGTGAAGCTTTGCAAGTGAATCAAATTACACTGGGAGAATTGTTCCTTCTAATTTTAGATTTGACAGTAATTTTTACCCAGTATTCCAATATATTCCAGCAAAATGGGAAAAGTTCTGGGACCAATGCTGTCGTGCAGTCTTCCATGAAGATAGAAATTAATGATGTGTTTTTTCTTTGATCACTACTGCTTCCTAGTGCTTCACATCTAGTAAATACTAAGCATTCTAGTATATTTGTTGGATGAATGAATGAACAGTGTATGCCTACCCTAGAGAATGTAAGAGGTAAGAAACAAAGGTGCTATGGAGTAAGCACGAAGCTTTTCTCCCCAAGACTGACCTTAGTGGTGAGTCAGTAGCTGTGCCTAGGATTTAACCTCCCACTGGCATGTCTCTGACTGAATCACATTAGATGATAGAAGGCTCCCTAAGTCAGAAATGGCTATTGTTTTGAGAGTAAGGTATTAAGGAGCAATATAGAAGATAGTATGAGGAAAACATTTTTATTTATTTTCTTCTCACAGTGTGTGATGAAGTAATATGCAGGATATAAGAAGACATTTTTCAAGTTAATAAAATAGATCATTTAAAGGTATTTTTGTATATTATGACAGGCAAAATGAAATAGCAACCATCTTACCTAAAAAGAGCACTGTTTATCAAATCTGCTTATGGATTACAATAAACAGTCTATTAAAAATTTATAATGAAAAATGGTTCCCTCATTTCCATACGGAAACTAGATTATCTAACTCACAGGGATTTGTGATAATTAAGTAAAATTACACATGGGACATTCCCCACATTATGCCTACAATCTGATAAGCTCTCAAACATGATTAGTTGATGTTGTAGCTATATGAAATAATGTTGAGTTGCCCAAATTAACTAGCAATCTAACATTAAGTATATATTCAAAACCAAGAAATGCCAGTTATAAAATCATCGTTTTTAAATTTCATAAAAATATTGTTACTGGATATATATGTCAAACTAGTTTTTCTTTAAAATTAGTATTTGGATTTTTTTTCTGTTCAACTTTTTTTTTCTTTTATAGTTTACCTCTCTGTATATAATGAAAATCCATTCTCACTGGTGATTTTGTTAATTGATACGATTACATGGAAAGGCAAAGGCAAACCTATTTCCATCAAGCCCATCCAGTTTAATTAGGAGGAAATTCTAAAACAGAAATGCTTTTCAAGTCTTTGGTTTTCAATATCACAGTACTATTTTACTCAGAAATCTAATTATAGTGTTCCTGGTAGAAATATTTTAAGAATCACTTCTCAGTCTTTTGAAAGCATGTATGGACATTGATAAATCTGATTACCTGGACAGAGTTAGGAATGCTGAGCAGGCTGGCAGTCTGTAAGTCTTAGATTCTGCTACCCATCCTGTATTATGTCCAACTATGCATATATATATAATTTTCAAATCATCACATGACTGTGTAGGAGATAGGAGAGCCTTGGAAGTAAGTTCTGGAGGTTCTAATGACATTCAGTTGAGCAGTCGTAGGCATAAAGGAATTTGAGACACAAAAACATCACTGTTACAGCACACAGTCATTAAAATGTTTTGCTGTAAAGATAGAAAGCTCTCTTTCTTTCTGGAGACATTTACTAAGGTCCACAATGCATCATTTCAATTCTCTCAATAAGGTTACTATTGAAAATGCAGTTTATTTTCCCTCAGGACTTCAAATTTTACTTAAATTGTTTTTTAAAAAATATCTTTCCTTTTAAAAATGACATAGGAAAAAAAAATAAAACAAAATGAATCCCTTTCCAAAATAGTTTTTTTAGGGAAAGAATGAATAATCAGTAAGTACCCTTAACGTTTCCTATGAAAATATACATGAGATTTTTGTCTCTGAAAAAAATCTGTGGACTTTCACCAATTCATTACTTTTAAAGAAAACGTTGGCTTTTCTAGACTACTAACCAAGGGCTCAGCAGCCAAAAAGCTGGGTTTGAATCTCAACTCTGCCACTCAAAAGCTGTTTGAATTTGGAAAGATTATTTAACATCTCCCTGCCTCAATTTTCTCACCTGTAAATAGGAATAATAAGAGTAGCTACCTAATAGGGTTAGGTTAGATGAATTTGTACACAAAAGCACTGGGAACAATACCTGGCATAGTCTAAGCATTCCACAAACATTAACTATTATTGTCAGCTACTACTAACAATAGGATGACCATAGATGTTTTAATAGTTCGTCTATTATTTCTTCCTTCTTCCACCAATTCCCACAGCCACGTCCAACACTTTTAGAGGTAATCAATGAATCTTAACTGCTCATATCATTGATGTTTTTTTCTGAAATCCCGTGTTAATGACATTGTTGGCTCCTTTCATCATCAAGTAAGTATTCCTCCCTGTCTTCTCTAAACCCTCCCTGTCCTGGCTCTTCCCCAGTCACTCCTCTGTGTCACTCCCTCCTCTGAGAGAAAGAATCCAGAGACTCAAACTTCGCACCTCCTCTTCCCTTTGCCTGAGTTCTCTCTGGCCAAGCCCAGATTCTCTTTGTTGCTGTTTTATTTGGTGGCTCTAACACAAGCACCACAGTGCAAGTAATTGGATTGGGGAGTTTGACAAACATGGGCCTGAGGCTTGGTTCTACCATTAATAAGTTGCATGATCTTGATCGACTTATTAACTGCTCAAAATCTCCATTTCCTCATCTGTAATAGATCATTTAGAAAACCTACCTTAGAGGCTCCATTAATTAAGACAATAGACATAAAGCATTTGACATAGTGCCTGGTATGTAGAAAATGCTCATCATATGTTAGATGATTATTAATATTAATGCCTAATTAAATATGTCTAAAATATTGACATTTTATACACACATATAAAATAACTCTTCTTTGCAATAATTCTAGAAATGTTTTACTGCTACCATCATTTTCAAGACACCAGATTTTTGCTTTTTTATTATTTTCTCACTTGTTTCTAACATCTGAAATAAAATATGCTAATATATTCTTTAATTGTAATTTAAGTTCTCAGCTGTGTATGTTGCTGCTTTGTTTAAAGGTTATATTTTGGGCAGCTTCAGGAAAATCACAACACTGAAACACCTTTCTAAATGTAGTTATAAATAAATAAATACTTTATTTTAGAATTTATTTAAGGGAATTAAAATGATATATCTTAGCTCTTGTGCCTATATATAAGTCTAAAATACATGTTTAGAGTGATTTTAAATAATAAAAAACTGTCAATATAATTTTTAAAAAGCAAAGATGATATTCTGCAGCCTCCCTTACTGGGAGGTGTGGCCATGTGATTAAGCTGTGACCACTGAGATGTAATTAAAAGTAAGTCTCCTTAAAATGGTGTGCAATGCCCTTTTTTATTACATCCATCATCCTGCTTTCTGGAATTTGGATGTGATGGCTGATCTCTAGCAACCACATTAGACACTGATGATAAAAGTTTCATTCTGGAGATGATAAAAAGATGAATGAATTAGCAAGAGGAGCTCCCAATCAGAGTAAAGACTAACAACTTCTGAATTTTTTTTATGTGAGAGAGAAGTAAGCATAGATGGTGAGATTTCTTTCTTGTCTACAGCCAGATCTAATCTTAAATGAATTAACAACATTTTAATTTCTAACTCTGCCCTAACATATACCCTTCATTCTAGCCAGGTCTCTTCAGTCTCCCTTGGATTCACTCTACCAAAATGGTTCAGATCTACCAGAAATCTATATCTGAGTTTGGAAGTGCTCAACTCTTTCCCTCTCCTTATGAATGCTGTGGTATTTATATTTCATACCACACTATCAATTAGCCCATTGGATAATCATGTCTCTTGAATTATCTGTAATATAATTAAAACCAGGTGTTGCAGGGTGGTTTCTCCAGAAACAGATTTCAAGACAAAGTTCAGGATGCCAGTTGTTTCCACGAGATTAACACTGGTGAGAGGAAAGCAGCAGAAGAGGACTGGGCAGACAGGGAAGTTGAACTGTGATGCAGACCTAACGGGGTCAGCAAAATGGAGTAGGGAGCTCAGTAGTAAGTATTACCATGAGAGTATCCTGTATCCAGCCAAGGTGGCCAGGCCTTCACCTGACCTGGCTGCCCTGGGAAGCTGTGACCTCAGCAAAGCATCTGTTTGCAGATGAGGCAGATTCTGAAGGAGGTGACAGTTACAGGCTGTCTGCCAACCACAATTCCTATGTCTAGATTTTATGCTTCTCTTCTCCAAACACCAATTTTATAATATTAAACCTATAATAGGTGTTTGGTAAATATTTAGAGAATACTTCATTAAAACATAGTCTATGCCTAGCCTAAGAAATATATCTGTATGAAGTTCCTGAGATGAATCTACTCATGCCCTAAAAAAAAAGGTACTTAAAGGTATTTTTTTCAAAACATTTTCCTTCTGCGTCCTACAACCAGCATTGACTTAGAAAGGTTTAAAGCCCTTGTTTTACAGAACATGCATTTTTACTCAACTCCATGTAATGCCTACCACCATGCTAGATGTTGCCAGGGCTTCCAGACACATTCCATCTGAAGTACAAGCTAGTGGGGAACAGTTGCCTGGTTGACTGGATTGCTATGAGAAACACTGTGCTCTTGGGGAAAATCTTCCAAGTAAGAAAACTCACCATTAATCTTGAGATCACATGGCAAATTCACTATGAAAACACATTGATTAAACACCCACTGTTGTTGTTTCCACTCTTCTCTCAGATGCTCCAATTCTCTTTCAATCTAAACTCACTTGGGGGTCTCTAAAGAGTGTCATAACTTTCTAGAGGTCTCTTAAATTTGTGTCTCCACTTTGTGAAGGGGTGAGAAGGAAATGACATAAGAAAGCAGCCTACTTCCTTGTGTACTCCATTCTTCTTTCCTACTGTAATCATTCTATCCACTCCCCATTGCACTCTAGTTATAACTGGAGTTGGAATAGGATTGTGGAGGGGAAAGAACCCCAGAATTGAATGAGGTTCTGATGCTGGTCACTGATAAACAGGACAGCAGCGGGGGGAAGAAGCAGCAAGGGCTGAAAGAACAATAATAATAGTAATAAATGAAAAGCCAGTCTGAGAATTAGCTGAGAACCATCCTCTAACTTTCTTGGCTCTTTATGAGCAGAGAGAACAAAAGTCTGTGTCCCCATGTTGAGTTCTGAGCTGTGACCAATCCTTCTAATTCAGCCTACGGTTAAGCAAGATTGAACAATAACAAGGTGAGTTCACTTTGTGTGGCTGCCTGCTGCAAATCTTCCTGTATCTTCTCCTACCCACTGTTTCCCAGAATATATCTTTAGGATAATTTAGCCATTTTAAGAATCAATCCCAGCTGTTCTCTGTTACAAAGATAGCTACTTCAACAGATCGCAATCTTCACTAGTTGGTTGGGGTGGGTGGTGATGTCGGGGACTGACACCAATCTACAGAAAAGTCACCTACATGTAGTTTCAATTTATAATTTCCTACTTGAGTGTTGTAGCAATGTTTGTGTTTGGATGTTGTTTTTTTCATGTCCCTGAGCCAGAAGGCCTTGTCAGAAAGTCAAACTTTGAAATTGACAAACTGCTCTGATCTTGTAAGGGTGGTTTAGTTGCTAGGGCAACTGCTTTAAAGAAAAAAACAGATCCTATTCATGAATTTAGAACTGGAAGAAAAAACAAACAAACAGATGCTAAGTTTTTGAGTGAGTCTCATTTACTTGGAGACATATTAGGGTCAGTGCATGGTAAAAATAGGTTCCTTTTTTTGGCCATAGATATAGCAAAATTATCCATTTCATAGGAAACCTTTATACTACAGCCCAAAAATTATGAATAAAGATTATTTCTTCCCCTTCTCTTAGCTTTGTAAATCTAAAAAAAAAAATGTCCAGACAAAATATGCATATTTTCTCAGGAAACCCATGAGATCCAAGAAAATGACCAGGACTCATCTCAAAGCCCTGCACACGTGAAGGCCTCTGGCACACACTAACAATGTAATTTTAGCGGGGGGGGGGAGGGAGGGCAAAAATCCTCATAAAAAATAAGTATGAAGAGATTATTTGCAGAAGTGGACAAGAAGCAGATCTGGATTTCCCCTCAAAATACCACTCCTGCTGATTAAGCCCAAAATATCTAGAACGTCATTCTTTTACCTCATAGCCAGTCTCAGATCCTTTGCTGAAAAGTAAGTTTAATACTGAGGAAAGAAAAAAATTCAAGTGTTAGATATTTGGGCATTATAAAGAGTGGTTTCTATAATGGGGTAATAGGAATTGAGGCTAGTAGCCAAAAATAATTATTATCATCATCACTGTTAACACCACCATCATCTGTTATTACTATCATCAGTATGAACATAATTCATGTCACCTTCATTTCCATTGCCACAGCATAAAAAAGCAGCTATTCCTCTTTGGGTATTTACTATGTGCCAGAAACGGCTAGTGCTTCACATTCATTATCAGACAGTTCTCAGGAATTGGCAAACTTTTCTCTAGAGGGCCAGATAATACATATTTTAGACTCATTTGGCCATACTTTCCCTGTCACAACCACTCAACTCTGCCACTGTAGGGTGAAAGCAGTCATAGAAAATCTATATCATAAAAGGCCTATATCATAGGGCGTCACGACCAAACAACTGGTCACCAGGAGGTGCATAGAGCACCTCTTGCAGGCCGGGACTCGCGTCTTGCATGGGGAGGCAGGGTTCTCAAGGGGCTCGCCGGAGCAAGGCAGGCGGTGGGGGGCCTCCGTGGTGAAGAGGGCACAGGGCAAGCGGGGACAGGGAGCAAAGCATGGGTCCCCAGGTGGCAAGCAAAGGTGCTCCCGCCACAGGGGGAGGAACGGGGGTACACCTGGCCAGCGGCGGCGGCAGGGGTAGGCAGCGCACGCGGGAATGGCGCGAGCTGGGAGCGTCATGGACACCAGCAGAGTCCATGGAGTGTGTGAGGCATCGCGGGGTGGTGAACATGGCTCTGATGGCAGGCTAGGCCTAGGGGACCCTACTGTACAAATAAATGGGCTTGCCAGTGTGCCCACCCAACTTGATGTGGGCAAGTGTAGAATACCAGCCCCTAAATTATCTCATAAATGTCTTTAGAGTGCTGTGAGGTTGGCAGGGGCATCCTCGTTCCCCCAAGGAGGAAACCAAGCGTGTTAGTGGTTGACTAATTTGCCGGCAATCACACAGGGAGCAGATGGGGTGGAAGGCGGCTCTGAGCCTAGGTCTAGCCATTGCCAAACAACTGTCTTCTCTTCACCATCGCATTCCAGAGTGAGTTGCATGTAACCCTGGCTCTTATTCAGGATTATTTTAGGAGATGCACATATAAACATTTTAGTAGTTTCATTTATTGTAATATGTATGAAAAATACAAACAGCAAATCCAATCTTTGATTTTACTGTTAATTTTTAGATGAAATATAAGAACAATTCTATATAATCCTGTCATGCCTTTCCATGCTTTAAAAATAAAGGAAAAATTATACCTGTTTTTGACAAGTAGGGAAATACTTTTAAATATTCTTTATGCATGTGTCATTGTGGTCTTTCAAAAGCATTTATCCTATTCTTTCATTTGATCCTCACAAAAAGCCCAGGAGGAAAATTGGGTGATATTATTATCCCCATGCTGCAAAGAGAGAAAATAGGGTCCTAAAAAGTTAAGTGACGTCTTATAGCACGAACTGTATGGCAGCCTGGGGAAGAGCAGGAAGTGCTGGCACTTGCTCCTGAGATTCGTCCTGCTGCATTGTCCATGGGTTCTCCAAGGCCCAGAGTTGTAAGTAGGCAAGCTGGGAATTTTCTGTGTCTCCCATCACCATGCCAAAGGCACAAGGTAACCACAAGCCAACAACATGAGTCAGGTTTCTTGGGCCTGTTGTGCCACAGGGCCAGTAGCAGAGATCAGCAAGTGTACCTGTGCATGTGCAGTGGGTCATGCTGGCCTCCTGAATTCCATTGGAGCAGTTTAAAAGTCTTTCTGAATTAGCTATGAATCACCTCATAAGGGCCAAATACTAAGTGACTTGACTCTGAAATTCTGTGTGTGTTTTTCAAAGAACATTCGCTTTAGCTGCTAATGAGCTCTTTGACCTAGATCAGTGTTTCTCAAACCACAAGTTATGACTATGAGTGAGTCCTGTTCAACATTTTAAGTGAATTAGAAGAGAAGAATAGAATGGAACAAAGTAGAATAGAAAATACCCAAATGAGCACTATTTCAGAGACTCTGTTTCAGATTTCTGTGAATACACACACACTGAATTTGTGGTTAACAAATTTGAAAACCATTGGACCAGGTGATCTGCAAGCTTTGTGCAGCTTTAAGAGTCATTAACTTTATAACCCATTCTCACTTCGATAAAACCAATCAAACCACACGCTGAAGTGATTGAAAGTCAATAGAATTATGTATCTTACAAATTCTGTCAGCATCTCAAAATATTGCAATTATTGAGAAACTATAATCACTCTATTATGAATGCTATTCTGTTATATTATGAATTATATTATCATGCTGTTTATGTCATTTTTGTACCACTATTGCTATATTAATAGTAGTAATACATTTGCTATATTATAGATATAATGTAATTATACCCATAGTAATATATTTTGAATGGAAAATATGATCAATGAAGAAAAAGTTCTGAAAAATCTGCCCAACTCTCATGGTACTATTTGCCTACATGTAAATGAAACTAGACCAAATGAAATGTTTCCCGGCCCATCATCAAATATGGGCCCATATTGAAATGAATCAAACATATATCAAGATATGTAAGAAGGGCAAAACTTTCCAGTTCTTGTCTCCACTTGAAGGGTACCATATATGCTAGTTCTAGGCCAATATGTTACAATTTGCATTGAGATGGCAACTCCCCTGCCTGCAGAAAAACCCAGCCAAAAGAATTCAGCCCTTTTGGTTCCATTTTAATCTGGAAGTCCCAGAGGAAACACTGCCTCATTTGCAGAAATGGTAGTGCCAGGGTATGTGATAAATGGAATGAAAAGGACAGGAAAGACACTTCAAGAATTCACTCTCTGAAATTGAAACCCCTTCTATTTTTAATCCTCTCTCTTGGTATTTAATTCCAGATCCTAGTCAAGTCATGTTGTAAAAAGAATCCAGGTTGACAAATTAACAGTGCTTCACTTAGCTGCAATTTCCCTTCTGAAAACTATCTTCATGGATTAGTATTCAGAAACACAAGCTCAGTTTAGTGCCAATTTTGCTGAGAAGAGAAATTACTCTGAAATCTGAAGAATAAAAAGCAGAAATCATGAAATTAGTTAAGTACAAAGAAATGAGAGAGTAAATAGGAATATGTGAATGTGCTGAATGTTTACAAGTTCTCAAACAGATGTGTGTATAATTAAAAGAGATCTATAAGGGGAGGCCTAGGGTTTAGAAGGATCATGAGAGTTGATCCTAGGAGCACTTGAGGCTATTCCCCAACATTAAAACCAAGTCATTTGCTTGTTCTCCACCTCAATGTAGGAATGGTTAGATTTCATTGACAGTAATCAAAATCACCATTTATTTGGAACTCCCTCATTTATCTTCCACAGATCTTGGAAACACACCCTTATTCCTATCTTATAGACAAGGCTAATCCAGTCTCCTGGCCAGATTCCTTGAAAAAAAATCTTTCCATTCTCCATGTACTCCTATATTCAATTGATCAATAATTTCTCTCAAACAGTGTCTATGAAGAATGCTTATGTTGGAAACATTGTTACTCAATAGAAAAAGAGATAGTATTTAGTTCAAACTTCACTGCAAAAGATTTTTAGAGGCTTCAGCTGTTAGACATCTCCTTTAAAGGAATATAGATTTTATAGTATTTAGTTTTTCATATTTAGTAAGCATATTTAAAAGACAAAAACTTAAGGTAATTTTGTAATTTTATGAAAGAAATAAATTCTCAGGAATCAAATTTCAGTGGCCTAACTTTCATTTATCAACCTAGAAGTGGTTCTCAACCTGGGGCTATTTTGCCCCCGCTCAAGGATTATGTCTCAAGACATGTTTGGTTATTACAACATGGGGGAGAGGTGTACTGCTGGCATCTAGTGGGTAGAGGCTAGGGATGTCTCTATATATCTTACAATGCACTAGTCAGCCTCCCTCAACAACAACCTACATAGCCCAAAATGTCAACCTTGAACCTTGCTGAGGTTGAGTAACCTTGCACTAGCCAAGTAACTTGCTCCCCTACATTAACCTCAAATACATGGAATTCAAGTTCAGGTTCAACATAATTCAGGTCAATTTATGACTCCATGACTTGGAGCTTCAAGATTGCTTGAGAATTTTAAAGTCATTCATGCCAAAATCATCTGCTATACTGTCGCGCGCACGCGTGTGTGTGTGTGTGTGTGTGTGTGTGTGTGTCTGTGTGTGCGCGTGCACGCACACACACACACATCAGACTATCTCTCTCTCTCTCTCTCTCTCTCTCACACACACACACACACACACACACACACACACACACACACACACACACAAAACTTAACCCAGATAGAATGCCCTGCATACAACTGGAGTCCATATACCAACCAGTGGCTCCAACTGAGAGGGTCAAAGTGACTGTCTTGGAGTCAGAAGGATTAATAGTTTAATGGTCAAAGGAAGTTATTCTGGATAAAAAGTGAAAATATAAACAAGTTAAAGTGAAAGACTTAGAATAAGGCTATCAAACATGGTAACTGATTATGGAGGTATGCGTATCTTCCTGAGAAGGACTGAGTAATTTGTAAATCTAGTTGACTCTAATAGAGAATGGGTATCCTTCAATGTAGTTGTTGTGCATAACTTTTGTATCTCAGCACATCCTTATAAAATAATTGGTATGCTTTCTATAGCAATCTGAGCATTTTCTTCCAGAGAAGATATGGTAAGGGATTAGCACTGAGGAAGAGTTGAGAAGAAAACTTAAATCCCTCAAGGGTCAGATTCCATCCATGATAGGAAGGTGAATTCTGTGAACTGCTCATTTTCTGCATACTCCTAATATGCAACAGCACAAGAAAAAAAATAAAGAATCAGAAAACAAATAAAAACTGATAGATTATTCAACTCAATTTCTTCTAAGAATGATACTTCCAAATGAGAGGTAAAGATATTAAAAACCTTGTTAGGGAGAGGTACTATCAGCAAAGATGAATAAAAAATTAGTTATGGTGGAATGGGCACCATGAGGATGCTACTGCCATAAGGAGATTTAATTCAGGGAAATAAGACAAATGCCTTGGATCAAATCCAATTTAATTCAGAGTATATACTGATGGCCTAGTTTTGTTACAGTTCAATAGTTTTTTAAAATGTTGAAGTTTGGCAGCAGTTCAAATTAAATACTTAAAAATGTTCAATACAGATTTTAGTGTCAAAATAAACTCAATATTTGGATTTAATTAAAGTGTTAGTAAATTCTTCAAGTGCATTTGATGTTACAGGATAGTGTTTGGTTTTGTTTCTTGAGATGCTGTTCAAGGGCATTCTGATTCTGATTCCTGAAAGATTCAGATGGTCAGGCATGACCATTCTATGAAAGATCGTCAGAATTTGAGTTGCATGAGCCATCCATTAGAAGTAAGACTGTCCTAAATCTGGGTCCTTCAGCTAACCCTCAATGCTCAGACCCGAAATGTGTGTTCCATCACATTTTATACTCTATTAAAAGAAAAAGCACAGCTTCTAATACTGGGAGTAAAATTATCTTATGGCTTGGGATATAAACATTTTCAGGTGATATAAAAGACCAAGCAGTCCAAAATTCAAGCTCAGTTAAGGCAATTCCCAGTAGTATTTACACCCTGAAAATAGATATTTTAGCCTTGTTGAAATGTTATTATTGTGAAAGGACTTCTATTTTCAATAAATAAAGTTATGTAACTCAGCATGGCTAAATGTATATAGAATCTCTGCAAATTCCGTTATATGCATTTTTTAAATCCTAAGTCAATTTATTACTAATACAACTAAAATTTTTGGAGAATATCAGGTTCCTTTAAAAGAGAAATGCTTATAAATGTACTTTTGTTATGGGAGCACAATTTTTTTCTTAAAAATACACCATAATTTTGTCTAAATATTATATTTTCTTTCTGTTTTTTAGGTTCCACTAGAAACAGTTCAAATTTTTTGTTATAAGCCTCAAAATTTTAATTTGTAGGAAAAAATGTTACTTTAAAAAATACCTTTAAAAAATTTATTGAGGTATCATCCATAACATCATAATGAGCATGCCCATTAAAAAAAAGAAGACAAAGAAATTTCCTTCCAGTAGGGATCTCATCCTTTATAATGCTGAAGCTCTTAAGTGTTTATTAAATACTTCCTGAAGGGGGAGGCCCTGGTCTCAGGGTACTGGCACATAAAGATTATTTAAGCTGAGGTAAGGGTATCAAAGGGCACACTGGGACAGTGGTCACCAAGGTTTCTGGAGTATGTACCCACCAATAAAATAATTTGAGTACATGCTTTCACTATATGAATATTTATTATGTTCTGTATGTGCTCTTGCACAATATATAATGTAAACCATGCACCTAAGTGGAAATTAAAATAGTGAAAATAAAAATTAATATAGATTAATCATTTCTCCCCATGCCCTAACGGATTCCTGGCACAAGCACTGTGATGTGCTTACTCATTTTGAGACCACTGCAATAGGAATAATTTAAACTATTCAAGTGCATAGTAGCTGATTTTATGGCACAACACTTTTTGAGCCTGATGGGGACTGGTAAACAGTACCCAACAAAGTCGAGAAGCCAATTTACCCTAACATATAAGATACAGATAGGCTTCAGGAGACATTCTTTGATACTCCTGTAATTTAAAGAATATGATCAAGAGATGGTGATGATACCGTTGTATTAACCTAGTCATGAATAAGAGGAAAGGAGCAAAGGAAAGGCCAAATAATATAGGCATTCATTTGTGCTGCTTTGACAGAAAGCTGCAATTTAACACTGTCTAGATCTGTTCACTGCAGATGCTAGGGAAAGGACTGGACAAAGGAAGAATAGACATATGCCCAGGAAAGTCTGGGTGACATAGGGAAGATATTTGCTTGTCAGTCACACCTGGGAACAACTCATTGGCCAGAATGGGTATAGCAGCTGCAAGCATGAGAAGATTTAAGGTAAGCTCCTAAACAAAGGAGTTCTCTCTCTTGCTTGCTAACGCCTGACTCCTGGCTTGCAGAGCTCTCATGCGCCTGCATTTGCCCACGTGGACCTCTCACACAATGGACTAATGGTATACAACTAGCCTAATGCTTAACTGGACCCAACTGCACCATCGAATGAAAGCTTTGGATACTGGCTTTGCTTCTAGCTCTACTGAATCCCCAGCTGCACATTTTCCAGGACTGGATTAAGGGAAATAGGGCTTTGCAAACCAAAGGATGTAATTCCACACAAATAAAAACCACTCATCCTCCTATGTGAGTCTCAGAAAATTCTTTGGACACAACCTCCAACACCCAGTAGGGAAAGAGATCCCCCACTTTCACCAGTGGATACTCCATTTTCATTGATAACAGTGGGATGGGTGGAATTTATCTTCATGGGTAAGGTTAAGTAATGACATAGTCTATGACTGCTCATGTTCACTGGCCTTTTTCAACTCTGGCATCAAGATCATCTCATCTGATACAGAAACATAAGGGAAGCAAAGAAGGGTGAAACACTGCCAGTCTATTTTGTGTGTCTTGCCCTGTTTCTCAGGTCTCCTATGGAGATCATATTCTTACCTCTTCCTCCCTGAACCTCCAGCATCTGACCTTTGACATGTTCTGGAAGTTTGATGCCTCAAAGCCCTCTCAGACGTTTCTCTCTTTCCCTTGGACTTTCTTCAGAAAAGACAAACTATTTTACCTCAATTCCAAAACCACCTGGCTTAAACTAAATGTGTGATAGTTGGAAAACACATTAGCATAAGAAAATATGCATATTTTATCTTTGGAGCAAGAACTAAAGTGAAAATAACACCATAGCCCTTTCTGAAGACTCCCAAAGGGAGCTGCTCCGTTCAAGAAATTGGAGTTCAATAAAGAGTAAGTTCAACCCATCCAGATGTTCTCCCTTTAGACGCATTCCCCAAGTACAGCTTCTGGCCCTACGGAAAGTCGGCTTGCCGACTGGCAGACAGCCTTCTGGCAAAGGGCAAGGATCTCACACTGTAGAAGATCCTAAAATAGGTATTTTCTTCATAAGCATCTGAAGTTATTTTGTGCTTTTTAGGTAAATTCTTCTTAATCAGTTCCGTAAATGGCAGCATCGCCCAGGCTAAATCTGCTTTCTTTTATTTGGGCAAAGTAATGTTCTTAGAACAAACATACCCTTGTGGGTTGAGAGATGGGATTTTCTTTCTTCTCATTGTCACACACACACACACACACACACACACACACACACACACACTTCCTTGACCAGCTGTCCCAGAGTGAAGAAGCAGGGCCACTCAGGAGGAGCCACCAAGAGCTTTCGAGGGACTCTATTTGTCTGATTCCTTTGCCCTTTTCATTGTATTCATTTGCATTTGCTTTATTTTTCCTTTCTGATTTCCTTTTTTTTCTTCAAATAACACTTCCTTTACTTAAAATATGTTCCCTCTATGAAACCACCCACCTCAATTAATTCATTCAGGTCATTCTTATTAATAAACAGTCTACACCCCAAAGCTATTTGCTGTAAATTAGAAACTTCCACCTCCTCAGCAGTTTACATCCCTAAAGCAGATTGTGTAACATCTCCCTACTCTCCACCCTCACAGTTGCCAAAGTGTTGCAGCCACAGTGTAGTGTTATAACTTGATGCCATAATGGTATGGACCTTTCAAAGGCCATTCTCTACTGCTACCTCCTCAACCACGTTCATTCATTCATTGTTTGTTCAATAAATATTGATCTGAGCACTGGCTAGGTGTTAGGCACTATTCTAGGTCCTAGAAATTTGAAAGTGCACTAAATACATAAAATCCCTGCTCATTTGAAGCCTGTGTTCCATGGGAGAGAGACATACAATAAATAAAATAAATGTTCCATATTAAAAGTTATAGTGCTGGGGCGGTGGGGAGGGAGGGGATAAGCATGGAAGACGGATAGGGAGCACCAGAAGGTCTGAGGATGGGAGTAAAATAGATGTAAATAGATTGAATTGGGGAAGACTTCCTTAAAGGTGACATTTAAAAAGGGAATTGAGAAAAGTGAAGAAATACTAGTAAACACATATCTATACTCTAGGAAGAGGGAACAGCAAAAGCCAAGACCCAAAGATGGGGAAATATGTGTCATATTTGAGGAACAGAGGATAGTGAGGCTGAGGATGAGTGATCCTGGGGAAGAGCCACAGGAGGTGAGACAACAGTGCTTGAGAATGGGGCCAGATCATGAGGGCTCTGTCAGGCACTAGGGCTTTGGTTTTTATTCTGAGATGGGAAACCATTGGAATATTTGGAGCAAAGCAGTAACATGATTTCACTATGCTTCTTCTGAAAGAGTCATTCTGATTACTATATTAGGAAAGAAAACAGGAAAGATAAAACGGAAATAAAGTGATTACTTAAAGTGGGGGGAGGGAAGGAAAAAGCAGGAAGAAGTTATATCTTAAATTACACTTCTTTGCATAGTTTTGATTTCAAAAATCATGCCAATGTTTTACATGTTTAAAAAGATAAAATCAAATCAACAATAATGGAGGAGATCCTAAAAGTGAATCTAAACAGAAACAAATTAGCCTAACAGATTTAGAATTGACAATATTAAAACACACAATGAAAGACGTTAACACAAGGAGGTTTAATATCTCCTCATAGACTATGTATTAATTGCAAAAGGAATAAGTATGATAGACACCACCTTAAACAAGTGTTCATTAGTGTCATCATTAAGTAAACATACTGAAATCATGTGCTTTATGATATATGATATGATATTATATGAAGACTATATCATTTATATTTAATTCTGGTCAAAAATAATAACCTGAATTTGATAAGGAGGAAACAGCAAAAATCCCCCAAATAAAAAGGACTACAAAATAAATATTCTGCACTTTTAAAATATCAATATCAAAAAAGACAAAGAAAATATGAGAAACTATCCTATATAAAGAAAGCCAAAAAGACATGATATGTAAATATAAAACATGACCCCAGACTGCATTCTGGATTGAAAAGAAATAATGCTTTTTTTTTTTTTTTTTTTTGCCCAAAAATATAACTGCTTTAGGTTCATTGCATGTTCAGGAATTTTACCATGAGATGAACTACCAATAGAAATTTTAGTTATTACTTTAAGAACAGCTTTTTGTCCAATACAATTAAGTTCACTTGAATATTCACTTATTTCAATTAGCCTATTTAAATTAATCTAAAAACTTGATTACTATTTTACTGTCAAATTTAATACTCTATGACAATCTTAGTTTACCCTGTAAATATTAGTGGGAAGGATTATTTGTATTCTTGACTGGGCCCTGAGCATTCCTGATGCTAGGCTGAATTTAGATATAGGGCAGCTGCTGTCGGCCAAGTCTCTTGTCTGTTGCCTGGGTCCCGATCTGAGCTGGGTGTGGAAAGCGCGAAGCAGCCATGGGGGCAGGAGACCTCCTTCAGAAGGGGCGAGGGTTCAAGCCCTGCAATGTTGGGGGGGTAGGGTCTGTGCCCCACTTCTGTTGCCCCCCCAAGTTCTCTACTGATGGCCCCTCTATGACTGTGCCTGTCTTAGGTTGTTCCTTCCTTGAGGAATCTTACCCGTCTCTGGCTAACCAGCCATCCTCCGGGGCCAAGCAGGGTGATGTGAGGTTCAGTTCTGTCTCCTTGGTAGCCTATGCCCCTGTGGCCTCCACACCCAGCACCTGCCTTGGGAACCCCTGGCCTGCTGGCAGGGTCCCGGTGCTGATCACATATCTCGGGGAACTTGGGTTTCTTCACCAGTGAGGGCCCAGCTCACACAATTGGGTGTGAGACAGATCCATGGTACCAGCCCCCATGAGGCTTCAAGCTCAGCATGAACAGAAAGCTCAGGCAATAACTGAGGGCAATTGGATTGTGAGAAGAGGGTCCCTCTTGGCACAAAAGGCAAGAGGGGCCAATATAGGATGCTCAAGTGCCTTCCCAGTGCTTTAATTCCTTCTGAAAGGGATTAAATCCTTTCATGTCCTTTTTTTTTAATTGCTGCCAACCATTCAAAAAATTAGTTTGTAAGTTTGTTTGGGATAATTGTACAATATGCTATTGTAAAATATCTAAAATTATAATGACATTGTAGAATAATATCATGTAAGGATGTTCTTTGCTCTAGGCCATGGCAATTCCATTTCAAACTGGCTGTCAATTTATTTTTGTAACTTTATATAAACTTTTTCAGGGAGGCAAAAACACAAATTACTTATTTTAGTTCAAGAGGCCAAATATATTGACTTTCCATTACAATCTTAAGACTTTTGAAGGAAACTTCTCTTTGTTTCCTTCCAAAATAATTCTCAGACTACAGAGAGTTTCATTTAAAAATCTTTGTCACATGAAACAATTTCTCTTAAGGTTATGGTGACCACTAGTATGGTTTAGATTTAGTATTTTATTTTATAATTTTTTTAATTATTTTTTTTAATTTTTATTTTTTACATATGTGTCCTTAAAAGTTATCAAGACTGCATTATAAAATTTACAAAAACCTCCATTAAAAAAAGGGAGGGGGGATAGTAGGGTAATATCATGTAAGGAAAAATATCCTATAAGTAAATTACATCTAGAAAATTTTTACTTTACAAAATTAATTTTCATTTGTAATGCTAACAGCGAGAAGGCCATGAAAAGCACACATGGTATCTAAATAAGACAAAGGAAAATCATTTGGGCAAAAATAAAAAGGATCCCAAATCAATTATATAGAAAAGATTCCTTTATTAAATTGTGGTCGAGAATATGTTTGTATATTTTCAGAAAACAACTCCAAGACCATGTGGATTCCTGCAACAGAAAGGAATTGACAGGTCTGCTCCAACCACAAAGACAAGAGGAAAAACAGTCCAGAGATGGAAGACGCTGACAACGCCTTGCCACGTGAGCAGTCAGCAGCTGTGCACTGCTGCAGGTTACCTAGGACCAAACCAGAGAGGGTCGGACCTGCATTGCCACCATGTGCCCACCATCCAGATATCATTGCTGACATGTACACATAAGGAACTGTTAGACATTGAAACGGGGACTCAGAACTGTTGGACATTGAAATTGGGACTCAAACATTTTTTGTTGTTGTTGTTTTGTTATTATATGTTTATTTCTAGTCTGCAGAGGCAACATTTTTTAAAGGAAAGAAATGGGGGGGAAAAGATACAGAGGCAAAGAAGCATTGAACAAACTGTCAAACTACATTGGGAAGACAGGGGAGGTTGGGCGAGGGGGGCTGTAAGAGACCAACCGAAGGACTTGTACGCATGCATATAAGCACAACCAATGGATACAAGACACTGGGGGGAGGGGGGGGGCACAGGCAGGTGAAGGCATGTACTGGGGGGTAGGGAAGGCTGGGGGGAGGTCAATGGGGGGGGAAGGAAACATATATATTACTATTTGTAATACTTAAAACAATAAAAATTAAATTAAATTAAATTTAAAAAAAGAAATAATGCTATAAAGGGCAATACAGAATGCAGTAAAAGTAAGTTTACAGTTGTTCATATGAAAAATACAATAAACCCATATAATAAAAGCCTAGGTGGTGTTACACCCTTGCACAACATCGTCACAAGATGGCTGCCACAAGATGGCCATGCGTACAGCAAAGATGGGGCCCAGTGGCTGCTCTGCATGGTGAGGCCTGAGGGTCCCGTGGCTCTGTACAGTGTGGAGGAGGCCAGTCCTGTGTCTCTGCTGCCTCACACAGAGGCAGGTACTGGCAGAGGAGGTAGGTCGCAGCAGGGGAGGGCAGTTGGAGGTGATCAGGCCAGCAGGGGAGGGCAGTTGGGGGCAATTAGGCAGGCAGGTAGGAGAGCAGTTAGGAGCCAGCGGTCCTGGATTGTGAGAGGGATGTCCCAGATCGGAGAGGGTACAGGCTGGGTTGAGGGACACCCCCCCACCCCCATGTATGAATTTTGTGCACCAGGCCTCTAGTTAATAAATAATAATACAAGAATTAATTCTATTTCACATCCTCACACCTATAAACCTACTTTGCCCTACTGTGTATTATAAAGGGCATTGTGATAATTTTGCACTACTCCAGAAAAAAAAAATGAATTTGAGATCAGAGTAGTAACTATGGAGAAAATTAATATAGGGTATATGTTAGGAAACATTGTTGTATCTCTGCTAAATTTCCTAAATTTGATAACTGTTGCATAAGAAAATTTTCTTATACTTAGAAAATCCATGCTGAGCTATTAGGGATGAAATGTCATAATGTTCATAGATTACTCTCAATTAGTTTGAGAAAAATGAACAAGAAAAATGATAGCTAGATAGATATAGAGGTATAAAGCAAATATCTTAAAATGTTAAATAATTGGTGAATCTAGATGAAGGATTTTTGCTTTTCATTGTATAGAAATGTTTTACAAATCTTTGATATTTTTAATATCAAGTGAAATATAAAAATGGTAAAAATATTAAAAGAATGTATATATTAAAATATATTAGTACAAAATATGCTTACCTTGTTTCTAACAAATCACAAATATCAATTATCAAAAAGTCTCAATGAATTCTTTGTTAGCCTGAAGCAAAAATATAACTGAACTACCACTTTATTTTATATGTACAGACAATTATTGGGCAATAGACAGTAATCATATTGGCTTATTTAAACTGATTTGCTTGGACAAAATGTCTCAGAAAAGGCTGGGAGTGGGAGAATCTAAAAATTTGCAAGAGAATAAATGTTTACACTTAAAAATAAAAGAATATAATAGACCAGTAATTTTCACTCTTTTTTTTTTAATCTATGGTACCCATTATAAATTGTGGAGTTAATATCTGATAGCAAGCCTAAAATTTGGTGATAAAATGTAAATAAGTTATAAGTGAGCCGGGATGCATCTCCATTTATTTGTCTCTTCTGAATGAATTTAAAATTCATACTCTTGGGAAAACTTTTTGCTGATCCGACAAAAAAATAAGTATAATTTTGATACATTCACCCTGGACAGCTATTGTTGTGTTGGCTGTTGTCATTTTTTTTTAATTTGACAATATAAGGGAAAATAGTGCCCCTGACTAAATATCAGGTATTGCATATTTTAAAAAGTCTTATGGCACATTGGTTGAAAATTGCTGCAATAGTCCGTGTGGTAACATTGGTTGGAAGCAAAGAGAGAGAAGAGGGGACACTAATTTTGCACTAAATCTAGGCAAGAAAAGATTGTTTTGGGACCAGGATAGTAGCTGTGGAGGAAGTAAGAATTGGGAAGACTGAATTTGTTTTGAGGAGAGAGCCATAGTGATGCTAATGGACCTGCTGTGGGGTATGGGAGATGAGGGGATTTAATGATTATTCCAAAGTTTTGGAACTGAGCAACTAGAAAAATGGAGCTGCCTTTAACTGAAATGTGTGTGTGTGTGTGGGGGGGGAATACTAAATAATCTTCACTGAGAAAGAATAGGAGTTGAATTTTGGACATGCAGGGTTGGAGAAGTCTTGTAGAAATCCAAGTAAAGAGGTTGAATCAGGAGTTTGAATGTGAGGTTTTGTCTGAAAATATAAATGTGGGAATTATCAAGATATATAGATCATTTGAAGCCTTGGTATTCAATTATAGCCCCTACCCAAGGAGTAAATGAAAACAAATGAACAAACATGCAAGGGTGCTAAATGTAAGCAAGGCTAAGGCCAAAATTGGTGTGTTCATAGAAAACAGTTCAGTTTATCTAGGACTTAGGACACATGAATCAGGCTGGTTATGATGGGTCCAACAGAGAATACAGAGTTTGGAAGCAACCTAAGAAATTTATACTTTACTAGAGGCCCAGTGCACAAATTTGTGTGCAGGTGAGGTCCGGTTGGCCTGCCCAGATCAGGGATCAGGACCAATCAGGCTGAGCCAGCCAGGAGAAGGGGCCATGGGCAATTGGCTGGCCAGCCCTGTCCCCTGGTCAAACTCCCAGTTGAACTCTGGGTCCAGGGGACAAGTTGCATATTAGACTTTTATTATATAGGACTTTTGAGGTGGTAGGATTTCATGAGGGCCTTAAAGGAGATATTTGTTCCCTTTATATTCATTGCTATAACAAATATTTTAAAACCTATTTTATCATTTTGTTTTTAAATACTTTCTCATATTTTGTTGTTTCCTGTGTTTAGGAGTTCATATATTTTAGTAAGTTTTTCAGGGAATATGTGTAGTATATGTTCCTACTTTTTGAATCATTGAGAATGTCCATTAAGTACATGAAATGTATATATAAATGAAATTAGAGATTACACTTAGGAACTTATTCTATTTTGAAATTTAAAAAATAGACTTGAGACACACTAATGCCACTAGCAAAAAAGAAGAGAAATCATTTTATTATAGAGACTAGTGGCTCAGTATACAAAATTCGTGCACGGGGGGAGGGAGGTGTCTCTCAGCCTGAACTGCATCTTCTCCAATCTGGGACCCCTGTGTGATCGGGCCTAAACCAGCAGTCGGACAACCCCCTCGCAATTTGGGACTGCTGACTCCTAACCGCTCACCTGCCTGCCTGCTTGATCGCCCCTAACCACTCTGCCTGCTGGCCTGCTTGCCCCCAACTGCACCCTTCTGCTAGCCTGCTCACTCCCAACTGGTCCCCTCTGCTGGCCTGCTCGCCCCCAACTGTCCACCCCCACCAGCTTGATCACCCCCAACTGCCCTCCCCTCCTGGCCTGATCATCCCTAACTGCCTCTGCCTTGGCCCTGCCACTTGGCTTTGTCCAGAAGGACGTCTGGAAGGTCTCATGGTTTAATTAGCATATGACATATATAATATAGATAAGATATGACATACTGCCATAACTATAACATATCTACCAGTATTACTCTATGAGAATACATACTTCATGCAATAGGAAGGCATCTAATACATTACATTGTATATGTTGTAAGTAGTAAGAAATACTGTATTCATAGCAATAATATACACCCTGTGACTTCCCTTCCTGATTTGGGAATGGTTCCCCAATTTTTTTAAAGTTTCCTTGCCCCTAATGTATTTTGTCTTTTGTCATTCAGGGTAACTTTATTTACTGTTTATTGTACATGATTTGAGGTCTTTAATTTCTAACCACCAAAGATTCAAAGGACTATTTTTTCCATGTTAACATTAACATCAGTGAATTCATGTGTACATGGGTTTTTATTGTAAACATCTGAATTATTCACATTGTCATAGATCCTGAACTCATAAGCGTGGACCATGCACAGGCTGGCAGCAAGCCTAGAAGCCACACTGCAAGCAAACCAATACTCTGCATAAGGAGAAAAGTCATAGCACAACATTTAATGTCCAACCTGAGTCACCTCAAAATGTTATATATATTGACTTCTTAATTCATATAGTATCAGGAACTCAACTGCTTGGTTGGTGACGGGGTTGACCTGGTTTCAGGAGGATTATTCCTAAAATAATTAAGGAAAGGGGGGTTCAATCTTTCTTCTTGGTTGCTTGCTCCTCCCCAGCACCTTCATCTTTCTTCTCATCCTCAGATTCTTTGGAACCATTCCCAAATCAGATTCTCCTTCACCTTCACCTCCTTCTTCCTCCTTTGCATCCTCAAATTCTTCCTTGGCACCTTCTTCCTCTTCTTCTCCTTCCTCTTCCTCAGCCACTTCCTTCTCCTTCTCCTCCTCTTCAGCTTCTCCTTTAGAGGGTGGTTCATCCTTAGCTTCCTTGGCTTTTGCAGCCTCAATGGTCTCCTCCACCTCGATCTGCTCCTCCTAGAATTGGCTGGTGTATTAAGAAGGGAAGGAGAGAGTGGACATCAAGTAGGAGCTAGTAAACCACCATAGGCAGATCGACCAAAGACCTGGGAACTCTGGGAGTAGCCGCTGGCTATGCTTCCCTCGCTGGTGAAACTGAGCCGGGTCTCTTCACCTTCCAAGAGTTTCCTGTAAGCTGCAATGTCAATGTCCAAATCCATCTTCACATTGAGGAGGTCCTGGTATTCTTTTAAATCGTGCCATTTCACTCTTTGTAGTTCTCAACTCATTTTCTAATTTGTTGATTGTGTCCTGCTTAGCACTAACGTCAGCGTTCTGCTTATCCTCCAGCTCTTGCAGCTGCTTTCCCAGTGCTTCGTTCATGCCCTGGCTTGCTTTGATCTCCAGGGTCTTGGCCTTGAGCAGGGGGTGGCTCTCGGACACCTCATCCTTGGCGGAGCGCACTGCATAGGTGTTCTTGGCAGTGCTGTCGGTCAGCACGATAAAGCAGCTCTTGTACCATTTTTGGCATTCTGCATGTTCTTGGCAGCCAGCTTCTCCGTACTAGGCAGGGATGTCCTTGAGTGTGGCGGAGAGGTTGGACTTGAAGAACACGTCCATCTCCACGGAGATCTGAGCGTACTGGACCTGCGCCTGCAGCTCAGAGATCTCCTCTTCATGCACATTTTTCAGAAAGGCAATTTAGTCCATCAGGCTGTCAATGCGCTTTTCGAGCTCAGCGCCAGCGAGAGCCGCCTCATCTGCACTTTTGCATGCCTCCATCAGCCAGCCCTCTGCATTATAACGGTTCAACACCTCTTCCTGGTAGTTTGCCTGCAGGTTGCTCCCAACCCCTTCCGAGCCCCGGTGCCTCCTAACTGCCCACTTCCCTCTCCTCGCCATGGACGGGGCATGGTGGGGCAGGGCACAGGCATCCCATTTTCATTAAAATGTTCAACCCACGCCTGCTCCAGCAGTGTCCGCAGGCAGCCCGGGGGCAGTGATCCTGGAGACCCTGGCCACCCCGCCTACCCAGGTCCCCAATTGCCACCAGGACCCAGGCCTACAGGGTCCCGATCGCAGCCTGGACCCCGCAGATGGCATCAGGTGCTGCCTGTGCCACCTGCGCAGGTCCCCAATCACGGCCTGGACCCTGCGGGCTGCGTCAGGCCTGCCCACCTGGCCTGCATATGCAAATTTACCTGCCATCTTAGTTGGGTTAATTTGCATATCACTCCTGATTGGCTGTAGGCATAGCGGAGGTACAGTCAATTAGCATCTTTCTCTTTTATTAGTGTTGATAATAAAGTTGAGGTATTATTGGGCTGCAGGTGGAAGATGGAAATATACTAGAATTCAGGAGAAGTGAGAGTAGTAAATGTAGAATTAGAAGTCACCAACATAAAGGGAAATAAAATTTAATAAGCTATGAGACTGCCAAGAGTGGGGGGGGGGGGGGGGGGAATAAGAGATGCTTTGAGATGAGGCTAGAATTCTGGGGACATGAATAAGATAATGAGCATGAGTAAATGCTTAATGTGAAGATAACTGTAAAAGATTATACACAATGATCTCTTCAAAGCAATAGATCTGCATTTGGTAAGGTGAAGGCTTCTCACAGGATACTACACAGTTGTCCTTGTAAAACTGCTAAGCCTCACCCTGCTGGGCTTCCACCCTTTTAATCATTGATTCCTTTTGTTGACCAGTATCCTAGCTGCAAATGAGAAACTGCTATCTTCAAATACCCCAGACAGAATTTTGACATAATCAGAGTTGGTCATAATAGTCATGATATCATGGTAAACATGAAATTAGAGGCTAAATTTCTCTAAAAATAAAGTCCTAAGAATTTTTTAAAATAGTTAAGTAACTTCTCACAGGGTCATACACCAAGCAAATGATAGAAATAGAACTCAAATCCAAGTCTGCCTGACTCCATGGCAACATAACTTTAACCATTGTCCTACAATGCTTCTCAGAACTGTGTCTCTCAGAGATGCCACTTGGGATGGTAGGCAGTTAGACACTATGAGATTGGAGTCAGGAGAGAGGAGTAGGATGGAGATGTTACTCTCAAGTTAACCTGGCCATGCCCTTTGTTATCTATGTAAGAATGCCAGGGTAGAGCCCGTGATTTACTAAGGATAAAAATTCTCCTGTGGACGCAATTATCAGTGAAAGCTTTCTACAGGATAAGGGCAGTGGATTAGAAAACAGATCTATCCATCCTATTGGGTCTCCCAAGAAGTGGGTGTTTGCCATGGAATCTGGACACATTTTTAAAGTAACTTCTGACATCAACTCAAAAAAACCTTCAAGTCTTAGCATATATAACTTTTTAGACAAAAACAAATAAATGAATAAATAAATAGCAGAGACAAAATTTTACAGAAATTCACAAGTGCTGAATTTCTGGAATAAAAATTCATGATTCAACTGCCCCCTTAACTGTGAGATGAAAAGGCCTTTACAACAACAAGGACATTGTGAATAGTTACAGCTGAAAAGGCAATGAAAATGTAATAATCTTCCCAATTTGGAGAATTCTAGAAGAAAAAATAAAACATGCCTGCATTTGCAAGGCAAAGAGTACTTTTCTTTCTTATTAACCTAAATTTAAAAAAATTTTCCAGCTATTGCACTTATGCACATAGTCACCTGCTAGAAAGTAGAGAAAAACAAATCACTCTGAAAAGCCTTCATGGTGGGTTAGATAAGTCCTCTTTTCCTGGCTTTATTTCATTTACATCTAGGTAATGTGACCCTGACTGCATGAGCAATGCCTCACAAATAAAAGCTGCAGGAACATTCAGTTCCCATTTATTATTCTATCATCGTAGACTTGACACACCCAACCGTAAGTGTAATTATATGCAGCACCATAAATAGCAATCTTATCTCCAGTCACTACTGTGGATAATTCTTAGTTTCAAAGGACATTTTGGTGGTGGGGCTGGGGGGCTGGAACAGGTAATAAAACTTTAAAAGTTGAGTGCTAAGCTTCACCTGAAGAGGAGAAGAATGTTTGGATGCCAGGTTCGGAAAGACAGAAGGGAGGGATCAGGAGAGACAGAGATAAGAGAAAGGGGGGAGAGAGAGGGAGAGAAGTTCAAGGAAAGAGAAAGGGGAAAATGTGAGAATTGTGGTTTCTATATTTTGTAATCCCAACACATAACTAAGACTATGTTAAGAAGTTAAAATTGCAAATAAATAAATGAATGGAAGTTAAAATTGCATTTTGAACCATATTTTAAGAGCAAATCATTCAAATAATAATAGATTTTTACAATCCCAAGTTCTTCTACAAAAAATATTTTAAAATAAAAAAATATATAACCTCAAGTTTAGTAAAAAACAGTTACATCTTACATAAAAAGCAATTCTACAAATTCATGATTCTCACTGTACCCCACAATTTACTTAAATTGCTTCTCATTATATAAAGTCTTACTAAAATCAACTTTCCTTGAACAATTCAAAGACTGAACATGCATCAGTCCACAGCTAATTTAACATGTTATCTGCTGCCACTATAAAAAGTCCTATCAACTAAAACATAATTACTGTGATATAAAGCAATAAACACAGAGATGAAATGCAGCCATTTTTTATGTCAAAGGTATGACATGGTGACAATAACAAGGAATTGTACTAACAATGCCAGAGAACTCACAGTACATTCAAATCCAAGGTACCAGCTGCACACGGAGTCTTGTGCCACATGTCAATCTAAGAGATGTCAAGAAAGCAACGGTTGTAACGACAAAGTCAGTGTCAGCCAATAGCATTCATTAGCAAACACTTGCCTGTGTCAGCTGCTAATATTGATGAGCTGCTAAGATGACAAAGCATTGTACAATTATTCCTCCTTCCTCCTTGCTTCCCCAACAGCTCAGGACTAGAAATAGCAATACATCTGTTATTTCAATCCCATCTGAATATATTAACCTATCTTGACCTTAGAAGTGTTCTAAGAGAAACTCTGCCTGCAAATTGAGGGAAGCCCTATGTTAGAGTTTAATAAAAGGACCAAATTAATCTGACTCAGTTGCAAATTGTCACTCTTTTAAGTGGTATGTATTTATATATGTGTATGTATGTAAATATATATGTATATATCACATGACTAAGACTGACACAAATGCTTTCAAAATGATGTAAGTAAAAATCTCAAATTTATAATAGCATTCATCTTAAATTAAGTGACATTCTCAATTCAATTCAAGCAATTTTGCTGAGTGTAACCTTTGTGCCACGGACTAAGAAAATAAAAATAAAAATGTCTGCTCCTGCTCACACTTGAATTTATAGCCTTATGAGAGAACGAGATACACAAGGAAAATGTTCCACAATGAGTTAACTGCTATGTTAATCCACAGATGAAAAAATGCTATGCTAATTCATTGGTGAGGAAAAGATTTTTTAGTTCAAAAAAGGATTTATAAGGAAGAAGTAAACTGCCATTATTTGCAGATGGCATGATGCTGTTTCTAGAGAGCCCTAAAGATTCCACCAAAAATACTACTAGAACTGATAAATGAATTCAGTAAAGTAGCTGATGCAAAATAAATATCCAGAAATCAGTTGCATTTTTGTATACCAATAATGAACTTTCAGAAAAGGAAACTAGGAAAAAAGTCGCATTTACAATTGCATCAAAAAATACCTTGGAAAAATTTTAACCAAGAATATAAAACACTACTCAGAAAGTTATAAGACACTGAAGAAAGAAACTGAAGAAGATACAAATAAGTGGAGGCATATACCGTGCTCATGAATAGGAAGAATTAACATAATTAAAATGTCCATACTACCCAAAGCAATCTATAGATTCACCATAATTCCTATCAAAATACCAATGGTGTATTTCACAGAACTAGAACAAATATTCCAAAAATTATATGGAACCATCAAGATCCCAAATAGCTTCAGCAATCATGAGAAAGAAGAACAAAGTTGGAGGAATCACACTACCTAATATCAAACTATAATACAAGGCCATAGTAATCCAAACATCATGGTACTGGCATAAAAACAGATATATAGATCAGTGGAACAGAGTAGAGAGCCCAGAAATAAATCCATGCTTTTGTGATCAATTAATATTTGACAAAGGAGGCAAGAAAATATAATGGGATAAAGATAGTCTATTTAGTAAATGGTATTAGGAAAATAAGACAGATATGTGCAAAAAAATAAAATTATACCCTCTTCTTATGCCATACAAAAATGGATTAAAGACTTAAATGTAAGACTAGAAACCATATAAATCTTAGAAGAAAACATAGGCAGTAAAAATCTCTGATATCTCTCTTAGCAATATTTTTTCTCATATATCTCTTCAGGAAAGAAAAAATTAACAAATGGGACTATATCAAACTAAAAAGTTTTTGCCCAGAAAAAGGAACCATCCACAAAAGGAAAAGACAACTCACTGAATGAGAGAACATATTTGCCAATGATACATCAGAAAAGGAACTTATACTGTATAACTCAACACCAAAAAAAAAAAAACAATTAAATTTTAAAAATGGACAAAGGACCTGAATAGACACTTCTCCAAAGAGGGCATACAGATGGCCAATGGACATATGAAAAGATGCTCCCTATCACTAATCATCAGAGAGATGCAAATTAAAACCACAATGAGATACCATCTCACCTGTCAAAATGACTCATCAATAAACAATAAGTGTTGGTGGGGATGCAGAGAAAAGGGAACCTTTGTACACTGTTAGTGGGAATGCAGATTGATGCAGCCACTGTGGAAATCAGTATGGAATTAACAAGAAATTTAAAATGGAACTGCCTTGTGTCCCAGTGATTCCACTTTGAGGAATATATCTGAGGAAACAGGAAACACTGCTTTGAAAGAACATATGCACCCCTATGTTAATTGGAACATCATTTACAATAGTCAAGATTTGGAAGCAGCCCAAGGGCCCATCAGTGGGTAAAAAAGGCTGTGCTACATATACACAATGAAATATTACTTGGTCATAAAAAAGATGAAATCTTACTGTTTATGACAGCATGAATGGACCTAAAGAATATTACACTAAGTGAAATAAGCCAGTCAGAGAAAGACAAATCCCACATAATTTCACTTATGTGTGGAATCTGATGAACAGAATGAGGGAGCAGGATGGAGGCAGACTTATAGACATGAAAAGCAGACTGGCAGCTGTTAGAGAAGAGGTGGGTTGAGAGACTGGGTGAAAAAAGTAAAGAGATTAAGCAAAAAAACTTTTTAAAAACTCATAGATGCAAATAATAATAATAATAAATACATATGCTCTCCGCATCAATTTTATAAATAAATGAAATAATTAGCGAATTATAAAAGAAGGAAATACAAAGAATAAGAAGTATGAATAACAAAAACAAAACATGACAAAATATGCAATCTTACTAGTAATCAGGAAAATACAAATTAAACCCATAATGAAATATTATTTCCTACCCACTAAAGTGGCAATACTATATACTAGCAAGGATGTGGAGCACAGATGATGTCACATACAGTTAAAAGGAGAGTGACTTGGTAAATCCACTTTGGAAAGCAATTTGGCAATATTCCAGAGACAGAGAACATGGGTACGCTCTTTGACTCAGCAATTTGGTCCCGAGGTATATACCCTAGAGAAACTCCTGCACCTGACCCAAGAAATCATGTACATCAATATTTTATTGATGCTTTATAAGAAAAAGAGGACAATAATAGGAAATAATCTAAAGGCCTATCAATTTAAGAATAAATATGTCATGAATTTATCCAGTGAAATAGTACAAAGCAATTAAATAACCTAGATTATATCTATCAACATATCTGTATCTCAGCAATATAATATTGGGCAAATAAGCAAATTATAAAAGAACTAGAGGCCCAGTGCACAAATCCATGCACGGGTGGGGTCTGGCCGGCTGCCCTGATCAGAGCCAATCAGGCTGGGCTGGCTGGAGGAGAGGGGACCAAGGGTGGTTGGCAGGTGTGGGGAGGCGGTGGCAATCGGGGATGGGGGTGGCTGGGGGGAAGGGCTGTGGGTAGTTGGCTGACCAGCCCCACCCCCTGGTCAAACTCTCAGTCGAACTTCCAGTTGAGGGGACAATTTGCATATTAGCCTTTTATTATATAAGATAACTACTATGATATAATTTGTGTATTATTTTTAAAAATCTAAAACCAACTACATATAATTTTATAGATTAAATGTACTATTAATGTAAAATGCTCACAAAAATTATAAACACTAAATATGGAATAGTAAACTCTGGCAATGCTATTTCCAAGCTTTGTGCCAAGACTGTAAAAAGTGATAGAGAACTACTTTGACTACTTACTACCTGTGAGGTATTTTCTGAGCACAAATTTTTAGAGAGAAAATGAATTGATTACAAATCCATTTTCAAACACTGCTAACCTAAATGGTGAAAGTTAGAAGCATCAAAGTTAGGGGGTGCATCAAAGGCAGCAGCTTTGATTCAACAAAGAACTCCCTGCCTGTCAGGAGTGGTAAATTGAGCCAGTTGAAACATTTCTGCCAAAATAACAGTAGATCATGATGGCATATAACCTATTCAGGTCACCATCCTATTTTTCTGTTAAATTGCTGAGTGAAAATGAGAACAAACTGGACCACAGTGAAGTGGATTCCTGATCTAGAACATTGTTAATTTTTAGCTGTATGGAAAGCTATTTTCTCATTAATGGAAAATACCCCATAATTGTCAATAATAGTTTGAATAACCCAACTATATGTCTGGCAAGAAAAGATATGTCATGAGCCATGTGTTTTGAAGATTGATGCTCTTGGTTGAACTTTATCCATCTGCTTCTTAAAGCACTTGCTTCCATGCAAACTTTATAAATGTTGTACCAAAAAAATCAGTCAGTGTTCTAAGTTGATGAAGCTCTTGGTCCCACCTTTTTCACTGGTGTACCTTTTTCATCAATGTGCTAGTACTTGACAGGTGGCATTTGCCTTTTCCTAATATTAATAAGACACACAGTCTCCCGCTGCTATATAGAATGTGCTTTTATTTTATTTATTTGTTTGTTTGTTTTTAATCCTCACCCAAGGATATTTTTCCCATTGATTTTTAGAGAGTGGAACAGAAGAGGGGGGAGGAGAGGAAGAGAGATAAAGAGAGAAACACAGACTGGTTGCCTCCTGCACTTACCCAACAAGGAGGGCGGGACCAAACCTGCAACCCAGGTAAGTGCCCTGGACCTGGAATCGAACCCAAGACCCTTCTGTGTATGGCCAACACTCTAACTACTGAACGACACTAGCAAGGGCTAGAAGGTATGCTATTAAGAGCCCTTGCTTGTCCTTTTAAATTTTTTAAGGAAAAGTTAAGTTTGGTATCCTTTTCAAGCAAGACATACCTGATAATTATTTTGAATATTAAAGCCTTTAGTACGGTCCACATTTTATAGATTCACTAGAAATTGTCTAAATCAGAGGTCTGCAACTAAGGTCCACAGACCAATTCTGGCCTGCCACCTATTTTGGAAAATAAAGTTTAATTGGAATATAACCACACTCATTCATTTTTACTATATTGTCTTCTGCTACAACCCTGGGGTCAAATAGTTACAGCCTACAAAGACTAAGATATTGACTATCTGGCCCTTTACACAAAGGATTTCCATCCTCTAGTCCAAATAGACATTTACCACCAGTCAAAGGGGATTGATCATTCCTCTGCGGCTGATTTGGATATAATTAGGATAGTGTGCCAGTTTTGATAATTCAGGCTTTGCACAGTGCAGAGACTAAAGTCTAAAGCACTACTGATAAAAATGTAAATGTCAATGTAAAAATGCGTAGCAAAGCAATGGTAAGAGTAAAATCTGATGAAAGGGACTCTCTCCTCACTTGGTCTAATGCAAAAGGCATTCTCAGTGGATCATCCGTCTCAGTCCTTTGCTCCTGGTAGACATAAGAGCTACGAAAATGTTATCCAGTTGCTGTAAGAATCAGGTTAACAATCCAGTTTGATTTCCTTCTTTTATCTTTTTAAAACTAAAAATCCATTAAAGTTCTTGCCTCTGGCAAATCCTGCCCTCATCCCCATTAAACACTAGCCTAAATCAAGCCAACAAACACCACCAAGCAGACTCCATGATCAGTGGTACCCTTTCATTTTGGGAATATAGGAGGTGCACATTTTCCACCCAGGGTTGTGTAAGATAAAATTGTATTCAGGCTCTGATCTTGGCAGTGCCTCCAGGACGCTATGCAAAATTTATTCTTTGAAGCCTACAAAGGCCACCCAGAGACAATCTATTGGACTGCAATCAATTTCCAGCAGGAAATCTTTCAAACATTGGCTATAGACATGCCTCTTTTCAGAAAACGTGTGTGTTACATTGTATTTCTATTAATTAAATCTTACTTGCAGTGCCCTAGAGATGCTTTCCCCTGAAATATGGTCAAAACAGCCTTTCCAAATTATAGTTCAACTCTCACCACTACAATTGTGAAAGGGAGGACAGTGGAGGCACCAAATGCTGCTTAGCAAAGCCCAGACACATCAACCTCATTTGGATTGGATAAAGGACACCTTGACCACACATTGGGGATGATGGCACAATCAGAACATAACTTTTAGTTAGATTTATATTTATTTGGAGTTGGCCTTTGGAAGGCTAATTGAAATTATAGGGAGGGACTTTAGGTTTCCCCACCCAAAGCCACCCCTTGGTACATCCATTGATTCCAAAACCATATGGAAAGGAGAAGAAGGGTGGTTGCCTAGAAGTAAATGCTTCTCCAGAGATGTCAGACATGTATCATGCTGATGCTCATCAGAGCAGTAGGCTAAAAAAAGAAATAATACACCCCATTACTGAAAAAATTCTTAATTGGGATCCAAGTTAACTTCTTCCTGCCCTTTGTACCATTTGTCAATTTAAAAGAAAAAGAGAAGAAGAAATGGTTCTATAATGATGAGAGAGATATATATTAGAGGTCTGGTGCACGGATTCGTGCACTGGTGGGGTCCCTCAGCCGGGCCTGTGGGGATCAGGCCAAAACCATGCACCAGGCTGCCAACATCCCCCAGGGGTCCTGGATTGTGAGAGGGCACAGTCCAGGCCAAGGGACCCCACCAGCATGAATCTGTGCACTGGGCCTCTAGTATGCATATAAAATCTTTGGTTAATCTCTTCCTGCCCTCCCCTCTCCCCCTTCCCTCTAAGATTCATCAGTCTGTTCCATGTTTCCATGCCTGTGTATTGGGCATCTGTCCCATGATGATCAGTGTGCATCATAGCTATGGGTCAAATGGCCAAACCGTCCCTTAGGCTTTTATATATATATATAGATATTCAAACCCCTCTTTTAAGTGTAGTGAAACTTGAGTGACAAAGGCAAGTCTTAGGTTGGCTTTGTGGACTGACCTTTAGGCATTACCTGGCAGACTCTAGAGAAGAACCTGTGAGGCAGCAGCTTTGGTGTTGGGCAATCAGAGTCATTAGGAAAACTGCCTGGATGGCTTGGGAGACCAGGAGGCCAAAGCAATAAAAGAGAAAACAAACCTTTGTGAGATATCTCTGAAGTGATACCTTAACTTGCATCCTGACTATGGACCCATATAAGTAGTGGTGGGGGAGGGGGGAAATAGCACTTTTACTTTTTAAAACATTTACATTCTGGAAACATGTATGATGGAATCTCTAAATATTACAGTTACTAACAATCATCCCTAATATTTATTGAGTTAATGGTATGTGCTAGGCAAGGTGGTAGGGATTTTCAACATTTATCAAGCTCATAATAGCAATCCTATTTATAACTATTGCATACTTAAAAGTTGCTTTAAAGAGTTTGATCAATTTGGTAAAACTTCTGATGTGGCTATTAAAATTCAATGAACCAAACACAAATTCATCTCCAAAAAGGAGGACAAATAAGCATCAATCACCTTGGATAAAAATTCACTAAGAAGTACACAGGCATTTTTCTGATTATTATTCGGGGACTTCGAACTTGTTTTTCAAATAAATATAGCAACTGTGCTTTTGTAAATGAAGAAATCAGAAAAATGTGAAATTTATGAGCAAATTTAAGAATTTATATCTATCAAATAACTTCCATTTATTGGATTTTACTCTGTATCAGCTATTTTACATCTAGTGTTTCTAATCCTCACAGGCTCCATATAATTTTATAGACAAAGAAACTACATACTTGCCCAAGATCACATAACTAACAAATGAATCAGTTGGGCTTTAAACTCAAGACTGATGTGCCCAAGGTTGGGCTCATTCTTTGATGCCATTCTGCTTGCCCAGTTGTGTGAATGCTTTACTATATGCAGAAGTAGGAACACTGGAACGAAGAGACACACCCATCAATTTGCATAAATTAAGCCAAACCCAGGCTACTTTTACTTATGTGCAATGCAAAACTCCTCAACCTAAAATATGAACATTAGTTATCTTTCAGGAAGACAACTGAACAAAGATACATGTAATCAAAAGGTATTTGTTTTTTAAAGTGAGAATATGAGAGCCAGTAGGAAAACAAAAAACAAAGAAACAGAAAAATATGCTATGACTTTGATTTCATTTTTTTTCTCAAGAAAAGAAAAGTGATGCCAAGTCTGGGGGCATGTGGTGATTAGCAACAGAATTCTCCCATTCCAATTCAATTCACACATCTGCACAGTACAGGTAGATCACAGAGGTGAATACTCAACACTACTATAAAATCAATTACATTTTCCACCTATCACAGCAGGCACATACTGGAAGTCTTTTATCAATAGTACTGTAAAAAGCAAAACAAACCAAAATCCCACTGAACTTTAAACTAACAAGATAACAAACTTGGTGAAAATTTAGTTTTTAAAACTGTTTAAAAAAACTTGCTTAAGAAAATGTAGTTAAAAGGCCAAAGAAATGGCTGGGACAAAAAAAAAAAGTAAACTTAGTTTGGTTTAGCACAGATTAAAAATATGAATTCATAAATAGTAGCCCATTTATGGCTAGTTTATAAAAAATTTTCATTCTAAATTGTGGAGTTAATATCTGATAGCAAGACTAAAATTTGGTGATTAAATCTAAATAAGTGTACCTGGGTTGCGGGCACATCCCCAGTAGGAGGTGTGCAGGAGGCAGCTGATCAATGTTTCTTTCTCATCGATGTTTCTAACTCTCTATCCTTCTCCCTTCCTCTCTGTAAAAAATCAATAAAATGTATATATTTTTAAAATCTAAATAAGTTATAAGTGAGCCTGGATGCATCTCCATTTATTTGTCTCTTCTGGAGGAATTTAAAAGTCACACTTGGGAAAATTTGAGATTCAGATTATATTAGGAATAACAGAGATTAGTAGTAGCTTTAGATGTGGTTCTCCAAGTCAGCTTCTAGACCAATGGCATGATATCACCTGGGAATGTGTTAGAAATGCAAATTCTCAGTTCCCACCCAGACTTGCTAAATCAGGAATTCTGGAGGTGGGACTCAGCAATCTATGTCATAACAGACTTTTAAGAAATTCTAAAATTTGAGAACCACTATTCTAGGGCCCATGAACTCAGTGTTCTGGTTTACAAGAATTGGTTAAAATATGTTCAGTTAGTACTAACCAAAGAAAATTAAACTACAGTAATTATCAATTTATAGATAGATACTGAAAGTTTACTTGTAAACTTATTGTGTTGTTTTTCTATAAGAATATAGTAACATGTTCTAAATTCTCAAGAAACTCACAAAGCCAATTTAACTTCTAAAATTGGAACTATCATGCTAAAAATACAATTTAATGGGTATTAGAATGGAATGTCCTGGCAGAAGCAACTATGGAAAGCTGAAAATTGATACATGGGAGTGGTCAAGGTGATGCCGTTGTAATGAACCCAGTTATTAATAACTGGAAAGGAGCAAGGGAAAGGCCAAATATTATGGACATGCCATTTGTGCAACTTTGCCACACAGCTGCAATTTAGATGCATGCCCAGTAAAGTCTGGGTGACATAGGGAGGTACTTGTCAATCACTCCTGGGAGTAGGTCATTGGCCAGGGTAGGCATGGCCTCTGCAAGCACAGGAAGATTTACAATACTCAAATTCCTAAACAAAGGAGTTCTCTTTCTTGCTCACACTTGACTTCTGACCTATGGGATTCTCATGCTCCTATTCTCTTACATTTGCTGAGGGCCATGTAGACCCCACACACAATGAACTAATGGACTGCAACTAGCCTAATACTAAACGACCCAGATCCACCGTGGAACAGAAACTTTGGACACTAGCTTTGGTTCTAGCTCTACTAAATCTCCAACTACATCTTCTCCAGGACTGGACTAAGGGAAATGGGACTTTGAAACCCAAGGATGTAATTCCATGCAAATAAAAATCACTCATT